>JAPCYP010000016.1:5300458-7794438 GCA_035048595.1 Echinosophora koreensis | reverse complement strand
AGTTGTTCACAGGGACTCAACTCCCAGAGAACAATCTGGCATATCATCTAGACTGTTTGTGAGTGATTTGCAATCTCTGATGACTGCAAGTATATCTCACTTATCTGTCATCCCTTCTCCACCACCTCACATTCTGAACCCATGTAGGGAGATCTTTTTTATCCCCCTATTGTGTTGTTCATTAGAACATTGGAAGGATCTAACTATCCTGCCTCTGTTGTAATGTTACCCTCTAGGTCTAGATATTTCTTTCTTTTAGTCACAGGGTCTAATTCATTCTTTTCCCACATAGACTCTCTCCTACCCCTACCTCCATCTGTCTTAGCCAATCAACCTCTTCCCCCTCCTATTCCAATAAGAGTCACTCGACTGTCTCTTTGTGAAAGACTCTCTTATGTCTTTCCCTCTCCTGATTTTGACATAGTCAGAATCACCCCTCTGTTTAAAATAGTTTTTCTTCCTTTATTTTATTTCAGAACCATTCATCAACTTTTCTTTCCCCGTGTCTCCTCACCCTTTCTCTGTACCTAAGGCACCCCCAGTTTTAGCCTTACCCTGGTATCCATCCCTGTCTGATGCTTCAACCAGCCTGTCTACAGAAGTCTCCTCCTCTCAATGGTGGATTCAGTGAGCTTCAATCTCCTTAAGACTGAGCTAGAAGAAGTCAGAAGACAATTGGATGCAGAGAGGCATGCTAGGCTGCTGTTAGAACAGAAAGTTGATTCCCTGTATCTTATGTTTAATCAGCCTAAATAAGTAGTTGTAGGAACTGCCTTGTAATTGAATTGCTTATGATGAATACAAATCAAATTTACTTTATATTTTCTTTTTTTTTCTCTCCACTTATCTATTTAACTCTTTTTGTTGCTGACAAAAGGGGGAAAAAAAAGATGTTTAAAAAAAAAAAATGTTCAAGAGAAAAATGTTAAGATGTTTAATGTAAACAATATATGCTAAGTGTTCATTCTCTGATATACTCTGATACTATGAACTTAAACCTGCTGCATATTACTCTGATGCTCTTTATTGAACACTAATGCATCTGTCTGCACATATAGAAAATATCAACTTGTCTACTGTCTGTATTTTGTACTCTGATATTTTCAAAGGTTCATTAAATCATCTGAATGTTTGTCATCATCAAAAAGGGGGAGATTGTTAAGTCTCTAAAATGTCTGTGTGCATTTCCCTAAGTTTTGATGAAAACTAAACATTGGGTAATGATTTAATTAACCTATTTTGTGGTTGCTAACCTGTCTACTTAGTGTACAGATCAGAAGATTACAAAACTCACCTGTCTGTCTACCTAAGTCTCACCTGTCCGTATAAGCCAAGAAGTCAACCTGTCTGCTGACTAGGATTGTTGACTATGTGCAAACTGTTTTACAACCTGTCTCTACTCTTCAACTTGTCTAAGGTTCTTCGTTAAAGAACTCGAAGTACAGGAAGCTTTTGCAAGCTGTCCCCTCATGAAGAATACACTGAGAACTCTCTCACGCTTATCAAGAAACTCAGAAGTGCTCTCTCTCAAGCAACCTAGGAAGTCAGAGATAAACTTCCAGTTAAAGAATGTTTCCAACATGCTTTATTCCCTAGTACTTTTAGTTATTACACAGAAAGGGAAATGTACTCTGCAAAAGTACAAAAGCACTCTGTACAACTCTGAGTTAATTTCTACACGATGCATAAAGCTATTATCCCTCATGTTAGAGTACAACCAACGTCTTCATTGCATTAATGGTTGCCCAGAACGACTATATTGCATTTAATGAAGCTCTGCTTGAAGCCATAGTTGCAAGGACTGTCTCTAACGGATATTAAAATGTTTGAAGGCTATAAATACAGAAGTCATTGAAGATGAACACATCAGAGAGTTTTAAAAAGCATTAAAGAGCCATTACTCTGTTCATTTATTCATTCTGTATTCTTCAATCATTTGAAGTTATTACGCAGACTTTGCTAAGCTTTATATTTAAACCACTCTCTGAGTGTTAGTGAAAGGTCTGTAAGTGTATTTATTACAAACCAAACTCTCAAACAAATCTGAGTGAGCCTGAAGAGGCTAGGTGTCCAAAGAATACTTGTGTTGGAGCCTGAAGAGGCTAGGTGTGCAAACAATACTTGGAGTCTGTAAACCTGATCAGTTTATAGTGGATAAATCTTGGTGCTGCCAAGGACTGGACGTAGCTTCTTGTGTTAAAGAGTGAACCAGGATAAATCTCTGTGTTAATCTCTCTTCCCTTAATTCTCTTAGTTGTTTTGATTATATATATATCATCTACTTTCTAACAAAGGGGTTAAAACTGTTTTTGTCAAGTCTGTTTTCTTATCTCTACGTGTGTTGTTTTTCTGAGAAAACTACAACAGACAGGTGACCTGTCTGTGTATCTTTTTACACCCGTCTGTGCTTAGCTTCTGCATGCAAAAAGTTTTTAACTTTATTTTAAATTCTAATAAACACAATTCACCCCCCTTCTCGTGTTTATAGTTGTCTATTTCACTTTCAACCGGGCTACAATGGTGTGCTTCCTCTTAAAAATGTTACCAAACACCTCATGGATAAAAGTAATAGAGTCCTCCCTAACCTTTGATAAAGCTTCCAAGGGTCTATCCTTTCTGGCCAACCAAGCATCTTCGACCACTTTCTGATACTGATCATGAACAATCCAAGCCGCTTTGAACCGGAAAGGGCGGGGCCCTCTAGCTTGAGGAAGGCCACCACACCTAAGAAGAATAGGGTTATGATCAGAATGAAAACGGCAAAGAATTTCAACAAAAGCCTCCGGGAAAGCCTTGCGCCAACTCAAATTAGCTAATCCTCTGTCCAATTTCTTCGAGATAACTCTGTTACCCCTACAATTTCGGTGCCAAGTAAAATGGCCTCCAACTGTGTCTAAATCAACCAAGCCACAATAATCCAAGACCTGAGCAAAAGCATCCGCTCTAGTCTGAAAAAATTGCCACCCCGTTGATCACTTGGGTATAAAACTTCATTAAATCACCAATGAGAACCCAAGGCATATTATTGTTATCATGGATACTTTTAAGATGCTGCCAAAACCCAGGACAATTAGCAGGAATGGGACTGACATAAAGACCTGTGCAACTCCAAGCGCTACTTCCTGAAACAATATTAAAAGTAATAGCATACTTGCAAATATCCAAAATGGTAACTGAAAAATTATTACCACTATGCATCAGGACCCAAAGACCACCAGCATGACCTTATGCATCAACTATAGCCACTGGAATGTAACCAACTTGCTGCCAGAATAATTTGGAACGCTCAAAAGGGATATGTGTCTCCATAATCACTAAAAAAGTTGGGCTCACTTTTCTAATGATAGCTTTCAGATGCCGTTTGGCTTTGCTATTATTTGCTCCCCTAATATTCCAGGAGATATGGAAATATTATTTAAATGCATCATCATAATAAAAAGAAGTATGAGAAAGAAGATACTAAAAAACAAACACAATATAGCTTGAATGATGCTATCCTTGTGGGTTTCCTTGCATCTCAACTTCTTGAACATGTTGGGTTTCTGGCACAGATTCCACCAATTCGGTTTCTAAACCTTCCTCATGCATCAAGCTTTTGACGTATCAGGAGGTTCATCAATAAATCTAAAATGGTTTGGACCAATTTGTTCAATATTCATGGAAGTTTTTATATCAGGGTCAATGTTTATTTGTTTACTATTGTCAACCTTAACCATACCTGCTTAAGGTTCATGTAGGGCCCAAAATTATATTGCATGAGTTCCTTATCCTTATTTGCTGCTTGCATGGGAGATTTTCCTTTTGACACACTTTTTTTGTTCATCTCCCTAGACGTGCTTGCCCCCACTCCACTTTTAACAAACATGATAGGCCCACTTTTAACTGCTGCCCCCTGCCTTTGGTCATGCCTTCTCTTCTTATGTTTATTCCAGAATTTATTTGATTGGTCCCCCTCATAAATTTCCTGATGATTCTTGCCCACATCTTTAGCATGCGCTTCATTGCTCTTTTGATGAGCATTAATTTTTCCTGATTTGCCCATATTGTTACCTTTACTAGCGTTGAATTTACTGCCAGATAAGGAACTTTGTTGCAATAATATCTCCACATATTTCTCATTTAAAACCTCAAAACCAAGATTCTGATTCTGATTTTGAGATCCCTTATTTTTAGCAATCTGATTAGCTGCTTTATTATTCCTCTTTTTTCTCTTAACCACCAGCCAGTCACCATGTAGCGCATCAACTGCAATCTCCATGTTATCCTTCTAATCCATTAGAGGATTTTTCGGGATTTTCCCCCTGGGGTTCTGCACCTTCCCTAACAGATTTTCCGGATTGCACCTCTCCTTCCCTGCCCTGTGTTTCTGCCTGAAACTGCACCTTGGGGTTTCACCGGACAGTCTTTGAATAGATGGCACATAACATCCACATTGAGCGCAAATTAAATGAAGGCCTTCATACTCAACATTGTACCATTGATCATTGACTCCTACCTTGCCTACCACTGGTTGGTTTAGATCAACTTCAACACAAACTATAGCAAATCTTCCTCTTGCCACACGGAGTGTATGAAGGTCCACCTTAATCGGTTTTCCAATGCCAGATGCGATAGCTAGAATGAAACTCTCGTCAAAAAACAGCACATTTAAACTAGGGATACGAACCCATACAAGAGTTTTGTCTATAACAGCGTGATCCGCAACAAACTGTGGTGTCCATAACCTGACAGATAGAATGTGGTCAAAGATCAACCACGGTCCTCCATTGTTCACCTTGGCTCTATCCTCCTCCGCATCAAATTTTACCATGAATAACCCATTCCCCACATCCATGATATCGAAACCACTGCCTTGGATCTTCCATACAGCAGCAAGCTTAGTCTTCATTATATTATATCCAAGGGTTTACCCAGCAGCTTAACAACCAACGCATCCTTCCATGGAATACTTAGTTCTTCAATGGTTTCTTTCTCAACGTAGAACATTGGCATTAAACGGTTGCCATTGATAAGTTCCTTCCTAATCACCCTTCTTTTCAATTAGATCAACTTTCTCTCTTTGTGCAAGCACCTTCTCTCCAAGGACTTTGTCCCTAAAGGAGACAGGGAGGGGACGTTCTTTCATGAGTGGATCACCGCCACAATCCGGTGGTTCTTTAGGAGGCACATCGACCGCCTGAGTAGATTTTGTTGCCGTGAACTCGAAGTCCATACACCCTAAAGAAGATACTTTTATTGTTCTAGTATAATGTAAATCAAAACAGATTTGAAACCCTCTCCATGAACTTTTTATTTTTTAAAATCTTATATGAATTGTTTTATTAAATTATTTACTTGGATTAAATTACTAATTTAAATGGGCATTGATAATTTAGTGAGATTTTTATTAAATACCTATAATTTGAAATCATTCATATATTTGACTAAGAGTTTTTTTTTTTAAACTTAGAATAGTTTGTATAAAATTGATTAAGTTTAGAAATTATTTATATTTTATTTTAATTAATAACGTAATTCTTTACATTGTGTGTCATCATTGGATCGATCCTTTCTAGTTAGAACTAATTAAACCATTTTTGTATAAGTTATATCGAACATTTTTAATTTATTTTAAAGAATAATAGTTGTATAAATTTCCTATATTTTATAAGTTAGTTTACATAGATTTCACTTATTTAAAAAAAAAAGTTGGGTATGTGACCTGAAAAAATAAAACTGATATTAGGTATGGTAAAAAAATTTAAGTAAGACTAATCTCAAAATTTTAAATTTAGACAAACAAAAAGTCACTCCAACACAATCTCATGAATACAACTTAATGATAAATTTTGAGCTGTTTAAATAAACCAATTAAAAAGGAGGTAATTTATAAAATGGTAAATTATGACAGTTTAAAGAATTTAAAAGGTCCAGTCAAAATGCTAATTAAAAAAGGCAAATTAGTGCCAATTATCAAAAATCATTTATGAATTTCAATAAACGTCAATTAATGATCCAAACTTCAAAACTAAATAACAATTAAGGCAATAAAAAATTGTCACCAAAATGAAACCTGAAGGAACAAATGAGAGCGCACAGATGATAACATGAAAAATTATTCATGTTTTTAAATAGACACCAATTAATACACTAACAGTTTTGAACCATGATAGCTTTCGAAGAGGCATGATTAGAAAGGGAGAAAAAAGAAGCATTTTATTCATATAAGAAAAAGAAAACTTAGAGACAAAGGAAAAAAGTGAAAACCCCTAATCAATAACAATTACTATATCCATTTATTGATATAAATTGGCACCTCAATTGACCTTTTATCCTAAATTTGGGCATTAAAAATATCAAAATATCCCATATATTAACCAGGTGGTTTTACATATATGTCCCAACTATGTTTTTTTTTTTTTTTAAACTTTAACCAAGTGGTTTTATAGATATATCCCAACCACCACCTTCCTTTTAATAATAAAGATATATATACTATATATATATATAGTATATATATATATAAACAATTATATGAAACAAATTTGATAGTATTGTTAACAATTTAATATAACATAAATTAGTCATCAAACAAATTTATAGTCAACAATTAATTATATACCTAAAACCCTCACTTCTTTAATTATGCACGATGATGCGTCATGGAATATAAAACAACAATTATCATATACTAAATTTTTTAGCAAATTCTTTTTAATGTAAATAACCTTATATGTTATGTATTTAAGTGAAAATAGAAGGTTTTGGATATTTTAGTTGAATTTGAGTTAGTGTTTTTTCTTTAATATACACAAATATAGATGATGAAAACATGGGAGATTGTGGCCTCCCTTACAGCTTGCCCTTGTATCACTACAACAGATTCGAGATGTAATAGCATTTAATTTCGACATTTTATAGCGCTTTCGGGAGCTATCTATGTTAGCGCTATTGAAAGTTGTAAACAAGATAGCGCTTTAGAAGCATAGTCGTAGATTTAACTAAAATAACACTTGTCAACGAAACGTTATAGTAGTTCACACCAAAATGCGCCACCAAGAAGTGGTGTTGACGTGGATTCTAAATAAGGAAAGCGCTGACTTAAAAATGCGCTATCTTAGTTACCCAAAAACTATAGCGCGACTTAAAGAAAGCGTTTTCTTAAACAAACAATGTCTATTGTCCGCCTTGTTTTATCATTGGGATTTTATAGTTGCTTTCTTCATTTACCATCATACTAGAATAAACTACTGGGCATTCAATCAAAAACGACATTCAATGTACTTATAAAAAAAAAATACAATTGTGCATTCAACATTCAAAAAATAGCATTCAGCAATCAATACCAATTGTACCACTACTGCAATTAACAAAATCGACCATAAACAAACTTTGGCTCTTAAAAACATATATCATAATGCGAAAAAAAAATATACATTCCATTGAATATATCAGAATTTAACAAACAAAAGACTAAAATGACTATGTGTTACTGAAACAAAAAAAAAAAAAAGATCTAAAAAGACAATGAAAATTAACCTTCACTAATGTCTTGTCGTCATTCGGGATAAGCTAGTAACAAGAAGCACGATCCACTCTTCTTCGTGTCTGAAACAACCTAGATAATAAAAAAAAATTAATTACCAAACACATATAGAATATTTGATATATTTGAAAAAGTTCAAGAAACCATTGGTCGGTGATAATAATGGAACTCACATATAGAAATCTTCCAATAGCAAACTGTTACCCTCCATGCCCATAGGTGATTCAAGAATGCTTGGTCAACTCTGAAATCCATTAACAAGAGATAAGAGATGGACTTAAAAACAAACTAAAGCTTTCTTACGAATGTGCCAAACACCAACTTACATTAATAATGTTGTCGTGGATAGAGGTAATTCTAAGTAGCCACAAAATGTCTGCATTGTTAGGTATTTCAGATGCTAAGCCTTGGACAGAGGTGACCCTAAGTAGCCATTTAACATAGGAACTATTAAAAGTAACCCTAAACATTTCAAATAATAGAGGTGAGCGGACTTAACAGTGAAGACAATGAGAGTTAGTGGCTAGGTTTGAGAGATTATTGAGAGAGACAGATAGAGATAGAGAGAGAGAGAGAGAGAGAGAGAACAAAATTTTAGGAGCGTGCGCGGTTTGAAAGATTTGAGAGAGGGTAATAGTTCAAACCTTTAATATATAGCTATTTTAGGTGGACCACACTTTTAATAGCGCTTTATGTAGTAAACACTATTAAAATGTATACATTTAACAATGTCTCTCTAGAAAACGTTGTTATAACTTTCTAGCACAATTTTTGGTGGGAAAGATTCCAAGCGACAAAGCACAACTGCAGGTGATTTCTTGATCTCTTCCTCTTCTCCACCAACATTGTAACTTCTCATTATGGTTTCTCTTTGAAAACACACGACTGCACTTTTTCTCGACTAACTGCATCATCTGCTCGTGTGTATAAATAGAACCATTCCATATTCTGAAATCATCCCACACTCCGAAACCTTTTACTCTCATAGTAACCTTTCACTCTCTAAAATCCAAATGGCTCCCAAATAGCATCCCATTACAATGAAGACAATGAATCTTGAAGAGCTTAAACAAGATGGATATGACGCAACTTCAGAGATTGCTTTTCAAGGATGAACTGAGTACTTTAACCTCCATAGGCCCATCCCTACTGTAGAAATCAGGGAATTCTGGTCAAATGCTGATATCAACGATGTAGAATCCATCACTGGGCACATAATTGGTGGTGTACTAGTGACCATCTCACAGGTTCTTGTTGATGAATTAATAGAAGATCCAAACAAGGGTCTGGAGAGTTTTAGAAGTCTGGACTTGATATTGGAAAAACCTAGCCTTTCAGTGAAGAAGGCATATTAGAAACAATTTGGGGACAACGCTGGTCAGAAGAAGAATGAGACCTCTCGGCTGACCAACAAGGTTAAGTTCTTGCTGGAGTGTTGCCACCATTTCATTCTTCCCCTCACAGATTATGAAAGCCGATACTCCTCCACTCTATCAGAGTCTGAAATAATTGTGGTCTATCACCTCCTCTCCCACTCCAAAATCAACCTTCTATTCCTCATAAGGAAATATCTAAAATACCGCCTTCGCAAGAATAATGGAAGTATTCCCTATGGAATGCTCTTTATTAAGTTATTCGCATATCATAATGCCTATTGGCATGAAGCAGCCTCATTGTGGCCCAATTCCCTCAACACTGCCTTCCTTAGGGGCAGGGGTATTCAACCGGCTCCTCTCGTGATAGATTCTTCTTCAAAATCTATGTATCCAGAGTTTACCTCACCACTGTCTCCATCCGAATCTGACAGAGAGGAGATTCAATCAAAAATAATAGGTGAGCTTAGAGAAGCCTACCCCACGCACCAGCTTTCTCATCAGGCCAGACAAAATTTGAAATATCATAGGGAAAATAGGAGAAGAGGGGAGTGAGGGCTATTTTTGTATAAGTTAATTTATTAATTATTATTAATTAAATAGCTATATTTTCAATGAATTTTTGAATGACCGCAATGAGTTGTGCATAACTTAGTTGTTCATATGGAATATTTCCATCTGGAGATTGAGCTATAAGTTCATCCTCAACAATGTCTCCTAATGATGTCGGGAGGCCAGTTAGGAATTTTTCTATCCAGAATCTATTTTGGCAATCTTCTCTAGTGTAAACACTAGTTAGGAAATTATCTTTACACCACCTAAAACTAGATAATGATCTACACTTAAGATTAGACAATAGATCAACAAACCTATCTTACCAAGTATATGAATCTCCCATAAAGTGTCCACAAATGGAGAAGATTAATGTATTGACTGCAGGATGAGAAGTAGGAGAAATGGTGGGGATTTACATATATTGAAATAAATAAATCAAAAGATGCAAATTAAATTATAAAACATATAACAAAAGTAGTAAATGCAGAAACTTAAAGCATAAAACCCAGAAAGGCGGTTGAACCTGCCGAGATCTGGACAAATAAAGTAAAAAAGAAACCGGAGCAGTGGCAGAGCCTCACCAAGACCGGTGGAGGAAGAGAAGAGAATTATTAAACCATGTATTTTTACTGAAATACGAAAGTATTACAAAACAAGATTGAAAGATTGAAAGAGAGGGATAAGGGGGACTGAGGAGAACTCATAAGGCCACTCAGAACCTATAGCTTACTCAGAGCTTCTCATACTAGACTATCTCTCTAAAACTTCGAATGCCCTTAACATGAGGGGGGCATCTTATTTATAGAGAATGAAAATTACTATTACAACAGTAACGGTAACATGACCTGATGAACTATTGCAATAATTAGTGAACATTGCCGGTATTCTGACTAGAACTATTACGATTAGTGATGAACAGTGTCGGTAACATAACTGAAACTATTCATGCCGGTAATTTGTTTAAAATCACTTGGAGAGTGACTGGAACTATTCTCATCACTCAAGTTGATTGTTGTGTCTATCCCATAGTAATCATCTTCATTCTGATAGAATGGGTCAGAGCATTTTGAGGAAGTCTCTTGGTCTTCTTCGTCATCAGACTGGAGGAGCTTCTGTTTGGATGAAGAGGTTACCTCTTCCTTTGCTAGTCTCAGGATAGCTTCCACATTTTGTAGAAAACTTTCCTTTGATCTAGATTCTGCCAGCATTGAAACAATTTGTGATCTCTGATTTAGAAATTCACATGTTTCTGGGTTGGCTGCTTTCATCCATTTTGGATTCTGCTGAAACCATATTTTAACACTGTCATTAGTAGCCGCTGCATAGTTGAATTGCGACCACCACTTGACATATACAGATCTTTGGAGTAATGGCAAAATACCAGGGTAAAGATCTTGATTATGGTATTTGTATTGCTAGCTGAACACCCATGCCAGGGAGAATTTGGAGAAAAATATTAGATTTGCAGAGAAAGGGCTTTCCTTGATATCAAAATATTTTTCAAATGTTTGGTATCCTTCCAAAACTTCTGGGGGAAGGATATGCTTGATTGTTCCAAAAAATTGCCGCCACTGAATTAACCAATGTGGAAATTTATAATTGACATTCTTCTTGAAATAAATCAACCAAGAATGTTTATTTTGACTGTTTTGGTACCATAAAACATTGTACCAAGCTATTTGATAATCTCAATAGTTAAATCCAATGGGATCAAAAGTTTGAGAAATTTTTTTGCAAACATTTAAATTCCTTCCAAATTGTTCTGGTGTTAAAACCTTTAAAATTTGGATAGTTGAGTGAGTGTATGTCGATTGATCTTTGGGATCTCGATAGTGTTTAATCGATACTGAATCAGTATCAATCAATATAAACTCATAAAAATTGCTAGTTTTGTTAGTTTGTGTTGGTTCAAAATGAAAACCATTTGGAAAGATTTTTTCTGAGATTTTATTAGGATTGTTATCCCAAAATGCTGGTTCCATTTGAATGACAAACTGGGTTTGGTTTTTTGCAATATAGTGAATTGCAGAGGTTTGAATGGTGTTGACTGATAATCTTGTATCTGGTTCAACAACGTTTAAAGGGGCAACAATTTGAGTTAGTTTTTTGATTAAGTCTTTGAGAAGGGGTGGAGAATCTTTTTCCACTATGTCTCCCCAAGTTCCTTTTGGGAGTTTGGTTAGCCCTTAATTTTGAAAGGCTAAAAGAGTTTGGATGGGAATACCATTCTTGGATTGTTTGGCTGTTTGGGTTTGATGGGTTAGTGACCCAGCTTTGGCTATTTGTTTCTGAGTAGTTGACTCAGATTGGATTGATGACCCAGATTCTTTAGGCGCAGCATGGCACTCAAGTCCTGAGAGGACTATTTCCTTTAGCCTTCCCCTTAGAGGAGGAAGTTGTTGATTTTGGCATTTCTACCTCACACTCACACTCACCTACCCTGTAAATATTCACGAGTAAGGTAATCAGGAAGGGAATTGCAAGAGCCTTTAAGAAATTCGATTTGAAAATCAAAAGCACTAAGAATTGCTTGCCATCTCGCAAATATCTGTTTTGATGCCAAATTTTTAACATCTTTTTTTAAAATATCTTTTGCAGATTTACAATCTACTCTAACCAAAAAGATTTTGATTAAGTAAATCGGATTGAAATTTTGAAAAACACAAGACTATTGCCAAAATCTCTTTTTTGACAGTAGAATATTTTTGTTGTGCAGAATTCCAATGTTTAGAAGTATATGCAATGATATGTTCTTTTTCTGAAATTCTTTGTTTTAAAATACCGCCATAACCAATATCAGAGGCATCAGTTTCAACAATTTTGAAGGCAAAAGGGTTTGGAAGATAAAGGCATGGAAGATCCTTTATCCTAGCTTTGATAGTTTTTACAACCTTTGTATGCTCATCTGTCCAAGGGGGTGGTTCCTTCCTAAGACGGTTGTGCAAAGATTTAATGGTATTGCTTAGATTTGGGACAAAGTCAGCAACATAGTTAAGACACTATAGGAATATCTGAATCTGAGTTTTGTCTATTATTTGATCTGGAAATTTATCTGCAAATTCTTTTACTCTATTAATTGGAATAATGGTTCCTTGATAAATATTATGACCAAGGAATCTGATTTTTGTTTGAAATAGATTGACTTTGGATTTAGAAACAGCTAAACTGTTTCTCTTAATAACTCCTATGAAGATATTAAGATGTTTAAAATGTTGATCAATGATTGAGAAAAGACTAAAACATCATCAATGTAGACAATGGTAAAGCCTGAGTAGGGATTGAAAATCTCATTCATGATTTTATGAAATTCTGAAGGAGCATTTTTAAGGCCAAAGGGCATTACATTTGATAGGCTCCGGTAAGTTTACCGGATCGAAGCAAGTAATAATTAAAATGGTGAGAAATCGAGTATTGAACTCAGGGATTGGAAAACCAAGTACCACTTCACAAATTAAACAACTATTTAGACTAAGAAATATGTGTGAAAAGATTTCAAGAAAATAAATGAAACAATAAAAGAAATCAAATATTTTTTGGGTTTAAAATATAAGAGATTTCCAGGATTGAGGCTACCACAATGATCAATTATGAATTCTAATTGACTATCCCTTTATTAATATCTAACTTAATAGAAGGTGAATCATCTTAACTTAGTTAATGTTCCCTCTCGAGATACAAGAACCGTGCTCACTTAAACCAACTCTTACTCTCGTGGTAATTGTATTTAATTTGAACCCATTACGATTTATGATAATTCAATGGTACCCTCGAAGGACTGCTTCTAACTCTCGTGATTTAAGTCCTAAGTTCAATTCCTATCCAATACCTAAGTTCACTTCTCAGTTCCTCCCTAGAATATCTAGGATATGTAAATAGGTGATCACTCAATTCACATGGATAAAGTACAATAAGAATTAAATCAGACGGAGGTAGAGTAGTGGTGGCCATGGCAAAGGATGGGGATCAATGGTGGCAGCTGCGAGGGAGCATAGGTGAAGATGAAAAAATGGAGAGTGGGAAGAGAAGATAGGAAAAAGAAAAAAAAATACAAAATATTTTTGTAAGGTGTGCCTTATGTTGTCCGGATTGAGATGTACAAATAGCATATATCTGTACACATATAGCAAATTTTGGTTAATTATAGTCTTCCCAAGGATGAAAATTTATTTGAAAAGCGATTAGTTAGTTTTATATCGATTTTTCAAAAAATATTGTTTGAATTTCTTTTTCTATACTTGTGATAAAGATCAATTTTCCGAACAACATATATAGAAAAGTGATTGACAACCATGACCGAACGCATATAACCAACCATTTGTTTTCCATTCTAGTAAAGTTCACAAGAACCACAAATCAAGTTTGACTGTTTGAGAGAAAATTAGTCAATGGCTTAATTACCCTCCCTTTATTTAGAAACTTGAATCATCCATTAAAAGCCGAAGCTCCATGCATGATTTTTCATTACAACACCCACAAACATTAGGGGTAAGGAAACTTATCCTCCCTTACTCCATTTTCTCTCCGAGTGGCTTCTTCATTCATATAGTCATCGGAGGGCAAGATTGTAACACGATGAAGAACAAAATAATAGTCACCGCAGTTTCCATCATTCTTGTGGTAGGTGTTGTCATTGGTGTTGTTGCCATTGTCGGCAAGGATAACAACGCTAATGGCAACAACACCAATGGTGGTCATGAGATTAGTTCTCACAATAAGGCCGTGAAGGCTTTATGTGATGGCACGGACGACAAAAAGCTTTGTCATGATGTCCTCACTCCTGTCAACTCATCAAACCCAAAGGACTATATTGATGCGGTGGTGAAAACCACCACGGAAAGCGTCATCAAGGCCTTTAACATGAGCGATAGGCTCACGGTGGAGCATGGCCCAAGCAACCCCGGCATCAAGATGGCCCTTGACGATTGCAAGGACTTGTTGGAATCTGCCATCCACGAACTCGAAGCCTCGGGCATCTTCGTTCGTGATGGCAACATCCAAGATGTCCTTGATCATTCCTCGGAACTCAAGAACTGGCTCGGCGCCGTCATTGCATACCAACAATCTTGCCTTGATGGCTTTAACACAGATGGAGAGAAGAAGATTCAATCACAGTTGCAAACAGGTAGCTTGGACAATGTTGGAAAGCTTACTGGGTTGGCTCTTGATGTTGTATCTGGGATTTCGCGTGTGCTTTCTTCCTTTGACCTTAACTTGATTTTGAAACCTGCCTCTCGTCGTCTTCTTGAGGTGGATCATGAAGGGTACCCTACATGGTTCTCAGCTTCTGATCGTAAGCTTTTGGCTAAAAAGGGTCAAAGTGGAGGGCTTATACCCCATGCAACGGTGGCCAAGGATGGAAGTGGCAAATATAAGACTGTTTTGGATGCTATTAACTCATACCCCAAGAAACATGAAGGAAGATATGTTATCTATGTTAAGCCAGGTGTCTATGATGAGTACATTACCGTTGACAAGAAGAAGCCCAATATTTTGTTGTATGGTGATGGCCCTACAAAGACCATTATCACAGGTCGCAAAAACTTCCATGAGGGTGTCAAGACAATGAGAACCGCCACCTTCTGTAAGTTTAATTTGCTTTATTCATTATGGTTATTCAGTTTTAATATTTCATTCATTTTATTATAATTTTGTTTATTATTAAATATTTTACAAATAAGATAAGTTATCTAAATTAATTAATATCTGATAAAGTATTATCATTCGAGTGGTAAGCAATTTGATTCTCTGTAGAAAAAGTCTCGAGTTTGACAATATATGAATGAAAAAATAGGGATGAGGAGAGATTTGCTCCTTAGAATGGGTTTTTAGGACTTGACTCTATAATTAGTATATTTAAACCAAACAATTTCTCTTAAAAATGATAGTTGAGTAACATTTATTTTTTGGATACATCAAAATGAACAAAAGGGGTGTACCTGATAAATTGATATATTAATGAAATTGGAATTTGTATATCGTGCACCAATTGATGTAATTGGATAGATTATATATTTTTAACTATTATCTTTTATCAAAGATTTGCTAATTAAAGTCAATTGGTTACATTTTTTAATGATTGGTAGGATTTTTAATCATACTATATAGCATTATATTATGATCGAATACCATACATGATGTTAACAATTATGGTTCACTAGCTACTTATTTGCACAAATGGTTCCACCATGTAAAAGATGGTGTAGGAGAAAATTGGCATATATATCATTGGGATCTGGATTTCCAGCATTCACGTGGATCTTTAATGTACAATAAAGATTTCATACAATTATTTTTGTATCAATATATTTATCGTATTCAAAAATTAATCTACGGTTAAGATTTCATAAAGTAAAATTGTTGAAATCTCCTAGTCTAGCTAAACTGACTATATATTTCATGATGATGCCGATGCATGCAGCTGTTGCTGCTGAGGGTTTCATTGCCAAGGGGATTGCTTTCGAGAACACTGCTGGTGCCATTGGTCACCAGGCAGTGGCACTTCGCGTGCAAGGTGATCGTGCAGCTTTCTTTGATTGTGCAATGCATGGTTACCAAGACACATTGTACGCACATGCTCATCGTCAGTTCTACCGCAACTGCGAAATCTCTGGCACAATTGACTTCATATTTGGTTACTCCTCCACCTTGATCCAAAACTCCAAGATCATAGTGAGGAAGCCAGGTCCAAATCAACAAAACATAGTTGTAGCAGATGGCACAGACCAAAAGAGCATGCCTACAGGAATTGTCCTTCAAAATTGTGAGATTTTAGCAGATAATGAACTCCAACCAGATAGGTTAAAAGTGAAGACATACTTGGCTAGGCCATGGAAGGCATTTTCTAGGGCAGTGTTTATTCATAATGTGATTGGTGACTTGATTCAGCCAGAAGGGTATATTCCTTGGGCACCACCTGTTAATCCAAACACAGAAAACTCTTATTTTGCTGAGTTTGGTAACACTGGAATTGGTGCAAATACTCAAGGAAGGGTCAACTGGGCTAAGGGACAAATTTCCAAACAAGATGCTACTCGGTTCACAGCTGAAAATTTTCTCCAAGCTAGCACATGGTTGCCTGCTACTGGCATTCCTTTTGATAATAGCTTCACCAAGGCTTGAGATTAATCCATGTATGCTTGTTCTACTTATACATGTTGATCTTTTAGCGAGAGAAAAAAAATAAAAAATAAAAATAAAAATAAGAACGACTAAAATTGAATTTTCACCATTTGTAATGCAACAGTATATATATAGTTGCTGAAGATGGAGTACTCCTTAGAAATTATTTACATATAAGTTTGTGGGTGTGATTTAGAAATGTAATCACCGGTTCACTAATTTCTCCCTGTCTTCAAATTTTGTTATTCACTCATGATTTAATGGGGAGAGATGCAATATTAATGGTATTGTACACAAGAGGTTTTATATGATCTGACTATTACATAGTGAGTAATTTTTTTTTTTAAGATGTAATATTCATTCATTTTGATATATAGTTAAGGTCACCTTTGTCTCAAGTTATCTTATATCATTTCTAGGAATGTCATTCCGGAGAATGTTATGATCATGAATGTTAATCCTGGACAAATTCTAAGACATATTTGTTTATTATTTATCATTCCCGAGAATATTTGTTAAAAAATATGGAAAGAAGCGGGAGAATGTGAAAGTATAAGTTATTGGTAGTTATTTTTTACTTTTTCATGCTTATTTACATTCCGTGGAAAATAATATACCCGCCCCTCATGGTGGGAATAAAAGTGAGGGAGATCATGGGAATATGATTTTCCTGGGAATCAATCCTAACCAGGAATATATTTTAAAACCTTGTAAAAAACGTGGGAATATCTTGTTCTCATATCTACATTCTCAGGAATAGTTTCTCAAACCTTGAATCAAACACACTCTTAAGTAAGTATAAGTTGTATAACTGATATTTAGACATATAAAATGTATAATCAATATTTGATTAAATTTTAGAATACTGTAAATGAAATAATTACTTTTTAGAGTTTTGTTTATAATAATAATAATAATAATAATAATAATAATAATAATAATAATAATAAGTGTCTGAATTAATTTAAAAAGGCAACGATCGATTTAAGTAAGATGTGATAGTAACTAATTCTCATATGGTTTCATGAAAGGAAAATATTTTTAGAAGGTGTCTCATGTTTAAAATTAAATACTCTAATTTAATATATAGATGTTATTAATAATATATCTTTGAAACATACTTTACATTTTTTTTATGTTGAAAGAGGGAACTAGTGATACATTTAATGCTATATGTTATTAAACATTAACTAATAGCAAAAAATAACAATCAAACAATATCTTTAAATTAATTAAATTAATTAAATTGCACATACTTGAAACCTAAGTGTATATTTGCAAGTGAGCTTTGGTTTAAAACATAGGTTGCTTCTAAGGTGGGAGACCTTGACATGTCTCCCATCATGAGAGACCTAAATAAGTCCTTACCTGGAAAAAAATTACTTTTTACCCCTCTTCTTTATTTTTATTTTACACTCTATTTTTTCTCTCCTCTCCCTAGCCACCCCCACTGCCTGGACCAAGACCTATTTTTTTGCTCACTCGGATCAAGTTGCATGTCAATATCTCCCTCACCTAACTGTTTCTCTTCTCTTTCTCTCTAACTCACTCTCAGGCATCTTTCTTACTTCTTTCTAATAACCGAAAACAAAGTGATTTCATGTCGTCGAAGTCTTTACCGTGCCATTTTGATTCGGTGGGTGCCAACGAGTGCATGATGTGCGACGGAGCTGCGGGGTGGCGTCACAAACCTGGAGCGATGGAGGTTGGATATGTGTGCTGACTTGCGGTAGAGCACGACCGAGGACATGGTTCGCGGTGGTTCGACTCGCGGCTCACAGCAGTAGAACGGGGCAGAGCAGTAGCTGACAATGCGGATCTGCGTTTCTGGTGGTCCATTTGTGGGCGTCGGTCTGTCGGGTTTGAGGGCATCTTTTGGCTCGTGGTGGCTACAGCAGCTCCGATGCAGTGGGACCATGGTGGTTGAGCAATGGGTGGACTCCGGCTCCCATGTGTTTTGCTTCTAGACTGAGTCTGTGCGATCATGAACAAAGAGGGCGGAGGAGAGAAAGTCTAGGGGAGAGAGAAAGTAGAGTGAAAGAGAAGGATGAGATTTTAAATATAAAAAATGAAAGGATTTAGAAATAATATATTTTTTTTTTGTAAATATGGGCTTGCTCATGGTGGGAGACATGACCTGGTCTCCCACCCTTGCAAAAGCCTTAAAACATAATCACACATTATGTATGCTGACTTCATTGGGTAAGAACTTGAAGAATATGCCATCCAAAGCCATGTATCTGACTGATTTTCAGGTAAGCTAGCACTATTAATGAGGTTCGTCATACTAAACTCCAACATCTACCTAATTCATATATATTTTTATGTCATTGCAAAATATTTAATAACATGACAAAATAAATCCAAATAATTTTTTTCTTTCATTTTCTTACTTTGTTTTCACAATTATTGCCACGGACGGACCCAAGTGTATAGGGATGGCGGCATCTGCCCACCAACCTTTTTTTTTTTTCCTTTTATTAACTCTTAAATAATTTTTCTTTTGCCCAAAAAAACAAAAAAGTTGTGGCCCTCATTACTTTATAATTCTATTCTACATAATACTAAAAAAATATTACTCTCATTATCCTACATCACTACTCTATAGAACATTTCTATTTTTTCACTACAACTTCAATTATAAGTTTATTTAGAATTAGTAAAGTAGATAAAGTGAGAAAGATGGTAGAAAAAAAGAGTCCGAAAAGTACCATCCTTGCTACATCGTACAACAATTTATCCATTTATATATTTATTTATAAAAAAATTATAATATATGATCTTGACCCCACTAATCAGAATTTCTGGGTCCGTCCCTGATTATTGCCATATTTTTTGTTAACCATGACATATGTACGAAGTATCTACTGTTAGCAGTGACTAATCTCCATCGGGGAATCTGTTGGGCACACAAGGTAGGTTCTCCCCTCCCAACCAGATTTTCTCCACACATAAGAGCCAGGATTCAGCCCCCTAACCACTTGCTTAAGGTGCCCAAGTCCCTTACCAATTGGACCAACCACATGTTGGTATTATTGGCATTTAAGAACTATATTCAGACACATGTTGGAATTATTGGCATTTAAGAACTATGTTCAGACTAGTTTTTTTTCCCTTGTGAAACTGTATTAAGTTAAGGGAAACGCATTAAATATTTGTCTATTAAATTAAAGACTAACTATATTTTTGGTCTCTTATCTTTATTTTAGGTTTTGATTTGGTCCCCATTTTAATTTTTGTTCCAATTCGATCCCTGGTGTTGTCAATGTTACACCAACTTTATCCTTTCTGTTAAATTTGCACTATCGGCGCTGTTAGTCACCAGAAGGCACCCTCTCTCGCTAGAATCTGGGTTCTCTCACTAGAATCTAGGTTTTAGAGAGAGAGAGACTAAATCTGACTTTTCCATTTATCTTTCTCTCTCTTCTTTCTTCTCTTCCTTCTCTTCCTCTTTCTTTTGTCCCTTGTCTTTTTCTCTCATTGCCTTCCACACTCTTTCTCTCTTTATCTCTCTCTCTACTTTCAAAAAGCAAGCAAGGTGAACATTGCATTGAAGAGAGGCTATGAGAGAGTGGGGGCAAGGATTTTTCCTTTTTCTTTTTATCTATATTGAGTTGTCTCTTCTCCACTCCCGAACTCGCCCTCTTGCCGAAAAATGATTCCCACGACGGCGAAGCTCCTCCTTCCAGCAAGGTCACACCAGTCACAATCTACTGGAACTACATTAATTGCTCCAATTCTGATAAGTCTGAGTTGTTGTTTTCTCTATCATTTATTTTTTATTTCCGTTTCGTGAATGTTGAAGTCTGGTAGTTGAGAAGGAAGGAGGAAGGAGGAAGGAGGAAGGAGGAAGGAGGAAGGAGGAAGGAGGGAGAAGAGAGAGGAAATGAAAAGTCAAATTGGGTTTCTCTCTCTAATTAAAATCCAAATTTCACATGAGAAGGGGTGATTTCCGATGACTGGCAGCGAAAACCTAATGCCATTAGTGCAAATCTAATGAAAAGGACCAATTTGGTGTATCAACAACATATGGTTGGAACAAAATTTAAAAGACAGACCAAATCAAAACCAAGTTCCTTACCACTTGGACCAACCACATGTTGGTAATGAGCCTTAGGTATAGAACTTTTACATAATTTTATTCTTAGAAATTGATATATAATTTTAATTTTAATTTTTTATAAGCAATATTATATATATATATATATATATATACACACACACACACACACGAGGTTACAAAGGGTACTCGAACTTGTATACATGAGACGTATATAATGTACAAGTGCGAGAATGAAGGTAAAGCATCAACCATAAAATTGTAACTTCACTATATGGGTGAAGATCTAACTTAAACCCCACTACAATGTTGTAAAGTATAGAAAACCCAGGCCACTTGCCAACCTTAAGACTACTCAGATTTCCAAACAAAAAGGTTCAAGCAAACTGAGAAGTAGGGGTGGAAATAGGTCAGGCCGCCCGACAGGCGCCTATGGCCTGACCTATTTAAGGCCTGGCCTGGCCTGGCTTGTTTAGTAAAAAGGTTAGGCCTAGGCTTTTTAAAAAGCCTTTTTAATTAAATAGGCCAGGCTTAGGCCTATAAAAAGGTCTTTTAAGCCTGATAGGCCGGCCTACTTATAAATAATATATAAATAATATTATTTTTTATAAAATACAAAATACGAAATTATATTTATATATATATATATATAAACATATTATATTATTTTAACAGAATTTTAACAGAATAATATGCATTTTGCTATTTTGCTATTTATTTATAGAATGTTGGTTTGCTTCACATGTATATTTTAAGAGATGTGAGACTAACTAACATAATAAATTCTTGCAGCTTTTGTTTTTTTTTAAGCTAAAAAATCCTCTGCATGACGTTTTTTCAACTCTGACATGCCCCTATGCGGAAAGAACAGTTTGGCATGCCTATCCTCACCTCGCTTTTTCTGCATTCCCAGAAGCCAAATAAACAAAAATATATTATCAAAGGTAATCACCATTTTCAAAGTGACAAGAACTAAAATATTAATCAGCAATTCACCCAATAAAAAGCAATAGTGTTTGAAGTACAACACTCTTACCTCGTAAGTAATACATTCTTCAGTAGTTAGGTATGGCAACTCTCCCAAAAAGTAATACTCTATCTTTGCATGAATGTAGTAGTTAGTCCCACATTGCTAAAAGTATATATTTGAATTAGACTATTATTTTATAAATAGAGAGCAAATAGAAGTTAGAATCATTGGTTAAGTGACTAAGAAGGCCCATTGGGTTTCTTATGTTGCTTGCTGGAAGTCCTTATTATTATTTCAAATATAGAACTTGATCAATGATCAATTTAATAGCCTATTAGCTTATTTAGAGATTTAGAGATAAGCCAAATATCCTATTTCAAGCCCTTACTATGAAATAGGCTTTTAAAAAGGCCAACAGGCCAGGCCAGGCTTTTAAAAAGGCCAGGCTAGGCTTCAAAAAAAGCCTTTAACAGGTAACAGGCCAGGTTCAGGCTTTCTTTTTTTTAGATAGGCTAGGCCTATTTAAGCAAAGCCTGGCCTGGCCTGGCCTATTCCCACCCCTACTGAGAAGCTTGACATCCAGTAGAGCCAATAAGCGCAGAGTATATGATGTATGAGATAGAAAGGTACTGCACTGTGGTGTTGTCCAATTTAATCAAAAAGCATATTGTGAAGATCATAGAACCAACTTGCCCATCAGACCACCTTGAACAACAATCTAATTGGGTCGTGAAAAGGGGCCATTAACCAATACCAAGCAATTGTGCCTCTCCTGGAACCCGTGTCATGGGATGGGAGTTTTCCCTCACTAGCCAAAACAATTGGCTAAGGGTGTGTTTGGTTCAAAGGAAGGGAGGGATTTTAGTTAGATATTGTGTTTAGTTGAAGGGAGGGGAAGGGAGGGGAAATAACACCTTTCATGTTTTGTTTGGGGGGGAATTGAGGGATTTTAAAACAACTTTACTTTTAAACTTTATAATTATTTATTTAAAAATAGAAAAGTGGGGATATTTTAGTCAATACATATGAAATGTTTTAAAATCTCACCCCTTCCCTCCAAATCCCCTCAATATTGGAGGGGAGCTAAAATGGACCCAGGAGGGATTTTGCTCCCCTCCACTCCCCTCCTAAAATTTGAACCAAACACAAAAAATATAAAATATTCCCTCCCATCCCCTCCAACCAAACAATACCTAAAGAACCACCCAACTAAAGATGCAGAGAAAAGACAATGTAGCTTAAGTGACTGTCAATCAACTTTTATAGCGACCAAAACTAGCAGAGAATAACAGCAAACAGAACAAGTGTAGAGTTAAACTCAATCAGTTAGACTAATCTCAGAGAAAAGGGAGCACTCAAGGGTGGATACTAGAGTACCCGTACCCGCACCCATACCCTCTATTTTTTGCGGGTAATTACCCGAGCCCGGACCCATACCTATAAAGCGAGTATTTACCCTACCCGTTGTGAGTATTTTTTGCGGGTACCCATTGGATAGGGTCCAAATTGTCATCCCTAGACGTGGTAGAACCAAAAAAGGTTTCAAAAAGAGGGACAAAACCAGTAAATAACATAGATGAATCATTGAATCATGTTGAGTCGGAGACGCAAAGGAGGGAGAACCTTAACCATAGGTTCTATGTGCTTAGAGGAGAAAAGGTAAAAGAGGGACAAAACCAGTAAATAACATAGATGAATCATTGAATCATGTTGAGTCGGAAACGCAAAGGAGGGAGAACCTCAACCATAGGTTCTATGTGCTTAGAGGAGTGGTTCCTCTATGTTGATCATTAAAAAATTGACAAACATTGGGCACAAGGACCAAATTTACAACATTCAAAAAATCGAGGGATCAAATGTGCACGAAAAAATTTTAGGGACCAAAACTGGAATTAAGCCTTTTTAATTTTGTTTTCAATTGTCAAAATCTAAAAATAAAAATAAACTTGAGACTAGTAGTCTGGTCAAAGACTAGGAGGCCTGGCCCAATGGGCTTAAGTGGTGGATTGCAGGATTGGCCTATAACCTGAACGATCATCATTTTCATGAAAATTAAAATAAAAAAAATAATTGTCATTTTCTGTTTTCAGTTTTCACCTGCGCCTCTCTCAGCTGCTGAAAGGTAAGAACCAAGAAGCATTAACGATGAGAAGTCATGGAAGGTTTATTTGGCGTTCTATATCTAACTTGCGGAACCAATTCCAATCAACTTCCCAATCAAATTTCCGGTTTCTCCGTTCTTACTCTAACGGTACCTTCCATTCCTTCTTTTTTTTCATCAATAAACACAATTGTTAAGTTAATATTAATATTAATATAATAATAAAATACAACTTTGTCTGGCTCTGTCTGTGTTTCGATTTTAACAGAAGTACAACCTCAACTGTCGACGGAACTCTTAAACATAATGGAACAAAGGCTTTCCGTTATTGAGCACAGGACTGCTTCTCTTAACAATATCCTAAATCATGTAATGCATTGCCCTTTCAGCTTTCTCTCTTACTCTTATGCACTTTTATCAAATTTAATTTTATGACTTGTTTAATTTTGATACATGTTAGTGTAAAGTTTTTTACACTAATTCAACAACAAATGACTTCTAAGTTACTTATAACTAGAGTCAAACATTTCTAATGATGTGCTAATTTGTGATTAATTTAGAGTGTGAAAATCTTTAGACCGAGGGTGTATACTAATTAAATTCTTTTATTAGGATTAGCCTCCTCTGAACAAAAAGTGTAAAGTGTGAAAATAACCTTTGATTAGCTAAAGTGAGTTTAGATCTCAGTGCAGTTTAACAAATCAAGGGGACTCTCTTACTTTCTTACTTTACATTTTTGCTCATTTTAGAGGAACTTTATCCCTTTTATAATACTGTTTGTGTAAAGTTTTTTTTATTATCGGTTAATCACAAATCATCCTATGTGTGACTTTTAAAATGATTGTTTTAAAGTCAAATATTTTTAATAATGTGAGTTGACAGAATAAAAAATCTTTATACTGACAATGTATAACTTATTCTGTCGTTGCTGTTGTTGATTGAAGACAGCCAGAAGCATCACCATCAGAGTATGCAAGAGCTAATAAGGAGCTTCGGAAGCTCAGTGGTTCTGTCGACCTTATTAATGAATTGAGGGCCAGACAGAAGGTAATCCATTTGCCTGCATCACAACTAGTTTTCTGGAATCATGACATCGCAATAATCACAAAGATATAGAGAACAACAAAGTAATGCTGAACTGTGTCTTTGTCTTATGTTTATGATCTCCTACAAATGATTTGGTAACACGGGTAGTCGTTCTTTGTTAATAAGGCAATTATTAACGCGGATTATCTTTCCTATGTGCATTAGTTAGTATGCCTTTGGTGTCTCTGTTTTAGATAAGAAAAATATGGAAAAAGGTGAAGATAATGAATGTTGTACTTTTAGAAGTTGAAATTAGGCAGTTGGTTTTCTTGTATATTATCCTGATGTTACGTTTTAGTATCTGCAGGATATAGATGGCTTGAAGTCACTAATGGCTGAATGTTCTGAAGATAAAGACATGCTTAATATGGCAACAGAGGAAATCGGCCAGGCCATAGAGGAAGAAAGAAGACTGCAAAGTTTGCTGTTGAAGTCATTACTTCCTAAGGACGATGCTGATGAAAGGGATTCTATTTTGGAGGTGAGAGCAGGTAAAAAAGTTTCATTGTTTAAAATTGATATCTATTATTGATTTTCATCAAACACATGCTTCAATGAATCTCTGCAAAGTTGTCTCCTTGTTGATCAATTTACTAGTGTGCCTGTTATAGTTTTGTCTCTCTATGCTTTCTTTTGTCCCCATTTTCATTTGCTTTTGTCATTTTTGACCAGGCACTGGTGGGGAGGAGGCTTCCTTGTTTGCGATGGACATCTTTAAAATGTAAGGTTTCATTTGTGTGTCAGTGTTACTGGAAGTTGGTCAGAAACTATTGTTATGGTTTTCTAAAAGGGATTTTGTCTAACATAAAATAGGTATGAGAAGTATGCTCACAAGAAAGGCTGGAAGTTTGAAGTAGTAGATATAGCTCAATCTGATCTTAAAGGATACAAGGTTCATATTTCATATTAATGTGTACGCTTTGACTTGTTGATCACTTGATTGTGGTGTCCACCGTGCATTGCAACCATCTGGTTGTACTGCATGCCTCAAGTTCTTGTTGCAATTGATGTATTTTTGGTTTGGATTTCACCTTGTCAGGAGGCTAGCGCAGCAATTGCAGGAGTTGGTGTTTTTGGGAAGCTAAAATTTGAGAGTGGAATTCATAGAGTGCAGGTTTTAGCTACCACTTCTCACATACAATATATGATTACATCTGTTTTCAGTATTTACTGACATTCTTTCTTAACAGCGAGTTCCTGTGACAGAAAAGTCAGGACGTGTTCATACCAGTGCTGTTTCTGTTGCAATCCTCCCTCAGGCTGATGAGGTAATTAGGTATTACCCTTTTGAACCAATGCTGTGGTATGGAACTTGAATGCTTGTCGTATCCAATAATATGAAACTGTTAGGAACCCACAAGAAAGAGAGTTTTCAGAACAATTGAAAAAGAGAGAAGGAAAGAAAGAGAAAACTGTGATGTATTAATGTATTATTGAATCTTCAACAGAAAAGGAGAATGATATCCTTCCAAGGGTTTCCCCTTTTACAGCTGAGCTGATGCTTTGTTTCTCAAACTAACAAAATCAATGAATGACTCTTTCATCTACAATTTTGTCTATTTAACTAAGCTAAATGCTATATAACTCTCATATACTAACACTGTTGTGCCTAACAGAAACGGTAAAAAGGAAAAGGCATCCTGTATAAATTCTCTCTCCCCCCTCCCCCTAAAAACCATAGTCTGATTAATGGAACTATGAAGACCTGATTAGTGCCTTATATGTTCTATCTTATATGAGACAATTTGGTTGTCCCTAGTTCCTTCCTGTCTTCTCTTGCTGGCATCTTATAGCTATCATGCACATGCCCCTAATGCAGGTTGATGTTCAATTGAAGAATGAAGACTTAAAAGTTGATACCTATAGATCTGGTGGTTCAGGGGGCCAGCATGCAAATACAACCAACAGTGCTGTTAGAGTAACTCACATTCCAACAGGGATTGTGGTTGCTATTCAAGATGAACGTTCTCAACATATGGTAAATGGTTCCAAATAGTTTCATGATTCACATTTCGTGATTTTGGCTGGAAATGTACCTTTTCTTTTATGGTATAAATTAGTCTCCTCTTTTATATTTGTAAAAGGTGCTACAATTGACTACAAAATGCTGTCAATATTTAATTAACTGGCCTCACATAAATTTTACATACACTTAAGAGATGGTAGTACTAAGGGAATAAATTAGTTGTTTTTTTCATATGCACTGGATAAAGCCATCAGCACATTTCTGATTGAGTGAATTGTGTGCTGTATGTGTTCTCTCAGTTGAGTCAGGCAGGCACTTAAATTGGGTGTATACTTCATGCTCTTTGGTATTGTGTTCATTTAGAAAAGCATGTTTGTGGTGTAGTTACATTTTAGTCTCAACTTTCTCCCTGATTACATGGATAGACTTATCAAATTTAAGAAAAAGTACAAGAAAGCATTATGTAAGCTTCTTTATTTCACTGTTAGGTTTTTTCCTTTAGGCTTATTTTGTTTCAGTTGTTTAAGATATTGTAAGGGCCGTTCTGACAAATTTGATGAGCAAGGGTTGGTTAATTATGATCTGTGATTAATTCACTATTTTGGTTACTCTATTCTACACTTCTCCTCTTTGTGATGATATTTTCCCTCCCCTTACATTCTATCTCTGCCTTCTAATTTCTGTTTAGAACAAAGCCAAAGCACTAAAGGTGCTGTGTGCAAAGCTATATGAATTGGAAAGGTTAAGACTTCAGAGTAGTCGATCAAAGCTTCGATTAGAGCAGGTAAAAGAGATCTCTTAGTACACTGTGTTCAATTGCTATACCATTTTGTTTTCTGGATTGATACAAATCTTGCAAATTGTACAGATTGGTAGTGGAGATAGATCTGAACGCATCAGAACATACAATTTTCCTCAAGGCCGTGTAACTGATCATAGAGTTGGTATCACTTATCACTCAATAGATGATGTAATGCAAGGAGAGAATCTTGATGTCTTCGTTGATGCCCTTCAATTGCGAGAAGAAATGGATGCAATTGCAACTTTTAGATCTTCTCAGTAAAGCCAGTGGATTCAATTGTTGCTAATTATTACTTTAATATCTTATATTTTGTATTTCGCTTACTAAAAATAAAAACAATCATATTTTGCTTAACATGCTATGCAGAGGAAGGAAAAGTTGTGATAGAATCATCGAGTAGCACCAAATGATGTGTGTATGATTATCTGGTATTACATGGCTCACATGTTTATGATTATCTGGTATTATTACATGTCTCACTTGCCCCTTGCCTTGCCTTGGATTTTCCCCCATATGTTTGTGTTGTGGCATGCTGTGGTATTGCCTTAGCTTTAATTACCAAGAAGATGAAAATGATGTGTTATTATAAGAGGTGAGAAAGTTTTAAAAACAACTAGATCAAAATTATTGGTTCAGATTATAAGCTAAACTAAGACCATGTGACCACCTAATTTTCTCACCACGCGCACATTTATGGTGTTACCTAGGGTGACTTTATCCACTTCTTCCATCTTTCTTCTTCACAATTTGTGCTTAATGATGATGTTCCAGACTGTGAAGAGCAATGATGGTGGAAGAAGTGGGCAAATGGAGCCGTGCTGGATAACAGGATAGTATGCACAATGGGGAGAAAATTAGAGGGTCAAGTAGTCTTTTAATTTAGCCTATAATCTGAACCAATAATTTTGATCTAACGTCTGTTATGAAATTCTTTCACTTCTGCTAATAAAATATCATTGCCACCTCATATATCCCCTATGTAGGTATAACCTGGCCCACACTATTCTCTGTTTGCACCCTTTTATTATTGTGACATTTTTACATATGATGACCAGCATATAGTACACATAGGGCTAAAAGAAATGCTGGATTTCAGTGTTCACCATTAGTCCCTTGCTTTAGAAATGTATGAGAATTGGAATCTAGAATGGCACAAGACTTGAAATTCACTCCCACGTACATTTTTACTTCAAAATGGCAGATGAGTTACCCTTGGTTGAGAATTACCCCAGTATGTTTCTGAACTGCTTTATTGAAATGTGGTGGGTGTGGCAGCATCTATATCTTGTCCATAATACAAGGTATATTAGACAATGGTCATGCTTGTGGAACAAGTTTCACATAATGAAATTGAAAGCAAATATTAACCTTAATATATACAGAGTTAAACTCAGCCAGACAGCTGTGGAATGAATTTATCTATTTATTTATAAACAAAAAATATATTGATGAGAGTACAAGGGGTACTCAAACCCATATACAAGTTATAACAACTGTGTTCCTTATCTAAGAAAAAACACCAGCCCACACTCTACAAAGTACATAAGCATCCCCCACACCTAAATACATCCCCAGGAACAAAGTTTTTAAAGGATATGATCCTATAATGCATATCACACAAGACAGTAAAAACTCTGTCCCTAAACTTGTGTTGTAATAGATCCACGGCAATACCTATTTTCGGTAACACATCTGTAGCTGTGGAATGAATTGATCATAGCATAACTGTAAAACTATAGAGCTGAGACAATGCTGCATGATCAAACAGAGCAATAGCTATTAGAGAAGTAGCATTTAGAGCCAATGGATAAGAGCAATTATAAGATTTATAAAATGCTGCATCAAATAGAGCATTAGTGATTAGAGCAAATCAAATTGCTTAGCAAGGTCTCGAGTTCGAGCCTTGTGGATGGAAAAAACATGGTTGGGAGGGGAGATCCCATTAAAGGTAGCCAGTCAGGTTTCCCAGCGGAGAGTAGTCATCGGCGAAGCTGGTGGATATTTCGCATCTATATCATGGTAACTAAAAAATATTTTTGCTTAGCAGAGCAATTAGATGTTTAGCCAATGAATATCAAAGCCTTTTCACCAATAAGGATTTAATTTTGATGCACTGATATTGTAAAACTCTTGTGCTATATCATTCAATAATAGATTGTTATGTCATTAAAATGTTCACTTGATAAATAAATAAATAAATAAATAAATAAATAAAGGAGGGGTTTAAGGGAGATGGAGAAGGATAGAGACAGAGCCAGGGAAGAGGCAGTGCATGAGCGTAGCCACAACAGATTTCTCCTCTCATTCTCTCAGTTTCTTGACTATATTCTGTTGGCAGCTCCATCCATGCTCTGCCTGTTCCCAGCTTTTGTCATGACTCTTACTAGCCCCATTTCTTGCACCCCATTTGGATTAACTTACCTCACCCTTATAAACATCATCATCAATAACATCAAGCAGCTTCTCTGAAAAATATCTATCTTCCAATAAGGTTGCCTCAAATGATAACATCACAAAACTGGATTTTCAGATTCATAAAGGACTTTGAGTGTGTAGATATGATGCAAACCAGCTCTATATATATAATAAGAATAATAATATCAGAAGGGGGATTGGTTTGTAGTACAAGTATGTACTATCAAATTTGAGTTCAACGCTGCCCATGTACTACTTCATGTTATTGGTACTCCGATTTCAAAGTGACCATACAGGGAAACCTCAATTGTACTACCAACTTTCAGCGTGTAGTACTGAAAGATGTATCCACTCTCCACTATGGTACTATGTTTATTCTTCTGGTGGGGAGATGCCAAGTTGCTAACCCAAATTTCAGTAGCGTGTAGCATTAAGTATATGAGTTGATTTAGAAATAAATAGCAAAAATAAATATTCTTAATCTCGGTCACGATAATATTACTTAATATCAAACTTAAGAGACCAAAGGGAATTGCTACCGACCTAATGAATGTGGCTCAGTTGGTTGTGCGGACTAAGTTTGTAGGGAAGGAACTATGTTTGAATCTGATAGAACACATAGCAAAGAACCTTAACTTAATTGTGACTAAATACCCGAACGAATATTAATTTTATAGTGGATTCAAAAGTTATAAGCTTGCGAGATACTTCGTAGATCCACCGAGGAGCCAAAGACCCTAGTTACGGTGGGTTCCAACCAAAAAAGGTAATTGCTACATATTCATGTACCCCTTATAAGGTGCAACTTGAGTCCATACTCTTAATTCAAATTGTTATGGTTATGGTAAGATCCTCCCATTTCATGATTATAGTCATCGTTATTATAATTACCATATTCACGGGACATATCATTAATTATGATTTACTTTGGAACCCCAATATAAATTAGATTCTTGAACTGGACAGTTGGTAACCAACTAATCACGCAAAACCAAAAGTTGTTGTGCAAGTTCATGTGAAGAATGCAGGAACACCTCTCCTTTATTTGCTTTCAAAAGCCAGTTTGTTTAGGCTTAAAAAAATTATTCTAAACTATTTTAAAAAAGTGATTAAACAATAAAGTGAACTTTTTAGAAGTTAGAAAAATATAGTTTCTCATAACAACTGAATTTCAACTTTTGTTCAGCTTCTGCTCTTTAATATAAGTCCAACAAAACAACCATGTAAATATCAAAAATGTCTTTTTTTATAAGATAAATCATTTTACTTTTTTTTTTGTGTGTGAAAAAGCCTAAACAAATGGATTCCAAAGCTGAGGCTCAATAACAAACCAATAAAGAATTTGCCATATCCCATGAAGTGCACATCTTGTCTTCTGTTCCAAGATTAAAAGGGACAGCCAAATAAGTTAGGAGATACATACAAACATGGTAGGTCCTTCCAACATTTCGAAGTTCTGCATCAATTTATAGATTACTAATTGTCAAAAGGACATCTAAATTCTATGTTTGGTTTTTGCTTTACATGGAATCCTTCAATAAGAAAGAAACAATGCAGGAAGAAAAATATGATTCAAGAATTTGGTTGTGTTAGAGTAGCGTCCAAAGCCACTAAGATTTCACTCTTCTACTTCATCTATTGTGCTAACAAATAGGTTTCATCCCAAAAGATAGCTCATGGAGAGAGGGTAGCCCAAGTCATTCTCAATAGCTCTTTACATGTATACTCAACCGATGTAAGACTTAACAAAAACAAAATAGATCCCTTTCTCTTCCCCTCCAAATAATTCTATCACTCACACCTCCTACAACTGCAAGGCGGGCAACCTAGTCCACGAGGCTCCTGCCTGGTAGGATCTGGGGAGGGTAGATGTACGCAGCCTTACTCCCGCAAGCAGAGTGGCGCAAGGTAAAAATATTTATCCTGTATATTTGCAGGATTTTGCCAAAGAGGATTATCTTCCCCAGTTCTCCATCTTCTTCCTTGTGCAAAAAATAAAGCCTTTGCCATCTCCTTTGCTGAAACAATTATATGTACCACTAGATTTACTTTTACTCTGTCATGACTGGCCCTCCAAGAGATGAGGTAGTGTTATCTTCCCACAGTTAGTTGTGTCAAGCTTCCTAAATTGGTCACAAATTTGCAATACATCCTTTTCCCTTATTTTACCCATCTCTTTCAGCTTGAAGATTACATACTCTGACTTACTGAAACAAAGCAAATGGGAAAGAACTAAAGCAGATGCAAATTTCTGGTAAAAAATAGTATCTCAATAAATTAATCCTATGAAATAACAACAACCACATAAAATAGTTGCATAATGCATACATCATTGATGCATCACACTCTCTGCCCTTACCTGTATACTATGCATAGTGCACAATACATCCAGAAAGTGACAGTGAACATCACATGTTCCACTAAGAAATGACAAGCTTGCTTACCAAAATAACAAGAATAAAAATATATAACTGATCCAATCTAAAGCTGAACTAAACAATTATTATCATGTTTGCTTATGGCTAACAGTTCTTTAATAAATAAAAAATATGTTGCTACTACATAAGCAACAAATGATGACAGTTAATTGTAGTTAATTATCTTGAGGAGCATGGCACTTAATTCGAATATCTCATTTATGCCATACAAGGTCTAGGAGCATTTCTATAATATGAGGAGCTATTTCGCTGATTACTAGATTAGATGCCCAAAATTGCTATCAGGTTCAGGCTCCTTACAAAGTAGCCTTCTGGGTCCCTTTAATCTACTCAGTTACTCAATAGTCAACACTCTTAATACTTGCTTATAATAGGCAGAGTAAGTTAACATGGCAAATTATCAGTTAACTATTAACAAAAGCAGCAAAAGATTGAACCTTGGGAAAAGAAATTTACCTAATGAAACCAGTGTTGTTGATATCTGCAGCAAGCAAATCATCCACAGTGATTTCTCTATGCAACACCTTCTTGGCCATTCTCCTATGCCTTCTATCAATTCTAGCCTCAGCCAAATACAAGAATGCCCTTGCCACCATCAAGGTGGAAAACAGTAACCAAATAGCTGCAAATAACCTTCCTTGAAGGGTCTTGAAGGCTCTATCCCCATACCCAACTGTTGTAACAGACATAACTGACAAGTAAATTGAATCAACCCAATCCAAACCTTCCACAAAATACAAAACCAAACTCCCAATCCCAATACACATCACCACCACACAAAGTGCCAAACCAACCTTCAACCTAATCCTCATCCTACCCTTTGCCACATCCACTATGTAGTTCCTTGCAGAGAAACCTTCCCTTGTTCTTGGAGGACCCATTTGGAGGCCAGTTAGGATCATGTTCTCTTGCAAATCTAGGACATAGTTAACAAGCCCACTTAGGAGTATGTCAATAAAACCAAACCCCACCAACACAAAAAAACAAGCAAAAACCTTTGTAACTGGGGTCAAAGGAGCTATGTCCCCATAACCTATGGTACACATGGTGACTATACAAAAGTAAAGTGCATCAATTATGGGGTGTGTCTCAGTGCCTGAAAAATGGTCAGTGTTAAAGGAATATATAGCTACTCCAACACATAGATATATGACAAGTAAACAAATGCCTTGTCTTATGATGGAGCTTGAGTTTGGTTTAGGGACTTGGGGTGACTTTGGTTTGTGGTTTCCCATAGCTATCATTGCAGGAGCAGACTTGGGGCGAGTCAGTTTCTTCTTGTTGTTGTACTTTGGTGGCAATGGTTCTTCTATCTCTGAGACTTGTGGGGTTTCTTGCAAGGTGGTGACATCGTTGAAGGACTTGGAAGAGTAGAAGGGTAAATCATGAAGATCAATGGTTTGGGAGGAGTTGAGAAAAGGCTCATCTTCCATGGGAGAAAACAAAAAGAAACAAAAGAGGACATAAGTAAAAAGGGATAGAGAAAAATACAGAGACAAGGTTTTAGTTTGTGTGGACCTAACAAGTTGAGGATAGTTTAGTGCATTATTATTTGCTTCATTACTTGTCTTAGGTACAATAATTATTGAATAATTTTACACAATGATTGATTCCTTGAAGAGTAAAGATATTTGGATACATAATTTGGACATATTGTATAGATATCCTAGAGCTTATGAATATCTTGGGAGTGATGAAATACATGATGAGAGATAAGAAAATAATAAATAAATGGGGAGAATTACTTTTATACGGTGTTGGACATCATTTTTGTGTCCAAATAGCATTACTCTTCATTGAATGTTTTATATCCAAATAAACTACATCAGTAAAAAGAGACGAAGTTTTTAACTTTTATTCACTAATTTTATGTACGAGAATAATTTTTAAAAACTTGTATCAAATATAATAAATTTTTATTTTTATGTTCACATTTTCAAAAATATTAAAACATACCTAATACCACATGTCTTCTTACGATCCTTTATAATTTAAAAATAATTATTAATTTATTAATTAATTGATTAGAAAATTAAAAAATAAACAAATTGATGGCCAAAATTAATTTGAAGTTTTAATCCTCCACCAAATTTAATTGCTTCATTATTTGTCATCATTAATTGCTTCATTATTTGTCATCATTATTTGCTTAATTGCATTGCTTTGCTTGATTTAGTGAGCAACCAATGGATTAAGGATAGGGCAGCCGTTGAGAATAATAGAGAGAGGGGCCCATGCCACGCCAGCTGACAGCGACAGAACCTGACTCGCCTGATGTGGTAGTTTAATCTTCATTAATTCTAGTTAACAGATAAAAGTGCCATGTCTCCTTTCCCCTTCTGGAGAGTGGAGAGAGGTTACTAACTTTAACTTATTACTAGTGTAGTTACCCGTGTGGATGCACGGGTACCTATTATTTATTTATATATATATAAATCATCTCAATATGAAAATAATGTACTATAATATATTTAAAAATATGAATATTCATATGTATATATAAGTCAAATTATTATTAAAATATAAAATAACTATCTTAAGAACGAATACTATTACTTATTGTTTATTGATATATCATTTATTGATTGAATACTTTTTTTAGTATTATTTTCATCTTTACTTGGTTTCAAATAAAACAATAATTCTACAAACCTTGTAAAATATTTTAAATATGTAAAATAGTATCTATTGAAATTTAAAGTGATAATTTCATAATAATGATAGGATAAAGAGAACATTTTTTTTTTGACTTAAAAATTTAAGTATATATTTTCAATGAGAATTGAATTTAAGTAATAACTTTATTTTTTATGTCAAAAAAAGTAATGGCTTTATCTTTTAGATGATAAATAAATGAATGAATAAAGTTTTAACTTTCCATCCAAGGGGGAACCCAAAAGTCTACCTCTACAATTGATCTCATATACACCTTTTAGCCCTAACAAAATGTTACACATTAGCACACTTAACTGGTGCATATTCAAGTTTGGATTTTTTCATATCATACTGGATGTGAAATTTTTGTTGTTGATAATTCGCATTGAAAGGGCAGACTTAGAAGTCCCCAAAATAACATATTCTTTAAACCAAGTTTACCTATTTTCTAAATTATGACATACAACGGCTTTCTTTCTTAGCTATTTTCATTAGAGAGATATGTTGTTTTATAAGATTTATACACAAAGCAAAAAATAGGACTCCATCAACTTATCAGATTATTTAGATATTTGTTTAATAAATTTAATCACTTTTACACAACCTATGATAGTTTATATTATTGTATCAGCAAGAAATCAAGAACTAAATAAAGTATACAATACATCCAATCATTCTTCTACTAAAATGATGAAAAAATGGCATTATAATTAATTAATCAATTGTATACAATACATATGTAATGACTTTTTTTTTTTTTTTTAAGTCAACTGAAGTTGAATGAGAGCTAAAAAAAAACTGTTCCGTATATGAAGTTAACTATTAACTATTTATATATTATACTGAAGTATATAAGGAATCAAAAGAAATACTTTAAATATTTCAAATCTAACATTTTATATATTCCACAAATGAAGCTAAAGAAAACCCTGTAGCGTGTTGAAGTATGATGCCATATTTTCCTCAATTGCTTATGACTACTCTGGTTTTTCTCCAGTCCAAAACATTCCAATTGCAGAGAAGATAAAAAAAATATTTAACTACATAAACTCAAGCCTGCATGTGTCTACAACCCATATGGAAAAACTGGATGGTAACAAATTAAGCAGTTCTCGGTACAAAAGGCAAGAACTCTTGAAAGCAAGTAAATATTGTTCACCGGTGAAAATGCAAAAATTGGTGGTCTCTTGCCACTGATCAAGTCCGAATAGCAATCTTTCCTGCAATTATAGTAGGCCTTCTGGATCTGTCCTGGTGTGCATCTAGAAGCTAGTAAAAGGGACAAACCTAATCATGTACTGATAATGCAGTTTGGTTATAAACCTAATCACCCTTGTCCTTAGGCTCATTCATGTACCCGAAGTGGGCTCATGGGCTCATTCATGTACTGATAATAATGCAGTTTGGTTATAAACACTTCAAGACTTTTTTCATCCAATATAATATTGCACACCACCGACTTCATTATCAAATAACATTAATTTGTAGTTTATTAAAAAAATAAAAACGACATCAAGAGCCCCCAGTTTATTTAACATATGTGACATACACAATGAGTAAATTCCATTTAACATAGTCACTTGTTGAAGAGCATTTCTTTCATCAAAGCCTCAATTTTAGTATTTCATCCTGCAACTTTTTTATGGACAAATTAAGATGAAGAAAATTTGAGCTTATATTGAATTTTGTTTATGCCTCCAAGCACTGTTTATATTGAACAAAGGCAACATCCCTTTCAGCTTCTACTCTAGCAAGGTCCTACTTTAGGGACTCGGTTTCAGTTTCAGCGGTAGTAGCTCATTCATTAAGTTCTCATGCATCCTTTTGAGCAAAAGAAATATTTTTCTCCAGATTAAATATTTTCTTCAAGCATTCCTGGTATGGAAGAAGTTTAGCTTCCCTTTTAGACTGTAATCCACGTGAAAAGCACTGGCCACTACAGAGCTCCACTCCCATTAGACTGAAACAAAGGTGAGATGTCATTAGAGTTCCATGTAACTTTTCACCAAGAACTTGTATTTCAATTCCATACATTGTTACTCAGCTCTATTGAAGGTGATGGGCGATTTTCATGAGTTTGATACCATCATTATCATTCCTGAAGCTGTAATGCTCCCTGAAACCAAGATTCACATATAACAATCAAAATAAAAGTTAGCAAAAATATAAAGTGATAAAAATCAATAATTGAAAATATCGTTTTTGTTTAACATAGGATATATGACTGGCAAAACACCGTAGGAGTTATTCTGTCTTAGAAACCGCACTTGAAGTATATATGCTTCAACTGGAGAGGGATATTGATACATGTCATTTAAATAAACACTGAATTCTGCCTTCACTCCAACTACTGAATCATTTCCACTGGATCCATTAACAACACTTTTCAGCCCATCACAAAAACCTATTCAGAATGGAACATGAAACAAAAATTATATTTAAAATACAAAAAGTAAATAATAAAATGCCAAAGGATTAGTTTTAAGTAAAAAGCAAGAAGGGGAAGTTGAAAAAACTGCAGTGTTCCTAGGAACAATAAATGAACAAACAATAGGGAATGCATGAAGATTGTAATAAACCAAAAGTCTAATAGGAAAGAGGAAGAGGACTGAAATGTTACCTAGGGCACCATATTGATGTCATTCAATTACCAAAATTATCATTTGAGGACCAATTTGATGTCACTAATCTTTCAATGACCAGTCTAATGTTCCAAAAATCTTTCAAGGACCAATTTGGGAGTTTATTCTAAATAGTTACCATTCTCAATAATAACTGGAAAAATTACTTATATATTGTTCGTCTGGTTTCTAGGATCGAATGCATGGTCTTTGAACCTAAGATCATTACCAAAAGTATGTAGTAATTTATATGTATTTAAAGACAGTCAGTAACCATACCATAAAATTAAGTGTTCCAGCTTTTGCCGCTATAACTCTTCCAGATAGAGGAACATCCAACTTGACAGGTGTTGCCTAATGCCCTACACCATTTATAATTATTCAGTCCAAGAGTAAAATATTCAACATTCTAAATGCTTGAAAGTAACTGGTAGAGTAGGAGGATTTTATGATAATCCCTCTTTCCATCCATAAAGAAAAATATACTAAAAGAACAACTTATACAATAGAAGAGTTTACACAATTTGTAATACACAGCACACAATCACTTATCTGAGATATTTATAAACAGCATTTTTGGTCTTATATTCTGGAAGGAAAAGGAATTTTGAATGTCCATCACGAGAAATATCATTTCTATAAATTATGGACTGAGCAGAAATCGCATTATAAAATTTACCCTGTCAGGCATTGGTTACGTAGTACCCAAGGCCTAAAGGAAGAGTCTAATAGATACTCCATCAGTACATGGTGTTGTGGCCCCAACATATGAAGGGAAAAGAAGATTAAAACTGGGGTGGAACTGGGAAGGCTTGATGGAAGCCAATGCTTTTGAAAAGCAAATATTTTTGACCTTTTATGATATCTGATAAAAAGGGAAGCCTTTCTAAACAATGAATATATGCTGTGAAGAACCAAGTTTCCTCTATACTCATTCAGTCAATCAATGTTTAAGACATTTAACTAAAACTTAACTATCCCTCCTTTTCCATTTTGTTGTATTTTCCCCCTGCATTGGCTCCCAGCACGCAACATTGCAAGACTTAGATAAGATCTTTTTCACTATAGAAAATTTTTATATAGACTTACTCGTTGTCTAGATATGTATGTCCTATGGTACCCCTGACATCAGTAAAAGCCTTGCTCTCTTCCATCCTGGCTGGATATCCTTTCTAAGGTGCCTGACAATAAGTTATTCCCTATCTTACTTGACCAATGTGTCTGTCGATCTGCAAACATTTTTAATCCCTAGTTTAAGACTTTGTCTTGGAGATTCTCAGTGAATAGGATGATTGTTAGCTATAAATTTGAATCATCAATACCATCGAGCTAACTAAAAACATATTTTCGAATCAATAGAAGGATTTAAAACAGGAAAAGAATGAAGTTACAAAGAACGAAAGGTCAAGAGACGAAATGAATGATAACTATATGAAACCATATCTCTTGCAACACAACACTCCTAAAGTAAACATACTTGAGCAGAAAGAACTAAGTTGGAAAATTGATAGGCCGTGCATTCTCAAAATTGATAACATATTGAGGAGAACAATGGTTTGTGAATTATCTTTTTAGTACTTTTACTATTTGTCCATATATTTGAAATGTATATTGTTCAAAATCACGTGAGAATTGTAGAATAGAAAAGTCAAAATTTTGAACAACAGAGGAGACTCTTTTTTATTATAGGTATTTGATTAATGTAGTAGCCAAAGCCATTTCAGTTCCTTCTTATCTACTTCTGTGAAAACCAACTTTAAATGTTAAAAAGCATATCACACTATCAATAAAGAAGCTTTCAAGCCTGCTTACCAAATAGATTAAGGAAGTTTCAAAACTGTTCAAAATTTTAATAGCTAACAATGATAAGGGTGAGTAAAAAAGTTGTGATGATATGTTAGAAATTTTCAACAAATAAGATGGAACAAAATATACAATGCAAAATGCAATGGAATGAATAGATTTTCCATATCAATATCAATAGAAGAACTTGAAATGTATCTAGCATGCTAACCCATGTTAATGTACAGATTCATGAAAGGTATGACACGTGATTCAAGGAGGCCAGATTTCATTAGTAATAGAAGACAAATTCAAGTACCACGAGCAAAGGATATTCTCCTATACCACAAGCACCCTGGTCAAATTATAATTATATGAACTACTAAGAGATAAAAATATTTGAACCATATATAACTATACGAATGACTATCAGTAGAACACATTCAGTTTCTATAGGTAAGTTCTATAGGAGACATTGCGTTTCTTCTAATTGTTTAGTATATCTATATCTATAGGACTAACCACCTATGAGAATAAGCCTATTGATAACAATCTCCAAAGATCAGAAGAGTTTGCTAAGGCATCATGCCATTGTGGTGGACTGTGGGTGTTGTTGTAGATGCTTGATCAGAGAGTGCAGACAAAGTTTGAATTAGATGCTAAATTTATGGCTAGAATAGCATGATTGAAATTGATAACAGTGATTGATAATGAAGGCATGTGGCAAACTTAATTTAGAATATGTACCTAAACATAAATACCAAGTAACATTTGAATGTTTCAATCACATTGCTAAAAAGTTGAGGCTTGTGAAGTATGTGAGTTTATATTAGTTCCCCGTTGTATCTTTTAGGTGAACTGAGTGTCTGAGACTATCACTCTTAGCATATTATTTGCATCTTACCCATAGACACACACATATATAAGCACACTATCACTTTGTAAGCAAATATCTTCATAGTCATATTTCTAATTGCAGACAAAGTGTACTTGTTTCATGGAGTATCTAATGACCTACTTTTTTCAGGTTTCAGTCACAGGGTATTCAAAGAATGGGTTGGCAAGCAATGAGGGACACATAAGGAACTCAATGTGCTCAGGGGTACTCTAGAATATATATATATATATATATATATATATATAAAGTATATTGAAGAATCACACGGATGTAAACAACAACCCATGTAAGTAAACAATGCAGCTGTAAACATATATGCAATGCAATGTTAATTGATGATATAATAGGCGATGCACCAAGGCAGGCAGTGGATGAAATTAAGAAATATGCAGATGCAGTTAATCTTCTGAAAACCTGTTGTTAAAGTATATGGTTTCTTGTTACCAGCAATGACAAATGTTGTTAGAGACTTGAAAGAGGCAAACCTCATAGTATTTGTCCATACTCTAAGAAATTACCACATGTCTGGTCAGATCCTAATGTGGAGATTGCTACTTATGTCCAAACTGCTAATGTTAATAGAATTGTCACCGATTTTGCTGCCACTGCAAGTAGATATATGAATAAGTAATTCCAATCTCTTCAGCTTTCATAGTTGATGCTAGCAACCCCAATTTAATGCATATTTTTTAGAAGCAAAATTTCAAACTTCATGTCCCTTTTCAAATTTGCAGTAGGTCCATGTAGTGATCCCAACCATGTTTGCATACCCTTTTGCTTTGATCCATGTCAGCTTTGTTTCCCACCAGTTTATTAGTTAATTTATCATTACCTCGAAAACAAATTCAAATGATCTAGCACCTATTTAAGGAGCAAGCTTTGTGACGGCCAAGGTCCCTATTACCAAAAAATAGGGTTCAGTGATTAACTTTGCTTAGTGCTCCTAGTCATCATGATCAAAGGGATTCTCATTCTCAATGAACACAATTGGATAATCAGTCACAAATGATTTATACATATTCTTCAAGCTGTTTGCTGAGATTTTCTATGATCCATCATTATTCTGCAATAAAGAAGTCATTTATCTTGTTAAACCATTTGACAGAGAAATAACTCAACAAAGAAATGAAAATTTAAGATTATGGAAATTATATTTCTTAATTCTTTCTTCTCTATTAAACAAACTCAGCATGCTAGCTCAAGCTCAGATACGATGGACTATTCACTCTCTACCTAGAAACTCGAATCTCAAGATGCAAGTTATGGACTATCTGAAAACATGGACAAATCAGTAACACATCCTGACCACTCTATTCACAAAATTATAACTTTGCCAATGAGAGCTTATCAGAGCTGCAACCTCAATTTGTCAGACTAATATTATTCAAATCCTGATTGCAAAGCTATTAATCTGCAAGCTATATTTGGTTAACAAAATATTCCATTCAACCGTAGTTCAAACATTTCAGCAAACACATGATGGACAACAAAAGATAAAATCAATTTAATTGATATTCATCCAAGATTCTTATTACAACAATCACAAATTTAAAAGAGAACGCAAGATGATTGGGAATTACCACACAGGGTACCTCTTCAATTTGGTTAAGAGGATCCAATGTTGTGCTCTAATTTCTCAAACTCCCTAATACTATCTCACATGTTCTCAGAAATACAAAAGAAGAGAAATGAGATGATATTGGTTGGTGTACAGTATATTAACATGTTGAAAATTTAATTAACACAACTTTTGAAAATGGATGGGAACAATAAAAAGTGATTTGGAAAACGTGTGATTCATACTGAAGAACAATGGAAAACACATAAACACTAATATTTAATATTGAAAGGATAAAAAAAAAAAAAGAGTAAAAAGAGGAAGAGGAAGAAGGAACCGTGTAGAGGGTTGGAAATGTTAGAGCGAGAATGGTTGGGGTTGATTGGGGTAGAAGTGGAAGGAGAAGAACGGTGGAGGTGGTTGTTACGGCGTCGCTGATTCGCTTCCTATGATCAACCACACCAATTATGCCTCTGCGTAATCACAAAATCGAAGTTTCGGAGGAGGAGGAGAAGAAGAAAATGCCCGGTTATCCACCCGCCGTCTTCGCCACGAATAGCGAATCCGGCCACCAAGTCGTGCTCCTCTACATCACAACGACAGATCCACGAACACAGAGCTTCTCCGCCATGGAAGCTTCGCCGCTCTCCTCCCAATGCCGCCGTCCTGCTCCGCGCGACCTTAACTTGGCCCCTGCCGCCTCCCTCCGCTTCTCCTTCCACCACCACTTCCCACCCTCGCTCAGCCATGCCACAAAAATGGAGAAGAGGAGAGAAAGTAGGGAAAGGGAAAGGGAAAGGGAAAGTAAGGTAAAATCGAGGGATTTGGATCCTCTAACTTTGTGGAGGGAAAAGGTAGGTGACTTTAGTGTATTTTGGGAGAGAAAGAGGTGAGAGAAAAATGAGAAATAAGATGAGAGAAGGTAATATAAGAGAGAGATAGATAGAAAGTCAGGTGACTTTTGGCGCAAAAAAGTTAGAGGATTGGGATCCAAAATCGAGTTCTTCTGAACACCTCTGCACCAGCCATGCCTCAAAACTTGACGTGTTTGACTTCCCTTCCAGCAAATCAACAAACCGGGCCTAACAAAGTATACACGTGTCGAGTAACCCTTATTGATTTGGTAACTACTTACGGAACATATTTTCTGTAAGTAAGAATATAATTCTCCCTAAATATGGTATTTCCGTAAGTGCTTTTATAATTCCGATTTATTTTTTAATCACAGAAATTGATTTTTTGCAAGTCACTTGAGGGAAAAACAGTTTCCATAAGTGTTTTTTTTTATTATTATTAAGTTTTTTTTATTAATACCTAATGATATAATTATCCCTATAATAATTGTTAGTTATATTAATAGTATAAATATTTATTAATTTTTATAAATAACATAATTATGTTAATAATATAATTATTTTTTATTAATTATATTATTTGTTAATAATATAAATATTACCAATTTTTTATTAATTTTAATAAAACGATAAATTTTAAATTTAAATTTTTTATTTATTTTAATTACGGAAACTGATTTTCGTAAGTGTTAAATTTACTCACACACGAAAAATACAATTATTTATTAATTTTTATTAATAACATAACTATATTAATAATATAATTATATTAGTTGTTAATATTATAAATATTATTAATTTTTTATTAATTTAAATTACGAAAACTGCTTTAAATTTTTCTCACTTGCGGAAAATATTGTTTCTGTAAGTGTGTTTATTTTTTTTATTAAATATTATTAGTTTTTTATTAATACCTAATGATATAATTATCTATACTAATTATTAATTATGTTAATAATATAATTATTTCTTAATTTTTTAAGGATATTTACAAATTTTTATTATTAATATGATTATATTAATAATATAATTATTTTTATTAAATATATTATTTATTAATAATATAAATATTATTAATTTTTTATTAATTTTAACAAAACGATATAATTTTATTTTTATTTTTTTATTAATTTTAATTACGGAAATTGCTTTCCCGCAAGTGTAAAATTTTGCTCACTTGCGGAAAATACAATTTCCGTAAGTGTGTTTATTTTTTATTAAGTTTATTTTTATTTTTATTAATACCTATAATTATCCCTAAATTTATTTTTATTAATACCTATAATTATCCCTAAATATATTACTATACTAATTATTGATTATATCAATAATACAATTATTTATTAATTTTTATGAATAATATAATTATATTAGTAATATAATTATTGCTATTAATTATATTATTTATTAATAATATAAATATAATTATTTTTTTTAATTTAAATTACAAAAACTGCTTTTCCGCAAGTGTTAAATTTTTCTCAATTATTTATTAATTTTTATGAATAATATAATTATATTAGTAATATAATTATTGCTATTAATTATATTATTTATTATTAATTTTAATAAAAGGATATAACCAAGAAAAAAATGGACGGTAAAAGTGTTTCATGGATACGGCCAACAAAATATCAAACAACCTATGAGACAAAAAATTCAAAAGACATAAAAAAATTGGCCCACCGCATAAGGGAAACAATCACTTGACAAAGTCAACTCACAATAAATGCAATTCTTGCTGATAAAGAAAGAAAGCTAACGTAAAAAATAAAAACTAAAAACAAAAGAAAACAAAAAAAATTAAACCAATAAAATATTCAATAAAAGACATAAAAAAATTTCAATAAAATAATCCCAAAAAAATGTGAGAGGGACACGTCACATTGTGGGTTGAGCCTTAATAAATGTATAGATATAACGAGTTATGATAATTTGCACGAAAATTTAATATCATTGGGACACCCTAGTTTTAATTATATTGTTTATCACTTTATTTTATTTTTTTTATCTTATTGGTTCACAACCTACTCAAAACTAGCTTCGGATTTACATATGTCTCTTTATTATGCTTTGGATGCTAGGCTAGGAATTAGGCTTGGGATTAGATTTTCAAATATGTCTCCACTAAATGGCAATGAATGACGTATTAAACGTTAGTGCATAACTATTAATACAGAATGCAGGCAATTTCGGATACTCATCCAACATTATTTTAATATTTTTTTAAAAATCAATCAAATTTGCTCAAGATTTTATATACAAAATCAACCAAGCAATAATATTAAAAAAACGACAAAAAATAATGTAAAATGATAGAGTGATATTAATTTTTAAAATAAAAAAAATGTTAGAATAATACTATATGTACATTATTTAAAAAATATTTTTTAATATCAATAATAAAATGAAAAAAATTATTATCCACATTTTGATACGATATGTTCTGTTATTCATATTATTATTAAAGGTATTACTAATAATAATTACAAGACATCTATCATTAATTCAATAAATAAATCAGCATTTATTTTGTAATTCGAAAATGGATACTCATTAATTATTCACTGCAAGAATTCAGCCCAATTACTCATTAATTATTATGAACACTCAATCAAACAATAATGTATTGATTCAATAAATAAATCAGCGTTTATTTTGTAATTTGAAAATGGATACTTCTAATAAATTTAAATGATGCAAAATTAATTAATACAATTGATTTGTGATTAAATTTTCTGAATTGAAAGATTCGGTAATGATTAATACAATTGATACAATTTCCTTAACTACATGCGATTTGCATTCAAAATGCAATATTAAAAGTCCATAAAAGATTCAGATTTGTAATGATCCATAACTGTGCCATTTAAGGGTGATATTGTTGCCTCTCAAATATGATGAAAAAAATAACAAATCATGTAGCACATAGAACAAGAAGCCAAAGCCAAAGGTACACATAGAAAAATGGAAGAGATACAAAATAGCATTAAAGGAAACCATCAAGAAGAAGAAGTCTGTTTATGATCACTAAGGGATTGGAGGTAAGCATTAATAGTCTAAGCATTTTTCACGTAACCATACTAATTTTATTTTTCTTTTTTTCTTTTTTTATTCTTATGTTTGAGTATTTTTATAGAATTTTGGTAAATTTTCTTAACATATTTTTCAAATAATTAACAAAGGAAATATTAAATAATAATGGAGATCAATACAACATATATGGAACCTAAATGTTTTTCATATTTTTTTTAAAATTGTTACGAAAAATAACTTTTATGATATTTTGTAATTAAATCTTTATTATCCGAAAGTTTGGATTAACTAATCATGTTAATGTTATTAAAGAATTACTTTTCATTCTGTCAAAAAAATATATTTTTCTTCTTTCACTTTTTAGTTGTATTTACCATTGATGATTTTTTTTTTTTTTTGGTGGAGATAATGGGACTAAGCCCAAACAACAAAGAAATTAAAAGCCACGGGGATAGGAGCTAGCAGCGTCCCCTAAAACAAACAAAAACAAAAAAGCCGGAATACTGTCGAAAATCTTGCCCTGCCCTTCAAGGGATAAACCATGCTTAGCCAGCGCATCAGCCACTTGGTTAGCTTCACGAAACACGTGGGTCCAGGAGTAACAGCCTCCTAGCTTGGAGAAGTCCTGGATATTATTAACCAGACTTGCGCAAGGGTGGGAGGCCTCACACCCAGATATGATAAGATTTACCATTGATGAATGGACATAATCAATTTGGTACTTTTTGAAGGATATAATTCCTTTATCACCTTTTTTATCAATGTTTATAATTTGATTTGATTAATATTATTTTGATAAATATGATAATATGGAAGTCAATAAAATTTATTATCTATCCATGATCTACTATTTGTTATTTATTAATAAATAATAATAAGGTTTTAACATGTTGGATAATAGCATGTGTCGAAATCAGGTACACTTTTTTCGTATAAAAAATCAGGTACATTTTATTTCTCACCTAAAGTTAATTATCGTAAAATTTTATTATTTAAAGACACTCAATATTAAAGCACGTCAATAAACATTAATATATCATTCATTATTTTCAATCATATTAATGTTTTTTTTTTTTGACATGATCAATCATAACCATGTTGATCAATTAGTAATAAATAGTTTTTTTTTTTCATTCGAATATCAATCTTTGTAATGTATTCATAATTATTTTTTTCATTTTTACTTGATTTAAAACTTTCTAATTATCACATGTGGTAAATTTTCATAATTTTATTTTGTGACATTCATATTTTTTATAAGCACTAATTCTTTCTATTCTACGTGAAAGCATATAGAGAGAAATTTCATATTTTTTTTTTTTTTGTAAGTCAAAAGTATACTCTCTCCGGTCTCTATTGTAAGCAAAAATTAAATGGGACACATATATTAAAATAGTTTGTTGATTTCGTTTAAAAGAGTTATTGGGAATAAAAAATTAAGTTTGTTACCTAAATTACCCTTCCTCTTATTTATTAAGCTTGTGTTATTGAGAATAAAAGGAGTCATTGGAAAACAAAATTTGTATTAAATGAAGGGTATTTTGAGAATAACTTCATTAAATAAGAAGAAAGTAGTTGAAATTTGCTTATATTTTGGACCAAAAAATTTGGAAATTTTTGCTTACATTGTGAACCGGAGGGAGTATTGATTAAGGGTACAAGGGGTACCAAAAGAGAATAAGGAAGAGAGGACAAATGTAAATATAATACTAGAAAACACCTTGCCAACATTGATATTACAAAGTCCCAACCAAGTAAATTAGTAAATAAAAGAAAGAAAAAGAGAAATAACAAGAGCACCAAAGTTGCTATTAAACAAGGGCAACAACAGAACCAATTTGAGGCCAACTAAGAGACTCCTAACCACCACAATCCAGCATATAGTGCAGCAAAGCAATAGATATGAATTTGGTATAAGCATAAAATTATTATTTTTTACGTGTAAGCATATTTACATATGAATTACTAAGAAAAATTACATTGTATTATAATTTCATTTCATTGCCTTTTGTAATTCATTATTTTAATAATTTAATTATTGATTAAATTATTTTTTATTACTATGTTCTCAATTAATTAATTTATTGAAGATTTTATTTTATCAAGAAACTTTGAAATTTATTTTACCTAATTAATGTATAATTAATTCCACGATAGAAAAATCAAATTAATTTACACTTAGTTGTAATTGATGTAATAAAACATATTTAGAAATTTTGTTTTATCATCCAGAAAATGATTGATCTATTCTACATAATAATATAATATGGTTCCAAGACATAAAAAATATTTTTTCTTTTAATTTACTAATTAGTTAATTAAATTTAATAATATTTGATATTTTATATAGAAAAAATTACATCCAATAATAGTAGCGAAAACAAATCAATATTTTCTAATTTAAAAATATAAAAAATTATACTATTAAACAAATATGCATAACATTCGGTGCAAGACACAATAAAATAGACTTCCTATATTATAAGGAAAAAGAGTAGAGAAAAATAACTTCGTAGATGAATATATTTTCTAAAAATGTTTAACTTGCATAAAAAATAAGAAAAAAATAAATCAAATAGATTTTAAGGGAGAATAAGAATAAAAATAATAATATAATATAATATATAAATAAATTTTCTAAAAATGATTCCTTGCACGGGGAAAAGAGTTGAATTAACTCAAATAGATTTTCAATAAAGAAAAAAAAAACATAATATGATATAGATAAATATGTTTTCTAAAAATGGTTAACTTACACGAAAAAAGGGATAAATAATTCAAATAGATTTTCAAAAGAGAAGATAAAAATAGCATGACAGATAAATATATTTTCTAAAAATAGTTAACTTGCACGGGAGGGGAGTAGAAATAAATCAAATAGATTTTTAAGAGAGAAAAATAATAATAATAATATGTTAGATAAATATATTTTCGAAAAATGGTCCACTTGCACCGGGGAAAGAGGAAAATTAACTCAAAATAGTTTTTTAAGAGAGAATAAAAAATTCTAAAAATTCTTAACTTGCACCGGGAAAATAGAAGAAATAAAAAAAAATAGATTTTTAATAGAGAAGAATAAAAATAATATGATAGTTAAAGATAAGTATATTTTCTAAAAATAGTTAACTTGCATGGAAAAGAATGAGAAATAAATAAACAATTTTTTAAGAGAGAAGAAACAAATAATTTGATAGATAAATATATTTTCTAAAAGTTTTCAACTTACAGATGCAAAGAGAATAAGTAAATCAAATATAATTTTCAAGAGAGAAGAAGAAAATTAATATGATAGATAGATATATTTTCTAGAAATGTTTAATTTGCTTGAGGAAAAGTGAAAAAATAAATCAAATAGATTTTTAAGATAGAAAAATTAATATGATAGATAAATATATTTTAGAAAAAGGATTGACTTGCACAGGAAAAGAGAACAACTAAATTAAATAGATTTTTTTTAGATAGAAGAAAACTAATAATATGATAGATACATATATATTTTTTTTCTATAAATTTATATCATGGTGGAGATCACTGGGATGTATTTAATATCAATGTTTAAATAAAATACATTGAGAAATGATTTATCAACTCGAAATACAGTTGTTTCTTTGAAGATATATATTTACTATTAAATATTCACAAAAGTACGATATTAATGTAGTAGGAGAAGAAAGAGTTAGTGTTATTTTATAATTTTGTTTTAAAAAAACAAATTCACAATAAAACTTTAATATCTATTTTCAAATATTATGCTTTTTCATATATTCTTTTTATATTTTGTCTTATTTTTAAAGTTATATTTTTAATAATAAAACTGTGCTGTAGATCGTATGTACTTACTATACATTTAAGAGTCATTATATGTATTGTAGTATCAATAATAATTATTAGGGTTAATATTTGTTACATTTTGTGATTGACTGTTCAGACAAAATAATTATTTAACTAATTTTAGTATATACTCCCTCCGGTCTCTATTATAAGCAAAAATTAAATGGGACACACATATTAAGATAGTTAGTTGATCTCATTTAAAAAAGTCATTGGGAATAAAAAATTAAGTTTGTTACCTAAATTACCCTTCCTCTTATTTATTAAGCTTGTGTTATTGAGAATAAAAGGAGTTATTGGAAAACAAAATTTGTATTAAATGAAGGGTATTTTGAGAATAACTTCATTAAATGAGAAGAAAGTAGTTGAAATTTGCTTATATTTTGGACCAAAAAATTTGGAAATTTTTGCTTATATTGTGGACCGGAGGGAGTAATTCCCTACAAGAATTTATGAGTTTAATTGGTATGCACTGTTAGTGTAAATTTTTTTACATTATCAACCAATCACAAATAAAGGTTTGAATGACTTTTAAAGAGGTTTAGATAAGAATCAAAGATTTTCAATGATGTGGCGATTTCTTATTGGTTGACAGTGTAAAAAATATTTACACTGATAGTGTATACTAATTAAACTCAAAATTTATTTACCTTAAGAACATAAAATCAAGAATTAAACATTTAAAATAAAATAATAAAAAACTGTATATTCCCCGTGCATGGCACGAGTCCATACACTAGTTTTAATTATATTGTTTATCACTTTATTTTTTCTTTCTTTTTTTATCTTATTGGTTCACAACCTACTCAAAACTAAGGTGTCTCCTCATTGTGTCAAATTTTGGTGTCAAAAAATCATAACTTATACTCCCTCCGGTCTCTATTGTAAGCAAAATTAAATAGGACACACATATTAAGATAGTTAGTTGATCTCATTTGAAAGAGTAATTGGGAATAAAAAATTAAGTTTGTTACCTAAATTATCCTTCCTCTTATTTATTAAGCTTGTGTTATTGAGAATAAAAGGAGTCATTGAAAAACAAAATTTGTATTAAATGAAGGGTATTTTGAGAATAATTTCATTAAATGAGAAGAAAGTAGTTGAAATTTGCTTATATTTTGGACCAAAAAATTTGGAAATTTTTGCTTACATTGTGGACCGGAGGGAGTATATATTTTGGGTCTTGCTAAAAGTGCCTTAAGGATATTGGTTAAGAAACCATGTATAAAAAGTTTTTATTGGAAATCACAAGTTTTCAAATTTAGATATGTTGAATATATCATTTTCAATAAAAAAGTTTCTATCTTTGATTACTTAATCAATGTCTTTGGGGTATTGGTTAACATTTGTCATATATATTTTATTTTTATCACTTATGTTATTTGAATAATCAAAATGAGATAATTTTGGGACAACTTTTAATGACGGTTAATGATATTTAAAATTGTAATTAATGTAGTTTAGTATATGGTTAATGAAATACTCATCCCAGTGTATTCATTACCAAGTTCAACACATCATTAACCATAATTTTAAATGTCATGAATTGTCGTCACCGAGATAGGTAACTCATTAATCATCTTGCGCATGTTTGGTTTAGATTCCTTTTAACACCAACAGACCTTTTTTTTTTTTTTTGGATAAGCCCAGGGACAAACTTATTGTCTCGATGCAATTTTTATGAAAGCTCGATGTTAAAACTTTTGGCCAATGCTAATTTGAATAGAGGTTTGCGTTAAGTGAACTTTAAAACAAACATGTTCCCATTGAATTGTATTAACCACAATTTTGAACATCATTAACCATTATCAAGTGAGATGGGTAATTCAATAATCATCTACCGAGCTACATTTATCATTCATTGAGCTACATTAACCAAATTATCAGTTAACAAGTTACCCATATACAATATGTATATCCATTAACTAAGTTCAACACATCATTAACCATAATTTTGAATCTCATTAACCATAGTTGAAAAGTTACCCCAAATTTATCCTATTTTGATTGTACAAATATCATTTTTGTATTTTTATTTGTATTTCTACCGTCTATAGGATATTAGTAAAATAAATCGACTATCAAAAGGTTGCATTAGAAAATTAAGTAGTTTTCATATATAAAATGTTTTATTTTTTTAATCTCAAACAGAGGATATTAGTTAGCATTCTCTATATTTTTAGAGAATGATAAATATATTTAAAATTGTTTTTATTATTAATTTAATTAAACTATGATATAAAATTATGAAATTATATTAAAATCAATCGTAAATATATTTATGAAATATGTATTTACTATAGTTTAAAAATATTAAAAGAAAATTGTCAAAAAAAATATTAAAGTTTATTCCTTTCACTAACAAGGTGATATTAAAATAAATTCAATTGATAAGTCAGTAATCTTTCTTACATTATCAATCAATCATAAATTGTAACATATTTTTTAAAAAATTGACTTTTATAATAATTACCTTAAAAATTACATATAAAATGATTTGTGATTAATTGAGAAGGTAAAAAAAATTTACGCTAATAATGTACCAAAATTAAACGATATAGATTATTATAATTTTAATCAATATTTTTATTAATATTTATAAAAAAAATGATACATTGTTTTATTTTTTATCTTTTTTTTTAAGTTTTAAAAAAGAAATGAAGAAAAAAGTTTTCCTCTTAATTTTCTTAACAAATTCAAAATAAAAAAATAAAGTGAAAATAATATGATATTTTTATAAATATTAAAAAAATATGTAAACTAAAAAAATTGAAGACAAACCAAACTTTCCATAATTATACAGTTTTGATTAGTACAACATTTTGAAGGAGTTTGGAGGGAGGACTTTTTCATTTTTTCTTGTTTGGAAAGAGGAGAAAATAGAGGAGAAAGAAAGAAAAAAATTGGATCCCGCAAAAAGAATTTCTCCTCCTAGTTGGGAGAAAAGGGAGAGACGAGTATGAAAATTGAAAACCAATAAAATTAGTTCACTTTTCTCTTGCTTTTAACTTTAATAAAATAAAATATAATAATAATGTAATTGTCTATTTAAGATTAGTTATTACTTTCTTTTATGATTATCTCAAACCAAAGTATCAAACAACCCTTAAAATCCATCATTTCTTACCGATATCTTTCTATTTAATTTTTTTTTATCATCTCTCTTTTTATTTTTTATTTTTTCTCAAATCAAACAAAGCAAAAATATAAACCAAAATAACAATCAAACAGCCACAATTATTATATGATATTTAACACACTAACTACATATTTTAAATAAAAAGTTATTCAAGATCTAAAAAAATTATTTATTATTGATCTTAAACAAATTTACATAAACTTTAAATCATTAACGTTTATTTATTAGATTTAATTGAAGTTTTGATTCTTCTAGACTGCATGGGCCATGGAGGTTCGGTCTATGAGGTTGGCTTTGCTGGTCCCTGGCAACGTGGCAACGTCCCTGCGCGACAGTTTTTGCAACTTCATCTGGCTAGATCACGGGCTTGGGAATCTCAGTCCATGTCCAACAGTTTTTCGTTTGGGTTGGCCCAACATTTTTAGAACTAAAGCAAAATTTAAGAGGTGTTACTTTTTACACCACATATTTTTTTAATACATCACAAAAATTTTGAATATCCCCAAAATACTCCATTACAATATCGGAATTATAGTTCCGGTATGTTACTAATATTCTTAATTCTTTAGATAATATATTGGAATTAAATTGTCAGTACTGCAAAATTACAACACCGGAATGATAGTTCCGGTATGTTATTGAAATTCGTTAGATAGCATACCTGAACTTTATTTCTGATATGGATATGCTCAGTGTCTTCAAAAAAAAAAAAATTTGATATGTAAAATTGGAAGAAGCGAATTTACCAGTACCAGAACTAAATTCTTTGTGCAGATGTTCGTGGTAGCGGTATTTGTCTAAAGAATAAGTGACCTAACCTTTACATGGGAAAGGCGAGTAAACGACTGTAACAACTATTTTTGTAGAGATTGAATCATATAGTCACTGCAGCCTACATCTCTAAAGGACTTTAGACTGAAAAAGTTGGCGTCAGGCATTGATTTTCTGTGTTTCTTCATAAACTATTGTGATTCAGCATGGAAAGATCCTCCCCTATCCCCCACATTATGGGTTCCGGTATCCGTATAAAAAAATTCATTTACATACCGGGAATATAATTCTGGTATTATAATTTTATAATACTAGAAATTTAATTTTGGTACGTTGTCTAAAGAATTTCAGTAACATAACGAAACTATAATTTTGATATTATAATTCTATAGAACCGGAAATATAATTCCAGTAACTAAACCCTAAACATATATACATATTGTAAAGGAGAGAATAGGGGTATTTTAGGGATATTCAAAAATATTGTGGTATATTAGAAAAATTTGTGGTGTAAAAAGCAACACCCAACTTTAAGGTGAGACCTTTTAAGTGAGTGAGAGAGTTATAAAAAAATTAGGACCTTACAAAAAAAATAAACGTGTCTTTTGCTTAAGTAGTTTTTCTTACAAAAATAATTATGGCTTTTGATCAATAAGGGTTCAAACACCATTCTCCAGAAAGAAAGCATACAGTGGTTATTACTGCACTAGGTCAACTAATGATAAAAGTTTTATAAATATTAATAGGAAATAAGTTTTTTTACTAGTGGGCCTAAAGGAAGGATTTGGATCGATCCTATTTTTTTTGTCCCTAGCCCGTATGTGTGTCTTAAATATCAATCTGTGGTGGTTTATCAAGTACATTCAGATGATGCTCGGTAGATTTTGCGATGTTAGAAGTTACAACTACGAGAAACTATATTCGAACATCAAATTTGGGACACCGTATGGTGTCCCTTTGATTTTATTTTATTTTTTGTATATTTTTGGGATGCATGTATATAAAGAAGATGAAAAAATCAGTGAAAAATAGAGATAAACACATATGATATCTGAAATTGAATGTTCAAATATCATAACTCTAGAACTACTCACATCCTTTGAGAGGGTAATTGCGTAGATTGTCAGATAGCCAAAACTATGAGAAAATGTAATTTATAGTCAGACATTTTGGGGACAACCACGAACACTACACGAGAAATGAGCCGTTATGAGGAGACATTCGGTCATTATATAATGGCTAAAATACCATTTTGATCCCTTAATTTATTTTTAAATTTCAGTTTAGTCATTTAACTTATAAAAGTTTCAATATGGTTCCTTAATCTATCTTAGTTGACCCAAGTTAGTCATCTCTATCAATAAAGTCAGTAACGGTGTTAACTCTTAGTCCCTTATGTTTTAAATGAGTTTTAAATTGGTCATTTACATTGTTAACATGTTTCAAACTGATCATTTAAATTGTTAACGAGTTTCAAACTGGTCCTTTAAATCGTTAACATATTTCAAACTGGTCCTCAAAAAGTTAACACCGTTATAGATTCATTGACGAAGAGGACTAACTTGGGTCAACAAAGGCAAATTAAGGAACTAAATTAAAACTTGGTTTAAATAAGTTTTTGGTCCCTACAAAGTTCATCAAATTTGGTTTTCGTCCCTGTGAAATTTTTTCTTAGGTTTTCGTCCCTGTAATATCAAAAATTTTGTAAATAGTCCCTACCATCATCTTTTTCCGTTATCGAGTACTTATAGGTATCGAGGTAATTTTATTTTACTGTCCGACTTGCTGTAAAATTTGGCCATAAAATAGAAACAAAATCATACATTAGGGAATAAGGTTAAAATTGCTAAATTCCTTCATTTTGTATGATATCTGGTACTCAGGGGGTATCAAGGTAATTTCTCATTATTGTCCGACTTGCTCCAAAATTTGGCTAGAAAGTAGAAATAAAATCATACATTAGGGCCATAGGGTTATAATTGACAAATTTTTTCATCTAGTATGATTTTTAGTACTCATGAGTAACAATAGGGACTATTTACAAAACTTTCGAAAATACAGGGATGAAATCTTTAGAATTTTTTTTTACAAGGACTAAAACCAAAATTGGTGAACTTTCCAGGGACTAAAAGCTTATTTAAACCTTAAAACTTTTCAAAGTTAAGGGACCAAACTTTTTTATTTTATTTTATAAGCTTGAGATGTATATATACAAGAGTATTAGGGACACTCTAACCCACTTACAAGAGGAGATAAAATGTAGCACCAGGACATGTAAATAAAATACTGCCGCATTTTCCTAACAGTATTATCTTTACACTACCCAAACACCCTACGTCAAATAAATCAACCCCAAATGATTTTATCCTTTTGAGTACAAACCAACCAAAAAGACCAAACTAATACTAAAAAATAAGTTAAAGGACCAAAATGATATTTTAGCCTTAAATAATCTAGCGAACTAACAAAGTAACAAACTAACTAATGAGTCAGCTTAACAGAAGTTTCTAGACCCTTCTAATCCTAGTGCATGATGTCACACCTAAGGGAGCTAATACTACTTGGGCTTAGTATTGGGAAATTGAGTTTACTAGCTATACTTTATTTGGGTCATAACATATTTGGGCCATAACATCCATATAATAAGGTATAAAAAGGTATACCTAACAGAAACTAAACTAGCAGAAAGAGTAAAAATAAAATAAAAACACTCCTATATGAGGGGAGCAATCCTCCTAACAAAGCAAATGCTTTCCTTTAATATTTTCCTTCTTATTATTTATTCATTGCATAGCTTTTACATATATAGTAGGAATCCTAACAAACTAGTAACTAATGAGTTAGCATAACATAAGTTTCCTGACCCTTCTAAACCTAGTATATGTTGTCACACCTAAGAGAGCTAATGCTACTTGGGATTCGTATTTGGGAATTGGGTTTACTATCATTTATTTGGCCCATAACATCTATTCATCAAGGAAGGCCCTCACTCCAGGCACAGAAGAGTAATGCAGTATGGTCGTTAACAAATCCACTCACAAAAGTTGGATGAGAAGACAATAGAGGAGGGGAATACAATATCCATTGATATCTATTTAAGGAAATAGAACTGGACTCTTGTTGCAGCCTTCCACACATTTTTATATAAATTTTATTTTAGTAATAAGTAACAATTTCATTAAAATAATAAGACTAGAAATAGGAGAAAATTTAATAAACTATAAGGTAACTAAAATAGCTTATAAAAAAAATTTATATGCTAACGAGATAAGCTTATTTATCAATACTTCTATTTTTGTCAAATAAGTTTATAAACTAATTAAATAAGTTATAAGTGAACTTATTGAAGTTACAAAATTGAGCGTTGGTGTTGATTTTACTGTTTGACAGAAGGAAAATATTGTTTTTTTTTGTAATGTTATGTAGGAGTGGGAATAGGCAAGGCCGCTCATCAGGTTATTGGTCTATTTAAATGTAAAGGATTACTTGCTTATTTATTTGTAAAAACCTAATGACCGATTTATCAGTATAGACTTACCAGTCTCGCCTATGACCTATTTATAGGTGGAGGCATGTCTAAAGGTATTATTGAAAAATAGATCTTTAAATAGATTTTTAGGTCAGGTCCAACTTTGAAGTAAGTCATGTTCAAACCTTAAAAATTGGCCTATACTAGAATAATAGATTATAACGGAGACCAAAACTATTTGTGTCAGGGTATAGTCCGGTCTTACCTATTACTACATCTACCTGTGTTTCGAGATGTAAAATCAAAATATAATGTGATTAAAAATTAGATATTAGATTTGTTCCAAAAAAAAAAGAAAAAATATATATTATATTAGATAAAGCCAAGAACATTTATATGAATTGTCATTACATGGAGCATTTTATCTTGGTCCAGCTGAATGAAGATGACATCATGTAATGAGAAAGTTCACACCACCGTAGTAGCTGTCGTCGCAGACCTCCGCCTACCACCACCATTCCAGTCGCCGGCAGCGGCCCATTTCTTCTGGACGAATGGTGGCCATCAGCAACCTGCTTCACCGTTTTGTGCGTCTGCCTCGTAAGGACCAAGGTTCGCTTTTGCTTCTTCCTTTTGCTGCAACTTGTTTATTTTTTTATTTGTTTTTTTAAACTAAAGCTTTACGGTAGATTATAGTTGAGAGGCAGTAGCAAAACGTTTTTTTGTAGGATGAGTGGATGATGCTCGAGTTGAAGGCAGGAAAAGCCTCGGACTCTGTGAGCACTTACACAAAAGAATTTATATTTACATTTCTCAAGATACTAGTGGATGCTCGAATTGTAACTTGTTAGATATAATACCTTATTATGCTCCACTAAACCCACCCTCGGATTTAACCCTCGGATTTAGTAAAACAATTTTTTTAACACCCTCTTTAATACATCTTTTTGATTATTAAGTGAATTTCATACATTTCATAGAGAAAAAAAAAGTGAATTTCATATAAAATTCACAAAATATATTAAGTTACATATAAAATTCAAAGCCCTCATGAAATTCATCTAATAATCCAACAACAAAGATGCTTAGGGAAAGTCTTGAAAAGAGTATGTTGATAACCTTCTTCTATTAGGTTTGGGTATTATTTGTGTTCTCACCATTCCGAGCCTATTTTGTTCAGCATTGTAATTTGGACACAAAACAAGTGTCGGACACCGTATTTTTTTTTTTACTAATCTCAATAAAACTTATCGGGTTCGGTATCTACATACACATGCAAGATATGGTGTTGCATACTTTGGTGTCCGGAAAGTGTGTCCAAAAAACATTTCAGTATTTTGTTAGTTTAAAACCTCATGGTTAATGAGATTGCTATTTTTGGGCTTTTAGGATTATGTTTAGATTTGTGCTTATGTGTTTTTTAAATGATAAAATTACGAAATAAATTTTATATAAAAGTAATTAAAATGGAATTTTATTTTCAATTCACAAAATAATTATGCGTTAAGATTACTATTATATAATAAAAACGTGAAAAGTTAACATAACTAAATATAATTAAAAAATTAAATAAGAACTTACTATTAAAAAATAAAAGTATATTCTGTAAAATCTATGAGAGCAAAGACATAACACTTTATATATATATATATATATATATAGATATAAGTGCCTATTTTTCATAGCCAATCAAAATGATATGAATTTATAGGCTCAAGGAAAACATGGCACTTCACCAAGAACCAAAAAATGTAGACATTTATCCAACCATCTATAAAATAATAAAATATATGACCTCATACTTGGCGGAATAGTTTAGTTTCTACTTTCTTCAACCAAACCAAGTTTAGACTTAAAGGCCAAAGGAGCTCAAAATATAAAATGTCCATAAAGTCATTTATAAATAAGGCTTACTCACAATTCATCATGACAATATACAAATTCTTTAGCAAGCTAGCATTTCCTTTGATTGCTATATTTTTGCACTATCATGGCTGCAATGTCCTTGAATGTGATCAGAACAAAAAGAAGCTTAGTTAAACCAACCAACAAGAATCCATTCACCACACTAGACCTATCAGTTATTGATAGATTACCTGTTCTAAGATGCAATGCTAGAACCTTACATGTGTTCAAACATGGCCCTGAAGCAACAAGGGTCATAAGAGAAGCATTGTCCAAAGCATTGGTTCCCTACTACCCTCTTGCAGGAAAACTCAGAGAGTCCAAACCTGGGATCCTACAAATTGAGTGCTCAGGTGATGGTGCATGGTATGTTGAGGCATCTGCTGATTGCACCCTTGAATCTGTCAATTTCTTTGATGATGTTGAGTCTATTCCATATGATGATCTTCTTCCTGATGATATTCCTGAGATCGAAGGCGTCGACCCCCTTGTGAAAATGCAGGTATCAAGTTACATACTTCATGATTGCACTAGCTTAACTAAGGTGTTTTTGGGGGGTTCCTATGTGAGATTGAAATTTGATGTTGAATTTTGATGAAATGAGTTTTGTTGACTTGGTTTTGATTAAAAGTAGGTTTGCATTAGCTGGTTTATGTTTGGATAAATTAGTATTGGATATAATTTAAATACAATGAATATTGTTTGGATATGATTAATTAAACCGACTTTTAGATTTGTAATTACTAAATTGGTTACATGAATGTTGAAAAAGGATTAGATAATAATTAATTTTTTCAGGTTGTTATGTAATGGTTAGAATAATAGTTGAAACTCAAATTGAGTTTTGATGAAAAGATAAGTGAATTTTTTTTAGCTTTTACAACTAAGATTTGGACTCCAAACCTAGTTATAGCTAAGTGACAAAACAGGTTGTCAAACATGTTAAAAAAAAAAAAAAAACTCCAAAATAAGTTTTGAGGGTTAAACTTAAAACTCAATTTAGAGCCTCCAAAAGGTTTACCAAACACATTTAGTGTTGGTATCTTTAAATATGTCACTAGCATGAATGGAGGCTCTTATATGTGTTTTTTGTATAATCATGTAACAGAGTCACATGAAAAGAGAGTTAGGCACAATGACCTTAATTTATAAGGGTTCAGAAATTTTGACAAACTGATTAGTTGGACTTTATTTAAGGTTTTTTTGTATCTATTTATCTTTTATATGATCTTATAAAAATATTTATTGAGCACTCAGAACACAGCACCCGCTTAGAACATTGTTGCATGTGAGTATGGCTCATTAATGGCAAGATAGGATGCAAGTGAGATGTTATCTTCTGTGTTTAAAAAACAGAACTCATAACCTTATTGCAGAGAAATTCTTGTATAAATCAAACCATTCAGATTTGGTACACTATGCCATTCACATAATTAACTATGCTAGATTGTAAATAACTCATTACTAATTAATCATAATAATTATCTGTTAGTAACAATGTGATTGGCTTAATCTATGCAATAATTTATCCCTTCACTCAACTATGGAATATTCATTGTCATCTATTCTCAGGTGACACTATTTGGTTGTGGGGGTTTTGTGATAGGCCTCATATTCTGCCACAGCATATGTGATGGCCTTGGTGCTGCTCAATTTCTAAATGCTGTTGGGGAGCTAGCTAGAGGCCTTGAGAAACCCAGCATTGAACCAGCATGGCATAGACACTTCTTTCCATCTTCTCAAACACCCCAAGAAGCTGCATTACCAAAATTACCCCCACCTCCAATGCCAGACTACAAGCTACAACATGCTAATATAGACATTCCCATTGATCAAATCAATAAACTGAAGCTAGAGTTTCAAAAAGTGACTGGACACAGTTGTTCTGCCTTTGAGGTTGTAGCTGCAGCATTCTGGAGCAGCAGAACAAGAGCCATTAGTTTTGACCCCAATACACAACTTAAGCTTGTGTTCTTTGCGAATTGCCGTCAGCTTTTGGACCCTCCTCTTCCCAATGGCTTCTATGGCAATTGTTTCTTCCCAGTAACTATTACATCTTCCTATGAGTCACTTAGAGATGCATCAATTTTTGATGTGGTGAAGCTGATCCAAGCAACAAAGGCAAAGTTACCTTTGGAGTTTGGAAAGTACTTGAAGGGTGAGCATAAGAAAAGTGGTGAGGACCCTTTTGCACCTCCCTTGACTTACACCACTTTGTTTATATCTGAGTGGGGGAGGCTGGGATTCAACCATGTGGACTATCAGTGGGGTCCACCAGTTCATGTGGTCCCCATACAAGGCTCAAGTATCATACCAGTGGGAATTGTAGGGTCACTGCCTCTCCCTAACAAAGGGGTTCGTTTGATGACATGGTGTGTGGAGGAGGCACATCATGGTCCCTTCATTGATCACATGCATGGTGTTATGGCTTAGGAGCTGATATAAAGGTCTTCCCTGTTTATAATGTCTTTGCCTTTAATAGGTCCAAGATTATGATATGGTATGGTTCAAAGAAAAATTGCAATTTCTGTTGTCTTTATCCGGTTATCTGATATGAAATAAATTGTACATTCAGTGCTGTTGTTCTTGATCTTGTTGGAAACACTATTCATGCAATTACCTCTTCTTTAACATTTTGTCTTTATAAAGGGTGTAATATGATTATTCAATGTGAACATTCGGTGTAATATTGTCGGAAAATAAAAGAAGTCTCGCATCGAGTAAAAATGAAACAGCTAAAGTGAATATAAAATGCCTTACAACTCTCAAGCACAATCTCATATGAAGACCAGCACACTCCTTAATATGGAACTCTCCGGTGTTGCGTGCAGAAATTGGAGGCTATAAAGGAGTTATCAGGATTAGGGAACTTAATGAATGTAATTGGATAGTTTATCACATTGGTAACCTCTTTATCATATGTATTTACTTCTTATTCTTGTTAAACATGTGAATAAATAGTTAGCTAATTAATGAACGAGTGATCCATAGTCTAGTTTTTCCCTTGAAAGTGAGTCATTTTTGGTGGAGAGTGGAGACACCCTACAAACAGTTTATTCACAGTTTGTTTTTTTCCTTCGAAACAGAAAAAAAATGTATGCAAACATTAAGACTCATTCATTCTATTTTCATTTTCTGTTTTTATTAATAGTTACAAAAATGTCATATCATTTTATTTCGTTTGTTGTTTTCAAAGATTTATTTATATAAAATTCACTAAAGCAGTTAACAAAACTACTTTAATTAATTTGCTTGATGTGTTTGAAAGCAGTTAAGATCTTTTTTTCTCTAACCTCTCCTCCTCTGTTTGTTTGTTTGTTTGTTTGTTTGTTTTTTTTTTTGTACTCTCCTATGCTCAGCTGATTTGGTTGAGAAGGATGTAAGTTGGACCTACAACCAAACTAAGTCCGCCACAGCCATGATCCGTGGACAATTGGACCCTTCACCCTTCCCATCCTTCAACGGGCGCTACTATTGGCACCGTGCAAATTGCTATTGGCACCGTGCAGCTTTAAATTGATTTTTTTATTTCCGAAAATACCATTTTCACTTACTCATCTTGTGCAAGTTTTTACGCAACGTAACTTCCGGAAATTACTTTCCGGAAGCTTCCGGAAAATGAAATCCGGACACTTTACACATCCGGAATTCAAAATTCGGACACTTTTTACACTTCCGGAAAGTAATTTCCGGATGTGTTAATTTTAACACATCCGAAAAATACTTTCTGGACATACAAAAAGTAACATCAGCAATAACACATCCGGAAAATAGTTTTCGGATGTACAAATTGTACCTCCGGAAAGTAAATTCCGGATGTGTTAATTTTAACACCTCCGGAAAATACTTTCCGGACGTACAAAAAGTAACATCAGCAATAACACATCCGGAAAATAGTTTCCGGATGTACAAATTGTACCTCCGGAAAATAAATTCAGGATGTGTTAATTTTAACACCTCCGGACGTACAAAAAGTATCAGCAATATGAATCCGGAAAAACTTTCAGGAAGTGTTACACATGTCCGGAAAACACTTTCCAGAGGTACAAAACACATATCCAGAAAGTGAATTCCGAAAGTGTCCGGAAAGTGAATTCCGGATGTGTTAAATTTCCTGATTCAACTTCGGAAAACGAACGATACTTAAGGGTAATTTTGGAAAAAAAGAAGAAAAAAAAAATTTGTAAGGTGTGAATAGGAAAAAAAATCGGTGTTAATAACAAGACCCTCCTTCAATGCGTTTCAATTTTGCAATCATGAAGAAACTTTTCGTAGACAAAAAAAGAAAGCTTTTTTTCCTGTTGAAACTAGCACATGTTGGCTAAGTGCCATTTATTTCATAAACTGACTAAGTGCTGTTTGTGAAGCATTATAGTAACAATTCACAACTGCAGTATTGGCACTTATCATTTCATTAAATTCGTTACTTTAGCAAGCAAAACCTGAGCTAATCGGACAGGAGGCTGCTCAAAAATCACAAAATGTAACTCATACTCACAATCTAAGTAGACTGAGACATCAGCACATTCGTTAGCCTCTCTGAATATATGGCTAACTTTAACATCCCAATCCAAACTCAGAAGCTTATTGATCTAAGAGATGAACCTGCACCCGCTATAGTTGCTATTGGAATGATCCTGGAATATGATTTACTCAATAAATTGTAAATCATGATAGATAGTATGACTATGTTTGGTAAAAGCCAGTTGATAACAGATAAGTTAGCCGATAACTGATAATGGATAGCGGATACGCTAGTTGAGAGTGTAGACAGCGAATAATCTAGCTGTTGGATTTGAAGTGTTTAATAAAATTAGTGGTTAAACTAGCTGATAAATAAAAAATGATATAAAAGTTCAAACATTATATCTATTAGCGTCTTGAAAAAAAAATGCGATAAGCTAGTAAGAAAAACATTTATCAAATAGGGATAGCAATGGGTAAGGTTTGGGTTGGGTACTGTAGTACCCGTCCCCATTACCGCGTTTGAAAAAAAATACCCGTATTTGGACCCATACCCACGTGGGTAGCAACTTTAGTACCATTACCCGTACCTTCCGAGTACCTAAGTACTCATACTCGCACCTGTTACCCGCACTTTAACTAAGAAAAAACAATAAATAACATAAAGAACGTTATAGCTCAATTAAAAAACCATCCAAATATCTTTCAAATATACTCATGAAACATTATAAACCAAAGTATTAAACTAAATAAAAACGCCTAAAACATCCAAAATGAGTAAATATCACAATAAACATGCAAAACAATTAATTCATGACTTGTAAGTTCGGAAAGGGAAAAACACTAATGAACTCTAGGCTTATAACTTTTACATTAATTTTATTCTTAAAAATGAATATATATATATATATATATTTATTCTTAAAAATGAATATATATATATATATATATATATATATATATATATATATATATATCATACCCTCTCTTTTTTTTAGGTGATTACTCAGACCCGAACCCATACCCATAAAGCGGATGTTTATCCTACCCGTTGTGGGTATTTTTTGAGGGTACCCGTAGAGTAAGGTCTAAATTGTTATCCCTAATTTTAAGCATCATTTGAGTTCAATAGCTATTGATTATTATGGCCTTTATGATAAAACTGTAAAATAGTCAAGTTTTTATTGTAGGAATAGGATGTTGTAAACTTAAGGAGGGCACCTTTATGTTAATGGATTGTGTATACTGTATAGCCTTTGTATGTTTTGTATAGCCTTTGTATGTTTTGCTTGACTATGGCAAGGATTTGTGTCAATAACAATGTAGAATTACAAATCTTCGTAATCAAAGAGGGCAACCTATCCCTACGATCCTTTTATTTGTCTCATTATGAAATGAACTATTCGATGGAATGTGTTTTGATTTTTAATAACACTGAATCAAGTGAATTTATAATGCAAAACCTTTTGGTTCCCAAAAGGGTGGATTGTCACCCCCAAAGCCCAAACAACATGAGAGGACAACAAAATTAACAGTACAGTTCAACCTATTCATCCCATTATGAGGTTCACCAATCACACAAATCATATCTATGATGCATTATAAATTTCAAGTTTCTAAACAATCACAATACCGAGTAAACTGCGACCCCCACCCAAGAGTCATTAATGTCAATCTTAATTTCAAACACAACGAAAATTTATCTATTAAAAGCCAGTGGCTAGATGTTTATGAAAGATCAAGACAGTTTTATAGAAAACTAACAATAAAGTGACAAGCACACGGTATTCTTTAGTAAAAGGTGAAAGAATAGTTCGCTTTGTGTTTATCACATGGCGTCGTGCTTTTAAACCAACTTAGCTCCTTCATTTTATAATATGACCACTTTACTCCACCCAATATAATTCTCGATGTGGGCTTCACACGACGACATTGCAACTGATGATGATGATCATGATTCTTCACAAGATGACGTTGTTGAAGATCAGAATTTAGGAGAGCTGGCACATAATTTAGGAGAGCCGTCGGTACGAGAGGCTAACGAGTTCGAAAAACACCGAACAGACTGCAGCTGCCGCTAACAACTGCTCTAAGGAGGACTCCTCGAAAGAAGAAGGTTTCTATCCCTGCCAGCCGAACCACAGTCCCTCAAGGTTGTAGACCTGAAACCGTAACAAGGCCAAGAAAGATTAACATCATTAAGGCAAGAGCTGAATCTCCGACTGAATCTCCTACCCTAGCCAATGATGTTGTTGAGGCAACCGAGGAACTCGTTGATGACCACCAAGTGCTTAGCTCTAGCGGGGAACCATCATTGGCTGATCATGGTTTTTCACCACCAATTGCAGAAATTGGGGCAACAGAGGAACCCGCTGATAATCCTACTTCATCACATAAATTGATAACTTTGGTCAGAAACAGAACACACACTTCACTTTCTTAAGTCCTCCTTCTTGGTCTTGTTGCTCTCTAATGTTGAACTTAAAGACCAAGAGAGAACACTATGTGTTTGAGTTTCAGCTCCCATGGCGGCAGAGAATCCAACTCTAACCCATTCCGGAAGCACAGTCTTCAAGCCAACTTTATAAGAGACAGTATATTCTTGACTCCTATCAGGGTAACATGAAACAACACTTAGGTTCCCACTGACAAGTTAGTAGGTTATGTCCGCAGAGGCTATTACTTGTGTCTTATTCCATTTTGTAATTGCGGCAGATACAATAGAATTGACATCAATACCAATGTGTATATAACTTGGATCCCGGTTGTTGTCAAGGAAGGTGTCAAACTCAACAGCAACAACTTGGTTTGAAGAAATGTTGAGTGCATTTTCAGGACTAGAGAGTCTGAGGTAGCCACCAAAAGAACCATGAGGGATTGTAGTGTCTATTGGTGCAATCAATAAGGTGATGCCATCAGATGCTGGTGAGTCTTGTGAAGTGAGGAGAAAGGTGAAGGAGGATTTTAAGGTTGCAACCTTGCCTGTGCTCTTTTCCCAGAGGTGCACTGGTGCAAAATATAAGGCTCGGCCAACAATGTTTTTGGTTTGCCTGGTTAGCTGTAGGGTATTTGTTGAGAGAAGTTTGGCATCACCTTGGAGGACTAAGTCCCTTTGATCAAGGGTGAAGTTGTTGAAGGTGAAGGAGAGTGAATTTGATGAGTGAACCCTTTTGAATAGTATGAGGAATATGGTTGTGAAGGCAAGGAGAGGAGTTATGGAGAGGGTTTTCTTGGTTTGAACAAGGTTTGCCATGTTGATAAATGGGAATGTGCAAAGTGCTTGCTTAATGTTACTTGATGGCACATTAATTGGCTTAGCAATTTCGTGAAACAATTTGCTAGGAAATGAAGTAGGTAAAATAGTTATTGTTATATCCAGGGGTGTAAATGAGCTGAGATATTCGTGAACTATTCGGATTTGACTTGTTAAATGCTCAATCAAGCTCTTTTTTTAATTAAATGAGTCGAGCTCAAGCTTTGCATGCTCGACTTGAAACAGCTAGTAGCTCGTATAGGTGTTGTAGTCTTTAGAGGTTATAAGGTTGGCTTGGTGGTTGGGGTGACGGAGTTAAGGAGTAGAATGATAAGGAGGTCACCCACTAGCAAAATACTAATATTAACATACTAACATTTGCCTATAAAATAAAAATAAAAAATAAAAAGGTGTTATGGTCTTTAAGTTTTTGCAGTGATTTTTTGTTAGGCGAAGTTGTTCTGCTAGCATTGGACTAGATATCTCAATAAATAGATGATTATCATTTTTTTTCTTGAACTCATGCTTTTGTAATGATTAAGCTTAAATTGAATTTGCACTCATGCTTTTGTAATGGTCAAGCTTAAATTGTATTTGACAAGGGCATGTTCTTAGGATGATTTGGTCAAGCTTTCAAAGATTCTTCTTTGTTGTAGTCAAGAAATCTTGAATTTTTCACATACTATATGTTAAGTACATATTTCTATTTTTATAGATTAACATACAATATTAAAATCTTTATTTAGTACTAAATTGATAAATTAAAAATTAATCGAAGAAAAATTTTAATAAATGCAAAAACAATTTAATTATAAATGAGTTAAACAAGTCAAACTCAAGCTTTATTATTTTTTAACAAGTCAAGCTCAAACTTTTAGTTAGACTCATTTAAATAAATGAGCCAAGCTAAAGCTTTACTCTTTTTCACAAGTCAAACCCAAGCTTCAAGTACTTAGCTCAACTTGACTCGTTTACACCCCTGGTTATATTAGACATAACACGCATGTAGCCACGAGCATGTAACAAGAAAATAGAAGAAGAAAAATTCAGGATCATCACGTGGATATAAATCCTCTATCTCAAATTTATGTCTTACTTTCTATCTCATGAGTAAAGAAGTTATAATATAATTGTTTTTAAAAAAAAATTAAAAGAGAAAAAAATGTATACTTATCACATTTTAATTGGATAAAATAGAATTTGACAGAAGAAATAAGATGTGATAACAAATATATGTCTTTCCTCGATCAGCTAATCATTAACTAGTACTATTATATCTCTAATATAATTATAATTCGGAAAAGTTTTTGTACATCTAAATTGGGACACCGTATCTCACACCTGGTTGTAAAAGCTATTGGATTTAGTGAAAAAAATTAAGAGAAAGTATAAAAAAGAATGGTGAAAAATATATTTGTACAATTTTGATATTGATATTGTTGATTCTAGATATACAAATAACATTGCTCTATATAATTATCCAAATCTTTAATGGCTGAAATCTGTCTTTCTAACATCTTCATATGATGCTTCACAAGATATTGAGAATTCATCAAATTTTAGAAGGAATTTTTTTTTTTGAAACAATTTAGAATGATTTTTAAAACTATGTATTTTGACATAATTTCGAATTCTTATTTTGGAATTAAAAAAACAACTGATCGTTCACGACTTTTAAGATTTTTTTGTTAATTATTCAAGTAAATTATTCATTACGTTATATTTTAAATTTAAATTAAAAATATATTTTTCGATCATATTATTTTGGATCCAAAGTTCGTCTAAAATTTCAAAATAATTCAAACACACTTCAAAAGGACGTATCCTCAAATTCAGACACACATAAGAAATTTGTTTACTTAGAAAATGTGAGGAAAGATTTACATGAAATTGACAAGATACAAAAAAAAAAATCTCCTCTAATTATGAGTCGTGTCCAAAAAAATTATAACTGCTTCAAAATTCGCTGAAAAAGCATTTATACTACCAAACCATGAAAATGGGTCAATATAGTATGGACGATAATGGGTAGGGTTTGATAGGATACTATAGTACTCATTCTCATACAAGCATTTGAAAAAATTACTTGTACCTGGACTTATACCTGCATGGGTAGCAATTTTAATACTCTTACCCGTACCCTCTGGATACCTAAGTACTCGTATCCGTACCTGTTACCCACACTTTAACTGTGAAAAAACAATAAATAACGAAAGAAACCTTATAACAATTAAAAAATGATTCAAATGTCTTTTAAATCTATTCATAAAACATTACAAATAAAAATATTTAAATAAATAAAAACATTCAAAAAGAATTATAAATGCAACTTGGTTTAGAAAGTTAAGAATCTTCATATTAATTTTGGTTTTAAAATTTGTATTATAATTAAAATTATATGTATTAGTAATATAAATAAATAAATAAATAAATAAACAATTATATATACATATACATATGTGCGGGTGAGCGGCGTGGTGGGTATCATAGTACCCGTACCCGTACCCATACCTATTCAAATTTGCGGGTAATTACCCGTACCCGAACCCTTACACAATGTGCGGGTAACTACCTTACTCATCGTGAGTAATTTTTACGGGTACCCAATAAGTAGGATATAAATTATCATCCTTAGCTACAAACTCATCTTCTATAAATTATCCGATAACTTGTTATCTGTGATAGTAAATATCGACTAAAAGATAACGTACATATGAATATCTATTTTATCTAAAATTTGGTGTATATAATCATCAAGTATAACAAAAGTTACTGATGGTAAAAGTTCTTTATAATGTATTCAATCATTAATTTCACATGACTCTTATAATTATTAGACTAAAGGCTCAAATTAGTTGCTGAAAAATTTTTGGGACCCGTTTTTGGTCCCTGAAAATAAATAAATTAATCAATTAGTCTATCAAATTTACAAATATGGGACACATTAGTCCATCTTTCAATGTCCATTTACTTGCTTATGTTTCCCGTTAAACATCCTGTCTGATTCATTAGTGGTCCTGTGTGGACTATAACAAATTTCCACTGTGAAAAAATGAACGAAAGTTGAGGAAACAGGCAAAAATTTAAAAGCTAGATATCTGAAAATTGTGCTTTTTTTCATTTTTTTTTTTGTTTTTCACGGTAGAAATTAGTCATAGGTTACATATGATCACTAACGAGCCTGATAGGATGGTTAATAGGACATATAGACAGGTAAACGAACATTGAGAGTGGAAGGAGAGACTAATGTGTTCAGTGTTTGTAAATTTGAGGGACTAAATGGTTAGTTTTTTTTTAAGGACCAATTTAAGCCTTTATTCTAATTATTACATGAAAAATCACACATACTTAATAGTGTGACAAACTTTAAATTCATATTATATCAAAATTAATATATATATATATAATCAAGTGGGCAATATTTAAAAAATAGGGTAAATAAATCAAATAGATTTTCAAGCGAGAAGGAAAAAATATGATGGATAAATATTTTTTTTTTAAAAACCTAACTTGCACAGGAAAAAGAGGATAAAAAATCAAACAGATTTTCAAGAGAGAAGGAAAAAAAATGATATGATAGCTAAATATATTTTCTAAAGTGGTTAACTTGCCAGCAAAAAATAGAATAAATAAACCAAATAGATTTTCAAGAAAGAAAAAAATTATGATAGATAAGTATATTTTCTAAAAATAGTTAACTTACATGGGAAAAGGGATAAATAAATCAAAATATTTCTTAAGAAAGAAGATTTTTTTTTTCATATGATATATAAATATATTTTCTAAAATTGGTTAACTTGCATGAGAAAAGAGGATAAACTGATCAATTAGATTTTGAAGATATAATAATAATAATAATAATAATAATAATAATAATAATAATAATAATAATAATAATAATAATAATAATAATAATAATAATAATATGATACATAAAATCATTTTTTTTTAAATGGTAACTTCAATAGGAATAACAGATGAAATAAATTAAATAGATTCTCAAGAGAGAAGAAAAAATAATTTGATAAATAAAAATATTTTCTTAAAATGGTTATCATGCATATGAAGAGATAAGAAATAAATCAAATATATTTTCAAAGGAGAATAAAGAAATAATATGGTATGTAAATATATTTTCTAAAAAAAGTTAAATTAACTTACACGAGGAAAAAATGAGAAATAAATTAAATAGATTTTTTTTGTATGATAGATAATTACTTTTTTAAAAATCATTAACTTGCAAGGGAAAAAGAGAAGAAACAAATCAAAAAGATTTTCAAGTGAGGAGAAAAAAATAAAATGATAGATAAATATTTTTTTAATCTTCTTTTCAATAAATTTTGGTATACTACAAATGATGGATAAATTTTGAGGTGCCAACATAGTTAGAATGTCTTGTTTTATTGTAATGCTTTTGCATACCATCTTTGCTTTACAATAAATAAAAATATTTTTAAGAAATAAGATTTTTATATAGATAAATATATTGTTCTAAAAATGATTAACTTGTGCAGTAAAAAGAGAGAAAATAAATCAAATAGATTCTCGGGAGATGATGATAATAATAATAATAATAATAATAATAATAATAATAATAATAATAATAATAATAATATAATAGGTGAATCTATTTTCAAAAAATATTTAACTTGCAAACATGGGAAAAAGAGGGTAAATAAATCAAATAGATTTTCAAGTGAGAAGGCAAAAATATGATGAACAAATATATTTTCTAAAAATAGTTAACTTGCACAGGAAAAAGAGGGAAAAAAAATCAAATATATTTTCGAGAGAGGAAAAAAAAACTGATATGATAGCTAAATATATTTTCTAAAATGGTTAACTTGCTAGCGAAATATAGAAGAAACAAATCAAATAGATTTTCAAAAGACAAAAAAATATGATAGATAAGTATATTTTCTAAAAAGAGTTCACTTTCATGGAAAAAAAGGAGAAACAAATCAAAATATTCTCAAGAAAGAATTTTTTTTATATGACATGTAAATATATTTTAAAATTGGTTACCTTGCATGAGAAAAGACGATAAATTAATTAATTAGATTTTGAAGAGAGAATAATAATAATAATAATAATAATAATAATAATAATAATATGATACATAAAATCATTTTTAAAAAATGGTAACTTCAATAGAAAAACCGATGAAATAAATTAAATAGATTCTCAAGAGAGAAGAAAAATAATATGATAAATAAATATATTTTCTTAAAATGATTATCATGCATAGGAAAAGATAAGAAATAAATCAAATAGATTTTCAAAGGATAATAAAGAAATAATATGGTATGTAAATATATTTTCTAAAAAAAAGTTAATTAGCTTACACGGGGAAAAGATGAGAAATAAATCAAATAGATTTTCAAAATAGAAGAAAAAATATGAAAGGAAAATATATTTTCTATAAATAGTTAACTTGCAAGGGAAAAAGAGTAGAAAAAATTTATATGATAGCTAAATATATTTTCTAAAAATGATTAAATAGCCTAGGAAAAATAGAAGAAACAAATCAAATAGTTTTTCACGAGAGAATAACAAATAATATGATTTTGTCAAAAACAAATAATATGATAGATAAATATATTTTCTAAAAGTGGTTAACTCACTAGTGGAAAATATGCTTGTAATGACTGGATGTAACATCAGTTAGTTTAAAACCAATGTTACAAAAGAGACGGTGGCAGCATCGTAAATAACTGGTTCATTTATAACACTTGTAGCAGCGGTTGTTTGTTAACCGATGTTACAAGTGACTCGTAACAGCGGTTGTGTGAAAACCACTGTTACATGTGAGCAATTCTTAGAAGCTTGGTGGAGGGAATAACTTGTACAGCCGCTGTTATAAGTGACATGTAACAGCGGTTGGGCCACCAACCGACGTTACATGTCTTTGTATTTTAACATATGACAACTAAGGTCTAGCTATTCACTCTCGCGCGTGCTAACACTCAAGTCTCTCTTTCAACCCTTGTTCCTTCGTCCTCCCGCGCCCTAACAACGTCGTGAAGGACTACCATTTCCTTCGTTCTCTCTCACTCACGCCACTTCGTCCTCCCTCACTCACGCCGTGAAGGGCCACCATTGCTGCTACTTCATCATTCGTAAGCTCTCTCTCACTTTCCCTCTTTTATTTTGCGTTTCTATTTCTGTTTCATTCCCCTCTTTTATTTTGTGTTTCTTTCTTTTTGGTTTTGGTTTCATCCTCTTAAAGACTAGGGTTTTTGGGTTTCATTGTTTTTTGTGGGTGTTCTGTGCGTTTCTATTTTCTCTTGTGATTTTGGCTGATGTTCTCTCTCTCTTATTTCTTAATCGATTTTTTTTTTTTTTTTGCATGTTAGTATAATGATTTGTGTTGCTTCAATAATGAATGGTTATGGTTAAATTGCTTCATTTTTTTTTTATGATGATGGAATTTTCTATCCCTTTTAAGTAGAAGCCCAAGGCTATGAAAATCTTATTCCACTTTCAGCACAGTTGGCTCTACCAAAGCTAGGGAGTGTAAATCTTGAACATGAACTATGGTGGGTTCTAATTGCTCCTGTTTTTTTTTTTTTTTGTCTATCTATCATTTTGTATAATGCTTTTCTGCAAGTGCATCTATAGCATTGTAAAAATAGTTTATAATTGTTTCAAAGTTCTTAGCTTTTCCCTTTCTTTATCTATCATGACTCAGTAAACTATGTTCTCTCCAATCCACTACATGGAATGGCTTCAAAGCTGTTAAGACATCTGGTAATAAAAGATGCACATGATGCCCATAAAAGAAATGATGTCTTTCCACCATCCATGTTTAATTAATTTACGCCCATCTGCATCATGGGATTAACAGAAAATTAAGGGATATTGGCCATTAAAGGAAAATATTATTCATTCCAATGATGTTATTCTCTTAGAAAGGTGGCGATTGGTATGCATTAGTTATTATTTTGGTTCTACCGTTTTTTCCCTTCTCGCAATGTTTAATTATTCTTTACTTTTAGTTTGGATTTTATTTATAGCACGATCAAGTACGATAGAAAAGGGGAAAAAAAGAATTTTGAGATTTGGTTTTAAATTGTTTTTATTAAGGATTTGATGATAAGTTGAAAAATAATAACAAAAGATCTCTTCCTTTTTTATTAGAATTTGATTCTTTAAATATAAATCATTCACTCAAATTAGGTGGTGGCGGTGGTGGTGGTTGTTAAATCAAGATTGTAAAAATTAAATCAAACAATTCAATGGATATTAATATTTTAAATCACAATCCATATTATGTTTTTAAAAACAAATTAATGTACTAATTGAAATGACATCAATTTTGATATATTAAATTGTTTTAAAACGATAAAATTTAAAAAATATAATTAACAAAGTAATTGAAAATTGAAAATAAAATAAAATTACTAATATAATACCAAATCATATAAAAATTCTTATGATTTGATTTGATTAATATAATTTGATAAAATTGATAAATATGATGATATGGAATTCAATAAAATTTATTAACTATCTATTACCAATTATTTATTATAAAATAAATTTTTGCCCCGTTGGACAATAGCTGTTAAGTCTCTAAAATGTCTGCGTGCATTTTCCTAAGTTTTGATGAAAACTAAACATTGGGTAATGATTTAATTAACCTATTTTGTGGTTGCTAACCTGTCTACTTAGTGTACAGATCAGAAGATTACAAAACTCACCTGTCTGTCTACCTAAGTCTCACCTGTCTGTAGTAGCCAAGAAGTCAACCTGTCTGCTGACTAGGATTGTTGATTATGTGCAAACTGATTTTACAACCTGTCTGTACCCTTCAACTTGTCTAAGGTTCTTCGTTAAAGGAACTCGAAGTACAGGAAGCTTTTGCAAGCTGTCCCCTCATGAAGAATACTCTGAGAACTTTCTCACGCTTATCAAGAAACTCAGATGTGCTCTCTCTCAAGCAAACAAGGAAGTCAGAGATAAACTTCCAGTTAAAGAACATTTCCAACATGCTTTATTCCCTAGTACTTTCAGTCATTACACAAAAAGGGAAATGTACTCTGCAAAAGTATAAAAGCACTCTGCACAACTCTGAGTTGGCGTCTACACGATACATAAAGCTATTATCCCTCATGTTAGAGTACAACCAACGTCTTCATTGCATTAATGGCTGCCCAGAACGACTATATTGCATTTAATGAAGCTCTGCCTGAAGCCATAGTTGCAAGGAATGTCTCTAACGGATATTAAATGTTTGAAGGCTATAAATACAGAAGTCATTGAAGATGAACATCATCAGAGTTTTTACAAAGCATTAAAGAGCCATTACTCTGTTCATTTATTCATTCTGTATTCTTCAATCATTTGAAGTTATTACGCAGACTTTCCTAAAGCCTTATATTTAAACCATTCTCTGAGTGTTAGTGAAAGGTCTGTAAGTGTATTTATTACAAACAAAACTCTCAAACAAATCTGAGTGAGCCTGAAGAGGCTAGGTGTGCAAAGAATACTTGTGTTGGAGCCTGAAGAGGCTAGGTGTGCAAACAATACTTGAAGTCTGTAACCTGATCAGTTATAGTGGATAAATCTTGGTGCTGCCAAGGACTGGACGTAGCTCTTTGTGTTGAAGAGTGAACCAGGATAAATCTCCGTGTTAATCTCTCTTCCCTTAATCTCTTTAGTTGTTTAGATTTTATATCATCTGCTTTCTAACTAAGGGGTTAAAACTGCTTTCATCAAGACTGTCTTTGTTTTATACGTGTGTTGTTTTCTGCGAAAACTACAACAGACAGGTGACCTGTCTGTGTAACCTTTTTACACCCGTCTGTGCTTGGCTTCTGCATGCAAAAGTTTTTAACTTTATTTTAATTTCTGATAAACACAATTCAACCCCCCTTCTCGTGTTTATAGCTGTCTATTTCAGTTGGTATCAGAGCTCAGCCTCTGGGTTGAGCATCTAACAGTGTTGAGGTAAAAGATCCTGAAGAATAGACATGACTGCTGGAGCTAGTGGAAGTAACCAGACCGAAGGAGCCTCTTTAACCAGACCTCCATTCTTCAATGGAGAAAACTACAACTATTGGAAAGATAGATTTCAATGGTTCATTCTATCTACAAACTCAGACCTCTGGGATGTCATCACAGATGGTCCTTTCATCCCTAAAAATGATGACAACACCGACAAACCAAAAGCTCAGTGGACCCCTGCAGAAAAGGCAAAATGGGAGCTGAATCACAAAGCCAGATACAACATCATTTGTGCACTCAGTCCTGATGAGTTTGAGAAGGTCTGTGCCTGTGATTCTGCCAAAGAAATATGGGATACCTTAGCTGTCACACATGAAGGAACCGCCAAGGTCAAAGAATCAAAAATTGCCATACTTGTCAGAAAGTATGAACTATTTCTCATGGAAGAAGGAGAATCTGTTGCTCAAATGATTGGGAGATTTCAAACTATCATCAATGGTCTAAAATCTCTTGCCAAAGTTTACTCCAATGCTGAGAAGGTTGGAAAGATACTTAGGAGTCTACCTAAGCAGTGGAGACCTCTGGTAACTGCTATCTCTCAAGCCAAAGATCTTTCCACTTTGACTATGGATGAACTCCTTGGAACACTTACTGTTCATGAGCAAGAACTTGGAGATGAAATCTCAACAAAGAAGGGCAAGTCAATTGCTTTGAAGGCTGATCAAAAGTCTTCCAAAGCCTCTAAAGCTTTAAAGGCAGACGAGTCATCCAGTGATGCTGACCTGTCTGAATCTGAGGATTCTGAAAGTGATGAAGAACTATCTCTCCTAACTAGAAAGATAGAGCTTCTCCTACAGAAAAAGAAGTTCAGAAGGGATAAGCCATTCAGAAGATTCAACAAGGACAAAAATTTCAAGGATTCCACCTCAACAGACAAAAACTCAATCGTCTGTTATGAGTGCAAGAAACCAGGACACATCAAAGCAGAATGTCCTCAACTCAAGAAAGCCCCATTTAAGAAGTTCTTCAAAAAGAAGAAGAAAGGAATGATGGCCACTTGGGAAGATCTAGAGTCAACATCTACTGATGAGGAGACAGAGGAAGAAGCAAATCTCTGTCTAATGGCTAACACTGACTCTGATTCAGATGATGAGGTAAATTCTGATTATGAGGAATTACTTGATGCCTATGAAGAATTGTTGGAGGAATCCAACTGTTTGTCTAAGGCTCTCAAATCTCTCAAGAGAGATCATGTTAAGCTCCTTAATGAGCATAAACAGAAATCTCTAGAGTGTGAGAAATTTGCCAAAGAGAACAGTGAGCTGAAGACTGAAAAGTCTAATGAAGCTAAGATCTCTAGTGATACATCACAGTCTGAAGAAGTTGAAAAACTTCAACAGAAAGTGGAAGAGCTCACTTCTGATCTTGCCAAATTTGTTAATGGTAGAGATAATCTGACAAAGCTGCTTGGCTGTCAGAGGCACTCCCTTAACAAAGAAGGTATAGGATATGTCCATCAGATACATCATAAAGTATCAACTAAGCACTCTAAAGTGTCTGCTACATCTATTTCTATTAAATCCATACCTGTCTGTAACTTCTGTGGAAAGACTGGACATGTTATGTCTAAGTGTCTCCACAAGAAAAGAAGGAAGTCTTCACAGACTCCTAGAACTAACAGAAAAGGACCCAGAAAACTATGGGTACCTAAAGATCAAATAATCTCTGTTGCAGACGTCCTCAACAGCACAAAGAAAACACCACTGCTGGTACCTGGACAGTGGCTGCTCGCGACACATGACAGGAGAAAGGTCTATGTTCCTAGACCTCCAACTTAAGAAAGGAGGACATGTGGCATTTGGTGGAAATCAGAAAGGGAAGGTTATAGGAATTGGTACTATTGGTGGTAAACCTCCTCTTCCCTCTATATCAAACGTTCTTATGGTTAAAGGATTAAAACACAATTTGCTTAGCATAAGTCAATTATGTGACAGTGGATTTGATGTCTCCTTTACCAAAGATTTCTGTATAGTTAAAGATCTTAGTGGCAAAACCCTCTTTTCAGCCAAAAGGCAACAAAATCTGTATAAGATTGAACTGACTGATCTCTCAGATCAAAGTGTAACATGTCTGATGTCTAAAGAGGATGAAAGATGGTTGTGGCATAAGAAACTAGGACATGCTAGTATGAAATTAATTTCAAAACTAAAAAGAGATAACCTTGTGAGAGGATTGCCTGATATTAGCTTTAAGAAAGATATTTTGTGTGATGCATGTCAGAGAGGTAAACAGATAAAATCAAGTTTCAAATCTAAAAACCAAATATCAACCTCTAGACCTCTTCAGTTGTTGCACATGGATCTGTTTGGACCAGTTAGTGTTGCTAGCTTGGGTGGAAGGAAATATGGATTTGTCATAGTTGATGACTATTCTAGATTTACATGGGTACTCTTATTAACCCACAAGGATGAGTCTTTTAAGGCTTTCTCAGTATTCTGTAAAAGAGTACAAAATGAGCAGGGTTTCTGCATTTCTACTCTAAGAAGTGACCATGGGGGAGAATTTGAAAATAAGCAGTTTAGTCAGTTCTGTTAGGAGAATGGGATCTCTCACAATTTCTCTGCACCTAGAACTCCTCAACAAAATGGAGTGTGAAATAGACAGCTATAAACACGAGAAGGGGGGGTTGAATTGTGTTTATCAGAAATTAAAATAAAGTTAAAAACTTTTGCATGCAGAAGCCAAGCACAGACGGGTGTAAAAAGGTTACACAGACAGGTCACCTGTCTGTTGTAGTTTTCGCAGAAAACAACACACGTATAAAACAAAGACAGTCTTGATGAAAGCAGTTTTAACCCCTTAGTTAGAAAGCAGATGATATATAATCTAAACAACTAAAGAGATTAAGGGAAGAGAGATTAACACGGAGATTTATCCTGGTTCACTCTTCAACACAAAGAGCTACGTCCAGTCCTTGGCAGCACCAAGATTTATCCACTATAACTGATCAGGTTACAGACTTCCAAGTATTGTTTGCACACCTAGCCTCTTCAGGCTCCAACACAAGTATTCTTTGCACACCTAGCCTCTTCAGGCTCACTCAGATTTGTTTGAGAGTTTTGTTTGTAATAAATACACTTACAGACCTTTCACTAACACTCAGAGAGTGGTTTAAATATAAGGCTTTAGGAAAGTCTGCGTAATAACTTCAAATGATTGAAGAATACAGAATGAATAAATGAACAGAGTAATGGCTCTTTAATGCTTTGTAAAAACTCTGATGATGTTCATCTTCAATGACTTCTGTATTTATAGCCTTCAAACATTTAATATCCGTTAGAGACATTCCTTGCAACTATGGCTTCAGGCAGAGCTTCATTAAATGCAATATAGTCGTTCTGGGCAGCCATTAATGCAATGAAGACGTTGGTTGTACTCTAACATGAGGGATAATAGCTTTATGTATCGTGTAGACGCCAACTCAGAGTTGTGCAGAGTGCTTTTGTACTTTTGCAGAGTACATTTCCCTTTTTGTGTAATGACTGAAAGTACTAGGGAATAAAGCATGTTGGAAATGTTCTTTAACTGGAAGTTTATCTCTGACTTCCTTGTTTGCTTGAGAGAGAGCACATTCTGAGTTTCTTGATAAGCGTGAGAAAGTTCTCAGAGTATTCTTCATGAGGGGACAGCTTGCAAAAGCTTCCTGTACTTCGAGTTCCTTTAACGAAGAACCTTAGACAAGTTGAAGGAGTAGAGACAGGTTGTAAAATCAGTTTGCACATAATCAACAATCCTAGTCAGCAGACAGGTTGACTTCTTGGCTACTACAGACAGGTGAGACTTAGGTAGACAGACAGGTGAGTTTTGTAATCTTCTGATCTGTACACTAAGTAGACAGGTTAGCAACCACAAAATAGGTTAATTAAATCATTACCCAATGTTTAGTTTTCATCAAAACTTAGGAAAATGCACACAGACATTTTAGAGACTTAACAATCTCCCCCTTTTTGATGATGACAAACATTCAGATGATTTAATGAACCTTTGAAAATATCAGAGTACAGAAGTACAGACAGTAGACAAGTTGATATTTTCTATATGTGCAGACAGATGCATTAGAGTTCAAATAAGAGCATCAGAGTAATATGCAGCAGGTTTAAGTTCATAGTATCAGAGATATATTAGAGAACGACTAGCATATATTGTTTAAACATTCATTAAACATCTTAACATTTTTCTCCCCCTTTTGTCAGCAACAAAAAGTGTAAAGATATAACAGTGGAGAGAAAAAGAGAAAAAAAAAATGATAAGGCAAAAATGATTTGTATTCATCATAAGCATTTCGATTACAGGGCAGTTCCTACAACTTATCTAGGCTGATTAAAAAGAAGATACAGGGAGTCAACTTTCTGTTCTAACAGCAGCCTAGCATGCCTTTCTGCATCCAATTGTCTTCTGACTTCTTCTAGCTCAGTCTTAAGGAGATTGAAGCTCACTGAATCCACCATTTGAGAGGAGGAGACTTCTGCAGACAAGCTGGTTGAAGCAGCAGACAGAGATGGATACCAGGGTAAGGCTAAAACTGGGGGTGCCTTAGGTACAGAGAAGGGTGAGGAGACACGGGGAAAGAAAAGTTGATGAATGGTTCTGAAATAAAATAAAGGAAGAAAAACTATTTTAAACAGAGGGGTGATTTTGACTATGTCAAAATCAGGAGAGGGAAAGACATAAGAGAGTCTTTCACAAAGAGACAGTCGAGTGACTCTTATTGGAATAGGAGGGGGAAGAGGTTGTTGGGCTAAGACAGATGGAGGTAGGGGTAGGAGAGAGTCTATGTGGGAAAAGAACGAATTAGACCCTGTGATTAAAAGAAAGAAAAATCTAGACCTAGAGGGTAACATTACAACAGAGGCAGGATAGTGAGATCCTTCCAGTGTTCTAATGAACAACACAATAGGGGGATAAAAGAAGATCTCCCTACATGGGTTCAGAATATGAGGTGGTGGAGGAGGGATGACAGATAAGTGAGATATACTTGCAGTCATCAGAGATTGCAAATCACTCACAAACAGTCTAGATGATATGCCAGATTGTTCTCTGGGAGTTGAGTCCCTGTGAACAACTGTGTATTGACATACATCAGACAGGACATCAAAAGATGGTGGAGAGGGGAGAGAGGAGACAGGTGAGTGAAAAGGGGAGGCAACAGATAAGGGGTTGACACAGAGAGCAGAGGGGGAAGAGACAACAGAATCTGGAATACCTAGATGAAGGGGAGAGGATGGTGCAGAAGGAAAGGTGAAGAGTGGTTCTTCAAAAAGCCTTGCTTTCTTCCTTGAAGGAGACAGAGAAGCTTCTTCAAGATGACCAACTGTCTGTGTTCCAGCAGACAGGTCAGTGGAGGGTGCAGAAGCAGTAGCAGCAGCAGGTTCTTCTGCAGGGACAGCTTCCCTTTCAGCAGCAGCCATAACAGGCATAGGGTAGCCTGACCTTCTTTTTCTAGGAATGAAACCCAGATTAAGAGATTTGATCTCCCTAAGCTCTTCTGCAGGTGGAGAAGTCTGCTCCCCCTGAGCAGGTGCTTCCTCTTTACTAGGCACAGACTTCACTTGTCTGTCCTTGGCAAAGGTCTTCACCAGTCTTCTTCTCTTGGTGGGTTGTGTAGAAACCACACCTGATTTTTCAGCCTCACTGGTCTTCCTCTTGGGAGAGGGTTTCTTCAGCTTGAATCTGAGAGGCTCTACTGTCTCAGCAGATGCTTCAGAAGCTGTGGGTTCCTCAGGCCTTTGATCCTGTCTGGCAACCTTTCCAGCAGCTTTCCAAATCCTTTCAGAGATAGGATACTCTGATTCACCAGTGGAATCAGCAGGCTCCTCTGCTATTTCCTTCAGTTTCTGCTCAACAGCAGGCTTCTTCTTCTTCTTCTTCTCTTCTTCCTCATCCTCCAGAGGGATTCCTTCAATCCCCATCATAGACAAGACCTTCTTGTCTATGGGCAGAGCCATGTCCACAAAGTGGACATCAGTTGGAACAAATATCTTGTTCCTAAAAACCCTTGTCAGCAGCATTCCATAAGGGTAGGTAGGCATATTCGTCCTTCTGATCAGAGACTCAAGATACATGTAGATGAGGTCATTGATGTCTATCTTGATTTTGTGAATCAAGTGGTACAGAGCAAATCTGTCCAACTTGGTCACATTGTCTCTTGACCCTCTTCTGGGCATCACACACTCCAGAAGCAGCTTGTGCAAGAACCTGCACTTGGGCACCATGCAGACAGGCTTCTTGTTCTCAGGGTTGGGAACACCATAAACAGCAATATTGATATTCTCAGTTCCCACCTGATCTTCCCAGTCAGGTCTGAAGGCAGTTCCAATTCCTTGGACATCTGGTTGCCAGTTCCAGAGAGCTTATAGGGAACAGAAGAGTTACATCAGCTGACATTTGAGCCTTGAAGCTCTTGGTTCCATCAACCACATTGGTGATGACCACAGCATTCCTCCAGAAATCTCTGACAAGCTTGGGATGGACCAGCTCCTTGATATCAAAGAAGGCTGTCCACTTAGAGTATTCCAACTCCTCAGTGACATCCATTCCCCATTTCTTCATCTGTTGAAGATCAACAGTCTTTCCAGGTAGAATCTTCTCTACATCAGTTAGTCTCATCTCGTATTTCTCAGCAATCTCTTTTGGAGACAGGCGTTTTGAAGATGCCATTTTTCAGAAAAGAGAGAAAGTGAAAGTTTTGGAAGGGAGAAGGGTTTGAACGAGAGGAAGACGAAGACGAAAAGACTTAGGGCTTTTTGAGAAGGATAAAGTTTAAAACTTTCTGAAGATTTGCCTTTTAAAGAAGTGAAAAGCAGGAGAGAGAAAAAAGACATTTTTAATTAAGAATGGCACGATTTGTGTGGGGAACTGTAGCGCCCACTTAGACATAATGAAAACATGGTTTCGAGGTAGAAACTGCCGTGTTTATGATTAGCTTCAGATTAACAAATGGTATTTAAATAAATGAATAAATAATAACCATTTTAATAAAAACTGTTGGGTTTCAGCATAGTGACTCAGCAGAGTCAGACAGGTGATCACAGACAGTTTTAAATACTCAGACATGTCATTCAACAATACAATGCATGTTTAAATTATCTCTAATAAATAAAAATCTTTCTTCTGCTAAGGGCTTAGTGAAGATATCAGCCCATTGATTTTCAGTTTTAACAAACTTAATATCAAAAATACCTTTCTGAACATAATCTCTAATGAAGTGATGTTTGATTTCTATATGCTTAGCCTTAGAATGCTGAATTGGATTTTTAGTTAAGCAGATAGCACTAGAATTATCACACCATACAGATATATTATGCTCAAAAATAGAGTAATCCTCAAGTTGATATTTTACCCATAAAAGCTGAGAGCAACAACTAGCAGCTGAAGATATATTCTGCTTCAGCTGTAGATAGAGCTATAGTTGTTTGTCTTTTGCTTGACCAAGAGACCAAGTTTGCTCCAATGAAGTGGCATCCTCCACTGGTGCTCTTTCTTTCTATTCTGTCTCCAGCAAAGTCAGCATCACAGAATCCCACTAATCTGTATTCATTAGTTCTTAAATATAGCAAACCAAGATTAGTAGTACCAAGCAAATATCTAAATATTCTCTTAACAGCTTTAAGATGAGATTCTCTTGGGTCAGATTGAAATCTAGCACACATACAGACACTAAACTGAATATCAGGTCTGCTTGAAGTTATGTACAGCAAAGATCCAATCATACCTCTGTAGACAGTTTGGTCTACCTTTTTACCTTCATCATCTTTACTGAGTTTTGCATTGGTTTCCATGGGAGTTTTCATAAGTTTAGCATTTTCCATTTTGTATTTCTTGAGCATTTCCTTGATATACTTTTGTTGATGGATGTAGATTCCATCACTTGTCTGTTTGATTTGTAGACCAAGGAAGAACTTCAATTCTCCCATCATGCTCATCTCAAATTCTGCTTGCATCATCTTTGAAAAATCCTTGCACAGCTTTTCATTAGTTGCTCCAAAAATAATATCATCAACATATATTTGGACTACAATGAAATTTTCTTTATAGCTTTTCTTAAACAGAGTAGTATCTACTTGACCTCTTGTAAAGCCGTTATGCATGAGAAAAGAGCTTAGTCTATCATACCATGCCCTAGGTGCTTGCTTTAAACCATATAATGCCCTTTTAAGTTTAAAAACATGATCTGGTTTATCAGTATCTTCAAAACCAGGGGGTTGTTTAACATAAACTTCTTCTTCAATTATTCCATTGAGAAAAGCACTTTTCACATCCATTTGAAAAAGAGTGATTTGATGTTGTGCAGCATATGACATTAGTATGCGAATAGCTTCTATTCTAGCTACAGGTGCAAATGTTTCAGTATAGTCAATACCTTCTTGTTGGTTATAGCCTTGAGCTACTAACCTTGCCTTATTTCTGACAACTTTGCCATCTTCATCTAACTTGTTTCTGAAGACCCATCTTGTTCCTATGACAGACTTGTTTTTGGGCTTGGAGACAAGTGTCCAGACATCATTTCTGATGAACTGGTTGAGTTCTTCTTGCATGGCAAGAATCCAGCTTTCATCATCAAGAGCTTCTTCAATGTGTTTTGGCTCTATTTCTGACAAAAAGGCCACATTGCTTGATTCTCTTAAGGTAGATCTGGTTCTTACTCCTTCTGAGGGATGACCAATGATGAGATCCTTAGGATGATGAGTTTTGAATTTCCAGTCTCTTTCAAGAGGACTTTGACTTGTCTGTGTCTGTTGACTTGTCTGTTCCACTGGTCTGTCTGGTTCTGCTTCAGGTTCTGGTTTGGTTAAGTCAGGTTGTTGATCTTCTGACTTGTTTATATCAAGACCTGCAAGATCATCTTCTAGATCTGACAATTCCTTATCAGTCTTTAAGTTATCATTAAATTTGACATGAACAGATTCTTCAATAACAGATGTTCTAGAATTGTAAATTCTAAAAGCTTTAGACATTTCAGAGTATCCCAAAAATATACCTTTGTCAGTCTTAGAGTCAAATTTTCCAAGTTGATCCTTGGTATTTAATATGTAGCATTCACAACCAAATGCATGAAAGTAAGAGATGTTGGGGCTTTTTCCTTTCCACAGTTCATAAGGAGTCTTCTTTAGAAAAGGCCTAATGAGTATTCTGTTTTGTACATAACAAGCTGTGTTTACTGCTTCTGCCCAGAAGTACTTAGGGAGATTATTTTCATTGAGCATAGATCTAGCCATCTCTTGCAGAGATCTGTTCTTTCTCTCAACCACTCTGTTAAGTCTCTAAAATGTCTGCGTGCATTTTCCTAAGTTTTGATGAAAACTAAACATTGGGTAATGATTTAATTAACCTATTTTGTGGTTGCTAACCTGTCTACTTAGTGTACAGATCAGAAGATTACAAAACTCACCTGTCTGTCTACCTAAGTCTCACCTGTCTGTAGTAGCCAAGAAGTCAACCTGTCTGCTGACTAGGATTGTTGATTATGTGCAAACTGATTTTACAACCTGTCTGTACCCTTCAACTTGTCTAAGGTTCTTCGTTAAAGGAACTCGAAGTACAGGAAGCTTTTGCAAGTTGTCCCCTCATGAAGAATACTCTGAGAACTTTCTCACGCTTATCAAGAAACTCAGATGTGCTCTCTCTCAAGCAAACAAGGAAGTCAGAGATAAACTTCCAGTTAAAGAACATTTCCAACATGCTTTATTCCCTAGTACTTTCAGTCATTACACAAAAAGGGAAATGTACTCTGCAAAAGTACAAAAGCACTCTGCACAACTCTGAGTTGGCGTCTACACGATACATAAAGCTATTATCCCTCATGTTAGAGTACAACCAACGTCTTCATTGCATTAATGGCTGCCCAGAACGACTATATTGCATTTAATGAAGCTCTGCCTGAAGCCATAGTTGCAAGGAATGTCTCTAACGGATATTAAATGTTTGAAGGCTATAAATACAGAAGTCATTGAAGATGAACATCATCAGAGTTTTTACAAAGCATTAAAGAGCCATTACTCTGTTCATTTATTCATTCTGTATTCTTCAATCATTTGAAGTTATTACGCAGACTTTCCTAAAGCCTTATATTTAAACCACTCTCTGAGTGTTAGTGAAAGGTCTGTAAGTGTATTTATTACAAACAAAACTCTCAAACAAATCTGAGTGAGCCTGAAGAGGCTAGGTGTGCAAAGAATACTTGTGTTGGAGCCTGAAGAGGCTAGGTGTGCAAACAATACTTGAAGTCTGTAACCTGATCAGTTATAGTGGATAAATCTTGGTGCTGCCAAGGACTGGACGTAGCTCTTTGTGTTGAAGAGTGAACCAGGATAAATCTCCGTGTTAATCTCTCTTCCCTTAATCTCTTTAGTTGTTTAGATTTTATATCATCTGCTTTCTAACTAAGGGGTTAAAACTGCTTTCATCAAGACTGTCTTTGTTTTATACGTGTGTTGTTTTCTGCGAAAACTACAACAGACAGGTGACCTGTCTGTGTAACCTTTTTACACCCGTCTGTGCTTGGCTTCTGCATGCAAAAGTTTTTAACTTTATTTTAATTTCTGATAAACACAATTCAACCCCCCTTCTCGTGTTTATAGCTGTCTATTTCAGTTGGTATCAGAGCTCAGCCTCTGGGTTGAGCATCTAACAGTGTTGAGGTAAAAGATCCTGAAGAATAGACATGACTGCTGGAGCTAGTGGAAGTAACCAGACCGAAGGAGCCTCCTTAACCAGACCTCCATTCTTCAATGGAGAAAACTACAACTATTGGAAAGATAGATTTCAATGGTTCATTCTATCTACAAACTCAGACCTCTGGGATGTCATCACAGATGGTCCTTTCATCCCTAAAAATGATGACAACACCGACAAACCAAAAGCTCAGTGGACCCCTGCAGAAAAGGCAAAATGGGAGCTGAATCACAAAGCCAGATACAACATCATTTGTGCACTCAGTCCTGATGAGTTTGAGAAGGTCTGTGCCTGTGATTCAGCCAAAGAAATATGGGATACCTTAGCTGTCACACATGAAGGAACCGCCAAGGTCAAAGAATCAAAAATTGCCATACTTGTCAGAAAGTATGAACTATTTCTCATGGAAGAAGGAGAATCTGTTGCTCAAATGATTGGGAGATTTCAAACTATCATCAATGGTCTAAAATCTCTTGGCAAAGTTTACTCCAATGCTGAGAAGGTTGGAAAGATACTTAGGAGTCTACCTAAGCAGTGGAGACCTCTGGTAACTGCTATCTCTCAAGCCAAAGATCTTTCCACTTTGACTATGGATGAACTCCTTGGAACACTTACTGTTCATGAGCAAGAACTTGGAGATGAAATCTCAACAAAGAAGGGCAAGTCAATTGCTTTGAAGGCTGATCAAAAGTCTTCCAAAGCCTCTAAAGCTTTAAAGGCAGACGAGTCATCCAGTGATGCTGACCTGTCTGAATCTGAGGATTCTGAAAGTGATGAAGAACTATCTCTCCTAACCAGAAAGATAAAGCTTCTCCTACAGAAAAAGAAGTTCAGAAGGGATAAGCCATTCAGAAGATTCAACAAGGACAAAAATTTCAAGGATTCCACCTCAACAGACAAAAACTCAATTGTCTGCTATGAGTGCAAGAAACCAGGACACATCAAAGCAGAATGTCCTCAACTCAAGAAAGCCCCATTTAAGAAGTTCTTCAAAAAGAAGAAGAAAGGAATGATGGCCACTTGGGAAGATCTAGAGTCAACATCTACTGATGAGGAGACAGAGGAAGAAGCAAATCTCTGTCTAATGGCTAACACTGACTCTGATTCAGATGATGAGGTAAATTCTGATTATGAGGAATTACTTGATGCCTATGAAGAATTGTTGGAGGAATCCAACTGTTTGTCTAAGGCTCTCAAATCTCTCAAGAGAGATCATGTTAAGCTCCTTAATGAGCATAAACAGAAATCTCTAGAGTGTGAGAAATTTGCCAAAGAGAACAGTGAGCTGAAGACTGAAAAGTCTAATGAAGCTAAGATCTCTAGTGATACATCACAGTCTGAAGAAGTTGAAAAACTTCAACAGAAAGTGGAAGAGCTCACTTCTGATCTTGCCAAATTTGTTAATGGTAGAGATAATCTGACAAAGCTGCTTGGCTGTCAGAGGCACTCCCTTAACAAAGAAGGTATAGGATATGTCCATCAGATACATCATAAAGTATCAACTAAGCACTCTAAAGTGTCTGCTACATCTATTTCTATTAAATCCATACCTGTCTGTAACTTCTGTGGAAAGACTGGACATGTTATGTCTAAGTGTCTCCACAAGAAAAGAAGGAAGTCTTCACAGACTCCTAGAACTAACAGAAAAGGACCCAGAAAACTATGGGTACCTAAAGATCAAATAATCTCTGTTGCAGACGTCCTCAACAGCACAAAGAAAACACCACTGCTGGTACCTGGACAGTGGCTGCTCGCGACACATGACAGGAGAAAGGTCTATGTTCCTAGACCTCCAACTTAAGAAAGGAGGACATGTGGCATTTGGTGGAAATCAGAAAGGGAAGGTTATAGGAATTGGTACTATTGGTGGTAAACCTCCTCTTCCCTCTATATCAAACGTTCTTATGGTTAAAGGATTAAAACACAATTTGCTTAGCATAAGTCAATTATGTGACAGTGGATTTGATGTCTCCTTTACCAAAGATTTCTGTATAGTTAAAGATCTTAGTGGCAAAACCCTCTTTTCAGCCAAAAGGCAACAAAATCTGTATAAGATTGAACTGACTGATCTCTCAGATCAAAGTGTAACATGTCTGATGTCTAAAGAGGATGAAAGATGGTTGTGGCATAAGAAACTAGGACATGCTAGTATGAAATTAATTTCAAAACTAAAAAGAGATAACCTTGTGAGAGGATTGCCTGATATTAGCTTTAAGAAAGATATTTTGTGTGATGCATGTCAGAGAGGTAAACAGATAAAATCAAGTTTCAAATCTAAAAACCAAATATCAACCTCTAGACCTCTTCAGTTGTTGCACATGGATCTGTTTGGACCAGTTAGTGTTGCTAGCTTGGGTGGAAGGAAATATGGATTTGTCATAGTTGATGACTATTCTAGATTTACATGGGTACTCTTATTAACCCACAAGGATGAGTCTTTTAAGGCTTTCTCAGTATTCTGTAAAAGAGTACAAAATGAGCAGGGTTTCTGCATTTCTACTCTAAGAAGTGACCATGGGGGAGAATTTGAAAATAAGCAGTTTAGTCAGTTCTGTTAGGAGAATGGGATCTCTCACAATTTCTCTGCACCTAGAACTCCTCAACAAAATGGAGTGTGAAATAGACAGCTATAAACACGAGAAGGGGGGGTTGAATTGTGTTTATCAGAAATTAAAATAAAGTTAAAAACTTTTGCATGCAGAAGCCAAGCACAGACGGGTGTAAAAAGGTTACACAGACAGGTCACCTGTCTGTTGTAGTTTTCGCAGAAAACAACACACGTATAAAACAAAGACAGTCTTGATGAAAGCAGTTTTAACCCCTTAGTTAGAAAGCAGATGATATAAAATCTAAACAACTAAAGAGATTAAGGGAAGAGAGATTAACACGGAGATTTATCCTGGTTCACTCTTCAACACAAAGAGCTACGTCCAGTCCTTGGCAGCACCAAGATTTATCCACTATAACTGATCAGGTTACAGACTTCAAGTATTGTTTGCACACCTAGCCTCTTCAGGCTCCAACACAAGTATTCTTTGCACACCTAGCCTCTTCAGGCTCACTCAGATTTGTTTGAGAGTTTTGTTTGTAATAAATACACTTACAGACCTTTCACTAACACTCAGAGAGTGGTTTAAATATAAGGCTTTAGGAAAGTCTGCGTAATAACTTCAAATGATTGAAGAATACAGAATGAATAAATGAACAGAGTAATGGCTCTTTAATGCTTTGTAAAAACTCTGATGATGTTCATCTTCAATGACTTCTGTATTTATAGCCTTCAAACATTTAATATCCGTTAGAGACATTCCTTGCAACTATGGCTTCAGGCAGAGCTTCATTAAATGCAATATAGTCGTTCTGGGCAGCCATTAATGCAATGAAGACGTTGGTTGTACTCTAACATGAGGGATAATAGCTTTATGTATCGTGTAGACGCCAACTCAGAGTTGTGCAGAGTGCTTTTGTACTTTTGCAGAGTACATTTCCCTTTTTGTGTAATGACTGAAAGTACTAGGGAATAAAGCATGTTGGAAATGTTCTTTAACTGGAAGTTTATCTCTGACTTCCTTGTTTGCTTGAGAGAGAGCACATCTGAGTTTCTTGATAAGCGTGAGAAAGTTCTCAGAGTATTCTTCATGAGGGGACAGCTTGCAAAAGCTTCCTGTACTTCGAGTTCCTTTAACGAAGAACCTTAGACAAGTTGAAGGGTACAGACAGGTTGTAAAATCAGTTTGCACATAATCAACAATCCTAGTCAGCAGACAGGTTGACTTCTTGGCTACTACAGACAGGTGAGACTTAGGTAGACAGACAGGTGAGTTTTGTAATCTTCTGATCTGTACACTAAGTAGACAGGTTAGCAACCACAAAATAGGTTAATTAAATCATTACCCAATGTTTAGTTTTCATCAAAACTTAGGAAAATGCACGCAGACATTTTAGAGACTTAACAGAGTGGTTGAGAGAAAGAACAGATCTCTGCAAGAGATGGCTAGATCTATGCTCAATGAAAATAATCTCCCTAAGTACTTCTGGGCAGAAGCAGTAAACACAGCTTGTTATGTACAAAACAGAATACTCATTAGGCCTTTTCTAAAGAAGACTCCTTATGAACTGTGGAAAGGAAAAAGCCCCAACATCTCTTACTTTCATGCATTTGGTTGTGAATGCTACATATTAAATACCAAGGATCAACTTGGAAAATTTGACTCTAAGACTGACAAAGGTATATTTTTGGGATACTCTGAAATGTCTAAAGCTTTTAGAATTTACAATTCTAGAACATCTGTTATTGAAGAATCTGTTCATGTCAAATTTAATGATAACTTAAAGACTGATAAGGAATTGTCAGATCTAGAAGATGATCTTGCAGGTCTTGATATAAACAAGTCAGAAGATCAACAACCTGACTTAACCAAACCAGAACCTGAAGCAGAACCAGACAGACCAGTGGAACAGACAAGTCAACAGACACAGACAAGTCAAAGTCCTCTTGAAAGAGACTGGAAATTCAAAACTCATCATCCTAAGGATCTCATCATTGGTCATCCCTCAGAAGGAGTAAGAACCAGATCTACCTTAAGAGAATCAAGCAATGTGGCCTTTTTGTCAGAAATAGAGCCAAAACACATTGAAGAAGCTCTTGATGATGAAAGCTGGATTCTTGCCATGCAAGAAGAACTCAACCAGTTCATCAGAAATGATGTCTGGACACTTGTCTCCAAGCCCAAAAACAAGTCTGTCATAGGAACAAGATGGGTCTTCAGAAACAAGTTAGATGAAGATGGCAAAGTTGTCAGAAATAAGGCAAGGTTAGTAGCTCAAGGCTATAACCAACAAGAAGGTATTGACTATACTGAAACATTTGCACCTGTAGCTAGAATAGAAGCTATTCGCATACTAATGTCATATGCTGCACAACATCAAATCACTCTTTTTCAAATGGATGTGAAAAGTGCTTTTCTCAATGGAATAATTGAAGAAGAAGTTTATGTTAAACAACCCCCTGGTTTTGAAGATACTGATAAACCAGATCATGTTTTTAAACTTAAAAGGGCATTATATGGTTTAAAGCAAGCACCTAGGGCATGGTATGATAGACTAAGCTCTTTTCTCATGCATAACGGCTTTACAAGAGGTCAAGTAGATACTACTCTGTTTAAGAAAAGCTATAAAGAAAATTTCATTGTAGTCCAAATATATGTTGATGATATTATTTTTGGAGCAACTAATGAAAAGCTGTGCAAGGATTTTTCAAAGATGATGCAAGCAGAATTTGAGATGAGCATGATGGGAGAATTGAAGTTCTTCCTTGGTCTACAAATCAAACAGACAAGTGATGGAATCTACATCCATCAACAAAAGTATATCAAGGAAATGCTCAAGAAATACAAAATGGAAAATGCTAAACTTATGAAAACTCCCATGGAAACCAATGCAAAACTCAGTAAAGATGATGAAGGTAAAAAGGTAGACCAAACTGTCTACAGAGGTATGATTGGATCTTTGCTGTACATAACTTCAAGCAGACCTGATATTCAGTTTAGTGTCTGTATGTGTGCTAGATTTCAATCTGACCCAAGAGAATCTCATCTTAAAGCTGTTAAGAGAATATTTAGATATTTGCTTGGTACTACTAATCTTGGTTTGCTATATTTAAGAACTAATGAATACAGATTAGTGGGATTCTGTGATGCTGACTTTGCTGGAGACAAAATAGAAAGAAAGAGCACCAGTGGAGGATGCCACTTCATTGGAGCAAACTTGGTCTCTTGGTCAAGAAAAAGACAAACAACTATAGCTCTATCTACAGCTGAAGCAGAATATATCTTAGCTGCTAGTTGTTGCTCTCAGCTTTTATGGGTAAAATATCAACTTGAGGATTACTCTATTTTTGAGCATAATATATCTGTATGGTGTGATAATTCTAGTGCTATCTGCTTAACTAAAAATCCAATTCAGCATTCTAAAGCTAAGCATATAGAAATCAAACATCATTTCATTAGAGATTATGTTCAGAAAGGTATTTTTGATATTAAGTTTGTTAAAACTGAAAATCAATGGGCTGATATCTTCACTAAGCCCTTAGCAGAAGAAAGATTTTTATTTATTAGAGATAATTTAAACATGCATTGTATTGTTGATTGACATGTCTGAGTATTTAAAACTGTCTGTGATCACCTGTCTGACTCTGCTGAGTCACTATGCTGAAACCCAACAGTTTTTATTAAAATGGTTATTATTTATTCATTTTTTTAAATACCATTTGTTAATCTGAAGCTAATCATAAACACGGCAGTTTCTACCTCGAAACCATGTTTTCATTATGTCTAAGTGGGCGCTACAGTTCCCCACACAAATCGTGCCATTCTTAATTAAAAATGTCTTTTTTCTCTCTCCTGTTTTCACTTCTTTAAAAGGTAAATCTTCAGAAAGTTTTAAACTTTATTCTTCTCAAAAGCCCTAAGTCTTTTCGTCTTCGTCTTCCTCTCGTTCAAACCCTTCTCCCTTCCAAAACTTTCACTTTCTCTCTTTTCTGAAAAATGGCATCTTCAAAACGCCTGTCTCCAAAAGAGATTGCTGAGAAATACGAGATGAGACTAACTGATGTAGAGAAGATTCTACCTGGAAAGACTGTTGATCTTCAACAGATGAAGAAATGGGGAATGGATGTCACTGAGGAGTTGGAATACTCTAAGTGGACACCCTTCTTTGATATCAAGGAGCTGGTCCATCCAAAGCTTGTCAGAGATTTCTGGAGGAATGCTGTGGTCATCACCAATGTGGTTGATGGAACCAAGAGCTTCAAGGCTCAAATGTCAGCTGATGTAACTCTTCTGTTCCCTATAAGCTCTCTGGAACTGGCAACCAGATGTCCAAGAATTGGAACTGCCTTCAGACCTGACTGGGAAGATCAGGTGGGAACTGAGAATATCAATATTGTTGTTTATGGTGTTCCCAACCCTGAGAACAAGAAGCCTGTCTGCATGGTGCCCAAGTGCAGGTTCTTGCACAAGCTGCTTCTGGAGTGTGTGATGCCCAGAAGAGGGTCAAGAGACAATGTGACCAAGTTGGACAGATTTGCTCTGTACCACTTGATTCACAAAATCAAGATAGACATCAATGACCTCATCTACATGTATCTTGAGTCTCTGATCAGAAGGACGAACATGCCTACCTACCCTTATGGAATGCTGCTAACAAGGGTTTTTAGGAACAAGATTTTTGTTCCAACTGATGTTCACTTTGTGGACATGGCTCTGCCCATAGACAAGAAGGTCTTGTCTATGATGGGGATTGAAGGAATCCCTCTGGAGGATGAGGAAGAAGAGAAGAAGAAGAAGAAGAAGCCTGCTGTTGAGCAGAAACTGAAGGAAATAGCAGAGGAGCCTGCTGATTCCACTGGTGAATCAGAGTATCCTATCTCTGAAAGGATTTGGAAAGCTGCTGGAAAGGTTGCCAGACAGGATCAAAGGCCTGAGGAACCCACAGCTTCTGAAGCATCTGCTGAGACAGTAGAGCCTCTCAGATTCAAGCTGAAGAAACCCTCTCCCAAGAAGAAGACCAGTGAGGCTGAAAAATCAGGTGTGGTTTCTGCACAACCCACCAAGAGAAGAAGACTGGTGAAGACCTTTGCCAAGGACAGACAAGTGAAGTCTGTGCCTAGTAAAGAGGAAGCACCTGCTCAGGGGGAGCAGACTTCTCCACCTGCAGAAGAGCTTAGGGAGATCAAATCTCTTAATCTGGGTTTCATTCCTAGAAAAAGAAGGTCAGGCTACCCTATGCCTGTTATGGCTGCTGCTGAAAGGGAAGCTGTCCCTGCAGAAGAACCTGCTGCTGCTACTGCTTCTGCACCCTCCACTGACCTGTCTGTTGGAACACAGACAGTTGGTCATCTTGAAGAAGCTTCTCTGTCTCCTTCAAGGAAGAAAGCAAGGCTTTTTGAAGAACCACTCTTCACCTTTCCTTCTGCACCATCCTCTCCCCTTAATCTAGGTATTCCAGATTCTGTTGTCTCTTCCCCCTCTGCTCTCTGTGTCAACCCCTTATCTGTTGCCTCCCCTTTTCACTCACCTGTCTCCTCTCTCCCCTCTCCACCATCTTTTGATGTCCTGTCTGATGTATGTCAATACACAGTTGTTCACAGGGACTCAACTCCCAGAGAACAATCTGGCATATCATCTAGACTGTTTGTGAGTGATTTGCAATCTCTGATGACTGCAAGTATATCTCACTTATCTGTCATCCCTCCTCCACCACCTCATATTCTGAACCCATGTAGGGAGATCTTCTTTTATCCCCCTATTGTGTTGTTCATTAGAACACTGGAAGGATCTCACTATCCTGCCTCTGTTGTAATGTTACCCTCTAGGTCTAGATTTTTCTTTCTTTTAATCACAGGGTCCAATTCGTTCTTTTCCCACATAGACTCTCTCCTACCCCTACCTCCATCTGTCTTAGCCCAACAACCTCTTCCCCCTCCTATTCCAATAAGAGTCACTCGACTGTCTCTTTGTGAAAGACTCTCTTGTGTCTTTCCCTCTCCTGATTTTGACATAGTCAAAATCACCCCTCTGTTTAAAATAGTTTTTCTTCCTTTATTTTATTTCAGAACCATCCATCAACTTTTCTTTCCCCGTGTCTCCTCACCTTTCTCTGTACCTAAGGCACCCCCAGTTTTAGCCTTACCCTGGTATCCATCTCTGTCTGCTGCTTCAACCAGCTTGTCTGCAGAAGTCTCCTCCTCTCAAATGGTGGATTCAGTGAGCTTCAATCTCCTTAAGACTGAGCTAGAAGAAGTCAGAAGACAATTGGATGCAGAAAGGCATGCTAGGCTGCTGTTGGAACAGAAAGTTGACTCCCTGTATCTTCTTTTTAATCAGCCTAGATGAGTAGTTGTAGGAACTGCCCTGTAATCGAAATGCTTATGATGAATACAACTCTTTTTGCCTTATCATTTTCTTTTTGTCTCTTTTTCTCTCCACTGTTATATCTTTACACTTTTTGTTGCTGACAAAAGGGGGAGAAAAATGTTAAGATGTTTAATGAATGTTTAAACAATTGTTCGTTCTCTAATATATCTCTGATACTATGAACTTAAACCTGCTGCATATTACTCTGATGCTCTTATTTGAACTCTAATGCATCTGTCTGCACATATAGAAAATATCAACTTGTCTACTGTCTGTACCTCTGTACTCTGATATTTTCAAAGGTTCATTAAATCATCTGAATGTTTGTCATCATCAAAAAGGGGGAGATTGTTAAGTCTCTAAAATGTCTGCGTGCATTTTCCTAAGTTTTGATGAAAACTAAACATTGGGTAATGATTTAATTAACCTATTTTGTGGTTGCTAACCTGTCTACTTAGTGTACAGATCAGAAGATTACAAAACTCACCCGTCTGTCTACCTAAGTCTCACCTGTCTGTAGTAGCCAAGAAGTCAACCTGTCTGCTGACTAGGATTGTTGATTATGTGCAAACTGATTTTACAACCTGTCTGTACCCTTCAACTTGTCTAAGGTTCTTCGTTAAAGGAACTCGAAGTACAGGAAGCTTTTGCAAGCTGTCCCCTCATGAAGAATACTCTGAGAACTTTCTCACGCTTATCAAGAAACTCAGATGTGCTCTCTCTCAAGCAAACAAGGAAGTCAGAGATAAACTTCTAGTTAAAGAACATTTCCAACATGCTTTATTCCCTAGTACTTTCAGTCATTACACAAAAAGGGAAATGTACTCTGCAAAAGTACAAAAGCACTCTGCACAACTCTGAGTTGGCGTCTACACGATACATAAAGCTATTATCCCTCATGTTAGAGTACAACCAACGTCTTCATTGCATTAATGGCTGCCCAGAACGACTATATTGCATTTAATGAAGCTCTGCCTGAAGCCATAGTTGCAAGGAATGTCTCTAACGGATATTAAATGTTTGAAGGCTATAAATACAGAAGTCATTGAAGATGAACATCATCAGAGTTTTTACAAAGCATTAAAGAGCCATTACTCTGTTCATTTATTCATTCTGTATTCTTCAATCATTTGAAGTTATTACGCAGACTTTCCTAAAGCCTTATATTTAAACCACTCTCTGAGTGTTAGTGAAAGGTCTGTAAGTGTATTTATTACAAACAAAACTCTCAAACAAATCTGAGTGAGCCTGAAGAGGCTAGGTGTGCAAAGAATACTTGTGTTGGAGCCTGAAGAGGCTAGGTGTGCAAACAATACTTGAAGTCTGTAACCTGATCAGTTATAGTGGATAAATCTTGGTGCTGCCAAGGACTGGACGTAGCTCTTTGTATTGAAGAGTGAACCAGGATAAATCTCCGTGTTAATCTCTCTTCCCTTAATCTCTTTAGTTGTTTAGATTTTATATCATCTGCTTTCTAACTAAGGGGTTAAAACTGCTTTCATCAAGACTGTCTTTGTTTTATACGTGTGTTGTTTTCTGCGAAAACTACAACAGACAGGTGACCTGTCTGTGTAACCTTTTTACACCCGTCTGTGCTTGGCTTCTGCATGCAAAAGTTTTTAACTTTATTTTAATTTCTGATAAACACAATTCAACCCCCCTTCTCGTGTTTATAGCTGTCTATTTCAATAGCATGTGTCAAAATCATGTATACTTTTTCAGTTAAAAAATGGGTACATTTTATTTCTCATCTAAAGTTATTTTTTGTAAATTTTTATTATTTGAAGACACTCATTATCAAAGCATCTCAAAAAATGTTACTAATATATCATTCATCATTTTCAATCATAAACATGTTGATCAATTAGTAATAAATAATTTTTTCCATTAGTATATCAATCTTTGTAATCTATTCATAATTTGTTTCTATGACATTTATATTTTCTATAAAAACTTTCTACTTATAACATACAATAAAATTTATATGCAATCAAATCATTAATTTTTTCCTCTAATTCCTATGCAGTTTTGGAAAGTTACTCAACTATGCAATCAAAAAAGTTTGTTCTGTTCTTAATTATAATATAATATAGTTCCACAACTAAAAAACTAAATATATATTTTTTAATTTACTGATTGGTTAATTAAATTTAATAATATTTGATATTTAATATAGAGAAATTGCATCCAATAATAATAATGAATATAGATCAAAAATTTCTAATTTAAAAATATAAAAAGTTATATTATTAAACAAATATGCATAACATCCGGTGCAAGACACATAGAAATGAGCTTCTCATAAGGGAAAATAGAAGAGAAAAATAACGTGATGGATAAAGATATTTTCTAAAATTATTTAATTTGCACAAGGAAAAGAAGATAATTAACTCAAATAGATTTTCAAGAGACAAGAAGAAAAATAATATGGAAGATGATTATATTTTCTATAAACGGTTAACTTACATGGGAAAAAGAGGAGAGATAAATCAAATAGATTTTCAAGAGAGAAGAAGAAAATTAATTTAATAGACAAATATACTTTCTAAAGATGGTTAACTTATACGGGAAAATTGGAGAAATAAATGAAATATATTTTCAAGAGAGAAGAGAAAAATAATATGATAGATAAATATATTTTCCAAAAATGGTTAAATTATTTGAGAAAATAGGAGAAATAAATCAAATAGATTTTAAAGAGAGAATAAAAATAACAATATAGTAGATAAATATATTTTCTTAAAATGGTTCACTTACACGGGAAAAAGAAGAGAATTAACCCAAATAAATTTTTAAGAGAGAAGAAAAATAACATGATAGATAAATATATTTTTTAAATATGGTTAGCTTACGGGAATGGATTCTCTCATGTGACATGAGAGTCCAGTTAAATTTGAGCCCTCAATTGTAAAGAAGAGAGAGGAACTTCAAAATATAAAAAGGGAGAGATATATGTTTTAATGGTGAAGATTTCAACATGAGAGAATCCAAGTGCAAATCCAATATGAGAAAATCCATTCCCTTAGCTTGCACGTGAAAAGAGAGGAAATAAATCAAAAAGATTTTTAAAAGAGAAAAAAATATGATAGATAAATGTGTTTTGTAAAAATAGTTAACTTGCATCGAGCAAATAGAAAAAATAAATCAAATAAATTTTGAAAAGAGAAGAATAAAAATAATATGGTAGATAAATTTTTTTTTTGAGAAATGGTTAAATTGTGTGAAAAAAATAAGGAGAAATAAATCAAATAGAATTTTTTTTTTTTTTGAGGCAAACCAAATCAATTTATTTCACTGGCAATAAGCAAAGAGATACAATGTGGAATAAGCTCAAAGTTTTGGGGGCTAGGCATAGTATGAGCCACCTTGGCTAAGCAATGGGTAATTCCATTGGCCTCCTAATAAACCTCATACTAAGGTTAGGAAAAAAAAAAAACAACCTAGAGCAGTTTTGTGTACTACAACCAAACTCATAAACATCAATCATAGGCTTATTAATACTATCGACAGCTCTCTTACAATTAGACTCAACAATGACATTATTAAAACCAAGACTCTTGCACCAATGGATAGCTTGCAAAATTCCAAATGCTTCTTCACCTTCATGGACTTGCATATTCTGGTTACTCCAAATGGTTCTAGCTGTAACAACATGGCCAAGCTCATCTCTCAAACACATGCCCCATCCAGTACACCCATTTTGTGTAATAAAAGAAGCATCAACATTACATTTTAAAAAACCATGAGGTTGTGGAGACCAAAGGAGTTCATCACGCAGGGTGGGCATATTCTGCTCATTTCCACGCAAACTTCTAGCCATTTTCATCCAAGAAAGTTGAAGCTCTATTACACATAAGAGAAGGATTATGATTTTCATTCTCTCAAAGCATAGCATGATAGATAAATAGATTTTTTAAAAATTGTTAACTTGCACCGTGCAAAGAGAAGTAATAAATCAAGTAAATTTTCAAGATAGAAGAAGAAGACTAATATGAGAGATAATAATCTATACTTTCTAGAAATGATTAATTTATACGGGAAAAAGATGAGAAATAAATCTAATAGATTTTCAAGAAAGAATAAAAAATTAATATGATGGATAAGTATATTTTAGAAAAATTGTTAACTTGCATGGGAAAAGAGGATAACTAAATCAAATAGTTTTCTACGACAGAAGAAAAATAATAATTTTTTCCTCTAAAAATTCATATCATTACCAATATCATTGGGACATATTTAGTATTAGTGTTTAAATAAATTACACTAAGAAATGTTTAATCAGCTTAAAATACAGTTGTTGCTTTGAAAATATATGTTTACTATTAAATGTTCAGAGAAGTGCAATATTAAAATAGTGAGAGAAGAAATGGTTACTGTTAATTTGTTTTAAAAAAAACAAATTCACAATAAAATTTTAATATCTATTTTCAAATATTATGCTTTTTTATATATTCTTTATGTAGTAGATAGTATGTACTTACTATTTATACTTAAGAGTCATTATCTATATTATAATATTATTAATAATTATTAAGTTAATATTTGTTACCATTTGTGATATATTATGTTTTTTTATGTATAATATCTCACCATTTACAATGTGTAAATCAAATATTATGTTTTTTTTTACATATTCTTTATGTAGTAGATAGTATGTACTTACTATTTACACTTAATAGTTATTATCTATATTGTAATATTAATAAAAATTATTAAGTTTATATCTGTTACAATTTGTGATCTTCGATTAAGACAAAATAATCTTTTAACAATTTTTGGTATATAATTTCCTATAAAAAAAAAATTTAAAACACAAAACATGAAATCAATAATTACATATTTAAAAATGAAATCTTAAAAAAATTAGCATATTCTAGTGCATGACACGGATTCATATACTAGTATATATATATTATGGATATCCGTTAGACCGAAGTTATATGCACATCTTGTAGATAACAGAATGAGGACTGTGTGCATTCCGTTGTATTAGGGATAGGTAACAGAATGAGGACCAAGCTTAAAGTGAGTAGCATTATTCATCAAGAAAAAGATATTCATCATAATTAAAAAGATACTTGCGCAATAAGCAAAAACTTGGTGCATATATATTGTCATACCATGTGCGAGCTGCTCAACAGTAACACAGACTTGAGCATCTTGATTCTTGAGATTGAGGGAGTTCGCAGAAACTTCAGGTAGTTTCACCCTTTCATTCTTTAGTTTCAGTATACACAGTTTTGCATTGTTCATCTTGATGGCCATCATGACATGGAAAAAAACTGTGATGTCAATCATGGTTTTGTTGAAATTATTATTCCACAACCACAAAGTTGCTGGTATATATTTACTGATAATTTTTTGTATGCATGTGTTTTGTTTGATTACCCTTCATATCAGTTTGTTTGATAGAAAGTGATAATAAGGATGATTCAAATTAGAATTAGTTTTCTTGATAGGAAGAGATAATGATTGATTTTGCTGTTACTCTTCTGGTAGTATACTATAATCAGATAACCAATATCATCATGATATCTTGTTATACCATCTGAGGAAAATTTGTTATCTTATCCTTCCATCTATAAATAAAGCGCATGAATTCAAGGAAAAAGCCCAAGTACTCAGTCTTGTTCCACAAACAACCACCAAACGTACTTTGAGCACCGCCGTCTTACACTCCTCCGTCCGCCATCCAGTCCATCGACTTCGTGAGCAGCTGCACCAGTCACGTGTTGTCCGCCACCCAGACCACCATCAAACGCACGCCCAGTGCCTCCGCCATCGCCGCCGCTGTCAACGCCCAACGCCGCACCAGTCTGCACTTCAATCTTCCTTCTTGAATCACTATCGTCGTCCACAAGCCTCCGCCGACCATACATATCATTGTTCCATTACGCCTCCGCCATCTCCATCGCTTCTTCACGTTACAGGTGTTCCAGGAAGAAGAAGATCTTCTTTTCATTTTTTTTTTTTATCCTTTTACTTTTGTACTTTTCTTCCTTTTGTTGTTTGGGTATATATATATATATATATATATATCTTTTTCAAAATAAAGAATAATAAAGATTTTCATTTCTTTATAAAAAACCTATTCAAAAAATAAAATTAATAAAATTATTCCTTTTTGACATTCTCTAGGAGAGCTAAGTAGCTTTGAATTTCCCGTTGTACATGGGAATACGTAGGAGCAGAATTAATCATTCCCTAATTTGTTTGTCATTTTTGGGTAAAATAAATATTTTAAAGTTATTAGAAACTTTGCACAATTAACTTGAGGTATTGTTAACGGACGGACGATGTAGGACTCCCTATTCGTAACCGACTCTCGAACTCAAATCTCAATTTATTTATTTTTTTATAAAAGACCATTCTCCTTTAATATTGGGTTTTTCCAAGTTTTTCCTAAAATAAAATTTGGTGGCAACTCCTCTTCTTTTTTTTTCTTTTTTTTTTTTACTTTTTATTCTTGCCTGGATTAGCATATGAAGCGCGTGTTCCTGTTACTAATCAAGATCAGTATACCTTTAAATCTTTGAATCTTTAACGACTAATGTGTAGTTACCTAGAAATTTGTATCAACTAATGAACACAAACACTTTTATTTAATCTTGAAATCCCGTGGGATCACAAGCTTAAAGTGCCAAGACTGAAAGCTTAACTAATCCTATGCTTTGTAGAATGGTTGTGACATGTGAACGAATCTGCCTTCAGGGCAAGCACTTCTGAGAACCACACATTTCAAGTTTTCTATTCGCTTTTTGCTGCTTCAAGTTTCACCCAAGTTTCTCAGTGTTTAAGAGAATAACACGTTTTGATAAATGTATAAAATGTCAACTGGGTCCCTAGCTTAATTGTCAAGCTTAAAAGAACTTGTAATAGGGAATTTAGTTCTGCTTCAACCTGAACCTGATTCTATAATCCGTATAGTTATCTAGTATTTGATCTTTTTCATTGCCCATCTGGGGTGGCTTTTTGAGTTGTTCAGGTCCGTTGTTTTATTTTCAGTTTTCTACTTTCATTTTCTATTCTCAGTAATAATTACAAAAATGCTACATTGTTTTTATTTTGTTTCATATCTCAAAGATTTGTATTGGAAACAGTAAAAACAAACCATCCTAATTTTGTGTATCACAACTGTGTTTTGTTCCATAGGTGGATAGTATAGAAGGCATTGGTCTAATATGGAGTCTGAGAATGGGGAAGAGCATAAGCATGATGAGACAAGGACATCTCAGATTCCTGTTGAGACCAACACAAATGGTGAAAAGGGCAAGCAGAAAGAAAAAGCTGAAAAAGTTCCATATTACAGGCTGTTCTCATTTGCAGATTCCACTGACATTGTGTTGATGATTGTTGGCACCATTGGGGCCATTGGAAATGGTTTGGGAATGCCACTCATGACACTAGTGTTAGGCGAAATGATTGATAGCTTCGGAAGTAACCAGTTTAACACCAGCAATACTGTGAACCAAGTTTCCAAGGTAAAATAGGAAAAGATACTGTCAATTTTGTTTTGTTTTATTTAATAATTTAAAAAGTACAAAGGTATTGAACTGTTGATTATTTTTTTCAACTTTATTTTTATTTCTTAGCAGGATAATGAATTAGAATGAGAAAAAGGTTAATAAAAAGAGAGTGTAGTTTAGCCAAGTATGTATTAAAATTAAAAGTATTTATTAATAGTTTTCAGTTTCTTAGTGTATGGGCAAATACTGTAAATGACACATGTTGTAAAAAGAAGCGAGTAATGATGAACATGTCTTGCTTTTTAATGAGCTTAATAGAGATAAATATATTTGGCTTTGGATATGTCATTTATGAGGCGACAGAGTCATGATATAATATGAGTGGAGAGTTTTTGTTGTTATTGTGGGAATAGGGACTATAGCTATATCTCAACCTTATAGCTCTTTTTTGGCTTTAGGTTGATGTAATATCTGTAGTTGTTGGATTTAGTATTGGCTATATTGTTTCTTTGTATATGGGTTTGGGTACCCTTTGTACTCATTCATATATATATATATATATATATATATATATATATTTTGCTTGTCAAAAAAAAAATATATATTGCAATTTAAAGACATGAGTCATGAGTGTGAAATTGAACCTCTGTTTAAAGTTCTTATTTTGCAGTAAATAGTAGTACTTTATTTTATTAAAAAAAAAATTGGAGATATGTTATGGTAATATGTTTGGTTTTGTAAATATCATGACTTAGTTACTTGTCAACATTGCAGGTCTGTCTGAAATACGTATACTTGGGAATAGGAAATGGTGTAGCAGCATTCCTCCGTAAGTGTATTATGTTAATATATAAAACTATTGATACCCTTTTACTTAATAAGATTCTGGAGAAATTATTCATGATATCATTCATGTGTCTTCACAAAACACTTTAAGCTTTCTCTGATTAAGATCACTGCAGTTTTCCTTATTGTAATATCTTAAACCACGAGTTTTTAAGACATGAACGAAAAAAAAAGTCACTGAGGTGGAGAAAATCTTTTCATTTTTTCAGAGGTGGCTTGCTGGATGGTCACGGGAGAAAGACAGGCTGCAAGAATAAGGGGCTTGTATTTGAAAACTATACTAAGACAAGATGTTAGTTTCTTTGATAAGGAAACTAACACTGGAGAGGTAATAGGGAGAATGTCAGGTGACACTGTTCTCATACAAGAAGCCATGGGTGAGAAGGTACTATACTACTACTACTACTATATGCTGCATCAGTTACTTATACTAAAGAGATGAATGCAAATTAGAATAAATATTGTATGCGCACGTATTCATTGGACACAACCAATCAAAATCTTAAGATAACTTTAAGTTTAGTAAGGACTTTGTTATGTTTTTAAATTGTTATTTTATTGACTATTCAGAATTTGATTGGTTATGTGGCATTGTGTTCATGCAAGACCTTCTCTAAAAATTAGAAGTTGTTAATGCTATTTTCTAAAAGTGCCCATTTACTGAAAACTTGCATGTTCAAACAGGTTGGGAAATTTCTGCAGCTAATAGCAACATTCTTGGGGGGGTTTGTGATAGCATTTGTCAGAGGATGGCTTCTTGCTGCTGTCATGTTAGTGACTCTTCCACTTCTTTTCGCGTCTGGCGCTGCTATGGCCCTCATCATAGGAAGGATGGCAACAAGAGGTCAAAAGGCTTATGCCAAAGCAGCACATGTTGTTGAACAGACAATTGGCTCAATAAGAACCGTATGTCGTTGTTAAACCTTAATAACTTCTTCAAGTGTTGAGCTATAATAATTTTATTGAGGATAAAGATGATTAATACTTTATTTAAAGGATCAAGTTAAAGAATCTATCTATGGTTTTTATAAAGAGATTACATGAGAAAAACCTGACTCTTTAAGAATTTTGGAGTAGCCAGCCATACTTGTTTATGCTTATCTCTGACAGTGCTATGATATTTATTATTTTTAGGTTGCATCCTTCACTGGGGAAAAGCAAGCAGTATCTAAGTATAGCACATTTCTTGGAGATGCTTACAAAGCAGGAGTTAATGAAGGTTTTGTAGGTGGAATGGGTTTTGGCATGGTTATGTTAGTTGTTTTCTGTGGTTATGCTTTGGCTGTATGGTTTGGTGCAAAGATGGTAATGGAAAAAGGATATAACGGCGGTACAGTGATCAATGTGATTATTGCTGTGCTAACTGCTTCCATGTAAGTAGATTCAACTTTGTATAAAAAGCTCCTTGCTTCTTTACTAAAACTATTACAACCATATATTGTTATAGAAATGAAATACATGAATACTTCAACTTATTTACATAAATTTTCATATGGATGTATATCTTAGGTCTCTTGGCCAGGCATCCCCTTCCATCAGTGCTTTTGCCGCGGGTCAAGCAGCGGCTTATAAGATGTTTCAGACAATTGAGAGGAAGCCAGAAATAGATGCTAATGACCCAAATGGGAAAACAATAGAGGATGTTCATGGTGAAATAGAGTTAAGGGATGTTTATTTCAGTTACCCAGCAAGACCTCAGGAGCTGATATTCAATGGATTCTCTCTTCATATATCTAGTGGTACCACTGCAGCTTTAGTAGGACAAAGTGGAAGTGGAAAGTCAACAGTTATCAGTTTGATAGAAAGATTCTATGATCCACAGGCAGGTGAAGTTCTTATTGATGGAATTAACATGAAAGAACTTCAGCTTAGATGGATCAGAGGGAAAATTGGTCTTGTCAGCCAGGAGCCAGTTTTGTTTGTATCTAGCATTAAGGATAACATTGGATATGGAAAGGAGGGAGCAACAGTTGAAGAGATAAGAGCAGCAGCTGAACTTGCCAATGCTGCAAAATTCATTGATAAACTGCCACAGGTTATAGCTTCTTACACAGTTTCTACAATTTTAAAACTAGTTTTGGATTCATGATCATGCAACTTGTTAAGTAACCTTGAGCTTTTTACCTTTTGTATCCAGGGATTGGACACAATGGTTGGTGAGCATGGAACTCAGCTATCTGGTGGACAGAAGCAGCGCATTGCCATTGCCAGAGCAATCCTGAAAAATCCAAGAATTCTACTTCTAGATGAAGCTACAAGTGCACTTGATGCAGAATCTGAAAGGATAGTGCAAGATGCTCTAGACAGGATCATGGTCAACAGAACTACTGTCGTTGTAGCACATCGCCTGAGTACAGTGAGGAATGCTGACATGATTGCTGTAATTTACAGAGGGAAAATGGTTGAGAAAGGTACGAAACAAGTTTATCAAAAACATTGCTTCTTTCATTGATCTAAATGGTTAGCTTGTTGGATCAAGCGCTTACCACTAGGTCAAAAGCTAAGCAAATGACAAAGGTGCAACTTTTTTCGTTAATGCTTCTCAAAACGGTATCTAGCTTGAGAAGTTGCACCCCTTATAAGCGTCATGGGCTAGGATATTAAGCCTATTAAATCCTAAGGGAGACGATGATCGGCTATAGCCAACATAGTTTTCTTGCTGAAAGGAGTGATACCAAATTTCTGTCTTTCCAAAACTCTTCAAAAAAAATTAACATATTATCTACATATCCGTATAAGTTGAAACAATTAGTAACTACTTGGGGGATGGTTAAATCTTTGATTCTGAAACCATTAATGATTCATGCATCCACTTTTGAAAGAAGAAAAAGAAGGCATTTCCATTGGTATCAAGAATTATTGTCTTTCCTGAATAACAGTAACTATAACTTTTGTTTCTATATAGCTCACTAACTATAACTTGTGTTTATCAATCAGGAACACATGTAGAATTACTCCAGGATCCAGAGGGAGCTTACTCTCAACTTATACGCTTGCAAGAAGTAAACACGGAATCAGAAGAAGGTACAGACCATCAAAACAAGGGTGATCTTTCCTCAGAATCCTTAAGGCATTCGGTTCAAAGGAGGTCACTTAGAAGATCAGGATCATCTGTGGGGAATAGTGGCCGCCACTCATTTTCAGCTTCAGTTGGTTTACCAACAGGAGTTAGCATCCCTGATCCTGAACCTGGATATGCACAAACCAAAGAAGGGAAAGAACAATCACCAAAGGTTCCACTCTGGCGCCTTGCTTCCCTCAACAAGCCAGAGATTCCAGTGCTTATGTTTGGATGTGTAGCTGCAATAGCAAATGGTGCTATAATGCCAGTATTCGGTGTGCTGCTTTCAAGTGTTATCAAAACATTTTATGAACCATTTCATGAGATGAAAAAGGATTCCCACTTTTGGTCACTAATGTTTATGACCCTTGGCCTTGCATCTTTAGTGGCGATTCCAACCCGATCATACTTTTTCTCTGTGGCTGGAAATAAGTTAATCCAACGTATCAGGCTAATTTGTTTCGAGAAGGCGATCAACATGGAGGTTGGTTGGTTTGATGAGCCAGAGAATTCAAGTGGTGCAATTGGTGCAAGGCTCTCAGCAGATGCTGCATCTGTGCGTGCCTTAGTTGGTGATACACTAGGACTACTGGTTCAAAATACAGCAACAGCATTGGCAGGTGTGATCATCGCATTCATTGCAAACTGGCAGTTGGCTTTTATCATTCTTGTCATGATTCCCTTGATTGGAATTAATGGATATATACAAATGAAATTCATGAAGGGATTCAGTGCAGATGCAAAGGTGAATTAGTAACTGCATAACTTAGATTTTAATTTTCCAATAGCTGTAGAAAGCTGCATAAGTAAATGCATAATATATAGATTTTGTAACAAATTCTAAGTATTGTAATACTAACTGATGCAGATGATGTATGAGGAAGCAAGCCAAGTTGCTAATGATGCAGTTGGAAGCATAAGAACAGTAGCTTCTTTTTGTGCTGAAGAGAAGGTTATGGAACTATACAGGAAGAAATGTGAAGGTCCCATGAAATCAGGAATAAGACAAGGCTTGATCAGTGGAACAGGATTTGGGGTTTCATTTTTCTTACTCTTTAGTGTCTATGCAACCTCTTTCTATGCTGGTGCCAGATTTGTGGATGCTGGCAAGACATCATTCACAAAAGTTTTCCGGGTACTAACTCTTGGTTACTTGTCCAACATTTGTTTTCAACTTGTTAAGGAAGTAAAAAAAAAGGTATTTACATTTGAACACTAAAAAGTTTCCTTCTTAAAAATGCAATGCAGGTTTTTTTTGCCTTAACTATGGCAGCTATTGGAATTTCCCAAACAAGTTCCCTTGCTCCTGATTCTAGCAAAGCCAAGACAGCTACTATTTCAATATTTGGAATAATTGATAGAAAGTCAAAGATAGATCCAAGTGATGAGTCTGGTACCACACTGGATAACATAAAAGGAGAAATTGAGCTTTCTCATGTAAGCTTTAAGTATCCATCTAGGCCAGATATACAGATTTTTCGAGACCTTAGCTTAACTATTCATTCTGGCAAGGTAAAGTTTAAGTTCTTTTTTTTTATTATATATATACATATATATTCTATTTCATGTCACCAAGAAGCTGAAATTGCATGTTGCAAATAATGGTTCCTATTAAAATTGTTACTCCAGACTGTGGCCCTTGTTGGTGAAAGTGGAAGTGGGAAATCCACAGTGATTGCCTTGATACAAAGATTTTATGACCCTGATTCTGGTCAAATTACACTTGATGGGGTAGAAATTCAGAAGTTACAGCTCAAGTGGTTAAGGCAGCAGATTGGCCTAGTAAGCCAAGAGCCAGTATTGTTCAATGACACCATCCGTGCCAATATTGCCTATGGAAAGGGAGGAAATGCAACTGAAGCAGAAATCATAGCTGCAGCAGAACTAGCCAATGCCCATAGGTTTATTAGTGGATTACATCAGGTACAAACAATGGTAACCTTTTTTAGCATAATAATGCTACTCATACACACTTATGCACATATAATATAATTTTTATATCTACATAACATTCAACATCTAATTATGATAAGCTATACCTTTATCTTTTTTTGAAAAATGTTAACCAGTGTCCTAAGGAATTAAAAAGGCAAGATTTTATGAGAAAATGATGTGTAACCAATATATTTTCAATAAAAGCCTATTTTTTATTCCTTAATCAGTGCCTAAACCCTTAAGGCACTGGTTAGCAATACATAGAAAACAGATTCCCTACAATCAACTTTCAACGCATTCACGCTTTAGTGTATCGTTGGATCAATCAATAAAAATATTTGAGGAAATTTAAGATTGATCATACGTGCATTAATGTATGAATGCATGAATGTGTCAAAAATTGAATATAGGAAATATTGGTCCCTTTTTATACATATTCTACTTTTGTAACCCATTCCTAACATGAGTTGATGTGCACCTACCAAACATGTATCAATCATTATTCTGCTCAACCTTATTATGTCTTTTTTGAAGAATTTTTAATTATTGTTTTGTTATAGGGTTATGATACTGTAGTGGGAGAGAGGGGAATCCAGTTATCTGGTGGGCAGAAGCAAAGGGTAGCCATTGCACGTGCTATAATTAAAAGTCCAAAGATATTGTTGCTAGATGAGGCCACAAGTGCATTAGATGCTGAGTCAGAGAGAGTTGTTCAAGATGCATTAGACAAAGTGATGGTGAACAGGACCACTGTGGTTGTGGCACATCGTCTATCTACAATAAAAAATGCAGATATGATTGCAGTGGTGAAAAATGGAGCCATTGTGGAGAAAGGAAGGCATGAAACTCTCATTAACATTAAGGATGGGTTTTATGCTTCCTTAGTCCAACTTCATACAAGTGCTTCAACAGTATGATAGTCACTTTCTGATACTCTTTTTTTTTTCTTGGTGATTTCATTCTTTTTTTTCCATTCTTTTCATTTTTTCCCATATATTTGAGGATTGCTTTTGCAGTTTCTAGTCTCTTCTCACTCGAATAATTGGTTTTTGTTTGAAAAAAAATTCAGGGAAACTTTCCCACTCAAATGAGTTCAATTTTTTTCAATGTAAGATAACCAAAGAGAGTATCTGTATCACATTACAATATCACAACACTTGATTTATGCGCTCTGTGTCCAATACTGCATTTTAGATTTTATCCCTTGGTTTTCCATTTGCACATGCAAACGTCAGCTCCCAATGGTACTAATGTAAAAAAAAAAAAAAAAAAAAAAAAAAAACTATCATCAAATGTGAAAGCCTCTTTTATGCGTTGATGACTGAACGAACGTTTGTAACTTAAACTCATATCAACCAACTGCAGAAATAAAAAAAATAAAATGGTGTTCCAAACGGGGAGCTTGTAAGCACCCTCAACCTTCTGATGATCCTCACATTTTTACCTTGCATTACCAAGCCGGTTATGATGCTCCTAATGTTAAGTAGACTCCATTTGATTGACTAAGAATGTATTTGGGTATACAGCTTATTTAAACTTTTATGGAATAAGCTCTTTTTTAAATAAGCTAAAAACAACTTTTCATAAGCTTCTCTAGCAAGTTTATGGAAATAAACTAAAAAAAACTTATGAAAATATCATAAACTAGTTTAATAAATTATTTGCATAAGTTTATTATCATAAGTTATTTTCATGAGCTCTCTATAAACTCTTCCAAAAATACCTTGAATGTGTTGGACGAAGTCGATGGCGGCAACGGCGGGATTCATAAGACCAAAAAAAAAAGTGCCAACACTCTAAAAGTAATAACAGCTGAGCATTTCAACAAACAGGTGGTGTGATTCTATCAAACTCACAGCATGTTTGGAAGTGGGTTCAGAAGGTGCAAAATCACGTTAGAAACTCATAAGCTACAATATATAGCTTCTAAATGGATGCGCGTCCGTATTGGGATCCAAAAACACTATGAATGGATTGCTAAAAGAAAAAGGGAAAAAACTCAATTCAGATCCTATAGAAATGACTAAGTGAGGCGTTGGTTTCCTCTATGTTTCTCCTGCTTATTCTTCACGTCACCCTATCTGTGCGTCTCCTTACGTTTTTGTTACTATCCCTTCCTTCGTTGCGCTAATTGGTGATGTGGAACAAATGGGATGAGGCCGCAAACAATAGTTTGATGTGTCAATGGGAGGTTTTGTGGTTCTGTTTTAATTTGAGCTAAAGGATATAAAGAGATGAAGGAGGTGGAAGTCCAAAGTTCAAACCTTGACAACGGAGAAAAATTAACATAACTAACATACTGACATTTGCCTTAAAAAAAAGATTCAGCCCACGAAAACTGTATATAAAAATTGCTCGTCTCAAGACCACGATGTTATCATCTCAAAATTCGTAACTCGAATTATGAGTCAAGATACTCCATTATTTGTTCCCTTTTATCATCCCTGAACTCTTTAGTTTTGCAATTGTTTGGTCATCATTCATGCTGTTAGACTGCATTTAATTTTTTTTTGTAAAATTGCATGTGTTTTAAACCTGTCTGAATGTAAAGACTACCATTAATTTAATAAGAACCAATTACTATAAATATTAAATTTCCTGTGGCAGAAAAAGAATGCACAAGTAATTTCAATGTGATTATGATACCTTTTAGGTTTTCACTCCCAACTGAACGTGGTGGTTTTCCGTATTCCTGTATATATGTATGGAAATGCATGAGTGGGGTATACAGATAGAAAATAAATACTATATGACAATGCTAACCAAAATCATTAAATTTCTCAAAATGCAAACATCAATCTACAAGTCATCATCACTTTCATCACTATATGATACAAGGCCTTGGGCAACTTCACGGGACTTATCAGCTTCGCCGTTGAACGATTGCACTGGTTCTAAAGACTTGCGCTTATTCTCAGGAGTGGTTACTGCTTTTGAAACTTCTCCAGAATGTCCTTCATCCACCTTGGCTTTTTTGGCCTGGGGCTTGACTTTTATCATCATGCCTAATGGGCGTGTGGCTGGATTCTTCTTTCCAGCAGACTTTTCTTCCTGCGAGAGAAAACAGGTTCTGTGATAACCATGAAAATAGCACAGTTCCCACCTATAACTGAAGCAGAAATTATCAAGGAATGATCTATGCATCAAATCCAGGCTAAGCGGAGAGGTTGTTTCCAAGATTTGAACCTGTAAAAATTCAATGCAGTCTTGTGTGTGTGGAGGGTTCCTTCAGTTGGGAGATTAAAAATGACCAAAAGTAATTGCTCAAGTAAACATAGAAATTTCAGAAAACAGAACTACTGGAAGGGCAACATGAAGTAGAAACATATTTGTATGAATGTCAAATTGATGATGGCGACCAAATAAATTCAAGCAGACTAGTTTTCCAAGATCTTACTTAGCACATAATTGACCTCCTCAATATTGACCTATTATGTAAAAATGTTGCTGAAGAAATAAAAAAATCAGAAGCAAAATCATTGTACGGAGATGTAAATATTACACCCTTACAGCACAAAAAAGGTAGCAACACACATAATATTCATTGACCAACCTGGACAACAGGTAAAGGGGCTCTTTCCTTAATTTCATGCACAACGTTGGACTGTGCTGCCACCATTGCCTGAAATAAAAATGCAGGAACTATATATTAGAAAAATCATTGACCAAATAATTAACTAACAATAGCAAGTTAAGTCCAAAACTATTCTAAGAAAAAGTTAACTAACACGTACAAAAAATTTAAATTATTACTTAAAGAGAAGTATTGTTATCATACAGTAATTGTTATGACTTAACTTGAAAGCTACGTAATTCTTGGGCTTCCTCATCTGCCACCTTTTGTTCATATTCCCTCCTTGTCTAGATAAAACACAAATTTTATATTAGAAAAAAGAAGCACTTACATAAATTTCATGCTAAAAATTTGTTCAAGCATTTCTTTTCTTCTTGATAATGTTAACAGTCATCAAATTGTTTCCAAACAATCTAAAATAGCTTTTCATACATAAAATCCTCAAAAGAAAGGACATATCTAGATCTAATTAGATAACATTTCATAACTGACACTTCCAGGTTCCAGCCATGAAAAACCTGTGAAACAAGATGCCGTAAAAAAGAAAATCAGAAACTTACTGCTTCATAATTATCAAGAAACTCGGTCTCATCTTCGTCTAAAGCTTTAGGTGGTCCTGTAATAATTATAGACGGGTCAAAATTCAATCTGGTGTGGCAACAAAAAGGAAAGCATGTAAAATCGAGAAAAGTAGGAGGGGAAGTATGAACATAGGTCAAACAATTAGCATAAACTATGCCTGTCTAAAAAGGGCCAAAACCAGGCAACCATGAATACATTAACAGCAGGGGGTGGAGTTAGAAGATTTTCATTGACAAGGCCAAAGAAGAAAATTAATTTATTTATCGAGGCCAATTTAAAGAATTTTTTTATTTATTTATTTCCAAAAAAAATTACACGTGAAAAACTTGACTTCCAAAAATTTTGGGGTCGTGACATAGGTGCATAGCTACTACTTTAACACTATGTGCCGCCCCTGATTAACAGGTTCAGCCTTAGGAAGTCTACTTCTATCACATACAATTGTTGCAATAAGCAACAAGTTCTAACTCCTACCTATGGAATATATACAATGAAAATGATGGTGGTTTTATGCTAAATGGTGGTCACTTGATTACTCACTATGCTTAAACCTTTCACTAAATTCTGCATCTTTCTTGTCCTTATTTTCCTTTAGAATCTGCAATTGAAAGCTTGATCAGTAAGTCAAGTACTTATACAAAATGAATAAATTCTACCTATTTTCTAAATTTAAAAAACTTGACTTTCATATTGAGAATTGTTCTGTAAAATTTGCAATAAAAACGAACCTCGTAGAGAGGTCTATCCCGTTGAGCAGTGCCGTCTTCAACTCGTTCACCTCTTGTTCTTTTTGCTTCTACCAACTGTTTCAACACATTGAAATTTCAACAAGCATGCAAAATTAAGAAGAACCAGTAACGAAACCCTAATTTGTACCTAATGCATGGATATTCGAGAAATAATAATTAAAACAAAAAAAAAAGAGAGAGAGAGAAATTGTGAGTTTGAATAGTTAAAGAATGGGTCAGTTTAAATTTACTTGATCTTCAGAGACAAAGTTCATAATCCTGATAGGACGATCTGAATCTTCAGCCATGGCTTCGCGATTTGCGAACGCTTGTGCTCTGCAACTGCAACCGAAACTTGAATTTCGAAGAAGAAAAACGAAGATAGTACGAACAGGCCGTTCTACGCCGTTTATTTATCAAAGATACCCAGCCTAACCCATTTAGCTCCACCTCACATGGGTTACAGCTTAAACGCCTGTAGGTCCAAAACGATGATGAAGGATTGGCTAAAATACTTTTTTGTCCTTTGTCTATCGGTGAAAATGTATTTTGTTCCTTTATCATTTAAAAAATTCATTTTGGTCATTTATCTTTCAAAAGCTACTCAAAATGAACCTTCCGTTAGGTCTGTTACCGGATTCTGTTAATGACCCACAGGAGATCTGCCAGAATCTAGACATTTCGCCGGAATCTGGCATTTCTTCTCAAAACTCCTTCCCTTTCATCTCATTTTTTCTAAAATCAAATTACATACTCATTTTTTCTCAAAACCCCTTCCCCTCACAGTGGTTTCTTCCATCTCCAAGTATTGGTCTCTCGATTGCGTCTCTCCCAAAATAGCCTAGCATCGCTCTCTATCACTTTTGCTCTCTCGCGGCCAGGTATACGCTTCAATCTTTCTCTCCGTTCAAACCATTTCAAATTCAAACAAATATAAGTGAATTTTTTAAACACATTTATGCAAACAGATGTTTACAAGAAAAGGAAGCACGTAAGTTCATGAATTTGAAGGAATGATTTTGTGTTTACCTGCACGTTTTGAAGTGACATTAGTTATTGACTTATTGGCTATGAATTCAGGTCCTTTTTTTTATCAAATTTTAAATTATTAAGATATCACTTGTTTAGCATGGACATCTATAGTTATTGGGTTATTTTCTGAGGGAGGTTTTTCTGGGGATTGGGTTACTCTGTTTTCCAACAAGGATAAACATTGAAATGAATGGGTTTCTGATGAGATAAAAGGGAAAGGAGTTTTGAGAAGAATGAGAGTGTGTAATTTAATTTTAGAAGAAATGAGATGAAGGGGAAGGGGTTTTGAAAAGAATGAGTGTGTGTAATTTGATTTTAAAAGAAATGAGATGAATGAGAGAGGGTTTTGAGAAGAAATGTCCATATTCCAGCAAAATGCCCAGACTCCGGCGGATCTCCGACAGGTCATTAACAGAATCCGATAACAGATTTGACGGAAGGATCATTTTGAGTAACTTTTGAAAGATAAAGAACCAAAATGAATCTTTTAAAAGATAAAGGACTGGAACGAATTTTCACCAATAGATAAAGGACCAAAAAGGTATTTTAGCCTTAAATAGCCTAAAGGGTTAGAATTTAGGTCTAAAAAAATGATGAGATGAACATTTTCTCAAAAATAAATATTGAATTTGGTTGAGTTGTTAAAAGGGTTGGCCTGGTTCAGCCGATGAGCTAGTTTACTATAATGAAGAACTGAATTTAACTTATTCGTTAAGGGGGTGTTTGAAAGAGCTTATGGGCCTGTTTGGATTGGATTATAAACAATTTGTTTTGGTTTGTCTTATTGCATAAGCACTTATCATAGTATTTGGGAGAGCTTATGAAAACAGCTTATAATATATCTATAAGCTGTTTTCAGCGTATTTTGATAAGCTCTCTAGGATAGCTTATGAAAACAGCTTATGGCTAATACAAAAACAATTTGACAATATTTTCTCTTTGTTTATAGAAATAGCTTATATATAAGCGCTTATCCTATAAGAGCTTATATAAGCGCTTATCCCATAAGCGCTTAATTAATTTGTTTACCCAAATAGGCCATATAGAGAGCTTATTTGGGCTTTTGAATGTAACTTGTGATACTAAGGTTATGAAAATAATTTATGACCTTCCTATAAACTCTTAACTTATTTCAATAAGTTTGTCAAAGAAGTTTATGAAAATAAGTTTTTTTATATTATTTCAAAATAGCTTATTGAATAAGTGTTTATTAAAGTATCTACCCAAATGCACACTAAGGATTGATGATGTGTAGGTTTGGACAGAAAATTCGCCACCTCTTATTCAAATGTTCTTAATATTGTTTGACATTTTCATTGTTAATGAATGTTAATATTTTTTGGAAACAAATAATTAGTTTTGATAATGGGTTCCTCATTTAGTGTATTTGAGACGTATCGGGAGGAATACTTATTAATATTACCGAGTGACAAACATAACAAACACATGATGACATCCCTTAAGGCTATGTTCAGGAGTTTTGAAGGAGATGGAGTGAAGTGGTTAGTAATGAAGTGATTTAGAGTGAAATGTAATGGAGGGGTAAAAGTGTATCACTTCATTATTTAGAAGTTTGGAGGGAGATCCCAACCCTCTAATTTGGAGGGTATGAAAATTTACACGAAATGAAGGGTATAAAGTGACTCGGGTTCCCACCCTCAACCATCACACTTTATTAATGAAGGAACTTCCAAATAATGGGTTAAGTTCTTTCTATCATTCCACTTCATTACTAACCGCCCACTTCATCCTCCCAAATATAGCCTAAATTTGTTAATCTAGCAACAGCTCTTTCTGAAAATCATCAAAAGTGAATGTGTCAACTAAATTAAGGCTTGATGAGACTTGATTCGTTCTCTCTCTCTCTTTTTTTGTTTTTTCATCAAATGCAGGAAGTTTAGACAGATTGATGTTGGGTCTATATCAGGCTAGGCGTGTTGGCCTAAAACAACAAAATTGTTCAGTTAAATGTTTATCGTGTAACAGGACCTCTTTCTCTTTTGGAATAAAATAGCCAACGCGGATCTTCTCATCTTCAACTTCCTCCCTTCTCCTATGAAAAGATAGGGTATAAGCTATTATACTTCTCGCTGATTCAGCTGACAAGAGAATTTGGTGACAAGTGAAAGTGTCCATCTGGAATCCAGTGGAGGAACACGAAATGATGTTGAACTAGTACACTACCACATTAAGACGAATCAGGTGATTTTCTGCAATTCTCATTTCTGAATTCACCAGATTGGTTCGGTGACAAAAATAGGGCCACTGTGTAGATCTTAATTACAAAATTGTATCCATTTTTTGTGGCCTTCGGCAGTACTTAAGTATTAAAATATGCTTTCCCCTAAACTTATCAAGAAGCAACCCTCATTATACAAAGTACAAACCACATGCCAAGGATTGTGTCGCAAGAAACAAACAAAAGAACGAAATCAGTTGAAGCCAATTTGAAGAACTAAAGAACGCTGGTATTTATATGCTCGCGGTCTCAATAACCAGAAGTAAAAAACAATGCCTCACATACATCAGCTGTCTCAATTCCATTATCTAAATGTCAGAATTCCTACCTAGCTCGACTGCAGCATCCTGAAAGATCCCCTTTTATTCTTCAACAATCATCCGGCCCAGCATACACAATTAAAGCTGTATAGGTTACATCATTATGCCTCGAACGGTTCAGCACTTTTAGTTACCTGTTAAATCCATAGCACAAAGAGTCAACTATCTGGCTAATGATATAGCAAATTCAAGGATTGGAAGAAAAACTGCAGCTTGGGTAGGACATAATTCCCAGCAGTCACATAATACACATTTTCGAATTTGATATTGACAATAATTAACCCCCCTCAACAAAAACAAATAAAACTTAAAACAACAAGGAAAAAATGGATAAATCAGCTCACTTAAACAACAGATACAGCTCAGAATCAATCATCGCCAGTGTGTTAACAAAAAGGAACGATGTAGGTTTCGCAGGGATTTTTTATACCTCTTTAAGAGAAAAATTAATACAAGACATAACAACCTTTTCAGTGTCATGTCATATGATATGCCTCAGGCCCTTAGCCATGGACATCACGTTACTCACTAGAGCATCATTACCACTTTGTGTTGTAAATTTATAAATATTATATGAACCATCTTAAGTCAGTCCATTAATTTCCCCCAAGATTTGTATTGACTCTATCCCAAGAGTTCAGATTGTCAGGCTTGTAAAATATCCACTGTCTCAACTGATTTGAGGCCTCAATTGAGGCTAGAAATGTTCGTTTAGAAATGGAAATATGACTGGAAAAGCAAATTCTTCACTAGAGAACTTTAAAGGGTTTGGGCAAAAGAATGAACAAAGAAGGGGGAAAGATAATTTACGGATGGAGTTGTCAGTAGGAAAGGTACACATGGGAACATCCCATCCAAAGCAAACTATAAACTTCATATATTTGAAAGTTAAAAACTCCACCTTTTCTTTTTAGAGGAGTAAAACTGTTGAATGAAACCAAGTATTCCTTGTTCACAACGCTTACAAGTTACAACACTCTCAGGTCTCAGCTAAGTGGGACACTAGAATCTATAAACTGAAAGGATTCATTAACAAAGTAAACTTGGACACTCGAGCCTATGACAGGAATAAATATGTTGAGCTTTCACCATTGAGTTGACAATAGCTTTACATGCTCACAACCATCATATATAACAATGAAAACCAACAGTTCTACAATGTTTAAGTGCTGAATAGAAGATCCTAAAACATTCTTTACACACATATGTCAACATTTTTCAAGAAGCTGAATAACTAACCTAAGTATCTCAAATGGCTAAAACCCAATTATAGTTAATCACAATACTTAACATTGATCATATATTGTTTTCCTCAGGTTGATTCCATCAATACTTTCCACAGGAAGCTCAAATATGCAGCATTGTCATTTCACCACTTGACAGCAGCAGTTTTGCCATCTCTAGTGGGAATAGTTTAGAAGTATCGACCAGAGTATTAAAAATCAAATCAGATTTTCATGAATGAGGGTCCCATAGATTGGAGGTAGCAATAGATGTTGGAGATCAAATTTGACCAAATAATCTAAACTATTTGTGGGACTGTAGAATGGTCTACAACACTCAGATTGAAACGTTCGGACTTGAAACATGCACTCTATGCGCTATAAACCCCCACTTGTCATTTGGCATTCCACATTTACTTCAATCATATTTTTATAAGATAATAAGCAAATATACATATAAACCATACCCTTCCCCTGCATTCTAGGTAGAATCAATTATCAAATCATCAATTATAGACATCATAGAGATAAAAGTCACTTAAGGGTACTAAGCTGTTAAATGGCAAAGCAACTAAGAGCAGACATGCTTTTCAAGAGTTTCTAAAGCAAATTGAATTATTGAAAGAAACATTAGATAAGCAGCACCGTGAGGATTGGAAAACCCATACCCTTTTCGTTTCTCTCCTTAGGAAGCATTTCACAAGTTTTTCCTTCCTCAAGAAGCTGATTAATTGCATTCTTAAGCTTGAGATAATCCTCAACTGTGTTATAAACTTGATGAGAAATCCGAACATAACCAGTTATACAACCATCTTTGTCCCTAGGATCCCTGACATCATCTCTCAGTGCCGGGCAATATACAGGAACTTCGACACCATGAAACACCCTCAAATGCGACCTTAACCTCAACGCATCGTCATCGCTCATCACGCCAAGCCTAGAAGGCAATCCCACCATAATCATGCTGGCACACATATCAGGAGGCGACCCTAGATTCGTTCCCCAAGATTCAGCCAACATTGTCCCCATTTTAACAACCTCATCATGGTTCCTCTTCATAATCCCTTCAATTCCACCTTCAAACCTATCCACGAAATCAAAAATCGACGGCACCACAAGCTGGGGGCTATAATCCCTTGCACCAACCCAAGCACTCTCAACCGGTAATCCATTCCCATATTCTTGTGAAACAACAGGGTGATGCACATCATCAGACAAAACCCTCGAATTTCTACAGTACAAAAACGCAACCGAAGGCGGCGAAAAGAACCACTTATACAAATTACTCACGTAAAAATCAGCACCAATTTCATTAACATCAATGTTCAAGCTTCCAATAGCATGAGCACCATCAACAAAAACCTGATCCACTCCATTCTCTCTACAAATCCCAATCAATTCACGAACAGGTAGAACAACCGAAGGCATTGAAGTAACGTGATCAAGAATCGCTAACCTAACCCTAGATCCATTAGCGTTACCTCGTTGAACCGCTTTTCTGAACTCCGCGATTATCTCCTCGTTGGACTGAACCGGAAAAGGTAACCGGACCTCGATCACCGAACCGCCGACCGGAGTGACGTAAGCCTGAATCGATTTCTTCACGGCCTGATAAGCGCAGTGGAAGATCAAGACGGAGTCGTTTCGGCGAAACTCGCCGCGGGCGAAACGGCGGCCGACTTGTTGGAGCACGATGGCGGCGGCGGTGGTGGCGTTGTCGATGAGGGAGACGTCGTCAATGTCGGCGGCGTTGATTAGGGTTTTGATGAGGGCGCGTGAGTGACAGATGCCGCTTCGGAGCGTGGTGAAGTAGAAGTCGTCGGGTTGTTGGAGGAAACGGAGTTGCCAGGCGTTCTGAGCGGAGAGAACGGAACGGGGACAGCTTCCGAAGCTTCCGTTGTTGATTCGGGCCACGCCCGGTTGGTGGTGGGAGAACTCTTCGCGGATTTCGGGTTCGGATATGGGGCGGGTTAGCTTTGGTTTCTTTGGGCTGTGGTGGTTGTTGTTGTTGTCGTCGACGACGCCGTTTCGGGGGTCCTCGTCGTCCATAGCTGAATGGAGGAATTAGGCAGTTAGGGTTTTGGGGAAGTGTGAGAAATCATTGTGATTGGTTTGTTTGGGGAATTTGAAGACTCGTGCAAGGGTTCAGGAAATGAGTGAGTGACTGAGTGGAGTGGAGATAGCATAGTAGTAGAGAAAACTGGAAAGTAGAGCAGAGTGTTGTTATTGTCGTTATTCGTTTCTCAGTTGTCCTTTTGGTGAACGTTTTATTTTTTATTTTATTTTGTTTTTGTCAAAAAAAAAAAAATTTGTTAAACTAATATTTTGATCCCTATATATAATACTACTTTTCAATTTGATCCCTGTATGTAAAAAGTTATCAAGTCAGTCTTTATATGTATAAAAATTTTCATTTTGGTCATCATCGTTAACTAGTGTCATAACGTTATTATATAACAGGGACCGAATTGCAAATAATTGTCATATCTAGGGACCAATTCAACCAAAAAAAAATTGAATTCAACCCTATATGTGACAATTATTTTCAATTTGGTCCCTACATATGACAATCATTTACAATTTGGTCCCTGTTATATATCAGCATTACAGCATTATGACATCAATTAATGGTGAGGACCAAATTGAAAAAAAAATTATATATAGGGACTGATTTGATAAATTTTTACGTATAGAGACCAAATTGAAAATCAGTATCAAGTATAGGAACCAAAATATCAGTTTAACCATTTTTTTTTAATAACAAAGGATTCCCTTATGTTTCTCAACGTTAATAAAGTTGGCCCAAATGTCACTTACACAACCAAAAACGACGTCGTTTTACCAGAGCCTCTTGACATCTTCTTCTTCCTGAGATTAGGGTTTCTTCTCCTCCTGTTTGTTTCTCCCTCTTCATATCTGTAAAACTCCTTGTGACAATGTTGATCAAAATCACACGTCTTCGACCTCGACGGAGTCCCACACGGACAGGGATGCAATTTGGGGAAACCCTGGCAAAGCCCTCAAACCGTGTTTTCGAAACATCGCTGCTCTGCTCTCAGTCTCAGATTCGATTACAGAGAAATGGCTTTGCGTTCAACAGCTAGGGCTTCCCTCCGCCCTTCTGCGCCGTCGTACGTTCCCCAAATCCACCCGCCGCCACTCGCATCTTGTCCCGTCGCTTTTCTATAGCTGCTTCTAGGAACTTGGGTCAATTGGGCTGCACACAATCACTGCTGCCACTGCATAGTATGATGGTTGTAAAGCTTGTAGGAATCTTGAATGAGACTCATCTGTTATACTATTTTTAATTTGGTTATTTCTGATTCAGGAGGGAAGAACCGCTTTTTTCCTCTCTAAGGCTTTGTTTGTTAGAGTAGAAAATAGCAAGAGAGAAAATAAGAAGAGAGAAAAGGAGGAGAAAATACACTTTTTTTTTTTGTTTGGTGGAGGAGAGAAATAGGGAAGAGAGAAGAAAATTGGTGGGACCCACATCAAATTTTTTCCTCCCCCCAAGTGAGAAGAAAATGGAGGAGGGAGGAAGTGTTTCATGTAAAATGACTTTTGTACCCTTCTTTTTGGGTTCTCATTCAATTATTTAATAAATTTAAATAAATTGAATTAAATTAATCATTTATTTATTTAAATTAAATTGAAATAAATAAAATAATTATATTAAACTAATAAATTTTATTTAAAATAACTTCAATCTGTTAAATTAATTTAAATTATTTGATTAGTTAAAATAACTTAAATCAATTAAATTTAAATATTTTTATATTGATTTTTTAGTTAAGGATATTTTTGTCTTTTTAAAAAAAATTACTTTTCTCTCTTCTTATTTTCTATCCAACCAAACAAAGGAGAGAGAGAAAACACCTATTTCTCCTCTATTTCTTTCCTATTTCTCTTAAACCAAACAACACATAAAATCCACTCTATTTCTCACCATTTTCTCTCTTCACATACTCTTTTTCACCTCTTTTTCTCTTCTCTTTTTCTTCTCACAACTAAACAAAGCCTAAATTGCAACGGCCTCAAATGGGGATTTGGGTATTTGAGGTTAGTTTCAATATGGGGATTTGGGGTTTATTTCAATTTTTTAATTCCTGTCCAGTTGTTCATTTTATTTTTTTCATGTTATCATTTGCACTCTCGCATCTTACTTTCTTATTTATTGAAAGAATTGAATTAGTCTGTATGGCGTAGGAAGGGGAGAAACAAACAGGGAGGAGAAACCCTAACATTATTAAGAGGAAGAAGATGCCATGTGGGCGTCGTTTTTACCATGTCAACACCACATCAGAGCCATGTTAGACACTTACCAGACACGTCAGCACATTACTAACGGTGATAGACTGAGAGTGACATTTGGGCCAATGTTGTTAACGTTCATAAACATAAGGGTCTAGTTTATTAAAAAATAAAAAACTAAGGGATCAAATTGAATAAAACAATTAACTTAAAGGATCAAAAGAGTAATTTTGCCTTTATTTTTTTGCCTTAGATAATCTTTTAAAGGATCTTGTTAACCTTTCGCAGGCTGAGTTTGTGGGAGAAGACCTGAATTCGAATCCCGCAAAACACATCTTTAGGGAGGGACAAAGAATCTTAACTGTGACTAAGTACCCGAGTGAAGATTAGTCTCATAGCTGATCCAAATGATCTAAGCTTGTGAGATGTTCTGTGAACCCATCGAAGAGCCAAAGACCCTAATTACGGTGGGTTCCTACAAAAAAAAGGCTCTTGTTAACAAGTACCATTTAATATGTTTGGATGGGGGAATTTAAGAGGTAATATATTTTTAGAGGGTAATTAAAATCTATTAATGTGAATTATCTTGTTTGGATATCAAATGTGAGTAATTTTAAAAAGGGTCTTGCTAACTAGTGTCAACAGGGCATTGCATAAGAAAACCAATAAAGGTAAGTTTTCGTTGAAAAATGAGGTATAACACATCTCAAGAATTGAATTTTCTTTTCTTGGTTCCTTAAAAATGAAGAAATTTTAGAGGGTATTTGTCGCGATCGTCCCGTCCGGGAGCCGCGAAAAGAAGGTAAAAAACAGAGGAGTCGCCACCAATATTTTATTTGGAAAAAACATTGGAAAAACCATTTATTTAAGGTAAACTGGTCTTAACAAAAAGATAGAGATTTGAGTCCGGGAGTCGGTTACGAGTAGGGAAGGTGTTAGCACCCTACATCGCCCGTTTAAAAACGGTACCTCAAGTTAATTGTGCAAAATAATTTTAATAACTTTTGAAAATTTATTTTACCCCAAAGAAAAATTTATTTTTTATCTTTTTGTATTTTATTGATTTTTGCATTTTTTAAAATTATTGTTGATAAAACCTAAATGAAGTTGAACATGGCACATAAGTCCACAGGACAACCTCAAATCTAAGGGATTGAACATGGCACCCGAGTCCACAGAGCATCCCTAAAAAAACACATTTTTTATTATTTTAATTAATAATGCTACCAAATTAAAAGAACACAAAAATAAAGGGGAAAATTTAATTTTGGCTTGACAGAATGATTAATTCTGCTCCTACGTATTTCCAGGTGCGATGGGAAACTCAAAGCCTCGTAGTTCTTGTAGAAAATGTTTGATTTGTTGGTTGATTTTAATTTTTGGTAAAGATTTGATTCTTTTTTTTTTGGGTTTTTTTTATTTAAAACAGAGAAATGAAAGACTTTTTTTTTTTTTTACAAAAGTAATTATTCTATTTTTATTTTTATGCTTGCCAAAAATAAACAAAGCAAAAGACCCAACTCATGATCCCAAAGTAATAAGCCCAAACAGTCAGCCCAATATCAAAAGATAAAACAAACTTTAATTATTACAATTATAATAAAAGCTAAATGAAAGAAAATAAAGGCAATCAGAAGGAAAGGAAGCTTCTAGCTTCTCATTGTCGTTACCAACGTTCCAAACAGAGGGCCAAGGAGATTGGTGGAGGCAGATCCGTACGGCGGAGTGGTGGCGAGGGGCGGCTCGCCTACGCGACTGGCGGTGGAGGATCCGGTGTGGCGAGGAGGACGCGGGTGTGCTTGCGCGGAGGGTGACGGCGTGATACTGGAAGGCGGAGGTCGCGGTGGGTTCAAGGCGGCGGAGTGGGGACTTGCGTGGCGAGGAGGACGCGGTTGTGCTTGCGGTGGGCGTCGGAGGTGGTGCGGCGCGAGTGGCTGGATGGTCTGAGCAGCTCCGCGTCTGGACGGCGAGCGGGTGACGACGCGGCTGCTTCTGGCACGGCGGTCGGCTCTGCGTGCGGCGGCTCGTGGACACGGCGGAGCTGGCGTAACAGTGAGGGTTCAGTTTGGAGTTGAAAGGAAGATGAGATTGGGGATGAAGATGGTATCTCTATATCATTCTTTTTATTTTCCTTTCTTCCCATCTCCGTATGCCCCCTCTTTTCTTTCTCTTTTTTTTTTTCAGAATTTTCTCCTCTGTAAATTTTGTTCCCCCCTCTCTGTATGGTGTTGTTCTGTATTTATAGAGGGACATGATCTCTCTTCAATGGCATTGGGACCATATAAACTTGAGTAGGGCAGATGTTATCATGCTCTGGTCCCTTTCAATTTTCGTTTCTGTCTCCTCTTCCTCTGATCTAGGCATAAACCCTTCCCCAAGCTCTGAAAAATTACCCAAAATGGTGACTGATTACTTGAGCTTTGTGGGGAACTCTGTTTTGACGGTTGTAATCCTTGAGAGCCTCCCATCTAAATTCTGATTTCTGGTCATTTTCAAAAATTGCATGGGTGTATGTTGGTTAATGAGAAAATCTACAGAGGAAAGACCAAGGTAGGATAGGGTGCAGGTACTGTACGTTGGGAAGAGGAAAGATGATGCAAAACTTTTTATTTTACTCTTCATTTTATTTTTATTTTTATTTTTTTAAAAGAAATCAGATGATAACTTTCATTTTTGTTTTGCTTAAAAGCTATTGGGCCTACTACCAAAAAGGGTTGGTTGTTGGGCCATGGGTAAAGTGGGCTGGATGATGGACTAAAAAACAACCAGGTAACAAAACAATTTGGGCCAATAACATAAACACATTTTTTTTGCATTTTCTATTTTTTAATTTTAAATATTTAAAGAAGAAAAAATACCCGGACAAAATTAGGTGTTCACAGTATTTTATTTTAATTAAATATCGGTTATTTCCCATATTACCTAAAAGGTAGGAATTTGGAATTCCCTTGTCTCATTTCGTGTGCCATTATCGAACCACCGACGGGAAGCTACTGGACCACCATCGGAAAGTCGTCGGGCCGTCGTCGGAAGGTTGTTGAACCACTGCCATCGCCTCCTATCGCCTGGCCTTTATTTAATAATAACTCTCTATGTTTCTACTTTCTATCCGAATAAAGAATTTTAAGAATTAAAAATTTTGATTATTCTATCCAAACAAAAAAAAATCAAAATGAAGGGAATTTAATTGAAGCAATTCAATTTTCTAAAATTTTAAATATCCTAGAATTTTCAATTGCCTCATCCAAGTGCACATGAGGCCATTGGTTAAGGAATCCAATAAAAACAAATTTTCATTGGAAAACTAAATATAACATTTCTCAAAAATTTAAATACATCATTTCCAACGAAAACTTTCTTTGTTTGATTTCTTAACCAATGCTTAAAGTCACTGGTTAGCATTCTCCTTTTTAAAACTCGATTTTGGCCCAACGATATTCTACATTTAAGTGAATTATTCAGTCAATGGCAATATATATAGGATTAATGTATGCCCTTTTAGTATTAAAAAAAAATTGACAATGGCATCTACTAACATTTTTACATGGGTATTTTTATTTTAATAACTAAGAGAAAGAAATAATAATGACACCGATTTGTCAAGATATTATTAGATGTTTATGTAAGAATTCTTTACACTGACAATGTATAGCAATTAATCTCATACATTACGTGTAAAATCACATACACATGCATCGAATACAACTATAATGTAGTTATTTTTTTAAGGCTTAATAAACTTTTTGTTCCTTGTAAATATAGTGACTTTTGATTTTCGTCTTTATGTTTTTTTTTTTCTTTACATAACGGACTTTTAACTTCTTAAGTTTTGTATTTAGTCCTTACCGTAAAAAACGCTCGTTACCTGTCTAACGGAGATGCCATATCAACATGCCACGTGGCATTAAATTTAATATTTTTAGTGTCACGTGGCAATTTAGAAAACAATTATTTTTTTATTTGTAATAATTATTTTTTATTATAAAAATTATATATTTATAATTTTTTATTTTTTACATCATCTTCTTCTTCTCCCCCTTTCTCCAGATTATGTTCTTCCTTCCATCTCCCCACCTTTCTATTCTTCCTTCCGTCTCCCCACCCCGTTGTTCTTCCTTCCATCTCCCCACCCTTTCTCTTATACTCCATTCCAGTAACCGGGTCGAGTAGTGGGCCGCGACCATTAGTAGCACGAGGGTTGGGATAGAAATATAATGGTTGTCGTCAAGGAGCATCAAGTCACGGGTTATGAGGGCCAGCTTGGACAAATCGGTCTGCTCCATGGGTTTAGAATCATTGAAACCTTTGGTGAAGCCCACAAGGCGAATGCGTGGGAGGGCGCTGACGCAGAATTGGGAGAAGGTGAACAGGTGTTCTTTGAGTTCCATGTGGCAGAAGAAGAGTTTACCGTGGTTAGGGTTTTGGTTGTTGGTGAGGAGAAAGTGGCGACGATGGAGAACTCGTTGTTGAGCTCGGTCTTATCGTCGAAGAAGAGGATGAGGGAGTAAGGTCTCAAGGTATTGGTGAGGAAGCTGGAAGCGATAGAGGGATTCATCATTCAGGTGGATCACACTTGATATCTGACGTGGATTGCAGGGAGAGAAACTCCCTAACCACATCGTTGGAGGTGGCTGTGAGGGAAGAATAGACGACGAGCAAGAGGAATAACAATGGGATCTTCAAAGAGAGAGAATAGCCATGGCTTCAATTCAAAGGAAAGGGAAGTGGTTTCTTTCCTAATGAATGTCCGATTCAAAGGAAGAACGGGAGGGGGAGATGGAGGAAGAACATAATCTGGAGAAGAAGAAGAAGAAGAAGAAGAAGAAGAAGGAGATAATGTGAAAATAAAAAACAAATAATTATAATAATATATATCTGTTAAAATAAAAAAAAATTATTAATATTTTTTTCCCAAAATTGCCATGTAGCATTAACATATTAAATTTAATGCCATGTGGCATGTTGACATGGCATCCCTGTTAGACAGGTCAGCAATTAACAGACTTTTTTTATGGTAGGGACTAATTGCAAAACTTAAAAAACTAGAAGTATGTAATGCAAAGCAAAAAAACATAATGACGAAAACCAAAAGTAAAGTTTAGATTAAAGAAGGCACGCACTTAATAAAGTCAGACAAGACCTGTAGCTTCCACGAGAATTAATAGTAGAATTTATATATCGTCTACTGCTAAAGAAAATCCGAAAATCGAATCCAAGTCATAACGAGTGTGGACAGAAGGTTTGACCAGATATGCCAACCTCTGTTAGTTAAAATGTAGTTAGTTAGTAACTCGTGAAATTAACATTTTTTTATTTTGATATTTGTAATTTTGTATACACTTATTTAATTTGAAATATATACATATATTGATATTTGATTCCATTTAAACATATTGTAAATGAAATATTTTTTATTATGGTTATTTCTAGCTCCTCATATCATTGCATTCAAGGTTAATTTTCTTTACTATTCTTCACACTCTGCATGTTTTGCTCTCCATCGTATCTCACAATTCCATCTTCTGCTTAGTGTAACGCCCTTCGTTATATTAGTAGCCCAAATTATTTTCTATAAAAACCTTTAAAATATTTAAATTCAATAATCAAGTCATAAAATTTTTCACAATATATTTAAGTATAAAAGTATATCGTATATTGAAAATAATTAAATAAAGTAATGGAGCTAAATAAACCATTACATCCAAATAAAATAGAGCCTCATAAATATTAATTAATGAAAACCACATATTTTGACAGTTATTTTTGCCTCAAAACGCGGGCGTCTAATAAACCCAAAAGAAATAGATAAATAAAAAATAAATAAACTATAACTAATATCTTCAAGACGCTGCATCATTTATCTCATCACCTGTAAACTCTGAAAGACAACACCACTAATGAGATTTATAATCCCAATAAGTAAACACAGTTCTAAAATATTTTCAAAAAGATGTTGCTTTCAGCCGGTGCGGTAACCGGAAAAGCAACCATGGTAATCCGCCATTTTCTAAAATAATATAATCTCAAAGTTATTCAAATAATAACATAAATAAACCATAACACATACAATAATATCAATACAAAAAACATATGAGTTTAATGACATATCATCGCCTTCTCTTCGTAGGAGTCCCTTTGCCATTGCCTCGCATTAGGCCAATCTGCCATCGCTGAGAGTTAGGCCCTTTGCCATCTCTACGAAGGAAGTATCCACAACCTTGCAATGTCCAACATTGCCTTCTCCATGTAGGAGGCCTTTTGCCAGCGCCTCGCATTAGGCCAATCTGTAACACCCTATTTTTCATAAGTGCTTTTCTTTAAAGCTTGGTTGACTGTTTAAGTTGGTTTTGTTAAGTTAAGTTGTTGGCTAAGGGCTATGTAGCATTTTAGCTTAAAAAGTCCCTTTTCTGGTAGATGAGCACGCCTGTCCTCATTAGCCAGCACGCTCGTGCTTAAAGTCAGAAGCGTGTTTCTGATTTTAAGTTGACCACGCCCATGCTCAATAGTGAGCACGCCCGTGCTCAATAAGCTGACCGCGTCTCGGTGACGCTAAGTTAAGCACGATCGTGCTTGATGAAGAGCACGACCGTGCTCAGGTGTGACCTATATATTCTTAGCACATAATTCGAGGGTTACGTTTTAACCCTATTTCTGGTAGCAGCAACCACCCTATTGTGGCCAGAACAGTTCTCTCCCTTTTTTCCACTAACTCAAGCAGTTTCGTGAGTGTTGGAGACCTTGGGAGACCTTTGCTATCTGTGCCAGGTATATAGGTAACGTTTCATTCCCTTCTAAGTTTCCTTTTCAGGGTCTTGAATTGGAAACTAATGGCTTATGTATTATGTAACCAGGGTTTGGAAGGCTACCTGAGTCGCGTTGGGGAACCGTGGTCGTTTCGTTGTTTGGAGCTTACGTTATAGCAACCTTCAATCCAGGTATGGGGAGAAGGATAGTGTACTCATAGGCTTGAGGTTAGAGTAAAGCAAAGGGGTTCCCATAACCCCAGTTGAATGTATGTTTATTATATGATTAAGTGCCTTTGTTGATAGTATATATTTGGTAAGTTATATGTTCATGTTTAGTTATTTGTTATTTGATGAATATGACGTTGTACGGTTGGTTGTTGAATATAAACGTATGATGTGTGCTGTTATCATTGATTTATTGATGATTATGGTGGATAATATGATGTGATTGGTTGATGCCAATGCTGAGTTGGATTGATGCTAAGGATGAGTTGGACCTTGAAAATACAATGATAATCGACCTTAGGATTAATGGATTAAAAACCCTAGAAATTGGTTAAGGTTTCAGTTTCAGTTTCTGCCCAGAATAATGCAGTCGCGCATTGAGCACGACCGTGCTGAATAGGGAGCACGACCGTGCTCCCAGTTGAATTCTGGAAAATGGTAGCGCAATTAGCACGGCCGTGCAGGACAAAGAGCACGACCGTGCTGCTAAGCACCACTGTGCCCAATAGGAAGCACGATCGTGCTTCATTTATGTGACCGGCACGACCGTGCAGGGGATCAGCACGCCCGTGCTCCCTACAGACCAGAGATGGAATTAAGAACTTTTAAGGGGTTTCTAACCCCAATTCCCCAACGATGATGAGATAACGCAATCAATTAATGTGATGGATTAGATAACTCGGTTAATGATTAACAAAGGTGATTAAGATGATGAGATGGTGAGGTGTTGAGTTTGATAAGCCGGTAACCGTTGGGTTACCGCATGCTGACGAGTTGCGCCTTGGTGCTTTTGGCCAAGGGAACCTTGACCCCGTGTTTGGGTCTAAGGTGTTGTTGATGTTGTACCTTGGCAGCCGAGAGTTTGCTCCAAGGGGGCCTTGACCCGGTTGGGTTTGAGGTGTTGCGGTAGATTTCGCTGCGGTCGATTCCGCTGGTTAAAGGTTTTGCGGTTGATTCTGCTGATGTCTTCGGTTGATTCCGATGAAGTGAAGGTGGCGTTTGCCCATTGTTTGTTATTTGCTCATGCATCATTGGAGATGTTGTTGTTGGGGGATGTTCGACATAGGGGAGGTCGCCCGAGAGTACGGCGATCTGGCCATCCATGGTAGGAGTAGATTCTCCGTGCGCCTCCGTGATGAGGCATTCGTTGGTTTGATGCATTGGCTATCCAAGGAGTAGATTCTCCGGCGTTGAGTAGATTTTCAATGTGGATATTTAACTCCGAAGTCGTTCATCCTGAGTTAGTTGGATCCACATGCATTGTTGGACTAGTGGAGTAGTGTTGCATTGCACTGCATAGCATACTTGTTATCACGATGATAATGATGATGGATGTTGTGATGTTATTATGATGTTGTATGCTAGTTGTTGCCATGCTGTTTGTTTACTTTACTTCCTATCTCCTTGCTATATATGTTTACATGATTCTTACTCCTCGTTTTCCTTGTTGTTTGTTGGGCCTGATCGACTATTTGCAGAGGATGACGAGCAGCCCGGAGAGGAGTGACTCTGAGGAGTCGCCACTCATAGTAGGGCTTGTTCTTATGTTTAGTTAGTTTGTTCTAGTTGTATTTCGAGGACATATTTTCTGGAACGGTTATACTAGCTCTGAGTTGTGACATCGGGGTTGGGTAGTTTATTTGTTATGTTTTATTTGTTTTAACTTATTGTACTTTTCCTCGTTGTGAACTCGTTCATGTGAGACTTTTCTACCCATGGACAAAGGTTTTGATTATTCAGTAAAATGAATGTTTTTATTTTCAATTGTTTTTATATTAAATGCCTTATAACATGTAGGGTAGAAGGGTGTCACACAATCGGCCATCGCTACGAGTTAGACCCTTTGCCAACTCTACGAAGGAGGTACCCATACTCTTGCAATAATTGTTATTGCCTTCTCCTTGAGGGAGGCCTTTTGCCATTGCCTCGCATTAGGCCAATCTGTCATCGCTACGAGTTAGGCCCTTTGCCATCTCCTCGAAGGAGTATCTCAAACGAATATCTCCTCAAGGGAGATAACCAAACACACACATATTACCAAATAGTCATTCCACAATATCCTCAATACATAACATCATGTCACATGCATTAATATTCATCACGTTCATATCAAAACAATACTGAGGCATCAATATGACAAAAAGCATATCAAATAATAACAACAATATCACTCAACATGTAAATATTCAGTTTCATAATAATTAATCACCAATAAAACATCAACTTTATTTTAAAGACAAAACCTCAAATAATTACTCTTTAATTTCATAATCAAACCCTTTAAAATCTATACCATGAAAGTTTAAGACAAAGGTGTTTACTTACTTTTTGTAGACCTCAAAAAACTCTAAAAAATTTCCAAGACAAAAGTTACTGCATGACTAAAAAAAATTTCTTTGTTTTGCCAATATTTTTGATCAGTTTGGCTCCCTATTCAACACTGCAATGGAATGAGACCGTTGCTTTTCTTTCCTCCACCGTGTGGCGCTAGGCATGTTAGGTTTTCTGATTGTAATTGTAACTTATAAATAAAAGAGTGGGCATGAAGGATTCTAAAGCCCTAACGTGATGGTTATTCACGTTAGTGGCTTTGAAGTTATTATTATTATTATTTTCCTTTTAAAATTTATTTTTTTATATTAACTTTGTATTATTTTAACTATTAAACAACTCTAATAAATTAATCCTTTTCTAAACTAAATCCCCTAATAGCTTAATATTTTATTAAAAATTCTATTGAAATTTGAGGATGTTACACTTAGAAGGTAAACTATAACAGACTATTTACATTGGCTTAATTGCAATTTTGGTCCTTTAAGTATCACAATTGTACAATTTTGGTCGCTCAAGTTCCAATTATGCCAATTGGGTCCCCCGGATATCATAATTGTGCAATTTTGGTCATCGAGATTCCAATTGCACCAATTGGACTCTCAGGTATCATAATTGTGAAATTTTGGTCCCCAGATATCATGATTGTGCAATTTTAACGCCAGTAGCCCAAGTGCACACATGAGACTGATTTGGGACCGATCTTCAGAAATGTCTTTTTCAAGGAAACATTGAATCCCTATACTCACGTAATGTACACGTGACCATTAAAGTGTGTGAGGTGTCAATAATGCCACATATGAATGCCATGTAAGCTTCCAAATCGGCCTCACTAAGTGCCAAATCAGTTCCACTTATGTCATGTAGGTTACTAGCGTTAAAAATTGCACAATCAAGATATTTGGGTACCAAAATTGCACAATCGTAATACTCGGGAACCTAATTGGCGCAAATAGAACTTGGGGACTAAAATTGCACAATTCTTGTACTTAAGGGACCCAATTGTCGCAATTGAAACCAGGGAGACCAAAATTGCACAATCGTGATACCCCGGGGACCAAAAGTGCAAGTAAGCCATTTACATTTGAAACAGGAGTATAGCTCCCAAACTAGATATTTTGTCTCTCAACTCGTACCATCACACAAGGATCCTCCTTATGAGCAGGTGAGCAACACTATCACTTTTTATTCTCTTATGTTTCAACTGAAATATGTATGTTGAAATTCCCCGTATCATACATGTTTTTGTGACATGGTCCAAAACCAAGGACTTTTAAAGATGAAAGTTAGGTCTTATTACATATTGAATGATGCATGCAACATTTTGACGGAGGCAAGATTCCCTCAACTTAGGTCATTGACATTAGATCAAAGGACAAAGCTAAAAGTAGTTTTGTTCACTTTGATGATCCTAGCTTATGTGAGTAGATGCGAAGTTTGAAAGTGATCCTACCAGAACCAAGCTGATCAAGCGTATGGTTTGCCTTTGGGAAGGTTCCAAAAGTAGCTTTTGTCCCGACGCTCATTTGGAATCTTCCTAGCAAAAAAAACAAACACATTTCAAGTCTGCATAATGTCACTGGTGGTGGTTGATTTACCCTCAGTACATGATTGCTGCATATTCCAATCAACAAGGGACTTGGACTCGTTGCCTTAGTTTTATTTAGTTGGGGAAGCAATCCAGGTTTGGTTAGATGATGATGTTTCACATGTCCCCAAAACTCTTGCTTCAGTGCCCCACTCCCATTGATTTTGTTTACTTCACAGAAACGCCTATACAATTGCAAGTAGCATTTGGATAAAATTGGTGAGGTTTTTTTTTGGAAAAGAATGATCGTGAAGGGTGAACATAGAAATTTTTGCAACTAGTATTTTGACCCTGCGATGCATGTGTTATAAATAATGATTGTGTTGGTTGAAATTGCTATTTTAAATTATATTTGAAAAATAAAACGTATTTTAAATTTTTAAATTTTTAGTGAAATGATTGTTTTTTATTAAAAAAAAAAAATCAAATTTCATTAATTATAAAAATTTGAAATATAAGTATTAAATGAAACAGTTATCATAATACATATTAGACATCAGAAAGGCTGAAAACTAATTGATTACACAAACCACTTAAATTGGTCATATAATAATAAAAGTATTCTAATAAATGAAATTATCAACATTTGAGAACAACTTAAACATGTCCCAACAATTACTCAAAGTAGGTATTGAAAGTTATTCATTTTTAAAGTAATAACAGCAAAAAAAATATAGTATATTGTCGACCAATTAAACAACGAAATGCTTGCTAAATTATTCATTGCTTTGACTAAATCGTGTGCATCTATCTGTGCAGCAAGATAAAAAAATATGATATCATTGTAAGTATACACTGATATTGTTTTCAAAACCTGAAATATAGCTAATTATTACTCGAGTAACTTAAATAGATTAACCGACATCATAATTGTCTTTAAATATACCAGAATCAGTGTAAATAGAGGGAGAAGGAAAATCGAAAAAAAAGAAGACCAAAGAGAGATAAACGACGATGATAATGAGAGAGATGAAATGGAATAAAAAAAAATGAGAGATGGGAGCAAAAAAATGCACCTCAAGAAATGAGAGCAAAAAGAAACTTAATGAGAGATCAGAGCAAAAGAATGCATCTTGAGAAAATGAGAGAAAAAATAAACCTATGAAAAGAATGAGGGCTATTGGAATAGCAGAGAATCATGACATTTATTATGAAGATAATGAAGAAAATAATATTTTAGTGAAAAGATTAGATAATTTTACAGAAATGCCTCACATTTCATCGGGAAAAAATGCCCCTTAATTGCCCCACCGAATCCCCCTTTATAAGTATAATTTTAAAGTAATAGCAGCAGAAAATACAATATAAATAGTAGAACATTTACACAACAAAATGCTTACTAAATTATTCATTGCTTTGATTAAGCTGTGTGCATCTGTTCCGTGTAGCAAGATAAAAAATGTGATATCATTGTAAGTATACACTGATATTATTTTCAAAACCTAAAATATAGCTAGTTATTACTCGAGTAACTTAAATTGATTAACCAACATCATAATTGTCTTTAAATACACCAGAATCGGTGTAAATAGAAGGAGAAAGCAAAATCATAAAAAAGAAGACCAAAGAGAGATAGATGAGGCAGAATGAGAGAGATGAAATGGAATAAAAGAAAATGAGAGATGAGAGCGAAAGAATGCATCTTGAGAAAACGAGAGAAAAAAGAAACGTAGTGAGAGATGCGAGCAAAAGAATGCACCGTGAGAAAATGAGAGAAAAAAGAAACGTATGAAAAGAATGAGAGCTATTGGAATAGTAGAGAATCATAACATTTAAATGAAGTTAATGAAGGAAAAAATATTTTAGTGAAAAGAGTATATAATTTTACAGAAATGTCCGGCATTTTAGCGGGAAAAAATGTATCAATTATCCCATCGAATACTCCTTTATAAAGATTTACATATCGTATAAAGGATTTATCTTAATTTATATTCATAGAAGTTATTAATTGCTAACGAATTTCTTTAATCTTTTCATCATTTGGAGTATATTTAGAACCACAAAATTTTTGGAAAATAATTTCGCTTTTTTATATAAATGAGACTTTTTGTTTGAAAAATTATTAAAGAAGTATATGTTTAATTTTAAAAATTCTCTAAGGTGTGTGAATCAAATTAGAAAGTTGGATTGATTTGATCATTAATGGTAAATAATTTGATTTTAATTTAATTACTCAAATTGACGATGTTGTTTAAACTTACATATTCTAAGTTTGTCTTCTTCTTCTTCTTCTTCTTCTTCTTTTTTTTTTTTTAAGAATTTAGTTAAAAAAATTTTTTATAGAAAGGAATATTATTAATTAACTAACGATGGGTAAAGACCCCATTACAATCATTGGCTATAAAACATGCCCAAAATGGGATTAACAGAGCTAACTAAATGAATTGTTCATAGGGGCATCAAAACCACTCTTGGCCAGAAAATCAGCACATTTGTTGATTTCCCTAAAACATGACAAATAGAAATCAGCCAATCATTGGAATGAAAATAGAGACAAAATATCTTCAAAGAGAGATTTAAGGTGAGGATGGGGTCAAAGTGCTAGAGGAAATCATCTGCCCAACTGAGGAAGAACCCTTTCGAATAGATGCAAGCTTCTGGCTACTTTTAAACCATCGAGGACAGCATGAAGTTCTGCTTCCAAAGCACTGCAAGCTCCAAGGTTACGAACAAAAGCTTTGACAAACTGGCTAGAAGAGTCTCTAATGATCCCACCAGATGCTGAGATTCCAGAAAAAGAGTTGTGAGCACCATCAACATTGAGTTTAACATACTCTGGAGGAAGGGGTTGCCATCTAACTTTCGTTAAGATTCTTCTATCATCAACGAAAGCTGGAGGTTTATCAATTTCTTGGTCAATATGCTTCACCTTGTTTATCACTTCTATCCAAAGGTTCTCTGCAGAGCTTGAAGAGTTGGAGAACACTAAGCAGTTTCGGTTTCTCCAGAGTTCATTTGAGGCAACACTAAAAAAGGTAAACCAGGACCAGGGAATCACACCTATTCCATTTGTGGATAGGTTCCATTCTAGCCAAGGAATCAATCCTAAACTAAAGAATTTAGACCAGTGCTCAAGATTGATGACTTTGGACCAAAGATGGGAAGCTTCTTGGCAATCTCTAAGAACATGCATAATTGTTTCAGGTCCATCATTGTATCTAGGATAGGAATCCTCAGAAGACATTCCTCTATGTTTCCTCTCATAGTTTGTTAAAAGCTTACCATGGGCAACTTTCCAAAGAAGGCTCTTAATCTGTTAGGGCCCTTTCCAACTCCATATATTTTCAAAAACAGGAAGGGAGACACTGATATCAACTAGGTTACTACTATGCAGTACCTCATATGCAGATTTTAATGAGAAAAGACCATCTGAACATAGCTTCCATAGGGGATAGTCAGCCATATTTGGATTGATAGAGGAAGTGAGATTAGTAATTCTGTCAAGGATCACTGAAGACACATGCTCTTCCAGTAAGTCCCACCTCCAATTACCCTCCTGCACAAAATGGGACACAGTGAAATCAGCTTGATCTTCAGGGACGACACCATTACATAGCTCACTAATGCTAGGCATTCCTGGAATCCATTGCTCCTTCCAAAAGCTAATGCTTGATCCATTTTGAAAGAGACCAAGTTATATTTTCAGTCACTATAGGCCAGATATCAGTGATTGCTCTCCAAATAGCAGAACATGAACTTCTACTCAACACATTGGGCATAGATAAGGAACCACAATTATATTTGGCTTTCATTACTTGGACCCAAAGTTTTATCAGGATTAGCTACAAGTTGCCAAGCAAGCTTCATAATATAGGCCCTATCCAGGGTTCTTAAGTTTCTGAAGCCTAGTCCTCCCTCATTCTTAGGCAAGCAAATTTGTTTCCAAGAGATAAGGTGGCATCTTCTATGATCAGCATTACTGCCCCATATAAAATTTCTGCACAGTTTTTCTGCTTCCTCACACACTGAAGCAGGGATAACACAAGCCTGCATCACATAGGTTGCAATGTTGGAAAGTGAGGCTTGAGCTAGAGTGATTCGGTCAGCAAAAGACAGAGAAGAAGCCTTCCATCCTGACAATTTCTTTCTCATCTTACCCATCATAAAGGAGTAGGATTGCTTATAGTCCTTTTGGTGAAGAAGAGGAGCTCCTAAGTAAATGCCAAGGTTGTTAGTATTCTCTATACCAAGTTCCTGACATAGATCAGCAGTCACATTGTCCCTCATGTTCTTGGAGAAAAAGACCTTGGATTTCTGGTAATTCAGCTTCTGGCCAGATCTATTACAGAACTCACTTAGCAGATCCTTAATCACGATGGCCTGTTCTGTGGAAGCTTCAGCAATTAACACAAAATCATCAGCAAAGTTGATGTGGGAAACCTTTGGTCCAGCTGCTCTTCCAAACTTTAAAGGCTTCCAAGAACCATTACAACCAAATCTTGAATCCTATGGCCAAGTCTTTCTAAGGCAAGGACAAAGAGATAAGGGGAGATTGGATCTCCTTGTCTCAAGCCTCTAGAAGTATTGAAGGAGTCAGTTCTCTCCCCATTCCAATTGATGCACGTAGACACAGAATCCAGACATCTGCAAATCAGATTAATCAAAGGAGCAGGTAGGCCAATGATCTCTAAGGTTTCTTTGATGAAGCTCCATTCCAATCTATCACATGCTTTCTCCAAGTCCAGCTTTAAAATCATGTATCCTTTCTTACCATGGAGATTGCTAATAGTATGGACAGCTTCCTGCAAGACAAGAATGTTATTAGTAGTTGACCTGCCAGATACAAACTGCTTTGATACTTGAAACTAAGTAAGGCGTCACAGTTCTAAGTCTTTGAGTTATAATTTTAGTTACAACCTTATAACAACATTACATAAAGCAATAGGCCTAAAATGAGAAACATATATAGGACTATCAAGTTTAAGGATAGAGTAATGAGTGTATGATTGACTTCCCCAATTTTTTCTGGATTCTGGAAGCAATCTAGAACAAACTGGTGCAGAGAGCTTCCTACAATGTCCCATTGAGACTTGAAGAACAAAGGATGGAAACCATCCGGGCCAGGAGCTTTATAGTTCTTCATGCTAAACAAAGCTTTTCTGGTTTCTTCTACAGTAACACTGCTAGCAAGATGAGACAGATCTTCCTCTCTAATAGCAGGGAAGGAGTGGATAGTAGAGAAACCAACATTTCCAATATTAGCATAGGCATACAGGTCTGAAAAGAAGTTTGACACAAGAGCTTTCAGTTCCTGATCTTCATAAAGCCAAACATCATCAGAGTTTTGTAGGGCAGAGACTCTATTCCTCCTTCTTCTTTGAATTGCAGCTAAGTGAAAGAACCTTGTGTTTAAATCACCAAGAGTGATCCACTTGCTTCGGCTTGTTGATACCAATACACCTCTTCAGCTCTCACAATAGAATGATATTCCTGCCATAATTGGTTTCGAAGGTTGATGAGTCTATCAATTGAGTTTGACATCAGCACCCTATTTATACCCTCAATTCTTCTTATAATCCGAGCCTTTCTACTAAAGATATTACCAAAGACAACTTTATTCCAATCATAGAGAGCATGAGAAGTTCTATTAATGTTGGATAACCAAGAATCTTCAGCAATCCAAGCATTTAAAACTTGGTTTCTAAAGTCAGGATGGCCAATCCATGGTCCTAGGAATTTGAAATTATGCTGTCTCCTTGGATTTGTCTGAGCTCTTAGCCACAAGCCACAATGGTCTGAGGTTTAGAGGGGGAGATAAGTAACAGATACAGTAGGGAACATGTCCTGCCAGGCCATCTTGACTAACACTCTATCCAATCTATCTAACAAATTGCCACTTTTCCAAGTAAAGGGTGGACCATCAAAGCCAATATCTATCAGGTTGCATTCATCAATACATGTAGCAAAGGCCTCACAAGAGCTTTGATTTATTGGTCCACCTCCACTTTTTCTCTATCATATAAGACAGTGTTGAAGTCACCTGCAACACACCATGGACCAGGGTGATGCTGAACTTGATAAGCTCTTCCCAGGTTTCAGATCTTCTTCCAACCTGTGGACTAGCATAAACAATAGACAAAAACCAAAAGGAAGGAGAGAAAGCATTTATCTTTAAGTGAATGCAATATTTAGAAGAGGAAATAACAGAAATAGGAGGACAATTATGTCTCCACATGCACCAAATCCCACCAGAGAAGCCCTGAGCATCCACTCTGCAACCCTCTTGGAGACCAATTTTCTTTAAAACATTCTCAGCCTTAGTACCACTAATACGAGTTTCTAGAACAACAACAAAGTCTAGATTATAGATACGCATAATATCTTTGATGTAATTAGGAAAATCTTTCCCACCAGCCCCTTTACAATTCCATATAAGACTATTCATTAGGAACACAAGTGGAGGGTTGAAGCTCAGCTCGATCCTGCTCTTGAGAGACTAAACTCTGGGAATCATTATGGATATCCATAGAAATAATACCATTATCATCCTCAGTGAGACTAATCTTAGAGGGGGATTTAGCATTCCTAATATCTTCTAAATGGGGTTTACAATTTAGATCAACCAAAGTCTTCACAGGGTCAATGTTAGACAGGTTCCCTGCAAGAGAGCTGTGATAAGGAGTTGAACCAAAATGAAACCTAGGCATATTCTTATTAAGAGGTACATTGTTATCATTAAGAGAATGAACTCAAGGTAGCTTTACAAGCCACATCAGGCAGAGACTTTGGGGTCATCTTTCTACTTGAGTTTTGAGTTAGTTTAGAATCAACATTATTGCCTTTCTTACCTTTGCCTTTATTGGGTTTTTGATACTAGGAGAGACTTTGAAGGTCTTACCAATAGTGACACTACCTAGATTAGCACTTTCCGGAATAGTGGTATCAACAACATTCATACCAGGATTCATGTTCGAAGAAGAGGCTTTATTCTCTTGTTTTCCCGATTTATCAGTCTCAAGACCATTATCCCCGGGAGGGTTCAAACCTGAGCCATTTGCATTTGGTTCTTGATTCCCTTTGCTGCTAAAAGATTCATCAACAACAGAAGGCTTTTGTTTCCAAACTCTAGAGGAGTTTTTGCTGTGTTGACCAGTTTTCTTGATTTCTTGGGCTAGTTTACTGTCTTGGCCAGATTTCTTAGGATCATTATTGGGTTTGGCAGTGGATCTTCTTCTTTGTGGTTTCTTAACAACCATCCAAGATCCATATCCATCTTGATCCTTCTCCATAGGCTCTGCAGTTGCTGATTGAGATAGAACCACCTCCATATCAGACTTATCATGGAACTACTGGGTAGGAGCTATATCTTGCACAAGTCCTCCTTATCTTGCATAACCTGCATCTGAGAATCTTTATGATGAACTGTCTGAACCTGATCTACACGCCCTTGAACAGGGTGGACTCTTCCTCACAGAACTTCTTTTCAGTGCATTGGTCAAGCTTGTGACCATATTTTCCGCAATTGAAGCAAATAGAGTGGAGACCCTCATACTCATGGAATAATTTGTGCCCTCTTATAACAATAAAAGGGCAAAGGGGTTTATCCAAATCCATCTTTACACAGATTCTTGCAAACTGCCATCTCGAGTGGATTGAAGTGAGATTGTCGATCTTTAACATGTTTCCCATATTAGAACCAATCCTCCACAAGAATCTTGCATTGTATAACTCGAAGGGTAGTCTAGGAATTCTGACCCAAACAGCAATTTTCTTGGACAGTTCAGCGTTTTGCAAGAACATAGGCATCCATCTTTGGACAATGAGATAATGGTCAGCCACCATCCAAGGTCCTTCGAAGAGTGCATGATTGTAATCTTCCATAGCTGTAAAGTGAACCAAGAAATACCCATCAGCCATATCAACCAGAGATATGCTACCTTTCTTGGGCCACTTTCTTTTCAAGTTGTTCTCCAGGATCTTGAAGTTGACTCTTTTTCCAAGAAGTTTCACCACCAGAGTGTTCTTCCATGGAGAGGACCACTTATCCCATTCTTCATCCGAGAGAGGAATTTCAATTCCTGCTCCAACTTGCCGAGGCTCGGTCTTGTTAGCCGCCATAGCCGTAGCTTCTTCAAAGATACAGTTGCTAAGATTAGAATGAACATCTTCACCAAAGATATGAGTAACTTATCTTTGTACGTGGAATTCTCAGGCGCATGCTTAGGGGGTTCATTAGGAGATGAAACCTCCCTCTTTTCATGCTCATCAGGGCCAGCCTTGTGGGTGCTATGCTAGAGAAGATCGGACTCTTCTTCAGATTGCTTACTTGCATGCGAAGGAACGATGGGAACAATAATTAGTTATTTTGATGCAATGCAACCATCAAATTATCAAGTTTGAAATTATTTTTGGTTTTGTCAAAAAAAAATACTTTTGGTATTACTTTTTCCTCATCCAATTGTATCCGTTTTTTTTTTCACAAGCCCATCCTATTGTATCCTATCATATTATATACCTAATATATCAATATTTTAACCGAGAAATGTTTGAGTAAAAAAAAATGGAAAATGTTAAGATTTTATTGTTGCTAATTATTAATTAATAATGAACAATAATTAAAATAAATGAGAAAGAAAAGGCAAATGTTTATCGTGCGCGCTCCTCCAGTTGACCTACGAGTAGGGATGACAATTTCCACCCGTCGAGGGGATCCCCGCGGGGAATGCCCCAAATGGGGCCCTGTGGGCGGGGAATTTTTACCTGCTGGGACGGGGGACAAAATTTCCCCCATAGCCAATTCGGGGACGGGGGCGGGGACTATACCCCTCCCCCTGCGGGGTCCCCGACCCGTGGAAAATACATATTTACCCTAAATATATATACATGTATTATATTATTTCTATTAGAATATTATACCTCACATGTTGGAGAGTTGGAAAAGACATGGAAAATTTTTTGATACTGTAGTTTTGAAACTTTTTGTAACGTTTATTTAAATATTATGTTTGTTTTATTTGAGTTCGAACTTGTTATAACTTTAAATTTAAGACTTATGAAGGCTTTTTTTAATTTTATTGAATTTTAATTTATGATTTTTAATTTTTAAATAAATGTTCGAGGTCCCCGTGGGGACTGCGGGGATCCGCGGGGACTGGGACAGGAGAGGAAACCCTCCACGGCGGGGATCGGGGGCGGGGACCGAGGGAGAGCTGGGGGGCGGGGACGAGGAGCGGGGTAGTGCCCCTCGCCCCCGCCTTGCCCCGCCCCGTTGACATCCCTACTTACGAGACAGATCAGACTAGGGTTGGACAAATGGTGTACACCCGACCGGAACTCGAAATGACCGAATGTCCAATTATTATCTCGGGCGGATTACGAGTTCATTTATGAAAGAAATTGGTTTAGATTGGGTTTATTCGGGCGGGTTCGGTTACGTAACACTAAACCCATCGGTACCCGAACCCGCCCGAAAATCACATAAATTATATGTTACTGGTTTACAGCTGTCCTGAAGTTGACACAGGCAAACACAAGAAGGGGGGGTTGAATTGTGTTTGTTAATATTTTTCGAAAACAGCCTTTTCAAAAAGATTTTCTCACACAAAAATAAGGAGGCAGAATAAAGCACACAGAAAAGAAGTCTTTTGAAGGATTAACAAATTCAAGTTCAAATCCCCACAGTTAGTATAAACACGTAAAACCAAAGAGATAAGGGATTAGAAGATTTACACAAGATGTTTTATCCTGGTTCACTCTCTTCCAACCAAGAGCTACGTCCAGTCCCTTCTACTTGAAGGATTTTTCCACTATTTTCAAATAGATTACACCAAGTATTCAACACCTCTCCAGGCTCATAAGTATTTCTTTCTTACCAAGCCTCTTCAGGCTCTACCTCTAATAAAGAGTTTTGATTTCTTTGATCTTCTAACTCACTATGTGTGAGAATGTGAAAGTTTAAGATCAGATAAATATTATAGCAAGAATTCAAACTATAATATTACAGACTTTTGCTTTTTGAATGAATAAAAGAGTATTTGCTTCGCAAGAGATTTCTTTGTATGCGCAAAAGTTGTTTCTTCAAAAGCTTTAGTCTTCTATTTATAGGGTCCTTGATCTTCTCTTCAGAATCTTCAACGGTTGTATTTGAAATTCCCGTTTAGTAATAGAGTCAACCAAGTAAATATCCGTTGAGACTCAGCTGGCTCGAGGCCTTTGTACTGTGAGACAAATTCTTGCATGTAAAAGCACACCTCTGAGCAAAAGCAGCTTGAAAACAGTTTTGCCTCCTTTGTACAAGTTCCAACTATATCAGCGTAAAAAGGTGACAGGGTACACAACGTTTTGCATTGTACTATTCTGCTTTTTGCAAGTCCCTTTTTTTGTACTATGTTTCTCTCAATGAAACAAGGCAATGTGAACCGTTAATAGAAAAAGAGAAGAACCATTATAAATGAAAAGAATATCAATCATAAGAAATAAATTCGCTTTGGTTCAGATTGGTATAAATGCTTAAGAAAATCTTCGTCCAACAAACGAGAGTAAAGGCAAGATAAGCAATACCAAAACTTCGTCTACATAAAACATCGGTCTTGCCAGTACTTGCGATATCTAAAGTCTCCGTCCAGTGACGTGGCAAAAGCAGACTAAGGTTATTATTTGAGAGAAGCTCACGTCTACACCAGGAGAAATTCTTCGTCTACTAAAAACATTTAAGCGCTCGTCTACTGAAAACATTTAAGCGCTCGTCTACTGAAAACATTTAAGCGCTCGTCTACTGACGTGGCACTTGAGTTTAAAAGGGAGATCCTTGATAGAGTGGACTCGACCACTCTTTCAGCAAGATATTCAATATAAAACATATGGACGCGGATTTGCAAGGAGAATAGACTTAACATTTTAGCTTATAAGAACAGAGATTCTTTAAGACTAAAGGCACTTGTTAGATTTAAAGCATTAACACTTTGCTACACAAATTTAATTCTCATTTGTTAACATCAAAACCTAGAGATTATTTAATCCAAATTATTTTGGTTCCAACAATCTCCCCCTTTTTGATGATGACAAAAAAACTAATTAAATTTATTTTGCAAAGTTTAAGAGAGCTTACAGGGCTCCCCCTAAGACAAGGCAGTCATCAGATAAAAGCAGATAAGGCATAATAAGCTAAGTCTCATATGCAATAATATTGATTAATAGATCAAGATAGCAGCCTATTAAACATTTAGAATTCAAAGCAGTATCGAAGCAAGGTCATAAAAAAATGTTAAGGCATAGTATCAGCAAATATTTATGCATATGCAGACAACTATGTACTTTTAAAAATCTCTGTATAATAAAATTTAATCTTTCCTTTCTCCCCCTATTTTGTCATCAGACAAAAAGGTAAAAGGGAGTGGACCATCATTGTCAGCAAACAATAAAAGGATAAAAGAAACAGAGAAGAAAAAGTTTTTAGTTGGAAGGAGGTGGTGGAGGAGGTGGTTGGTTAGGCTGTGGATTTTGATTCCTCTGAAACTCCAAGATCAGAGCCAGCATTTGATTCATCACTGCATTTGTAGGGGCCAGAGAGTCTTGAACTTGCTTCTGCACCCTTTCTTCAAGCTGTTGAGCCATCTGCTCAGTCTTTTCCTCAACTATCTTGCCAACCTTATCATCAACAATTTTTCCAATGATGTCTTCAAGATTGGGTGGCAAGGTAAGTTGTCTTGAGCTCTCAGCAGTGTCAGAGACAGTGTCTTGAGCCTGGGCTGCTGTTCTGACCATAGCAAGAGCTAATGGTTGAGAAGAAGTCTTAGCAGACTCAGCTCCTTGCTTAGAGACACCAGCCTCAGCAGACTGCTTAGCCTGTGCAGATGGAGGTTCAACTGAAGTAGGCTGAGAAGACAGTTGCTCATCAAGTTCAGGGCCTTCTACAATCAATTCTTGGGCTGCCTGATCTGAGGAAGATGTTGCTGGAGGTGCAGTGGCAACTGTAACAGGTTTCTGAGGTAAATCCTTTGCCCAGTGGATAGGAATAATTTCCTCCACATCCCTGCTGGTAATAGGAAGTCCCCACAGATCTTTGTAGATCATGTGCCTTACTCTGGATAGGCCACATTTTCCTCTGTACTTAGGAATTTCTTTCTTCTCTTCTTGAGTCAAACCAGAAGAAGAAGCTTCCCTGGTGCAGTGGATGATGTGAGACTAACCAGAAGTCTGCAGCCTTCATCTCTCCAATTTTCTGCACATCCTCCATATATAGATAGAAGTCAAGCTCGGAGGGATCAAAGAGTTCCTGAGACAAGTCCAGCATGGCAGAGTGAGCTTCAGGCATGACTCCTTTATTTCTTTTGCGCCTCATGTCTTTGTCTTTGTTGAGGTCTATCATACCAAGCCTTGGACAGATGGGGTAGGGAGCAATACCTACTCGAGTTTCCTTATGGTGTCTCAGCCATGTGATAGGAACCCAACGTGCAGCTCTCTCAATCTGGAAGTAGCTGAACTCCCACTTCAGAATGTTGTAGATCAGTTGATCTGCGAAGGGGTCTGAAGCACTTCCATAGATGCTGGGATGCTCAAATTTCATCCATTTTGTGTTTGCATCCAGAATAATTGGAATGTGCCCAGATGATCGAGCTCTCTTCTCAGGTAAGGAAGGCAGATGGTTCCTTTTAGGATCAGTTTCCCATACGGGAATGATGTGCCGTGCTACCCCTTCAGTGTGAGGAATCAATGGTGGGGTTTTTTGTAGGTTGGGGTAAATTTTCCTTTGGGGAAAGCGGTTGAGGGGTAGATGGGTTAGGAGAGGGCCATGTTGGTTGTGCATCTCGGAGGGAAAGGGACCTTTAGGAGGCTGAGAGTTTGGGTATTTTGTGGTCCAGGGATACTCCTCATAGGGTTCAAAGTCATAATCTGGATGGGGGTACCACCTTGTTAAAGGAGTTTCAAGGTTAATTTCAGGGTCAGGTTGGTGAGTATGGAACAGAATTTTCCAATTCCTCTTAACCTGAGCCCAGTTCTCAGACCTATTGGCAAAAATAGTGGATGGGGGAATAATTGGTGGAAAGAGTTTTCTTAGTTGTTTAGGGAAGGGGGCACCTCTGCAGATTCCATCATCCTCTTGATGAAACCAAGGATCTGAATCAGGAATTATGGGTGGAAAGAGGGTTTTGAGTGGTGTAGGTTGAGGTGTAGTTGGGCTATTTTGTGGTGAAGATGGATTTGAGGTTTGGTCAGGTTGTTCTCTTTGTGGTGAGGGTTGGGGTGTGGGTAAAGAGGGTCTATATACATTATCAAAAAATCCTACACTAGGAGTAGGGGCATCATCACTCACAGTATTAGTAGGGACATCAGAAGAGGTGTTTACCTCAGAGGCTGCAAAAGTTCTTGCTTTCCTTGCAGGTTGCCTCCTCTTGGTAGGCACAGCAGCATCAGCAGCAGTATCAACAACAGCAGCTGCTTTCCTCTTTAAAACTGTTCCCAGTGGAACATTATCATCTTCATCATCATCTTGAGGCAGAACCAGCTTTCTAGCTCTCTTGGGAGCAGGTCGAGGAACAGGTTGAGGGGCTTCATTCCCAGGCTCATTGATAACAATGCCTCTGGTAGGCCTTCTAGGAGCAGGCTTCCTGACAGCCACAGTTTTCCTTTTAGTTCCTCTCTTCAGACCAAGAATAGCTGCATTGTTGGCCTCAACTGCTTCTTCCTTAATCTTCATTTTCTCCTCTTGATTTGACATTTCAACAAGCTTGTATGTGTCAAGGTGCATGCTACTTAGGTTGCTTTTTCCAAAAATGGCAGCTTGCATCCCCTTCGAACGAAAGATCTTGTCTTGTTCTTCTTGAGGCTTTGCATCTAAGTAGTCATACAAGCCTTGCTGCTTGAAGACTTTTGATAGAAGATGAGAGAAGGTGATGTGGGAGGCGGTTTCTCTGTTTGCAATGGCATCCTTGAAGCGATGAAACAGGATCCATGGAAGGTTTATTTTAGTCTCATAGACCAAGTTGCAGAGACAGAACTTGTGAAGGGCAGAAAGGTTGTCCTTAGACCCTGCCTTGTGAAGCACTGTCTTGTTCAGAATCTGATGAAGAATCCTGATGTGATCCTTCATTTCAGATGACTTCCATGAGTGAGTCCTCACTGTGTCTTCTCGCATCAGTGTAACCGCGATGGTTTCTATACCACCAAGATCTTCTTCCCAGTTTTCTGTCATGATTAAACCCTCTTGAGCACAAACGATTGCATCAGAAATGGTCTTCTCAGAGACAGTTATCTTCTTGCCTTGAACAAACCCTACTACCTCAGTTTTAGTAATCGTTGGTTTCCTCCAGAAATCCCTTATTAAGTCTGGATAAATCGAGACCTTTTCCAGAAACAAACCATCCCAACCAGCAGGCGTTGATGTACTTGCTTACATCCAAGTTATACTCACACAGAACTTTCAAAGTTGAAATGATGTTCAGCAGCGATATTAATGATGTCAGTAACATAGGCAGGCTCGGGAGTTGAGGTTGAAGCCATTGTTGAGTTCTTGAGTACAGGTTTAGGTTTGAAGGAGAGTTTGAAAATTTTCAGAGAGAAGTTATCAAAGATGAAGAGTAGCGAAAAGTTTTTCAGAGGGAAAGGAGTTACCTTTAAAGGGTTTCCGAATACCAACAGTTTTCAAGGGAAATTAAAAAAAAGATTGATTAGACAAGACTTTAGTGAAAAAACGGCGTTGGTATATTGGGACCGTAAAAAGGTTACGATGGGATTGATGGAAGTAGCTGACTCAGCAAGGAAATGATTAAAATCAAATGTTTTAAGATAACTGAGTTCAGATAAATAAAGATGCAAATATTTTAAAAACAAATGTATGTAAGATTGGGTCCACAAAGGATTGAGGGTGGACGCATAAAAACATATGTAGTGGACGCGGCACACCAACAGTAGTGGACGCGTAGACTACACGAGCTCTGGACGCCAAAAACCAGTGGACGCGCAGATAAAACATGCAATCAATACATATACCATATTAAACCACATACAACATGTTAAGATGTTTTCTGATAAAAATAAATCTGTCCTCAGCAAGAGGTTTAGTAAAGATATCTGCCCATTGATGGTCAGTATCTACAAATTGAACATCAAAAACACCCTTTTGCACATAGTCTCTGATAAAATGATGTTTGATTTCTATATGCTTAGCCCTAGAATGAAGAATTGGATTCTTAGACAGATTAATTGCAGCAGTATTATCACACATTAGTGGAATACTACTTACAAACACATTGTAGTCCTCCAATTGGTGTTTGATCCAGAGAAGTTGTGAGCAGCAGTTTGCAGCTGATATATATTCTGCTTCAGCAGTTGATAGAGCAATGGTACTCTGCCTTTTGCTTGACCACGATACTAGATTAGCTCCAATGAAATGACATCCCCCACTGGTGCTTTTTCTTTCAATTCTATCTCCAGCATAGTCAGCATCACAAAAGCCAACTAATCTGTAATCTCCATCTTTCTTAAAGCACAGACCAAGATTAGTAGTACCTTTTAAATATCTAAAGATTCTTTTAACTGCTGATAAATGAGATTCTCTAGGATCAGATTGAAAACGAGCACACAAGCAAACACTGAACATTATATCAGGCCTAGAAGCAGTTAGATATAAGAGAGATCCAATCATACCTCTGTATACCTTCTGATCTACCTTTTTCTCTTTATCATCTTTGTTCAGTGTGGACGTGGGATGCATAGGTGTGTTCATAGGTTTGCAATCATCCATCTTAAACTTTTTGAGAAGTTCCTTTGAGTACTTAGTTTGATGGATGAACACCCCGTCCATAGATTGTTTGACTTGAAGTCCAAGGAAGAATTTGAGTTCTCCCATCATGCTCATTTCAAACTCTTTCTGCATTAGCTTTGAGAATTCTTTGCACAAAGATTCATTAGTAGCACCAAATATAATATCATCTACATAGATCTGTACTACTATGAAGTTGGAATTAATTGATTTTCTAAACAAGGTTGTAGTCAACCTTTCCTCTGACAAAACCATTATCCATTAGAAAAGAACTTAGCCTATCATACCAAGCTCTTGGGGCTTGTTTTAGGCCGTATAAAGCTTTCTTAAGCTTGTATACATGTTCAGGTTGGGTTTCACTCTCAAAACCCGGAGGTTGCATAACATAAACTTCTTCATTGATAAAACCATTTAAAAAAGCACTTTTTACATCCATTTGAAAAAGCATAATATTATGATGTGCAGCAAATGAGAGTAAAATTCTGATTGCTTCCAATCTTGCAACGGGTGCAAAGGTTTCAGTATAGTCTATACCTTCTTCTTGAGAATAACCTTGTGCAACCAATCTTGCTTTATTTCTTATAACCTTACCATTTTCGTCAAGCTTGTTTCTGTAAACCCATTTTGTTCCTATAACAGATTTATTCTTAGGTAGGGTTACCAGAGTCCAAACTTCATTCCTCTCAAACTGATTTAGCTCTTCTTGCATTGCTAAAATCCAACCATTGTCCAGCAGAGCCTCGTCTACAGTCTTTGGTTCCAATTCAGAGACCAATGCAGAGTCTTCTTGCTCTCTGAAGGTTGATCTGGTTCTTAGCTTATCGCTTGGATTTCCTATGATTTGATCCGGTGGATGATAATTCTTGAAATGCCAAGTTCTCTGAGCATTGTCTTGTTGAGAGGTGGATGCTTCTGGTTGATGAGAAGGGTCTTCAACTGGATCATCAGTTTTAACTTCTTTTGTTTCTCCTGAGATGTTTAAGTTAAGATCTGCAAAACTTTCATCTAGCTCTGATAGTTTCTTATCAGGCTGTTTGTCATCAAATCTAACATGTATAGATTCTTCTACTATTAAAGTTCTTGAGTTGTACACTCTAAATCCTTTTGAGGTTTCAGAAAATCCTAGTAGAATTCCATTGTCTACCTTAGCATCAAACTTACCAAGTTGATCTTTTGTATTTAAAATAAAACATTTACATCCAAAAGGATGAAAGTAAGATATGTTGGGTTTTCTGCCTTTCCACAATTCATAGGGAGTCTTACTCAGAATAGGTCTAATGTATATTCTGTTCTGAATGTAGCAGGCAGTGTTCACAGCTTCAGCCCAGAAGTGCTTAGGGACAGAATTGTCATTGAGCATAGTCCTAGCCATCTCTTGAAGAGATCTGTTCTTTCTCTCTACCACACCATTTTGCTGTGGTGTTCTTGGTATTGAGAAGTTGTGTTGAATTCCATTTTCTTCACAAAACTCATTGAATAGCTCATTGACAAATTCTCCCCCATGGTCACTTCTAATTGAAGCTATACACATGCCTTTTTCATTCTGTACACGTTTGCAGAATACAGAAAAGACCTTGAAAGACTCATCTTTGTGAGCAAGGAACATAACCCATGTCCATCTAGTATAGTCATCCACAATGACTAGACCATATTTCTTACCACTGATAGAAGCAGTCCTTGTTGGACCAAAAAGATCAAGGTGTAGCAGTTCTAGTGGTCTCTTGGTACTTACAATATTCTTAGATTCAAAAGAACCTTTGACTTGTTTTCCCTTCTGACATGCATCGCAGAGAGCATCAGATTTGTATTTAAGGTTTGGTAATCCTCTCACGAGGTTATGCTTATTTAGCTTTGAGATTAATCTCAAGCTTGCATGACCTAGCCTTTTATGCCAAATCCAACGTTCATCTTCAATGGACACTAAACATGAGACACTTTGATTTGAGAGGTCCTCCAAGTCAATTTTGTATAAATTGTTTTGCCTCTTAGCAGTGAATAAAATTGATCCATCATTTTTCTTGACATAACACATGTTCTTATTAAAAGAAACATCATATCCACTGTCACATAATTGACTTATGCTCAGTAGATTATGTTTTAAACCATTCACCAAAAGAACATTATCAATGGAGGGAAAAGGATGTTTACCGATTTTACCTATACCAGTGATCTTTCCTTTCTGATTTCCTCCAAATGTCACCCAGCCACCATCCTTATGTTTAAGGTCTTGGAACATATACTTTTCTCCCGTCATGTGACGTGAGCATCCACTGTCCAAGTACCAGGATGTTTGTTTCTTTCCTGTTGTTAAGCAGATCTGCAACAGGTATTATCTTGTTCTTAGGTACCCAAACTGACTTGGGTCCTTTCATGTTAGTTTTCTTTGGACGAGAATATTTAGTATGCCTATTATGTATGCATCTAGATGTAGAGTGCCCACTTTTTCCACACACTTTACAAAAGGTGTTGGACGGGCCAGATTTGGTTTTTGCATACCTAGCTGGAGCTTTTGAAGCTCTTTGCTGCATAGGTGGTTTTGACTTAATGTAAGATGCCTCATGCTTCTTATTGTCATAACCAAGGCCAGATTTATCAAAGGGTGACCTAGAATACCTTAGGATAAGACTAAGCTTATCTGAGCCTCCTACCAGTTTTGACAGAGAGTCTGTCAAGTATTTTACATCTTGTTTTAGTTTTGCAACTTCACAAGAATTGTCAGGCTCACATTCAGATTTGTCAGTTAGACTGACATTCTCTGATTTCAGCTTATCATTTTCTTGAAACAAACTTTGTTTTTCCATGCAGACTCTATCATATTCTTTGGTTAATTTTGCAAACTTCTTTTTAAGACTTTTGTATTCATGAGACAATATGGATGAGTCATGCAGTAATTCATCAAAGGCATTTTTGAGAGTTGAAGGTTCAGAATCTGTTACCTCATCATCATCAGTGTACTCATTCTCTGATGATGTGTCTGCCATGAGGCAAATGTTTGCCTCTTCCTCTGCTTCCTCTTCCTCATCTGATGAGGATAAGTCCAAGTCCTCCCATGTAGCCATTAAACCCTTCTTTTTCTTAAAGAACTTCTTCTTCTCTTTTAGGTCAGGGCAGTCGGCTTTGAAATGTCCTGGCTTTTTGCACTCAAAGCACAAAGATGGACCTTTTTCTTTGGAGTCTGATTTCTCCTTAGAAAATTTCTTGTTGAATGGCTTTCTCTTGAAATTATTTTTTCTTCTCCACATATGTTGTATCTTTCTGGAGATGAAGGATAGTTCATCTTCATCTGATCCTTCATCACTGTCTGAAGGTTCAGCATCATCTGAAGACTCAGCAGCTTTGAGAACTTTTGAAGAACTTGCTTTCTTTGCCTTTAAAGCAATGGACTTTCCCTTTCTGGAATTGTCTTCCTCATTTAGTTCAAGTTCATGAACTTTTAATGATCCTAGAAGTTCTTCCAGAGAGAGAGTATTCAGATTCTTAGCTTCTTGAATAGCAGTGACCTTCGGTCTCCACTGCTTGGAGAGACTTCTCAGAATCTTTCTGATATGATCCCTATTCTCATATACTTTTCCCAGAGATCTGAGACTGTTTGTTATTGTTTGAAATCTTCCAAACATCTGATCTATAGACTCATGATCAGTCATCTTGAAGAGCTCATACTGGTGAACCAGCATGCTTATCTTTGACTCCTTCACTTGTGATGAGCCTTCATGAGCGAGAGCCAGTGTATCCCAGATTTCTTTTGCTGTGTTGCAGCTGTGAACTTTATCATGTTCTGATCTGGTAATAGCACACATCAAGTAATGTTTGGCTTTGAGATTTAGTTGATGTTTGGCTTTCTGATCAACACTCCAATCTGCTCTAGCCAGTACTGCTTGATTTTCACCTCTTGGCTCAGTGTAGCCATTCTCTATCAGTTCCCAGATGTCTAGGTTCTGTGCATCTAGGAAGGCCATCATTCTCTTCTTCCAATAGTCGTAATCAGTTCCATCAAAGAGTGGAGGTCTGTTGATAGCTTGTCCTTCTGCATCCATGGTGATAGGATCGTACTTCCTCAGCACTTGTTAGATGCTCAACCCTTTCGAGGCTGAGCTCTGATACCAACTGAAGTTGACACAGGCAAACACAAGAAGGGGGGGTTGAATTGTGTTTGTTAATATTTTTCGAAAACAGCCTTTTCAAAAAGATTTTCTCACACAAAAATAAGGAGGCAGAATAAAGCACACAGAAAAGAAGTCTTTTGAAGGATTAACAAATTCAAGTTCAAATCCCCACAGTTAGTATAAACACGTAAAACCAAAGAGATAAGGGATTAGAAGATTTACACAAGATGTTTTATCCTGGTTCACTCTCTTCCAACCAAGAGCTACGTCCAGTCCCTTCTACTTGAAGGATTTTTCCACTATTTTCAAATAGATTACACCAAGTATTCAACACCTCTCCAGGCTCACAAGTATTTCTTTCTTACCAAGCCTCTTCAGGCTCTACCTCTAATAAAGAGTTTTGATTTCTTTGATCTTCTAACTCACTATGTGTGAGAATGTGAAAGTTTAAGATCAGATAAATATTATAGCAAGAATTCAAACTATAATATTACAGACTTTTGCTTTTTGAATGAATAAAAGAGTATTTGCTTCGCAAGAGATTTCTTGAGATTTCTTTGTATGCGCAAAAGTTGTTTCTTCAAAAGCTTTAGTCTTCTATTTATAGGGTCCTTGATCTTCTCTTCAGAATCTTCAACGGTTGTATTTGAAATTCCCGTTTAGTAATAGAGTCAACCAAGTAAATATCCGTTGAGACTCAGCTGGCTCGAGGCCTTTGTACTGTGAGACAAATTCTTGCATGTAAAAGCACACCTCTGAGCAAAAGCAGCTTGAAAACAGTTTTGCCTCCTTTGTACAAGTTCCAACTATATCAGCGTAAAAGGTGACAGGGTACACAACGTTTTGCATTGTACTATTCTGCTTTTTGCAAGTCCCTTTTTTTTGTACTATGTTTCTCTCAATGAAACAAGGCAATGTGAACCGTTAATAGAAAAAGAGAAGAACCAATATAAATGAAAAGAATATCAATCATAAGAAATAAATTCGCTTGGGTTCAGATTGGCATAAATGCTTAAGAAAATCTTCGTCCAACAAACGAGAGTAAAGGCAAGATAAGCAATAAGAGTTTTAAGGCTCCGTCCACTGACGTGGCAACCAAAACTTCGTCTACATAAAACATCGGTCTTGCCAGTACTTGCGATATCTAAAGTCTCCGTCCAGTGACGTGGCAAAAGCAGACTAAGGTTATTATTTGAGAGAAGCTCACGTCTACACCAGGAGAAATTCTTCGTCTACTAAAACATTTAAGCGCTCGTCTACTGAAAACATTTAAGCGCTCGTCTACTGAAAACATTTAAGCGCTCGTCTACTGACGTGGCACTTGAGTTTAAAAGGGAGATCCTTGATAGAGTGGACTCGACCACTCTTTCAGCAAGATATTCAATATAAAACATATGGACGCGGATTTGCAAGGAGAATAGACTTAACATTTTAGCTTATAAGAACAGAGATTCTTTAAGACTAAAGGCACTTGTTAGATTTAAAGCATTAACACTTTGCTACACAAATTTAATTCTCATTTGTTAACATCAAAACCTAGAGATTATTTAATCCAAATTATTTTGGTTCCAACATGTCCCTCATCAGTCATCAATGCATCCCCATCCATGGATTGATTGACCATTTGACCAACACCTGGCCTCCTCTTTTGTCATGCCTCATCTTATCACTCATCAAATCAGACCATTCATCAAGACACCAACTTGTTTTAACTTTGAATTCAAAAAACAAAAAAGAATAAAGAAAGACACACTCTCACACGACTACACCCACCTAAAAGCTCATCACACTCTTTCTAGATTATTCTCATCTCTTTTAACAGTCTGAAACTCTAGTCTCTCCATCTCTCATCGTTTTCACTCAGCAACACTCTTCACTCTCTGCCTCTTCGATTTCGCACAACAATGTTCTTCTTCTAGCAACGTTCTTCTTCTCCCAGCAACGTTCCCTTTCTTCTTCGGACAGGAACGTGCCCAGCAACAAGCACCCTCTCTCATTCACTCATTCTCGGCTAGCATTGCCTCCAGACAGATCTGCCCGATCCCGTCTCGGGCTAGAACCGCCATGAGAAGCAAAGGTTCCCCGCCGCCGTTGTAATCTAGATCTGCGAATGAAGAAGCATTCAACGAAGAAGATTAGGTGTTTTTTCTTGAAATTTTGATCTTTTTTGTTGAAAATTTTGATCTTTTCTTGTTCTGGATTTACTTTATGGCTCTTCTACTCTTTTATTTTCTTGAAAAAAAATTAATCAATTAGAATCCGCTTTAACTCGCCCGCTGACCCGCCAATCCGACGACATGCCGACTCGCCCAATTCGAAGCCACTCACGGACGGAAATGGGTGTAGTGTTTAAGGGGTCGGTTTCGTTCGGTTTGGGATTTTTTCACCTGAATCCGACCGTAACCGACCGGTGTCCACCCCTAGATCAGACATCAGACACGTTACATTTATCAGAGTTCAAAGGTAATAAAGCAAGCGTTTGAAAGAATTATTATTATTATTATTAGCTTATAAAAATAATGTTTAATTTTTTTTATTCGAAAAGCTTATGAAATAGACTATTATTAAATTCCTTTTGAGAATAAAAAAATAAAAAAATTCCATTTGGATAACATAATTTCAATTTGAAAAATGTTACAACACCCTTCTTCTTGATAGCTTTGTTATTGGATGGTTTTCATGTGAAACCTATCAAAACACATGGTCCCAATGAAATTCACCGAATAATAAAAGATGTGTTAAAGAGAAATGTGATAGCAAGTTATTTAACGAGAAATTATATTTGAATATCAAATTTGAGATATCATACGGTATTCCTTTGGTTTTTTGGTGTATTATTGGGATGCATATATATATATAAAGAAGATAAAAAGGTAAGTGAGGAACACCAAAATATATATGTATATATATATATATAAAAGATAGAGATAAACATATATGATGTTTAAAATTAGACGTTCAAATATCATAATTCTATTTAACAAGCGTTTTTATTGTAAAAGTCAAAAGTAACTTATTGAACAAACGCGTATGATAACCAAAATCAGGCAGAGTCTGAAGAAGAAATCACTGTAAAAATAGAAATTAAAAAAAAAAAAAAAAAAGAGGTAGGGAAGGGCTTGATTTATCTGAAAACCTAGCCGCTGACACTGAAAGCGATTTCCCTACTCTTGGACTTGTCCCCGTGAAGCCAAAATCGCTCTCGCGCGCTTCGTTCATCTCCGGCACCATCTCTGCAATCGGTAACTCAAATGACGCTTTCATTTCAAATCCAGATAGCTTCACCCACTCAATCGGCATAACAATTCTCGTTTTTCTTTTCACAGGTGGAGTTCGTTCAGAATGGCGGGGAGTGAAGTCAAAAACCCTAAAGCAAAGCAATCTGGTACTCGATTTCACTTCTCTTCGCCGTTTTAGGTGAATCTTCACTGTTTCTAATGGCGAATCTTCATTTTCAGGTGCGAAGAAGAAGGAGGTGAAGAAAGAAACTGGATTAGGACTCGTGAATCGGAAGGCTGAAAACTTCGGAGAGTGGTATTCTGAGGTATTATTTTAGTGTAGATTCAGTGATTTTAACCCTTTTTCTAGGTCAAAATTGTGGTCGTTCAGATCTGATCTTGTTGTTTCACTGTGTGAAACAGTGTTGTTTGACTTAGAGCTTTCGATTGATTGAACAGGTAGTTGTTAATGCTGAAATGATTGAGTACTATGATATTTCTGGCTGCTATATTCTGAGGCCTTGGGCAATGTCAATTTGGGAGATCATGCAAGTAAGTTAGTTTCTTAGTTCTCCTTCAATTAAATTATGTGGACTATATTGATTGTTTGCTATAGACTTATAGGTGAATGATTTATGAATAGCTGAATGCATTGACTGACATGTAGTAAATAAATAGTAATAGTATATTTGTTATACTCTGAAAATGTTCTTAATTAGATTAGATGTATTGTCAATGTATAAATGTCATTCTATCCTTGTAGTGGAGGTTTTGGGAAAACCTAGGGCCCATTTACTTTGTTTCGAGTTGTTGTTTTCATTTTCTGTTTTAAAAAGTAATTGCAAAAAGGCCACCTTGGTTTCATTCTCTTTTCAAAGATTTATTTCACTGTTTCGTGTACAAATCTTTGAAAACAGGAAAGAAAATGAAAACAATGTGACATTTTTGTAAATTTTTTTTAAACAGAAAAATGAAAACAAAGCAAACATGCCTTAAACATGGTTTTGGGAAAACTCAGGTTCCTTAAACATGGATGCAGATATCTTTCTTTTAAGCTTTTCTTAACTTGGTGTTGCTTTAAAATTACATTATTGTGTCAACGGCAATGTGCAGGGATTTTTTGATCCAGAAATTAAGAAAATGAAAATCAAGAACTGCTACTTCCCTTTGTTTGTGTCTCCTGGAGTTTTGGAGAAGGAGAAGGAACATGTTGAGGGATTCGCTCCTGAGGTGAGTTTGTAATATGTTGGACCATTGGTGTACAACTCCAATGCTTTCTGGAAGGAAATATTCTCTTGGAAACATAATATTTATATGCTTATGTCTTGTTCTTTTGATAGGTTGCTTGGGTTACAAAGTCTGGGAAAACCGATTTAGAAATTCCTATTGCCATTCGTCCAACTAGTGAAACTGTCATGTATCCCTACTACTCTAAGTGGATAAGGGGACATCGGGACTTGCCTTTGAAACTTAATCAGTGGTGCAATGTTGTTAGATGGGAATTCAGCAATCCCACACCATTCATCAGGTAGTAAGTAGTTTTTCTTTTCACCTTGTTTTCCTTTCTCCATGTTATGTTACGAAGTGTTGGCTGCTGTGAATATAGTGAATATTTTCAAATTTCAATCTTAAATAAGAGGCTTCAAATTTTGGAATGTCCAGCCTTCGTATGTACTTCTTATGTAATGCCTTTAAAGTCTGCATGTTTTCTTTATGAATGGATGTTCCTCTTGTGGTACTTCTGGTGGTTTGTTCATAGCAAAACAAGCTTACAAAAGAATTCTTTTGTCTTGTTTGTAATCTTAACTATGCAAGAAATCCTACTTCTTTTATATTAAATATAATTTTTTATTATTTTGGTGTCAGATATTGTTGCTATTCTTGCAGATTAATTTATTTATATTGTTATTTGGCTCTTTGAAGCTTGTTTGTAGTCCATTTTGTGGTGCTTATACATATTTTGATTGTAGGAGTCGTGAGTTTCTTTGGCAGGAAGGACATACTGCTTTTGCCACAAAAGAGGAAGCAGATGCAGAGGTATTGCATCAAATATTTATTTAAAGAATTTCTCTATGCTCTCATTTGTATAACATGCCTTAATTTTGTTATTTTTTGTCTTTGCATGTTTTAAAGAGGTGTTAAATCCCTGTTTTTTAAGATGCCTTTCTCTCATCTTGTGCTTTGTGAACAATCTCCTTTGTTTTTTTAAAACTAAAATAGTGAATCACTTTGTTCCCTTTTCTTGTGGTTTTGCGTCACTTTTATTAGCTGTGTGCTTCCTTTTTGCATTTGGTGCATGATACTGTCTGCAGATATTACGAGTTCAGTTTTTTCGAGTCTAGCACATGGACGTTCCAATTTCAAGAGTATCTTTGAAAATATGTTTCAAAATATTCTAAAATCTAAACTCATTGTTTCAGGTTCTTGATATATTGGAATTATATAGGCGTATATACGAGGAGTATTTAGCAGTTCCTGTCATAAAGGGTAAGAAAAGTGAACTTGAGAAGTTTGCTGGTGGACTTTACACTACCAGTGTTGAGGTACATGTCTGACATTCTTGCATGAACACTGATGTGTGTTTGAATGCTGGAATTTGTTTGTAAATTGCAAGGTTTCTTTTGCTAGGCATTTATACCAAACACTGGTCGTGGTATTCAAGGTGCAACTTCTCATTGTTTGGGCCAAAATTTTGCCAAAATGTTTGAGATAAACTTTGAAAATGAAAAGGGAGAGAAAGCAATGGTCTGGCAGAACTCGTGGGCCTATAGCACTCGAACTGTAAGTGTTTGATTGCTTCAATATACATGGCTTTGATGATTACACTACAGCTGACTGCGTTTATATTTTTACCTTAATTGAGCAGATTGGGGTGATGGTGATGGTCCATGGTGATGACAAGGGATTGGTGCTGCCTCCTAAAGTAGCATCTGTTCAAGTCATTGTGATTCCTGTGCCTTACAAAGATGCTGATACTCAAGGAATCTTTGACGCTTGTTCTGCCACTGTTAATACATTGTGTGAAGCAGGTATTCGTGCTGAGTCAGATTTTAGAGATAACTATTCTCCTGGATGGAAGTATTCACATTGGGAAATGAAAGGTGTTCCTCTAAGGATTGAAATTGGGCCAAAGGATTTAGCAAACAAGCAGGTCACCAACTTTTTCCTACCGTTGCATCGATTATCATATTTGTCATTAATGTTCTATGCTGTCTGTTTTTCAATGCGCACCAAATAAATCTCTTCAGATTATGCACAGGCGCGTGCTGTTCGACGTGATAACGGGGCAAAGATAGACATTGCTACTGTTGATTTGGTTGAGGAAGTAAAAAAGTTGCTTGATCATATTCAACAGAACCTTTTTGATGTTGCAAAACAAAAACGTGATGAATGCATTCAGGTCATACATACTTGGGATGAATTTGTACAAGCTTTGAACCAAAGAAAAATGATCTTAGCTCCTTGGTGTGATGAGGAGGTATGAATTGCGTGATATTCATTCAAATTTAATGTTCCAAGTGTCTTGCTGATACACTTTCCAAGTTTTAATTTAGGAATTTCCTTGTTTTTGGCAAAGTCTAAACTTAATTCTATTTATACTACCTATCTCGAACCACTCACTGATTGGGGGTCTATCATGATTTATTTAGCCAAGATGCATTTTTTTTATATCACAACAAATTTATACAGAAATTAATATCATAACTGTCCTTACATGCTTGTAAGTGAACAGTATTTCTATTTCAAAAATTCCAGTTTGTTGGTGCCTGTCAAAGGTCTTCCTTCATCACTAGGTTGTTGGAAAAATAAAACATTTGATTGGGCCAACCCTAAATTTCCATTTCATAATTTCTTTCCAGCCTGCACTTCATCAGCTATTGATGAATGTCATTAGGTACAAATAGGACTGAATATCTTGGGTTATCAATTATGCCCTCTTTGTTGGCCAAATTTTTGAAACCCTATTGTGCAATATATATTTTTCTCACGGGATACTACTTAGCTGTCTTCTACAAAATATTCTAAAGTGTCTGGCCATGCATGCTGTGTGGTTTGGTGTTTCTTTTTAACAGTTTTTGGTCTATAATGCTTCAGGAGGTGGAGGCAGATGTCAAAGCAAGGACTAAGGGTGAGATGGGAGCAGCTAAGACTCTTTGTAGCCCCTTTGATCAGCCAGAAATCCCGGAAGGTACAATCCTTCTTGTTCATACTTCATATATGGGTGTTACTATTGTTTGAATTTAACTTTATTCAGTGTATTGTAAATCTTTTACACTTGCATCCAATGATGTATTGCTACATTATTTAATGAGTTTGACATCTCATGTAGTTGTTAACTCATTAAATGAGTTCAACACAAAATTGGATGATAGGTTTTTTTTAATTATAAATATTAACAATGCATACAAATTAAACTTGTGCAACTGACCCTTGAATCTATTTGCAGCTTTAGCTGCTGTATGAATACTTTTATTATCATTCAGTGTTATATGTTGTGTATTTATTTTATTTATTTATACTTAATGAATAACTTGCTGTCTATCACAGTTGATGATATTGCTTATTAAGATCTTATGTGGTTGGCTTTACATAGGTACCAAGTGCTTTGCGTCAGGAAAGCCTGCAACGAAGTGGACATACTGGGGCAGAAGTTACTAGATTACTGGTGCTTGGTTGTGGTATTTCCTGAGAGCTAGATCATTATTAATGGTTTCTAGTTTGGAATTGTGGATCACACAAATATTAGTTTTCATTTGCTTGGATACCTTCTTTTTCAACTGATTGTTCATCTTTGATATTTATGCTAGATTGTTTTTATGGTTTCAAAAGGAGTATTGCATCTGTGATTTTATGGTCCGTTACTGTCCAATTATTGTTGGGAGCATATTGGTTTGAGGTGATACAATTGTTTATCATAAAACTACACTCAATTGAACATGACATCATTTGTTGTACGTTTTGATGGATGGATAGAAAGGGAATGGAATGGAAATTTTGTATTTGAACGGTGCTGTCCTATTGTATGTATATATTTTAATTTATAATTAAGAAAATCTAGGGAATAAAGTCTCCATGGTATAATTTTTTTTTCCAAATATATGCATTCGAATTTCTATTCTTCCTCCCGGGAGATAAATTTTCTTGAATGAGTACAAGTATCCCTTCGTCATTGATAATCTAATTGAATTGTTGCTGCAAGGAATCACCAAAGGGGTGTTGTATGTCTATGTAGGCGATGTTTTCACAGTTCGCATTCACCAAATAGAAGTTAAATATTTACGCATCCTTTTGTTTTCCCTTTTAGAAACTTCCATCTAAACCTCTTGCTGATTCAATCTCCCTATTTTCCAGGATAGTTATTTTATTATTTTAATACAAGGTTTAAATGTAGCTCACGTATTGGAAAGTTAAATTCTTGTTTCAGGAATCAAGAGCAGATCATGTCGGAAGATTACAAAAGAAATAAACAATGTTAAACCTACACATGAATCAAAGTGTTAAAATATATGTATTTCCAGATTGATTGGAGCAGCGTGGTGAGAAGTTCTCCTTCGTAGCAGTGGTTGCATATACTGTAACAAAGATTAAATAGTGGTTTAGGCATTCAGCTGAAGACCTTGGAAGCCATATGTAGGGTTAAACCAGGAGATCATACTAGAATAACATGTTCGATGTTCAATAATTATTGACTTGACACTATATTTTAATGTCATTTCCATAAAGGGACAGAACTGAGTAAGCGGAAATGAGTGGGTTGGAAAGAAAATAGTAGAAAACGGAACAAAACTACACATTCCGTTCCTTAGAAGATTAATAAGAAAACCAAACGGGGTTTCATTTTTTTATTCGAGACCAACTTATAAAATGTAGAGATGAATATAAAATGCTTAATTTTAACTTGTTAGTTCATATCATCGAACAGACTGAGAATCACGAGCATGATTACGTTTTGATGCAAAAATAGAGGAAGCAGGTAAAGAATAACTCGCTTCATTGCCATAGGTTTTTGGCGAAACCAAACACAACTGTGTGTATACAAACATAGAGAGAGTGAGAGGACCACACCAAAACGCTTGTGCAATGTGGAAAACGTTGATAAACTCTCTCTGTACGTGTGTGTCTCGAGATAGCGATATTTCCATAATATTCATGTCCATTATCAATGTTGCTAGGACAAATTTCGCCTTTGCCTTGTCCGATCCTTAGTGTGCAATGTGGTATGGTCTATCAAGGTCGCTCGCTAAGATCTGCGACTTCATGAGCAGAGGAAAAAAAAAAAGGAAAATAGCAGAGAGAAGGACAAATGCCTTTGGATCTAACCATGTGCCTCGCCTTCTTGTCACTTACCTTATTAATTACTGTGGATAAATAATTTGGAGCTTAATTTTTATGTACTTTCAGTGTAAACGTTTTTATACTGACATCCAATAATATATTAACAAATTATCATTATTGTTATTTCTGTCTCTTAGTTATTAAAATAAAAACACATATATATCAATTGTTAGTGGATGCCAGTGTAAAACTTTTTAGACGGACAATTTAATAATTCAATAATTTGTCTATATATAGCCACACAGAAAGGTAAGTTAAGTTGGTTAATATGCAAATGCTAAATGGATCGTGACATTTCAGAATTGCTACGACTCTTAGAATAGTTTTGCTTTTCCTGTCGCCTTAATTATTTGCTAGACATAGAAATATTTTTTCCGTACAATGACATACAAATATTTAGATCCCCACTATCCACCAAATCACAAATTTTAAGAGAAGTTGATGATGTATCTTGATTCTTAATTATTAGTAGAATCCTAAGGGTAATTCACGGTCTCTTATATTTATTCAAGATCCTATATTTAAGTCGCAAAAATCCACGCATTCGATTTCATGTATGTTGGGAGTGTGTCGGGGATTTGCTAATTCTATCATTAATTAGACTGACAAAACATGAAATGCGCACTCATTTAAATCATACTCTCGGGGGTCTCAATTTATTTATTTATTTATTTATTTTTACTAAAAAGATATTCATTTATTCAAATTGATAAAATATATCGAAAACAATACAAATTCAATATCGCTAAAAATCGAAAAGGATGAAACTGCGAATAAACTCACAGCACCCAGGTTAATAGCATAACACGACAAAATCCCTATAAATGTGACAAAATCAAAGTAACCGGAATACCCGTGCTTCCGGATCTGTAACGATGACGCCCAATTCTTGATTGAATCTGTAATGGATTGAAGCTGATCTGCCAATCTGAACCAAACGAACACCGCAACAAGACGGGGAACCAAACGATGCCGCAACAAGACGACGAACAAAACACCGCCGCACGCAGATGACGAAAACACGAAAGAAAAACCAGATTTATGTGGAACAACCACTTATTTAGATAAAATGAGAGAAAAAACAATGTAAAGGGGTGATTCCAGGCCAAAAGATGCTCCAAAACCACCCCCTTCCGGTGGATGAGGAAGAAGGAAAAGAGGAGTAGAGGGAAGGTTGAGAGAGGTGGCTCTAGGTTTTTTTTTTTATGTGTCTCCGGTCTCTATTATAAGCAAAAATTGAATAAAACACATATTAAGGTGCATTTAAAAGAGTCATTGTGATTAAAAAATTAAGTTTGTTACCTAAATTATCATTTCTCTTATTTATTAAGCTTGTATTGTTGAGAATAAAAGGAGTCATTGGAAAACAAAATTTGTATTAAATAAAGGGTATTTTATAAATAACTTCATTAAATAGGATGAAAGTAGTTAAAATTTACTTATATTTTGGATTAAAAAATTTAGAAATTTTTGTTTATACTGTGGATCGGAGGGAGGGAGTAAGGCATAACTTACTCAAAGCACTACTAAGATTTTTTGATCAGGTAAGCACTAGTATGATAAAGTTTGGGTCAATGGGCATGTCCCAGTCCCCGTTCCCTCTGGCTGCACACACGTTGAGTGTAATTGTTCTTTACATAATATAATCACAACAAACTTTATGAGGGGAAAAGTGCTAATGAAAATTAGGAAAAAAATACACAAAATTATGTGATTGTGCTTGTAGCACATTTTGACATTATACTTATCTTACTTGTTAAATAGCTAACTGACTAATTAATCATGTCACTTCTGTCAAAAATATTAATCATGACACTTAACATGATTAAATGTGTAAAGAAACTAGGGAATTGATCTAGTGGTTAAAGAAGTGTGTGTGTGTGTTTTTTTTTTGGTTTAAAAGAAGTGTGCTTCTTACCAGCATGGATTGAGTCAAATTACTGCACTACACCAAATTTTTTTGTCTTATTTTTCTGATTTTTAACTTTTTATTATTTTTAAATTAAAATTAAAGTAAATAAAAAATAGGATAATTCGATAATCTGATGTGAACCAATCTGATTTTAATCACATTGGTTTAGTTAGGATTCATAGTTTTTTTTTTTTTTATGTAAAGTCCGATCAAATTCAATTTGGTCAAATTTAATTGGATCAAATGCTAAATTACCCCAAATTCGATCCAAACCATGATGATGCTTCTACCCTGAAAGATGAATTCACAATTAGGAGAGATATATTTGTTATTTTCAATGAAAACATGATTAATTAGCATTTATAATTAGGAGAGAGAATTGTTATTTTCAAAAAATTATAATTAATTTGTTGGTCAGATTTAATGTAAAATGGGTATTTGATTATTTTTAACCTGTGCACAGGATAGAAAAACCCTTTTAATATAGGATTTCTAACATGTACAACTTTGCACATGTTAAGGAATCATAAAATAGAAATGTTGTATTGGAAAGAGTAGCTGTTAAGTTTTCAAGGAATTAAATACACAACTTTCAACACAATATTTCTTTTTTTGAATCTTTAGGGTCTGTTTGTTTTGTTTCCAGTTTCCTGTCTTCATTTCCCGTTTTCATAAATAATTACAAAACTACCACCTTGTTTTCATTATGTTTCCTGTTTTCATAATTTTGTACGGGAAACATTGAAAACAAAAAAAAGTTGTTTTCAGTGTTTTTGTATAAATTTTTGAAAACAAGAAACATAATGAAAGCAATGTGGCAATTTTGTAATTATTTCTGAAAACATGAAATGAAAACATGAAACTGGAAACAAAGCAAACAGGCCAACACGTGCAAAGTTGCATAGGTCAGAAAATTCGTATTTAATATATACTCAAATGCATCTAATGGTCTATGTCAGAAAATCTGTAAAAATAAGGGTTTGCTTGGTTTGTCTCTTGTTTCCAGTTTTCATTTCCTAATTTTAAGAATAATTACAACACAAATGATTTTAAAATTGTCACATTGTTTTTGTAGAACACAAATGGATCATCAATTAGTTAGAAGGTTAGGATATGTATAGAACTATGTGATATCTGTAAAAGTAGTTAAGTCAGTTAGGCAGTTAGGTTTTTTCTGTTTTGTAACTACCTTGTGAGACTTGTAATGTACAGATATATAAGCCATAGTTGAGAGAAAATTGATAAGTCAATTTTATGAGTGATATACACTGTAATCAGAGAGTGAGTGATTCATACGATCATAGGAGCACAAGTGAGGATTGAGAGTGATTAGTTTCAATCCTGAAAAGCCTTGTACTTGGTGTTTTTGATCTTGTGGATGGAAGACTCGCCTCAGTGTGGATGTAGGAGCACATTGCTCTGAACCACGATAACATCCTTTTCTTATTTTTCCTTTCTTCTACGCATCTGCATACTTTCAATTTACTATATAACTCATTGTGAACAATCGGTTCTTGGATTCATTGTCTGTGTTGAAACTATAACAATTGGTATCTAGAGCTTTGTTGAATTGGGCTAGATTCCGCAATGGGCATTACCAAATTCGATGTGGAGAAATTCATTGGGTTGAATGACTTTAGCCTATGGAGGATCAAGATGAAGGCTCTTCTAGTTCATCAAGGACTCGAGGAAGCCTTGGGAGGAATGAACAAACTTCCTGCAGCACTTTCAGAAAAAGAAAAGAAAGACTTGATCAGCAAGGCTCATAGCATGATCATTCTTTCTTTGGGTGATGAAGTTCTTCGTGAAGTAGCTGATGAATCCACTGCAGCAGGTGTTTGGCTCAAGCTTGAAAGCCTATAATGACAAAGTCATTGACAAATAAACTCTATTTGAAAAGAGACTCCATCAGTTGAAGATGGAGGAAGGATCATCAATCAAGGAAAATGTCTCTCAATTCACTAAGGCACTTCTTGATTTAAAGAATCTTGATATCAAGATTGATGATGAGGATCTCGCTGTGATGTTGTTGTGCTCACTTCCTCCCTCTTATGAGAACTTGGTTGATGCAATGATGTTTGGCAGAGAAAGCCTCACCTTAGAAGAGGTCAAAGCCACACTTAATTCTCGAGAAATGAAGAAGAGAATTACTGATGACAAAGGTGAAGGTGGAGAAGCAGAAGGGCTGTTTGCAAGAGGGAGATCAGAAAACAAAGAAGCAAAGGGCAAGAATATATAGGAGGCATCGATCCAAATCCAAAGGCAAGAAGGAGTGCTACTACTGTCACAAGGAGGGATATTTCAGAAAGAACTGTACTGAGAGAAAAAGAAAGAACAATGGAAAGAAAAATTCAAATGATATGGCTGTGGTAGCAGATGGGTATGAAAGCTTAGATGTGCTAGCTGTCGCTGAAGATTCTTGCAGTGAGGAATGGATTCTTGACTCAGGGTGTTCATTTCACATGACCCCTAATCAAGAATGGTTTGAATCCTACAAAAGGGTTTATGCTGGAAAGGTGCTAATGGGGAACAAATTTCCTGCAAAGTAGCTAGAATTGGTACTGTCAGGGTCCAATTCAGTGATGGATTAACAAAAATGTTCACAGATGTAACACATGTACCCGAGCTTAAGAGAAATCTTCTTTATCTTGGTATGCTGGATCAAGCAGGATGTACATTCAAAGGAGAAGATGGTGTTCTAAAGATCAGCAAAGGCTCAATGCTCCTAATGAAGGGAACCAGAAAGAATGGCTTGTACAGATTGCAAGGTACACCTATATTAAATCCTCCTAGTTTAGTTTTTGTATCCAAAATGAATTCCACAAAGCTATGGCACCTTAGACTAGCTCATGTAAGTGAAAAAGGTTTGGAGGAATTGTATAAACAGGGTTTAATTGGAAATGGAGACTTTGAAAGGTTAGATTTTTGTGAACACTGTCTTTATGGCAAGCAGAAAAGAGTTAAGTTTTCTACTGCCACATACACAATCAAAGCCTTAGTTGATTATGTGCATTCTGACATATGGGGGCCAGCAAGGGTTCCTTCATTATGTGGTGCAAGATACTTCATAACTTTCATAGATGATTGTTCAAGGAAACTGTGGGTTTATTTGTTAAAACACAAGAATCAAGCATTCAAATGTTTTAAACAATGGAAAGCACTTGTTGAGAACCAAACTGGAAGGAAAGTGAAGGTCCTTAGAACTGACAATGGACTTGAATACCTAAGTGAAGAGTTCACTGAGTTTTGCAAGGATAATGGCATAACTAGGCACAAAAAAGTGAGACTAACTCCTCAAAAAAGGGTCTTGCTGAGAGAATGAACAAGACCATTTTGGAGAGGGTTAGGTGCATGTTGTCAAATGGCAACCTAAGCAAAATGTTTTGGGGAGAGGCAGTCCACACAGCCTGCTATCTAACCAATAGGTCTCCCTCAACTGCTTTTGATTTCAAGACATCAGAGGAGTTGTGGACAGGAAGAGCACCAATCTATGATAACTTGAGAATATTTGGATGTACTACTTATATCCATGTAAATGAAGGGAAACTGGAGCCTAGATCAAAGAAGGGGATCTTCTTGGGATATCTTGATGGAGTAAAGGGTTACAGGTGTGGTTAACCAATCCAGGTGGAGGAAAGGCTGTGATCAGTAGAGATGTTGTTTTTAAGGAAGAAGTCATGCTTGAGGATGCAAGGCAGAAGACTGAGTCATCTCAAAAACCTCATGAACTAGATAAGAAGGTTCGATTGGAGGCGGAGCATGATACTGCAGATAAAACAGATGTTAGTGATAAGCCATCTACTGAAGAACAACAAGATGAAGTACCATAATCATCTTACAACCTGGTCAGAGACAGGGCTAGAAGGCAGATCAAACCACCTCAAAGGTTTGGCTATGCAGACCTCATTGCTTATGCACTAAGTGTAGAAATTGAGGATCAAGTGACTGACCCTATTAACTACAAGGAAGCAATGAAAAGTTCAGACAAGGAACACTGGAAAACTGCTATGACTGATGAGATCAATCCCCTTATGAAAAATAGCACCTGGGAACTTGTAGAGAGACCTCCAAATCACAAAATTGTAGGTTGCAAGTGGATTTTCAAGAGAAAACGAGAAATTCCAAGGGTTGAAGGAAGTAGATACAAGCCTGGACTTGTGGCAAAAGGTTTTACACAAAGGGAAGGAATTGATTACAATGAGATTTTTTCCCCAGTTGTAAAACATACAAGTATTAGAGTCATTCTTGCTCTAGTTGCTGTCTACAACTTGGAACTTGAGCAAATGGATGTAAAGACAACCTTCTTACATGGTCAATTAGATGAAAGGATATACATGAATCAACCTGAAGGGTATGAAGTAGAAAGAAAAGAACATATGGTATGCTTGCTGAAAAAGTCCTTGTATGGACTAAAAAAATCACCAAGAAAATGGTATAAAAGATTTGATACTTTTGTAGTGTCAAATGGCTATAACAAAAGTTCTTTTGACTGCTGTGTCTGCTTCAAGAAAGCCAACTCAAGACATTTCATATATCTCCTTCTCTATGTGGATGACATGCTCATTGCAAGTAAAGACCTAGATGCAATCAGCCAGCTAAAGGGACTACTAAGCTCTGAATTTGAGATGAAGGACTTAGAAGCTGCAAGGAAGATTTTGGGAATGGAAATTCTTAGAAAGAGAGATGAAAGATTACTCTACTTGCATCAGTCAAGTTATGCAGATAAGGTGCTTAGAAGATTCAATATGCAAGATGCCAAGGTAGTTTCAAATCCAATAGCTGGTCACTTCAAGCTATCAGTTGAGCAATCTCCTAAAACTGATGAAGATCAGAAATACATGTTTAAGGCCTGATCTTGCCTATGCTGCCAGCATGGTCAGTAGATTCATGGGAAACCCGGGAAAGGAGCACTGGCTTGCAGTCAAGTGGATTCTTAGGTACTTGAAAGTGACAAAATCTGTTGGTTTGGTATTTGGCAAATTAGAATCACAAAACAGCAATGTAGCAAGATATGTGGATGCTGATTTTGCAGGGGATATTGACAAAAGAAGGTCTCTAACAGGATACCTATTTACTCTCTATGGAAATGTGGTACGTTGGAAGGCAAATTTGCAATCAATAGTTGCCTTATCTACCACTGAATCAGAGTATATTGCTTTGACTGAAGCTATCAAGGAAGCAATTTGGCTCAAAGGGTTTGTAAATGAACAAGAAGGGAGACTAATTCCTGTAACTGTATGGTGTGATAGCCAAAGTGCTATCCATCTCTCAAAGAACCAAATGTTCCACGAGAGAACAAAGCATATTGACATCAGAATGCACTACATCCCTGACATCATTGCAAAAGGCATAGTTGAAGTGAAGAAAGTTCCTACTGAAGACAACATGGCGGATATGTTAACCAAGGTGGTTCCTCGAGCCAAATTTCTGCACTGCATGAATTTGGCAAGAATTGGAACCTGTGACAAAAGAGTTTTTTTTTAGAGACTGGATGCATACCAAGCTGGTACATGAATTGAAGATCCAAGGTGGAGATTTGTAGAACACAGATGGATCATCAATTAGTTAGAAAGTTAGGATATGCATAGAACTATGTGATATCTGTAAAAGTAGTTAAGTCAGTTAGGCAGTTAGGTTTTTTCTGTTTTGTAACTACCTTGAGAGACTTGTAATGTACAGGTATATAAGCCATAGTTGAGAGAAAATTGATAAGTCAATTTTCTGAGTGATATACACTGTAATCAGAGAGTGAGTGGTTCATACGATCATAGGAGTGCAAGTGAGGATTGAGGGTGATTAGTTTCATACATGAAAAGCCTTGTACTTGGTGTTTTTGATCTAGTGGATGGAAGACTCGCCTCAGTGTGGATGTAGGAGCACATTGCTCTTATCCACGATAACATCCTTCTCTTATTCTTCCTTTCTTCTACGCATCTGCATACTTTCAATTTACTGTATAACTCATTGAGAACAATCGGTTCTTGCATTCATTATTAGTGCTGAAACTATAACAGTTTTCATTTTATTTCCTATTTCCAAAGATATGTACAGGAAACATTGAAAATAACTTTTTATTTGTTTTTACTATTTCCTGTACAAATCTTTGAAAACAAGAAACAAAATGAAAATAATATAACAATTTTATAATAATTTGTATTGTAATTATTCATAAAAACAAGAAATGAAAATAGGAAATATCAAACAAACCAAGCAGGCCCTAATAAATGTAGGGAATCCAAATGCAGGAAATGCATGGAAATGATATTTACGATATTTACATAAAACACGTGTTCATCAGTCAATTTGTCCATATGTACACTGCTTCGTTATGTGCAATAACTAGTGTAATATACCTGTGCAACGCACGGGTAAGTTTTTCATTAAAGTCATTTTTTGTTAATGGTTAATAAAAAGAGGATCGTTATTTGACATAGTAAGGCAATGCAGATAGAAAATTGTATTTTATAGGAGATACATAATAAGGATATGTTTATTACGGATTATAAAAAATGATTTTCATATTTTATAAAAAAAAAATATTATTATTATTATTATTATTATTATTTCTATTGCTAAGTTACTAAAAACTACCTCATTCTAGCATTTCTTACTTGACATGTTTTTAATGTTGCGATTACAGCTAGGCTACTCTGCTCAGATAACCAAGTCATTGATTAATTTTCTAATGTAGTCAAAAGCATACCTATCAAAATATTAGTGAATGCCTTCAAAAAAAAATTTATACTGATTGTGGATACTACTTTAATGGATATTTTATTAATGTTATAAATAATGTTACATTTTTTTAATATGGTCTAAAGAAATTTTGATCCAAGTTAACATAGCTTGTCTATAGAACCTTTTTTTTTCACAGCAATAATATATGGGAAGATAATATATGAGAAGATGGGCTTGTGGTATCTCATTACAACAATGGCTTTTCAACACATTGACTCTATTTGAATGATCCTGGAATCCATATAGTTATCGATGACTGAGCTAAGACTACGTTGCATCTCCTACATTTGCGACAAAAACCTAAAAAAATTCATCCAAAAAAAAAAAAAACTAAATGTTTATTATTGACTTGAATGAATACCAAAGCAAACCAAAACCACAATTCACTAAAAGGATAAAATATCAAGATTGGAAACAACACATTTTATATCCCAAAAATGTTGCACGGTTACTCCACAAAAATTCCATATTATCCTACCTATGATATTTAACTGAAGTTACAATATGTCCCCAATCAAGACATGATTTGTGTGGCATCTAAAAGAAGGGACATAAATTACTTGTATAGCAAATGAAAAATAAGTAACCGCAAACTTACGTTTTGTCCCAATACCTAAACACATACAGCTGTAGTACCATCCTGCCATACCCTTGTAACATCAAAAGACTCTTTAAAAGTTATTAGTGGTTCATTTGTGATGAGATATGTAACTCTAAAACCAGCATAATAAATGGGCAAATGACCTATCACAATAACGTTGTTACCCAAGCAGAAAGAGGGATATCAGATGGGTTTTGATAGAATATGCAATATAGAGATGAAAATGGAAATAAAAAAAGCAATGAACTTGAGAGAGACATATCAATGAAAATCCAATTTTGGAAGTGAATCTGTGTGAGTTGAACGCAAGAGAGAGTGAATAATGAGAGAAGAGAAAAAAGGGATACTTGGGTCTCGCCATTGGCAGCAACGATATGAAGAGTGACGATCATAGACAGTGGTGTGGTGTATGAGAAAAGGGTCTGATACTAAGAGTATCCTAATGCATCTATATCATCATTAATCACGATACTTTACAAATGTACTCCCTTTATCACAAAAAATCTAGAGTGAAAGAAGTTAGGGTGAAGTGAAGGATAAGTGGAGAGGAGAAAGATATTGAGAGAGAAAGAAAAATATATTTTTTGTTATATGAGTGAAGACCCAAATTGGTCCCTGAAAATCTTGGGGACCTACTTTTAGTCCCTGAAAAAAATAAATTAACCATTCAGTCCCTCAAATTTTCAATGTAGGACATATTAGTCCCTAGATTTAGTTCTGACATTCATTTACTTGCCCACCTGTCCTATTGACCATCTCACTTGACCCGTTAGTGGTCCTGCGTGACCTTTGACTAATTTCAGTCGTGAAAAATTAATGAAAAGTGATAAAATTATGCATGTTTTTCACTTTTTTTCGTTTTACACATAAGAAATTCATCATAAGGCACATGAGACCACTAGCCGGTCAAGTACGGTGGTTAATGGGTTACATAGGCAAGTAAATGGACGTCGGAACTAAATTTAGGGACTAATGTGTCCCGTTTTGAAAATTTGAGGGATTAAATAATTAATTGTTTTTTTTTCAGGAACTAAAAGTGGGTCCTAAAATTTTCCAGGGACCAATTTGGACCTTCACTCTTGTTATATCAAAATCATAAAGCATGTATAAGAAATTAAATTCATTTAAGACATAGAACAAAAAAATCTGAAATAATGAAATTGTCCCAATTCCGAGATATTTTGAAATTCAAAAAAATTAGAAAGGAAGAAAAATACCGAACAGTTGTGGAGATGTTTTAAATGTCATATCCCATTTAATGTCGCTCAACCAAGTTATGCAAACAATATAATAAAAGAATCAAGTAGAATAATAAATATTAGAAACAAATAATGGATTAAAAAACTATTAATTTTTTTAAATTAAGGAGATGCTGCCAAATCAGATGTATAGTATTTTTTATTCTTCAATCTTATTATTATATAGATGTGTACCTTAGAATTTAGTTACCGTTTGGTTTATCGGGCATAGGATACCAGACTTTGGAAACCTTAACTTTTCACATGACAGAGGATGATATTTATGACTTAACTTTAGGTATCTGATATTGTCTGTTCTTGGACCGTGTCTCCCTCTTTCTAGACATTTTTTTCTTAATAAATAAATTGATCAGAATTGATGTTTAGTAGCATTGGTTGAAGAAATAGAAAGTGAAGAATGCTAATAAGTGTTAAGAATAACGTCAGTATTCTTATTTTTATTTAAGGTATAGTTTTCTTTTTATAACTTGTTTCCTTGTGGGAAGCTCAAAGCGATAACACTAATAAAAATTAGGAGAAAACTAACTAGTGTTTTTAGGACATTGATTAAGAAATTACAATAAGAAAGTTTATATAAAAAAAATGATATATTCAATATATTGAAAAATATTACATTTAATTTTCCAATACAAACTTTTCTTGTATGATTTCCTTAACCAATGTTCTTAAGACACTCATTAACAAATCTAAAACTTATTATTATCGCGGACTGCTAAACTGAATAATTTTGTTTATTAAATTATTATTATCATCATAGCCTGGAAAACGAACGATGAACCTCATTTTCCTTTTTCTTCTTTTTTCTGTTTGGCCAATAAACGACGAAGTTCATTTCGGTCCAATCACGCACAAAGCCTAATTTTATATTACTTTTTTTTATCACGAAAGTAATATTATCTTTTATCTTTATACCTTTTTACTATGTTAATATCATTGTTATAGATACAAATAATATGAAAGACAGTGGCATGATAGGAAAAGTATTGTCATTGTCATCCTAAATAAAACGTCTGTAGTCACTCTTGAACAGAGAGACTAGAGAAGAAACAAACGAAAAATCAGAGTGGTACGTCGACGTTTCAGCAATTAAGCCAGCGTTGGCAACGTGAACTCTAGTCGTATATGTATGTATTGTGGTTACCAGACAATGACAAATGACTAGAGCAGCCAGTTCCCCATAACTCACAAACACATGAATACAAACCTGTTTTGCCTTGTATGGCCGGGGCTGGCTCAAGTGAGAAGCTAGTAAAGCTAAATTTAGAGCATGTTTGGGAATGACCATTTCAAATGTTTTTATTTTTATTTTTATGATTTCAGTTATTTTGTAAAAATCTATTATGTTTGGTTACAAGATTATTTTTTAAAAAAAGCTTTTTTCTTGAAAAAAAGCTGTTTGTAGCTGCTTTATAAACGTATGATCATAATGATTGTTTTTTCAGATTATAATCTACACGTCCTTGTAGCTCACCAAACGCAAACGATACAAGCATTGATTTTCCTCAAAAACGACATTATTAATAAATATTTTATACCACCCAAACAAAATAGATTATCTTAAAATCACTTTTCAACAAACATACCCAAACAAAAACAGATTCTGGTTATAATCGAATAATCGATTATTTGAAAACAAATTATCAGCATCATTTTTTTTTCAGATTTCTCAAACACACTCTTACTACCCATTTTAATATTTTTTTAAAAAAAATGTTAAAGAGCCAATTGTACAAAATGTTGAGTGAGCAATTGCACAAAAGACTGTTCATTTTCCTCAACCATGGCTCATTAATAAAATAACGCTAATATTTTTTAGTATTTTGCTATAAAAAATAAAAAATGATGCTCTTCACTCATGACTCATCTCTATCAGTGTGTCTTATTCATCTCTCTCCTACTTTGGCCTTTCAATCACGTCACTTTCTCGGACTCTAAGTCTGATCAATTTGACAATTTCTTTCACAAACTCTTTGGGCTTTTTGATCTGGGTAGTGTAATTTATTTTGAAAATTATCAAAATAGTATAAGTTGAAAATATTTTACCTGATTGGGATAAGTCGTACATAATATATATGATTTTATGTATAACTTTACTTTTTGATTTTTATTATAAAATAATAAAAATCGTATTTAGTACGTAGGACTTCTGTTGTAAATCAGAAAAGCAAAAAAAAACAGAAAAGCCAGAAAATAGGACAAAACTGGTTGTTTACTCGAATCTTGATTCTTGATGACTGGGCGGAGCTTACGAACTAGAAACTTGGGTTGGGAACTAAAGGGATCAAAAAATTGTCATTTGTTCCGAGGTATACACAGAAGATACATTAACAGTGTTGCTCCATGCAAAGCTGAATTATGTGCAAACCTCTTACCTTAGCAGTTAGCATTGTCTGAACTTATATGTGTTGGAAGTCAACTGTCTCTATCTAGTACTACTTTAGCAATAGAACCTGTGACAAAAATGCAAGATCAAACACAGACCAGTCCCATCTTAAAAATCATTTGAGTTTTGCTTTCTTCAGTGTGTTGGTAGTTGGTACCTTTTCTGGGGATTGATTTTCCAAACTTGAAGAGAGAGAGAGAGAGAGAGTTACATAGTTAAGAAGGAGTTGAAGAAGCAAAAAGGGGGTCCTACTGCTTATTTTTTTGAGGGCAGTAACAGTCCTTGTCAATGATTTTTACTTGGGTGGTGGTGGTGGTGGTGTTGATGACTCTCTCATTGACCCACTCAATCAATATCACACCTGCTTATTGCTGTTGATTTTAATCAATAAACCAAACCTCATCTTCTCTCCACTTCCTTTCACTCTCTCTTTTGCTTTTTGGTCTTTTTTCATCACTACAAGCATTTGGAATTTGAAGTTGCCTCAAAAGGGAAAGCTGGATCTCAGTCTTATGAGGAGACCTTCAATAGTGAGTTCTCTCCTTCATTGGTCTTTTCTCCATCATTTTCTGTCCCAACCCAATTTTGCTTTTTGTTTTTTTCCATGTCAAGTTCAGTAGTGCATGGAGAAAGATCTGATTTTTATTTTTTATTTTTAAACCTAGATCAAGAATAAAAGTTAACACCAGTTGGATCATCAACTGTTCACCTCAGTATAAATTGAGTTGCTTATTTCCACCAATTCTTGAAGAACTTGCATTTTGTTGGTGGAAAACTGGGTGGTGATTGGTTTTGTACTCTTACTTGTTCCTTTTGTGATACTTTAATTTAAACCTCTTCTTGCACTGTTAACTACTGTATGGTGAAAATGTAGTTGATCTGAGTAGATTTTCAGCTCCTCAATTTGAAATACTTGAAATTGGTTTGTAGCTTTATGTAGATCCTACTTGAATTTCATAAATTCATGGTCTTTTTAGTTACATTTGGAGAAGGATGTGAACTGCTGCTATTGATGGCTTAATAAAACTGATAAAACTCAAAAACGGTAACTGATGGTGAAATGTTTTTTGTTGCAGCTTGTGGATGTGGTTCTGGTACTTGCATTGTTCACTTGTAGCCCATGGACAGTGTGGAGCAGCTCACTTTGCAAACACACAAACTTGGAAGAAGTTCGACGACCTCACAGTGTCAGTATCACCGATTTTGGTGGAGTTGGGGATGGAATCACTCTCAACACAAAAGCATTTCAGAATGCCATCTTCTACCTAAACTCATTTGCAGACAAAGGGGGAGCAAAGCTTTTTGTCCCAGCCGGCCGGTGGTTAACTGGTAGTTTTGATCTCATCAGTCATCTAACTTTGTCGTTGGACAACGATGCAGTAATTCTTGGATCAACGGTAAGCCACTCTTTGTAAATAATTTAGTAAAATGCAGGACAAGGGAAGTTTAGTATAGCTGCTTTGCTGCCTTGTCTGCTGTTATTCCAAAGCATCAGGTCACTTTCAGCATAGCTTTCTTGTTCTACTAATCAATGAACTAATAGTAATTTCTGAGATATATGTTAATTTAACCATGCTTGGATTGTATTTTGACATTTAACTTTGGGGCTTAAGAAGTCTATATGGTAAGTTAGGTTTGTAGTTTATACACAGACCTTAAGTCCTACAAACTTGATACTTGTTAGTTTTGATCTGCTCAGGCCTTGCGGTCTCTCTCAATTATGATATGAGCTTGTGAACTTAATGACATATCTTGGTTGTTACAGAACTCCGATGATTGGCCAGTTGTTGATCCTCTACCATCATATGGGCGAGGAAGGGAGTTGCCGGGTGGAAGGCATAGGAGCCTCATTTATGGGTGCAATTTGACCGATGTCGTCATAACAGGTTGGCAATATTCAATAAATAATTATCTTCTATGTACATATTGATTTACTGATACCATCATTGTCTCAATGAAGGTAACAATGGAACCATAGATGGTCAGGGAAGTATCTGGTGGAGCAGGTTTTGGAACAAAACCTTGGATTATACACGTCCCCATTTGGTAGAATTGATGAATTCTACTGGGGTTCTCATTTCAAATTTAACCTTCTTGAATTCTCCATTTTGGACCATTCACCCTGTATATTGCAGGTTTGTCCCCTTCAGAAGGATTGAGTTTATGTTTTATTCCTTATTTGCTGTACTTCAAGTACTTCCATTACCATTTTAAAACTGTGCAATAGTGGAGTTTTCATGATTAGGGGGAGATTTGAGAGTGTTTTTCTGGATGAACAGCCAAGTTACAGTTCAGAATGTCACAATCCTTGCTCCTCTTGATTCACCAAACACAGATGGGATTGATCCAGGTGAGTTTTCTCCATTAGGCTGGAATGTCATACACTGATGACAATCACAAGTACTCTAGCTTAATTTTCGAAAATCCACAGTTTGATGTTTTTGGTTCAATGTCAAATTCTTGTCATAAATTGTTTTGGATTTAACTGATATGCATTCTCAGTCTAAACCAATCATAAATTGGCACATCATTAAAAACATTTGATTCTCATCCTAACTACCTCAAAAGTCATCCGTACAATGACTTGTGATTGGTTGATAGTGTAAAAAAGCTTATACTGACAGTGCATACCAATTAAACTCAATTATTTTAAAGGGAAAATTTCATTTGAACCAAAAGAAGACTGATTATTCTAAATATGTGCATTATATAGCAAAGGAGTATCCTAGTTGTAAAGTAATGTATCTCTTAAAAGTTAAAACAGTGTTAATGTCCTTGCAGTAACTTTTTTTAGAGATTCACAAGATTCTCATGTATAACTTTCACATGTGTCCAGACTCTTGCGACGATGTATGCATTGAAGACTGTTACATACGCACTGGTGATGATCTGATTGCCATCAAAAGTGGGTGGGATGAGTACGGCATTGCATTTGGTCGTCCCAGCAAAAACATTATCATCCACAGGCTCGTTGGGAAAACTCAAACGAGTGCCGGGATTGCTATTGGAAGTGAGATGTCTGGTGGTGTATCAGAAGTTCATGCAGAAGATATTCACTTCTTTGATTCATATAATGCAATCAGAATAAAGACTTCTCCTGGAAGGGGTGGTTATGTTAGAAACATCTATATCTCTAACATGACCTTGGTTAATGTTGATATTGCTATTAGGTTCACCGGCTTATATGGGGATCATCCAGATGATGCTTATGACCCAAATGCTCTACCTGTAATAGAAAAGATTACAATCAAGGATGTTATAGGAAAAAATATCAAACGCGCAGGTCTTATAGAGGGTATAGAAGGTGACAATTTTGTTAACATCTGCCTATCAAACATCATGCTTAATGTGAGCTCAAGTTATCCATGGAATTGCTCTTATGTTGAAGGATACTCTGAGTTGGTTTTGCCAGAAGCTTGTGAGCCTCTTAAGGAAAGAATATTCCCTGATCATTGTTCAGACTGTTACCGTTTGTCGAATCGCCTACAGAGTTCGAGTAATCAAAAAAGAGGTGCATGGTTTCTGTCTTGGTAAATTGTGGAGTTTATAGCATTTATGCTACCAAAGCTCACTTATAGCTTGGAATTTGTTTGGTGCATTTTTTCAGCAGGACAAATTTCAGGTGACACAAGAGGTTGAGTGGAGTTGCTGATCTGTGATTGCCCCATCTGCAAAAAAAGATACTAAGAGATTAATGTTTGTTGTAACTTGTGTGCAGTAACAAATAATTGAGTGATTTATCAGAAATAGTAGCAAGTTGAATGATTTTCTCATGTCTTGCTTTTCTTGCAACATATGGCTTTGGAAAAGAAAAATGAAAAATTGTGTTTCCATTGATTCTAAGGGAAAGAATGTGTTTGGCTGTTGATACAGCTGAGATGTTGGTACACTGACTTAATTCTCTTTTGCTTCAATGTTGTCGGATATTGAAGATATTGCAGAAGTCCTAGGCAGGTCCTTATTGGCTTTACATCCTTCGATTGAATAAGGAATCCAATAAAGAACTTCCTAGAAAGGCAGAATCTAATCAATTCCTTACATCTTTTATACTTAAAGCACATCATAAAAGTTATTATTTGTTGGTTTGTATTCATTTTTCTTTTGGGCAGGTAGATAGTGTGGGCCTAATGATCTCAGGATGTTATATTTTTGCTGGAAAGCAAAATGAGTACATAGGCTTAGATTAAAATTACTTTGGATAGCTGATCTCCCATAAAAAGAAACAATTAATGTATCCAAATATGAGAATAAACAGATTGAATGGATACACTGACAGTTGCATTATCTGGAACTATCCCATGTAAAAAGTGAAAAAGAAATCCATGTCACATAGAGATGAACCATCCCATGTATAAATTATAAGGAACTAATGTTATATAGAGATGGACATGATCAATGGACAAATCAACAAAATTTTCTCTCTAGAGGTGAGAATGTCAATTTTAGAAATACATTGCCTAACTTGGGAATCATTCACTTCCATTTTTTATGATAATTGAACATAAAACCTGCCTGGAGATATGAGTTTCAAGCTCTCTGGATACACCTGTAAACTTTGCTTTTATTTTTGTGTTGTGGAGATGCTAGGATGCTATAGAACACTTCTGTCAAGCTGGAAAAGCTCCTTTTTGGGCAGGAAAACCTTCCAGGTCATCCTGGAAGTCTCCCTTTTGATATAAAAGGCGTTGAGTCAGATTTTACACTGCCTATTATTTCAATCTGTATTCATCAATGGTCCACATTTTATCTCCACGTGAAAAGGTTTGAATAATAAGTAGTATCACTCAGGTTCACGACCATAGTAGCATATCCACTATATATATTCAATATAGTTTAAAATATGCTGTCAACGAAGCAGAGTCTATACTTGAGTGAGCTCTGAAACTCAAGTTTCTTAGGATCCGCGGGAGCGCAGACCACCGAAAGATCTTCTTCAATGGGCTAAGGTATTCTTCCATCGGTTAAGTGAAGAATTATATAAGTGGACTTAACATCACATCTTGACAAAAAAACCTTAAAGTTGCTCCATATGAATCTCTTCCTCTAAATCATCATGGAGATTAAAAGCAGCCTTTACATCCATCTGGTCAATCTCCAAGTCAAGATTAGCTGCTTAGCCAAGCACAACCACGAAAAGATCTCATCAAACTCAACCCCTTTAATATCTCTGATTAAATCCTTTGACTACTAATCTTGCTTTATACCGATGATTTGAACTGTTCTCCTCCCGCTTTAACCTGTACACCCACTTGTTGCTCACTTGAGGAGGGATCCACGTGACAAATCTCCCTCTCAACTCAAATGGGGTTATAAATTGTCATCCCAGCAATGTCTCAAGCTTCTCCTTTGTTAATGGTTTTATCAGCATATCACCACCATTATTATCTACATGAATTTTCTCAAGTTCCAACAACTTGGAGTTTAATACATCACGTAAGCAAAATGATGCACCTGGTAACTGGTAAGTCAGATTTATGTCATAAAATGATGCATGAAACGAGTCTTACCAGATTTACCCTCAGTTCTTTTCATAGAAACCTTGACATTAGTGTAAGAGTTGCCCAACAATGAAGAGATTGTTATAACAGCGATAAACGGCGAAAATGAGCTCTAACTCTTATTGAGATTTCATCCTAAAATCATTTGGTGTTAAGTGGAGTTATCCCAACAAGTATATAAACCACACCCAAGAAATTAAGGTAGACGACATGGGACTTTCAACAATTATATCATCAAATGAATCCAGTTCCATGGCCTGGTTCTCTTCTTTCATTGCCAGGAGATACTCATACTCATTACCTGCATCAATAAATGAAAGCAACAACGAGTCATAGCAATGAACATGCCGTAAAACAATGACAGGATATTGAGGTCAATTCAGAAGATGAAAGGCATAATGTCACGGACCACATGAAAGTTCAGTGTCAAAGCAGGAAAGAAAAACACCTTTAGTATCGGAACCACGTGAATGAAGAAAAGCTGTGTCAGTGCTGCAGAATTATAAGCTGATCACAGATGAGAAGAAATGTTAAATCCAAAAATTCAAGTTTGGCATAGATATCAATTTACACATATGATGCCAAAAAGTCCTCTTGAAGCTCCCTCTCAAGCTCCTTTTCTGTTAATTTTTGTATCCTCAAAGCACCAGATAAATATAGCAATTACGGTCCCTCCAATAATAAATAGCTTTTGCATGTAACATAAATGCCTAGTTATTTTTCAAGGAAATTGCTTAATGTTTCTTTTTTCTGACAAAAAATTGCTTAATGTTTTTTTCCCTGACAAACTATATGTAATTCACTTCTCTATTATATGGTTATCGCCCCTGCCCCTCGATGAGCTAATTTTAAATTGGTAACATTTCACACATAGTTCGTAATCAACAGTAGTGCTCATTTTTCAAACTTATTTGGATTCTCTCTTTTATTTCTGATGTTTTCCCAATGTTATAAGGAAGAAAGATGTAGTGTGTGTTTGGTTCCACTTCTGGAGGTATCAGAAGTGCTTCTGGACCTGTCAAACATGATTCTGGTAAAAAAAGAGATGTTTGGTAACATGTTTGTGGAAGCAATTTTGCATCTAGAGTTGATTCTACCATAAGCAACTTGGAGTAACTTCTGCTTTTGGATTGAAAAATTACACTAAGTTTTACATTAAACTTACTTTCAAAGTAAAAACATCTAAACATAAATCACTTTACTTCAAACTCATTTGTATTGAAATCAATTCTACAAAATCAATTACATCCAAAATCGCATTTGTCAAACGCTCATCCAAACACACAAGTAAAGTAAATTTACTTTTGTTTGGTCCACTCAAATCTATTTTTGTCTAAAACTGAAAGAGACTGTGATCTACTGACCATTAACATGAACAAAAATAATTAGAAGAAACATGTTGTGCAGTTCCTTTATCCAGCACCATTACATCACAACCATGAAATTACAAACGCCTAAAACGAAGAAGAATAGCCCAATACCGAACCTGTGATGGTGTTCAAACCCTTCAATACAGTGATTGCAGGTTCAGCAGTGCTTATTGTAATAAGTTTTAGTCAATTTTAGTACAAAGTCTACCATAAAGTTTGCATTAGTATAGTTTTATTTTAACAAGTTCTACAAATCATGTAAACCGATTTTTTCTAAGTCAAAAAATATGTCAACAAATTAATATCATGCATGGGTTACTTTTCATTCCTGATATTTTGATCAGGTGATGTGTGAGCTATCTTATACATACCACGACGTGCATAGTCGATTTTTTACTCTCCTCTAAAATTGTTGATTAGAGCAAAGAGTTGGGCCAGGTATTAATTTTGTTCTACAAAAAATGAAAAGCCCATTACGGCCCATGATGAGGTCCAATGGGAGAGAAACATGGGGTTGGCTGGTGGTCCTATATGTGAAATTGGAAATGTGAACAGAGCTGACGCTGACCGTTGGAACAAAAATGTGAACATCACATTTTTTATTTTCCCTTCCCTTTGAGTATAATTCAATCAATTTTTCAGGCTTATTAATTAGTGTCTTAAAGATATTGATCGGTTAAGAAATTCAATAAAAATGCTTATCAAAAAAAAAAGAAAAAAGAAATTCAATAAAAAGTTATTTTTATTGAAAAACTAAATGTAAGATTTCTTAGCTGGTTTTCTGAGTAGCTTATTGGTTTGAAACTTATCTTTCAACCACCAGGTACTCAGTTCAAGACTGGCAGCCTACTCGCAGAAATATAATATTTTTTAAAATATTAATTACATCACTTTTAAAAAAAAATTGTTTTTTTTTATTCATGAAGTTTCCTATGCTGTTTAACATCAAAAGAATAGTTTTTTCCCCCTCATCCTCATAGACAAAAGAACTCATGAGAAAATTTCTAGCAGTCTTTGTTTTGTCTTGTTTATAATAATGCATACGTACAATTTGATTTTATATAGGAAAATGTCGATAATACATCTGAAACCTGATGTTTCAAAAATAAAAAATAAAAAAAAATTGAAACCTGCTGGCTGCTGGGTAAACCACTTGCCAATGCAACTAGACCGTGGGAAAACGAGGGTCTTGCGGTCCCCAGATCCAATGTTTCGTCGGATTTCTACATCAGTCGCCATCCGTTGACCCGGAGATAATGGCTAAGGAATAGAAAGATATTTTTTTATTAAAAAATGTATTGAAATTGTGTATTTAATAGATTAAGATGTAACGTATTTATTTAATGTTTGAATAAAAACTAGTCTTTTTCATTATTAAAAAAAAAATACGATTTTTTAACTCACTGTAATTAGGGTATTTAGCTTTCTAGTAGATTAACAGAGTATCACACAAGCTTAGATTCTTTGGACCCGTTATAGGATTAATCTCCGCTCGAGTTCTTAGTCACAATTGAGGTTCTTTGTCCCTCCTCACAAATGTGTTATGCGGAACTCGAATCGAGATTCTCTCGTACAAGCTCAATATACATGTGCAACCAACTAACCCATAACTCATTGATAAAAAACAAACTCGCCTTACCAACATGGTGTGACACAGTTGGTAGATAACTTGGCCCTTTAAGCATGTGGTTAGGGGTTCGATTCCTGGCTCATGCGTATGGAAGAATATTTGTTAGGAGAAATCAACCCCTTAAATGGATTTCAGACTCTCAGTACCTCGAGGGATTGGTCTCTGGCTCCCGGCCGGAGGATACCCGGGTTCACCCAAAAAACAAAAAAAAAAACTTGCCTTTTTTTTTTCGTTAATCATTGCTCGCAATTTTTTTTTTTTGGGTACATAATGTTTTTTTTTATTATAGTAGTCTTACTATATCATCCTACAAATCTTCCTATAGTTATTCTTAAGGTCTTGTTACCTACTATCGTAAGAGCACTGATTAAGGAATCAAAAAGAAGAAATTTTATATTAGAAAATATATAACTTTAGAATTTTCAATGTATTCAATATACCACTTTCAAATGCAAATTTTTTATTTTTGATTCATTAATTATTAATTATTGCTCTAAGTACATTGGTTAACATTTAATAAATAAAATATATTAGGGTTTTGTTAACGAATGCCCTAAGTGTATTGATCAAGGAACCCACAGAAGGAAGGTTTGTATTAGGAAATCAAATGTACACTTTTTAAAATGCTAAATACACCATTTTCTATACAAATTTTTCTTTATTTATTTCTTAAATAATGTCCTAAGGGCACTTGTTAGCATTAAATGAAAAATAAATCGTCCAATGTTTTAAGTGTGTATTGAAAAAATTTAATACTTTCTTTATATAATTAGTAGGAGAATTTTATAACAAAATTTAAAATTATTTTACTACATATATATTCAATAGAGAGGTATTGGACTATATGCGTCTTGCTAAAATTTAAAACATTTTCAGTGCACCAGTTAAAAAATCAAATTAGCTTTATTATGTTATCAGTCTTCAGACCCACGCATGGTGGATACTGGATATGCTTTCTCGGGATTTTCATATTTTGCTCCTGTTATTGATGAATGAACGTGCATGTTTCCTACGGCTTTAAAAGGCACAGAATTAAGATAATATTGGTGTTTGAAAAGTAGAGCAAATTTGTCAAAAAAGAAAAAAGAAAAGATAAGTAGAGCAAAGAATCATATGATGAAGAAATATCTCATTTAATTATTCTAATTTTAAAAACAATCGTATAATCGGTTTAAGAAAAAAAAAATCCTATAATCACCAATCCATGACTGTTAATTTAATGGATAACAATTTATACCAGTACCCCGTGTTATTACACTGATGTAATTTTCTTTCTTTTGGGCTTTTGCCCTGTTGAGCACAAAAAAAAAAAAAAAACTGAATTTCTACAATTGTTTAAGTATGTTGCGCAAAATTAGTCAGTTATACCTATCAATAATTTGGTTTGGTGCCCAAACTTGGTTGAAGAAATGAAAAAATTATAGACGTTTATCAAACCTAAGTTATGAGTATTCAACTACTAACTCTGATCCTTTCAAAAAAACAAAAAAACTACTAACTCTGATCACAATAATAATCTTATAAAATTGAATGTATAAACAATATTCGTTTTACAAAAATCACTTGTAAGAAACATAAATTATTTTACTGCAAACCTACTTTTGATAAAATTAAACCAATATTTTTTAAAATCGAATTTAATAAAAATATATAATTTTGAAAACTATAATACAGGGTTTTTTTTTTTTTATTCTTTTCTTTTGATGAACAAATTAAGTGTATTGAAAATCTATGAGCACCAACTATAATACAGGTTACTCACTACTTAGTGCTAATACATTCACCTTTTTCTGTTGCGCATATTCAAATGATAATTTAAATAAAAAAACTTTTAGAAGAGGGCAAAGGTTTGTCTTGAATAGGATGATCTAATCATATTACTTCATACCCAAAAGAACTCAGAGAGTCAAAAGGTGGTTGGAAGATACCTTGAAAAAAAAAAGTTAGAAATTATTTCCTTTCAAAAAAAGAAAAAACTGCTCTCTTTATGTTGTTCACTTATTACCAGATACCACACAAAATTTTATTAAATAGACACATTCCTCTCATTTATAAAAGGCACTACTAATCAATTAACCCTAAATTCATTAGCCATACCGTTTTGCTCATAGTTTAAAATAAAAAAAATACGCCACATGCTATATATACCTTTTTTTTTTCATTCATTTTATAGGATAATAATTATTTCCAGAATTTCAATTTCTACAGGATCCAAAACCTGCCACCAAGATCAACACCTGCAAGTTGAACATAAGGTTCAAACGCTAGTTTTTGGTTAGGCACTCATAGGTGACTTCTTTGTTTACATATTAATAATAATTAACAACAGTATAAACCGCATGCATGTGTGCCTAATCTTCTTCTCTTTCTGAACATAGAGAATTTATAGAGTTTCTCAAAATCCACACACTACACTAGCAACCTAGTTGGTGGAGAATGTAGTGCATGACTGAGGAAGCTGTGGTGACCCTGGCAACATAGAAACCCCATTAACAGGAATAGCAACACTTCCGTTATTGTTACTATTTCCATCATCACCGCTTCTTGGTGCCCCAATGATTGATGAAATTGCTGCTGCCAAAGCTGCAGTGAAGTTCGGATCAGAAGAAATAGCTGCACTCACCATCTCCACCATAGAGGAAGTACTGTTTCGTTGCCCTAGTTGAACTAAGGGCACACCTGAATTAGGTGGCAGCTTCTGGGACAGGAATAAGGGTTGCCCTAGAAGGTGGGGACCACCAGGAGCTGCATGCATTAATGGAAGAGGGAAAGTTCGGTGGAGTTGCATGGCATTGGGGTTTTGGGTTAAGTCAAGGGTGATAGTTGGGAATGGTGCAGAAGCTGATAGGGTTGCCATTGAAGCGTAGGGTAGTGAAGAGAAATAGGAGGGTGCAGAGGCAGTGAGTGAGTCCTTGCTAGAGGTTGAAGCTGATAGGAGCATGGATGCTGCTGCTGACGTGGTGTTGGCCATGGCAGTGGCTGCTGGTGGAAGAGGGTGGTTGTGATTACCTTCGTATGTTGTTATCAGCACTGTTTTGTCCTCTGCACATCTTTGCACCTTTTCAACCAAATATATAATACCATTATATACAAAATCAACGGAAAGACAACATTTGTTACTGGACCTTAGACATTATGTTGGTTTTGAGAGGTTTTTCTTGTGTGGTGGAACTCTAGTGAGAGCATGAAGGAAATGATTCTACTTCAGAGAGAGCTTTGGGACAGGAATACAAAAGGTTACGCTTTCTAACAGGTTTGTTGCTTGTGCAGGTGTTTTATTTAGAAGCTGTTTGGAGAAGAGCTTAGTGTATTAGGAGGTTGGGTGGAACACATAATCTTTTATAAGGAAGGGGCGGTTGGGAATGATATCTTTTTTGTACACTGGTGTTCTGTGCGTTTTGAGGTTTGTGGGTTTGGGTGTGGGATCTTTGTAGGTGTGTCTGTTTGGATTTTGGGTGGATGCTAGAGTGAACTTTGAAGACTTTGGGGGGGGGGGGGGGGGGGGGGGTGCTCGGCTGTCCTCGCTGCTTTTGGATTGATGATGGAACTTTCATGTGTTTACTGGCTATAGGAGTTGATCTTTGGTTCTGGTTTTTTGTTTTGAAACAGCCTGGTTATGTTAGGATGGTTTTTTTTCTTCTTCTTGTTGAACCCTTTTTGGCACTGGAAGTCCAGTTTGTTAGGGTTTAGAAGCTTTGAAGGCTTTTGTTTTGGTGATCTGTATGTATTAGTGGTAGGGGGCTCCATGCTACTTTTCTTGCTCCCAGTGACTAAGGGGTCTTGTGGAGCTTTTGGGTTTGGTCTTGTTGGTCTTCTAAAGGATTCTTTGTATGGATGATCCTTCTTCTTTGTAGGGGTAGTATCATTTATACAAAGTCCCCAGTTGTGGTTTCTTGTAAATGGGTTTGAGCACCCCTTGTGCTCGCCATCAATACTATTTGCTTATCAAAAAAAAAAAACATAGATACTACCTCCGGTCCTTAATATAAGAAACAAAATCCTAAAATACACAGACCAAGGAAATGCATTGAAATGAGCTAATTGTAATTAATATTCATATAAATTTCCAAAAATACCCCTCCTAATTAATGAACAAACTCACTTATATGAAAAGTTGATATATCTCGTAAATATAAATCCTATTAAAAATGAAGGTAATACTGGAAATTAGCATTTAATATGTCTGAAAATTGATGCATGTTTCTTATATTTTGGACAAAAAAAAAAACGTACTCATTGGCTTCTTATATTAAGGACCGGAGGTAGTATATACTATTTGTACGTTTGGAAGAACTTATTTGAGCTTATTTTATGGCATAGACACTTATTCAAGTATTTGAAAGAGCTTATAAAAATAGCTTATGATATGTCCATAAACTGTTTTTAACTTATTTTCATAAGCTTCACAGGATAACTTATAGAAATAGCTTGTACAGAGCTTATGAAAGTTTCAACTCAAAAGTTATTTGATTGTAGAACATAAGTACTTATATGATAAGCGCTTGTCAAATAAGCGATCTAATTAATTAAACCGTGTATCCAAACGCACCCTATAACTATTTTAATTTGTATCAAATAACGAAATGAACAGAACAACATATTTTAATCAGGTAATCATACATTAGTGAAGTTACTTAAAAAATTCCACCATTCATTTTATTGCAATCCAATCACTTCCATAAATATAATTAAATTGAACTTAGTTACCTGCTTACGGACTGGGCATCCAGCAGCCATGGTGCAACGATAGTAGGCGCGGGGACAAGGGTTGCCCTTTGCCATTTTTTGCCCATATTTCCTCCATTGACATCCATCGCTAATCTGAAAAGGCCATACATATATATATAAGCTAGAGTTAATTTGTTCATGTAATCAACTTCCAAATGCATTTATCCAATTAAGTTAACTACAATGGAATTAAAGTAATTGAGTATTAAATTAAGAAAATTGCATTAAATTTAACCTAGTCATGGTATCTACCATTTACTGTGTCACACGCCGTAGATATATATAATCTTTACTACTGAAATAACAAGTAGTAAATAATACAATCAAGAACGACTTTGTTTAGAGAACACTTAAAAATCTCTCACTTGTTGGGGAACATGCAATAACTATAACTATTATAAAATAAAATAAAGTTGTTACCATCGTAGCTTCTGATCTTGCACGTACGGAAACCCTGGCTTTTCTGAAAGGAATCTGATCAGCAGCAACTTGTTCGCCAGTTTTGGCTTCTTCTTCTAACTTGGGACTCTTGGATGAACCCCAACTCTGTGAGGAAGATCGGTCAAGAATATCTTCTGCATGATCAGGACAAACCTGCTTTCCAAGATTGAGTTTGTTAGTCAAATGATGGTTGTGTTTCTTTGACAACCTCAACATTGTTCGAGGGAGAAACCGATACCTCTTGATTTGTCTTATCATCAGAAACCGATGCATCATTTACGTCTACTTTTGTGCATGCTCGTGGGTCCACCATTTTTTGTCCTGACATCATCCCATTTTCTTCTAGATTCTGTTCCACAATATATCAACTACTTCAGTACTTTTGATTTTTTAACTATAGGTCGTAAGTGTATAGTCTTATAGAGTATTGTTTTTCAATAAAAAGAATATATGAATAACAATTTATCAATAAAAATATAACATGTATATGATGATTGTTATATATGTATTTTTATAATTAGAAAACAACACCACAACACCTAAGTTTTGTCCTTATCTTATTCCTCCAATGCATTAGTTGTTTTGTATGAATTTAATTTTCTATATAATAACTAAAATTCACGAAAGTATGACCCGTAGACCATCTCCAATTGATGATTCATAGATGGTTCTTAATAATAAAAACTTGTTCTTATTTTCATACCATTGGAGGGGGGTGATGTGGAGTACAGGGTGGAGTACAGCTCCTCCAAAAGAACCCTAAAAAACCCTGACCAACAACAGAAAAAGTGAAAAAAATGGGTAGGGGAAGAAGAGGGAGATTGGGGATGGGAGAAGAGGAGGGGTGGGTGGGAGAGAGAGGGTCCGAGGGCAAGAGAGAGAATTTTGGGTTCTTATATCAGAATTACACTATTTAGGTAATTTTGGGTTTAGAGTTTAAATTGACTTGGCATAGTGTGGCTCACAAAATCTCATTTAAGAATTGAAACTGAGTTTTATCGTTGGAGTTGCCTTGATATCAATATGTGCTGGTCCAAGTAAAAAGAATCCCTTAAGTATGTGATCCTGGGCAAAGTTTCAAATTGATTTATATAGAAAAAAATTATTAAAAGGGTCGCTGTTGTTTAATAATATTCCGAAAAATTAATCTCTCTTACCAATTTATTTGACGAGATGATACTATAAAAAACTAAAAATATGACACTTACTACATATAATATATCTGTTCCTTAATAACATATGAAATATCTTGATATCAATTCACATTAAAATACCATCAATAAGTTTCATGTGTTGAAAAAATAATTTTTCCGCTGTATACATCATACATGTGCTAGAAGTTACACACGAGAGGGATAAGACTTTCATTGAATCATATGTAGGGTCAAGTCAATTTTATGGCCCGAGTGAGAGCTGGTACATGAATTAACTATTAATTGTCATTTATAGATCAATTGGTTGAAGTAGGTTATTTCATGGTCTAAACTTTGAAGCCGGTTTTAACGGTAATAATAGTAAATTAAAACTGATAACGCAATTTGTTTGGAAGTATATATATTTTTTTTTTATATATAGTACTATGTACTATATATTCCCTCCGGTCCTTATTATAAGAGGCAAATGACTATTTTTTTTTTGGTCCAAAATAAAAGAGACATACATATATTTTGACAAATATTAAATGCTCATTTCCAATTTTACCCTTATTTATAATAGGGTTTATATTTACGAGACAATGCAACTTTCAATACAAGTAGGTTTGTTCATTAATTATTGAAGGGTTAAATTTGTAAATTTATATGAATATTAATTACAAATAACTTATTTCAATGCATTTTCTTGGTTTGTGTGTTTTAGGGTTTTACCTCTTATATATAGGACCAGAGGGAGTAGTTTGGAAGAAGACAGTGAATGAAGAGAACACGCTTTTTCTAATTTAAGTGAGGCACGTTACCGGTTTCTTTACTGACCAAGAAAAGAGAGAGAGAAAAGAGCAAAACAGACACATACAAACAAATCATGCTTTCGTTATAGGAGAAAATAAAATGAAAAACTAAACTTTAATCATATATAATAGAGAAAAATCAACTAATTAATTAATAATGAAAATACCCCCTTAATTTAAAATTAAATATAATGGCGGGGGTGGAAAAAAAATTAAGATGGATCATTTGTTTCTCAGATATATAATTTAACGAATAAAGCGTATAATTAAATGTTGAAAATTAAGATACATAAATCCACCTGATGAGTCTTTTGGTTCTGCAAAGCGATGAACAGCTGAGCTTGTAGTTGGCTATAGCTTTTGCTGATCTGATCCAGCGTAGTTTTCAACTTCATATTCTCTTCATGTAGTCTCCGTAATTCACTTTCTAGGTTAATCACCTAAGATTAAAAAACCAAAAAAAAAAAAAAAAATCACTTGCAACATATAATATTGTGAAAATAATTATTAGCATCCATCTCTAATTCTCTATAATATACAAACCTCAGTTCGATGATTTTCACCATTAGATGCTCTTGACATTTCAGCACTTGCACACGTTAAATTCAGCCCAGTCTGCATATTTATACACTTCATCAAACAAATTATATTCAAAATTCACACACACACTTATACATATATACTCAATTTTTAGAAGGAATACGTCAGCAAGTTACACCTTTAAGTATATTTGATAAATTTTTAGTTTTATATATATATATATATATATATATATTATGTGTAGTGATGCAGAATTGGGCAAATCCATAGTTGAAAATTGAAACCTTACATTTACATGATGATCAATTAGAAGAGTTGATGATCCATCTTGATCCTGATGATGCTCCTGATGATGATTATGATCATTGGTATCATTGTTGTTAATATCATTAGAAGCTGAATTAGCAGATGAGAAGAAATCCACTTCTTTGATGGGAGGATCTGTGTTGCGGCGGAGGAAGTCGCTGGATCTTAAGAAGGTCAGTTCACGGTGGTGGTGGTGGTGTCGGTTCTCCATGTGTTTGGTTGTTTACTGAGACACACCACACACAGAGAGATAGATAGAGAGAGAGAAGGAAGTAGTAGTGGTAGTAGCAAGAAAATGGTGGTTTAAGTAAGAGGCTTTTTCAACGCAAAGGGTTTAAATGTGGTACCGCACGCCCCTCCCTCGCTCCTTGGACCTTGAGCTAAAGGGTCCCATGATGAATAAAAAAGAAGCAAGACAATTAATATCGAGTTACGTTTTGAACATCAAATTTTACGCATCATACATGACATTGTATGTATGTTTTTTTTTCTATCTCACAATTATTTTTTATTATTTTTATATATATATTTTTCAAAAATACATTAAAAAAAAATCAAAGAGGAAATTGTATGATATCCCCAATGTGACGTTCATAAAACATTTCAGTTGATATCGAGCAAAAAAACAGACGTGCCATATTATGCTAGAAAGTGTATAGAGGTAAAAGTTAGATGATTATGTACAAAATTAGATGTAGAAACGTGATCAATTTTTTTTATGATCTATATTATATATATATTTATATAATTAATTGATAAATAAATTTTTAAATTAGTTTAGTATTTTTATTTTATTTATAATTAAAATGATCATAATAGAAATGTCAAACCTTTTGACTATAATCAATTTTAGTATAAAGGTGATTTTTAAATTATAATAAATTTTATTCATTTTATCCAAAGATTTCACAATTTACCTGAAAAGTTTCCAAAAATTGTAAGGATTAATTATAGTCTTTTTCAAACATGCTATAATTATTTACATGAATTGATTGTAAATTATATTCATTGGATTACAAATATCTAGAGTTATAATAATTAGCTATTGAAGATCAACAAGGTTTAGTAAAGTTGGTAATTCCTTTAAAAAATATATATATCATGGATTCGATTCGTGACATGTATATAAAAAAAGCTTTATTGGTTGGGGATATCCTTTATGCACAAAAAAAAAATATATATTAATATAAGTATATAAATAAAAAAAATTACATGTAGAAATTTATAAAACGAAAGTCCAAATGAGCCTTACCAAAAATAAGATTTTTTTTAACCAGTGTTTTAAAGGTATTTAATAATTTTCATTTAAAAATAATTATTTATTCATTTTTATTAAATCATATTAATCAATTGGAAAATATCATACAAAATAATTAAAAAGAAAATATTTAATGTTTTTAATATTTCTAGGATACTGAATACATTTAATTTTTTATTTTATAATTTTTTTTTATTCCAACAATTTTCTTAATTAATGTTTTAAATTTAATTAAACCTATTATAAATGTCCTTTATTATTATTTATAATTCATTTAAAAGAAAAACAATTGAGGTATATGTATGCATTGGGAACGGCGTTAAGAATAACGGGGTGGTGAGATCCATTCCACGTGGGGGGGAGTCACCAGAGGTCAACCGAGTTGACGGCACGGCTCTATGTATGTATCGACGGTAGTTAGAGAGAGTGGGTCCCACAGGATTGGAAAACCTAATCCCACTGACTTTGAAGCAAACGACGACGTCATTGGGATCATCCATCCACGTCAACCGATGCTTATTGAAGACCGCACCGCCTATCCCTCCCTCCTGCCTCTTCCTACCTCCGTACACATTCTTCTAACTATGAAATGCAATATGAAAGTGAAAATTTCAACTAATTATATATTGATATAATATTGATAAATTTTAAATTTTATGTCAAATATTTTATAAAAAAAAAGTTATGTCACATATGGATAATATATGATTGTTTAAAAGTGTAAAAAAAGTTTAAATTATCAGTAAAATTAAGCTCCTTAATTGTGAATTTAATTGTAATAGTGTTGGTAATTGTAATATAGTGTTAGTAATGTGAATATTTTTTTTATTAAAAAAAAGTAATGTGAATATTTTTTACACTTTCATTCTGTCAACCAATCATGTGTTGGCATATATATATTTTATTTTTTTTTAGTTTTATAATTTTAAAATTTACATATAGGCTAACATGTTGGTTGAAAGTTTAATAATATTTTTTATTCTTTAATTTTTTTTTTAACCATGATATATATATATATATATATATATATGAAGTATTCACCACCTTTAGCAGTGACTAATCTCCATTGAGAAACTTATTGGGCACACAAGGTGGGTTCTCCCCTCCCAACTAGGTTTTCTCCATATACAAGAGCCAGGATTCGAACCCGTGACCACTTGCTTAAGGTGTCCAAGTCTCTTACCACTTTAATCAACCACATGTTGGTAAATTCTTTATTTATTTGACATCAACTAAAACAAATTTATATATATATATATATGCTAATATCAACAATTTTACAATTTTTTTTGAGAGAATCAATTTTACAGAATTAAGCACTTAAATAATTCAACTATAACATTGAATAAGTATTGGCAAAAATATAAAATAATAAAAATTTATTTTCCAGAATACACACCTTTTCTCATTAATTAAAGATTTTTTTTTTCAAACTTCTCATCCTTTTTAACTATTGAGAAGTCGGTATTTCTTTTTGCTTGTTGGAAACTTTACACCCTATTTACGACTTCCCTTCTCATTTTTTTTAAATATTGAAATTTAATAATTTTTTTGATAACTTAAAAAAAAAAGGTTTTCCAATGATTTAGAGAAGATGAGTAGTTTGGGAAATAATGATAAAAGTGTATTTTATAAAAATATATGCTAATTTTAATAATATTTGGCTATTAGGTATCGATTAAAAAATCATTATCATTTCAGATTTATAACAAAACATTAATATTTATACTATTAAAAACCAATTTTATTAATTTGGTGTTTAGTATTGTTTATTTAAAAGATTTTACTAGTTACCATTTAATAATTTAAAGAGTGAATAAAATATAAATAATGTAAAACTGTAAATATATATTATTTATTTAAATATTAAATATGATAAAAAAAAATTCAATCAAAAGGGTGTTAAGATGCTAATGCACCACAATAGGAATATGACGTCCCAACTAGGCTGACACCCCATATCCTAACAATATTCTGCACCACCATAACCGTTATTAAAAAAGAATTAAGAATACAAAAACAAAGCATGGGGGACATGAACCTTGGGAAGATTAATTCTATCCCTAAAAAAAATCCCTCTCTTAAAAAAGTAGGAATATAATTCCACCAAACTAACCCATTGATTGTAATACCATGATTAGCTAGTTTATCGGCACAATATTCCCTACCCTATAAACATGAGAATATACAAAGTGCGTACTTTTAGACAAAATTAACATGTTCACCCACCTAGCTATTTCTAAGGTTCCATGGGACAATCATAGTGTTTGAAAAGACATCTATGCTTCCAACCCTTCTAATGAGCCAATCCCATCCCAGTCATAATTCCAACGATTTCAGCATTCAGAGCTGAAGAAATGTCAATATTATACGCGAAGCACCCAATTACAGCAGCATTTTGATTTCTAAAGATTCCTCCACAAGCTGCCATTCCTGGAGCACCCTTAGCAGCTCTATCCGTGTTTAATTTGAACCAATTATAGCTAGGAGCTTTCCAAATTACTTGCTTGATTGTTGAGCTTTTCTCCAATTTTGCAGTCACTGTGAATCTATCAAGTATCAACCTCTCTGAAGCCGAAGCACATCGGGTTCCATTAGAAAACTTCCCTGACATAGAAATATTAGATAAGGACATGTTAAGTGCAGCCTCAATTAAGAATTTCATGTTGTCAAATCTAGCCTCGTTTCTACTAAACCTAATCGACTAAGCTGTATTAAAAATTCCAGATAAAATCACATTAGCTACCTATGAACTCCACTTTTTAAGCATAACAGAAAAGATGGAGTTCATGGAAGAATGATCAATTTTTTTTTTTTTTTGATAAGCCAAAAGTATATTGATAAGGGCACAAGGGGTACCCCAACCCATATACAAGAACCAAAAGTGAACAAATAAGAGAGGACAAATGTAAGTAGAATACTAGAAACACCTTCCTAGCATTGATATTACAAAGTCCTAACCAAGAAAAAGAAACAAGGAAAGAAAGACAAAAGCAATAACAGAATCACAAAATACACTACTGAACTAATGGCACATCCAAACCAATTGTTTCCACAAGAAGACTAGAAGCCACCAAATTCCAGAAGTATAGCGCCAGAACCAAAAACACCAGCACACCCACAAGAAGAATGATCAATTTGAATCGAGAGATAAGAACTTAGCCAAGACCACAATTTATTAGCAAAGCTACAATTGAAAAACAAATGCTCAGTGGTCTCATAGTTGTTGCCACAGAGACTACACATTGATACTATATGACACCCAATATGCCACAATTTATCATCTGTTGGGACTTTATCATGCATAATCCTCCACATCATAAAAGTTTTTGAAGGAGGGACAACCTTGCTCCATATTTTACTACCCCATGTAGTAGTAGCATTGTGAGTTTGCATCATGTAATGAGCTTCCTTCAAAGATAGCTGACCAGAATCACAACTGCTCCAGATCAATTCATCTTTCTATTGCATCTTTGGGATTGTGATCTGCTGTAACTCCTGAGGCAAAACCGGATTTCTGTCTAGCAGCCATTGAGGGATGGACCAATTCCCATTAATAATGAAATCTATAACCTTGGCATGCAAATTGGAGTGGATACTATGATGAATTTGAAGCAACTCGACAATTGGAGAAGATAGCCACTAATCATTCCAGAAATTTATAGTGCAACCATCTTCTACTTGGCATCTGCAGTTTGCCTGAACTCTGTTGATATAACCTTTTAGACTAGCCCAAATTGTTGAGGATAGATGTGTTGGCCATGGCAACCATACCCAAGAGGGGAGGTGAATTGGGTTTTAGATAAAAATGAAAACTTTTTCGATGAATCAAAAACCTTTTTAAAATTTAAACGGAATTTGTAGCGGATAAATAGGTCTTTTCAAATTAAGGCGTTGTCACATGCGAATAAAAGTGTTTTTTTCAAAAACCAAAATAAAAGTAAAAGAGATAGGGATAAGAAGATTGACACAGCGATATATCCTGGTTCGGCCACAGACTACCCACATGGCCTACGTCCAGTCCCCAAGGCAATACCACCAAGAGTTTTCACTCAATCCCTAGCTTTTAAACAGGAGCAACTAGAACCTTTACAATAACGAGAACTCCTCATAGACCCGAGACATACAATCCCCCAGTGACAGAGTCTCAAATCCCTAGCTTTTAAACAGGCGCAGCTGGAACCTTTACAGTGGAATCACACTCACTAATCCCTTACAAGAGATATACCCTCTCTTGCAAGAATGGTAACCAAAGAGGCTTGAGTCAATCAGACTCTTACCAATAGTATGCACTCTTAGCAGTGCTGATAAAACAAATTGAAGCACAATACAAAGAAACACCTATATGGTGTGTATGTCTCTCTCAAGTATTTGTTATGCAAGTGTAAGATTATGAGAGTGATAGAAAATGATTCAAGAGAAGATAATGATAGATAGAATTAGCTCAATGCTCGTTCCTTACTTTATCTGAAAATGACCAATATATATATCTTTGAAAGTTAGGTCAAAACTCTTGAAAACTCATTTTTCTCGAGCCATAATCAATTATCAGAAAAGCATAATCGATTATTTTAGGCTAAATCAAAAGGCGCATTTTGAAACAGTCAAGTCATAATCGATTACAATGAAAGATTACATGATCTCGGTTAAAAAGCTCATATTGAATCAAGTAAACATAATCGATTATCCTAATCGATTATGAAGCCTCTGACTTTTGATCAAAAAAACAATAATCGATTTTTGCAAAATCATAATCGATTATAATTCGAATTTTAAACTCAACGGCTAAGACAGAATCAAATATCCATTTAAGCATAATTAAGCCATTTAAAAGCCGAGTTTAAAACGTGTTGAAAATAGTCATAATCGATTACCATAATCGATTATCACACTTTGAATTTCGAATTTCAAAAACCCAACAGCTTTGTTATTTAAAGACTCATTTAAGCACAATTATGAGCTGCATAATCGATTATTATAATCGATTATTCTCCGTGTAAATTGGTTTTTGAAAATTTTTAAGGTCTGAAAAGATATGGTAAAATTAATTTCGAAGACCTTTTTCTAAAGCAGATTTTTGTATGTGTGTGTGTGAGATTTATTTTACCTTTGAGAGACACACACCCATTTACATTTAATCTAAAACAAACAATACAGTAAAAGAAAATTTCCCTTTTAACCTCGTATTTGTTTGTTGGTCCTTTTCAAGCTTTTTGCAATTTGGTCTTTTAGTTGAATTTGTGTGTTGGTCCTTGGACTTGAAATTCTCCTTTTGTTCATCATCAAAACATAAGTACCTGTCAAGTCATATATCCACAAACTCCCCCTTTTTGATGATGACAAACATCTCATGAGGGAATTTCTAAAAGATAAAGTTAGAGCAATAAAATATATCACACATTTTAGTTTCGCTCTACTCCCCCTCACTTTATGCAGTTTGAGCAATAATATATATGTCTCATTTCATAGTTTTGCTCTACTCCCCCTTAAGCATGCAATCATATATATCAATTGAGAATTTACCACTTGAAATTTCTCTCCCCCCTTAAGCATGTATTTATACAATTCATATATCAATCGAACTTATCTCCCCCTCAAGTATGCACTCATGTAACTCTCCCCCTTTTGTCATTATCAAAAAGCGGGAAAAGTACTATAGTTTTATCATGGCATATATCCACTCAAGTAATAAACCATTTAAGTGTAAGATATAAACCATAGCATGCAAAAATCAGGTATGTCTGCGGAAGCAAAAATGCTAGAAAAATTAACGCACCACAAAAGTTACACTTAATTGTTGTAATCACTTGATATAATGACCACTTGTTGGCCATTGTTACTATATGAAGCTCATATTTATTTCAAAGTAGAGTTAATCCCAAATTAATTAACTCATAGAATCATCTCCCCTATTTGATATTTCAATTTATTTAGGCATCAAGAAATGAGACATTCATACTTTCAATAAGGGAATTTTATAGATATAACACAGATTAAAAAAGATTCTCCCCCTTTGACAAGTATATATTCTTGTATTTTATGCTTCCCTTAAACATGTAAATATTTCTCTCCCTTTCGAAAATAATTTTTCAAAAATAACGTTTCATTTATGGGAGAAAGAATAGAAGCCACATTTAAAATCAACAAGCATTAAACAATCTTTAGCACTTGCAATATCTTCCCTTGAGATTTTCCACTTCATATTGCCGGAAGAAGATCTTTCAATACTCATCTTGGTTCAAATTTTCTTGTGTCCATATGTGCCTGTAATTCAGAATTTCAGATTTGTTTGATTTTTGTCCTTAATTTTGGTTCTATGATCATCATTCAAGAATTCCTACATTGAAGGATTAAGAAACATCCTTTTGGTATCCAATATGTTTTGGATCCATGGGATTAGCCATTTTATCAAGCTCATATCAAAAGCAATAATAAGCAATTTTGAGCACGTGAGGAGATGGGAAGGCATAAAACATGTCTTGTAATGATTATCATACGTATTGCACTTAATGGCATCGAGACATGTCTATAAATTTAATATATATTGCAACTAAAAACATTATGAGGAAAAAGGATAGAGATCACCACTTTTATCAAGATAGCTCATTTGGATCTTGGTGTCTAAATTTCCATGAATTGCAATATATATAATTGATTTTTGGACTTCATAATCGATTATGAGCTCCGCATAATCGGTTATTGTAATCGATTTTAACTCCTCTGTTTTGTCCATTCTTTGCATAATTGATTATTCGAATCGATTATGACTCCTCTGGAATTTTTCAATTTCTGCCTCCATTACGTGTAATCGGTTATCTCAATCGATTATTGGCTTACTGACTTGTTGATAATCGATTATCTCCTGTTTGTAATCGATTATTGCTCGAGTTTTCAAAACTTTGCCAATATCATGGAGAGAACCTGTATAGCTTATTTTCACACTTCAACGCACATATTAGAAATAACAAGGTGAAAATAAATGAAATTGATTTGATTTGTCAAATCTTGATCAAATTTGTGAAAAGATGTTCGAGGATACCACTTGTTGAATAATGTTAATGTCTAATAAGATAGTGCTAAGAATTTATATCATAAGTACAAGCACACTCTTTATCAAGAAATCAAAGACATAACATTCAAGAAGACAATCATTTCTAGGTTGCATGTTTAGCATTATGATTCATATATGTATGTTCTTATCAACTTCAAACATTTATTTCATATTTCTAAAGGTTCTACCTTTCTTATGGAAACATTAAAAAGCTTTATTGCAAAGGTTAAAGTAATGTTTTGGTCCCTATACGTGACACTGATTTTCAATTTGGTCCCTATACGTAAAAAGTTATCAATTTGGTCCCTATACGTGACACTGGTTTTCAATTTGGTCCTCACCGCTAATTGGTCCCGATATAAGAGGACCAAATTACAAATTATTGTCACATGTAGGGACCAATTCAACAAAAAAAAATTGAAATCGGTCCCTATATGTGACAATTATTTTCAATTTGATCCCTATATGTGATAATAATTTGCAATTTGGTCACTCTTATATAGGGACCAATTAGCGGTGAGGACCAAATTGAAAACCAGTGTCACGTATAGGGACCAAATTGAAAATCAGTATCACGTATAGGGACTAAATTGATAACTTTTTACGTATAGGGACCAAATTGAAAATCAATGTCACGTATAGGGACCAAAACATTACTTTAACCTATTGCAAATATTGATATGTTTCTCACAGTTAGACTTAGAGGATCTTTCTAATTAATTTTCATTTAGTTTTGATCCTTCAATTTTAATTAAGTTCCAAAATTCAAATTTTAAGAATATTTGAATTTTGAATTTTCAAATCTTGGATTAATTTGGCAGGAGATATTCAAGAGTAAAACGATGCCAAATTCATTAACCACAATCTATCTCAATAAATGTACATTTAATAGTTTGTGGTGCGCTTGAAAACTTTTCCATAAAGTCAGAAAATTTGAATTTCAAATTATTCACCTAGATTTCCAATTTAATGAGATTTTCGAAATTAATCATAAAAGATTGGATTTGAAATCCTCATTTGGCAAAAAGAAATATTCAAATAAGATATATCAAACCCTTTTAAAAACTTTCTTTATTAACCACAATTTTCTCCATTTATGTATTTATGGTATAATAAAAGATTTCCATGAAATAGACAATTTTGAATTTCAAATTATATCAGCATAAATTTTTGAAAATAGCCAAAAATTTGAAATTTGAATTTGAAATTTGAAGTTTGAAATCTTGAACCATTAAAAAGCAATATCATCATAATTTATGTTGATCATCTAAGTTTTAAATTTACTTCTCAAAAGATTTTCAAATCAATCAACATCAATGATTTATTACCACAATCAACATCTAATAAAGTTCAATCATAAATCAATAAATAATTTGTCAATCAGATTTTGATTTTAAAGAGAAATGAGGAAATGGTGATTTCTGGATTTCAAAATATATTTCCATCATTAAAAATTTCAAAATTAATAAAAATAATTTGAATTTTGAATTTAAAAATTGAATTCTCTTTATTATGATGTTTAAAAGATATTAAAGTGATATAATCACTTATTGATCATTTATATTTCAAAAAGATTTGATCCTTAGTAAATTTTGAATCAATTAACATCAAGGATTTAATACCACAATATTAATGATATTCACTTTGAAAATATGTGGTATATTAATTCATGATAAGAAATTAATTTTCCATTAAAGTATCATCATGAATCAAATCATTATTCAATTTTCAAATCAGATTTAAAAAAAAATAGTTAAAAATAATAATTTTCAAAATAATTTTGTATCATAAAAGACTTTAATGCCAAATCAAATTTGAATTCATTTGAATTTGATATCTTGAAAATGATTAGAAGATAAGATATCATATCATAATGAAGCATTTATTTGAAAAAAAAAAAATTAGGATTTGATTTAAAACAAAACATTTTCAAAAATGCCAAATTTCGTAGTATAATCGATTATGTGTCTACTGTTTTCTGCGAAATTTATATCATCGTCCTATAATAGATTATATTAATTGATTGCAACATTTCTATCTTTCTTCCCTATTTTCCCAATGAAGCATAATCGATTATCTAATCGATTTTTCCATAATATTTTCAACTTTTCATAATAAGGAAGATTTGTAACATACTCAAATTAATTTTACCATGTTTCAAATAATAATCAATATTAATTCAAGCATACACATGGCATTTAGCACAAAGTTCATACACCATCTTTAAAAGAATTTCACAAACAAGTAATTGTCAGGTATAGCAAACTCGGTTCATGCTATCTGGACTTGTAGGAATGCCCTCAGGTTTGACAATAAGATCTCTTTTGAAGCAGCAATTAAGCAAGTCTTTCAGAATATTTCTCTTTCAGGAACAATGAATATCAGCTTTGCTCCAGTTTCTGCTGACGAAAAATCCATACTTGACAGATTTAGAGTTCCTCTTAAGGGTAGGAAACCACAATGCATCAAAGAAGTTGTTTGGAAAGCCCCTAGTTTTAACTGGATTAAGCTTAATTCGGATGGATCAGTTAAAGGCTACCTTGGACTAGCAGCTTGTGGTGGCATATTTAGAGACAAGCATGCAGCTTCTTTAGGTTGCTTTGCAATGAACATAGGCTCCTCATCTGCTCTTCAAGCAGAGCTTCTTGGTATAATAGTTGGAGTGGAAACAGCTTTCCAAAGGAGCTGGAATTTTTTATGGCTAGCATGTGATTCAAGTCTAGCAATCCAAGCATTCAGTAACCATCTAGTGGTCCCTTGGAGTATTCGCAATAGATGGAAAAATATGATTCTTTCGACAAAAAAGATGCTCTTTGTATATTCTCATGTGTATATGGAAGGTAATGTTTATGTAGATAAATTGGCTAACTATGGGATTGAAATTGTTGGTTTAGTTTGGTGGAATACCGTTCCTGATTTTATTAGGGAAGATTTTTTCTTAGATAGAATTAGTTTCCCTAAGTATAGACTTAGTTGATTCTTCGATGGGTTAGGCTCATGTCCCCCCATTTTTTGTATTCTTTGTTTTCCCTTTTTTAATAAATTCTTGGTGTGCTGCAAATGATGGGCTTTGCTAGGGGTGCCAACATAGTTGGGATGTCTAGTAGAGCAGTGATGCCTTTGCACGCCATCTTCGATTAAAAAAAAGAGTAATCATATTCAAGTTGGGATTGCCACATGGAATATATCTTGATTTCATATAACTATCGTACTTCCATTTAACAAATATCACATTTGAGCATGTATGAGAAGTAGAGGATAGAGTTACCTCATTGTATAAATTCACAAGTCTATCATTTCTTACCCACTTTTGCTTGATCTTGAATCGAGCTTTTACATCGTTTATCTTGTTATTTGAGTTGTTCATCAAGATACCTTTGCTTCTTTGGGTAGCAATTGCATTTTCGGAACTTTGAAGCTTTCTTCTTGATGTCCCCTCCTTTTTCAAGATAGCTTGTTTCTCAATTAATGATGTTTCCTATATATTAAAAGTACTAGAGAAACATTTTGGCACCCATTTCACATTGGGTCCTTCTGGGTTAGTGGACAATATAATCTCACTTTTAGGAATCTAGACAATTTTATTTCTCATGGAATAATTTTTCCTATACATGCACGTATGAGAAATATGTCCTATCCTTCCACAATAATTACATGTTACGTGCCTATCGTGTTTCATATGACAATTTTCATTTCTAACTGTTGAATAATTTTGACATTGGTATATGTCATGTTTAATAATAGATAAATCATAGTTGTCATGAATTTCTTCTATTTCATACAAAGGTTGTGCACATGTAGAAGTTTTTGTTATAGCAATATCATGAAATATCTCTTCAACCTGATAATCAAGAATTTTGTAATTTTCAACACGTGAAGAGTCAAATTTGAATTTTAAAATATTTTCTTCACAATGAATGGCATATTCATTTTTCAGTTTTTCTAAATCACTTTCAATGAAAGAAATACTTTTCAAGCAATTCAAATTTTTATTTTCTAAACTCATGAGTTCATCATACAAATTATTGTACGCATGTGACCATTCATCTTTCAAAGGATTGAGTTTAAAATCTATTACCTCCAAGTTTTTCTGAGTTGCTTGGAGAGTAGTTTCAATTTTCTTGACCAATAGCATTTTGCTTTCGTGGTCCTTTTTCTTGGCATGTTCTTGAGGATGTCTTTCCTCTATTGAAATTTGCCATTTCCTGTAATTGCTTTCATTCTCAAAAGTGTTAGTGACAAGGTAATTATAATCAAGCACATTCAGAATATGCTTGGCACAATCACAATTTTTAATTTTCTCATAAGCATCATTGCATACACAATTCCTAAGAATTTGCATAGCTTTGAGATTCAAGCAAAAACATTTTTTACCAAACTCAGTCTGATGTTGTTTGGCTTTGAGAATGAATCCATGGACTCCAATATCCCATAAATCAACATCAATTGGGATCTTAACTCTATGCTGTTAAGCTAAAAACCAGAGCCGAAGCTCTGATACCACTTGTTGGCCATGGTAACCATACCCAAAAGGGGGGTGAATTGGGTTTTAGATAAAACTGAATTTTTTTTCGATGAATCAAAAACCCTTTTAAAATTTAAACAGAATTTGCAGCGGATAAATAGTTCTTTTCAAATTAAGGCGTTGTCACGTGCAAATAAAAGCGTTTTTGCAAAAACCAAAACAAAAGTAAAAGAGATAGGGATAAGAAGATTGACACAGCGATATATCCTGATTCGGCCACAGACTACCCACGTGGCCTACGTCCAGTCCCTAAGGCAATACCACCAAGGGTTTTCACTCAATCCCTAGCTTTTAAACAGGAGCAGCTAGAACCTTTACAATAACGAGAACTCCTCACAGACCAGAGACATACAATCCCCCAGTGACAGAGTCTCAAATCCCTAGCTTTTAAACAGGTGCAGCTAGAACCTTTACAGTGGAATCACACCCACTTATCCCTTACAAGAGATATATCCTCTCTTGCAAGAATGGTAACCAAAGAGGCTTGAGTCAATCAGACTCTTACCAATAGTATGCACTCTTAATAGTGCTGATAAAACAAATTGAAGCACAATACAAAGAAACACCTATATGGTGTGTATGTCTTTCTCAAGTATTTGTTATGCAAGTGTAAGAGTATGAAAGTGATAGAAAATTATTCAAGAGAAGATAAAGATAGATAGAATTAGCTCAGTGTTCGTTCATTACCTTCTCTGAAAATGACCAATATATATCTTTGAAATTTAGGTCAAAACTCTTGAAAACTCATTTTTCTCGAGCCATAATCGATTATCAGAAAAGCATAGTCGATTATTTTAGGCTAAATCAAAAGGCGCATTTTGAAACAGTCAGGTCATAATCGATTACAATAATCGATTACATGATCTCGGTTAAAAAGCTCATACTGAATCAAGTACGCATAATCGATTATCCTAATCGATTATGAAGCCTCTGACTTTTGATCAAAAAAACAATAATCGATTTTTGCAAAATCATAGTCGATTATAATTCGAATTTTAAACTCAACGACTAAGACAAAATCAAATAGCACTTTAAGCATAATTAAGCCATTTAAAAGCTGAGTTTAAAACGTGTTGAAAATAGTCATAATTGATTACCATAATCGATTATCACACTTTGAATTTCGAATTTCAAAAACCCAACAACACTGTTATTTAAAGACTCATTTAAGCACAATTATGAGCTGCATAATCAATTATCATAATCGATTATTCTCCGTGTAAATTGGTTTTTGAAAATCTTTAAGGACTGAAAAAGATATGGTAAAATTAATTTCGAAGACCTTTTTCCAAAGCAGATTTTTGTGTGTATGTGTGTGTGATTTATTTTACCTTTAAGGTCGCTGACGACATTTCGGCGTAATAAGGACATAGGTTTACCTTGGCCTAGATGAGAAAAGAAAGATAGGATAATGAAGTAGACATCGTGAGGATCACGATAGTATAGTCGGTTTCTCGACAGGATAAACGGATTGCTCGTAATCAAGGTCGGAAGTTCCACCACTCTCTCTGACTTCTTCTTCTCTCTATCTCTCTACTTTTATGTCTCTGTTTCGTTTTAATCAAGAGGTAAGTTACCTCTTTTGAATCCTTTTTTTTTTTTGTCTCATTTTTGGACCTGGCGCTTAGTGCCCAAAACCAGCGCTCAGCGTTGGACTGAAAACTTCCTCGCGAAGTTTTGCGATACGTGTCCCTGCATGTATCACTGCCTGACATGTACCAACCGCCTCCCAGGGCTCAGCGCCCAAAGCCATCGCTCAGCGCCCCAATGCTGTTTCCAAACCCTAGTTTCGTATTTGCTTCGATTCGACGTCGATTGATACTTTCTATGCAAGGTTTTCTAACAAGCATATTAGACATTAAATCAAGGTCTTAAACATGGTCATTAAACGTATAAACAATGCCATAAAAACACGGATGTTACAAAGACAAGGGTGGTGGTGGTAGGTGGGGGTGGTGGTGGTGAGTTGGCGGGTAGGCATGAAATTTATGAAATAAAAAATAATAAAAACTGGTAAAATGACCTCGAAACTAGTTCACCATCAGTGGATCACTTCTTCTGGACCTCACCGTAGAATTCACACTTTCCCATCCCTCGTCGATCTGGGACCACATGTATACAAATATTAATTAAAACAAATACAAAGTTCACCCTATCAATGGATTGTACAAGGGCTTCAATTTTAGTGTGACCATGATAAGAAACCTTAACTTTAAAATTTGTTAGTTAAAGACATCAACTTTACGTTGATTTTTTTTTATATGCCAAAAAGTGTATTGTATAAGATACAAGGGGTCCGTCGGTAATTTTAAATGAAGGAGAAGAGAAAGGAGGAGGAGCCGATCAACCGTGCTGTTACTTCCTAATCACATGCGGAAATAAATTAAAAAGAAAGTTTACTGGTTGCTTTCGGAAAGACTTCTATTATTTTCATGAGTCTAAAAATATGGGGGTAAAAATTTTTCTTTTTATTTTCTACGGAGTACTTAAAAATAGTGCACACAACACGAAGGTACAAACTATATTATATTGTACTCACCAATATACATAAACAAATTTTATTCATCATTCACAACATAATTTTTTTTTGAAAAAAAATACTTCATCATTCACAACAGAAATTCAAAAAGGTTTTAGACCACATAAACTGACTTTCTCAAAACACACAACCCAAGAAAAAATCCTAAGCTGGTCATTCTAGAAGACAACTACTGGAAAGAACTCCGTAGTTCTCACCGTAAAATTTTCGCCAACCTCTTCAAGGATCAAGAGTAATATCCTTAAGTGAGGTTAGGAACTCCTCTACACCACTTGTCCTTGTATAACAAAGCACCACAACAAAGGACCAGGAAGACCTGATATATTGTAAGGGTGAGATATCAATATATGGATGAATTATGACGACTAAAATGCCCAAACACAGAGCAACAAGTATATACAAATATTCATATTCAACATATAAATTTTCACAAAAATAATCATATCAATCACCAATCGTCGTCGTTTTTGAAAACATGACACTTCTGTATTTCATCATCCTGTCCTAGTCTCTGGAGACCCCAACTCCATGTAGTTTTTGAAAAACAGTGAGCTGATCAGGCTCAATTGCCACACAGGTTCAAATTGTCACACAGGCTCAAATTGTCACAAAGGCACACCGTCTCGAATACCTCATACGTTTACCAAGATATTCAGAATAACATCGTCTCGAATACTTCGTTTATCAAGATATCCGGAAAAATCGGCACGTCTGCCAAAAAAAAAGCATGTAAAACCTTTTATTTTCGCGGTTTTTCTTTGTTCTCCATTCTTTCCTTGTTGAGGCTCAAGGCTCACGACCACCCGTGAATTTTAAGTGTCTTAAAGCTTTTATTATCGACACAGGACGTTAAAGTCCGAGTGTCCAATCACAACAGTCCTAGGCTCGTGCACTAGTCTAGAACTTTGTGGTAGTAGAAAAACAGTCTTTACCCTTTTTACTCCAATTTCCACGTTTATCACAACGTTTTCAGGACACACAGTCCACAACAACGCATCTAGGACACACAGTCCACAGCAACGTTCATAGGACACACAGTCCAAGACAACATGTATAGGACACACAGTCCACAACAGCATATATAGGACACACATTCCACAGCATCATATATAGGACACACCGTCCACAGCGTTGTGATACGGATCATGGATCCACGTGTTATAACTCTAGTATCCCTACTTCTTGGTTACTAGGTTCACTTTTCAATGTTATTTTTTGTTCAGTGAAAAACAAATACAAAACTGAAACTTTCCGTAACTTATCCAAGTTATCGGACAATTTCTTTTTGACTGAAAATCTTTTTAAATAAAAACTTTTCTATTGATATTATTTTTGTTTAAAACTTTAAGTTTTGGAAAATCCATTTCTATTTTTCATAAAAACCCTTTTATTTAAAAGATTTTCTTCTTTTTCCTAAAAACATTTGAAATTTTCTAAATAATTTCTTTTCAAGTCCCAAAATAAACTTTTGTTTTCTTTAAAACATTCTCAAAGAAATTGATTTCTTTTTGCATAAAATCACTTAAATTTTCAATTGAATTTTTCTTTATAAAAATTGTTTTTATTCTCTAAAATTTTCACCAATCATTAAAATTACACAACTTCCCCTTATTGTCAAAACCTTGTTAAAAGAAATTCTTCCTTCTGATTATCTTTGTAAATATTTTCTTAAAGCTTTTATCTTCAATATTTGAGCTCTAACCAATGGTTAGGCTTCCATGCAACAACTTCAACACATATATAACAACTTCAACATATATAAGTAACATGCATATTTTCATAAATCATCAACACATATACAACAACTTCAACACATATAAGCAACATGCATATTTTCATAAACCAATCAATACATCATGAACTCAAAATCCAACCAAAACAGTCACAACAATAACAACATCAATCAAACACATCAAAATAAACACACAAGGCATATAGTCATCATAACATAATTATCCCTCAGGCTTTCTCCCCTTACCTGATTTGACGGGTAGACAAAGTCTTTGTTTCCGTGTTGCCCAGAGCGAACTTCCTTTTCCCACCGAGTGCCGCAAGTCTAATAATTAAGCGAACAAATTAAATTAAATCAACAAAGTCGTCTTATCTTTCTAAGTATAGGTTTTGGCCATGGCTGAAAAAATGATGCTAGAGATGTCCGATAAATTCTTGGATTACATTTTTGTCCAAGACTTGCTTATATATATATATATATATATATATATATATACATACTTTAATCACATATTTTATATCTTTACATTAATCACTAGTTTATAGTCCATTTCATGCCAAAAATCTTTACTTGATCATGTTAAAAGACATTATTTTTTAAAAATAATATTTTTCATTCAAAAATTTGGGTGAACTCTTTTTTCAGAACAACAGTGGGTTTAAATTGTGAATAATCATTCAAATGACCTTCAGAATCCTTGAAAATTTAATTGAAGGTACCTAACTCACATATAAACATATTGTAGTTGGTCCCTTATCAAAATTCGAAGGCATTAATTTATTAAAAATCCCACACTGCCTCTGTTTGTACAAAATTTTCCAGAACTTCGAATTCATCAACATGTAACTTTATGAAATTGTTTCTCTTTGTATACATATGTAAAAATCTCAAATCCTCAACCAAACATTAGGTATACTTCAGTATTAACCCATAAAATTATATAAAAGTTTTTAACCTTCAAAATCATGTTTAAAATTATCATGCAACCAACTATGTTCATATTTTCGCAGACAGAACTTGACTCTACTTTGATAGGGGTTTTGACATAGAAATTCTTATCCAAATACTTACATATCATATATAAAATTAAAGCCCCAGAAGTCTTCTTCCCAGATATGTATTTAGTTTCCAGAAATACGTTTTTTATAAAAAATTATGGGCTTACGAATAAGTGTATATCAAGCTACCAGAATCACATTTTACACATGTTTATCCACACCAAGTTATTATCTTCACTCTAGCATCATCCACAAGCCATAAAACCAACATTAAAGGGTTCTAGGCCCTCAAAAATATACATGCAAACATATATCAATCAAAATTAGTAACCATTATTATCAAATAATGGTTCAAACAAAGAGTTGAGAGAGGATCTTTAAATCAAATATTTTTAAGTCAATCATGTGGAATTTGAACGAAAAACACCATCATAGTACTTCTTAGGGTTTTGGCCCTATCACTACTAATAGGAAGGAAAACTTAAATTTTTGTACGAAGCTCACAAGCTTAGAAATCACATGCATTAGAATTTTAAAGACATGCATGTAAAAATCTTAACAAAACATCAACTTTCCTCTTCTAGTGTTTTTCGGCCAACATAAAAAAAATAGGTCTTGGAGAACATATTTGTAACATGCAATTGTAGAAGTTGAAAGTAAAGATGATGATGAGTTGAAAGAAATTGGTTTGATGAACATGCATCAAAAGAAAATCAACTTGCAACATAAATCATTAACATGCATGTTGATAAAAATTAGGTTTTTAGAAAGAAGAGTAGAATAAGAGATTATACCCTTGGTGGTATTGATGATGATGCGGATGAGCAAGTTTTTGAGTCTTTTCAAGAGCAAGATGATGAAGTGCTTTGAAGCTTCTAAGTGTTGTTTATGGTGGAAATAGGAAGAAATGGAGTGAGTTGTTTGGAGAAGAAGAAAACAAAGTGGAACAAGGGTGTGAGTGAGGAGTATATATAGAGGAGAATGGGGGGAGGGGGGGAGCTGCTGTCCAGCAGAAAAGAGAAAGGGATTTTCAATTTTTTATGAATTTTAAACTTGATTTTGAAATTATAAAATAATAGGTTTTCTTGTAAAAATGAAAAATAATAATTACTTGTGTAAGAAATGATGTTAAATAGTGAATACAGTCACTATTCACCTCAATCAAGTCTACTCAAATTCTGTATAAAATCTGAGTTTGGTGAATTTGGTTCGTTCCGGTTCCAATTGTTTCCCATCAATGAAAATCAATCGTATTTTCTTTCATTAATTTCCCACTCAAAAATTCATATTAAAAGAAATAACTTCTAAAATCATAGAAATAATTAGAATTTGAGTTAGGGAAAATTAAGATCTTATTTAAAAAATTGAATTTTTTTTCGGGTTATTATAGCTTTACTGACAGTGAAAACACATACCGAAAACGTCTTGAAAATTTAACTGCACTTTACTAAAATAAAATAATTCATGAGAATGAAATTTGGTTTATTAAACTAATTCTTCATTGATTATAATAATAAACACTCCATTGTCCACATAAGCACAGATTATAGACAAGCCGAAAAAATGGGGGTGTTACACGACCCAAAATCGTCGTGTGACCATTGCGGTCTCACCTCAATCCACCGTCAAATTGGCATCTCCCTCGAGATCCTCCACCTCAATCGCCTCGACAAAGGAATCCGCTGAGGTCACTTATGTCAGCACTGACATCATTCGCGTCATCGGGAGTGTTGAGTTTGGGGTTGTTCTCTCCTTTGGATCTCTTATTTTAGTGACGTTGCTGAGTTCTAATGGAGGTTGAGGTGGATGGGTAGATTTGTGATGAAGACAAGGGTGGTGGTAGCAGGTGGGGTGGTGGTGCGAGTTGGCGGTTATGCATGAAATTTACGAAATAAAAAATAATAAAAACTGGTAAAACGACCTCGAAACTGGTTTGCCATCGGTGGATCACTTCTTCTGGACTTCACCGTAGAATTCACACTTTCCCATCCCTCGTTGATCTGGGATCACATGTACACAAATATTAATTCAAAAAAATACAACGTTCACCCTATCCCCAAAAAATTAAATAACAATGGATTGTACAAGGGCTTCAATTTTAGTGTGACAATGATAAGAAACCTTAACTTTAAAATTTATTAGTTAAAGACATCAACTTTACGTTGATTTTTTTTATAAGCCAAAAAATGTATTGTATATGATACAACGGGTACCCTAACCTATATACAACGGTATACTATAGTATACAAAGGGATAAAACAAGGTAACATTAATTATAAATCAAGGATCACAACTTTAATCAAAAGAATTTCAATGATTATCAACTAAATTAAAAAATTTAAGATGTATATAGGGATTGATTAAAATAGGACCTATATTAAATAATTTTTAAATTTTTTTTATTCTTCAATATATTTTTCATATTTAGTAATTAATGATCCTTATTATGCATATCATTTACTAATGTATATTATTTTTAAAAAAATATATTCCAAATTTACTAATTATTTGGACATTAATTATTACAAAGTTCGTCTATTACTAACTTATTTTCATTTAATTATTTTTATTTTCAAGATAAATATTTCTAAAAAATAATATTCACACTTATATATTAAATTAGAATATACTTTATGAATAATTAAATCTCTTAGCATATTTTCATTTATAAAATGACATATATCATTCATAATTTCTCTTTATATTTAAAATTAAATCTTTTAATTACTTTTGAGTATATTATTTTTCAATTTATTTTATTTCTATTTTAGTTTATATGTTTTAGACTTTACTTAAATTAATTTTGTATATATTGTCTATAATTTTAAATATTTCTATTTTAATTATTTTATTTTTATAATTTTAAATACCTATACAATACATGAAAAAACTTGTTAGTAACAGTCAAAATTTAATCCCTTGATTAGTTTATGACAGTAAGGAGGGTGTATTGGATCGAGATTTCAAAAGATTTTAATAGACTTTTTTATGATTAAAAAGTCTTCTGGTATTCAATCAAGACTTTTAAGTAATCTAAATAATTTTGGTGGTATTCAATCAAGACTATCAGGATTTTTTAAAGAGAGAATCTAAATCTAGTGGTATTCAATCATGACTTTTTACAAGTAATAAAAAGTCCTCTGGTATTCAAAAACTTCCTGATTTCGATGGATTGTTTTTTGAGATGGATTTCGTGGGACTTTGGGTGCTAGGGATTTTTTTATAAGCCAAATTGTATTGAAGAATGTATATGGTACTCTAACCCGTATATAAAACACTTACCAAAGAACCTATCTACTAAGAACAACTGCTATATATTAGATTTTGGGCCTAAATTTAATCCCTTGATTAGTTTATGACAATAAATTTGTTTCTTTGGGTGCTAGGGATATTTTTTTATATAAGCCAAATTGTATTGAAGAGTGTATATGGGTACTCTAACCCGTATATAGTAACACTTGCCAAAGAACCTATCTACTATAAACAACAGGTGTTTAGTCAGTGTGAGACTTGGGTTTTACTGGACATCTGGAGCGTGAAGTTTACTTGCAGGACTGCGGATCTAGGATCGACTCTGATACCATCTTAGAATTTGGGTTTAAGCCTAACTCAACCCCAAAAGCTAACTAATAGGATGAGAATTGTTCACTGTTAGGTATCAAGAAGGGAATTAGCCGAATAAACTCTCTGAATTGCATTAATCACTAAGAAGCCTCTTATATAGGCATTTTTACAACAACTTATTTTTTAAGCTAAGCAATAACTAACATAACAGAAACAATTATTGTTATCTAATAACAAAAACTGAAAACTAACCCTTATAAATCCTCCCTTAAACCGAGTTTGCAACTAGCAAATCAGTTTAATTACACATTTTTCCTCATGCCTAATATGCCTCTAAGACTGGAGAAAGATTCCAGCTTCAAAGGCTTTGTCATTATGTCAGATAGCTGCTCTTGAGAATTGCAATGGACTAACTCGATCACTTCATCTCTGCAGAGATCTCTAAGAAAGTGGAAGCTTACATCTATGTGTTTGCTTCTTCCATGCATCACTGGATTCTTAAACAATTTGATGGTAGAGCTATTGTCACAATACACAGTAGTAGGCTTAAACTGTTCATGTCCAAGCTTCTCTAAAATCCTTCTTAGCCACACACTTTGACAGGCACAAGAGGCTGCTGCTATAAATTCAGCTTCTGTGGTGACAATGTTACCACAGGCTGCTTATTTGATGACCAAGATACTGCTCCTGAACCAAGCATAAAAACAAACCCTGAGGTGCTCTTCCTATCATTTAAATCTCCTACATAATCACTGTCTGAATAAGCCACAAGACTACCATTTTCTCCTTTTCTGTACATGATGCACAGTTCCATTGTGCCTTTCAAATACCTAAGAATCCTTTTAACAGCAACTAGATGCATTTCTGTAGGTCTCTCCATGTATCTACTGACTAAACACACAACAAACATCAAATTGGGTCTAGCTGCAGTGAGATACACGAGACATCCCACCATTTGCTTGTAGAGTGTTGCATCTGTTGCCTTCCCTTCTTCATCCTTTGAGAGTTTACATCTTGGTACAATAGGATTTGTCACAGAGTTGCTCTTCTCCATGCCAAATCTTTCTAGTACTTCCTTAGCATACTTCTTCTGATAGATGAATATTCCTTCAGCACATTGAGTTACTTCAATGCCTAAAAAATACTTCATCTTGCCCAAGTTGGTCATATCAAATTCCTTCTTCATAGAATGCTTGAACTCAGCAAACATTTCATCATCGTTTCCAGTAAAGATGAGATCATCCACATACAAGCTCACAATTAACAACTTGCCACCATTTCCTGTCTTAAGAAACAAAGTGTGCTCATGAGAACACTTTTCAAATCCTTGTTTGCTAAAATAGGCTTCAATCTTGATGTACCATGCACGAGGGGCTTGTCTAAGACCATACAAGGCCTTTTTCATCGTATATACCTTGTTCATCTCACTTTGTTTCTGATATCCCAAGGGTTGATCAACATAGACAACTTCATTTAACTCACCATGTAAGAAAGCACTTTTCACATCAATTTGATAGACATTCCATTTGTTGAGTGCAGCAAGAGCTAGGATGGTTCTAATCAATGTTATTAAAACCGAACCGGTGATCGACTCAGTCAGGGCACTGGGTTAATAGGTCACTGGTTGTGACACCCTTCTACCCAGCCTGTTATAAGGCAATTAATATAAAACAAAATAATAAGGAAAACATGCATTTAACTGAATTAAATGAAAACAGTTGTCCATGGGTAGAAAAGTCCCACATGAACTCGTTTACAACGCAGAAAAGTAAAGAAAGAGTTTTAAACAAATAAAAACATAACCAAATAAATAACCCAACCCCGATGTCACAATTCAGAGCTGGTATAACCGTTCCGGAAATAAATCCTCGGAATACAACTGAAAACAACTAACTAAACTAAAACAACCCTACTATGAGTGGCGGCTCCTCAGAGTCACTCCTCTCCGGGCTGCTCGTCATCCTCTGCAAATGCCAATCAGGCCAAACACAAACAATACAGGGAGTAAGATTCATGTAATCATATAATCAGCAGGGGAATAGTACGCAAGGTAAAACATACACATAAGCATACATCAACATCCATCAGTAACATAACAACCAAGTATGCTATGCTATGCAATGCATCAACTACTCCGCTACTCCAACTATGCATGTGGATCCAAACTAACTCAGGATGAACGACTTTGGAGTTACATATCCGTATTGGCCATAAAAGCACCAACACCGGCAGTTCACCAAACCTTGGGTGAACCCCATGGATAGCCAACGCATCAAACTGTGGATGCCTCATCACGGGGGGCCTCGGTCACCAAACCTTGGGTGACCTACCGTGGATGGCCAGATCACCGTACTCTCGGGCAATCTCCCCTTTGTCGAACCTCCCCCATCAACTACTCCAATGCTTTATGCAAATGGCACAACAACAAACAATCTCAACCACCTCCTTGCTTGGGCCATGAAGCTCCCAAGACTTTCAACGTCAACTCAACGTAACCTTAGACCCAAGCCGTGGGGTCAAGGCTCCATTGGCCAATAAACACCAAGGTTCAACTCAACGTGCTTGGGTCTATAAGCACCCAAGACTTCAACTTATCAACGTGCAGTAACCCAACGGATACCGACTTAACATTTGATTATCTAATTATCTTATATAATTAATAACCAAGTTGTCTAATCTTTACCTTTGATTAATTATCTCAACTTATCATCATAGGGGAATGGGGTTAAAAACCCCTTAAGTCCTTTAATTGTATCACTGTCCAGGAGGTCAGCACGGTCGTGCTTAGACCTTAGCACGATCGTGCTTGGACACGTGAGGGCGTGCTGCCCTTTTAAGTGAAGCACGGTCGTGCTTCACACTCAGCACGGTCGTGCTCAGCAGCACGATCGTGCTGTTCAACCTGCTTGGCCGTACTGGGCAGCGCGGCCATTTTCCAGAATTCGAGTGGGAGCACGGTCGTGCTCCCTGTTCAGCACGGTCGTGCTCAATGAACGACTGCACTGTTCTGGGCAGGAACAGTAACCGAATTCTAACCAAATTGTTTAGGGATTAAACTCCTAAATTTAACACGTTTATTAAACCTAAAAATTCAATTAAACAGTGTTATCAACATTACTCATCAACAGCAACAACAACAATCAACCATTCAACAACCTTAAATCAATAAATACATAACGTCATATTTATAGGTATCCATCATGTACATAATATACATACAACAACGCAATTAGCCAAATATAACAAGTTATTGACAGGAACAGTGTTTTAATATATAATCATACAACATACAATGACACCAGGATCATGGGGACCCCGTTACCTTACACTACCCACTGCCTAATGAGTACAATCCCACTTCTCCCCATACCTGGATTGAAGGTAGCTCTAACACGTCCCAACGAACGGACCGGTTCCTCCCCTTACGGCGACTCACACCAACACGAACCTTGGATCAACAAAACAAACCAAGGATGAGTTCCCTATTCACAATAATGAAAGGAAACCAAGGAAGGGTAAGGAACGTTACCTAAACACTGACACAGTTAAGCTAGCGATCTCCCAAGGCTCCCAAAACTGATCAAGAGGAAGGAAAAAGGAGGAATGCTAGTTCTGGCCGCACAAGACTGCTGCACTACACCAAAAGTAGGGTTATCTGCCAACCCTCGACTCTGTTTACGTATTTAACGTTCGGACCTGAGCACGGTCGTGCTTACCATTCAGCACGGTCGTGCTCCACTTAACGTCAGCGAGACGCGGTCCACGCATTGAGCACGGGCGTGCTCACTATTGAGCACGGTCGTGCTCAACTTAAAATCAGAAACACGCTTCTGACTTTAAGTACGGGCATGCTGGCTGATGAGCACGAGCGTGCTCATGTACCAGAAAGGGACTTTTAGGCTAAAATCCCACTTAGCCCTTAACCAACAAATTAAAATAAATAAACTAGCTTGAGAAAACATTTTTAAGAAAAACAGGTGTTACAATTCCACCCCCCTTATAAAAAATTTCGTCCTCGAAATTTCTACGTACCTCAAACGAAAAGATGCGGATACGCCTCCATCATCTGACTCTCGAGCTCCCAGGTAGCGCTTTCCTCAGTTGTCCCGCTCCAAACTACTTTAACCAAAGGAATCTCCTTGCCTCTTAGCTGCTTCACCCTCCTATCTTCGACTCGAAGGGGTAACACCTCAAATGTCAAGTTCTCTTTTAACTGTATTGTATCGGGAACTATCACGTGACTAGGGTCATGAATGTACTTCCTGAGTTGAGACACATGAAAAACGTTGTGGAGATTTGACAAGAACGGGGGTAAGGCTATTTGGTAGGCGACTTCGCCGACTCTTTTAAGGATTTGGTAAGGACCAATGAACCTCGGAGTAAGTTTCCTCGCCTTCATCACTCTACCAACCCCAGTCGTCAGGGTAACTCTCAAGAATACATGATCGCCTTCCTGGAATTCGAGCGCCTTCCTCCTTTTATCATGGTAGCTCTTCTGCCTACTCTGTGTAACTCTCATCTTTTCCTGAACTAACCTAATCTTTTCTGTTGTTTCCTGGACTATCTCTGGCCCTAGTACCACACTATCACTAGGTTCACTCCAACACAAGGGTGTCCTACATCTCCTCCCATACAGGGCTTCATAAGGTGCCATCCCAATGCTGGAATGGAAGCTGTTGTTGTAGGTGAACTCTATTAGGGGCAAAAACTTGTCCCAACTTCCAGACTGTTCTAACACACAAGCCCTCAACAAGTCCTCTAAGGACTGGATGGTCCGCTCAGACTGCCCATCAGTCTGTGGGTAGTAAGCTGAACTAAGCCAAAGCTTTGTCCCTAAAGCCTCTTGCAAACTATTCCAAAACCTAGAGGTAAACCTCGGGTCTCTATCTGAAACTATGCTAGAGGGTACACCATGAAGCCTAACTATCTCTTTGATGTACAGCTTAGCTAACTTCTCCAATGGATACTCCATATTCATCGGAATGAAATGGGCAGACTTAGTCAGTCTATCCACAACAACCCATATAGCCTCAAAACCAGCTGGAGTCCTAGGGAGTCCAGACACAAAATCCATGGAGATGCTATCCCATTTCCATTCTGGGATACTCAAAGGTTGCAACTTACCTGAAGGCCTTTGATGCTCTACCTTAGCCTTCTGACATACTAGGCACGCATACACAAACTCAGCTACATCCTTTTTCATCCTAGGCCACCAAAACATCCTCTTAAGGTCCTGATACATCTTAGTGGCACCTGGGTGCACACTCAATCCACTCCTATGACCTTCTTCTAAGATCAACTTCCTAAGCTCAGGAACATCAGGCACACAAACTCTATCCTTAAACCTCAAGATGCCATCACTGCCATCCTTAAAACTTAGGTCTCTACCCTGAGCAAGTAACTCTCGCTGGTCTAAGAGATACTTATCTAACTTCTGACCCCCTCTAATCTCATCCATCAAACTGTTGGTAACCCTCAAGGTACCAAGCCTAATACTCTTAGGGGTAAACTCACAAGCTAGACTAAGGTCTCTAAATTCCTCAATCAAATCCATCTCCCTAACCATCAAAGCGGAGACATGCAAGGTTTTCCTACTCAAGGCATCGGCCACCACATTGGCCTTTCCTAGGTGATAGGTCAGCTCGAAGTCATAATCCTTTAAAAACTCCATCCACCTACGCTGCCTCATATTCAACTCCTTTTGATCAAAGAGATACTTCAAACTCTTATGATCGCTAAAGACCTCAAACCTCGCTCCATACAGGTAATGCCTCCAGATCTTTAAGGCAAATACCACAGCTCCTAACTCTAGGTCATGGGTAGGGTAGTTCTTCTCATGGGTTTTCAACTGCCTAGAAGCATAAGCAACTACCTTACCATTCTGCATCAGCACACCACCTAACCCTTGCTTAGAAGCATCGCAGTAAACTACGAAGGGTTCACTAGGATCTGGCAAAACTAACACTGGTGCTGACGTCAACCTATTCTTAAGGGTTTGGAAACTCTCTTCACACTTAGAGTCCCACACAAACAACTGTCCCTTCTTGGTGAGACGGGTTAAGGGTAAAGCTATCTTAGAGAAACCTTCTATGAACCGCCTATAGTACTCGGCTAACCCCAAGAAACTCCTAATCTCGGTTACAGACTTTGGCGCTTCCCACTGGAGCACCGTCTCTACCTTAGCTGGGTCCACCGCTATGCCACCCTTAGAGATGACATGTCATAAGAAGCTCACTTCCTCTAACCAGAACTCACACTTAGACAACTTAGCATACAACTGCTTCTCCTTAAGGGTCTGCAAGACAACCCTCAGGTGTTCCTCATGTTCCTCCTTACTCTTGGAGTACACTAAGATGTCATCTATGAACACTACCACAAACTTATCCAAGTAAGGGTGAAAGGTCTTGTTCATGTAGTCCATGAAGACCGCAGGAGCATTGGTCACACCGAAGGGCATAACCAAATACTCATAGTGACCATATCGCGTCCTAAACGCTGTCTTCGGGATGTCCTCAGACTTAACCCGAATCTGATGGTACCCTGATCTCAAATCTATCTTTGAAAAGACGCAAGCGCCCATCAACTGGTCCATAAGATCATCAATCCTAGGGAGGGGATACCGATTCTTTATGGTCACCTTGTTGAGCTATCGAAAGTCGACACACAACCTCATACTACCATCCTTCTTCTTCACCAACAACACAGGTGCTCCCCACGGAGACACACTCGGCCTAATGAACTGCTTCTTCATCAGGTCCTCCAACTGTTCTTTCAACTTAGCTAGCTCTAGAGGAGACATTCTATAGGGTGCTATGGAGATTGGCCCGGTGCCAGGCACTAAGTCTATGGTAAACTCAACATCTCTCTCTGGGGGTAAGTTATAAACGTCCCCCGGAAACACTTCAGGAAATTCTCGCACAACAGGCAAGCTGGCGACATCAGGAGGGCTGCTCTCTACTTCCAGGGAAGCTAACATCATGTATACCTGGGCTTCGTCTTTCATCGAAGCTTGAACTTGGCTGGCAGAGAGAAGGTCCGGATTCTTAGACTCCTTTGGAGTTCCAAAAATCAGGGTTTTATCAAAACAGTTCAGGAGGACATGGTTGGAAGATAACCAGTCCATACCCAGAATGATATCCAGGTCTTTCAAAGGCAAGCATACAAGATCAGCAATGAATGTCCTATCATTTATAACTATATGACAGTTCTTGCATGCATAAGAAGTAGAAACAGGCTTATTTATAGGTGTAGAAACCAACAAATCATACTCAAGGAAAGTAACAGGCAATTCAAGACTCTTGACCCTATCATGTGATATGAATGAATGAGTAGCACCCGAATCATACAACACAGTTAATCGAGTTCCATCTATAAAACATGTACCTTGAATCAAGTCATCAGACTCGGAGGCTTCAGCTCCACTAAGAGTAAAGACTCTTCCAGTGGTCTTCAGTCGATTGGCTTGAGACTTCTGATTCTTGCCGGCGCTGGGAGGCTCGGTCTTGGCTACTTCACACTCTCGGCTGATGTGTCCTGGCTTGCCACACTTGAAGCAGATAACCTGCGTCTCCTTGCACTGAGATGAGTAGTGATCCGTAGCACCACACTTGCCACACCTCATGGGCCTAGAGACGTTAGAGAACCCGCCTCTAAACCCATCCTGCTGAAACTGTGGCTTCTTACCACTCTGCTTGAAATCTCTGCCGGTCGGAGCATACCTCTGCTTACCCTTGTCCCTCTGATCTGTCCTCTTGCCACTCTGGCTATCTGACCCTCTGGAACTGGCAACTCTGAACTGGCTGGCATCTTCATAGATCCTGCACTTGTTGACCAGAATAGGGAAGACTCTAATCTCCTGGTAGCTGATGGCCTGCTTGATTTCAGGTCGGAGTCCAGCCTCAAACTTCACACACTTCGAACGGTCATCCGTCTCATGCTGGTAGGGAGTGTAGTACCTAGCCAGCTCCTCAAACTTTGCCGCATAGTCACCAACTGACAGCGACCCTTGCCTCAAAGACAAGAATTCCATCTCCTTCTTGTCTCTGATATCCGCCGGAAAGTACTTCTCCAGGAATCTCTGCCTGAACACAGCCCATGTAACTGCTGTGCCCTCAGCCTGCATCCTCTGCCTGCAGTTATCCCACCAGTGCTCAGCCTCCTCGGTCAACATGAAGGTAGCAAAGATGAGCTTCTGCTGATCGTTACAATCCATGCCTCTGAAGATCTTCTCTGTCTCCCTCAGCCACAACAAAGCTCCTTCCGGATCGTACGCGCCCTTGAACGATGGAGGGTTGTTCCTCTGGAACTTATCCAGTCCCTGGAACTCAGCTGGCCCACCGTTGTTAGGGTTAACCTGCCCGATAGCATTGGCCAGGAGTGCCAATGCGTCCGCGATCGCCTGATCGTTGCGTCCTCTACCGGCCATTAGTTCCTGTACAAGTCCAACACAACTCTTAATACAGAAACTTAAGCGAGTAAAGCTACAGGCAACTAACTTAAAACATCATTATCTATACGAGTATAGACAATTCACTCAAGAGTCACACAACAGACTCACAACAGACTCATACCACGTCCGAACAAGGTCGAACTGCTCTGATACCACTAAATGTGACACCCTTCTACCCAGCCTGTTATAAGGCAATTAATATAAAACAAATAATAAGGAAAACATGCATTTAACTGAATTAAATGAAAACAGTTGTCCATGGGTAGAAAAGTCCCACATGAACTCGTTTACAACGCAGAAAAGTAAAGAAAGAGTTTTAAACAAATAAAAACATAACCAAATAAATAACCCAACCCCGATGTCACAATTCAGAGCTGGTATAACCGTTCCGGAAATAAATCCTCGGAATACAACTGAAAACAACTAACTAAACTAAAACAACCCTACTATGAGTGGCGGCTCCTCAGAGTCACTCCTCTCCGGGCTGCTCGTCATCCTCTGCAAATGCCAATCAGGCCAAACACAAACAATACAGGGAGTAAGATTCATGTAATCATATAATCAGCAGGGGAATAGTACGCAAGGTAAACATACACATAAGCATACATCAACATCCATCAGTAACATAACAACCAAGTATGCTATGCTATGCAATGCATCAACTACTCCGCTACTCCAACTATGCATGTGGATCCAAACTAACTCAGGATGAACGACTTTGGAGTTACATATCCGTATTGGCCATAAAAGCACCAACACCGGCAGTTCACCAAACCTTGGGTGAACCCCATGGATAGCCAACGCATCAAACTGTGGATGCCTCATCACGGGGGGCCTCGGTCACCAAACCTTGGGTGACCTACCGTGGATGGCCAGATCACCGTACTCTCGGGCAATCTCCCCTTTGTCGAACCTCCCCCATCAACTACTCCAATGCTTTATGCAAATGGCACAACAACAAACAATCTCAACCACCTCCTTGCTTGGGCCATGAAGCTCCCAAGACTTTCAACGTCAACTCAACGTAACCTTAGACCCAAGCCGTGGGGTCAAGGCTCCATTGGCCAATAAACACCAAGGTTCAACTCAACGTGCTTGGGTCTATAAGCACCCAAGACTTCAACTTATCAACGTGCAGTAACCCAAAGGATACCGACTTAACATTTGATTATCTAATTATCTTATATAATTAATAACCAAGTTGTCTAATCTTTACCTTTGATTAATTATCTCAACTTATCATCATAGGGGAATGGGGTTAAAAACCCCTTAAGTCCTTTAATTGTATCACTGTCCAGGAGGTCAGCACGGTCGTGCTTAGACCTTAGCACGATCGTGCTTGGACACGTGAGGGCGTGCTGCCCTTTTAAGTGAAGCACGGTCGTGCTTCACACTCAGCACGGTCGTGCTCAGCAGCACGATCGTGCTGTTCAACCTGCTTGGCCGTACTGGGCAGCGCGGCCATTTTCCAGAATTCGAGTGGGAGCACGGTCGTGCTCCCTGTTCAGCACGGTCGTGCTCAATGAACGACTGCACTGTTCTGGGCAGGAACAGTAACCGAATTCTAACCAAATTGTTTAGGGATTAAACTCCTAAATTTAACACGTTTATTAAACCTAAAAATTCAATTAAACAGTGTTATCAACATTACTCATCAACAGCAACAACAACAATCAACCATTCAACAACCTTAAATCAATAAATACATAACGTCATATTTATAGGTATCCATCATGTACATAATATACATACAACAACGCAATTAGCCAAATATAACAAGTTATTGACAGGAACAGTGTTTTAATATATAATCATACAACATACAATGACACCAGGATCATGGGGACCCCATTACCTTACACTACCCACTGCCTAATGAGTACAATCCCACTTCTCCCCATACCTGGATTGAAGGTAGCTCTAACACGTCCCAACGAACGGACCGGTTCCTCCCCTTACGGCGACTCACACCAACACGAACCTTGGATCAACAAAACAAACCAAGGATGAGTTCCCTATTCACAATAATGAAAGGAAACCAAGGAAGGGTAAGGAACGTTACCTAAACACTGACACAGTTAAGCTAGCGATCTCCCAAGGCTCCCAAAACTGATCAAGAGGAAGGAAAAAGGAGGAATGCTAGTTCTGGCCGCACAAGACTGCTGCACTACACCAAAAGTAGGGTTATCTGCCAACCCTCGACTCTGTTTACGTATTTAACGTTCGGACCTGAGCACGGTCGTGCTTACCATTCAGCACGGTCGTGCTCCACTTAACGTCAGCGAGACGCGGTCCACGCATTGAGCACGGGCGTGCTCACTATTGAGCACGGTCGTGCTCAACTTAAAATCAGAAACACGCTTCTGACTTTAAGTACGGGCATGCTGGCTGATGAGCACGAGCGTGCTCATGTACCAGAAAGGGACTTTTAGGCTAAAATCCCACTTAGCCCTTAACCAACAAATTAAAATAAATAAACTAGCTTGAGAAAACATTTTTAAGAAAAACAGGGTGTTACAACTGGTTCAACCGGGGGACGTCACTGGTTGACTCGGTTTAAACCGGTATACATTAAAAAATTCTAAAATATTCATATATATGACAACATAGTTCAACATGTCCATACTTCAAATTTAAAATCATTACCATAAAAAAGTATCTAATTAAACAAATATCAATCAAGGTCACTGGTTAAACTAGATAAATCAGTATATATTAAATATATAAATTCTTATGATTGACTTATGTTTATATATAATATTTGGCAGGAGTTGACTCGATATACATTATTTTTTAAAAAAATATTCATACATAGGCCAAACATAATTTAACATGTTCAGTAGTTCAGATTGTGATTCAGATTCAGTAGAAGACATCTCTGACTAAAAAACAATTCAATATTATGGAGAGTAATATTGAGTATAGTATAGTGTCATTATTATGTCAGTTCAAATAATTATCAATATATTACTTGAATATTATAAGTATCAGAAATCAATATATCATTGCATCATTATAATATAAATACAATTCATATAAAAAAAAAAACCCGCCGGGTCAACCGAGTTTCAAAAAAACCCGGCCGGGTCAACCGGGTCAATCCGGGTCGATGTGCTAAACGGTCCAACATCCTAACTGGACCGGCCTGGTGACCGGTTCCCGGGCTAACCGGTCGAACCGACCGGTCCGGTCCGAGTTTTATAACACTGGTTCTAATTGTGTCCCATCTGGCAACTAGAGCAAAAACCTCATTAAAATCAATTCCATGCTGCTGTGAATACCTTTTTGCTACAAGCCTAGCTTTGTGCTTATCCACTTCTCCATCCTCATTGCATTTGGTCTTGTAAATCCACTTCACCCTTATTGTCTTAGCACTTGGAGAAAGGGTTGTCAATTCCCATGTGTTATTCTTCTCAATAGCCTCAATTTCAGTATCCATAGCATTTCTCCAAACATCATGTTGTACTGCTTCAGCATAGGTACTAGGAACCTCAACTGAACAGAAAATGACCAAGTTATGCAACTCCTAATTTGTCACATAATCATCCAGCCAAGCTGGTTGTCTCCTAATCCTCCATTGAGCTGGATTTAAGGCATCTCCAGTATGAGCATCATTCTGTTCTTCTGTTTCTGCAGCTGCAGCCTCATTGGAATTGTTTGCATTCTGCTCAGGTTCAGTCTCTGCCTCTTCCTCTAAACTGTTGCTGCCATCTTCACATTCTGCAAGCCTTTTCTTTTCTTTGATTTTTGCCTTTTTCCATCTCCATTTTTCAATTTCAGAAAAAACAACATCCCTGCTCACAATCATCCTCTTTGTGACATTATCATAGAGTCTATCAGCCTTAGACTCTTCGCTTACCCCCAGGTTCACACACTTGATACTTTTGTCATCCAACTTCTTTCTTTGAGCATCAAGAACATGAGTATGAGCAATATAACCAAACACTCTAAAGTTTTTTTTTACTGATGGCTTGATTCCACTCCATGCCTCCTCAGGTGTAACATTCTTCACAGCCAGAGTTGGACTTCTGTTGAGCACATATACTGACCAATTCACTGCCTCTGGCCAGAACTCTTTAGGCACTTCCTTCTCAGACAACATGCTTCTAACCATATTCATTATGGTCCTGTTTTTCCTCCCTGCCACTCCATTCTGTTGTGGAGTGTATGCTGTGGTGAGCTGTCTCCTAATTCCATTACTGCTACAAAAGCTATCAAATTCATTGGAATTAAACTCTCCACCCCTATCAGTTCTCAAGCAACAAATTGAATTTCCAGATTCTTTCTCTACCAAGACTTTAAACCTTTTAAAGATATCAAGTGCTACTGATTTTTATGATATAAAGTAAACCCAAGCTTTTCTACTGAAATCATCAATAAAGGTAATGAAATATCTTCTTTTGCTATTGGATTCTGGCTTGATGGGTCCACAAATGTCAGAATGAATCAACCCCAGTCTTTGTGTTGCTCTCCAAGAGCCTTCCTTTGGAAACACCTCTCTATATTGCTTTCCAATCATGCAATTTGTACAGGTTTGAGGTGACTCCTTGATATCTGGTAGGCCTTTAACCATCTCCTTCTGAGCAAGAATTCTCAAACCCTTGATGCTAAGATGGCCATATCTACAATGCCATAGATATGTGCTTTCCTCACTCTCCATTTGTAAGCAAGAAAGGACAATCACATGAGCAGCTATAGCAAACATTCTGTTTGCAGACATTTTACTGGACATTATGAGGCCTCTTTCATTATGAAAGACTTTACACATGTCTTGCTTGAAAACAACAACAAGATTCTTCTGCTGAAGTTGGCCAATGCTCAACAAATTGTTCTTCAGTTCTGGAATATAGAATACATCAGTGATGATCTGAGCCGTTCCTTCAATTCTCAGCTTAACACTATCCTTCCCTTTGACGCCATCCTCCAATTATCACCCAATTTGACTTATTCTTTGAATTGATCATCAAAGTCAAAGAACCAATCTTTAAATCCACACATGTGATTGCTGCATCCAGAATCAAGAAACCACACCTTTTCTTCTTCATTGGATTTGGATTCTGCAAAAGCCATGAGCAACATCTCCTTTTCCTTATCAAATTCAGCATAGTTTCATTTTCTCCCAATTAAGGCATTCATACTGGAAATGCCCCAATTTTTGGCATTTGAAGCATGCTACAAGTTCTTTGTCAAAGAACTGCCTACCTCTACCTCTGCCTCCTCTACCACGACCCCTTCCTCTACCTCCTGTTCTGCCAGCATTTGAGACTTTCAGGACCTGCTCCTCTTCTCTATGCCCCTTTATTCTTTGTTCATGCACCATGAGGTTACTTTGCAATTCATCAACAGTCATTGTGGTCACATTATTTGACTCCTCGATTGAACATACTACATAATCAAACTTGGCAGCCATATATCTCAAGATCTTTCAACAATTGTAAGTTGCTCCACTGTCTCACCATGCGATCTCATCTTGTTCACAATAGCCAAGGTTCTTGCAAAGTACTCATCCACTGATTCACCTTCTTTCATTCCAAGAATCTCAAATTCTCGCCTAAGAGCTTGCAGTTGTGCTCTTTTTACATTGGTGGAACCCTGATACTTTTGTTTCATGGAATCCCATATCTCCTTTAAAGTGTTCTTGTTCAAAATCGTTTCCATAATACTTCTATCTATTGCTTGTAATAGATAGTTCTTTGTCTTCAAATCTTTCAATTTGCTGTCTTCTGCACTTTTCAACTGCTCTTGAGTTGTGCCTGCTGGTGCTATTGTGATTCCAGTTTCCACAAGACTCCAATACTCCTTTGATCGAAGGATGTTCTCCATCAACATTGCCCAATGGTCATAAAGACCATCGAGCTTAGGAATCGCGGATTGAACAAAATTGTCTTCAGCCATAACTCTCTCAACTTGAATTTTCTCTATCACTCTAACTCACGAAACTGCAGTTTCTGTATCAGGTCCCTTTCGGAGCTCTGATACCAATTGTTAGGTATCAAGAAGGGAGTTAGCTGAATAAACTCTCTGAATTGCATTAATCACTAAGAAGCCTCTTATATAGGCATTGTTACAACAACTTATTTTCTAAGCTAAGCAATAACTAACATAACAGAAACAATTATTGCTATCTAATAATAGAAACTGAAAACTAACTCTTACATCCACTACTTATAAATTCTTATTTGATATTATCTCTAGTGAATGTGGGAGTTGGATTTTTCTCATAGTATATCCTTGAAACAAAACCACAAAATGTGCATTTACAGTAACTAAAGGTCGAAGAATTACATCAAAAAGCCAGAACAGAAATAACCTTCAGCCCATTCCTAGAATCTGTCACAGTTTTAAACCTCATTCGATCAATACACCAATATGAGAAAAAGTTTAGAGAGCTCCATAGATGCTGATAGCCAGCTCCAAGACCTACACTTAATTAAATCAAACATCCTTAATATATCCAGCTTGCTTTTATTAATGAAAATCACAGCATTCCTTTTCACCAAATTGTTCACTGTACTACTGCATGTCAAATTAAGAACCCTCTCTGTTTTTATTTTCCCCCCACAAACAGCCTTATACATTATGATTATATATATGGATTATAATACTTGTTGTATTCTCATCAATGCATTCTCTTTGCTTATTAAAAAAAATGAATCTTCAAATAATACCTCCCTCGATAAAAATATAAAATCTCAGACGTCGGTTAAATTGGTCCAGTGGTAGAAAATGAAGTCAATAAATCTAGATGTGTCACCTGAGTTGATATACATATCCAGCTGGCATTTCTTTGGGCACTCTTCTCGTGGACTCGTAATAAAATATATAAAATTGAAAGCATGGTCTACGTTGTAAGAGAATAATCAATCTAATTTGGCTTTACCTCACTTTAGAAATCAAATCCATATCTCACCTTCCATGTGAATAAGATGTACAAGCACATATATTATATAAATGCATATCTTCAAGTCAATGCCAGGTTACAAGAGTTTCTTTTAAATTCTTCTTTCTTTGTCGATAACTTTGACAAAGATGGCTCTCCATTGACTAAAATTATACAACTGATCATCATGTCGTAACTCCCAGCAAGCAGGCTAATTAAATTTTCTAGGAATATCCATTAAGTATACATAATTATATGCGTACAGTTATAATCTGAAGCAGTGAATTGAAAATCGACAACGCATGCCAGCTTTCAATTTTAGGAGTTATGACATTATTCCACAAATAAAAGGTTAAGTTTTAAATAAGTTTTTAGTTCGTGAAAAGTGTGTGTTTTGATTTTAGTCGTTGTATATTATTCTTTGTGTTGAAAAGAGTGTGTTGGTAACATTGCTGGAGAATGCTAACATTTAGAGCATTGCTCAATGAATTAATAAAACATATGGGTCTTGATAATCAGTGCCCTAAGAGCATCTCTAAAGCAGGTTCTTAGACTAAGTTCTTAGAGCTAAGAACGGTTCCTGCATAGAATTACCATTGTAGATGGAGGAGTTGGGTTCTTCTATAAAAATTCAGTTCTTATGATTTAAAAATATTTCATTCCTTTAGAAACAATCAAAAGAGGAGAAAGAAAATAAGTTAAGAACTCAAGTTGAGTTCTACCATTAGAATAAAAATTAGTGGAGGTTCTTAAATCATATGTGACATTATAGGGCCCACTAAAAGAGACTTAAGAACCTAAATTAGGTTCTAGCATTGGAGATGCTCTAAGGGCATTGGTTAATGATTCCAATAAAAACAAGTGTTTCTTGAAAAACTAAATAGAACACAACTTCAAATATTGAATGTAACACTTTCCAATGATAAGTTTCTTCTTTCGGTTCTTTAACCAATACTTTTAGGGCACTGGTTAACATTCTCCAAAACGGATATATTTTTGGCTAAATTACACTTTTGGTTCCCAAATTATTTTTCAATGTTCAATTTGGTCCCCAAGTTTTAAAAATATTTATTTTGGTCCATGAGTTCCGAAAACTTATTCAATCGAGTCCTTCCGTCATGTTTGGGGTCAACGTCCATGTCCGTTAGTCAACTTGATGAAAGGACTCGATTGAATAAGTTTAAGGAACTTGGGGACCAAAATGAACATTTTAAAAACTTGAGGACCAAATTGAACATTGAAAAATAATCTGGGGACCAAAAGTATAATTTTGCCTATATTTTTCAATAATTTCTTTTAATAAACCGTACCAACTGATTACTGATTAGCATGATCCTTGTGAAAAAAACTGTAACGGGTGAAATTACATAGCCGCAAATGTAGGGTTCACGGGAAACCCCACCCAATAATCCAAATTTACCCGCACGTTCAATCCAAATTCCGAAAGCATCACAAAGTCCCAACCGAAACTTCACGTGTGTAACTTGTAAGTAGCTATATTTCCTTCCTTGTTAATTAACGCCTCCTCTATGAGTTGAAAATAGATGATAGCTAGACTCCTATTATTAAGCATTAGATTTAGGACTGCCATCGCACATAAAAAACATAGGAAAATAAAGACAATGTTTCTTGTTAGTTGGCCTCTCTCATATATATAATGTCTGCATATGCATGACATGTTTAAAAAAAAAAAAAAAAAATCATGTTATTGATATAAAGTATCAATCGTCATAAATAGTGGCTATTTGACTATTCTCTGTTAAGGGATATGGATGGCATTTAGGTGTTGTTCCTTCCAATTAGGTTTTATCTATATACAAGAAGAATCATGATTCGAACATTTGATTACTTACTTAATGAGTTCGAGCCCATTATTTTTCGGACCAATATATGCATGATGTGCCTTGCTGTAGAAAGTAGGGATCCGGAAGTTAAAAACCATAAAATAAAAATGAAAACCAACAAATGAAAAATTATCTTTTCAATTTTAACGTTTTCCAAATATGTAATCTGCTTATTAATTATTATATATAGATAGAGAAGGACAATTATGTTTTATTGCGTGCAAGTGTTTACAATAATTAAGAATACCTGCAGCGAGAGAAAATAGAATGAAAAATAAAGTTGAATAATATCTGTCTCAATCTTCATTTAATATACGTGTCTATTTTTTCCAATCTTTATTGTCGTATTTTGGTAAATATAATCTTCTTCGCGAGATTAAAAAGATTAATTAATTAATAGGACATGACATTAAGATTGGCAAAAATAGCAAGACACGCAGAGTAAAATTCCAATCTGATTCGTGCTAAACAGACAAAGAGATGCTTTTCATTGCACTTAAAATATAAGCTTAATTAATTTTTTTAATCATTTTCTGCCTATTTTTTCTATCTTGTATCGCTCTGTATAGCCAATAGGGCGGCAACATTTAACCTAAAAGTCACGGTTTTCTCTGTGGACCAAGTTGTGGGTGTCACCCATCAATAGGGAGGCCAACCCTACATCTTTAGAATTTGAAAAGGGAGCGACCTCATCGATCTGTAACCCAACGAGAGAAAGCTCGGAGTCCAGTCCCCATTTTCAACCATAGAGACTAAATTTTTTTTCCCCAGTTAAACTAATAATTTGTTCCCCGTAAATTATATTGATTTTCAATTAGTTCCTATATGTAAAATATTTTCAAATCAATCCCTATACGCGATAATCATATCATTTTTTAATTTGGTCATCGTCATTTATTGGTGTTATAACGTCATTTGTTGGAATTAAAGTGTTAAGACCAAATTGAAAATGATTGTTATGTGTAGGAATCGAAGTCAACAAAAAATATTGAATTCGGTCCTTATACGTGACAATCATTTTCAATTTTACCTAAATTATGCATATTGAAAATGATTGTAACATGTCGGGACTCATTTAAATTTTTTTACATATAGGGACGAAATTGAAAATGAGTGTCACATATAAAAAGCAAAGTATTAGTTTAACATCTTTCCCTTCTAAGCATGCATTCTAAGAAAAGGAAGTGAATGACTATATATATCAACAAACTCACCCTCTTGTAATCCTGCTTTAAAAGGCTTAAACCTTTATAGTTACTAATTAATTAAGAAGTTTATATAGTTATATATCAATTATTTTTCTAAGCCATAATTAATACATACATTACAAAAAAAATAAAGTCTAACAACCGAAAAAATGGGTAATTAAAGACATTAAATCATTTTTTGATATAATACTAATACATAAAAATTGGTTGTTATTGTTTGTTGCATGTTATTTTTGGTGATCAACTTAACTACTTTACACGATCGTTATTTCGATACTTAAACCGATTATTTTTTTACATAAAAACAAAACAAAACAAAATTTATCAAACCTAATAAAATAAAAAAGAAATAATTTATTAATAAAATATAAAGTGATTTACAAAAAAATAAATAAATAAACTAAATGCAAGATGTCCTAAAATAGTACATAATAAAAATACTAGAGTTGGACAAATTTTTGTTGCCAACTGAAACCCAATCCACCCGGTAGGAACGTGCAGGCATATGGGCGGGTGCGGGCAAGTCTTCGGGTCACGCGTTGTGAACTTCAGTTCCACACAGCTACACACGGGCAGGTTCGAGTGTGGCGAAAATTTTTTTGTCCCCGCCAGACTAGAGAGAAAGAGAGATCGAAGGTGAAGCCATGGATAGGTAGCATAAGGAAAAGCAGGGAGAAGAAGCTACTAAAGGTTGGAAGAAAGGAAGGAGGCAAGCAACGCATGAGCCATAAGTGTTAATTAGACCCATAAGGAAATAGATGAATTATGGGCCAAAAGCCTATAAGGAAGTAGAAAGAAAACCCTAAAAACTTAAAAACCCCAACTCAATCTTCTCTATCCCCAAGGGTGGCATTACGCAAAGCATGGTGATGCGTTCGATCCATCTTTCGTGATGGCGACACGTTTGGTGGTTGATTTACGATGGCATTTGATCCCCATCTATGTTGCTGCTGTTGCTTGCTTATGTACATTTGCATTCGATCCCCCATCTTTGTTTTGGTTTGCATACATCAATGGCAAGGAATCTTGACCCTTTTGTGTTGTCTTTTTTAGAGTGAGAGCTGGAAGATGCCAAGAGAAGAGGTGCAGCCACACACAAACCCGCACCAACCTACCAGCTAAACTGTACAACCCACCAAACCGCCACCCGCCCAACCCACCAAATCCACTGGACGAAATTAGGTCTCACATATAGATAGGCGGGTTGGTTTAAAAACAGCCTGAATTCGACCGAACCCGCCTGTTATCCAGCCCTAAACAATGCATAATCGGGTCAGGTGGCGACTAGATGGTATCGCCGGCTTCGGTGTCTACAGCAAGGAATGATCGATGTTGCTGGAGGTGGTGGCCCAATAGTCTAGAAAGTTTGTTGAATTCAAACCTCCTCTAATGAAAAACTCCCATTTCTCGGTCGACTGTACCGCTAACATCTCCTCTGTGTCAATGTCGTCTGTGGTGAGCTCTCTGTTGAGGCTTGTGATGCTCTCCCAAGTTGCCTCAGCTGTTCTACATCGACACTGGAAGGGTCAAACTCGATCACTAGATGACGAGATCAGGAACTCATCGCCCTACTACCCTTATAACCTATATACATGTGCTCTTTCTTATTCCTACCTCCAATAACCTCCATAAAGATAGCGTTGCTGGAGGTCGAAGAGTGTTGCTTCTAACAAAAAACACCCTCATCCTCGGCATGCAATAGCCTCGTCTCGATGCCAATTATACCCTTCCTAAAAAATATTATGAAACATTATGGTCCAAATGGCAAGGAGCTTGGTTCCTCTTAAGCAAGGTATCAGATTCGAGTCTTGTGAATGGAAAACATAGGCGTTGAGAGAGCTTTACCCCCTTAAATGGGCTTTCTCTGCTCAACTTGGATTAGTTGGAATCCATGTGATTTTCAGATAACGATATGGACTCAGACTAGTAACAATATATCACTTTATAATAAAATTATTTTATCTAGCAAGCACAGCGCACATTACACAAATGTTTCTTAAATTTAGATAGAATTTAAAAAATATATTAAAAGAGAAAAAATATTTAAAATTATAACAAAGATTTAATTGGTATGTTTCATCAGTAAAAAGATTTTTACACTATCAACCAAGCATAAATTATTACATTATTAAAAATATTTGATTCTTATCATAATTATCTAAAAAGTCATACATAGGATGATTTGTAATTGTTTGACAATATAAAAAACTTTACACTGATTGTATATCAAATTAAACTCTTAATTATAAATAGGTATGCATAATTAAATTATAAAGAAGATGGAGAGAGATATATATATATAATTCATCAATTTATATTGAATTAAAAATTTAAAAATTAATAAAATAATTTTAATGGATTAGAAACTAGATTAATGAAATTTCATGAATTAATAAAATTATAGATTTCACATTAAAAATATAAATAAAATATAAAATAATGAATGTTTTTAAAATATATTTTAAATTTTATTTGTTTTTTATTTTTAATAGGACATTCATTGGTAAAATCTTAAAATTATCAATCAGGCTTATGAAAATAAGTCACAAATAGCTTATGAGTTCAGTCAAACCCATTTTTTAAGTATTTATTTGATAAGATATACTTAAATAAGCTTAAATAAACTCTTCCAAACATTATATAAATTTGACAACACAGCTTCTTGAAGAGTTTTAAGCACAGGAAACATCATCGTTTATATGCAGGAGATTTTTGAGAATAGGAGACATCATCATTCAAATGCAGGAGATTTTTTTTTATTTATTTTTTTATAAACCAGTGTGGAGATAAACTAGAATGATCGCGGTTAACAAGTCAGAGTAATTTTAAAGGGTGTGACATGGGGCACATGGCTTAATTAATAGGGGAGAAAATGTTAAAAGAAATATGAGAAATAGTGTTAGTAGATTTTTTTTCTTACGATTATTATTAACAAGTATTGACAACAGGGCCGACCCTGAGATTTGGTGTCTTATGCGAACTGAGAAAACGATGCCTCATAATCATTTGAATATTGTTCTTGTGACACCCGGGGCTGACGAGGGCGGGGAGTGGTCGCCGATTCAAGAAGGCACAGACAAGGAACGGCTCTTGGCAGATTACACACCAGAATGAGAGGGATCCTGAGATTGTGTAGGTATGGGACTATACAGTTGATGATGGCTTATATGAATTGATTGGTACTACCTGTACCAACAAGATGCATCTTCTTTTCGGGAGCCTATAACTTAAGAACTCTACAATTAAGCGTGCTTGACTTGGAGCAATTCTAGGATGGGTGACCTCCTGTGAAGTTTTCCCAGGAAGCGTGTGAGTGAGGACAAAGCACGCTGAAAAGACTCGTGCTGGTTTGTGGGGACAGTCGTCCATCCATAAAGCAGTGCAATTCTGGGATGGGTGACCTCCTGAGAAGTTTTTCCATGAAGCATGTGAGTGAGGACAAAGCACACTGAAAAAACTTGTGTTGGTTTGTTGAGAGAGTCGTCCATCCATAAAGCAGTTTGGGATGATACAGTTCTTCCTGCAATTTTTGCTACAAAATCATTAATAATTCGTTCATAATCAAGGTTCTTTAATGAATCATTTTCGATAGAAATCAAAACAAGACTAATTAATCTACCTTGTGACATAGTAGATCACATGTAAGAATTTAATAATTTTAATTTAGAAAAACTTTTCTCAGGTGATGCAACAGTAACGGTGATAGTTAATATTATTCTAAGTTGTGCATGCATTAGGAAAATAATTAAATGTCTTCAAATAACTCAATATCATAAAGTTTGATTTTGATTCAAGTGTTAAAACATCTCTAATGACTTTTAGTTCTTCAAATAGAGTTTCACCATCAAGATTATAAGAATTGTTATGTTTTAGATAAGTTTGATGTTGTGGTTGAAAACTTACCTTGTATACTTCATAGTTCTTTTGAATCCTCTGTATTTTGGTTTGAGTACCCAATTGTACTCTTATTTATAAACATAGTTGCTTATAAAAAAAATAAAATAAAAAACTAGCCGTGAAATTAATATTTAGTATCAATTTCTTCTAAAACGTGCTGTGCTAATTATTATCTAGTGGTTGGATATATATATATATATATATATATATATATATATATATATATATATATATATATATATATATATATATATATATATATATATATATATTTTATTGGTCAGTCAAAACCAATTTTCTTTCTTGAAATCTTCAAGATATAGTCCCTGGTTTTTCTAAAGTACTGAAAATTATTCCTCTTTCCATTGTACCCTTTTTTAAAGATCAATTTTGACTTTTAAGGTAAAGTTTTTTACAACATTAATCAATCACGAATTATTTTATATGTGACTTTTAAACTAGTTATAATAAAAGTCAAATATTTTTAATAATATGTAGAGATGTAAATGGGGCGGGCGGGTACTGGTAGTAGTCCCCTGCTACCAGCCCTTCTGGATGAATATCCTACCTGTACTCGCCCCACATCCACATGGGTATCTGTCGTGCAAGTTTTAAACAGATTTATGAATAGCCGCCTGTATCTGTGGATATCTACGGAAATATGTTAAAATATAACACCTTTTAAAAATATAAAAAAAATACAAAAAGAAAAACTAACTTAGTACTTCAATTAACATATAATAAAATTCAAAAGCTAATTTTAGTACATTTAGTAACATAAGTCTAAAAAAAAAAAATTTTTTTAAGACAATTAAAAAACATGATTTTAGCAATTTCATGTATAGACGAGTACTCACGAGTATGGATACCATAATAACTGCCCCCGACCTGCTAATAAACGGGTAGAGAAAAAACTCAGTTTTAATTTTATTCGTGGGTAGCTATTAAGTTATCCATATCCAACCCATTGTGGGTTTTATCTATGGATATCCGCATATACGGGTAATATTTCCATCCCTAATAATGTGATAATTTATAATTAAATGGCAGTGCAAAAAATCTTACCACTTGCCATAGATATCAATTTTAAATGTTTCGATGTCGTCTTCTCGTACGCGAGTTGTATATCTTGTTCGACTTACATCTTTTGAGGCATGATATGTGATACAACTTGCTAAGCAAGTAAATCCTTTTTAGGGTGTGTTTGGATGAGGTATTTATAGAGGGTGGAGTATTTTAAGAGGGTAATTAAAATACTTCACTCTAAAATACTTTGTTTGGGTATTAAATATAAAGGATTTTAGAAATCAAGAGATTTTATGAGGGTATTTTATTTAAGGTAAATTTGAGGAATTTGAAATACCTCCTAAAGAGGTGGTATTTTGACATTCCCTCTCCTTACTCAGGTGGGGGGCATTGGCTCCCGGACACTCGGTGAGGGGGGGGGGGGCACCGGCCCCCGGATGCCAACCCCTATCAAACCGGTGGGGGGCGTCGGCCCCAGGACACCCGGTCGGGGCGCCGCCCCGGACACCGGCTGGGGGCATCGACCCCGGACAAAGTATTTTTTAAAGGAATATATAAAAAAAAATGTAATTGAAGGTAATTGAAATGTTTTATCCAAACAAAAAATTTAAAATACAAGGTATTTGAATTACCCTATCCAAACAAAATATTTTCGAAATGAAAGTAATTCAATTGAAGTAAATGAATTACCTTGCATTTCAAATTCCTTGGAATTTTGAAAATACCCCATCCAAACACAACCTTATAGAATCTTTGGATTGTATTTATCAATGCCACAAGTATATTGGACAAAAGATGTAAGGGTTGAAGTACTCTTTGTATTCCCTCTAATGATATTCTTTTTCGGTTGGTAAAAAAAAAGGTGAAAACTCTTCCATGGCCCTTAATGAATATATCTAACCCAAACAATAATATTTCAGTTCTATATTAATTGCCATAAAATAACCAAGGATAATCCCTAAAAATTTCCAACAAAAATTCATATCATATCATAACATGTTTTACATAAAATACTTTTTTTTAGGCAAATAAAATACTATTTTTAAGAAATTATTGCTTGCATAGTCAATGGTAGTAGTTTGTAAAACCTTCTATAATTGACTTTAATGATTCAAACCATTAATACTACACGTAATATTTATTAGAGATCGCAATTTTTTTATTGCAACAAACTGTTATTTGGTTTTTGTTATAAAAAAAAAAAACTATTATTTGGTTTACATACAATATTATACATATCATCTATTATAATACTATATTACATTAATTTATATATAGAAATTCACAACAAATAGTTATCTTAAAAAGTTATTGTTAAATGTTATAATACTTTGAAATATCAGTTATATAATTTTCAGATCGATCAAACAGTTTTAACCAAGTAACTTTCGACACAAAATAAGAAAATCTTATATGTACTATGCAACTGAATTATCTTTTACTCTAGGTTTTGGAATGTAATAAATACTCCCTCCGGTTCTTATTATAAGAGGCAAATGACTACTTTTTTTTGTCCAAAATATAAGAGACACGTATGTATTTTGACAAATATTAAATGCTTATTTCCAATTTTACCCTCATTTATAATAGGGTTTATATTTACGAGACAATGTAACTTTCAATACAAGTAGGTTTGTTCATTAATTATTGAAGGGTTAAATTTGTAAATTTATATGAATATTAATTACAAATAGCTTATTTCAATATATTTTCTTAATCTGTGTGTTTTAGGGTTTTGCCTTTTATATATAGGACTAGAGGGATTAGTTATTATGCTCAACAAGTAACCAGTGAAAAGTTTATAGTTAGACAAAACTCCACGTCTACCATTGCAAAGGAAGGGAGTCAAGGAACCTTAAAGCTACAAGTTAGCATGCAAAGTGAAACATATGAGACCAAAATTAATGGTTTGGTTGGGGAATCAAAGTCAAAGTTGTTCGCTTTTAAGTTTCAAAATAAAATATATTGATGTACGCATGGCCGCAATAAGTAATTTGGTAATCAGGAAATGAAACATTGAATGGCTGTCTCCGATGAATCATGAATGCGATTGGGACGTATAAGAAGGGTTATATGAAACTAAATATATAAAAATGAATTTGCAGTCACGCGCATAGTATATCCATACCTTTAATATCTGTGTGTAAAAATATATTTATTATTAACTAGTGCTATGTAAAATATGAGGTATATAAGGTATTTTCTCAGTAAAACAAAATGAGGAATTTTATCTATTTTCTGCACATAAGTTATTCGAAGTGAATATTTTCTTTTTATCTATATCACTTTTTTGCTATAAGAAAAGGAGGTTCTAGTTTACACATGTCGGCTTTTGGCGCTCTCTATTTCCTGTTCAATATCTTAGCCTGTATTCTACTTTACACGTGTTCTTAGCTTTTAGATTGCATGTTCTGCTATTAAAAAAATCACTTAACTTCCACTAGATTACATGTTCATCAAAGTAAGACCAATTTTAAGATTTTCCATTTCATGGGTGCCCAATTTTTGTATGGTTCTTAATGCTATTTTTTAATTATTTTTTCATAAATTTTGCTTTGGATTATCCATGTGCTTTTCTTGACTCAATTTTTTTTTTTTTTGGGTGAAATCTCATGACTCAATTTAGACTATAAAAAAGATATGTTATGTTTTCTAGATTTGTTCTCTCAGATGGATAGCTAATATTTCTACATTATTTGTTATTGGAGAACATTTTAGTAGCAAAAATAATTTATTGAAGAACAACGATGAAATTTGATGGGTGAAAGGATTAACAAAACTATTGATAGAGGTGGGAATTAACACACCGTATTGATTCATAATCAAAATTTCGATCTTCTGTCTGATCTATCATATATCTTTCTGTACATCAAAAAACTTATATTAAATTGAGACAAACAAACACTAAAGATTTCTTTTTAATAAAAAAAATTAGGGTGAGGGGATGATGTTCCAATCCAAGGAGTGGAAAACCTTCAGGCTCGAATCTGCAACCTGTCAGATACGAGACTCTGTCTTGCTCCACTAGATCAACCCGTTGGGGTTAACATTAAATAAATTAAGTTTAAATTTATGACAAGCAATAATATTTACTTTAATAAATAAAAAAAGTAACAACCAACCATAGATATCAAGCTGGTCCACGCATGGGCCCGAAGGAGTAAAAGAAGACTCAGTTTCTTTTTTGGGGCTATAATGTAAAATGTGCATAAATGAAAAGGTTGTGGGCTTGTGGGAGTAGTCTTTTGATGGGATGGATATCAGTGGGCCTTTCCATTTGTCAAACTGGGCCCATTACTTTATTTGACCCATTATTTAGTAGGGACAACCCGACAAGACACTCTGACCAAATGGAAAGTAAATTTGGGTTGACACTCATAATTATTTATTTATATTTTTATTTATTAAATATAATTTTATAAAATAAGAAAATAAAATTATAATTGATTTTTTTGGTAGTGAAAATAATCTATGTGCTATTATTTATTTAATTGATTAATGAAGAGTGTTGACAAACAATTTAAAGTGTCAATAATATTTGTGATAAATCAGATGTTGCATTGATCATGACATAACATATATATGCTCCCTCTTTTCACACAAATTATAATAGCACTCAATAATTCCAGGCATTAAAGTATGCTCTTGATAATAATAAAACAATGTGTAACCAATGGCCCATAGTATAGTAGGTCTAATTCTAGGCTGAAGCTTATACTACATTATTGTGGGCTAAGGCCCTTATCGCAATTGTCAAATTGTACTTTGCTTTTGTTCTTTTCGGTTTGGGGAAGAGTGAAGAGATATATCACTCATACAAGGAACCCACAACATGAGTAGCTTTGCATATTTGGCTTCATCAACCAAATAGCATATCTAAATTTTTATATCTCCATTATAAACAAATATATTTTTTTGATTATTAACAAATTTTTTTTTTTTGGATCATCTCCAATTTCTTTTTTGAATTAATCTAATATAATAATGGTTCAGTCAGTCAACAATATTTGATTGAGGAATGTCGGAATAATGGTCAGGTAAATCAAGTCATTAATGAGGATCACAGTCGGGTTATTGTTTTACAACAAAATTCACCTGGTAATAACTTTATTCGATCAATCCGGATTGAGAAATCGGTTCAGGACTCACTGGAACATGTGTCTGATTCTATTCCGGAACATTCTATCCAAGGGACTGATAATGATCATTAGAATTTGATTGGGCCCTTATTTTCGCGCCACGTAGCATACTTTTTTGGTACCTATTAATAATAGTCAAGCTATTGACCTTTTTATACAAATGTATGTACTATGTACAGAACTAGTGTATGGACCCGTGCCATGCATGGGGAATATACAGTTTTTTATTATTTTATTTTAAATGTTTAATTCTTGATTTTATAATCTTAAGGTAAATAAATTTTGAGTTTAATTAGTATACACTGTCAGTGTAAAGATATTTTACACTGTCAACCAATAAGAAATCGTCACATCATTGAAAATATTTGATTCTTATCTAAACCTCTTTAAAAGTCATTCAAACCTTGATTTGTGATTGGTTGATAGTGTAAAAAAATTGACACTAACAGTGCATACCAATTAAACTCATAAATTTTTGTGGGGAATTATATACCAAAATTTGTTAAATAATTATTTTGTCTGAACAGTCAATCACAAAATGTAACAAATATTAACCCTAATAATTATTATTGGTACTACAATACATATAATGACTCTTAAATGTATAATAAGTACATACGATCTACAACACAGTTTTATTATTAAAAATATAACTTAAAAAATAAGACATATATAAAGAATATATGAAAAAGCATAATATTTGAAAATAGATATTAAAGTTTTATCGTGAATTTGTTTTTTTTTTTTAAACAAAATTATAAAATAACACTAACCATTTCTTCTCCTGCTACATTAATATCGTACTTTTGTGAATATTTAATAGTAAATATATATCTTCAAAGAAACAACTGCATTTCGAGCTGATAAATCATTTCTCAATGTAATTTATTTAAACATTGATATTAAATACGTCCCAGTGATCTTCACCATGATATGAATTTATAGAAAAAATATATTTATCTATCATATTATTAGTTTTCTTCAATCTAAAAAAATCTATTTAATTTAGTTGTTTTCTTTTCCTGTGCAAGTCAATCCTTTTTCTAAAATATATTTATCTATCATATTAATTTTTCTCTCTTAAAAATCTATTTGATTTATTTCTCCACTTTTCCTCAAGCAAATTAAACATTTCTAGAAAATATATCTATCTATCATATTAATTTTCTTCTTCTCTCTTGAAAATTATATTTATCTATCAAATTATTTGTTTCTTCTCTCTTAAAAATTTGTTTATTTATTTCTCATTCTTTTCCCTGCAAATTAACTATTTTTAGAAAATATATTTATCTTTATCTATCATATTTTTTTTTCTCTATTAAAAATCTATTTGTTTTATTTCTTCTATTTTCCCGGTGCAAGTTAAGAATTTTTTATTCTCTCTTAAAAAACTATTTTGAGTTAATTTTCCTCTTTCCCTGGTGCAAGTGGACCATTTTTCGAAAATATATTTATCTCATATATTATTATTATTATTATTTTTCTCTATTAAAAATCTAGTTGATTTATTTCTACTCCTCTCCCGTGCAAGTTAACTTTTTTTAGAAAATATATTTATCTGTCATGCTATTTTTATCTTCTCTCTTGAAAATCTATTTGATTTATTTATCCCCTTTTTTTTCGTGCAAGTTAACTATTTTTAGAAAATATATTTATCTATGTCATATTTTTTTTTCTCTATTGAAAATCTATTTGAGTTAATTCAACTCTTTTCCCCGTGCAAGGAATCATTTTTAGAAAATTTATTTATTTATTTATATATTATATTATATTTTTATTTTTATTCTTATTCTCCCTTAAAATCTATTTGATTTATTTTTTTCTTATTTTTTATGCAAGTTAAATATTTTTAGAAAATATATTCATCTACGATGTTATTTTTCTCTACTCTTTTTCCTTTTAATATAGGAAGCCTATTTTCTTGTGTCTTGCATCGAATATTATGCATATTTGTTTAATAATATAATTTTTTATATTTTAAATTAGAAAATTTTGATTTGTATTCGCCATTATTATTGGATGTAATTTTTTCTATGTAAAATATCAAATATTATTAAATTTAATTAACTAATTAGTAAATTAAAAGAAAAAATATTTTTTATGTCTTGGAACCATATTATATTATTATGTAGAATAGATCAATCTTTTTCTGGATGATAAAACAAAAATTCTAAATATGTTTTATTACATCAATTACATCTAAGTATAAATTAATTCGATTTTTCTATCATGGAATTAGTTATACATTAATTAGGTAAAATAAATTTCAAAGTTTCTTGATAAAATAAAATGTTCGATAAATTAATTAATTGAGAACATAGTAATAAAAAATAATTAAATCAATAATTAAATTATTAAAATAATGAATTACAAAAGGTAATGATATGAAATTATAATACAATGTATTTTTTCTTAGTAATTCATATGTAAATATGCTTACACGTAAAAAATAATAATTCTATGCTTATACCTAATTCATATCTATTGCTTTGCTGCACTATATGTTGGATTGTGGTGGTTACTGGTTAGGCGTCTCTTAGTTGGCCTCAAATTGGTTCTGTTGTTTCCCTTGTTTAGTAGCATATTTGGTGCTCTTGTTATTTCTCTTTTTCTTTCTTTTATTTACTAATTTACTTGGTTGAGACTTTGTAATATCAATGTTGGCAATGTGTTTTCTAGTATTCTACTTACATTTGTCCTTTCTTCCTTGTTCTCTTTTGGTACCCCTTGTACCCTTAATCAATATACTTTTGACTTATAAATTTCTCTCTATATACTTTCATGTAGAATAAAAAGAATTAGTGCTTATAAAAAATATGAATGTCACAAAATAAAATTATGAAAATTTACCACATGTGATAATTAGAAAGTTTTAAATCAAGTAAAAATGGAAAAAAATAATTATGAATACATTACAAAGATTCATATTCAAATGAAAAAAAAACTATTTATTACTAATTGATCAACATGGTTATGATTGATCATGTAAAAAAAAAAAACATTAATATGATTGAAAATAATGAATGATATATTAATAATATTTATTGACATGCTTTAATATCGAGTGTCTTTAAATAATAAAATTTTATGATAATTAACTTTAGGTAAGAAATAAAATGTACCTGATTTTTTATACGAAAAAAGTGTACCTGATTTCGACACATGCTATTATCCAACATGTCAAAACCTTATTATTATTTATTAATAAATAAAAAATAGTAGATCATAGATAGATAATAAATCTTAGGTTAAAGTAATGTTTTGGTCCCTATATGTGACACTGATTTTCAATTTGGTCCCTATACGTAAAAATTTATCACTATACGTGACAATGATTTTCAATTTGGTCCCCATACGTAAAAAGTTATCAATTTGGTCCCTATACGTGACACTGGTTATCAATTTGGTCCCTATACGTGACACTGGTTTTCAATTTGGTCCTCACCGCTAATTGGTCCCTATATAAGAGTGACCAAATTGCAAATTATTATCACATGTAGGGATCAAATTGAAAATAATTGTCACATGTAGGGACCGATTTCAATTTTTTTTTTGTTGAATTGGTCTCTATATGTGACGATAATTTGTAATTTGGTCCTCTTATATTGGGACCAATTAGCGGTGAGGACCAAATTGAAAACCAGTGTCACGTATAGGGACCAAATTGATAACTTTTTACGTATAGGGACCAAATTGAAAACCAGTGTCACGTATAGGGACCAAATTGATAACTTTTTACGTATAGGGACCAAATTGAAAATCAGTGTCACGTATAGGGACCAAAACATTACTTTAACCTAAATCTTATTGACTTCCATATTATCATATTTATCAAAATAATGTTAATCAAATCAAATTATAAACATTGATAAAAAAAAGGTGATAAAGGAATTATATCCTTCAAAAAGTACCAAATTGATTATGTCCATTCATCAATGGTAAATAAAACTAAAAACTGAAAGAAGAAAAATATTTTTTTTTAACAGAATGAAAACTGATTCTTTAATAACATTAACATGATTAGTTAATCCAAACTTTCGGATAATAAAGATTTAATTACAAAATATCATAAAAGTTTTTTTCGTAACAATTTTTAAAAAAATATGAAAAACATTTAGGTTCTATATATGTTGAATTGAACTCCATTATTATTTAATATTTCTTTCGTTAATTATTTGAAAAATATGTTAAGAAAATATACCAAAATTCTATAAAAATACTCAAACATAAGAATAATAAAAATAAAAATAAAAATAGTATGGTTATGCAAAAAATGCTTAGACTATTACTACTTATCTCCAATCTCCTAGTGATCATAAACATACTTATTCTTCTTGATGGTTTCCTTTAATGCTATTTTGTATCTCTTCCATTTTCTATGTGTACCTTTGGCTTTGAGTGTTGGTTTCTTATTCTATGTGCTACATGATTTGTTATTTTCTTCATCATATTTGAGAGCAACAATATCATACTTGCACAAAAGTGAAAAGCTAATTACAAAAGAAAACGCAAATAAAAAACTTATGAGTACAAAATATGGATTCATTAATACTAAAAAATATTCAATAACATCAAATAATTAATAATAATTTAGAAGAAAAAACCCACATTTGATGGAAAGTTGGTGTTATGAATAGAATAATAGTGACAATATGCAATAGAATAAAAACAAAAACCAAATAACATCGATTATTTGGAGTTGAAATATAGAAAAGATTAATCATAAAATAGAGGGAAAAAAACTCACCTTCAATCGAAATTCTCAAGTAATAGCTGCAATAGATGAGAAGAAAAGAAAAGTGTATATAAAATAAAATGTGAGAACAAAAATAAAGGAATAAAAGAACGAATATAAAAAAGATAAAAAATGAGTCATAAAAGTCATACCAGATAAAGAAGAGTTGAAGGGTTGAAGAAGAAAGAGAAGAAGGGCTAGGAGAACAAAAGAATTGAGAGCAGGTGAGGAAGAAAGTCACTCACTTTAAATAAATTATCTGATAATTGATTTGAAATCCGAAATTTTCTAATAAGTAATTATCCTCATATCCCTTAAATGGCACAGTTATGGATCATTACAAATTTGAACCTTTTATGGACTTTTAATATTGCATTTTGAATGCAAATCGCATGTAGTTAAGGAAATTGTATCAATTGTATTAATCCTTACCGAATCTTCAATTCAGAAAATTTAATCACAAATCAATTGTATTAATTAATTTTGCATCATTTAAATTTATTTGATAGTATCCATTTTCAAATTACAAAATAAATGTTGATTTATTTATTGAATCAATACATTATTGTTTGATTGAGTGTTCATAATAATTAATGAGTAATTGGGCTAAATTCTTGCAGTGAATAATTAATGAGTATCCATTTTCGAATTACAAAATAAATGCTGATTTATTTATTGAATTAATGATAGATGTCTTGTAATTATTATTAGTAATATCTTTAATAATAATATGAATAACAGAAGATATCGTATCAAAATGTGAATAATAATTTTTGTCATTTTATTATTGATATTAAAAATTATTTTTTAAATAATGTACATATAGTATCATTCTAACTTTTTTTAATTCTAACTTTTTTTTATTTTAAAAATTAATATCACTCTATCATTCTACATTATTTTTTGTCATTTTTTTTAATATTATTGCTTGGTTGATTTTGTATATCAAATCTTGAGCAAATTTGATTATTTTTAAAAAAATATTAAAATAATGTTGGATGAGTATCCGAAATTGCCTGCATTCTGTATTAATAGTTATGCACTAACATTTAATACGTCATTCATTGCCATTAATTTAGTGGAGACATATTTGAAAATCTAATTACAAGCCTAATTCCTAACCTAGCATCCAAAGCATAATAAAGAGACACATGTAAATTCGAAGCTAGCTTGTATTGTAGGAGTGACATGTGTAATTCCGAAGCTGGAAATAGTGGCATGTGTAATTCCATACCTGGAAACTGTGACAGATTTGTATATTATATAGATTCTTCAATCGGAATTCATTTCGGGGTTTCTGCCTACTGTACATACATCTTTACACATGTACAAATATACATTTCACAAATGATCAAAGAATATCTTGCGAAAATCCCTCCCTCTGTACAACCTTCATTGGGTGTCATTTTCCCAGGAGTGACAGAACCCAAGAAAACCCTTCTTCTGTAGTTGTCAACATGCTATGGTTCCACCGAAATTTGAACCAAAAAAATATTGATCTACGAGGGGAACAATAATATCTGTAAACATACCTACTCATGAGATCAAGAATAATTAAGGATCCTATTCTAAGCTTAATTTGCCATCAATTTAATGACTATATTTTATGTCAAATTTGCTAGAATTGCATTAAGGCCTGTTAAATGAGTTTTATCATAAAAATTTTATATCTTAAGGTATAAACTTGTGTTCACTTATTTTAGGCATCTTCTAAACAACCATATGATTGATCATGCGATCAACGTTTTTTACGTTTTACATACATTCAGTGTCGTTACGCTATGTGAGTTTGTACATCTTGTTCTATCAGACCTACTTTGGCGTTCACTGTCATATTACAATCTATTTAATCTACATTGTGAATTAATCCTTGTGTCCAGCAATAAGTGTACAAAAAACACTTCAATCTTGTAAGAACTTGATCACAAGACAAACAAGCAAATCCAATACCAATAATAATAGCAATAATATGATGCAGGATTAAAGTAATGGATCAGTATGATACTAGGAAGACTTTGTTGGTGTATCCATACACTATGAGTTTGCATGTGTTGTGTAAGTTTCACCATAAAAAAAGGTGTAATCATGTACCTTGTTTGAGAGAAATGTAGACACATTCATCGTGCCACATGGACATTTAATCTTGTTGACTTGATCAACCATCTTTTAGCTTGTCAAATGTATATCAACTACCAGTATTTGCATAATGGTTCATTTATTTCTTGTATTTTCGTTTTAATTTAATTTGTCCCTCTAAAAAGAGGGACTCAAAAAATTAAATTTAAAATGGGAAAATAGAGATAGGCATGAACACGGATTAGAGCACATGAAAGTGTGCTCAAGGTGCTTAGGGTAAAGTTTGAGTATCCACAAAAAAAAAAGGGTAAAGTTTGAGTAGCTGTTCATTGTACTAATAATATATGACTATAAATCTTTCTCTGTTGAATAAGAAAATTTCCTGATTGTCTGTGAATATAGATTACATTGGCCGAACCATGTTAAACCGTTGTGTGCTGTTTACACTACATTTTTCGTTTGTTTTCTGTCTGCTGTCAAAACAAAGATGATTTTGTCTAAGATATAACAAAACTCGTCTCAATATCCTGTCCATTTCTCTTTTTAATATATTTTTCCAATAACTCTCAAAAACTGTTCCGTAAAATTTACTGATCTGCATTTTTTTTCTAGATTTTAAAATAATCAATTTATGTATAAAAAAAAGTATATTTCTGTTCATATAGTATATAAAAGCATCTAATCAACCCTGAAATTATGGTTACTTACCAGAAAATATATAACAGCCCGATTCTGTATTTGAACCCAAAGTTCATATTGTCAAGATGACAAGATGTATGCCAAATTTCTCTATAGGCAACTTGAAATAATATATTGTCCCACTAATTTAAATTTATATAATTTTAAGTTCTTTGCAAGCTTAAACGTTTGGAATATATAGTTGAAAAGTTCAAAGGCAACGGGACAATATAAGAATAAATAAAAAAGAAACAATAATATAAAAGAAGTGTCTATCAGAAGTAGTTGCTAGTTAGTGCTGAAGAAAACAGAGGAACGAACAAGAATTATTAATTTGTTTAAACAAACATAATGAGTTGTAGATTATTAATTTTTAGTCGTCTTTATCTTTTGCCTTATTCACCACTACTTATACAATCTAGAATATTGTTGACCATTTTTGTTCAATATCGGTGTCACTCGTGGCCAAAACCCTGCAGGCGGAGACTCATATCTTATGTATGCATGTGCCCCATGGCTTATGTCAACTCCACTTTCACCTTAAGAAATGCTTCAACAACTGCCCAGAATTATTCAACAAGCAATTATTTATGCCATTAATGAGAGGTATCACAAGATGTATTGATGAGAGGTGAGTGGAGACTGGGATAAACAAGCACCTTAAACTTTGAGCCCCACATCCTTTACTATACAAAATTTATAATGGGTCTCGTTGTATGGACACCGGTTAAAGAATCCAAAAGAAGTTTTTATTGGAAAATCAAATATATCATTTCTTAAAACAATAAATATATCACTTCCTATACAAATATGTTACTTCCTCTGGTCCTTAATACAAGAAACAAAACCCTAAAACACACAGACCAAGAAAATGTATTGAAATGAGCTAATTGTAATTAGTATTCATATAAATTTCCAAAAATACTCATTCTAATTAATGAACAAACTCATTTGTATGGAAAGTTGATATATCTCGTAAATATAAATCCTATTATAAATAAGGGTAATATTGGAAATTAGTATTTAATATATGTGAAAATTGATACATGTTTCTTATATTTTGGACCCAAAAAAAGTAGCCATTTGTTTCTTATATTAAGGATCGGAGGTAGTATATCATTTCTCAAAATAATAAATACATCACTTCCCATAGACACATGCTTTTTTGGATTTCTTAAATTGAAAATAATAAATGCATCACTTCCGATACAAACTTGTTTTTTTGGATTTCTTAATCAGTGTCAGCGTCCTAAGGGGACTCGTTAGCATCATCCGTTCATAATTTTGCTACCCAAGTTGTGTTCTGAGTTCTGACAATTCCCTCTTCAGATCTGTCTATATAAATCCATTTTGCTTGTTCCTAGTCCCTTAACAAAGACCACTTGTTAGTAACATTTAACTTGACGCAATTTTTTTTTAGCAAATGGCATTCTCATTCTCCTCTATTGGTCTCCTCTCTAGCTTATTGTTTTGCTTTACTACTCTTCTCTACTCTTCATCTTTGGGAGTTGAAGCTTGGGGCTCACCAATGATACCCATCTCATCTCTCATTAGCAAAAAACTTTTTGATACTATTTTCCTACACAAAGATGATAATGCATGCCCTGCAAAAGACTTCTATACCTATAAGTCCTTCATTGTTGCATCTAAATGCTTCCCTGGATTTGGTGCTACAGGGAGTTTAAGCACACGCAAGCGTGAGATTGCTGCTTTTCTTGCACAAATCTCCCATGAAACCACAGGGGGGTGGGCTACAGCACCTGATGGAGCATATGCTTGGGGCTTGTGCTATAAGGAAGAAATTAGTCCTCAGAGTAACTACTGTGATGCTACTAACAAAGAATGGCCTTGTTACCCAGGCAAAAGTTACAAAGGAAGAGGACCTATTCAACTTTCTTGGTATAATACGCATATGCATATAGTTATTATGTTTATTGGTTTATTAACTGATTCTTGTTTGTTCAATTTCACACAAACACACGATATTATTAGCATTTAATTGGTAGGCATCGTTTCAGTATAAATAGTTTTTATATTCTCAATCAATCATAAATTATTATAGATCATTAAAATTGTTTGACTTTATCTCTGTTATTTTAAAAGTCACACATAGCATGATGTGATTTGTTGACATAGTGATAGTGTATCCAAATTAAAATCTTATTATTACCTGAAAAAAGATGTTTGCACTCCAAATTTTACATATCGGTTTTACACTCATAATTAACCTAAACAATTAATGATGACCGAAATTTGTAATCAATTTTTTTTTTGACATGAAATTTGTAATCAATTTATATTATGTGCGATTAGTATATTATATGTCAATTAGGGTATATTATATTACAATCAATGTGTATTATGTAGTGATTGATATCAATATATGATAGAAATCTGTTGTCCCATTTCTCTATACCCTTTCTTGTCCAACCACTCATATTTTGCCACTTCAATTAAAAATAACCCATTAACTATTTCTGTTTTAATTAGAAAATACAAAGGACATTTTTGTAGGTGAGAATAGCAAAACTGATTAGTATGTGTATAAAAGAAGCAATTGAGTTATTAACTCTCAAATTTTCTTCAGGAACTTCAACTATGGCCCAGCAGGGAAGGCCTTAGGATTTGATGGGCTGAAGAACCCTGAGATTGTGTCAAACAATTCTGTGATTGCCTTCAAAACTGCTCTTTGGTTTTGGATGACAGAGAGAAATGCGATACCTTCTTGCCACAATGTGATGGTTGGAAAATATGTGCCAAAAGAAGCTGACATAGCAGCTAATCGTACAGTTGGGTTTGGCTTAGTGACTAACATAATCAATGGTGGACTAGAATGTGGAATTCCTAATGATGCAAGAGTCAATGATAGGATTGGATTTTTTAAAAGATATGCCAAGTTGTTCAACGTGGATACAGGACCTAACTTGGATTGTGCATATCAGAGATCCTTTTAACTCTTTCTTAATTAACATTTGGCTGTTTTGTGTATTTAATGTATTTTATTTTTCGTTTCTTATCTCTGGCAAAACTTTTCAATATTGTTCTGAAAGCATATACCTGGTCCATGGTCATGGCATTTTCCGCCTGTAGTTTATTATCAGCAATTCATAAATAGAAGTTTCATATCTTCTTGATCTTGAAATACCCACCATTACTTGAGGATACTATCATTTACTATCAAATAAGTGAATAACAGTGCTTAATGACACAAATGAGTCAATGACTTTTAAGGAATGACTTTCACTAATTGAATGGGATGGCTTTCAAATGCAGTCATATATTAAATAAAGCTGGCAAAATTTTGTTTTATGAATTTTGTTGTAAGAAAAAAACATTTTTCTTTATCAAAAGCATGGTCATAAGACCATTCTCCAAGTGAGAGAGATTTAAATTTCTTAAGCTGGTGTTCTGAGTGTGATTCCCAAACTCATATATATGAAAAAGAAACATTGTTGGGAGGGGTCTTTGTTTAAGTCTCTATCTATATTTAGGGAGATTAATTTCTTACACATCCCATGAGATAATCCTATAAAAAAACTGTTGGAAAAATTCTTTAAAGGCATGCTTTAATCTTTAGTCAAAAGGTTCCTTAAGTGGAAGCCAAACAATCAAAAGCATGCACCGAGAACAAACCGTTCGTATACCCATAGGATCTACGACATATGCTAGATTACTAAGGATAGCATAAATAACTGGATCCATCGTTATTAATCACCTGAAGCTGAATACCATAGGAATCGATCACGAATAAGCAACGAACAAAGTAACCGATGGTGACTTTATGGTTCTTCCTCAACCGAATCTCTTGGGTTTGCCGACGGGACTTTAATTAGCCTCTCTTCAAATGGGGAGAAGAGAATGAGTTACAATGATTCAGTGTATTGGGGACCATAACCTTCTTATAGTGTGTTAACCTAATAGGGTTCCCCTTATCCTCTAATGGGCCAACAATGACATCTTCTCATTTGAGCCCATATCATCTTATTTGGTAGTCTAATGAACTCACTTAATTTGACCACATAAAATAAAGCTCTTTAATGATAAATAGCCTATAATTGTTTTATAATATTAGTCCACTTTAATTATTGGAATATAAAATTCCAACAATCTCCCACTTGGGCTACATATTGTAACAATTATATCATAATTCGTTAGGCGCACATCCGTATGCTATTTATCTTTAGACTTTCAGCTTACAATATGATCTATCTCATATATCAATGGAACCACCGCAGCTTTCGTCACAACCGTAAAACGTGACTAAACCACGATGATTACCACATCAATACACTCAATGACATAGATCAATATGGATGAGCAGCTTGGAAATTACATGCAATGTGATCTCAATAATGCCTATATACAACTGGTATAACTTTACTCTTTAGTGAGATCATCATTAAAAGCTGACTGCAAAACAACAAAATCAAACAAATGATGAATCTTCGAGTCATGTCAGAATTTAGAAACAATGTACAAATTTTTTACCTGTATATTTGCCCAAATTTCCTCTTTGACAACGCTCAAAGGTGGATCTTTCCATGTACGAATAGTAATTGAGACAAATCTCCGGGTAACACCTACAACGTAGCTCATTAATTTTGAGCCGTTTTCGTTAATTGATTGACCCTTATCATTCCATTCAACCTAATTGTCATTTGGGTATAATTGGAGATTTGGTTACATAATCTCCAATTTTTGGCTTAATAATAATAATAATGTTATTATTTTATAGCTTATGTATTTATATATATATATATATATATATATATATATATATATATATATATATTTTAATAATATTCACACAAAAAATATTTTTAATATGAATATTTATAACTATAGTTTTGCCCCCACTAGGTAAAAATTCTGGGTCCGTCCCCTGATTTTTGTTCAATCAGTGTCACTCGTGGCCAAATTAAACCCTGCAGGCGGATACTCATATCTTATATATATATGCATGTGCCCCATGGCTTATGTCAAACTTTACTTTCACCTTAACAAATGGTTCAACAGCTGCCCAGAATATATTATTCAACAAGCAATTATTTATGCCATTAATGAGGAATATGTACTATTGGTGAGTGGTGAGTGGAGACTGGGATAAACAAGAACCTTAAACTTTGAGCCCCACCCCCTTTACTATACAAAATTCATAATTTTTCTACACAAGTTGTGTTCTTAGTTCTGACAATTCCCTCTTCAAATCTGTCTATATAAATCCATTTTGCTTGTTCCTATTCCCTTAACAAAGACCACTTGTTGTTAGTAATATTGAACTTGACCCAATTTAATTTTTTTAGCATTATGGCATTCTCATTCTCCTCTATTAGTCTCTTCCTCTCTAGCTTATTGTTTTGCTCCACATTGGGAGTTGACTCATCCATTACACCCATCTCATCTCTCATTAGCAAAAAGGTTTTTGATACTATTTTCCTACACAAAGATGACAATGCATGCCCTGCCAAACACTTCTTTACCTACGAGTCCTTCATTCTTGCATCTAAAAGCTTCCCTGAATTTGGTACTACCGGGAATTTAGCCACACGCAAACGTGAGATTGCTGCTTTTCTTGCACAAATCTCCCATGCCACGGGTGGGTGGGCTACTGCATCTGATGGGCCATATGCTTGGGGCTTGTGCTATAAGGATGAAGTTAGTCCTCAGAGTAACTATTGTGATCCTACTAACAAAGAATGGCCTTGTTACCCAGGCAAAAGTTACAAAGGAAGAGGACCTATTCAACTTTCTTGGTAAATGTTTTTTACTAATTTTTATCTGTTCAATATCACACAAACACATTATATTACTAGGATTTAATGCCTTATAATAGTGTCAAGATTTTCTAGTACTCTATCAATCAATTATACATTGGCACATCATTAGGTTTATTTAAATTTTATCATAAATATCTAAAAAGTCATATGTGACATGATTTGTGATCGATTGAAGGTATAAAAAAACTTTATATTATAGGAAAAATATATTTATACTCCAAATTTTAGATATTGGTTTTACACTGACAATTAATGATGACTGAAGATTGTAATCATTTTTAATCAGAGATAAATTTTGATATATTGTTGTTAATGTAAGTTTTTATACGGTCAATCAATAACAAATTATCATATGTATGACTTTTAAAATAGTTATGATAAGAGTCAAATATTTTTAATGATTATATATATATATATACATATATAGTGTAAAGCTTTTACATTGACAATGCATATTAATTACATCATTTCTATTATGTGGTGATTGTTATATTATACGGTGATTAGGGTATATTATATTACAATAAATGTGTACTAGTGATTGATATAAAAATAAAGTCCATATTTTGGTAGGTGAATAGAAAAACTAATTAGTATGTGTATAAAAGAAGCAACTGAGTTATAATTAACTGGTCCCAAAATTTCTTCAGGAACTACAACTATGGCCCAGCAGGGAAGGCCTTAGGATTTGATGGGCTGGGAAACCCGGAGATTGTGTCAAACAATTCCTTGATTGCCTTCAAAACTGCTCTGTGGTTTTGGATGACAGAGAGAAATGCAATACCTTCTTGCCACAATGTGATGGTTGGAAAATATGTGCCAAAAGAAGCAGACATAGCAGCTAATCGTACGGTTGGGTTTGGCTTGGTGACTAACATAATTAATGGTGGACTAGAATGTGGAATTCCTAATGATGCAAGAGTCAATGATAGGATTGGATTTTTTAAAAGATATGCCAAGGTGATCAACGTGGATACTGGATTTAACTTGGATTGTGCATATCAGAGATCCTTTTAACTCTTTCTTAATTAATGTTTGGTTGTTTTGTGAATTTAATGTATTTTATTTTTCGTTTCTTAATTTTGTCAGGCCAAACCTTCAATACTGGTTCATGCATTTTCGGCCTGTAGTTTATCATTAGCAATTGATAAATAGAAGTTCCATATCTTCTTGATCTTGAAAACCCACCATTACTAGAGGATACTACTCCCTCTGTACTTTATAAACAAAAAGGTACTTGTATTTTGTGGACTTAAATATAAGCAAAAGTCAATTAATTCAACTATATTTAATATCAGTATTCCAAAAGTTAAGACAATCAACCAATCCAACCAATTCTTTTTTTACCTTTCAGGAGCATTGCACACTCTCGAGACAATTAAATGGTAGTTTAGTAATTGTAACTCATTTTTTTTTACATAAATCAAGACAATTAAACTAAATTAACTAACTTCCTTAATAAGTGTGAAATTAGCTAATTTTGCTTATAATTAAGTTCGAATGGAGTATCATTTATCAAATAACAATGCTAAATGACACAAATGACTTTTAGGTATGTTTGAATGGAGGGTTTTGGAGGGAAAATGAAGGGAAGACTTATTTTTCGTTTTTAGAATGTTATAAAAATAAACAAAATGATGATTATAAGGTTATATGATCAATCATTTTATTCTTTCATTTTCTTTTAAATCTCAAATATAGATCTACATATATATTATAAAGAATAAACCTTCATTTTAAAATACCTTCTTAGAATGAGTTTATATTCTCAAGAATTGAGATCCTAATATGTTTGTCTCTTCTTGGTCCTTACTCCTCACATTCATGTACCTGGACTGGCTGCAGTCACTGCTTCCTACATTCACTCCAATATGGGTCAATTGGATTCCCTACATTCACCATGATGACCTTTGATTATTTTATTTTAAAAAAAAAATGTAAGTGGAGAGAGAAGAGAGGCCTGAGTCGCCTGACTGCAGGCAATCTCCATCCCACATAGACATAGACCTGTTTCAGCCATACTTCCCTATCATCATAAATATAGTTATCGGATACATGGGTAATTTGATATGTAGCTCGTCATTTTTATATTATTATTGCAAGAATTTTTAAAAAAATAGATTTGGTACACAATATGTGGTATACTCTGGGATGGATTTACACTGGGGCACCTGCCCCCACTGATTTTTAGTTTTTTATTTATAATTTTTATATAACTTCTATTTTGCCCCCACTAAAAAAATATCGTTGTCCCATTGTTTTACAATTTTAGTCTATATAAAACTTTTATTTCTCAATACAACTTAAAATATAACATTTTTTTCCCAATAAAACTTTTTATTTTCCCACTCTACGGTCCATTCCATTCCTCTCTTGCTTTACTCTCTTTGCAGTGCAGCCGCAGATAAACTAAGAAAGTGAAACTAATAATAGCAAACAAGAAGAAGTTGGGAATAAGCCTATTTTATATTCTCTTTCTCATACTCTCTCTTTTGTAATGTGCTAGAAATGGATAAATATTTTAAAAGAAAATCAACATTACAGTCTCATGAACTAATGTTTTTCATAATGAACATTTGGTATACAATGATATAATTTTCATAATCTTCAATTTTTGCTTAATGATAATAATTTATTAATTTACCGCGTATACATTTATATATATATATATATATATATATATATATTAATAAAAATACTATAGTATAATCTTGTCCCCACTAGTCAATATGTCTGGATCTGTCCCTTGCCGTGGGTATGCTAGAACATGTATGTGGTAGCTATGACTAATGAGAGAACCTAGTAAGCATATTTTTGTGAATATTTTATTTTTCCTCTGTTTACTTGGTTTTCTTTGTGGGAAGGAGGAACTGGATCTTAACTCTTAACAATTGTTGAAAATTACGTCGACAAAAGAGAAAATCTAAAGGTTGGAAGTTGAGGTAAGAATGTACATCACTAATCTTTTCCATTTTCTAAAAAAAAACAAAAAAACAAAAACAGAGTGAGCTATGCATATACATCTATAACTAATATTGAGTCTCACTCTCACTCTAAAGGACAAAATTTGAAATCACTGGTGTTGGGAGAAAGAGGCAGTATCAGATATCATATATGCTTTTAACACCCAAATGTGTCTATCCTTGTAATCTTCAACCTCTTTACAGTGCACAAGAACATCCTACATGAACAAAAGAGAAAACACATTATTAATGCACAAAATGGAAACAGCATCATGTGTTCTTTTCGTTAATGTACATAAAGGCCCAAAACATTATTTCACATGAGTCACGTACTCCCACATAATATAAATATTATTATTTTCTAACATAGACAACAACAAAAGTTAACTTACTCCCAAGGGACATCCCCAACCATGACCAAATCCCCTTCTTCATCTTCATAAGTTAGAACATGGCATCTCTCTGGTTGCACTCCATCCATTTCTGTCCCCCCTATTCAAAACACACCACATTCATTTGTTATTTTGCTAATGTGGAAACAAAAACATCACAAAAATTCATATTAAGATCATAGAATTAGACTTTACATAGAATGGTAGTGTCAAACATGCGTTCAAGAGTTTTTACTAATTCATGGTACCCTTCATGAGCTAATATATTGAGTTTTCTTCCAATTGGAATGCCTTCCATGTACACCTTCACAAAGAAGCTGCTATGATCGCTGCAATCATTTGTTTCAGTAGCTTGTGAACTGCTTAGAAGTGGGTTGATTTGTTGCCAATACCCCCTAACATGAGAATGACACAAATTAACACATGTATGGAACATAAAATAAATCTTCAAGGTTGGAATACATACCTTGAAATAGAAGAGCCAACATACTGAGTGGTGGAAATGCTCAGTCCAAGGTTAAGATCTGTATGAAGTTCTTCATTGTTGAGCTGTGTGAGGGAGGATGCAGTTGAAATAACTAGGTGGTGGTTGCTGCTGCTGCTAATAGATGAGGAGGAGGAACTAGAGGTTTTTCCCATTGTGAAACTAGAGCTAGATGACAGACCAAGCCGCCACCTTTTGGCCTTAAATAGACAAAGAAAAAGACAATGTTTAAAGTGATTTATTAGGTATTTATTAGATGCTAATTTCATAATAAATATTTAAAAAATGGTTGATCACAGTGGAAGTGAAACAAACTTTATCTGTGTTCGAATCCTAGAGTTGTCATTTTAAGAAGAATTTTGTTGCCTAACCACCTCCATCAATCCTAGAGTTAATCTCACAGGAATGAATAGTTCTAAGAAGGGATATCCATGTTTCTGTTCCTGTTTTGGGTGTTGATTTTTGCCTTTTTTTATATAGGCTTTTCTGGTCTTGTTTTTTGGGAGGATTGTGTAAAGTTAATATTGTTTACTCTGAGAAACAGCATTTTATTTATATTTGTCTGTCATTGTTTTGGTCCTTTTTTGGTTAGAATACTCCTTATACTCTTAATCAATATACTTTTGTTTATAAAAAAAATTCTGTGGGATATCCGATCAAAGAAGATCAATAACTAATGAACTAGCTGATGTTGGATAGCATAAAAAAATGTACAATAGATTTTCCTATTATACTAATGACTTCCTCAGCTGCTTTGCCAGCTCCCCTTTTCCTCTTTCTTCCATGTAATTAGTAGACCTGAATTGTTGTCATGGTAGCAGACAGCTACACGCGTCAGTTAGTAAAAAACCAACTTGGCATCTACACTGAGACATGTTTCAATTTCATTGGATAATTAAGTTTTTATAAACAAATTAATAAGACTAATGATCTCAAGCATTTATGGTACATATAAAGTTTGTACTGGTAAAACACTTTAATTAGTGGAAATTTGAAGACAATGTTGGAAGTTACTATATAGAGACAATGGTTAGACAACGCGTGGAGGCAGTAATATAGTACTAAGTCTGCTTTGAATTTTTTAGGGAATGAACCTAGACTACTGTAGACAAATTCAGGTGGACAAGAGAACATTGATATCTGAAACCTTGTACACACACTGTAATATCCATTAATCAATGTTCAATGGATATAATCATCGTGTTATGCATAAGGGACCTTGGTTGTAGTGACCAAATATATAAAGGGTATTGGTCCAATGGAATTAGTGATGCTACAAATACTGTTGTTATAGCTAGAAACATATTGATGTACTTCTTCCTTGAAACGCTCTGTGAACAGCAGAAAGACCATTAACGACATGAGAACATACTTATGAAGTGTGTGTACTTTTATTACAGCTATACACTGAACCGAATTCACTAAGAGACAAGTGTCCTCCCTTTTCCTTTCCATGAATTAAACTGGACACACTACGAAGCTTGCCATCATTTTTTTTATTTCCCTTTGGCTGTGTAGGATGTATCTATAGCTGTTAGAGTATCACATTGAATAGTGATATGGTCTGAAGAGTGCTTATAAGTAAGGGACAACTCTTATCCTATAACTTAGCTTTTAGGGTTGGATTAGGTTGAAACCTAAATTCTAAGACCATTTTGCAATGATAAACATAATGACATACGTGAGTTATTTCCATAAATGTTTATAAATACTTGGATAGGATCTCATATCGTAGTAGTGGTCGTATTCTAAGACCATTTTGCAATGATAAACATAACGACATACGTGTCAATTAGATAGGACACGAGTTATTTTCATAAATGTTTATAAATACTAGGATAGGATCTCATATCATAGTAGTGATCGTATTCTAAGACCATTTTGCAATGATAAACATAACGACATACGTGTCAATTAGATAGGACACGAGTTATTTTCATAAATGTTTATAAATACTAGGATAGGATCTCATATCGTAGTAGTGGTCGGATACTTATCTTAAACATCTCACTCGAGCATATTCACGGACCATACATCAAGTATATCTTCCACCTTTTTTTTCCTGTCAAATTTAATTCAATGCAATTAACGTTTCAAGTTCCTTTATAATTCATGTACTTAATTTTTTGCACGTTTATCTTCACTACACTCTAAGTTTCTGCTCTTTACTTTTATTGCACTTTACATTTTTCTGCACTTTACTTTCTTACATGTTTAAATTCTTGTGTTGTTCATAGAAAAATCCTTTGAAACTACTCTGAACAATGAGATTACCACTGGCTCTGCTAGGGGTTGCCTCCACATAAACTCCTAGGGTATTGCATGCTTCTTCATGGCTGATCCCAAACCTATTGTTCCATGGAGCTTTCTTGCTCTATCTCAGTCTTCTCCTTCGTCTCCTCCCCCTCCTCAAAGGAAGACCTTTGCTCAAGCTTTTAACAATGTGTGTGATGGTCCCATCAGCCAGTTGTCAATTGTAACATCCCTAGATACTTTATGGATTGACGACTGTCCCCACAAACCAACACGGGTCTTTTCAGTTTGCTTTGTCCTTACTCACACGCTTCCTGGGAAAACTTCCCAGGAGGTCACCCATTCCAGAATTGCTCCAAGTCAAGCACGTTTAACTATGGAGTTCTTAAGTGATGGGCTCCCAAAAAGAAGATGCATCTTGTTGGTATAGGTAATATCAATCAATTCATATAAGCTATCCTCAACCGTATAGTCCCATACCTACAAAATCTTAGGATGCCTCTCATTCTGGTGTGTAATCAGTTCATTCATGTTTCCCTCTGTCTAGAAGCCTATCAGGAGCCACTCCTTGTTCGTGTCTTCTTACATCGGCGATCACTCCCAGCCCTCGTCAGCCCCGGGTGTCACATCGATTCCTTGCTTGAAGGGTGAAGAACTCGCCATCACCATTCTAGAAGAGGAGTATATCGCTGGTATTGAGGCTTCAAGGAATAATTTACATTGCCGCATATTGCTTTCAAAAGGAGAATCTCTTGTTAGAGTCTTTGACTTGCGTGCTAAGCTTGCAAAGTTGTGGAGCCATATTGCACAATGGAAATTAACACTAGTGGAAACAATGCTTTTAACGACTAGTTTTAACAGCGGTAGACAAAACCCGGCGTTATAAAAGAGGCGGTGGCAGTTCCGTAATTATCTGGATCATTAAATCACTTGTAACAACAGTTGTACAATAACCGCTGTTAAAATTGACTTTTAACAGCGGTTTTACATAAACCGTTGTTATAAGTAAGATATTTCCAGAATTTTGTTTGAGGAAAAGCCTTTTAACAGCGGTTGGAAAGAAAACCGTTGTTAAAAGTGACATATAACTGCAGTTGGAAAGGAAACCGCCGTTACATGTTTTTAAGTTTTTTAGCTGGTTCCTTATTCACTCCCGCGCCCTAACACACGTACATTTCTTCAACCCTTATTCCTTCGTCCTTGTCTCCGTGATGCCACCGTGACCACCGTACTTCCTTCGTCTGCTTCCCTTCGTCCTCCACCATCGTCTTCTCTCCTTCGGCCGCTTTCTCGTAAGCTTCCTCTCCCTTTCCTTTTGTTGCGATTTATTTTGCGTTTTATGTGTCTCTATTTCTGTTTTTGGGTTTCATTGAAGAACATGCTTGTGATCCTATGCGTTTTTGTTTTATCTTGTGTTTGTGTTTTTGCTTATGCCTGTTGTCTCTCTTTCTATTTCATATATGCATCTCTGTTTCATTAATTTTGTGGGTGATTTTGTGTTTTCTGTTTTGTGTAAAATGTTGTTATGGTTGCTGTTTTGCTTATGGTTCATGATCATAGCCATGGTTGTTTATTTGCAAATGTGACGATAATATTGTTTGTTAGGGTTTATATGCTCCTATGAAATGTACTGATCATTGATGCGAGGAAATATCATTAGAGTCCATCTTATTTTAGCCCCTTAACTTAATGTAGTTGAGTGTATATTTACAGAACGTAGCTATGGATCGTAGTTGGATGGTTAGTAGACACACAAGTGATGAGTATCGGAAGAGAGTGGAAGAGTTTCTAGAATTTGCTCAAAGAAATCTTCCTGATAGTAATGGAAAGTTTTGTTGTTGTCCTTGTGTCAAATGTGTGAATATGAGAAAATGTGAAGCTAAGGAAATACGTACTCATCTTATTTGTGAAGGGATTTGCAAGAATTATATAAGATGGATATGGCATGGTGATGTCTTGTTAAACCAGCCAAGTGTGTCCCAAACTGAGGAAGTTGACGTAGATATGGAGGACGATCGACTAGAGGACATGATCCGTGATATTGGTCAAGAGTCTTTTCAACGAGCAAATGTATATGATACTTTGTGCAGTGATGCAGAGAAGCCTTTGTATCTGGGGTGCACTACTTATACACGGTTGTCGACGGTGTTAAAATTGGTCAGTGTGAAGGCAAGAAATGGGTGGAGTGATAAAAGCTTCACTGAATTGCTTGAGTTGTTGAAGAACATGCTTCCAGAAGGCAACACATTGCCGGATAGTAACTATGAGGCGAAGAAGGTACTGTGTCCGATGGGAATGGAGTTTAAGAAGATACACGTATGCCCTAATGATTGCATATTATATAGGGGTGAGAATGAAGAGTTGCACAATTGCCCCAAGTGTGGGTCATCACGGTACAAAGTGAAGGATGGTGATTCTAGTTGTGATGTGAACACAAAAGGTCCTCCTGCGAAGGTGTTATGGTATCTTCCAATAATTCCAAGGTTCAAACGATTGTTCGCTAATTTAGACGACGCAAAGAACATTAGATGGCATGCAAATGATAGGAAACATGATGGAATGCTTCGTCATCCGGCTGATTCTGTGTAATGTGTTGGCCATGGCAACCATTACCCAAGAGGGGGGTGAATTGGGTTTTAAATAAAAATGATAACTTTTTCGATAAATAAAAACCTTTTGAAACTTTAAACAGAATTAGCAACGGATATAAAATTCTTTTCAGATTAAAACGTTATGGCGTGCAACTAAAATCGTTTTTGCAAATGATAAAGCAAAAGTAAAAGACATAGGGATAAGAAGATTGACACAGCGATATATCCTGGTTCGGCCACAGACTACCCACGTGGCCTACGTCCAGTCCTCAAGGCAATACCACCAAGGGTTTTCAATCAACCACTACAAAAAAAAGGAATTTAGCGACCGAATTTTTCGGTCGCTATTTAATGATTTTCGGTCGCTAAATAATTAGCGACCGAATTAGCGACCGATTACAACCGGTTGCCAAAACCTTGGTCGCTAATTATTTAGCGACCGAATTTTCGGTCGCAGAACTCATAATTTGGTCGTTTCAATTGGTCGTTCACAATTAAAAATGACCGATTTAGCGACCGATTTTTTAATTTTTGCGACCGAATTATCCGTCGCTATATTTAAATATTGCGTCCGAAAAATCGGTCGCTAATTCGATCGCTAAAATCAACGGAAATATTTAAATTAGCGACCAAATAATTTCGGTCGCTGATTATCAGTCGCTAATTCGGTCGCTAAAATCAACAGAAATATTTAAATTAGCGACCAAATAATTTCGGTCGCTGATATATATATATATATATATATATATATATATTTTGAAACCGCAAAATATTAAAATAATATTTAATTAATTAAATTAAAATTAGCAAACATAAACTTAAAGCAAATAAAATTAAATATCAATCATATTAAAGCAGATAATTCGATAAATATTCACGCAAAATATATAAAAAAGACCGGGAGAAGTACAAGTGTAATAGTCAATGTGTCATACAAAGATGGGAAAACTAATCTATGTGACGAGGGGGTGAAGGGAGTGGGCTGATGCCAGAGTGATCAGAGGCAGCGACAGCAGTAGTAGCGTCATCAATAGCAGCAGCATCGGTAACAGCGGTGGCATCAGCAGCAGCGGCATCCGCAGTAGTAGCCTCGATGTGGGCGCCGCCAGATCCGGAACTGCTAGGTCGGAATCCCAAGTATCTAAACAGCTCCTCCATGCGATTATCCTGCTCTCGTGCGTAACTGTCTTGCTGTCGTGCATGCTCCCACAACTCATGTATCTCGTTATCCTTCGCCGCAAGTTCAGCATTCATGTTCATGATGGCCTCTCTGACATCTGGGTTGGGATCAAGGCCAGAATGTTCGCATGGCACTGATATGGCCACGAACTGATCCCCAAGCTGACCAAGGCCAAATACATGGCCCTTCTTATTTTTCCCGCCAACCAGCTTTAAGTAAAGGGCATTGTCAGACTCAGGAGACGGCTCCTGCCCCTGACTACTGGCATCATCTTTGAGGCGGTGGAATTCGTCCTGCAAAATATATCAGACATTATCATTTGTAATTATATATTAAAAAGAATGAAAGTAATTAATATTTTTAAAATGAATTGGTGAGTTAAGAGTACTTACAACAAGGTCCCGAACCTTCGGGCTAACCCACTCCCCACGCTTGGTCTTCTTGGTCTTGTGCACGATCTCAATTGCAGTGGGTTTCCTCTGCTGTTCTTTCGACTACATATATAAAAGCAAAAAAATACAATTTTTATTAATAAGGACATATATAAAGCACTAAATTAAAAAACAATAAAATTCATGTTGACTTATTACCATCCTATCAAAATGTTCATGAATGGTTATTGAGCCACCGGTGTATAGTGGAGCGCCAGTGTCAGAAGCCCGATTCTGCTTTCCGATCTCGCTCTTTATCAAGAACTTCTCATCACTAGCCCAATATTGACGGAGGCGTTCCAGCACATCAGGTCGAAGCCAACTCCCATCATATGAACCATCCCTAATCCTATCCATTGCCCACTTAACCAGCTTTGCGCCTCTCGACTCAAAGGCCTTACGTATCTGATCTGCATCCACTGGCAACTATTTATAGTGTGCCTAACAAGAGAGAGTAAAATATCAAGAAACAAAATTAATAAATAATAATATTGTAGACATATATTTAACACAATAATAAATTTATTCGTTACCCCGAAGTCATCCCTAAACCACATATCACGCACATCCTTATCAATCTTCTTCCACGATGGCCAGGCCTCACTATACTTTCCCTTGATACACTGAGAGATCTGCTTCTGAGGCCCGTATGCAGGGTAAAAGCTATTAACAACAAATAATGCATAAATTTTATCAATAAACATATTTAATAAATATGTACAAGTATAATTATAATGATAGAAAACAACAATTAATAAATAACTTACTCTAACTTCGCCGCAGGGCGAAGCCATACCCTCCCATCCGTGGGATCTCTTGTCCCGGCCCAACTGTGAATCCCGGACTCGGCAGCAGACCCCTGTGTGGCTGGTGTGGCGGGCGTGGATGCTGTGGCCCGTGAGGATGGTGTAGGTCGTGTGGATGATGTAGGGTGGCTCGTGGGTGAGGGTTGTGTAGCTGGTGAGGCTGCTGCTGCTGAAGGCGGAATATCATCAGCATGTGACCCATGAGAGCCAACAACACTCGTCGGTGCCTGATCTGAAGTTGATGGGAGGGTGGAAGCACCTCTCCCACCACGACCCCTCACACGACCACCGCGAGAGGTGCCAGAACCACGACAGCCACGTCCCCGACCCGTGTCGTTCGTCATCTGTTTACAATAACAACAAGAATAATAGCAATTAATTAAATGGTACATTATACAACAAATAACAAATTAAATAACAAATAACACAAATATGGTATTTTTATATACACTTTCACTCTCCTCATCATCAGATGATATATATTCAATATCCTCGCTAGATTCATTCAATTCATATTGATCCAGTAATACAGTATCAACTACCTCATCAACACCCCCAGGATCCGCAAGATCATTAAAATCTTCCGGCTCAAACTGCAAGTTTATCTGAATTTCATTAATTTCATGAACATCTTGATATGGAGTCTCTGTCTCTCCCTGACTAACTACATTATCTGTGATTGCACTTCTTGCCTTTATCTTAATAACACCCAACCAATCTTGATGTCCCTCGGGATACGATGTGTAATAAACTTGCTCTGCTTGCTGTGCAAAGATGAACGGGTCATACACTTGATATCTCCATGATTGCCTGACCTCAACAATTCCATATTTGTTGTCTACTTTTGTACCCCTATCAGGAGTATTATCGAACCATTCACATTTAAACAACACTAACGTTTTGTGAGGATGACCATAATATTCTAATTCAATAATGTCAGTCAAAATTCCATAAAAGTCATCCTCTAATCCACCGTTGATCGCACGCACACAAACACCTGAGTTAGAAGATTTCATCCCTTGACCCCGTGACCTTGTGTAGAACTTATACCCGTTTATAATATAGATTTCGCATGTTCGAACCCTTCTTTTTGGACCCCATGCCAAAGCTATCAAGAGGGGGTCATTAATTTGGTTAGCTTGATCTAGAACCTACATGATGAATAACACATAGAGTTGTAGATATAAAAAGCATGTTATGAAGATAAATTAAAATGTTGATAAGTTAGTAATTAATTTACGTATTTTTTGAACCACTTTGGAAAATGGTTGGCAATCTCCTGATGAATTTGCAACTCTGAAATGTCGGCATTGAGCTCTCTTAGCAAATTGCTATATATTCTGCATTCATGGGGTTAAGAAAGTATGTCATCAAATTACGTACAAGGATATATATTAATAAAAAAATGTGGTCATGCAATATATAAATGACTTACTCTATATATGGCTCGACCTCTTCACAATTCTGAAGCACGTACAACTCAGCAACTTTTTCATCGCGTTCATCCAACCAACATGTTTTGTATGCACCACACGCACGGCCAGGATAATTAAAAATTGATAGCTGAGGACTATATGAACAACCTTCACCACCGTCGACATTACGCGGGATTCTAGTCCTCCTTGTTTCTATGTCAGATGGATAATAAAAAGAAGCAAACGTGGAGGCCTCCTCAACTAAATACGCTTCACAAATAGAACCTTCTATCCGAGCCTTGTTTTTTACCTTATCTTTCAACGAACGTAAGAACCTAGGATATGTTAAAAGATTTTATGATTATATATAAATATTTAAATAACATTATGATTATAGTTTAAAAAAATATGTATATACCTCTCAAATGGATACATCCAACGATATTGAACCGGGCCACCTACTTTTGCCTCGTATGGTAAATGGGTGGGAAGATGTTCCATCGCATCAAAGAAGCTCGGAGGAAATATTTGTTCCAATTTACATAATAAAACAGGGATATCACGTTCCATAGCCTTTAGTTGTTCAACCTTTAATGTTGTGGATGTCAAGACTCTGAAAAACTGACTGAGCTCAACAAGCGGCTTCCAAATATCATTCGGCAAAGATGAGAATGCAATCGGAAGCAATCGTTGCATGAATAAGTGACAGTCATGACTTTTCATTCCATGCAACTTTCCTTCCTTAGAGTTAACACATCTTGATAAGTTCGAAGCATACCCGTCTGGTAACTTCAGTTGTTTAACCCAATCACAAACAGCTACCCTTTGGGGTTTACTCAACACATATTTTGCCTTCGGTTTTCGCATCTTACCACCACCAATGTCCATCAACTCAAGCTCTTTTCTTTTACATATGTCCGCTATATCTAATCGAGCCTTATATGTATCCTTTGTCTTACCATTGACATCCATCACCGTGTCAAACACATTCATAAATACATTTCGCTCAGTGTGCATCACATCGATGTTATGTCGAATGAGATGTGTTTTCCAATAGGGCAAGCTCCAAAAAATACTTTTTTTTGTCCAATTATGTTCTGTGCCATAACCAGGTATTTATACTCCTCCAGATTCATGAATGAATGGGAATGTCCTAATCATCTGCCAAATCTCTTCTCCAGTTAAATGTCGGGGTGGAGGAGTTTTCTCAACACCACCCTTTTTGAATGCATTTCTATTCCTCCTATAAGGATGGTCTTGGGAAAGGAATTGACGATGACAATCAAAATAAGAAGTCTTGCGACTGTGGGTAAGAGTGAATGCCTTCGACTGCCCCATACAACAAGGACAACCAATCCTACCTGCTGTCATCCAACCCGACAACATCCCATATGCCGGAAAGTCATTGATTGTCCACATCAAAGCTGCCTTCAGTATAAAATTCTGCCTCAATGACACATCATATGTTAAGACTCCAACATTCCACAAATGGGTCAACTCCTCTATGAGAGGTTGCATGTACACATCAACCTTACTTTTCGGATTCGAAGGTCCTGGAATTATTATTGTAAGGAACATAAATTCCCTCTTCATGCACATCCCAGGTGGAAGGTTATATGGAGTTAGAATAGCTGGCCAACATGAGTAAGCTTTACCATATTGACCGAACGGATTAAATCCATCTGTACATAACCCCAATCTGACATTCCGAGATTCTATGGAAAACTCCGGATACATCCTATCAAAATGTTTCCATGCTTCTCCATCTGATGGATGACACAACACACTAGAATCCCTCTGATTGTTACCATGCCATCGCATGTGAGCTGCAGTGGCCATCGAAGAATACATTCTTTGGAGTCTAGGAGTAATCGGGAAGTACCACATCTTTTTTAGGGGGGTTTTTTTAACAACTCCCTTTCTATCAGTTCTTATCTTGTAACGATCAGCACCACAAAATCTACAAGTATCAACTCTCTCATCCAAATATTCATTACGATACAACATGCAATCATTCGGGCAACACTCAATCTTCTCAACACCCAGACCCAAGTTTGCCACTGATTTCTTAGCTTGATAGAAATTTCTAGGCATGCGATTGTCGCTCGGCATTGCCCCACCCATAAATTGAACCCACCGATCAAAATCATGTTTAGTCATATTGCCTTCAGACTTAAGGCTAAGAGCAACCAGAGAAGCCGATAGTTCGGAGTAATCCTGACAACCATCCCACAAAGGTGCTTGTGCGGCTCTCAACATGTCAAAAAATCTTTGTGACTCTGGGTTAGGATCCTCCTCTATGTGTTGAGACCCCATCACACCGTCTAGTTGAATGCCCTTACCAACTTCAGGGCCAGCATGATCCATAATCATCTGCTCGAACGGATTGTAGTCTTCTCTATGCTCACCAGCCCCATAGTATGCATCGTCCACCACAACCGGCGAAACGGGGCAATCTCTCACCGTGGCTGGTCCAGTAGTAGTAATTAGGCATGAACCCCTTCTCATAGAGATGTGCCATCACGTCGTCCCCATAATGATACCGTTTGCACTTACATCTCCTACAAGGACACCTCATCTTTGGTTTTTCTTGTCTAAGATATTCGTCAGAGTTGTGAGCAAACTCCATGAATTCATTCACTCCCTCAATTAACTCATCGGTCACTCCACCTTGTTCCTTCCTTCTATCCATCCACATCCGATGCTCAGGAGCTTCCATGACTGTTAACCAGAACAACAATACTTAGTCGAGTAACACTCATCTTCTTATTGTCACAGGGTATGGCCCTATCCCATTCGAGAACAAACATTTCGAACACTCCGTTAAGAGTTATTCCTTAATTCTCATGCCTCATACCTAACGAAATTTTGGCAGCATTTCCCATTGGTCTCCGGTATACACGAATTGAACGCAGTGACATCTACCACAATCAAATATGCATCCGGAGAACAATAGGAAATGTAAAAGACCAAAATTCAATCAAGTGTAAGATACGAGAATGCAAAGAATAACCGTTAACTTTGTCAAGAAATTAACGCTTTGCTAAATTATTAACATTAGAAATAATAAAACTTTAGCCTTATCTTCCTCTACTAACAAACAACAATTCAAGTTAACAGGGAAGATACTACTTTAGTGGTCATGTACACTTAACATTAAGTAATTGACAAACAACCTATTGAGCTCCGCTCTCTACTATCAAACAACAAATCAAATAGACAAACACATACAACTTTTCCAAATTATCAGCACACAATCAGTCATGCATCTCAAACAACATCACAACCTATTGAGCTCCGCTCCCTACAAATAAATAAAAAATCAAGTTGACAAACACATGCATGGTTTCTAGATTATCAGCATACAAGCAGTCATGCATCTCAAACAATATCAAACCTATTGAGCTCCGCTCTCCCCTAACAAAAGAAAACATAAATGAGACAAATAGCAATCATTTGATTGGCATTTATCAGTACACATCCAACAACCTATTGAGCTTTGCTCTCCACTAACAAACAACAAAACGATTCACATAACACATTACAAGTAATGCAAAACAATAAGAAGTTCATAACATAGGAAGGGGACTATTGACTTACCTCACCGAGACTTAAACTAAGAAGGGGATTACGAAGTTCAAAGTGTGGGACAGAATACAGAAACCTGAAACATACACATCACAAGCATAATCGTCAATGTATAGCTTCAACTACATGCCCATATAACACAAGGACTCCAAGATGCAATAAAAGAGAATAATGAATATAATATGCTAAACAATGGTATCATAAAACAGGGGACATGGAAATGTCCTGATTAATTACTCATTTATAGCAAGAATAGAATTTGGTCATGTGATTATGTGGCTGAAAGTAGGAAAACATTGGGATTAAAGGCTTGGGAACCAATTTCCATCTTCAGTTCAATCACTAAGGCTAATTACAATTGTCCCCATTACTGACTAAATTTTCAAAACTACAAATAAGAAAGATAGACCAAGCAAATCGCTTGAACGTAAAGCAAATCTCAGCACCATGTAGAGTTCACAAGCATATTATTAAAAGAACTATACCATATAGTAAGTTGAGATTGTGACCTTTTCTCATGTGAAATCAAGTTCTTCATCTTGGGAGTTATATTTTCCAGGGACACTATTTGACTAGTTAAATAAAGGGTTTCATAGGCTAAGAAATAATATTGAAGTAGAGCAACAAAACAACGTGTGATACCACATTAATAAATTGAAGTTAAAATCTTTTGCAAATGACTATGTCCATTCCAAACCTAGATAAATACCCAGAATTTCTTATTTTACTTTGATCAACTTCCCAATAACCAATGCGGCAAAGAAAGGTAAATTTCTTATAAATTAATGAGAAAAACCATCTATACTGTGATTAATTTTGAGCAATAACAAAAATAAACCCTTACGAGCCATAGCTATCAATTACAAGGAGTAATCCAGTATAAGCATTATCAATCACATAAAAGATTTCTAAAAACATCATCAATCCCTTACATTCTGATACAAACACAGCACATAGAATACATAAATTCAATTAATTCCAACCAAGATTTCAAGGCATAAACAATCAGTACAAGGGGGATTGTATTGGTTCTAGGGTTTCAAGTTGATTTGGGGAAAACTGAAATCAGACTTGGTATGGGTGAGAAAATCACTCACCAAACAAAGGAGAGATGGTGGTTGTGAGAGGTCCGACGCGGCGGCGGACGGTGGCCGTGGCTGACAGTGGTGGTTCGGACAGCAGGCACGATTTCGCGTGGTGCAGGGCCGCTCTTCGCGCGAGACAGGCGGCAGCACGCTGCTCCTTGGTTGCGTCGGCGAGCGGCGGCTCCGAGCTGGGCTGGCGAAGGTGGCGGTCGTGGTTCGTAGCTGTGCAGGGCGATGGTGGCGGTCGTGGTTCGTAGCTGTGCAGGAGTGGAGGAGATGAGCTTGGAGGAGTGGAGAAGAAGAAGAAAGTGTGAAGATGAGGGGAAAAACAAAATGGGTTTTGTCTGATAAAGAAGGAAGAAAACGTGGAAAGAGGAAGAAAAATGAGTGGACACCGAAAATAGCAGGGAGAGGGGGCGGTGTGAATGGGGGGAATGGGGAAAGGATCTAAATTTAATTTTAGGTTTTCATTAGCGACTGAAATAATTCGGTCGCTAAATCGGTCGCTAATAATTCGGTCGCTAAATCGGTAGCTAATCATTAAATTTTATATTCAGCGACCGAAAAAAATTCGGTGGCTAATTTTAAATATAATCGGTCGCTAATTCGGTCGCAAATTAGGTAAATTTGGTTATCGTTCCATAATTTGTTTTAGCGACTGAATTAGCGACCGAATATTTTGCGACTGATGATATCGGTCGCTAATTCGGTCGCTGAAATTAATTTGTGACCAATCCTAGAAAAAGGTAAATTCAGTCGGAAATTCGGTCGCTGATAGCAACGGATTAAATCGGTCGCTAAAACCAGTTTTTCTTGTAGTGAACTCTAGTTTTTTTAACAGGTTCAACTAGAACCTTTACAAAACAGAGAACCCTAACACAAATCTCAGGACATACTATCCCTTGTGTAAGAGCCTCAAACACTAGCTTTTAAACAGGCGTAGCTAGAACCTTTACAATTCAGAGAACCCTTAACACAAATCACAGGACATACAATTTCTTGTGTAAGAGCCTCAAAAATGTCTCAAGAGATATACCCTCTCTTGTTTGGTAACCAAAAATGTAGTTTGAGTCAATCCGACTCTTACCAAGAAAAAGCACTCTAATTAGTGCAGATAAAAACAAATTGAAGCACAATACAACAACACCTATAAGGTGTGTAGAACTCTCAAGATAATATGGTCAAAGTGATAGTGTAAGAGAAGTAGTATAGAAAAATGATTTTCAGAGTTTTAGCACAGAGAGAAATAGTAGAGTTGTGTGTTGGTATTGTTGAAGGTTGCCTAACCTTGCTTTTATATGAGAAGGGTGATAGTTCAAAAGAAATTAGGTCAAGCCTCATAAAATTCATTTCTGTCGCGTCATAATTGATTATTGTAAAGTCATAATCGATTATTTAAAGCATTTTTCAGGAAGCACATTTTTGACAGAAAAGACATAACCGATTATACTAATCGATTACGAGTCCACTGACTTTCATATAAAAAGCCATAATCGATTACATAATCGATTACGGGGTTTCTGTTTAAAGCTCTTTGAAAGACATTAAGGACATAATCGATTATACAAAAACCATAATCGATTATACTGATTCAAATTTTAAACTCAACGGCTTTAATGTCATAATTACTCATTAACACTAATTAAAGCCATTTAACCTCGACTTATAATCGATTATTGGATTACCATAATCAATTATGGCACGTATAAATTTGAATTTGAAAAACTTGACAATTAAGAAATTGATTGCTCATTAAGTACCAATTAATTGTCAATTTTAATCCCTTTAAAGCAGATGATAAATTCTTTTAAGCATATGTTAAATGTGTGTGTGTGTGACCAATATTAAATTGAGACCTCTACTTACCATTTACACACTTTTTCTAAAACAAACAATACACTTAATAAAATTTCCATTTTGCCCCTTGTGCTTGCTTGATCTTATGGATATTGTTTGCAATCTAGTCCTTCTTGGATTTTAGCTTTTCCAGCTCTTGACATCTTAGCTTTGTTTATTCCAACCTGAACTTTTCTATTTCACTATGTTCTCATAAACCACATTAGTTCAAGGTATAGAAAATATTATACATTTATTTTCATGTACAAAGCTATATACAATAATTCATAAGACATATTTTAAGATAATATCATATTTAATATTTCTTATGTCTTTAGGCATATAATACTAATTCCAAGTATATTTCTATGCCAAATTATTATATTGTCAATCACAAACATATATTATATATATAATCAAATATCACATGTGTATTCACTCAATATTATATTAAACATATTGATTGGTTCATGTTCTCCCTCTTAATACTATATTTGTCAACATCAAAACCTATATCACCTTTAGGTTCACATTCTCCCCATTTTTTATGGTGACAAATACTTATAGCAAATGTATAAAGATATTCTATCCTTTTAGTATTTCTCCCCTTATGTATGACATAGTTGGTACATTGCTCTCCAAATATTATTTGCTGTTTTCTAAGGATATTTGCTATTTTTCTCACCCTATTTGATAGCAGCAAAAAGGATTTAAATCTCCTCTAAAACTGTGCATTTATTATCAAGGTTTCTCCCCCTTAAGATTTGACTTTATTGATTGTGGGAACCTTTTTATTATAGAAGCAATTTGTAATTAATGCACAATGGATATTCATTTGATTTCTCTATTCATTCAAGGTATATCCATTTTGGGTGATAAGATCAGAAATAAAATTAATGTTGTCAATGGATCTTTCATTTATAAAGGCACCACGAATTAAGTTCCAAGATTCAAGTTTTAAGAATTTTTGAAAAATTTTGAACTTTCAAAACTTGGACTAATTTGGCAAGAGATACTCAAATATAAAAAGATGCCAAATTCATTAACCACAATCTCAAAAATATTAATTTAATTTCTTGTGGTGTAATTAAAGATTTATATAAAAATATATTTTTGAATTTCAAATAATCATCCGGATTCCAAAATTAATGAAATTTTCGAAATTAATTTTGAAATCCTCAATTGGCAAAAAGAAATATTCAAATAAAATATGTCAAACTCTTTTAAGAACTTTCTTTATTAACCACAGTCTTAATAGATTTCCATTTATGTATTTTTGGTATAATAAAAGATTTTCATAAAATAGACAATTTTGAATTTCAAATTATATAATCATAAATTTTTGAAAATAGTCAAAAATTTGAAATTTGAATTTGAAATTTGAAATCTTGAACCATTAAAAAGCAATATCATCATAATTTCTGTTGATCATCTAAGTTTTAAAATGAATTCTCAAAAGATTTTCAAATCAATCAACATCAATGATTTATTACCACAATCAACATCTAATAAAGTTCAATCATAAATCAATAAATAATTTTTCAATCAGATTTTGATTTTCAAGAGAAATGAGGAAATGGTGATTTCTGGATTTCAAAATATATATTTCCATCATTAAAAAAATTTGAAATTAATAAAAAATAATTTGAATTTTGAATTTAAAAACTTAAAAATTGAATTCTCTTTATTATGATGTTTAAAAGATATTAAAGTGATATAATCACTTATTGATTATTTACATTTCAAAAAGATTTGATCTACGTCCAGTCCCCAAGGCAATACCACCAAGGGTTTTCAATCAACTCTATTTTTTTAACAGGATCAACTAGAACCTTTACAAAACAGAGAATCCTTAACACAAATCTCAGGACATACTATCCCTTGTGTAAGAGCGTCAAACACTAGCTTTTAAACAGGCGCAGCTAGAACCTTTACAATTCAGAGAACCCTTAGCACAAATCACATGACATACAATCCCTTGTGTAAGAGCCTAAAAAATATCCCAAGAGATATACCCTCTCTTGTTTGGTAACCAAAAATGTAGTTTGAGTCAATCCGACTCTTACTAAGATAAAGCACTCTAATTAGTGCAGATAAAAACAAATTGAAGCACAATACAACAACACCTATAAGGTGTGTAGAACTCTCAAGATAATATGGTCAAAGTGATAGTGTAAGAAAAGTAGTATAGAAAAATGATTTTCAGAGTTTTAGCACAAAGAGAAATAGTAGAGTTGTGTGTTGGTATTGTTGAAGGCTGCCTAACCTTGCTTTTATATGAGAAAGGTGATAGTTTAAAAGAAATTAGGTCAAGCCTCTTAAAATTCATTTCTGTCGCGTCATAATTGATTATTGCTAAGTCATAATCGATTATTTAAAACAATTTTTAGGAAGCACGTTTTTGACAGAAAAGACATAATCGATTATACTAATCGATTACGAGTCCACTGACTTTCATATAAAATGCCATAATCGATTACATAATCGATTACGGGGTTTCTGTTTGAAGCTCTTTGAAAGACATTAAGGACATAATCGATTATACAAAAACCATAATCGATTATACTGATTCAAATTTTAAACTCAACGGCTTTAATGTCATAATTACCCATTAACACTAATTAAAGCCATTTAACCTCGACTTATAATTGATTATTGGATTACCATAATCGATTATGACACGTATAAATTTGAATTTGAAAAACTTGACAATTAAGAAATTGATTGCCTTGGATGCCATGTGGACAACTTTGAATGGGTCATTACCCATAGTTTAAGTATATCTAATTTTTAACAGGACTTTGTAATTTATACTATTCAGTTACTCTGATGTATTATATTTATTATGTCGTAATTAATGAATGTAATCAGTTTCTTTGGATGAAACGAACTTTTATATGCTTGTGAGGCTGTGAAAGGGAAATAGAGACTTTCCTTTTCGACTGGTCATGACTATGAAATTCGGGTCATGATAATTCAGTAATGAATTCATTTTCTTCTCATGATCAGCTACTCCTCCTCCTATGGCTCCATCTCAATTGGCTCAGTCAAAGGCTCCTCAGAGGTTAATTCCAGAGTAGCTCAAGACTTGAAAGTAGTTGGCGAATTCTGGAATGACACTGTTGAGGAAGAGGAAGGAAATCCTGAAGATGTTGATGCTCAGAATAATGATAATTTTCAGGTGGATCTTAGGGAGATTTCAGATTTCTTTTGGAGAAGTATTAGACTGAAGTCCTTTACTGTTAATAATAGAGGTGATCAATTGCCTAACTTATGGGATTTTGTGCTGAGCAAATGGATCCTATTGATATTTCTGCAACTAGACAATATATATATCACTGTCCTTAATGGTTGAGCAGCAAAAGATAAATATTACAGGCATCTATGCTTCAACTAATGTTGCTGTCAGGAAGGATTTGTGGAGTGATTTGCAGGTAGCAGTGAATAGCAATTCTGGTCCTTGGTTGATAGTTGGTGATTTCAAAAATTGGTCAGATGCTTGTTCTTTAACTCTCTTCCCACTAGAGGAGCTGAATTCACGTGGACTAATGGTAGAGGAGCTGCAACTCATACAGAAAGAAGATTAGACAGAGCCCTATGTAATGATGATTGGTTTAATTTCTGGTCTGCAACAGCTTGTAATATTCTTACCAGGACTCAATATAATCATCATCCATGGTTATCCTCTTCCAAAAGTTAAAAGCCTTAAAAGCTGCTCTAAAGGTGTGGAATAAGGATGTATTTGGTGATGTGCACAGATTAGTGGGCTCAGATCAAGCAAGACTTGATGATATTCAAACTGACGTTGTTGTAAATATATGGCCTCTGATGATCTGTACTCACAAAAAAAACAAGCTCAAGTCAGTCTGCAAGAAGCCCTCTCATTTCAAGAAGAATTTTGGAAAGAAAAAGCTAGAATCACCTGGTTCACTAAAGGGGACAGAAACACCGCATATTTTCACAAGTTGGCCAAGATCATCACCTAGTTTCAAAACATCTTTTATGTATGTTTGAAACATTAAAAATAATAAATTAATTACGTCAAATCAAACTAGTAAGAATTATTAGGAAAAAAACCAATAAATAAAAAATTAATATTGAAAAAATAGAATAAATATATATTAAATTTTATATACGTGGTTTGGTTTGGATTGGTTCGATTTTTAAAAAGCATAAAAAATTCAATCTGCTAGGTTTTCATAAAACAAGATAAAAAAAATAGACATCTATTGTGTTCGGTTTTCGATTTTCTTTTGGATTGATTTGGATATGAACTTCCCCAGACACCTGTAATATTGTAATCTGTAACTATTCCCAATTAAACAGCATGTTAGCATTTTCCTTAAATCACCATTTTTCCTTAGAGATTTTTTTACCTCTATTTCCATGAAAATACAAACACAATAGATGATTACTTGACGGAAGCAAACAAGAATCCCTGCACGGAAACTTTTTGGGGAGCTTTCTTGAGGCAAATACTTCCTCCGGTCTACAATGTAAGTAAAAATTTCCAAATTTTTTGGTCCAAAATATAAGCAAATTCCAACTACTTTCTTCTCATTTAATGAAGTTATTCTCAAAATACCCTTCATTTAATATAAATTTTGTTTTCCAATGACTTCTTTTATTCTCAATAACACAAGTTTAATAAATAAGAGGAAGGGTAATTTAGGTAACAAACTTAATTTTTTATTCCCAATGACTCTTTTAAATGAGATCAACTAACTATCTTAATATGTGTATCCCATTTAATTTTTGCTTACAATAAAGACCGGAGAGAGTAATAATGAACAACGAGAAAAATTTAGAAATTAAATGGGTCACGCCCCCCGTTGTAGTGCAGCTACTCGACTTTGTACCGGCACATTCTTAAATGGGAGATTTCAAAAGTTACATCAAAAGTTCTATCCAGGGCTGGCCCAAGGGTGAAACTGGTAAAACTAGGGTTTTAGGTCTTCAAATTTTTTTTTTTACTACCTATTTTAATAATATTTTTTTTACAACGTATATATACCATATTTTCTTCATCTACTAAAAGATGAAACATTTTACAAGATCATATCCCTAGCCTTGTCACAAACACATTGGGAAAGTCATATTGAAAGTGTAAAAGCTTTAAGATTTCAAACTTCACAAACAAGAGATGCTTTATTGAAATTAGGTGAAGTTAATGACGAACCTAAAATAAAAAGTGAAGTTGATTGTTTAACAACTTATGAGCTTGAAAATTTTGAGTTTTTATTAAGCATGACTATTTGGTATGAGATATTGTTTGTGGTAAACTCAGTTAGTAAAAATATGCAATCAAAGGATATGTGTATTGATGTTGCTATACAATAATTGAAAGGTCTTATTTCATTTTTTGAAAAATATAGGGAAGGCTGATTTGAAAATGCTTTAATTTCTGCCAAAGAAATTGCCACATAAATGAATATAGAACCAAAGTTCCGTGAAAAACTTATTATTCGTAGAAAGAAACAATTTGATGATATTATTGACAGTGAAGTTGTAAAATCCCCCGAAGAATCATTTAAAGTTGATTACTTCTTGTACATAATAGATCAAGCAATCACGTCATTTCAAAGTAGATTTGAACAATTTAAAATGTATCAATATATTTTTGGTTTTCTATTTAGTATTGAGAAATTAAGGTCATTGGATGATAAAAATTTAAAAGAAAATTGTCTTCACCTTGAACGTTCATTAAAACATAATGACAACTCTGATACTGATGGATTAGATTTATTTACAGAACTAAAAATTTTAAGAGAAATTATACAAGTGGAAAATGATACACCAATTGACATACTTAATTATATAATAAGGCTTGATTCTTTTCCAAATGCATATATCGCTTATAGAATAATGTTAACGATTCCCGTAAGCGTTGCTTCGGCAGAAAGAAGTTTTTCAAAACTAAAATTAATAAAATCTTATCTAAGATCGATAATGTCTCAACAAAGATTAAATGGACTAGCTTTATTATCGATTGAAAAAGATTTGTTAAATGAAATCGATTACAATAATTTAATAAATGATTTTGCATCTCAAAAAGCACGAAAGATAAACTTTAAATAAAAATATAATAATTTTTATAATTTTTTATTATTTTCTTTTAAAGGCCTCATTTTGGAATTCGCTTTAAGCCTCCAAAAGTATTGGGCCGGCCCTGGTTCTATCAAAAATAATTTTTTAAAAAATCTTGATTATGATCGGATTATTAAAGATTTTGCAGCAAAAAAATGCAAGGAAGACAATCTTCAAATGATTATGAGGATATCATTTTCCTGAGTTCATTCAGGGCACCCAAAATCTCAGGACCGGTCCTGAAGCATAATGTGCTAAGCAGATAACTAGATAAACACAAATAACTAAAACTGAAAATTGAAATATAAAAATATAAAATGAAAGGAAAGAACTAGGCACAACTCAATCAGCGCCATCATCTGTTGTAAGATTGCTACTCCTCCTTACACTGATCATCATCCTGGTCCCCAGGAAATGGCTGCCAATCTACTAGAGGTTGCATTTTGGTGCATGTTAAATCACTAGCACACGTAACCCACAAGGTGTGGTCCAAGTGGCTAGTAGTTTGGGCCCTTTAACCATATGTACAGGGTTTAATTCCTGGTGATGGGAATAGAGCTGCATGTGTGGGTAGAGGATGGGCTGTCGCAAGGCCCGCGAGCCTGTTTTCACGGCAAGGCATTGTTGCAGGTTGTCGCAACAATTTGGTGATTGGCCCAAATTTGTTGATTGGGACCTCAAATGCATGATTGTTACTTGTTTACCCTCTTAAGCTACTGTATAAATAAAAACCTGAGTTTTTGCAAATTTAAAAGTGGTCTCTAATAGAACTTGAAATCGAAGGCAGAAAAATAAACGTGAGCAGGAGAAGTTATTGGAAAGGGGTAAAACTGTTCGAGAAGTTATGGGAGGGAGTAAAAATTCTATTTTAACATTTTTTCTTCAAATAAGTAGATTAGTACAATCATATTAATATATTGTAAGGGTAAATATGGAAAACAAATGTTTCAACCAAAATTCAAACATTCCCTTTATAATAGACCAAATAGCCAATTTGGTCCCTGAAATTGCGACTTAGTATCAAGTTGGTCATTAAATTAAGAAAATTACCAACTTAATCCCTGAAACTGGAAACCGTGATTCAAGTTGGTCTCTCCGTTAATGACCGTCCCTTAACGCCGAGAAGGGAGCTTATGTAGCACGTTAAGTACCCAGCTGTACTGCCATCTCATCATCCACTCACCCAAACACAATTTTGGGGACTAATTTGAAATTTCAGGGACTAAATTCAAACTCGCTAGGGATTTAATTTGGGTTTCATCTTCTTCCCCCACCCTTCTCTAACAGCTCTTTCAGGTTCTTCCCACTCTCTGTGCTACCTATCTGGTTCTTAGCAAGCCTGAACTAAAGACGAAGGAGATGAGGAAAGGGGTTTATAGTTCTCCCATGCGAAATGGGTCGCAATCCTCCAGGCTTAATGGGTCTGAAAACCAGAACCCCTTTGTTATGTTCTGCACATGTCATGTTCCTAAGCGAGTTGTTTATCGCATTTCCAGAACTTTGAGGAACCCTGGGAGACCATTCATTGCATGTCCATTGCCAAAGGTAATTTGAAGAATAAAGAATTAGGGTTTTTGACTTGAGATTTCTTCCCCAAATCTGGAAATTTCATATATAATGTTCTTCTTTTTCTGTGTGCAGGAAGCTGGTGGCTGTGGCTTTTTTTGCTGGGTTGATCCACTTCCAACTTTCAACATGGTCCCTGAATTTAATAACTTAATATCAGATTAGTCCCTGAATTTAATAACTTAGAATCATATTAGTCCCTGCATTTATACCCTCTGAGGTGCATTCACTTGCACTGCATGTGTTGGTTGAGGTTGAACTGGTTGTTGAGCATTTCTTGGTTGAGTATGTGCGCAAGAAGTGCCAGTGCAAGTGAATGCACCACAAAGGGTATGTGCGCACGAAGTGCCAGTGCAAGTGCCCTAATAGCAAGTGAGTGCACCACAGAGGGTATGTGCGCATGGACTAATTTGAATTTAAGTTATACAAGTAAGGGACTAATTTGATATAAAGTATGTAATTACAGGGACCAACTTGAGACTAACTTTTCAATCTCAATTGAGCAGGCTAGGAGGTATGGAGTCAGAGGTTCAGTTATTTCATCTAGGGAGAAGGCTACACCAGTGAGGGCACCTACACCATCTCAAGCACCACCACCTGTACCTATGCCACCACCATATACAAGGCCTGTTATGGTTCGCATAGTAGCACCACCAGCGGCTCCAACATCCAGGGGAGGAGTACCTCAATTCATGTCTTTCATCCCAACCCCTGGGCTACCACAAAATCGTCCACCCCAACTTTGAATCTACCGGCATTTGAAGTTGTGATGCTACTTTGATTTAATTTGCACATTCAGGTGATTTTTTTTTTTTATCTCATACACAATGAAGCGGAACAGAGGAGGAAGGTGTTAAGTCTCTAAAATGTCTGCGTGCATTTTCCTAAGTTTTGATGAAAACTAAACATTGGGTAATGATTTAATTAACCTATTTTGTGGTTGCTAACCTGTCTACTTAGTGTACAGATCAGAAGATTACAAAACTCACCTGTCTGTCTACCTAAGTCTCACCTGTCTGTAGTAGCCAAGAAGTCAACCTGTCTGCTGACTAGGATTGTTGATTATGTGCAAACTGTTTTTACAACCTGTCTACCCTTCAACTTACCTAAGGTTCTTCGTTAAAGGAACTCGAAGTACAGGAAGCTTTTGCAAGCTGTCCCCTCATGAAGAATACTCTGAGAACTTTCTCACGCTTATCAAGAAACTCAGAAATGCTCTCTCTCAAGCAAACAAGGAAGTCAGAGATAAACTTCCAGTTAAAGAACATTTCCAACATGCTTTATTCCCTAGTACTTTCAGTCATTACACAAAAAGGGAAATGTACTCTGCAAAAGTACAAAAGCACTCTGCACAACTCTGAGTTGGCATCTACACGATACATAAAGCTATTATCCCTCATGTTAGAGTACAACCAACGTCTTCATTGCATTAATGGCTGCCCAGAACGACTATATTGCATTTAATGAAGCTCTGCCTGAAGCCATAGTTACAAGGAATGTCTCTAACGGATATTAAATGTTTGAAGGCTATAAATACAGAAGTCATTGAAGATGAACATAATCAGAGTTTTTACAAAGCATTAAAGAGCCATTACTCTGTTCATTTATTCATTCTGTATTCTTCAATCATTTGAAGTTATTACGCAGACTTTCCTAAAGCCTTATATTTAAACCACTCTCTGAGTGTTAGTGAAAGGTCTGTAAGTGTATTTATTACAAACAAAACTCTCAAACAAATTTGTGTTGGAGCCTGAAGAGGCTAGGTGTGCAAAGAATACTTGTGTTGGAGCCTGAAGAGGCTAGGTGTGCAAACAATACTTGGAGTCTGTAACCTGATCAGTTATAGTGGATAAATCTTGGTGCTGCCAAGGACTGGACGTAACTCTTTGTGTTAAAGAGTGAACCAGGATAAATCTCCGTGTTAATCTCTCTTCCCTTAATCTCTTTAGTTGTTTAGATTATATATCATCTGCTTTCTAACTAAGGGGTTAAAACTGCTTTTATCAAGACTGTTTCTGTTTTATACGTGTGTTGTTTTCTGCGTAAACTACAACAGACAGGTGACCTGTCTGTGTAACCTTTTACACCCGTCTGTGCTTGGCTTCTGCATGCAAAAGTTTTTAACTTTATTTTAATTTCTGATAAACACAATTCAACCCCCCTTCTCGTGTTTATAGCTGTCTATTTCAGAAGGAGCAGAGCAAAAGGAACCAGAAAGAGTTGTTGGAGAAGGGTGGGGGAAGAAGATGAAACTCAAATTAAAACCCTAGCGAGTTTCAATTTAGTCCCCCGAAATTGTGTTTGGGTGAGTGGGTGATGAGATGACAGTACAGTTGGGCACTTAACGTGCCACATAAGCTCCCTTCACGGCGTTAAGGGACAGCCATTAACGGAGGGACCAACTTGAATCACGGTTTCCAGTTTTAGGGATTAAGTTGGTAATTTTTTGAATTCAGGGACCAACTTGATACTAAATCGCAATTTCATGGACTAAATTGGCTATTTACTCCTTTATAATAGTAAGTAAGTATAATAGTACTAGCGGAAAGACAGTTATTGATGTGTCTGTCTATCTGCATTTCTATTTCTTTTACTCGTGTGCATCATAGTTCCATAGTTTTGGCAATTAAAATTTGTCTTGCTAGAAGAATATGGAGAAAAAAAAAACAAAACACTCAATGAAATGATTTTGAACACAAACAGAATTTTATTTCACTCACAAAGATTGGTCCTTTGTTAATGACCAACTTACAAATGTTGGAGAGGGACTCGCTGGAGTTTCCCTTTTGTACTTTCTAATATTCTGACACAAAGATACAACACAAAAAGTGAGTTAACAAATGACCGATACCCTATTTATAAGCCATATGATCAATTCCTTGTTTTGACCGACAACTATTGAAGAGAAGTTCAATTTGAATTAAAACACTAACTATGAGTTGGCAATTCCTTAAGGGTTAAGCATTGACTTAGTCAAAAAAACAACTAAGTATGAGGTGTCTAGTCTAACATCTTAATAGCTAAGATTTTGATTCTTCAAACTTCCAACATGTTCTGGAACTATGACAACAAGACAAGTTTAATTTCTAACATCCTCCACTTGGCTGGACCATTCCAAGCATATTCTTCAACTTCAAGAACAAATTGATTTTGAGTGGCTTTGTAAATATATCTGCAATTTGGTCTTCTAATGAACAATACTCAACTACAATTTCTTTATCTCTAACCAAGTCTCTAGTGTAGTGATGCTTGATGCTGATGTGTTTGCTGCGTCCATGAAAAACTAGATTTCTTGTCAAAGCAATTTTTGATTTATTGTCACAAAATATTCTTGTAGGACCTTCTTGTTGTAATCAAACTGCTTGACTTGCACAATTTGTAGCCGCTATATATTTTGCCTCTGCTGTTGAAAGGACAACTACTTGTTGTTTCTTGGATGACCATGAAAATACACCTGACCCCAGATAAAAGGCATAACCTGAAGTACTTTTCCGCGTTTCAGTATCACCTCCCCAATCACTATCTGTGTATCCAACCAGTTCTATTTTGTTAGCATTTGAGTAAAAGATACCATCATCAATTGTACCTTTAATATATCTTAAAATTCGCTTTGCTGCTTGCCGATGAGATTGTCGTGGTGAATCCATGAATCTGCTTATGAGTCCAACTCCATAAACTATGTCAGGTCTTGTTGCTGTCAGGTACCTCAGACTTCCTACTAATCTTCTGAAATTAGTTGGATTGACAAGGTCACCACCACTTTCCTTTTCAAGCTTCAATCTTTTTTCAACTGGTGTCAAGATTGGTTTGCAAGCTTCTATCTTAAATTTCTTCAGAACATCTGCTGCATATTTCTTTTGTGAAATAAAAATTCCTTCACACATCTGTTTAACCTCAATGCCTAGGAAGTAAGACATCAGGCCCATATCAGTCATTTCAAACTACGTAGTCATATTCTTCTTGAATTCAGCTAACCATTTTGAGTTGTTGCCGGTGAAGATTAGGTCATCATGCTCTGGGTGCTTGCTTCAATCCATACAGTGCTTTCTTCAACCTGTACACCTTATCTTCTTCTCCTTGTTTTAGATAACCTAGTGGTTGCTCAATATAAACTTTTTCATCAAGTATACCATTCAAGAAAGCAGACTTGACATCCATTTGGAATATTTTCCACTGATTCTGTGCAGCAATAGAAATAATCATACGTACCGTATCCATTCTGCCAACTGGAGCAAATACTGAAATAGACAACTATAAACACGAGAAGGGGGGTTGAATTGTGTTTATCAGAAATTAAAATAAAGTTAAAAACTTTTTGCATGCAGAAGCTAAGTTCGGACAGGTGTAAAAGGTTACACAGACAGGTCACCTGTCTGTTGTAGTTTTCTCAGAAAACAACACACGCATACAGATGAAAAATAAGCTTGATAAAAACAATTTTAACCCCTTAGTTAGAAAGCAGATAATATATAATCAAAACAACTAAAGAGATTAAGGGAAGAGAGATTAACACAGTGATTTATCCTGGTTCACTCTTTAACACAAAGAGCTACGTCCAGTCCTTGGCAGCACCAAGATTTATCCACTATAACTGATCAGGTTACAGACTCCAAGTATTGTTTGTACACCTAGCCTCTTCAGGCTCCAACACAAGTATTCTTTGCACACCTAGCCTCTTCAGGCTCACTCAGATTTGTTTGAGAATTTGGTTTGTAATAAATACACTTACAGACAGACAGATCTTTCACTAACACTCAGAGTGATTTAAATGTAAAGCTTAGGAAAGTCTGCGTAATAACTTCAAATGATTGAAGAATGCAGAGTGAATAAATGAACAGAGTAATGGCTCTTTAATGCTTTGTAATCTCTGATGTGTTCATCTTCAATGACTTCTGTATTTATAGCCTTCAACCATTTAATATCCGTTAGAGACATTCCTTGCAACGATGGCTTCAAGCAGAGCTTCATTAAATGCAATATAGTCGTTCTGGGCAGCCATTAATGCAATGGAGACGTTGGTTGTACTCTAACATGAAGGATAATGGCTTTATGCATCGTGTAGAAGCCAACTCAGTTGTGCAGAGTGCTTTTGTACTTTTACAGAGTATATTTCCCTTTCTGTGTAATAACCGAAAGTACTAGGGAATAAAGCATGTTGGAAACATTCTTTAACTGGAAGTTTGTCTCTGACTTCCTAGGTTGCTTGAGAGAGAGCACTTCTGAATTTCTTGATAAGCGTGAGAGAGAGATTCAGAGTCTTCTACATGAGGGGACAGCTTCCAAAAGCTTCCTGTACTTCGAGTTCTTTAACAAAGAACCTTAGACGAGTTGAAGAGCAGAGTAGAGACAGGTTGTAAACCAGTTTGCACATAGTCAACAATCCCAGTCAGCAGACAGGTTGACTTTTTGGCTTATACAGACAGGTTGATACTTAGGTAGACAGACATGTGAGTTTTGTAATTTTCTGATCTGTACACTAAGTAGATAGGTTAGCAACCACAGAGTAGGTTAATTAAATCATTAATCAATGTTTAGTTTTCATCAAAACTTAGGGAAATGCACACAGACATTTTAGAGACTTAACAATCTCCCCCTTTTTGATGATGACAAACATTCAGATGATTTAATGAACCTTAGAAAATATCATCTTACAGAATAATAGAGAGTAGACAGGTTGATATTTTCTATATGTGTAGACAGGTGCATTTGAGTTCAATTAATAGTATCAGAGCAATATGCAGCAGGTTTAAGTTCAAAATATCTGAGTAACAGAGAATTAATTTTTTTTACCAATTGTTATATTCTCCAGAACATTTAGCATATAACCATCACATAATTTTCTCCAATCATACAATCATATTTTACATTAATCATCTTACATTTTTCTCCCCCTTTTGTCAGCAACAAAAAGGAACAAACAGATAACAGTAGAGAGAAAAAGAGACAATAAAGAGAAAATAAGGAAGATAAAGTAACATCGATTTTATTCATCATAAGCATTTCATTTACAAGGCAGTTTCTACAGACATCTACCTAGACTGATTAAAAAGAAGATACAAGGAGTCAACTTTCTTTTCTAACAGCAGCCTAGCATGCCTCTCTGCATCCAAATGTCTTCTGACTTCTTCTAGCTCAGTCTTAAGAAGATTGAAGCTATCTAAATCCACCATCTGAGAGGAGGAGGCTTCTGTAGACAGACTGGTTGAAGCAGCAGACAGGGTTGGATACCAGGGTAAGGCTAAAACTGGGGGTGCCTTAGGTACAGAGAAAGGTGAGGAGACATGGGGAAAGAAATACTGATGGATGGTTCTGAAATAGAATAAAGGAAGAAAAGCTAAGTTAAACAAAGGTTTGATTCTGACTAGGTCAAAATCAGGGGAGGGAAAGACATAGGAGAGTCTTTCACATAGAGACAGACGAGTGACTCTAATTTGGATAGGAGGGGGAAGAGGTTGATTGGCTAAGACAGATGGAGGTAAGGGTAAGAGAGAGTCTATGTGAGAGAAAAACGAATTAGACCCTGTGACTAAGAGAAAGAAGTATCTAGACCTAGAGGGTAACATCACAACAGAGGCAGGATAGTGAGATCCTTCCAATGTTCTAATGAACAAAACAATAGGGGGATAGAAGAAAATCTCCCTACATGGGTTCAGAATGTGAGGTGGAGGAGAAGGGATGACAGATAAGTGAGAGACACTTGCAGTCATTAGAGATTACAAATCACTCACAAACAGTCTTGATGATATGCCAGATTGTTCTCTGGGAGTTGAGTCCCTGTGAACAACTGTGTACTGACATATATCAGACACAACATCAAAAGATGTTTGGGTGGGGTGAGAAGAGACAGGTGAATGAAAAGGGGAGGCAACAGATAAAGGATTGACAAAAAGGGCAGAGGGGGATGAAACTACAGAACCTTGAATACCTAGGTGAAGGGGAGAGGATGGTGCAGAAGGAAAGGTGAAAAGCTGATCTTCAAAGAGTCTTGGCTTCTTCCTTGAAGGGGACAGAGAAGTAGCTTCAGGGTGATCAACTGTCTGAGTCCCATCAGACAGGTCAGCAGAGATTGCAGTAGCAGCAACAGCAGCAGGCTCTTCTGCAGGAACTTCTTCCCTTCCAGCAATGGCCACCATAGGCATAGGGTAGCCTGACCTTCTTTTTCTGGGAATGATTCCCAGATCAAGAGGTTTGATCTCCCTAGGCTCCTCTGAGGGTGGAGAGGTCTGCTCCCCCTGAGCAGGTGCTTCCTCTTTACTAGGTTCAGACTCCACTTGTCTGACCTTGGTAAAGGTCTTCACCAGTCTTCTCTTCTTGGTGGGTTGTGCAGAAACCACACCAGATTTTCCAGCCTCACTGGTCTTCCTCTTGGGAGAGGGTTTCTTCAGCTTGAATCTAAGAGGCTCAACTGTCTCAGCAGATTCTTCAGAAGCTGTGGGTTCCTCAGGCCTCTGGTCCTGTCTGGCCACTTTTCCAGCAGGTTTCCAGATCCTCTCAGAGATTGGAACCTCTGATTCACTAGTGGAATCAGCTGGTTCTTCTGCTTTTTCTTTCAGCTTCTGCTCAGCAGCAGGCTTCTTCTTTTTCTTCTTGTCTTCTTCTTCATCCTCCAGAGGGATGCCTTCAATCCCCATCATAGACAGGACCTTCTTGTCTATTGGCAGGGCCATGTCCACAAAATGGACATCAGTTGGAACAAACAACTTGTTCCTAAAAACCCTTGTCAGTAGCATTCCATAAGGGTAGGTAGGCATGTTTGTCCTTCTGATCAGAGACTCAAGATACATGTAGATGAGATCATTGATGTCTATCTTGATTTTGTGAATCAAGTGGTACAGAGCAAATCTGTCCATCTTGGTCACATTGCCTCGTGATCCTTTTCTTGGCATCACACACTCCAGAAGCAGCTTGTGCAAGAACCTGCACTTGGGCACCATGCTGACAGGCTTCTTGTTCTCAGGGTTGGGAACTCCATATATAGCAATATTGACGTTTCCAGTTCCTACCTGATCTTCCCACTCAGGTCTGAAGGCAGTTCCAATCCTTGGGCATCTAGTTGCCAATTCCAAAGAGCCAATGGGAAACTGGAGAGTTACATCAGCTGACATTTGAGCCTTGAAGCTCTTGGTTCCATCAACCACATTGGTGATGACCACAACATTCCTCCAGAAATCTCTGACAAGCTTGGGATGAACCAGCTCCTTGATATCAAAGAAGGTTGTCCACTTAGAGTATTCCAACTCTTCAGTGACATCCATTCCCCATTTCTTCATCTGTTGGAGATCAACAGTCTTGCCTGGAAGAATCTTCTCAACATCAGCTATTCTCAGTTCGTATTTCTCAGCAATCTCTTTTGGGGACAGACGCTTTGAAGATGGCATTTTTCAGAGAGGAGAGAAAGAGAGTTTTGGAAGAGAGAAGGGTTAGAACGAGAGGAAGACGAAGATGAAAAGACTTAGGGCTTTTGAGAAGGATAAAGTTTGAAACTTTCTGAAAATTGCCTTTTAAAGCAATAAAAGCAGGAGAGAGAAAATAAACATTTTTAATTTAGAAATGGCACGATTTATGTGGGGAACTGTAGCACCCACTTAAGACATAATGAAAACATGGTTTCGAGGTAAAAACTGCCGTGTCCATGATTAGCTTCAGATTAACAAATGGTATTAAATAAATAAATAATAACCATTTTAATAAAACTGTTGAGTTTCAGCATAGTGACTCAGCAGAGTCAGATAGGTGATCACAGACAGTTCAAAACTCAGACATTTCATTCAACAATACAATGCATGTTTAAATTATCTCTAATAAATAAAAATCTTTCTTCTGCTAAAGGCTTAGTGAAGATATCAGCCCATTGATTTTCAGTTTTAACAAACTTAATATCAAAGATACCTTTCTGAACATAATCTCTAATGAAGTGATGTTTGATCTCTATATGCTTAGCCTTAAAATGCTGAATAGTATTTTTAGTTAAGCAGATAGCACTAGAATTATCACACCATACAGATATTTTATGCTCAAAAATAGAGTAATCCTCAAGTTGATGTTTTACCCATAAGAGTTGAGAGCAACAACTAGCAGCTGAGATATATTCTGCTTCAGTAGTAGATAGAGCAATAGTTGTCTGCCTTTTGCTTGACCAAGAGACTAAATTTGCTTCAATGAAGTCGCATCCTCCACTGGTGCTTTTTCTTTCTATTCTGTCTCCAGCAAAGTCAGCATCACAGAATCCCACTAATCTGTATTCTTTAGTTCTTAAATATAGCAAACCAAGATTAGTAGTACCAAGCAAATATCTAAATGTTCTCTTAACAGCTTTAAGATGAGATTCTCTTGGGTCAGATTGAAATCTAGCACACATGCAGACACTAAATTGAATATCAGGTCTTCTTGAAGTTAAGTACAGCAAAGATCCAATTATACCTCTGTAGACAGTTTGGTCTACCTTTTTACCTTCATCATCTTTATTTAGTTTTGCATTGGTTTCCATGGGAGTTTTCATAAGTTTAGCACTTTCCATTTTGTATTTCTTAAGCATTTTCTTGATATACTTTTGTTGATGGATGTAGATTCCATCACTTGTCTGTTTGATTTGTAGACCAAGGAAGAACTTCAATTCTCCCATCATGCTCATCTCAAATTCTGCTTGCATCAGCTTTAAAAAATCCTTGCATAGCTTTTCATTAGTTGCTCCAAAAATAATATCATCAACATATATTTGGACTATAATGAAATTTTCTTTAGAGCTTTTCTTAAACAGAGTAGTATCTACTTGACCTCTTGTAAAACCATTATGCATGAGAAAAGAGCTTAGTCTATCATACCATTCCCTAGGTGCTTGCTTTAAACCATATAATGCCTTTTTAAGTTTAAAAACATGATCTGGTTTATCAGTATCTTCAAAACCAGGGGGTTGTTTAACATAAACTTCTTCTTCAGTTATTCCATTAAGAAAAGCACTTTTCACATCCATTTGAAAAAGAGTCATTTGGTGTTGTGCAGCATATGACATCAGAATGCGAATAGCTTCTATTCTAGCTACGGGTGCAAATGTTTCAGTATAGTCAATACCTTCTTGTTGGTTATAGCCTTGAGCTACTAACCTTGCCTTGTTTCTCACAACTTTGCCATCTTCATCTAACTTGTTTCTAAAGACCCATCTTGTTCCAATGACAGACTTGTTTTTGGGCTTGGAGACAAGTGTCCAGACATCATTTCTGGTGAACTGATTGAGTTCCTCTTGCATAGCAAGAATCCAGCTTTCATCATCAAGAGCTTCTTCAATGTGTTTTGGCTCTATTTCTGACATAAAGGCCACATTGCTTGATTCTCTTAAAGTAGATCTGGTTCTTACTCCTTCTGAGGGATTTCCAATAATGAGATCTTTAGGATGATGAGTTTTGAATTTCCAATCTCTTTCAAGAGGATCTTGACTTGTCTGTTGACTTGTCTGCTCCACTTGTCTGTCTGGTTCTGCTTCAGGTTCTGATTTGGTTAAGTCAGGTTGCTGATCTTCTGACTTGTTTATATCAAGACCTGCAAGATCATCTTCTAAATCTGACAATTCCTTATCAGTCTTTAAGCTATCATTAAATTTGACATGAATAGATTCTTCAATAACATATGTTCTAGAATTGTAAATTCTAAAAGCTTTAGACATTTCAGAGTATCCCAAAAAGATACCTTTGTCTGTCTTAGAGTCAAACTTTCCCAGTTGATCCTTGGTATTTAAGATGAAGTATTCACAACCAAATGCATGAAAGTAAGAAATGTTGGGGCTTTTTCCTTTCCACAGTTCATAGGGTGTCTTCTTTAGAAAAGGCTTAATGAGTATTCTGTTTTGTACATAACAGGCTGTGTTTACTGCTTCTGCCCAGAAGTACTTAGGGAGATTATTCTCATTGAGCATAGATCTAGCCATCTCTTGCAGAGATCTGTTCTTTCTCTCAACCACTCCATTTTGTTGAGGAGTTCTAGGTGCAGAGAAATTGTGAGAGGTCCCATTCTCCTCACAGAACTGTCTAAACTGCTCATTTTCAAATTCTCCCCCATGGTCACTTCTAAGAGTAGAAATACAGAAACCCTGCTCATTTTGTATTCTTTTACAGAATACTGAGAAAGCCTTAAAAGACTCATCCTTGTGGGTTAAGAAGAGTACCCAAGTATATCTAGAATAGTCATCAACTATGACAAATCCATATTTCCTTCCAGCTAAACTAGCAACACTAATTGGTCCAAACAGATCCATGTGTAACAGCTGAAGAGGTCTAGAGGTTGATACTTGGTTTTTAGATTTGAAACTTGATTTTATCTGTTTACCTCTCTGACATACATCACACAAAACATCTTTCTTAAAACTAATATCAGGCAATCCTCTCACAAGGTTATCCCTTTTTAGTTTTGAAATTAGTTTCATACTGTCATGTCCTAGTTTCTTATGCCATAACCATCTTTCATCCTCTTTAGACATCAGACAGGTTACACTTTGATCTGAGAGATCAGTCAGTTCAATCTTATACAGATTTTGTTGCCTTTTAGCTAAAAAGAGGGTTTTACCACTTAGATCTTTAACTATACAGAAATCCTTGGTAAAGAAGACATCAAATCCACTGTCACATAATTGACTTATGCTAAGCAAATTGTGTTTTAATCCTTTAACCATAAGAACATTTGATATAGAGGGAAGATGAGGTTTACCACCAATAGTACCAATTCCTATAACCTTCCTTTTCTGATTTCCACCAAATGCCACATGTCCTCCTTTCTTAAGTTGGAGGTCTAGGAACATAGACCTTTCTCCTGTCATGTGTCTCGAGCAGCCACTGTCCAGGTACCAGCAGTGGTGTTTTCTTTGTGCTGTTGAGGACATCTGCAACAGAGATTATTTGATCTTTAGGTACCCATAGTTTTCTGGGTCCTTTTCTGTTAGTTCTAGGAGTCTGTGAAGACTTCCTTCTTTTCTTATGAAGACACTTAGACATAACATGTCCAGTCTTTCCACAGAAATTACAGACAGGTATGGATTTAATAGAAGTAGATGTAGTAGACACTTTAGAGTGCTTAGTTGATACTTTATGATGTGGTTGATGGACATATCCAATACCTTCTTTGTTAAGAGAGTGCCTCTGACAGCCAAGCAGCTTGGTCAGATTTTCTCTACCATTAACAAATTTAGCAAGATCAGAAGTGAGCTCTTCCACTTTCTGTTGAAGTTTTTCAACTTCTTCAAACTGTGATGTATCACTAGAGATCTTAGCTTCATTAGACTTTTCAGTCTTCAGCTCACTGTTCTCCTTGGCAAATTTCTCACACTCTAGAGATTTCTGTTTATGCTCACTGAGGAGCTTAACATGATCTCTATTGAGAGATTTGAAAGCCTTAGATAAGCAGTTGGATTCTTCCAGCAATTCTTCATAGGCATCAAGTAATTCCTCATAATCAGAATTTACCTCATTATCTGAATCTGAGTCATTGTTAGCCATTAGACAGAGATTTGCTTCTTCCTCTGTCTCTTCATCAGAAGATGTTGACTCTAGATCTTCCCAAGTAGCCATCATTCCTTTCTTCTTCTTTTTGAAGAACTTCTTAAAAGGGGCTTTCTTGAGTTGAGGACATTCTGCTTTGATGTGACCTGGCTTCTTGCACTCATAGCAGACAATTGAGTTCTTGTCTGTTGAAGTGGAATCTTTGAAGTTCTTGTCCTTGTTGAATCTTCTGAATGGCTTATCTTTTTTGAACTTCTTTTTCTGTAAGAGAAACTTTATCTTTCTGGTTAGGAGAGATAGTTCTTCATCACTTTCAGAATCCTCAGGTTCAGACAGGTCAGCATCACTGGTTGACTCGTCTGCCTTCAAAGCTTTAGAAGCTTTGGAAGCCTTTTGATCAGCCTTCAGAGCAATTGACTTGCCCTTCTTTGTTGAGACTTCATCTCCAAGTTCTTGCTCATGAACAGTAAGTGTTCCAAGGAGTTCATCCATAGTCAAGGTGGTAAGATCTTTGGCTTGGAGATAGCAGTTACCAGAGGTCTCCACTGCTTAGGCAGGCTCCTAAGTATCTTTCCAACCTTCTCAGCATTAGAGTAAACTTTGCCAAGAGACTTTAGACCATTGATGATAGTTTGGAATCTTCCTATCATTTGAGCAACAGATTCTCCTTCCTCTATGAGAAACAGTTCATACTTTCTGACAAGTATGGCAATTTTTGATTCTTTGACTTTGGTTGTTCCTTCATGTGTGACAGCTAAGGTGTCCCATATTTCTTTAGCAGAATCACAGGCACAGACCTTTTCAAACTCATCAGGACTGAGAGCACAAATAATGTTGTATCTGGCTTTGTGATTCAGCTCCCACTTTGTCTTTTCTGCAGGAGTCCACTGAGCTTTTGGCTTGTCAGTGTTGTCATCATTTTTAGGAATGAAAGGACCATCTGTGATGACATCCCAGAGATCAGAGTTTGTAGATAGAATAAACCATTGAAATCTATCTTTCCAATAGTTGTAGTTTTCTCCATTAAGAATGGAGGTCTGGTTAAGGAGGCTCCTTCAGTCTGGTGACTTCCACTAGCTCCAGCAGTCATGTCTATTCTTCAGGGTCTTTTACCTCTACACTGTTAGATGCTCAACCCAGAGGCTGAGCTCTGATACTAACTGAAATAGACAACTATAAACATGAGAAGGGGGGTTGAATTGTGTTTATCAGAAATTAAAATAAAGTTAAAAACTTTTTGCATGCAGAAGCTAAGTTCGGACAGGTGTAAAAGGTTACACAGACAGGTCACCTGTCTGTTGTAGTTTTCTCAGAAAACAACACACGTATACAGATGAAAAACAAGCTTGATAAAAACAGTTTTAACCCTTTAGTTAGAAAGCTGATGATATATAATCAAAACAACTAAAGAGATTAAGGGAAGAGAGATTAACACAGTGATTTATCCTGGTTCACTCTTTAACATAAAGAGCTACGTCCAGTCCTTGGCAGTACCAAGATTTATCCACTATAACTGATCAGGTTACAGACCCCAAGTATTGTTTGCACACCTAGCCTCTTTAGGCTCCAACACAAGTATTCTTTGCACACCTAGCCTCTTCAGGCTCACTCAGATTTGTTTGAGAATTTGGTTTGTAATAAATACACTTACAGACAGACAGATCTTTCACTAACACTCAGAGAGTGATTTAAATGTAAAGCTTAGGAAAGTCTGCGTAATAACTTCAAATGATTGAAGAATACAGAGTGAATAAATGAACAGAGTAATGGCTCTTTAATGCTTTGTAATCTCTGATGTGTTCATCTTCAATGACTTCTGTATTTATAGCCTTCGACCATTTAATATCCGTTAGAGACATTCCTTGCAACGATGGCTTCAAGCAGAGCTTCATTAAATGCAATATAGTCGTTCTGGGCAGCCATTAATGCAATGGAGACGTTGGTTGTACTCTAGCATGAAGGATAATGGCTTTATGCATCGTATAGAAGCCAACTCAGAGTTGTGCAGAGTGCTTTTGTACTTTTGCAGAGTACATTTCCCTTTCTGTGTAATAACCGAAAGTACTAGGGAATAAAGCATGTTGGAAACATTCTTTAACTGGAAGTTTGTCTCTGACTTCCTAGGTTGCTTGAGAGAGAGCACTTCTGAATTTCTTGATAAGCGTGAGAGAGAGATTCAGAGTCTTCTACATGAGGGGACAGCTTCCAAAAGCTTCCTGTACTTCGAGTTCTTTAACAAAGAACCTTAGACGAGTTGAAGAGCAGAGTAGAGACAGGTTGTAAACCAGTTTGCACATAGTCAACAATCCCAGTCAGCAGACAGGTTGACTTTTTGGCTTATACAGACAGGTTGATACTTAGGTAGACAGACAGGTGAGTTTTGTAATTTTCTGATCTGTACACTAAGTAGATAGGTTAGCAACCACAAAATAGGTTAATTAAATCATTAATCAATGTTTAGTTTTCATCAAAACTTAGGGAAATGCACACAGACATTTTAGAGACTTAACAAATACTTCAAAGTAATCAATTCTATCTTTTTGTTTGTAGCCTTTTGCCACTAATCGTGCCTTAAAACATTCAATCTCTCCATTTGGTTGGAACATTGTCTTGTACACCCATTTAACACCAATAACCTTCTTTCCTTCAGGAAGAGTAGCTAACTCACATGTCTTATTCTTTTCAATTGCTTGAATTTCTTGATCCATTGCTTTCATCCAACGATCATCATTGGCTACTTCCTCATATGTCACAGGATCACAATTAGCAAATAAAGCATAATAAGTAACATCTTCCTCCCTATCATCAGGATCATCATCTCTACCAACTTCATAATCTTGTAAGTGAGCAGGTGGACGTCATTCTCGTCGTGGACGAAGTGGTGGATCATCAAGACTTGTCGTACTTGCTGGTGACTCCACATTGTCTTCATTTACTTCTTCATTTATGGTTACTGGTATAGACAACAATTCTTTTTCTTTCTCTGACCAATCCCACACTCCATTTTCATCAAAGGTAACATCACGATTAATGATTATCTTTTGAGAAATTGGATTGTATAACTTGTAGCCTTTAGTTTCTTCACTGTACCCAACAAATATGCATTTTTCCGCCTTGTCATCTAGTTTCTTCCTTAGTTCATCGGGAACATGTGAAAAAGCAATGCAACCAAAAACTCTTAGGTGTTCGAGATTGGACTTTTGTCCACTCCAGGCTTCTTGTGGAGTTTTATCTCATACACTTTTGACAGGACATCTATTCAAGATGTAGACTGCACAAGCCACTGCTTCTGCCCAAAAACTCTTAGGCAATCTTTTTCCATGTAGCATGTTTCTTACCATGTCCATGATAGTCCTATTCTTCCTTTCTGCCACTCCATTTTGTTGAGGAGTGTATCTTGCAGTTACTTGATGTTTAACACCATGCTTTCTCAAGAAACCATCACAAACTATGTACTTAGTTCCCCTATCAGTTCTCCATGTTTTAAGACTATAGCCACTTCTCCTTTCAACATATGCCATAAAATTCTTAAGTGTATCACAAGCATCAGATTTGATTTTCAAGAAGTAAACCCATGTCTTCCTATTAAAGTCATCAATGAAAGTAATAAAATATTTGTTACTTCTATTGGATGGAACATCCACATAACATAAATCTGAGTGCACCAGCTCAAGTGGTTTTGTAGCTCTCCATGCACGCCCTTTAGGAAAAGGATCATGATGTTTTTTACCCACGACTCATGTTTCACATAGCTGATTAGGAACTTTGATAACCGGCAAGCCTGCAACCCACTTTTTATTTGCAAGAAACTTGATGCTTTCGAAGTTGAAGTGTCCAAGCTGCATGTGCCAAAGCAAATTATCATCAACAATTGTAGCATTGCTACACAAGGAATCATGGTACTTAATATTCATTGGGAACAATCGGTTGTTTGACATGCTTGTCTTTGCTATCAAGTCCATCTCCAGATCATTTATGGTGCAATCTCTTTTGTTAAACCGCAAGTCATAGCCTTTCCAGCTAGCTGTTCCACACTCAAAAGATTTTGACATATACCAGGTGCATAAAATACATCGAAAATATAATTCAAAGATCCATCCTTTAATCTGATGGCAATCTTCCCTTTTCTCAAGACTGCAAGTCTTGAATTATCACCAAGCTTGATAGTGGTTTGGAAGTTTTCATCTAAGTCAGAAAATAGTTTTTTTTTTCCGGCTTAGATGATTGCTGCTAGGGGTGTAAATGAGCTGAGCTATTCGTGAACTACCCGGGCTCGGCTCGTTAAATGCTCGATGAAGCTCGTTTGTTTAATTAAATAAACAAACCCAAGCTTGAGAGTGAGCTCAATTATTTAAATGAGCCTAGCCCAAGCCCTATAGGCTCGACATTAAGGGCTCGCGAATAGCTCGTATATATATATATAAGTTTTAAGTTATATATAATAATATGACCAAAAAAATTTATATATAATAATATATTATATATACTAATACTACCAAGTTTTTTATTTGCTTCCTCTTTCTTGACGAATTGCTGATGGATAGACTCCTCTTTCATACAACTAAAAACTTTGAAAATTAATGGTTGAGTCCCAATCAACCGGATTGTAGTCCAAATATCTTTTCGGCCCAATACTTTTTTGTAATTATCCTAATGAAATGTCTTTCCACTGCCTACCCATAATATCTAATATAAAGAAAACCATTTGTATGTTACTATAGTACTAAGTTACTAACATACGACTACAAAAAAAAAAAAACGCACAAAAATAAGAGGAATTGAACGAGTACCATTTGAAGTTTCATTTTTGTTAAAATTTCAATTAAATTTTAAATGCAAAATTTTCATATTATGGAACTATGCATGGTTTGTTGTTAAGAAAAATTTTCATAAATGCTAAAATAATTAAGTTATAAATGAGCTACACAAGCCAAGCTCAAGCCTTACTTTTTTGTAACAAGCCAAGCTCAAGCTTTTAGTTAGGCTCGTTTAAATAAATGAGCCAAGCTTGAGCTTTTCATTTTTTCACAAGCCAAGCTCAAGCTTTAAGTACTCGGCTCGGCTCGACTCGTTTACACCCTATTTTGCTGCAGCCTGTATCTAACAACCATTGATTATCATCTTTATCAGCAACAACGTTATTGGTCATTAGCACCGTCTTCATATTATCTTCATTTTCTTCAGCATTTTCTGCAACTCGAGCATGACCCTCTCTAATATTTAAAGCTTTAGCACGACATTCTCGACTATAGTGACCATACTTATTACAGTTATGACAATGAATATGAGACTTGCATTCAGATTGAAAATGTCCATACTTCTTGCATTTGTGACATTGAATATTGGATTTAATTTGGAAATTACCTCTGGTTCCGTGGCTTGAGTCAGTTCTAGGAAAACTTCCTCTACCTCTGAAATTTTGTCCTCTTTGGTTGTAGTCGGTCCTTCTTTGCATTGATCCTTCACTTCTGAGATTCGCTTGAGCTTTTAATGCTTGCTCAGTTGCGTCACTTGTCCTTTCACTCATTCCCATTTCACGTGACTCCAAGGACGCTTGCAAATCATTCAAGGTCATTTTGCTTAGATCTTTTGATTCTTCAATTGCCGCCACCACGTAATCAAATCGACTTGTGAGTGTGCGCATAATTTTCTCCATTACCTCTTTCTCTATGATGCCATCCCCATTATTCTTCATATCATTGACAAGCTTATCCATTCGAAAAAAATAATCACGAATATTTTCATCCTTGCATTGTTCCATCAGCTTAAACTGTCGTTTTAAGCCTTGCAACCTTGTCTGTTTAACAGGGTCAGCTCCTTCATATGTTTTGAGCAAAATTTCCCAAGCCTCCTTTGCTGTTTTAGCATGGAAAATTTTCTCAAGAACAGGCAGCTCCACCGATTGACATATTAAAAACAAAGCTTTTTCATTGAGGAGACGATCTTTGTCTACCTGCTTCTTATCAACCTTTGATTTTTCTTCTTTTGTTGGTTCAACAAAACCTTTCTCCAAAATTTCTCCATAACCATTGGTTTTTAAACATAGCTCCATCAAACGTTTCCACATAGCAAAATTTGATCTTCCATCAAACTTGTAAATTGTTGATTGCACTTGTTAAAGTTGGGTTGCTCCCGTGCTTGAACTTGCTGCCATCTTGTTTCATTCTGGCTCTGATAGTAGATGTTAGCAATTAAAATTTGCCTTGCTAGAATAATATGGACAGAAAAACAAAACACTTAATGAAATGATTTTGAACACAAACAGAATTTTATTTCACTTACAAAGATTGGTCCTTTGTTAATGACCAACTTACAAATGTTGGAGAGGGACTCGCTGGAGTTTCCCCTTTGTACTTTCTAATATTCTCACACAAAGATACAACACAAAAAGTGAGTTAACAAATGACCAATACCCTATTTATAAGCCACATGGTCAATTCCTTGTTTTGACCGACAACTTTTGAAGAGAAGTTCAAATTGAATTAAAATACTAACTATGAGTTGGCAATTCCTTAAGGGTTAAGCATTGACTTAGTAAAAAAAACAACTAAGCATGAGGTGTCTAGTCTAACTTATTAATAGCTAAGATTTTGATTCTTCAAACTTTCAACATGTTCTGGAACTATGACAACAAGACAAGTTACTTTCTAACACATAGTAACCAGGGACGGACCCAACTATATGCCATTGGGGGCAGCTGCCCCCCACCAAGTAATTTTTTTTCAATTAAATCTTAAATAATTCTTTTTTGCCCCCACTAGAAAAAATATGTTGCCCCCATTATCTTACAATCATACTCTACATAACATTGAAAAATGTTGTCCCCATTGCTCTACAAACCTACTCTTTTTTTTTTTTTTTTGGTTTCCCAGGTATCCTCCGCACGCAACTTCGGAGACTAATCCCTCGAGGTATTGGACGATATTGAAGAGTTGACCTCTTCCAACCAGGTTTTCTCCATACGCAAAAGTTACAGATTGAACCCTTGACCACTTGCTTAAGGGGCCAAAGCTCGTTACCACTTGAACCAACCACATGTTGGTATGCACGGTATAACTTAAAATATAATTTAACTAGAAAGCAACATATGATTTAATTGGTATGCACAGTATAAATATTGTTTACACTGTCAACCAATCATAAATTACCACATTATTAAAAATGTGTGTCTCTTGTCATAAATATCTCAAAAATCACATATAGTATGGTTTGCTATTGGTTGAATATGTAGAAAAAATATTTTCTGACAGTGTGTTAAAATTAAACTCTCTTATGTTTCCAATGATATATTTCTTCTGAAGTTAGCTTTGATGGGAGTCCAACAGAGGAATTTCCTATGGGCAGAGGGTTAAAACAAGGGGATCCGCTATCCCCCTTTTTATTCCTTATGGCTGCGGAAGGTCTTCACAGTATGTTACTGCACCACATTTACCTAAATTAATGGGAGTAGGAATGGGTTACACACCAAGCACAAGCATTATCCCTTGTACCCCACCTTAGTTCCTGTAAGGAGTATTTCCCTACTTCACCATTGTCTGGTATCACAGACAACAATACACTTCAGATGTTTGGTTTCTCCTTCCAAATGCCACCCATCTCAATTCCTAATGCACCTAATTTCATTCCTATGGTGATTGGAAACCTACGCAACCACTTATGGCAACCAGCACAACAACCAACTTGGGGGAATATCTTGCTAATTCGAATTCCCAGTTAACATCACTAGAGGTTTCAGTCCCAAAGAACTCATATCTTCATGCAAAGGCTGAATTTTGTAGCACAAAGCAAGAAATGAATCAGGTTTCTCTTAACCATAGCCCTAGCTATCCCTTTTGTTTTCCCACAAATAGAGAGGGAAAAGATAATGGAAAGGAAGGGAAAGTTAGATGACTAAGGAATTTTTTTATTTTTTATTTTTGGAAAATATTTGTGTACATTCCAAATATAATGCTATTGTGGAACATTATATTTGATGTGAGTGTAATTGAATACTGCTACATATTATATGCAAAGTTAATTGATTTCGGATTACTCTAGTGACACGAAGAGAAATATTGTGAGATGTTGGTAGAGTATTCATTTATGTGACTTACATTTTATTTTTTAATTTTTTTTATAAGCGACTTACATTTTATTATATATTAAGATTAAGATTATATATCAAGGTTACTTTCGAATGTTGGTAAAAAAAAAAAAACCTATCAAGTATAGGGATGTCAACAGGGTGGGGCGGGGGGCACTACCCCGTCCCCGCCCTCGATCCCTGCCGTGGGGAGTTTTCCTCCACCGTCCTTGTCCCCGTGGATCCCCGCAGTCCCCACGGGGACCCCGGACATTTATTAAAAAATTACAAAATCATAAATTAAAATTCAATAAAATTAAAAAAAAGCCTTCATAAGTCTTAAATTTAAAGTTATAACAAGTTTATAAACTCAAATAATACAAACATAATATTTAAATAAACATTACAAAAAGTTTCAAAACTACAATATCAAAATTTTTCCATATCTTTTCCAACACTCCAACATGTGAGGCATAATATTTTAATAGATATAATATAATACATGTATATATATTTAGGGTAAATATGTATTTTCCGCGGGGCAGCGGGTATGGTCCCCGGCTCCCGGCTCCCCTCCCCGAATTGGCTACAGGGGGATTTTGTCCCTTATTCCCGTCCCCGTGGAGCCCCATTCAGGGCATTTCCCGCGGCGATCCCCACGAATGGGTGGAAATTGCCATCCCAAATCAAGTATCAAGTTATCGAACACCGAATCAAGTCAATGCATCCATCTTGAATAGTGGTGCAACGTGTATGTTAGATCAAGATAGAAACACTAAACCCAACTTATAATTGGGGATGTGAATGAGATTAAGGATGACAATGTGAACCCTACCCTATGGGTACCGCCAAAAATACCCACAACGGGTAGGGTAATTACCCACTTTATGGGTATGGATTCAGGTATGGGTAATTACCAGTCAACAAAAGAGGGTATGGGTGCGGGTACGGGTACTCTAGTACCCACCAGCCCCGCACCCTATATATATATATATATATATATATATTGATATTTGCATATATAATTATAATTGTATATCAATTTTTAAAAATAAAATTAATATAAAGTTCCAAACCTAGGGCTCGGTAGTGTTTTTTTCCTTTCCCGACTTACAAGTTCATGAATTTATTGTTTTGGAAGTTTATTGTGATATTTACTCGTTTTTGAAGTTTTTATTTAGTTTAATACTTTGGTTTTTAATGTTTCATGAGTAGATTTAAAAGACTTTGGATGATTTTTAATTGAGTTATAATGTTCTTTATGTTATTTATTGTTTTTTTCTTTGTTACTTAGGTGCCAAGAGGGTATGGGTAAGGATAGTAAAGTTGTTACCCACGCGGTTATGGATATGGGTACGGGTATTATAGTACCCTACCCAGACCCTACCCATTGTCATCCCTAAATGAGATGAGTTGAGCTGAGTGAGACATAGCTTAGACTTAGCTCATTGAGCATTCAAGCTTATTTTATTACTTTATTAGCTAGAACAGCAGCCTTCGGACATAAAAAGATATTTTAGAGGGGGCTCCAACCAAGGGATTGTTGTTCTCAGTACAGTACAGGTGTGTGCAACCAGGTCACGTATATATGTCTGTTACAAAACCTCTTTCACCCTCTTTATTTTGATAACATATGTTTTTTTAAGTCTCTAGAAAAGTATTAATGACTAATGACAAAACCTTCACTGACTTATAGATCACAAGATGGTCGAGTTATGGGCATGAACAGTTATTTAATCAAAGTAAACTTATTTAGTTCAAATGGAAATGGAAGTCATACTGAGACACAGAGTGAAAGAGCAAAAGGTGCAAAAGAGGGAAAAGAAAAGTGATTGCTCGAACCTGCCGAATCTACATAAAACAGCTGCAAAATATCATTCCAATCAAGAATCTTCAAGCTATTTGATAAGCACCCAAGTACTTGGGGAACCCTCCCTTAAAAGCTAGCCGTTAAGGGGGGAGAGCCAAGCCACTCAAATACTCCTTCGAGCATCCCATACTACTCAATGTGGGATTTAGGCACACCATAATACCCAGTCCTTATCATAGCATCACCCTTGAGAGCCGACGTCCTGGCAGCTGCACTCTACGTTCGCTTCACTCGGCCCTTCCGGTCGGCCCTTCCGTATGTAGCCCTTTCTGAGACACCGGCAACTAGCTCTGATACCAAATGAAAAGCACCCAAGCACTTGGAGAACCCTCCCTTAAAAGCAAGCCATTAAGGGGGGGAGAATCAAGCCACTTAAGTACTCCTTCGACCATCCTATACTACTCAATGTGGGATTTAGGCACCCATAATACCCAGTCCCTATCACTATTACTCATTTATTATTCACTACTAACACTAGCACTTAAATTCTGCAACTCAACAGTAATGCATTCCCTCCCATTAACCCATTATAACAGAAGCATATAGCAGCAAAGTCACTCTTGCAGTCCAGCACTCTTCCACTGAAATTGAGTAACTGAATATTTGCTATTGGAGAGTGGTTTTAACTAAATAGCTAAAAATTCAGAAAGCTACTTTTACAAGTTGCTTGCAATCTGGTGTAGGAAAAGAAACAAGGACCGCTCTTAAGTGGAGATAAGTTGCTATTTAGTCCATGGAATTAAACTGCGTAGTGCTTACTATCAATTGGATCCTCTACTGAGTAATTTCCCTATTGCTGGTTACCAAGAGAACAATCAAAATACAGTTACCATAGAATCACTAATTACTGAATGAGTCAGCAGGATATTAAAAGACAACAGAACAAAATTTTACACATAGGCAAACACCTATGAACCCTAGATACTCCAAAAATTGTTAAGTATTGGTATCGTACACGTATCCGACACTGATACACTGATACACATATGATACGTCTAGATACGTATCCAAAATATATCCTTTTTTTCAAAAAATATTATCAGAAATGTTTCAGGAATATCTGACATTTTTTTTAATTCAAACACTATGTTTCAGACTTTCAATTCTCCCCCCTTCCGACCTTTTTTTAATATAAACGCCAGTTTCAGTTTTAACCCCTTTTTCAATCGACCCAAACCACTCTTTTGTTCACACTTCACTCTCACAATGGGTTCTCTTCTCTCTGGCGTGGCTGACTGGTGACCTACACCAACTTGAGTTCTCTTCTCTCGTGTCACTAACTTGGGTGCCTGCTTATAGTAAATTAATAAAGATGTTTTTGTTGAAATTCTAACATAGGGAGAGAATATATCATGATATGGGCAAAAACTGTGTTTTTTATTACGATCACAAGTATCTTTTTATAAATTGTGATCATTGTTATATATTAATGAGAAATGAACAATGTCATACTCGGGCTGGAATTGCTTGATCGGTGTCTTCAAGAATTCACACCACACCACGCTCAGTTTGTGTCACCCCCACTCCATGTACAAAGTGAGAGCACAACCTCTGAAGGCCCTTATAACTTCCGATAGCTTCTCTGCCTCAGCCCTCAGGTGTACCCCTTCATCGAAATACTGCACCAGTAAGCTCTATCCTTAAATATCGGAAACTTCAACCCCGCTCCTCCAATCTTGTTCTTCCTATTCTTCCTCCAATATGTGATTGCCATCCGCGACTTTCTCCAATTGTCCTCCATTCTTGATCCGTTCTTAATCAAACGATGAACAGCACCCAAGATCTTGAGAGTTCTATTACCAGTTGATAGAACTGGATCAGAACTAATGAGAAAAATACTATGATATTATTGATGTCTACACTGCATTCCCAGGTATTAGAGAGCCCGGCTCTCCCCAAATGCCTAACTCTCTCCTAATAAATAACCTCTCTCAACTAAATAAGCCACTCCTCTCAATTACAATTAATCATTCTGTTACAACTGTCCATTAACAGTTATAACAGTTTCTAACAGATTCATATCTTCATTTTGCTTATGAGAGATTCTTTACAATGAACGGCAATGCATGATGAGGCACCACCGTTCATGTGCAATGACAAATAAGCTCAGGTTACTTTTGGGCATAAATCGGCTACCAGAAAGTAAAATAGCTATGATATATCACAATTCGCAACCATACCGCAACATTATTGAAAAGAGATAGATTGCCTATCACAAAGCTGTGAATCCAAGTAAGAAAAATCACCATTCCAATTATTGTGACAAAAATGAGATTACCCAGACACACATTCTCTCGTCAGTGACAATCTTCAATAGCCTACTGTGTTCTCTATTTGTGTTCGTGCTACAGAACACTAATACTATTACAGTTAAATAAAACAATAACTTTTGAAATTCAATCTCACTTTTCAATGGAAGAAGCCCCATCCTTGGATGGATTGTGCTCAGACTGCGCTTCTTTTTCTTTCTCTAGTTCAGCGATCGCTTGCTGCTCGGCAGCCTTCTCAGCCCTCAAGATGGGTTCGTAGTATTCGGAATGAGCCTCCATACACTGCTTCAAGACAGTGGTGACCTGAGCACACTTGTCCACGAGATCCTCCTTGTTCTTGTCTGCCTCTTCCACACACTTCTCCCAATCAATGAATGCCTCTCTGCACCCACCCCCTTTCATGAACAAGCAAAACCCACACTCCCCTTCCTCTTGTTCTTCCTCCTCACCTCCCTCTACCTTGGCTTCGGTAGATTCTGAACCTGATTCAACTGGAGGAACACTTTCTGCTTCAGCATCGGGTTGCTTCATCGAGGTTTGATTCAAGAGTGCTTTAGAATCGGGCATTGACATTTGTTTGGCGGAGATTAGGGCTGGTTTTCAGGTCAATTGGACAATGAACCAAATGAAGGAAGACGATCTCCCGAAAATTATTGAATGATAGATCCCTGCAACATTGAAAATGAAGGCAACATTCATCAAATAGAATCAATCTTAAAACTGAATAGCTAGCCAGTTATAATGATCATAAACGACAAATAACTATAAAGTCCAAAGAATTATACAGTTTGAGTATGAAAACTTCCACTCTGAAATGGATTCCCATTGAAGCATAAACTCGATATTAATATGGTATATGAATTTGGATCCTGATATGTGATGACCAGAAAGAAATATAAGGAATAAAGCTTCCAGGAAAGAAAAATGTACTTCATCACTGTCAGTTCCAAAAAGCCTATAAATATTGTTATATAAGTGGTCCTAACTTTATCAAATTCATATTTAGTAATAAGTAGTTAATTGAAGCGAATGAACTTGGAAGTAACCCATCAAAAAACACAGAATCAGCCTTAAACTGGGAAACCAAGACTAAAAATTGGAATTGAACACTCATTATTTTAAAACATGGAAATATGATGCTCATGATTTGCCATCAGCATTCTTTTCTTAAAAAGAAAACTATGAAAATGAAATAAGTGACGGCCTTACAGGCTATATGACCAATAATCAACTAATTAATTTAATCATTATACAATTCTCTTCGTTCACAATTGTGCATTGTTTAGTAAAACTAAAAGCAAAGATATTACACATGAAGTTACCAAAATAGGTACATTGATCTGAATACTGATTCAAGCTACCAAAATGAAAGAGCATCTGAGAAAATAATTAATGCATGTTTCCTTTATTGAAAGTGGCAAAAGCCAAAGCAATTCCTAAGCCTTAGGGTGGAAACAAGCCAGGCGAGGCCTTGCCTTAAATGGTTTAGCCTGTATCCCAAATGTAAGGCCTAAGCTTGGCTTGTTTACTTGGCGTAGGCCTACTTTTAAGGCCTGGCTGGCCTGACCTTTCCAAAAATCTGGTCAATCCTGAAAGCCTATTTAATTACTTTGCAATTAGGCCTTCAAATAAGCCAATAGGCTTAAATTTAAATAGGATGGCCGGCATAAGTCTTCAAATAGGCTTGAAATTCAAGAAAACTTGCTGATGATTTATTTTACAAATTTAAGTATTTAAATAAAATTATATAAACTAGTTCTTGAGTACATACATGAACGATTCAACTACGTATGCCATGAAAAGTCAAAAGTCAGTGTTGTATATCACTCTAACCTTGAACCCACAAATATATAAAGAAGCCAGTATTCCCAATTCTAGCAGTAGCGAGCAACCATACAACCAAATTTATACATAACTGCGATTCACAAGCATCTTATAAGGATCCATCATTAGCAACCAAGCACACACAACAATACACCATTCACAACATCACAATACAGAAACAGAACTAAAATTAAGCCAGCCTCATAATGGGGTCCACAGGCCATAGCATATATACACTACACAAAATCCCAACAACCCATCAAGAATGGATTAAAAACATAAAGTAACAAACCACATAAAATAATTAAACTAATCGCAACTAGAACCATACCAATACAGTGGAGACAGAGAAACTCAGAAGCATAAATTTTTACAATCTTCCACTGTATTAACTAATTATACAACACAGATGGCTTCACTTCTCTACAGTTATGTCATTGAAGCATAAACAACATTGTGACAAGGAATAATACAAAAACTTTAATTATGCAACCAAAATGTTCAACCCATTTCAAAGACATTGTTAATTTGTTGTCAGTAACGCATTTGATGTAAAAAAAACAAAAAGAAAAAAAGACAGATTGAAAAATAATGATGTTGTATATATCAGCAAATCTGTGAGTCAGAGCATTTATCAAACATTTGGTGTGCAGAAAGCATAACCCAGTTGGAGATTATAGAGGTGAATTGAGATTGAAATGAAATATACCTAGAGCTAGAAACAATCTCCAACCAAGATTGGTGATAAGGTATTGGAATCATAACACACATTAGAAGGTGAGATAAAGAGAGTGATAGTGAGTGCATAGCATACCTAACTGAGATTTGGTCGAACTCTCTGAGTTGTTGGCAGGGGGATGATTGGAAGCTTCCGATGGGGTCTACGAGGGTTTAGCATGGTCGAGGATCAATAATATTATAATAATATTATATATATATATATATATTGATCCTGAAATTGTAAGGTGGTGACAAGTTAGTCCCTTACAATAAGAAATAGGTAAAAAAAAATAATCCCAAATTAAATATAAAAAAAACATTATACTAGTTCGATTTGGCAAATTTTTTTAATTTGGGAACTATCATGGAATGCAAATTTTTCATTTTGGATAATATTTTTGTCAACACCCTTCAATTCTAGGGAAGCAAAATGGTGATTCACTCTTACTTTTTAATTTTGGACCAAAGCACCCACCATTTTTTATCGAACAAAACTTAGATGTAGTTAAATATATTTTTTAAAATGCTCGGTGGCTAAACCTTATGAGTTATGACTAGAGCTGTCAAAATCAAGTCGGGATGCTAATTTCCTAGCTCAGCCCAGCCCTATGCGGGCTGCGGGCCAAACGGGCTGGCCCATTGGCCGATAACGTTTTTTTTTTTAAATTATTGTTTTTGTTTTTAAAAAAATCATTCTTTAACTAGAAAATTCCATTACCATTCACATGATTATGAATTAACATTTAACATGTTATTCACCAAAAATCTCTTTGATTATAATCAATCTCCACGAGGATGAGGAATTGAGGATATGTACCACGGTTAATTGGTTATAATAAATCCTCATCGTCATAAAAAAGCATACATTTAAGTTTAACCATAACACGACATGTATGTTAGACGATACGACATCTTTTATTCTTTTAGAGAGTAAGACAACATATTTTTAAAATGTTATCTACTTAAGTTTTTTGACAAATTTAACTAGTAAAAATATATTATCCAAAACACTTGGAGGTGGAACAAACAATAATGTATTGTTTTTCTAAATAGTGAGAATGTGGAGTATAAAAATATAATGCTTCAGTTAAATTTATATATTTTTTATTTTCAAAGTTCGGGCCAGCGGGCCAGCCCAACCCATCATGGACCAGCCCATATTGGGCCAATGAATTTTCGGGCCGGGCTGGGTTAGGCCAAAATTATTTCGGTCATGTATTTTATCAACCCAGCCCATGCTTAATGTCGGGTTATTCGGGCCAGCTCATCAGGCCGGGCTCATTTTGACAGCTCTAGTTATGACTTATGGGTACCAAATTATATGTTAGCCACCAACATGTGGTTGGTCCAAGTGGTAACGAGCTTGAGCCCTTTAAGCAAGTGATCAGTTCGATCCCTGACTCTTACGTATGAAAAAAAATCTAGTTAGAAAAGGTCAGCCCTTCAATGTCATCCAGTACTTCGAGGGATTAGTCTCTGTAATTGCACCTGCACGTGGAAGATACCATAGAAATTTTTTTTTTAAATAAATTATTTTAATAATTAATTATATATATTATAAGGTTTTAATATAATTAGGTTTAGGATTTAATTGGTATACACTGACAGTGTAAAGTTTTTCTTACACTATCAACTAATCAGAAATTAACACATCATTACAAATTCTTTGATTCTTATCCTAACCACCTTAAAAGTCATAAATTTTGTAATTTCTGATTGGTTTCCAGTGTAAAAATCTTTACACACAGTGTATAACAATTAACTCTTAGTTTTATATACGTTCAGTTGTGTTTATTTAATTTGGTCAAAAAAAAAATATGTGGTTATTTAAAAAAGATTTTAAGATAATTTATTTGATTTGATTTGAATAAAAAAATCACTTTTATATAATAAATTTAAAAAATTAAAAAATTATTTCTTTAGATAAATAATATTAGTATAATAATAAGTTTTGCCGAATGCAACGAAAAAATGCAATTGGTTTTAAAATAATAAATCAATTTTTTAAAATAAACTTCAAACTTTAAGCTTCTATTGAGTCAAAAAAAAAAAACTTTAAGCTTCTATTGAAAACCTTTTTTTTTTTTTTTTTTTATAGAAACCGATTTTCATAACATGTTTACCAAACATGTGAGATTAAACCAGAAAAAGGAAAAATTAAATATCAAAACTTAATAATAAAAAAAAAAAATCATGTTGCACAAAGAGAATCGATTGCTATTCACAACATTGGAACTACATATCCCAAGCCAGAATAAACGAAGTAAATAAGATACCCCAAAGTTCTGCCCTTGAATGCTTGAGAAACCAAGATTCCTAGCAAAGCCACTGAACGAGGTACCGAAATGTCTGAAAATTCTAAGAATATATAAAATACTTGACCTTAAACTTGAAACCTTTAAAAATTAAATTTCTATTAAGGAATTGACATGCATTACAATAAATTAAGAGTTCGTTTTTAATTTTGTCCATACTTTAGAGCTTAAGAAATACAAACAGGCAAATGGCTGGAAATTTGGGTGCCGCACATGTTTTGAAATGCACAAACATGATCATTGCATGTGCTATATTAACGAATAATCAAACAATTGATCTCCTATAAGGCCAGGTTCTATCCTCCCTTGCGTCTCTACCGAGGGTCTGAAGAACATATATAAACTCAAATAAGCAAATGAAACAAATGAAATTTTGGGGAATACAGAGATCATCAAAGTTCCAATTTTTCATACTCATACACTCAAATTCAAAGGTACTAACCCAAAAGAGAAAGAGTATTAGAGATAATTAGTTGGTTTTAGTTATAAATTGGTTAGTTTCTTATCTTCTATATAAGTCACATGATTGGCTTAATGTTATTCAACTCTTTCTCATTCAATCAAAGTAACAATTTTATGCTTTGTTTGGATTAGAATAGAAGTAGGGAGGAAAGAAGTAGGAGAGAAAGAAATAAGAGATAAGAGAAAATGAGTAGATTTTTAAGGTGTTTGGATTGATAGAAGTAGGAGAGAAGTATAATGATAGAAGTATGAGAGAAGTATAAGAGAAATAAAAATTGAGTTTTCTCTCTACTCGTTTGGTTGGATAGAAAAGTGGAAAGAAAGAAAATGAATTTTTGTTATAAAGACATATTTGCCCCCACACACATATATGTATTATTGTTTGGTTGGATAGAAAAGTGGAAAAAAGAAAATGAATTTTTGTTATAAATACATATTTGCCCCCACAGACATATATGTATTATTATTATTATTATATAACACATGTAATATAATACACTATAATATAACATAATGTGAAATATTATTATAATAATATAATATATTATATTTTATTATAATTAAAATATAATATATATTATAATATATTATATGAAACAAATTGATCAACCAGCGAAAGTTAAACATCTTTTTATCCCACATTGTACGGTTTTCTCTCCATAAATGCAGAGATTTTCATTTAAGTGGGTCCCACTTAATTTTTTTCCATCTCTCTTGTTTTCTCTCTACATCCAAACAACCTATGATACCTTTTTCTACTACACTTCTCTCTCCCCCACTTCCCTCTTCCCAAAATCACCCCATCCAAACAATTAGTTAGTTTCTCTCAATTTCTCTTCTCCTTCAATGGATGCCATATTTCCTAATATGGTATCAGAGTCATATCATCCACCATGGCAGAAGTTTTTTTCCGCCGCTCTTTCTTTAGTTTTTTTTTTTTACTTCTTTTTCATTTTCCCCCAAAGAAAACCCAAAACACCATTCTTTTTTTCTTCTTTTTCATAAACACCAGAAAACCCATTTCCTTATATGCAATTTTCTTGATTCCAATCACTCTTGCTAATGGAAGGTGGCGCGCTAGTAGATTGGATGTTGCCAAAGAATATGCAACTTCTATTGAGAAACACCAAAATCATCAGGGTTCTCAAATTCTCTTGAGCCCAATATTGGTTCAAGGAGCATTCAACAAATCTTTTAGAGCCATGATATTTGAACACAAATTTTGGACACCATATGTGATACCGTATATATTTATCTCTATCTCTCACTTACTTTTTATCTTTATTGTATACATACTTATCGAAAATACACTAAAAAACCAAAGGGAACGCCTTATGGAATCCCAAATTTGTGTACAAGAATCATTCCTCATCTTTTAACCCCTCTATCATTTCTTTACAAGCTTCCTGCAGTGCATCATTTCTGGCGCTCCTTGACAACGAGAGTATGATTCATGCTTTCCCTATTATCTATTTTTTCCTCTTTTTCTTTCAATTCATCATTCATTTCTTTCTTCTTATTCTGTACATCATCTCGATCTCCAAGATGCAGGGTTCTCAAATTTAACGCCCACTCTATTTATGAACAGTGTTCCATGTTCTATACATTGTGCATTTTTAAGATCAATTCTTGGTTTGGTATATTGTTCAAGTTTTACTACTAAGTTTCAGTTTCTTGAATAATGCATTTTCTTTATTGCATTTCTTGATGATTTGTTGATCTCATGAAGATTTGTTCAATGGCTAGTATGCCACTTTTTCACCTTTTCAATATTATTGCAAATACGCTCCGTACACTAGGAGGGAAACCAAAAAAAGAAGAAAACTCCAGTAGCTTCCTCACAGAATCCAAATGACCATTCATCATCTCATGAAGATTTGTCCAGTGGCTAGTGTGCCACATTTTTCACATTTTCAATATTGCTGCAAGCAAGCCTTTGTGGTTGAGTAGCATTAATAATAATAATAAAAAATTGCTTCTACCCTTGATGGTGATTAAAGGTTTGCCTAAAATTGGCAATCATATTTTGAGGCCTATAGAGCCAAATTTTAGAGTGACTTTTGACTAATGATAATTTCAATGAGTCGACTCATTTCATGTATAGGTTCATTTATGCTAATGTTCATTCCGGCAAACTTCATTTGTTTTTGGAACGAAAGCCGTGGAAATGATGGGAAAAAGATCAAAGAGGCCTAAAAAAAGGTCCAAGACTTCTAGATTTACAAACTTCGGTTGTTACCTATATCATTGATTATATTTTCTTTCATTAGCAGATGTAATTACGGTTTATACATTTGTAATTTTCATTGATTTCTTTCTTTTTCTCTTATTGTGTTGTTCATTCCAAGCTGGACTTGCTAAAGAGCACTTCCAGCTTGCGAGGACTATTAGAGATGGTTTGTTAGTATTAGTTATAAGTTGGTTAGTTTCTTATCTTCTATATATGCCACATGATTGGCACAATGTTATTCAACTCTTTCTCATTCAACTAAAGTAACAATTTTAGTTTCTCTCAGTTTCTCTTCTCCTTCAATGGATGCCATATTTCCTAACAAAGAGGATGATTATGATAGAATTGTATCAGACTTGAGGAAAATACTATGATATTATTTATGTTTACCAATAAAATATCTATTATATATACCATAAGAGAAATATTAGCAATACATTATTTAACACACTCTCCAGTCCAGTCCCTCCTATCTTGGGAGAGGATCTGATCTCCAAAAACCGCAAAGTGATGGTTTTATTGTAGTGTTATCCCGAATACATTGCAAAAAGGCAGCGTGGACCTGAGAGCACTTGTCATAGAAATCCTCCTTGTTCTTCTCTGCCTCTACTGCACATTTCCGCCAATCATAGAACTGCTCTCCACACCCTGTCTTTTTCATCAACAAGTCTAACCCACTCTCCCCTTCATCGCCTGCTGTAGAATTCGGCACTGACATTGGCTCTCGTTTTCAGGTTGATATTGGACAATGAACCAAAAAAAAAAAGTTATTGAATGATATATATATATATATATATATAGATCCCTGCAACAGCATCAATCTTAAAAATGAATGGCTATACCTATAACCCTTTTTTCTCAGCATTTCTAGCTAACTGGTGTCCATGCATGCATGAAGGAGCGTTTTTTCTGCCTTTACTCGTTCTTTCAATTTCTATTGTCCTTTCTTTCATCTTGTTTTATTATCTGTTTTCTCCTTCTTTTTCTCTCATCCACTCACGCCAGGACCCATCGATTCTCAATAACATAATCAATGGATACGAATAACAGTATGATGAAGTAAGTAAAGAAAACAAGCTAAGGTGGGCATACAATGGTATTGCAGGAAAATGTGTCAAAATAATTTGATATTTGAAAAGGTTTATAACTTAACCATTTTCCTTAAAAAAAATAAAAATAAATTCACCATTTATTATAATTCATTTTATCTAATACGTATATGTTAATGTTATATAATTTCTCCATTGCTTTGTCCTTTATTTTAAAAGAAGGACAAAACATAGTGACTTTGGATGGGGCATTTGGAGAGTGTAAAGTATTTTAAGAGGGTAATCAAAATACTTCAATCTAAAATAATTTGTTTTGGTATTAAATATGAAGGATTTTAGAAATCAAGGGATTTTATTGGGGTACTTGGTTTAAGGTAAATTTGAAATACCACTTAAAGAAGTGATATTTTGAAATTCTCTCTCCTTACTCATGTGCCACCCATCACCGACGTCGGCCCCTGGACCACCTGACCACCCGGGCTCGGGCCCCACACCACTCGGGCCCAACCCCTGAACCACTCAGCCCTGGCCCCTGGACCGCCCGGCCCTAGCCCCCGCACCACCCGGGCCTAGCCCAAACCACTCGGGCTCGGCCCCCGAACTTAACCCCCGCACCACCTAGGCCCAACCTCCGCATCACCCGGGCCCAACCCCGGAACCACTCTGACCCGGCCCCTGCACCACCTGGACCCGGTCCCCGCACCACCCGGGGCCTACCCCCGGACCTGGCCCCTTTGAAGGTAATTAAATTGCTTTATCCAAACAAAAAAATTGAAATATAATGTATCTGAATTATTCTATCCAAACAAAGTATTTTCAAACTGAAAGTAATTCAATTGAAGCAATTCAATTGCCTTGTATTTCAAATTCCTTGGAATTTTGAAATACCCCATCCAAACACACACTAAAGTTTTTATTATCAATGATTTTTTTTATTTGGCAATTGATAATATTAAAGTTCTTTTAAAGTGTTTTTTAAAATCATTGTGAACACCTAATTTTGTCCGGTTGTCCCTTTTTTTATTAATATTTTGAAAAGACAAAAAAATATAAAAATTGCAAAAGATAAAAATATTTTGTCCATGCTCTTGGCCAAATTACATGACCAGTCCTAACCCACATGTGTTACAAGTTCTTGAGCCCATAGTCAAAACCCAAGTGATTAAAAAAAAAGTTCTGAATGTTTAAGTAATAATAAAATTAAAAAAAATATATTTATCCTCTTTGTTTTCTCCAACCCGTAGCTCCATGTCCTTCCTTTTCAAGTAAAAATCAGACTTGCCTTTCTTCTTGTTTCTGGCCCTTTCATTTTTTTTTTTTTACAAAACAACAATATTTTGATCATGTTCTATGCCTCCCTGCACCATCCGGCAACAAAGACTGATTTACTCCTTCAGTGTCGTCCCTTTCTCCACAGCTGGTAGATTGGAACTTTTATTTCCTCCCTCCTCAACAACAAAAGAATGAAGAAAGGGGGGAGGAAACGAAAATCTTGAGGGAGAGCTTAAGGAAAAGGACTTACTAGTATCAAACCAGTATTGAAACAGTATCAAAGCAAAGCAATCAATGATTGTCATCTTCACTGAAAGCTAAAGGAAAAGGACTTACTCGATCATGAGTAAACAAAAGAGTAGAATGTATCAAGCAATACTCTTATGGAAGACTTTTTATTCTTACTTGACTGACTATGCTGAAGACCAAAGAAGCATGAAGTGATCAGTCAGAGTAATGATCAAAATATTCAAGGAATACAAACACTATCTTTTGAAGTAAGTAGAATGAAGAAGAAGGATCAAGATTACATATCAAGAAGTCTCACTTCAATAAAGCATCTAGCTTTCTCAGTATGTGTCTATGCCTCTGACAAAGTCAGCATCACTCTTCTGTCAGATTAATGTGTTTGATTCAAGAAATATTCAAACATCCAAGCTTAGAAGATGTGAATTGCAAAAGTCACTTATGTGATATTGAAGCACGCGCCAAGAAGAAAAGCTCTCTATGAAGGATTTACTTAATCTCTGATTCAAGGTTAAGAGTGATTTGAAATATAGTTAATTAAACTTGAAAGAAGTTTATTAATATATTTCTTATCTTCAATCGAAGAAAAGCAGAAAAGACAAGAAGGGCAAAGCTACAGAAAAGCATTCCTTATGATAGTAAAAGAAAAGCTACTTTATCTGAGCCTTTCTTTGTGTTACACAAATATGGAAAAAACGCTGCCCAAAGATAGAAAAGCATATCTGCTATACTCAAATATCAACAAGGAATCTCCAACATTCTTCAAAGCATTTATTATCAAGTCAGAACGGCTCTCTCTCAAAGAACAAAGCTGAAGACCTTCAAATCCATCTCAACGGATCTTTTTGATCAAGTATAAATAGATGAAGTCGAAGACCAAGAAAGAGAGACCACATATACAAGTGATGTGAAATAGTAATAAAAAGAAAAACCAGAAAAGATCTCTCATCAACAGAAAAGCTATATTACTCAGAGAAGAACTCATTTTATATCGATAGCTGAAAGCTCTCATCACTCACATATCTTCTTCACACTCTGAATATCATTTGAAGAAGAACTCATATGCAACTCATCAAGTTTCAAGTTCATATCCACTCTCTGCAGTGTTTAAAAATTGGTTGAATTGCCTTTAACTTTGAAGATGTGCTTCAAAACTCTCTCAAACTCTCTGAGCCTGAAGAGGCTTGTTACAAGAATACTTGTTGAGCTTGAAGAGGCTAGGTGTGCAAACAATACTTGTGGTTAAGCCTGGAGAGGCTAGGTATGCAAACAATACTCGTCTGTAACCTTGATCAGTTATAGTGCTAAAACTCGCCAAGGACTGGATGTAGCCCAAGTTTATGGGTGAACCAGGATAAATCACTAAGTATACTCTTTCCCTATCCTTTACTTTATTATTCATTTTGTTTAACTTTTTTAAGTAACTAACTCGGGTGTGTTAGATAGTTTCTAATCAGTGTGCTGTAAAAGGCGTCTGTCCTAAGAGCCACGTTCATTCACTGATTTTGTTTTGTGCTTCTTAATCTCTGATTTTCAAAAACACTATTCAACCCCCCTCCCCTTCTAGTGTTGTTTTGTGCCATTTCAAATTTGTTATTTTGTTGTTATCAAACTGGTTTAGTTAGAACGGTTATTTTAGATCATAGTAGTTCAATTCTATTATTTCAGTTAGTCTACCTTGACTTAGTCTTTAGCTAGGAAGCTATATAAACCCTTGTAAACTCTCTTTAATAATAAGAAAGATTTCAATTCTGATCAATTACTCATTCTTACCTATAATATGGTATTAGCTTTCATTTTGCTAGCCTAGCTTTCGCAATCTTTCAATTTCTTCTCAATGGTTGACGATTCCGCCACATCCAGTCCTACTAACAATGGCAGTATTGGTGGCTCTCAAGGTGATCAACCACCACCTCCTCCTCCACCACCAGTCCACCCTACCCAAAACCCAAATCACCCTTATTACTTACATTCTGGAGGCCTAGCAAAAAAAAAAAACTTACATCCTGGAGAAAATCCGGGTTTTATTCTTATATCCCCACCATTCAACGGTGACAACTACTACACCTGGAGCAGATCCATCAAACACTCTTTGTCATGCAAGAACAAGATCCAGTTCATAAATGGCAGCCTCTGTAACACCCCGTTTTTTGTTTAAGCGCTTCTATGTATGCCTTGTTTGTTTAGAATGTTTTAGAAGGGGCTAAATGGGGCTTTTGAATTGAAAATCCCTTCCTGATGCATGAGCACGCCCGTGCTCATGTGTCAGCACACCTGTACTGGATGCACTTGCCTTGTGGCTGCCTAAGCCACAAACACGACCGTGCTTAATAGGGAGCACGACCGTGCTCAACAAGGAGCACGATCATGCTCAGTGCAGAGTCTATATATAAATAGGAAACAGCGAGGGTTACGAGTTAAACCCTCTAAATTGGTACTTTAGGCAACCCTAAGTGTGACTGCAGCCTCTCTCATTCTTCCCCTTTGAACCCAATCATTGTTTGGTGTTCCGTTCGTAGTTGAGAGAGTACAATCAAGCATTAGTGCCAATTAGCAAAGGTAATGGTCTTCCCCTCTTTTATTTCCTTTTCTGTTTCATGAATTGGGAACTAGTTGGTTAACCTTTTTGTGTTGACCAAGGCTTGGGATCGTTCTTCGAGCCGTTCGAGGGAACCAGTTTAGGATCTGCGGTCATTTTAATGGGAAATCTTCATACCAGGTATGAGAAGAAGAAATAGTATGAGTATGTAGGCTTGGGGTTAGCGTAAGACGAAGGGTTACCCATGACCCTATTGTATGATAACATGTTTAAATGCCTATTTGCTATTTGATGTTTAACTGTCTATGATATTGATATTGATGTTGGCATGAACTGAGATTAAAGGATTAATTCCCTTAATTGTAAGACATGGATATTTAATCAATATTAATGAAACTGATGATCAATGGATTAGTAAAAGCCAATAGGTTTGAATCTATGAACAGTCCCAAGAAATTGGCAAAGGGTCTATGACCCTTCTGCCTAGATCGGCAGGGTGCACACTTGAGCACGCCCATGCTCCCATTCAAATCCCAAATCAGGGCGCACTGCTTAAGCATGCCCGTGCTCAACAGTCAGCACGACCATGCTTGACTGTGAGCTCAGCACGCCCGTGCTGAAGGGTGAGCACGCCCGTGCTCGCCTATGTAGAACAAAACCAGAATGAAAAAAATTGGGGTTTTACCCCAAAGTGCCTTAAAAGACATAATAGGATACCAAACGAACACGAAGACAAAAGACAAGTGATAAGATATTGTACCTTGGTAGCCTAGTGGCCAAGGGGGCCTTGATGCATGATGGTAATCTCTAGTGCTCAATGGCTAGGATGTCAATTAAAGATGATGATGTACTTCGGTAGCCTAGGGGCCAAGGGGGCTTTGATGCTTGATGGTCAAGGTGGTAATCTCTGGTGCAGAACAACCAGAGTGTTTGAAAGAATGAATACAAAACGATAACGATAATCCTCGATAGCCGAGTGGTCGAGGTGTTGATGTCAATAAAACTTGGGTAGCCTAGTGGCCCAAGCGGAGGTTGTGGTTGTGCTTGTGTGTTGTGTTGAGCATGCATTCACGCATCGGAGATGTTAGTGGGGGATGTTCAACATAAGGGAGGTCGTTTGAGAGTATGGCGATCTGGCCGTCCGCGGTGATTCATCCTAGAGTTAGGTGAATCGTGTGCCCCCGCGGTGTGGCATCCGAGAGTAAGGTGCGTCGGCTATCCTAGGGGTCCACCAATGGTAAGGTGAACTGCCCCGACGTTGGTGCTTATTGGCCAATGTGGATATGTAACTCCGAAGTTGACTTCCTGAAGTAGTATGGATCCAAGTGCATAATGGAGTAGTGGAGCAGAACTGCATTGCATAGCATACATGTTTGTATGATGATTAGTGCTATGTTATATTTCTGTTGTTATAACATGCTTGTTTGATGTATTCTCGTCTTGCTAACTGCTTCCTTGCCATTATATTCATATACATATTTCTTACTCCCTATTTCTATGTTTTGTGTTTGTATGTATCTTTTATGCAGAGGACGATGAGAAGCCAGTTGAGGAGTGACTCTGAGGAGCCGCGACTCATAGTTAGGATTCCTAGCTATGTAATGTGACATCGGGATTGGGTTATGTTTTTATGTTATGTTTTTATTTTTCCGCGTTTGAGACTTGATACATTGTGGTATTCTATATCCGTTGTTGTTTTAATTTTCAATAAATGATGCATATTTTACTTTATCTTATCTTGTATATGTTTTATATGTATACGGGGTAGAGGGTGTCATAGCTTCCCACAACCTCCCAAAACCGATCCCTTACATGGTCCATGGGTCTGTTGCAATCACCTCGTTGTCTCATGGACTACCCGTACTTTATCTCCTCACATCTTGCACATCATTTTTTTATAGTGCAAGAGACTTGTGGCTGGATCTGGAAATTCGTTTTACCGAAGGAAACCACTTTCGAATGTCAGATTTTCTTCAAGAAATCCACTCTATGCACCAAGGTGACAAGTCTTTATCTACCTTTTTTGCTGACATGAAAATCATCTGGGATGGACAGGAATTTCTTCTCCCAACTCCTTCTTGTGTCTGTGTTATTAAATGTTCTTGCTCCTTAAACAACTCTGTTCAAACCTACAAAGAGAAGGAGCACACCATCTGCTTCCTTAAAGGACTCAATGAGTCTTATCAATCTATTCATTCACAGATTTTGATTATGAATCCTTTGCCCTCGGTTAGTAAGGCGTATTCAATGGTTCTTCAACAAGAAAGAACCTCTTCTTCCAACCAAATCATGGAATCCACCGCCTTTTCCACACATTCTTCCAATTTCAATAATTCAGGCCGTGGGTTTCCCAATCAAGGTAGACGTAGGGGCCGCTCTAGCAACAACAGACAACAAATGCTTTGCTCTCGTTGCCATCGATCCAATCACATTGTTAACACATGTTACTTTAAGCATGGTTTTCCACCGGGATAAAGAACAAGAAATCAAGGTTCCACCATGCAACTTTCCATCACTAATCAAGGTTCTGGCACCAAGATTGATACAATGCAGTATTCCACTTTTCCAACTCATAAGAAGCAACCCCTTTCCTTGACGAGAGATGACTATCAATACCTCATCTCCCTTTTACATGCCAACAAACAAGAACATCCTCGCACTGTGAGTTTTATTCCTAAGCCTCCAACATCTGACCTTAATCCACATGTAGTGATCTCTAGTATCACTCAAACAAGTATTCCTTCATCCACACATTCCCTTTGGATATTAGATGCGGGTGCAAGTGATCATCATTCAATTTTTCACTACTTATCATAGAATTAATCTTGTTGCTGTAAAATTACCAAAAGGAGTGGTTCTTTGTGCTTATTATTCTGGTACTATCCTTCTTAATTCTGCTCTCTATTTATATGATGTATTACATATTCCAAATTTTTGCTTTAATCTCATTTCAGTTTCAAAATTGACCACCACCCTACATTGTCAACTAATATTCTCCTCTACTTCTTGTGACATTCAGGAAAAGGCTACCCAGAGGATGATTGGACATGCTGATGTGCACCACAATCTCTACATTCAGCACACCCCCACACGTCTCTTGTGTAAAAATCATATTGATAGTAATGTTTTACATTCTGTTACCAATAAAGAAACCAATAATCAAAACATTGAATATTTTGATTTGTGGCATTATAGGTTAGGCCACCCTTCTTATGATGTTTTGCATACCCTGTGTAAACATTTCCCTTTATTGATTCTAATAAAAGTTTGATTTATGATTCATGCCATCTTGCTAAACAAAGTAGATTACCTTTTCCTCATAGCATGATTGTCTCTGCTCACACTTTTGAATTAATTCATATGGTTATATGGGGACCAATTAGTGTTTCTTCTTTTCAAGGACATCATTATTTCTTGACTATTGTTGATGATTTTAGTAGGTTTACTTGGATATTTCTCTTGAAAGCCAAATCTGATACTAGGGACTGCATTAAACATTTCTTTAGCTATGTTTCCACTCAACTTTATGCAACAATCAAGACTACTAGAACTGACAATGGCAGTGAATTTCCCATGCCATCATTTTATGCTACTTTAGGGATTTTACATCAGACATCTTGCATTGAAACTCCTCAACAAAATTCCATTGTTGAATGCAAGCATAGACAATTGTTGAATGTTACAAGAGCATTGTTATTTCACTCTAATTTACCTAAACAATTTTGGTCATATGCTCTTTGTCATTCAGCACATCTCATTAACAAACTTCCAACCCTTGTTCTTAAAATCAAATCTCCTCGTGAATTAATGTATCCATCTCCACCTACTTTCTTAGATCTTAAAGTTTTTGGTTGCTTAGCTTATGTTTCCACTTTAACACATAATAGACACAAACTTGATCCTAGGGCAAGGAGGATGCTTATTTCTCAATTTTAAAACAGGTACTAAGGGATATCTCCTTTATGATTTACAAACTAGAAACATTTTTACATATAGGAATGCTATTTTCTATGAGCATGTTTTTCCTTATTCTAATTCTTCTAATAATGTTATTACTACTGCTAATCCTAATTCCATTCATTCTGATCCTGTCTTTTTATTTGATATGCCACCAGTTCTACCTTGTTCCAATACTCCACAGCACCAATCCATTCCAATTGCATCACCTGCTACCAGCATCTCAGATTCCCCACCTACACTCCATCCTCCAGAACATATGGCCTTAAGAAAGTCTAACAGAATAAGGAAACCACCAAGTTATTTATAGGATTTTCACTGTAACTATTTTACCTCTAATTCTGATTCTGAACTAGCAACTACATATCCCCTCTCTTTTGTATTATCTTACTCACGATTATCATCTAAACACCTCCACTACACCCTGTCCATTTTTGTCCATGATGATCCCAAAACCTATCCACAAGCCATCAAGCATGCTCATTGGATAAAGGCAATGAACTCTGAACTTGATGCATTACAACAAAATAACACTTGGATTATCACTGATTTACCTGAAAGTAAGAAGCGTGTAGGCTGTAAATAGGTATACAAAATCAAATACCTAGTCAATGGTAGTATTGAAAGGAATAAGTCACGCTTAGTTGCCAAAGGTTTTACTCAAGTTGAAGGCATTGATTTTTTTTTTAATACATATTCTCCTGTAGCCAAACTAACTGCTATTAGGCTTTTACTTGCTCTTGCTTCAGTACAAAATTGGCATTTGCACCAACTAGATGTGCATAATGCTTTTCTCCATGGCCACTTAGATGAAGAAGTTTATATGCATATACCACCTGGACTACATATTTCTCAACCTAATAAAGTTTGCAAGTTGCTCAAATCAATTTATGGCTTAAAACATTCTAGCCGACAATGGTTTGCTAGTTTATCTTTTTTCCTTATCTCACATGGATTTTTATAATCCACTTCAGATTCTTCTTTATTTGTTAAACACTCTTCTAATTCCATTACCGTATTCCTGATATATGTTGACGATCTTATTCTTGCAGGGACTGATTTGGTTGAAATTGCTCACATTAAATATGTTTTGAATACTCAATTCGAGATTAAAGATCTAGGGCCCCTAACAAAGTTTCTTGGTTTAGAAATAGCTAGATCTAAAGCAGGCATCCACCTATGTCAACGGAAATATGCTTTGGACATTATATCCAAATGTGGTTTACTTGCTTGTAAACCTGTTTCTACACCTATGTCTAAAGGGACTTGGTTAACAGCCACAAGAGGCTCTCCTCTGTAAGACCCTTCTGCTTACAGAAGGTTGATAGGTAAGCTCTTGTATTTGACAACTACTCAATCTTATCTCTCTTTTTATGTCCAACAATTAAGTTAATTCATGGTGAATCCAACCTCATTCCATCATGATGTTGCTGTTCGGGTGCTCTGGTATATCAAGCATTCTCCTACACATGGTCTATTCTATATCCCAGCAATTCTCCAATCCAACTCAAAGCTTTTAGAGACTTCGATTGGGCAAGCTGTCTAGACTCCCGCAAATCCATCACTGGCTATTGTTTGTTTCTTGGAGACTCCCTCATTTCATGGAAGTCTAAGAAGCAACCGACAATATCTAGATCATCCTTCAAAGTCGAATATCGAGCATTGGCCTCCACAGTTTGTGAGATTCAGTGGCTTCATTACCTACTTCATGATTTTTGACTTTCTACTTTACCACAAGCTCTATTATATTATGATAGCCAATCCGCTAGGCATATTGCTACAAATGCCTCTTTTCACGAAAGAACTAAACACATTGAGCTGGATTGGCATATCTTTCGGGAGAAATTACAAGCCAAGCTATTTCATTTGCTACCAATTGCAAATACCAACCAAGTGGCAGATCTTCTGACAAAGGCCCTAGATCCTTTATCCTTTCATAATTTTATTCCAAGCTGGGTTTGATGAGCATCCACTCACCAGCTTGGGGGGGGGGGGGGGGGGGGGGGGGGGGGGTATTAGCCATATCAGAATCCAGATATCAGCAACCATAATTTGTTATTATGTTGTTATCAAACTGGTTTAGTTAGAACAATTATTTTAGATCATAGTAGTTCTATTCTGTTATTTTAGTTAGTCTTCCTTGACTTGGTCTTTAGCTAGGAAGCTATATAAATCCTTGTAAACTCTCTTTAATAATAAGAAAAATTTCTATTCAGATCAATTACTCATTCTTACCTGTAATAACATCATACAAGGCTCTAAAGACAACAAAAATAAATCAAGGTATATATAACAAATGATAATTATTTAAATATCATCTGCTCAGTCATCTTGTGCTTGAGAACTTTCTCTATGTCAATAATTCTGATTGCCAAAGGCTCTCCTGTTCGAGTTCCTTGAAAATTTCTACTTTGCAAATGGTCCCTCACCAATGGTCTCCCTACATCATATTTACGAACTCTACTGATTATCTAAACACAAACAGTTTCTGGTTCAAGATGTCAAGTGACAACAATAAGGTCTTCTTTCTCCCATTGTCTTCAACTTTGGATTAAGAGTAATGCTACACAGTCAGCAGAAAATAGTTAACATTTTAATATAATACAAGGATGGTTTATTAGATAAAATAAAGTAGTAGGGCCCACGCTTCCATCCAAGAATCAATAAGCATTCCACATTAATCTGGTAAGAATTCTAGCTTACTCTGACATTTTTCTTGAGTTAACTTAGACAAATATTGCAAGAAAACAAATCCACTGACAAAGAACCATGAAGGTTCAGTTGAAATTGAGATATTAGCAGTGCTTCACCACCTCAACTAGGGGGTTCCTATATGTTTAGAAGCTTCATGAAGGTTCAGTTAAAATTGAGATATTACACTTCCAATTAGCTAGAACATGCTAGATTTTTGCTTCTAGATTTCTATATAAATATGCATCAATTTCAACACTCCTACTTGATGAAAATTTCTACAACTCTTACAAAATTGTCTCCTCCTGCATTGATGCCTAATGATGTGTTGTTGAACTTGAAAATAGTGCTTTCATCTTTGTTAGTAGATGCGAGTCTCCTTGTCAGCCCGTTAAGGACTTACGACAGGACCCTTCTTTGCCCTTATAGTTGTATGAGAACCTCCTTATCGATCTTGTTGAAAACTTCTGATAAGGATTCTTCTTGCTCTCGTAGTTGATTATGAGTCTCCTTGTCGGTCTTGTTAAAGAATTCTGACTGTGACTCCTCCTAGGCTTGTACTCTAGCCGAGCCTTAGAGGCCACAGGTCTCTCATTTTTAGTTGTCGCCTGAGCTTGTGCTCTTCATATGAACTAGAGTCTCAGAGACCATAGGTTTGCAATATTAGTTGGGCTATGTCAATAATGGCTCTAGAAAATTTTGGAAGTAGTTTAAGATACATAGGGAATTTTTTTGTGAAGTAGTTGGATAGTATTGCTACACCCAGTATATGACCGAACGTAGCTCTGATACAACTCGTTGGAAATTATGGTTGCTAGTGTTGAAACATAGTTGATAAAAAAGTGACATTAGTTGGGAAGCATGATTAAAATGAGAAAAGGATGCATGGAGGAGCTGGTAGAGGAATAAGTGTAACATACTATTATTGCATGTTCCTCTACAAATACATTTGTATTCATCATTGCTATATGTCTAGAAGCTTCATGAAGGTTCAGTTAAAATTGAGATATTACACTTCTAGAGGCTTCATGAAGGTTCAGTTAAAATTGAGATATTACACTTCTAATTTTGTAGAACATGCTAGATTTTTTGCTTCTAGATTTCTATAGAAATATGCATCAATTTCAAAAATAGTATTTCAAACTTCGAATGGATGGAGGGAGGGAGTGGGGGAGGGGTAGGGGGGGGGGGGGGGGGGGGGGGGGAAGGGAGGGAGGGAGAGTAGACCAACATAAACATTTCTTTAAAATGAAATGACCAACAAATCATGAAAGATAGACGCATTCACGCACATTATACCTAGACTGGATCAAACAATACATTCTTTACAATATATTTCACTTCATTGAGATGAATTACAATGTAGATTTCCTATAAGCCGTTTTAACAGCAACAACTAGAATCTGTAAGAGAAGTTTGAAAATCTGGAAGCAACTATAAGCCTTTCACTTCATTTGCAAATCATCATGTGTGATTCTCTTCCTTGCTTCGGTTCCAGTTTCATCTTCTTCTTTTCTAGATTTGTCTTCAACATCATCTTGTTATTCGAAATCACTTTCAGTCTCGGTGTCTTCAATTCGTTCGTGGTTAGGTTTCTGTCATTGTGACCCACTGAATGTGACAAGGACGGAGGACGAGCGAGTGAACTAAGGCTATGTTTGGATGGATGGGGTGGAGTGGTCAATAATGGAATGAAGTGATAAGGATGTACTAACTCCTTGTTTGGAAGTTTCTTCATTGATTAATGGAGTGGGATGATTAGGGATGATAACCCAAATCACTCTATCCGACTCAAACCCTTCAATTTTCACACCCTTCAATTTGGGGTTTGGGATCTCCCTCCATTCCATGATTAAACTTCCAAACAATGGAGTGATAAATTCTTACCTTTCCACCTCACTCCATTACTAACCACTCCACTCCATTACTTTCAAAACTCCTAAAAATAGCCTAAGGAAGAAAGGGGGTGTGAGAGAGAATGTGGGTGTGACTCACACCGTGTGAGAGAAGGAAGCGTGCAAATAATGAGAAAGAGTTTATAAAATTAGTTTGTATTTAGTTTTGTTTTGTTACAAAAGGCAAAAGAAGAGCAAAACAAAAAATAAAAACAGGCATACTGCCTTATAAAAACAATTCCCATCGCATCAGTAAGAAGTAAATTTTCCATCCCAGCTGGGCAATTATCCAATAACTCCAAAGGTGAATCACTTCTAGCTCCCATCTTAGCTAGAAAATCAGCACATTGGTTACCTTCTCTGAACTGGCAGTCCCACTCTCTGTTCAAAAAGCTCCTAAAAAGCAATCTCATTACCAAACTGATGAAAGTCTCGATCCCCTTCTTGCATGAGAGTGACTACATGGAGAGAGTCTGAGTAGCACATCACCTTCCTGTACCCCAAATTCCAGCACCAAGAAACACCATGGAGAAGAGCCATAATTTCCGCACAGGTTATATCTGAGAATCCCACCGAACCAAAGAAACCATGAAGGAATTTCCCTGTGTGATCTCTGATTAACCCCCCAAACCCAGCCATGCCTGGATTAGTTAAGGCGCTGCATGCCATCAATATTAAGACACACATAGCCTTCTCGCGGCCTTAACCAAGAAACATGCTTCGGAACTGTTGCCACTGTTTCAGCAATATCAACATGAAAGGGCTCCATGATTTCCCCATAGGAGACATGAATCTGCATCACCATGACCTTAGGGTGGAGGTTAATATTTTCGAAAATAACCTTATTCCTCCCCACCCAAATCTTCCACATAACCACTAAGACCATGATACCCCATTGATGAACAAGCTCCCTCAACCAAGTTACCGGACTGAAGTCATATGTAAGCGGCCCAAACAACTTTTAACCTGTGGCAAGGGAAAAGGCAATGCACTATGGATTCATGTTCAGTCTCACAGAAAGGACACATTGGGTCCACTGCCACGCCTCTAGCTGCAAGTAAGTAAATAATTTGCTACTAATTTTTTTAGTAAGTAAAGTTAGTTGCAAAAATCAAAATATCTATTTATAAAAATAAAAAATCAAATTATCTTGTAGTGATTTATCGACACTACTCCAGTTAGATCATGATCAAGATTATGATAAACACATTCCAAGCTATAGGGAATGACCATGTCAAGTTAATGCATAGTGGCACGATTAGCTTCTCTCCGAATGAGTGGGAGAATTCTACCACAAATTTTGTCTTTAAGAATAAAGGCAGAATGAGTTGAGAGACAAATAATACACACTTAGAGTCAGAGTCAATCTGCAATTTGAACCTTCGGATTAACACCCCAGTGAAACACAAACCATAAAACACTCCAGTGAGTTCTGCTAGAGTATTGGAGGCAATGGCAAAGCTAGCTATCCACCATCGTAAGCATATTATGGTTTGGTATGGCTCCCCCTCAAACTTTTTTCTTTTAATGTTATAATATAAATAAATTTTTTGTTTTGATCCTTCCATCCTGACATTAACCAAGTTTGTTGCGGTCAAAGTAGGATTATAGCTCTTAGCCTTCAACCAAAACCCGATAAGATCTTTTTAATAATTAAAAGTTGCATCATTTCTGACTCGTGACATAACGTTTGTTTTAAGAGTTAAATTGTGTTTTATTAGTGTAAAAATGTAATTAAATCATGATCGGTCAGAATGAAAACCGAAGATACAATTTTAATATGCAATAACTTTTTTAATGAGTAAATATTATTACGAAATTAGCGCAACAACTAGCATTCATTTGAAACTTAGGATACAAACCAATTTATATAGTATATTACAATATTAATATTAAAATTTTATTACAATACTAATATAAATATACACCAAATTTAATCTCTTAAATATTACACTGTAGAGGATACCAATGTGCCTATTATGCGTGGAAAGTTGACGATGTTGTCAACCACATATTTTGCCATTCTTCACCAATGACAGGTAGCTCGTATTGATCCATTGTTTCGTTCAAATTAAAGCCATGGGGAGTTGGGAATGGCAAGCCGACTTCCCTTAACAATTTAAGATAACATGAAATAGCAAGTGGGAATTTGACCTTGCAAAAAACAACTTTCGAATGTAGACAAAAAATGATCAGCCTTCCCGAAATTAATCTATCTGAATGCTCATTTTCAAAATCTTTTTTATGATTATAGAAATATTTTCCCCTTTGGTTTACATTGTTCTATTGTACTAGTTCCGTACTATAGCGATTACCATGCAATACAAACTGATCAATTAAATGAAGGATAACGATAAATGGTACGAAAACAAATTTGTAAGCAAAATGAACATATGAGTCTGTTAGGAACTAACTTTGTTATAATTGTTCTTGTAATAGAATGATTACTTGTAATTGAGAGATGTAGCTTATGGGTGAAGGATGAATGGCCAGTTGAGGGAGATTATTCATTTGGTGAGAGATAGGCATTTGGCCCCACATCAATAATATAATAGTATTTTCCGCAAGTCTGATCCAGTTCTATCAGAATCATCCTGTTTCTCTTTTGGGTTAGTACCTTTGAACTTGAGTGTATGAGGATGACGAATTGGAACTTTATGATCTTTGTGTTTGCCAAAATCTCGATAGTTTCCCTTTGATGTGCTAATGTGAGTTTATTATATATGTTCTGTTAGACCCTCGGTAGCGACCCAAGGGAGGATAGAACCTGGCTTCATAGGTAATCAATGGTTTGATTATTGGTTAATATAGCCATGCAATGATCATGTTTGTACATTTCAAAATGTATAAAATTAATGTTGCACTCAAATATCCATCCATTTGTATTTTTAAAAGCTCTGAAGTATGGACAAGTTTTAGAACGGAATCTTAATTTATGGAATTGGATGTCATTTTTTAATAGAAATTTATTTATTGAAGGTTTCAAATTCAATGTCAATTATTATATTCCTAGAATTTTCTTATATTCTTTTAAATATGTTCCTAATTTTTTAAGACTTAATAAAAATTATAAAATAAAAGTGTTAATGTATTTAATTATTATCTTAGAAATATAAAATGATTAGAACGATTATTAATAACAGTTGAAAACTATCACAGGGAAAAAGAGAAAAATAGAGAAGTTAATGGAATTATAACTTAAACGATGTCTAATAAAAATCAAACAAAACGATGGTAAGAATTCATTTTCTAATCATCTATCATTATCCTTTGCATATTAGAGATTCTTCGCAATGAATTGCCACATGAATGATGAGGCACCACCACATCCGGCTACTATCATCATCTAAACCAAAGCCCCAATAACAAACACAATAGGGACAACAATTTGACCAGTTCAACCCATTATCCTACACCCTTGGCACAACAAAAAAAATGAATAGAAAAAAAAAAGCAAAAAACAATACATCCACTCTTTATAGTACTTCTTGATATGTAAACTACACATTTGCTTAATCACAGTCAGGATCGGTATCAACTTTCATGTCCATCTTAGCTTTTTCTGCAAACTTAAGCCTTCTTGCGGCAATCTTGATAATATCTGATTCTAGAATACGTGTAAAACACCTACTCTTTATTTGTCGGAATCGGGCGAGGTAATCAGATACAAGCTCATTGGGAAGCCTCTTGATGCTGAACAGATCGGTAAGCCCGACTTTGAGTTCGCCCTTGAAGAACTGGTCGTGGAAACTATGCTCCAATTAGGCCCAAGTATGGATTGAATTAGGTCTCAGTGTCGAGAACCAAGTAAAAGCGTTCTTTGTCAAAGAACTTGGGAAATATCTCATCTTGAGATATTCGTTGGCAGCTAGCTCCCGCGATATGCTCGACCGATGATTCTCCATCTTCTCCGAAGAATTTCGACAGTTTGGGAACCTTGACCCCTCAGGGTAGTTCCACTTGCTGAATCCACTTCGGAAACGCCGAAACGAAATAAGATTGGTTTGCATAACCAACGTTAAATCCGAATCGGTTCAAAACCAGTTCGACAACCAGATTAATGTCGTTGGGCTTCACTCGTCCCCCTGCATTATCCCGTCGAAACAACTGCATGGCCAGATTATTTCTAGCCATTTGCTCCTCATCACCGTGTCTCAACATCTCATAGTCCCCATATTGGATGTGAGGCTGGGGTATGCCCCCATGTGCACCCTCATTTCGACCAGGATTGTTGGCGTGCTTATCATCATCACCTAAAATCTGGTTAAACCGACCAATTTGTTCCGCTAATGCCATACACGCGGTGTTGGTTGTTTCCATCAGAGGGGTTATCACTGCCTTCATCTGCTGGGTGAACATGTGAACCATCTCGTGGTTACTCTCATCGACTTGTTGTCGAATATTTGCTAACTCATTTAGCGTCAACCAAGCTATATTGGCGGGCAGTTCTCTCGACATGTTTGGGAACCTTGGGTGTCCCATATTTTGCCTCTCCTGACTGGGAGGCGCCATGTTGGCATTTGTGTTAACTAGGTTGTTACCTTGGTTTTGGCCTTCCTGCCTTTCTTACTGCGCAAGAGAGGCACCAGCGCTCAATGCACCTTGGCCAATTTCCTGGTCTTGGCCTCCCTGCCTTTCTTGCTGCGCAAGAGAGGCACCAGCGCTTAATGCACTTTGGCCGATTCCTTGGTTCTGGCCATTAGTTTGGCCTCGACCCCCATTATTTTGGTTGGCTTGGCTCTCGAAACCAGTGTTTTGACGATTTGCCCCTGGGGTTTACGGGCTTTGCGCTTGGCCTCCATCGGCCATCGACTGCCCTGCCTCATTTAATAAGGTGTTTCCATTCCCAGTCTGCGCCATCAATGGCAGGGTGTAACCTGGTGGCATTCCGTATATGGGTGCTAAACTTCTGTCAGATCCTCGGGCGCTTTACCCGTTTTCGTTCGGCCTTTGATCTACGCCACCAATCTTCTCCAACACTGGGTTGCTTCGAAAAGCTCCGACGGGTACAACGTCTCTCCAATTGTCACTATTGATCGGAGAGCTCCCGGTTGCACGACTCCTGTTGTTATTAGCGTCTGACATGCTTTCAGAACTACTACTATCAGATTCGTTCTTCGACGTAGCTGGCAAACACGTGCCACTTCTTAATTGCATGGACTACTCCTCATTAACGGTGGGTCAATGAGTAGCTGAGGTACTACCCGCAATGGTTACTCCGAAGGAGTCCCACTGGGTGTGCCAAGTTGATGTGGAAATTTGCTTTCTTTGTTTTCTGACTAGGCACTCAACAAATATATTTTAATCAGGTGGTTGTAGACTCTCTCCTTTCTGATGGTAATCCAATACGAGGTTTATCAGAAAGCACCTTAAATTTGATGGATAGTCAAGCTAAAGGTAGCAAACATCAAACTTGACAGAAACACAATTAAGAAGATAAAAACTATGAAAACATATCAAATGCTGCTAAAGTAAGAACAGGAAAATAAAAGTGCAATAATTGTAAAAGTGCAGGAAACTTAAAGGTGTGGGAAATGTAAAGTGTGGAAAAAAAAAGGATTTACAAATCACGAGTGCGCTTCAAATTGCCAAAAGTTCACCAATTTACAAATGGTTTCAAGTTTGAAAACAGTGAGTTAATTCAATAGAACGATGAGAATAGAGAGAAAGAGTTTAAGGAAGAAGAAAGGGATGAAGATTAAGAACTTTGCATTAAAAGTAAATCTGCATGAAAAATTAAATGTTGGAGGGCATACTTGATGTAACTTCGTTTCAATCCATTATGAGTGTGAGAATGTTGTGGGAGTGTGATCAAAGTATCCGACCGTTTGTACATCAGAATAAGCACTATTTATAGAAGAAAAAATAACTGGCTAAGTCCTAATCTACGACCATTTGTCCTATTGACAAACATGTTTATTGATCCTACGGCTAAGACCTAATGTCCACTACTCCACTAGCTGGATCATGGTCCTTGAGCTGCTTCAGAGTGTAACTCCCCACTCCTCCATATTCCCACATTTTTGCATGGGTGGGCCCACCTTGACGTTAGTGGATGGAGTGGGAAACCTCCTTGACACGTTGCTGATCCGATCTTCACAGCTTCATGTCGAATTGGTATCCTATTTCGACAACATTTTCCTTTGCTGATTCGACGTTCTTTCCTGCAAATGTATATCTGTCGAAAAGATACTTCGCCTCATTGCTACTTTTTTCATGAAAACTTCGTAGTTTTCACTTGCTCGTATCTTGATACCTTGGTTTTCGACACTGGGTTCGAATAAGTCTCTGTTGGAATACCCTGTTTTCATACTTAAGCAAATTTTATGTATTCTTTTCGGCAACATACCCACCAGATACCAAGATTTCTCTACTTCGACCAAAATCTTATTTTTGGTCCCAACACCAGGTCAACATGTGTTGGTTGATGATGAGAAGGAGAAGCGGGACGATGATGAGCTGGTGGAGTCGGTGGAACCGAATGTATTCATATTCATTCAAATATTACTTATGTTTTTTTATATTTACAATTTAAATAACTTAACCCTGTTGAATGCTTTATGTTTGTTGTTTAGGACGATGCAACTCCATCGAATCCGAGAAAGCGTCTCTCAGTGATAGCTCGTCTGGTTGTGTTTGCGGCGGAGTACCAATACGACGAGTTTCCGTTGCCTTTGGAATACGGTGTTAGGTATCTCGGGTTTGTATCTCGGGGGGGGGGGGGGGGGGGGGGGGGTGGTGATGTGGGTGACCTATGCAATGATCGAATATGGATTGCCAATATGGTTGTCAGTCTCTAGTACACGTTAGTACATTTTGTCATATTGTATCTTAGGTATTACAATATTATAATTTATTTCAATATACTACGTAATTAACATTAACTAATTATTTCATATCTTAGGTATCTGCATCGCCTTACTATGACAAGGGGCATCTAGTCTGTTTATGGATTCTTAGACCCCAGTATCATTCAGGATGATTTCTGCCTTGATAATGGCGATGTGATCACCAGGTACTTGCAATTCATAGTTGATGGTAGCCACACTGAGGTTTATATGGCACCACTTGTCAGGGGTGGCCATTGGCAGTTGCTCCTACCTTGTCCAGTGCAGCATACAGTCGTTTTTCTTTTCTCCTTGCACTATCAGTCGGATATTAAATTGAGACAAAATATTGATAGGTTCGTAAACTTTTATATAATTTGTAACATTTTGATTTTATTTTATTACATATGCATGAAAGGTAGGTAGGAGTGTCAAGGTAAAACTCAAGCCTCAATGGATTATCCCAAAGGTAAGTAGTTTAATAAATAATAATAATAATAATAATAATAATAATAATAATAATAATAATAATAATAATAATAATTACACTCATACATTATTTTTACTTGATATTGATCAATTTCAATTAGATTTGTAGTCTTGTAAATAAGTCAGCAGTTGGGAGTGTGCTTACTATGTCATGAGACATATGTTAGACATTGTCTCCACTGGTATTAAAGACAAATGGTTACAAGTAATTAATAGAATTTTAAGCAGTTAATTAAAATTATATTTTGTTTTTGTTGATGAATTAATTTAATTAATGTTGCATTAATTTGAACTTGTGGAGGCTTTCAACCACAATCAATCTAGCATGACTTTGTCAGAATTCACAGACAGAATTCACAGACTTGAGGGAACGCTTTCCAAAGTTCTTTTTTGAGTATGTTGTAGAGAAAAATATAGACTTAGATCATATGCGTAGACTTATGTTTTAGGTACTTAGAACATTATTAGTTTGTGCATGTAATAGATCATGACTTAGTTAGCTTGATCAATTTTGGTAGTTTGTATATATATATATATAGAGCTTGATTCTGCCATTTGGTCTGAATTCTAAATGATCTTATGATTCTGTGTGTATATCTGAAAGCATGTGCATATGTGTGTGAAGCAATTGAAAGCAAACAAATTTTTTTTTTTTAAAAAAAAAACTTGTAACATAGGTTGTTGGTAGAACCGCTGTTACAAGTTAACTTGTAATAGCGGTTATAACCTTAACCGCTAATATAAGTTAACTTATAACATTGCTTTGATCATTCAATCCGCTACTTAGAAAGGCGGTTTTCCCCAGAACCGCTGTTACAAGTAAACCTGTAACAGCGGTTGGAAAACCGACATTACAAGTTATATTTGTAACATCGACTAAAATAATGTCGCATGTGCAACCGATGTTACAAGTCAATTTTAACCGATGTTATAAGTGCTTCCTGCACTAGTGCAATGAGAGGTGACTCATCTTACTCCATTATTTCATTTAAATTAAAACAGTGTAAAGTCGGTAATGACCATAAACTTTAAAAAATACATAAAATAAAGCATAGTGGGAAATCGACATTGCAAAAAAAAAAAAATCATAATGTAGATAAAAAGTATAGGCAAAATAGGTTGATTGGTCCTATACGTTTATTTTATTTTTTATATTGGTCCAATAAGTTTTTATTTTTCAAATTGCTCATATACATTATGTTCTGTTTTCCACGTTAGTCATTTCCGTCAATTTCGACCTTACAGAGTCAGATCAAATGACCCATGGCAGACCAAAGCGATAGTCACGTCAAATTAAAACGGAGGGCGTTATGTCAAAAATTGACAGAATAGACTAATGTGAAAACGGAACGTAATGTGTAGGACTAATTTGAAAAATAAAAAACTTATACAACCAATATGAAAAATAAAATAAACATATAGGACCAATCTACCTATTTTGCCAAAAGTATAAGCATAGATTACCAGGAATTAATCTCGTTGGATGCTTATTTGGTAAAATTTTTATAATTAAAGAAATGATTTTGCCTCCATTATACATAGGGGTGTTCGCGGTTCGGTTCGGATCGGTTTTAAGGGAAAAAGTCATCCGATCCGAAGTGAAAAAGAGTATGCGGTTCGGTTCGGTTTGGATGACTTCTTAAAAAATATCCGATCCAATATGATCCAATTAGATGCGGTTTGGATCGGTTCGGTTGGTTCGGTTTTTAGCCACGCATTATTAATTAAATAACATATTATAAGAATCAAATAATCTACTTGTAAAAAAACAAATAACATATAATCTACCAAAATATGAGGCTGTTTGTTCAATAACAAATAAAAAATGGGTCTTACGATACTGTTATGTTAATACTTGTTGCACCTAAAAGTGGTCATGCTCCCAAAGTTGGGCCAATACCTTTGCATATATAAATAAAAAATGACAAACACCTAACTCTATGCATTTCAATTTTCAGTTACATATGCGTTTAGTTACATGTCATTGATTGTATGTAAAAATATGAGTGAAACGCATATGTAAAAACATGAGTGAAATGGCAGGGGTAACATACACTAAAGGCACATGTAAAAGCCTATATTGTATAAAATATCGGTTCGGTTCCTGAACCTCCATCCGAAAACCGAACCGAACCGATCGGTTCTCCCCAAAATCAGTCCAAAAAAATCCAATTAAAATTGGTTCCCATCGGTTTTCGGTTATTTTGGATCGGTTATGCAGTTTTTTTGGATCGGTTTGGATCTGAACACCTCTAATTATACATTGTTCCATCATACTAGCTACGTTATGTGGCAATTACCATGCAATACGAACTGATCAAGCAAATGAATTTCCTCCACACGGTGCCTGGCTACAAAAACAATATATTACACTGGGTGTCATAACTGCCAAGACTGACTAACTTTGCCAATTAAGCCATAGGGCCACACCTCTTCGTGATTTCAATCTTTGGGCCTATTTGAGAGTTGGGAGGGAAATAGAGCAAAAGAGTTTGAGAAAAAAGTGAGAGGGAAATGGATGGGGAACAAAGAATAACCCTCCAAAATCTTCCAAAACCCTCCATTAGATTATTTTTTAGTTCCCCCAAATTGGAGGGTTTTGATTCTTTTGTTAAAAAACCTCATGCAAGGTGGGGGATTATCCTCCCTTCTCCAATCCCTTCCCCCGTCTTTCTCTTGAAAGCATTCCCCTCCCTTCCCATCCCAAAACCCCAAACAAGCCCTTAGGAAATTTAATAATTTTAAATCCTCTTCATAATCTTCATAATCATCCTAATGCTTTTTACATTTCTAAAATCGTAAAAACATGAACCTTTTTATTTAATATTTCATTAAGAATTGGACAATTAGGAACACGTGTTCTAGGAGGATATGTATCAGGAAATTCTACGAATATAATACTTGACATCTTGCATTTGAAAACTTTAATAATTAAATTTTCATTAAAGAATGACCTGCATTACGATAAATTAAATTAAGAGTCCGTTTTAAAATTTGTCCAGACTTAAGAGCTTTTAGAAACACAAATGGCTGAGATTTGTGTGTAACATGGTAATTGCATGTACTGCATTAACACATAATCAAACCATTGATCACTTATGAGGCCAAAAGAATGTGTCATTTTGCCGGAAATAAAGCACAAGCATGATTTTCACTTTCAGGCTTGCACAACTTCCATTCCTAATTTTTTTGGTTCTTTGTCTCCTTCTGCCACCATCGAAGTCTTCTTTAGCTTCCCAGCTGATGTTGGACCATTTGAAAGCTTGAGATTTGAGAAAGCATCGTTAAGAAAAGTTTGAAAATCTTAAAATTTGGGTTTGGGCCAACTCAACCTCAAAAGCTAGCTCATGAGGTGAGTAGGTTCACTTATAACCACTATTCAGGTCATATCTGTTATGAATTTGGCACAGATTATGAATGCAAGAACCAGTTGTTGCCAATGATTTTTTCACAGTAAAGAATGAATGCAGAAGAGTAGGAGAAGGAAAGAATAAGGGAAGGATGTTATCGTGGTTCAGAGCAATGTGCTCCTACATCCACACTGAGGCGAGTCTTCCATCCACTAGATCAAAAACACCAAGTACAAGGCTTTACAGGTTCGAAACTGATCACTTTCAACCTCACTTGCACTCCTATGATCTTATTGAATCACTCACTCTCTCAATTACAGTGTATCACTCTAATTACAGTGTATCACTCAGAAAATTGACTTACCAATTTTTTCTCAACTATGACTTATATATCTGTACATAACAAGTCTCTCAAGGTAGTTACAAAACAAATATAACTAACTACCTAACTGACTAACAACTATTACATATATTACATAGTTCTATGCATATCCTAACTTCATAACTAATTGATGATCCATCTGTGATCTACAATGTCACTATCCAATATAGGACTCCAACACACCCTCCTTATGCCCAGGACTAGACACTTGGAGCGTGAAGTTTGCAGGGCTGGACATCTGCGGGTGGCCCAACAAACATTGATAGACTCTAATACCATCTTAAAATTTAGGTTTGGGCCTAACTCAACCCCACAAAACCAGCTTGTAAGGTGAGGATTGCCCGAGCCTTATAAGCATTACTTATGATATATCTTTAGGTGATGTTAGACTAAACACACCCCTCATACCCAGTACAATGAAGATGCTGGTGGCTGCAATGAAGGCAGTACAAAGTTACTGCAATTAAGGCCGCTAGGAGTAGACAGTAATTAAGGCATTTTCCAACACACACCCTCACGCCCAGGTCTATGTACCTGGAGCGTGGACAACATGGGCGGCCGAACAAATAGATATAGGATAGGCAGTGATACCATCTTGGAATTTGGGCCTAACTTAATCCCACAAAAATGGCTTGTAATGTGAGGGATATCCATTCTTTATAAAGTTTTTTCAGACCTTATCTCTAGTATATATGGAACTTGGGGTTTTTCCCAATACACCCGCTCATGCCCAGCACTATTGTGCTTGGTGTGTGGATAAAAGGGTTGTTTATATCCAAACCGATCCAAAAGAAAACCGAAATTGAACAAAACCAATGTCTATTGTATTTTTTGGATGTTGTTCTGCGAAAACCGATCAGATGGATCATATTTTGGATCCCTTTTTTAAAATCGAATCAATCCAAACCAAACCGCATATATAAAATTTAATATATGTTTATTCTATTTTTTGCATTATTAATTTTTTATTTGTTGATTTTTTTCCCTAATAATGATTGCTAGTTTGATTTGACGGAGTTTTTTTCTTATTTCTAATATTCTAAACATAAATAAAAGATGTTTTAAAATTAGATGATAATGATATTTGTTTATTTTATACATATTTTATTAAATGTTATACATGAATGTAATAATAAGTATATACAAGTTTAAGATATTATTCAATTTAGCTTGTAATCTTGATTCTTTGATGTAATATAAATATGTAATAATGTGTCGATAAAAACTGAACCAACCAATCCAATCCAAACCGCATTTAATCGGATCAGATTTGATCGGAATTTTTTTTTTAAGGAAGCAATCCAAACCGAACTGCGTGTTGTTTTAATCTTTGGATCGAGTGACTTTGCCTCAAAACCGATCCAAACCGATCCGCGAACAACCCTAGTGGATAATAATGGTGGGTGGCCCCTTAACGAATCTAGGATAAGCTCTGATACCATCTTAGATTTTGGGTCTAACTCAATCCCAAAAGCTAGCTCATGGGGTGGAGGTGCCCTGCACTTATAAATATTCAGGTCATATCATTATTCAATGTGGGACTCCAACACACCCACTCATGCCCCAAGTCTAGACATCTGGAGCGTGACGTTTGTAAGATTGGACATCTGCAGGTGGCCAAACGAACAAGGATAGACTTTGATATCATCTTAAAATTTGGGTTTGGGCTTAACTCAACCCCAAAGGCTAGCTCATGGAGTGAGGTTGCCCCTCACTTATAATCAGTATTCAGGCGATATATCACTATCCAAAGTGGGACACACCAACAGAAAAACTTGAAGCACTTAATTTAATTCCTTGTGATAGAAAACATAAGAAAACAGAAAAATCCAGCGTTCAAGTCCTTCAAATACACATTCAAAACAATATTTTCCCATGTTATCAACGGCTGCTAGTGTCAATCTCACTAGTTTTAGGTACTCAAAACAATATTTTCCCATATTATCAACTGCTGCTAGTGTCTCCTTCTTCTTCTTCTTCTTCCTCCTCCTCACGAACCATTTGCAAATAATTATGTGTGATTCTCTTCCTAGCTTCGGTTCCAGATTATTATTCTTCTTTTTTGGAACCGTCTTCAGATTTGTATTTGGTGTCATCTTATTCTTTAAAATCGCTTTCAATCTCGGTGTCTTCAACTTGTTAGTGGTTGGGTTTCCGTGGTTGTGAACATTGAATTGATAATTTTTTCATCCGGTATAATTTTTAGTATTCAGGGGGTAACGATATGGACTATTTACAAAATTTTTAAAATTATAGGGACGAAATCCTAAGAATTTTTTTATAGGGATTAAAACCAAAATTGGTTAACTTTGCAGGTATTAAAAACTAATTTAGTTTAATTTTAAGTAAAAAATTATATATTGTAGCTAATATGTAGTTAACTTCAAAGTAGCTACTAATTTTTTTAGTAGGTAAAGTTAGTTGAAAAAAAAAATCTTGTAGTGATTTTATCGACACTACTCTAGCTAGATCATGATAAAAAATATGAGACACACATTCCAAGCCGTAGGGAATGACCATATTAAATTATGCATCAGTGCCACGATTAGCTTCTCTAAATGTGAGGAGAATTTACCACTAATTTTGTCAATTTGCAATTTGAACCTTCGGCTTAACACCCTACTACCCTAGTGATATGTCTTGTGTGCTTACCAAAATATATATATATATATATATATATATATATATATATATATATATATATATATATATATATATATATTTTGCTATAGTAATGGAGGCAGTGGCTAAACTAGCAACAAATCCTGGTCTAGCTCCCCCTCAATCTTTTTATTTTTATTTTTTTTATGTTATAAATGTTTGGTTTAATTAGCTCGTTTCCTCTTCACATTAACCAAGTTTGCTGTGCGCCCAAAGTAGAATTATAGCTCTTGACGTTATTTTTACAAAATAAGAAGATCTTTTTGATAACCCATTTTTTATTATTAAAAAAGTTGCATCGTTTAAGACTCGCGACATAACATGTGTTTTAATAGTTAAATTGTATTTTATAGTATGAAAATGCAATTAAATTGTGGCAGTTTAGAATGAAAATTGAAGAAACAATTTTTTCATGCAATAATTTTTTTGATAAGTAAATATTATTATGAAATTAGTGCAACAATTAACATTCACTTGAAACTTAAGATATAAACTAATTTATATATTATAATACAACATTAATACTATATTTTATTTCAAGATTAATATAAATATTACACCAAAGTTAATCTATTCCATCGTACAAGCTCTGTTCTGTAGCGAGTACCATGCAATACAAACTGATCAATTAAGTGAAGGATAATTATAGATGTTACGAAGGTCGTAAGCACGATGAGGATACGAGACTGTTAGGAACTAACTCTATTATAACTGTTGTTGTAACAGAATGATTAATTGTAATTGAGAGGAGTAGCTTTTTTTTTTTTTTTTATATAAGTAGTATGCAAAAGTATCACTATGGAATAGGTCATCCCAACTAGGTTGGCACCACAAATTCCATCAATCATATGCAGCACACTATGCTATTATAAATAAAGGATGAATGGTCAGTTGAGGGAGATTATTCATTTGGTGAGAGATAGGCATTTGGGCGCACATAGTAAGTAATATAATAGTATCGTTCTCAAGTCATGATCCAGTTTCAACATAATCATCATGTTTCTCTTTTGGTAGTAACTCTGAATTTGAGTGTATGAGTATAATGAATTGGAACTTTGATGATCTCTGTGTTTGCCAAAATTTTGATTGTTTCCCGTTGATGTGCTGATGTGAGTTTACATATGTTTTGTTAGACCCTCGGTAGAGACCCTGGAGAGGACAAGCCATGGCCCCATATGTGATTAATGGCTTAGTTATTGGTTAATATAACACATGCAATGATTATGTTTGTGCATTTCAAAACGCGTACACTTAGAACCCATTTGTTTAAGATTAAAAAATAAATGATTTTGATACAAAATAATTTAGTGATTATTTTTAGATATTTTTAAAAAAACCAGAAGAAGATTTGTGTTTGTTTACAATAAAAAAATCATTTTTTTAAACAGTAGTTAGTTATAAAAATTGTTTTTTTTTCTCCAAAAGATAATGAATGTTGCTTTTCATTTTAACTCCGAAAATGATTTTTTCTGTTTTTCATTATCTTCAAAAGTAAAGACAAACACACTAAAAATTTAAAAAAATGATTATTCAGTTAAAAAAATAATTTTTTTAACAAAATAAACAATAACAAACACACTCTTAATGTTGCACACAATTCTCCAGCCATTTGTATTTCTAAAAGCTTTGAAGTAAATTTTTATTGTGTGTACATGCATTCACATTTGAGTTTAATTGCTATGCACTGTGAGTGTAAAGTTTTTTATACTGTCAACAAATCAGAAATCATGGCTTGAATGACTTTTAAGATAATTAGGATAAGAGTCAGAGATTTTTAATGATTTGTCAATTTCTGATTCTGGTTCTTATCATCCGGTTCTGCCTGGTAAGTCTCCAGGGATTGCACGGCCTCAGCCTCTGCTTCCTTATAATCTTGCCTGCTTCTGGTTTCATCGGTTTTTTGCAAGATAGGTGGGCATTCTAACCAAATTATGGTAATAGATAGGTAATTGCAAGTTAGTTGGTCTGATTGTCCCATAAAAGGCGCTCAAATGCTTTGGATTGGTCTACCTCTCTGCTTTGGTCAACAATTGGGTCACGTTCACTTCTCTATTGGATGGTGTTTTGCTTTCACTACACATCTTTTTCTATAGCATCCGAGATCTTCATTTGGTGTTGGTACTTTGCTCTTTCCGGGTCATGCAAAAATTCTGCTGTGTTAGTTGTTATATAGGCTCTTTAGTAGACTGCTATATTGGTTTTAATTATGGTTCACCCTGGGGGTGTGGGGAAATGTATTTTCAATAAGTCTGGTTCCATTTCCATATTCATGGGGTGTTAGCTTTGGTTGAACTATACCTTAGTCTTCTTCTCCTTGTAATTAGTATCTTTTTCTCTCCTTTTGTATACGGATTTGGGTATCCCTCGTACTCTCTTAAATACATCTTTTGCTTATCAAAAAAAAAAAAAAAAAAATCTTTACGCTATCAGTACATATAAATTAAATCCATCACATTTATGATTTTGTATGTAAGTTGTAAATTATTTTTCTTGTTAAGCTTAAATAACCAAAAAAATATAATTGAAAGTCTTAATAACCTAAAAAAAAATTGGAGGCTTAGAGCTTTAGCCTTCGTGACTTTGGGCTAGGGCCTACCCAAATGCAAGCAGACACAAAAAAATGAGATTACTCACACAAACTAGAATCTCTCTGGAACTCAATCTTAACATCTTCAGAAATTATCTCCAGCCACTTGTATTGATAGTAACCGGAATGAGCCTGCAGACATTCCAACATGGTAGCCCAAGCCTGAAAGCACTTGTCTTTCATAGCCTCCTCACCCTTCTCCATATGTTCTTTCGTGCACTTCTTCCAATCAGTGAATGTCTCTTTGCACCCGCCACCTTTCATGTACAAGCATAAATCACAATCCTTTTTGGGTTGATCCATTAGCTCTTTCAAGGGTGCTTTAGAATCGAGCACCGACATTGGCTCGCCGGAGAATGAGGATGGTTTTCTTCTTATCAGATCGGTCGGACAATGAACCAAACGATGGAGTAAGATCTTCAGAAAAAGTTATTAAACGATAGATCCTAGTAACATTCATCAAATAGAGTCAATATTTAAACTGAATAGCTAGCCCATTTTATAGCAAGAATTCTAGCTAACTGGTGGTGATGGATGAAGCAAGACAAATTTTCTCCTTTTTTTAATCTCTATCAGCCATTTCCTTCAAATTCTCCACTCCTTTCTTTCATTTTATTTTACTATTTCTATTTGTTAGTATAATAGCAACAAGAGAGTCATGGGAAAATGTCTAAATATATTTCTATAAAATATTATTTAAGAGAAAACAAAATGTTGCTCATATGCAGGTTGCAACATTAACATATATAATGAAACCTTCAGAAGTTTGAAAATCAAGATATATATATATATATATAAATATTTGTTTTAAAAAAAATGTATTAAATAATAAATGTACAATCAAATGAGATATGTTTATTAGAAATATTAGGATTCTTTGTTACTAGAATATTGGATTTCCCTTTTCCATCCAAATCTACAATACTACACATTAAAATGTCCCCCAGCTGGTGTAAGATCTCACTGTCCTGCTAGCCAGGTCGTGGGTTCGATTCCCGCTTCCCCTCGTATTATAGTCTATCCATAGCGGACTTGCACTGTGGGCTGGGACAGGCGATCTGTAATCCCACCAGAAATCCTCCTAGAGGTTGGTGGTTGGCTCTGTCGATCCTTGCCCTAATCTAAACTTTGTATACCAAAACATATTAAAATTTTATTCAATATATATGTTTTTATCCTTTTGAACTGTTGAGATATGTCTCAAAATCATGTAATATGAAGTTGAAATTGCAGAGGCATAATCGATTATGGTAATAGCGTAATCGATTATATGTTTGGCAAAAACATAGTAATCGATTATGGTGCATCTGATAATCGATTATGGTGCAACTGTTTGTAATCTGTTGAGAAGTTGGTTAGTTAGTTGGTGCAACAACTAACTTGGATAAGCTTCACAAGGATTGGTTACTTCATATGGATGACTCACATATGTCTATAAATAGATCATCATGTATAGGATGAGGATCACAAGTGAAACAACTCTAGACACAACACATAGAGATAGGTGTGTAAAAAGAAGAGAGGGATTGAGTGAGACTTTTCTATCTTGAGGGAAATCTAGAGAGATTGTAAGAGATTGGGAAATGTGCATAGGAATAGAAAGATCAACCTTGGGTGTAGTTCTTGGAGAGCATGGTGAGAAATATGGGTGTACAAGAAGAGGCAAGGGTTGAGGGATTTTCTATTGTAAAGCCTTGTAATATCTGAGATCAAGATAGTAAAGGTGGAGATGGAGACTTGTTGTGCTTTCTCCCGTGGACGTAGGCCACAATGACCGAACCACTAAAATCCCGGTGTTTATCTTCTTTTATCGTTTTATGCCTTCTTTAGTTTCGATTAATTCTTATTATTGGTTGATTTGCATATTTGATGTTCTTGCTTGTTTTCTTTCATGGTGCATTACCTCTATGGAGATTTCGTGGCGCCCGATTAAACCCAACATGAACATTGGTCGGTTTCGAAGCTTCTATTGCCAAATTTATATCGACATTCTTTTTTATACCATGCGGTTACCTTAATTAGCCTCTGAAAAATGCAATCCACCAGTCTTCGACAAAAAAGAATTGAAATATATATAAAGCCATGACACTACTAATCCCAAGTTTCTATTTTTTATTTTTTAGTTTTCTTGTTGTAAATATTTTATAGAAAAAAACCCACACTTCGTTTTTATTTTCAGAACCTTAACATTGTTATATTGAAAGTGTATGTATTTAATTGAAGTATTGAAGTATATTTGTGAATTTTGGAAGAGAGAGGTCGGTAGGTTTAAAAAAAGTGGGAATCAAATGATAACTATTTTTTGGTGGGAAGAGAGATTACAGGGAGGTTAATGGAGGCAATAACTAGGAGATATAATTCCATTCTTTCTTTTTTCGGAGACTGGATGGCATTTTTTATAGGTTAATTAAGGTAATTGCATCATATAAAAGAATGTCAAATCTGGCCATTTACTTCACTTACTCTCATATATGAAAAAACTCCTCTCACATGATATATATATATATATATATATATATATATATATATATATATATATATAAGAGGAGAAGCAGGATAAATTAAAAAACTTTAGGGTACATAGTCATTGAAATTGTATTATGCAAACTTCATAGTGCTTGTTAGATGGATTGCATTTTTGGTCTGCTGGAATCTTGCTTTTAAGGCAGCGATTTATCCACGACAGAATCATCATTCTTTTTCTCTAACACACATATATATATATATATATATATATATATATATATATATATATATATATATATATATATATATATATTCTCCAATATTATTTACGAGGGAAATTCATTAATTCTTACATCGTTGATAATATAATTAACTGGTAACAGGATAATAAACAAAGTGAAAAAAAGAGAGGTGTTATTAATGGCACAAATATACCATGTCCGACATTTGGTATTCAAAATGGGTTTATATATATATATATAATTGGTAATGTTAGTCATACACAAAATTTTGACATCATTAATCAATATTTGTATATCATTAACTAATTTGTTAATCATCCACATCCACTTGAACATCATTAACCAAGTGTCAGGTGCACAAGTAATAGTTTTGCATATAAGCCAATGTTTCAAAAATCGGTTAAATCGGAGAGTCTGAAATGATAGCATTTCAAGGTTCAACAGGTGGTCAAACTGAGGTGAAATACACATTAATAAAGAAATCGACCAACAAGTCAAATTTCAATCTAACTTTACATACCAAGTCTAAATTATTTAATATTGAAACAAGCACACAACAACAAATTCAAGTTATAAAGTTAATAAACTTTAATGAATTTCTAAGCAAAAGATTTAAATCCGTATGAATTAACATGTCGATTAGTCTCATACTGTGGAGGATGTGTGTTACATGAGGAAGTTGACAACTCTGCCTCACATTTATTGTAAAATGAGGTGCCTCAAAATCAGCTGCAAGTGAGTTGGAAAAAATCAGTTAATTAGTTAAAGTTAGTTGCTGGCCACTTCTATCCCTAACTAATTGGATCTGATTTGCTATCCTCATCCTAGCTTATGATTGGTTTCAAAAAGTTCTATATAAGAGTGACTTATCTCTTTGTATATATAGATAGAATTCACTTCATTGTAACTGTCCGATTGAGAGAAAATCAGTAAGACTTTGTATGAGATCCGGGTGTGAGAAATAGAGTGTGTGAGACTTGGGAAATCCTGTGTTTTCAGTACAATATCTTCATCTTGAAATTTTAGAAGGATTTTAAAAACTATTTTGTCATAATTTCGAATTCCTATTTTGGAATTAAATAAACAACCGATCGTTTAGGACTTTTAAGATTTTTTTATTAATTATTCAAGTAAAATATTCATTACATTATATTTTAAAATTTAAATTAAAAAAATATTTTTCTGTCATATAATTTTGGATCCAAAGTTTGTCTAAAATTTCAAAATATCTGATTCAAACACACTTCAAAAGAACGTATCCTCAAATTTAGACACACATAAGAAAATTGTTTACTTAGAAAATGTGGGGAAAGATTTACATGAAATGGACAAGATACAAAAAAATCTCCTCTAATTATGAGTCGTGTATAAAAAAAAATATAACTGCTTCAAAATTCACTGATAAAGCATTTTAAACTACCAAACCATGAAAATGGGTCAATATAGTCGTCAGTCACAATCACGATCACATTAATCTTCAATAACCCTTCGGGATCTTATATGAAGAGTTGTATGATGTGTATGTTGTTGAATTCCACAAAATCTATCCATTTAAAGTGAAGTCTACTTTTGAATGATATATCATTTTTATAGAAATATTTGTACACCTTGAATATTTTAACTAAAGTGTTCTTCTTTTATTATTTCAGCCAATTAATGATGCAAGTGAGACAAGTTCGCCTTTTTTTTTAGGTCTGGGATGAAGCCCAGGGTATCCCCACAGCCGGTAGTCGTAGGACTAATCCCTGAGGATGTAGAGTATCAGTTAAGGGGCAACTTCTCTACCCACAGGTGCAACTCTATTCTCATTACCAGGACTCGAACCCTGAACATATGGTAAAGGGCCCAAGCTACTAGACACTTGGATCACACCTTGTGGGTGAGACAAGTTCGCCTTTGGATGCAAGAGGATCATCTACATTTCTTTAGTACAAAACGTACTTTTACGTTATTATGAATTTAACTTGTACTGATATATTATAATTGATATTTGAACTACAAAATGTTTGAACCATACTTATGTCATTAAGGTTATATTTTTAATGAAAATTTGGTGAGTATTTTGGTTAAAATTGTCAAATAATTTTAAATGGACACAAATGATGAGGAAAATGCAAAAAACGTTAGCAAATAAATATATTTGAAACAAAAACTGCCTTATGGATGAATATAGTTGCAGGCAAGCAGCACTAACAACAAAATCATCACAATCAAGGGAGGTTAAAAACCTCCTCAATTACAAATGACGATACAAGGGGTTTTCAACCCTAACAATATAACTACCATCTATAAAGGAGGTTAACAACCCCCATCCTCCAAAAAAAAAAAAAAAAAAAGCGGTCGTTGATGGTATAACCGGCACAAATCAAATAAGATACCTACAGTTGCTAAAAAAAGGCCACAAATTATTTGTGATGATTGTAAACTGTAGTGGTTCTTTCAAACGCCGCAGATTAAACTGTGGGGGTCAAAAACCGCCGCAAAGTGATGGTTTCAATGTAGTGTTATCCCGAATACATTGCAACAAGGCAGCATGGACCTGAGAGCACTTGTCATAGAAATCCTCCTTGTTCTTCTCTACCTCTACTCTATGAAGCACGGACACCTCTTCGAATTGCCGTGTCACGTGTCGTACACACCTTGGACACCGACACTTCTTGGACAGGTGTCAGACACCCCTCTGCGGTGTCACAATTAAATTATTATTTTTTCCGGCTCGGACACCTCTCGGACACGGCTTCTCGAACACTCCTACCATAAAAAAAATATTTTTTTAAAAAAGTCAACTTAGCATTTTGAGATCATGGGTCACTAACCCTAAATATTTTTGAGACATATTTTCTAAAAAGGTTATGGGTTACCAATCCTAAATTAGATCTTTTACTTTTTGAGACATAAAGCAACAAAAGGGTGCCTCTTAGCAATTTTTGTGAGACTCATTATCATAGAACCTAACTAGTTGTTTTATGAAACATGATTCATTTTCTTATCTTGAGATTATTTTTGTAAGGATTGCATTGTGAAATGACCCCTCTTAGTCTTAGTATTCTTTTTGTGAGGGTCATTATTATATGAAAATTATAAAGCTTAACAACTTTGTAAAGCGGTATCCCTTTGTCCTATGTTTTAGATATGAGCCGTGTCACGGTGTCCGTGTGGTGTCATGTCGCGGTGTCCGTGTCAGAGTCGGTGCTTCATAGCCTCTACTGCACATATCCGCCAATCATAGAACTGGTCTCCACACCCTGTCTTTTTCATCAACAAGTCTAACCCACTCTCCCCTTCATGAGCGCTGGTCCTCTCCAGTAACTGGAGAGGCCAGTTGGTGAGAGAAAGAGAGAAAGAAAAAGGGATGATGTGATATATATTTTATTTGTTATTTAAAAAACTTTAAAAAAAAAATTTCTGTCTCTTGCCTTCCAGTACTGGCCTCTCCAGTACTGGAGAGGACTTTTTTCCCCCCTTCATCGGGTTGCTGCATTGGGGTTTGCTTCAAGGGTGCTGTAGAATTGGGCACTGACATTGGCTCTCGTTTTCAGGTTGATATTGGACAATGAACCAAATGAAGATCTTCAGACAAAAAAATTTATTATATGATATATAGATCCCTGCAACATTGAAAATGAATATTAATGCATCTATCTTACAAATGAATAGCTATAGCCCATTTTTCTCAGCATTTCTTGCTAATTGGTGTCCATGCATGCATGAAGGAGCGTTTTTCTCCTTTTTCTCGTTCTTTCAATTTTTATTGTCCTTTCTATCATCTTATTTTATTATTGGTTTTCTCCTTCTTTTTCTCTCATCCACTAAGTATTGCAAGAAAATATTTCAAAATAATTTTATATTTGAAAAGGTCTTTAACTTCATCATTTATCCCTAAAAAAAAAAAATCACCATTTATCATAATTCATTTTATCTAATACGTAAATGTTAAGATTTTAATTTCTTTTTATTATAATCATTGTTTTGTCCTTTATTTTAAAAGGACAAAACATTGTGACTAGCTAAAGGTTTTATTATCAACGATTTTTTTTTATTTGCCAATTGATAATATTAAAGTACTTTTAAAGTGTTTATAAAAATCATTAAACCAAAATGAATTTGATTGATAAACAACGATGCATCACCATTAGGAAAACTTATCCAACGTGTTTTACAATTGCTATTTAAGATTACAATAATTAAGGGTGCTTCTTTATTCAAGAGCGTTTGGATGAAATGACAAGCAGACAAGTTTCTTCCAGCTTAACCATTGATCTTGAGTTCGAATCTTGAAGCTAGGAATGCAGCAGCTTAACCTAGGAGAGACTTGCAGCCCTCACGCAGACAAGTTTCTTCCAGCTTAACCATTGATCTTGAGTTCGAATCTTGAAACTAGGAATGCAGCAGCTTAACCTAGGAGAGACTTGCAGCCCTTGTGGTCCTACCCGACTCGAGATATTAGTTTCAACGTTTGCATGTGGATGATACATGGGGAACGGAAAAAAAAAAACGGTGTTCTTTATTTTCTTTCTAGGGGAGTTATCAGCATTTTTTATATTCTACATGCCCTGTACGAGGAGTTTTCAAAAAGATGTAAAACGCTTTTGATTGGTTTTAAAATATAAGAAAGATAAGTCTTTTTGGTTTGCTGTTGGTTTTTTGTGGTAAAGAACATTTCTTTTCCTTTGGGTTGAAAAGCTGCCTGGGAGCTTCTCTTTAAAAAGGATTTTCTCTCTTCTTTTATCTTTCTTTATATATGAGTTGACATAATCATGTTGTTCTCAGTATTAATATAAAAAATAATACTATCTGAATATGTTTGTTAAATCATGAGGATACTCACATTATTATTACTACTGTGACGAAATAATCCGTAAGGATGTTCTCCCATGTCTCCGTTCTTTCCTCTTTCTCTATCTTTTTTATATATTATTTTTTTAACAATCATAATTAGAATTATTGCCTTTGAAAAATCAATGCAAATTTTCAATTTATTTATGATTTAACTATGGAGTTGGTCCCTGAACTATTTGGGAATTTTTAAATAGTCCATAAACTAAAAAAATTTGTAATTGGGTCCCTGAACTTTTATAAAGTTTTCAATTAGGCTTCTAAACTAAAAAAGTTTATAATTGGATCCCTTGAACTTATATAAATTTTTCAATGAGGTCCTTAAAATAAAAAAGTCGATAGTGATATGTTGAATTGGACGGAATATTATTGATTTCATCCAAGTTGGATAATCATATCAACCATTTATGAGTGATTTGGGTGGATGATGAATCTTGAGATATTATCACAGCATAATGTAGCAAAGGTGCAAATGCAAGCAAAGATGCGACCAAACATAGGGGAAGACTCAATCCACCTTTGAAGTTGGTGGGTATCGGTAAAATTAAATGCATACCTAGGACAATATTGAAGCTACAGCTAGCTTCAAGTAACTGACAAGAACGATTTGTCGATTTTTATGGCTATTGTTTACATGCATACCTAGGACAATATTGAAGCTACGGGTTCAAGTAATTGACAAGTACGATTTGTTGATTTTTATGGCTATTGTTAAGATTTATGATTATATTATATAAATGCATCTTTTGCTAAAGAAATGTCAAGGGTTATTGTCGGTAATCTTTGTGATAAGATGCGATTTGAAAAAAATATTAGAAAAATCATTGCTTTTCAAATGGTTTTGCTGGAGTGCTTTAGAAAAGCAAGAACATATTAATTAATGAAAGTTTTTTTTTTTTATAAGTCAAAGATATATAAATTGAGAGTACAAGGGGTGAGAAAGACTTGTGCGGGCACAATATCAAATATGATGTGTTAGACACAACCAATCAAAATTTATCAATACATTAATAAATTAAAAAAATTGAAAAGTAAATCGACTTACACATTAAATAATGAATTAACACAATTTTAAAATAAGTAAATAATAGTATCCTTAGACTTTTCTTCTCCTTCCACACGTTGCCCATCGTCTCACCGCCATCCTCCGGCGACAAACTCGTTCTCCGATCAGGAGACATTTTGCTGGTGGTGAAGTTAAAGGAAAGGGTTCAAGGCAGAGGTGATGACATGACGTGGCTGTTACAAAGAGTGGAAGTGGGTCAGTTCCCCCAGCATATTATTGCCGAAGTCCGTCGGGTTTGCTTTCTGCCGCCGTGATTTCTCCATTGTCGGCACCGTTACAGGGGAAGCCAGATCTCCGAGTTTGAGACTCTCAAAAAATGGCTGGAGTATGGAGTTTTTTAGCACGTCACATGAGATAGAGTTTGATATTAATAACACATGACCCAGGATAAGTTTTCTCTCAAAACACACACTTAGCACATAAGGAGAGGAAGATAACTTCTACTTCATTCACTCAATATGACATAAAGGAGAGAAAGAGAATCACTCTTGTATTCTCTTATACTTTGATTGAATTTTACAAGATACTACTAATGCCTATTTATAGGCAAACTCTTACAATAAAATAATATATACTTTTCTTAATCCCTAAGCAAAACACTTCAAATCCAATTCAAACACTACAAGCTTACTTATACAATCCTAACTCGACGAGCATCCTTTGATAAGTCAAACTCTACAAGCTTCCTTTGAAGTCTAGTAGTCAAACTTCAATTCAAAGTTTGCAACTCAAAGTGGTCTTCAAATTGGTTTTGTATTGTGCTTTATTTAATTATCTACCATTGCCTCCCTTAAATCGAGCTTGTATCATTCCAAGCATTTTCTTCAATTTGTAAAATAACTCAACATTCAATGGCTTTGTAAAAATATATGCAACTTGTTAATCATTGGGACAATACTTATCACCACTTCATTCTCTTCTACCAACTCTCATATTTTATGAAACCGAATATCTATATGCTTGGACCGTCCATGAAAAATTGGATTTTTACACAGAGCAATTGCAGACTTGTTATCACAAAATATTTCTGTTGGAGTGCTCTACTTCTCATGTAATACTTCAAGAATTCTTCTCAGCCATACTGCTTGTGTAGCACAACTAGTCGTTGCTATATATTCTGCTTCAGTTGTAGAGAGAGTAACAATCGGTTGTTTCTTCGAAGACCATGATAATGCACTAGTGCCTAGATGAAATATGTACCCTGACGTGCTTTTCCTCGTTTCTATATCTCCAGTCCAATCACTATCTTTGTATCCAACAAGCTTCACGTCACTATTACTGACATAAAAAATTCCATCAGCCAGAGTACCTTTGATAAATCTAAGAATTCTCTTGGCTCCTTGCAGATGACAAACACATGGCTCTTCCATAAATCTACTAAGCAATCCAACTCCAAAGACTATATCCGGTCTATTCGCGGTCAGATATCTCAGACTTCCTATCAAACTTTTATAATTGGCTGAATCTACTCTTCTGCCATCATTTTCTCTTGTCAGCTTCAACTTTTCTTCAACTGGAGTGGAAATCGACTTTGAATTCTCCATTTTGAATTTCTTCAAAATATCACCTGCATATTTCTTCTGAGAAATGAAGATTCCATCATTCTGCTGAACGACCTCAATGCCAAGAAAATAGGACATTAGGCCTAAATCTGTCATCTCAAAGCATCTTATCATACCTCCCTGAATTATGCAATCACCTTTGGATTATTGCCAGTAAAGATTAAATCATCAACATAAAGGCACCATAAGAATATCTCCAGGATCAACTAATTTAATATATAAAGTATGCTCAAAAGGACATCTTTCAAAGCCATGTTGCACAAAATAGGAATCAATCTTCTTGTACCACGCTCTTGGTACCTGCTTCAACCCATACAACATTTTCTTCAATCTGTAAACTTTGTCTTCTTTTCCGCTAACTACATATCTTGCAGGTTGCTCAACCTATAGTTCTTTTTCCAGAGTTCCATTCAGAAAAGCAGATTTAACATCCATTTGATATATTTTCCAATTATTTTGGGCCGAGGGAGAGATAATCATACGAATTGTATCTAATCTTGCAGCAGGAGAAAATACTTCAAAATAATCAATACCTAGCTTTTGTTTATATCCTTTAGCCACCAACCTCGCTTTAAAGCGATCAATCTCTCCATTGGGCTTGTACTTTGTTTTGTACACCCACTTTACTCCTATAGGCCTTTTGTCTGCAAGCAAATCTTTCAGCTCCCACATTTCATTCTTCTCAATTGCACGAATTTCATCATCCATTGCTTTTCTCCAATTCTGGCTATTTGAGGCTTCATCAGATGGGTCATTATCGTTGCCCACAACATAATCCTCCAATCTAGCTGATAATCTACGGTGCCTCTGTGGTCTGTTGGATGTTTCTGGCTCATCAGGTGTTGTAACTCCATGTCCATTCTCCTCCTCATAATTGTCTGGAACTACCACTGCCTTCTTCGGGGCTTTCAAAGACTAGTCCCACATTCCTTCTTCATCAAATGTCATGTCTCGGTTGATAATTACCTTCTTCGTCTCTGGATTATAAAGTTTGTACGCCTTTGAGTTTGTGCTGTAGCCAATGAAAATACATTTTTCACCTTTGTCATCAAGGTTCTTCCTTAGCTGATCTGGTACGTGGGTGTATGCTATACACCCAAAAACTCTGAGGTGCCGAATTGAGGGTCTCCTTCCACTCCAAGCTTCTTCTGGTGTTTTGTCACGAACACTCTTTGTTGGACACCTGTTTAGAATATACACCGCCGTAGAAACTACTTCTGCCCAAAACTCCTTAGGCATTTGTTTAGATCTCACTATGCATCTCACCATATCCATGATAGTTCTGTTATTCCTTTCAGCAACTCCATTTTGTTGAGGCGTGTAACTAGTCGTTAATTGATGTTGGATTCCATGCTTCTCAAAGAAATCTGCACAAGCAAGATACTCTTGGCCTCTATCTGCTCTGAGTACTTTGATTCTGCAGCCACTTTGCTTTTCTACATACGCCTTGAATGTCTTAAAGGCATCACAGGCTTCTGATTTCTGCTTCAAGAAATACACCCAAGTCTTTCTACTAAAATCATCAATAAAAGTAATAAAATACCTGGAACCACCATGTTGGGACCTCAACCATACATAAATCTGAGTGACCAATCCCCAGTAGCTTTCTCGCCCTCCAAGACTTTCCGTTTGGAAATGATTCTCTGTGCTTTTTTCCCATTTGACAAGTCTCACATACTCCATTAGGAATATTCACAACAGGCAAACCAGAAACATATTCTTTTCATGATAGAAATTTCAACCCAGAAAAATGAAAATGCCCAAAACGCATATGCCACAACCAATCATCATTTGAAATTACAGAACTCAAACAAGAAAAATTTTCATGTTGACTTTTCAAAGGGAATAGGCGGTTCGGAGTCATCTTTACCTTGGCAATGAATCTCCCATTTCTGTCGATCAATGTGCAGTATCCATGATGAATCTGCATGTTGTAACCTTTCTCTGATAGTTATCCCATATTCAATAGATTGTGATGAAGACCAGGAGCATAGAAAACATTAGAGATAAAGTTTTGAGAACCATCCTTCAATCTGATAGCAATTCGGCCTTTCCCCACAATTGGAATATTTGTGTTATTCCCAAATTTTACTTCTGAGCGGACATTTTCATCTAATGAAGAAAACAACTCCTTTTTCCCACACATATGGTTACTACAACCAGTTTCCAAATACCACATATTTTCATCTTCAGCAGAAATTTTGCTTGCCGAAAATAAACTCTGTGGACTATCAGAATTCTCACCAATATTTTGATATTGATTTTCTGAAATGTTTGCTGGTAGTTGTTTTGAGTTCTGAATCTACAATCCGAGGCTTTATGTCCAAACTTCCCACAGCAAAAGCAATTAAAATTGCTTCTTTCCTGGTAGTATTTACCACGTCCTCTTCCTCGGTTGGTATGCCCAAAATTATTTCCACCTCTTCCTTGATTTGGTAGCCTAAAAGTGTTGTCTCTTCCTTGGTTGAAGCTATTGCCATGACCTCTTCCTCTGAAGTTACCTCTGCTCTACCTCTATTGTTTCCTTTTCCTTTATTATTGAAATCACGACCTCTACCTTCTGCGCTTTGACTGGATTCTGCAATATTGTTGAAATTCAACTGGCTTTTCAAAGCTTCTTCATTCACTTTTTCTGTCTTCTCCAAGATTCTGCTTACATGGCTTTCAATGCTTCCTTGCAATTCTGCAATCGTCATGGTATTTGTGTCGTGCGACTCTAGAATTGTAGTCACCACATGATCAAACTTCATTGGCATGCAAAGAATCTTTTCAACCACCTTGCTATCTGGGATGTCTTCTCTATACACCCTCATCTTGTTGACAAGATCAATAACTCGAGAAAAGTATTGTTCAACACTTTTGAGTTGGACATCTCACACCTTTCGTATTCTCTACACAATGATTGTAACTTGGATTTTTTAGGCTTTTTCTACTCCTTTGTATGACAACTTCAAAATATTCCACGCTTCTTTGGCAGTTTTGGCATTTGCTATTTTGCCAAAAAATGAATAATCAACTCCTTGGTGAATTTGTGACAGCGCCAGTTGGTCCGTCCTTTGAGCGGTAGCATCGGCTCCCTCCTGTAATCCTGGTTCAACAAGGCTCCAAATATTGTGAGCCTTTAGATGCGTTGACATCCAAATCTCCCAGTAAGTGAAATCAAGTTTCCCATCTAATTTGGGATTGGACCAAACAATATTGTTATTGGTGGCCATATCTCTCTCTCAAAGTATATGAACTAAAAGAAATTGGATACGGTGAGAACTCTCTTGTTCCTCACACACTCAAAATATTTTTGACACTCAGTACCAAGCTCTCTAGCTTTGATACAAATTTGATATTAATAACACATGACCTAGGATAAGTTTTCTCTCAAAACACACACTTAGCACATAAAGAGAGGAAGAGAACTTCTATTTCATTCACTCAATATGACATGAGAGAAAGAGAATCACTCTTGTATTCTCTTATACTTTGATTAAATTTTACAAGATACTACTAATGCCTATTTATAGGCAAACTCTTACAATAAAATAATATATACTTTTTTAAATCCCTAAGCAAAACACTTTAAATCCAATTCAAACACTTCAAGCTTACTTATACAAGTCAAACTCTACAAGCTTCCTTTGACAAGTCAAACTCTACAAGCTTCCTGTGAAGTCTAGTAGTCAAACTTCAATTCAAAGTTTGCAACTCAAAGTGGTCTTCAAATTAATTTTGTATTGTGCTTAATTTAATTATCTAACAGAGTTGCATAATAACAACCAGCTTTTTATATCAAAGTCCAACTGTCACTGTTATTCAAATCTTTCCCCAAATGTTTAGTATATGTGTGACATTGGTACTTGGTAGTAAATTTTGTAATTATGCCTATTATTGTCGATGGGGGTGATAGATAGCAGAAAGTGAAAGGAGCCACCATAACATTGACGTTTTGGCTTGTTGCCTGGAATCACAAATTATGAATCTATGTAATCTAGGCAATAGTTTGACTTTCGTGGCTACATCCAAGTTTTCACGATGGACACCAGCCTAAAGCCTCTTTTGAACTATAAAGTCGGTATCTTTTGCTAACTAGCAAGCCTGAGTGTAAGGCCCAGAGGAGCTCTAATGACATAAATCAGTTCTTGGGGTAGAAGAGGGAAAGGGAATAGTTTTGTTATTTTTTTATTTTTATTTATTAAAATTTTAATGTGTTGTCAAATTATCATTGGTTGTGCCCAAATGATGATGTGTTAGGTATGTGTCTATAAAAGTATTTCTCACAAAGGATACTTTAACCCATGTACAAAATCAAAACAAGGGGTGTCCCAAAAAGTGTAAATTAAATACCGACTCACAAACAAAGTAGTATTGTCTTTACACAATTTGACCCACCAACCCAACCAAGGTAGAAAGATGGTGCACATATCCACAAACAGAATCCCCAACACAGAAATTAATTGATCTCCCTTAGATTAATGAGAAAAACTAGAACCCCAAAAAAGAGATAAGAATATCCAACACCATTTCAAGAAAGCCCTTGCTGTTGCATATTGGTGAACAGATCTGCAGAAATAATTCCCATCCAAAACCACATGCCAACTATAATAAGAAGGAACCAAAAGCTTCGGCATTTAACCAAGCCAAAACAGAGCAGACTCCAACCCGCATAGCCAATCCAAATCTCATATGTCAAAATTGAATTTCCTTGAATAGGAATTGCAACCACCTGATCAAAGACAAAAGGAATAAAAGTTTCCCTCATCCAAGATGTGTAACTCCAGAACAGCCAAAAAAATCAGTTAAACCAAAACCATTATAGAACATAGGTGAATTATGTTGCTGTCACTTTTGCCTTGTGACATGCAAACTTATTCGTGGATTCATTTTGCTTCAGCAACTCTCTTCTTAGCAGTTTCAAAGCAAAGTGAGTCTCTTACACCTTCATCATATCTTCTTCAGAATCGTCTTTGGGTTTGTATGGGAACGACCTACAACATGAATGTCACTTCCTATACACAAGGTGCAGTTGGAATGGCTAAAATTAGTGTCTATAATGAAAAGAGAAGGCACATACTGTTAGACACAATGTTGTTAGACATGATGTAATTTTTCTTGAGTATGTAAGAAGTGAGAGAAATATAGTTGATCCTCCCACAAAAGGATGATACGACCCAAACTGTACCAACTCTGCCAAAAGCAACAAAAGGAGTATCCACTGCTCAAGTGAGAGGCCCAAAAGGTATAACATGCAACCCAAGTGGATGAAGGACTTCCAGCTTTTATTCCTTTACTTAGGCAAATATTTTTCTTTTAGCAAATTCTGTTATGTTAGAATATTCTAGAATGACATGTGGCTATTGATCCACCTTTAGTGTAACCAATTTACTCTTATAAAGAGGTCTACAATGAATGAAAAGGTAGAAAAGAAACATTTCAGAAATTATTCTCTCTTTTTCTTAACTTCTGGAGAGCCTTCCCTCTCTCGAATAGGGAAGAATTATTGTTACTTATTGTTACAGAAATTGAACCCTTATCATTGGTGCTTTCATTTCCTTCCCATACTTCCCAAAACTATTCTAATCATGGAGGGAGCCCCACTCTGCACAAAAAACTGAACCAGTTGCACTGCTGTCTCGACAGCTCTCAGGCGTCTATACAATCCACCATTGATGCTCACCATGAAGCTCTCACTTCGATTCTCAATGGATTGGTCGACAAGGTGGCTAGTCTCTCTGTTTCGTGGTTACCTCCGCCAGGACCAAGCACGACCGCTACTGCCATCACGACCCCAATTTCAGATACCACCACTCACCCAAACACTATTTTGGGACCCGCACCACCACCCTCCAGGATTTCACTCTTTCCCCTAGGTGTTGCTGCCAACACATTTGTCGCGGATGTGCCGATCTTCAACACCAGCATATACGAACCAGACACGATTATCATTCCGCTGCCACCATTCGTGCCGCCTGATTTTCTTCCACTGGAACCACCAGACAGGGTTGTCATCCCGGCGCCACCACTCGCTGAACCAGTGTCGGAGAAGGTGCCGTCAGTGTTCGACGGCAAAGCATTGGCGTCCAACCCACCACCATCAGAGGGGTTCGGACTCCTACAAACACTGATCCAACTGCCACCGGAGCCTCCACATGAGTTGTTGCCGGAGCCTCTTCATGCGACACCACCACCGTATTAGCCGCCTCCAGAGCTGCCGGATCCCTAGCCGTGTCTGGCAGCCACTAAGGCAAGGGTCTTGGATGTGGGAAAGGAAATGTTGCAACGTAAAGAAGATGAGATGGTGGATGGGGCAGAAGGTGAGTTATGTTATTGGTTTAACCTAATGGGTCAAGCCCAATGGAAAGGCAAAACTCAACAAGTTAGAAGACTCTTGCTCCCTTCTCGGTGGGAAATGGTCATGGCACATCCTCCCATTGTTCTGGCCATTGTTGCCGACCCAAGAATCCCTCTTTCATCACGGTGATGATGCCCGCTCCGCCGCCGTGGATGTGCCGCTCCTCGACTCTAGCCCTTATGACCTAGGCCCACTTGATTCACCACCTCTAACCACGGTACACACCCATCATGACTTCCTGATCTTCCAATTATCACCGGATGCCTTATGGGGACCACCATCTCCTTGCACCCTAAGATCTGAAACTGATGCTCATAAGTTTTTTCTTCCAATGCCTACTTGTTATACTGTGCTTCCTCTACTTTGTAATGATTTTTGGGGTTTTGAAAGCAGAAAACCACATGATTACGCCAACACAAGGTCCTTAGCTGATGCCCATAACGTGTTCGTTGAAATGGCCCTCAGTACCTGTCTGGATTTTTTGAAGGATCTTGGTCTTGATTTTACTGTTATTAGTGTGGTTCACCAGGAGGTTGATATAGGAGGGTTTTTGTACACCAAGTTTGTGTCGTTAGTGAAGTCAGACCTTATAATTCACACCTTGCTTCAACTCTCACCAAAAGGAGAAATATGTTCTACTCTTGGTAATAGTGTGGATGATGTTGCGGATACACTCTTCAGGTTCATAACAAAGGAAGGTGAGTTAACTGTGGACAGAGTTGCGGTGAGCAGTACCCTTGGATTATCTATTGCTAGAGCTATTGCTGTGGGGTATTCATATATCATTGTTACTGCACAAGCCTTAAGAATTTGGTCACTATATTTGAATTTATATGCAAAGGCTTTCCTGTACTTGACTACAACGAGCATATTAATTTTAATGTGGTGAAAAGTGTGCATCCTAAGTTCATGAACGCTACTATCAGGAGCAATATTTACAAGAACCAGCCTAATGCACCTTCATGGTTGGAACATCATTATGTGTCCATTTCTGTCTTTTTGTAAAGCTATTGGGTGGTAGCTCTTTTGTTGGATGTGTCTATAATTTGTACACGGGTGTGGGGACCTTGGACTCTTCATGGTGTACAGACTTGCACTCCATGCCACTCAATCCAGGTGTAACACCACAGTTTGGTTATCCACGCCATTCCCTCTTTAGGACACTACAAGCAATGCTTACAAATGACTATAACAACTCTATGTTCACGGGTAATACTGGTGGCTGTCCACGGAAGCCATGGCATGACCTGCATTCTAAATTTGTTGGTCCAACAGCTTACATTTTTTTGCCCATCTTTGAGGAGCACTGGTAAAGAGATGCAAATTCTACCGGGCTACAAGATTTGAGGAGTTTAATTGCTGATGCGTTTCTCAAGCTAGAAAGACACACTAGAGGTGCCATTGCAATGTCATGGTGTCTCAATGCTAGCTCTTCTTCACTTACCTGTGGCCAAAATAGCTGTGGCAATGCAAGCCGAACCATATGTTGGGACACGATTCTTGGCTATTGTTATTTTTCACTTGCAAATGAGTCCTTACATTTTAATCAGTGGGACTGGTTGTCTCCTAGTGACACATCGTGTGAGAATTAGGAATATTGGAAGAACTTCTACAACCTTGAGGACAAGGTTGGTCTTCATTGGGTAGGTAATGATACGACCCAAACTCTACCAACTCTGCTGAAAGCAACAACAGGAGTATCCATTGCTCAAGATGGCCCAAGTGAGAGGTCCAAAAGGCATACCATGCAACCTAAGTGGATGAAGGACTTCCAGCTTTTATTCCTTTACTTAGGCAAATATTTTCCTTTAGTGTAACCAATTTACTCTTATAAAGAGGTCTACAATGAATGAAAAGGTAGAAAAGAAGCATTTTAGAAATTATTCTCTCTTTTTCTTAACTTCTGGAGAGCCTTCCCTCTCTCGAATAGGGAAGAATTATTGTTACTTATTGTTACAAAAACTGAACCCTTATCATTGGTGCTTTCATTTCCTTCCCATACCTCCCAAACATGTTCTAATCATGGAGGAAGCCATAGCCACTCTGCATGAAAAACTGGACTAGCTGCACTGCCATCTCAACAGCTCTCAGGCGTCTATACAATCCACCGTTGATGCTCACCATGAAGCTCTCACTTCGATTCTCAACGGATTGGTCGACAAGGTGGCTAGTCTCTCTGTTTCATGGCTACCTTCACCAGGACCAAGCACGGCCGCTACCGCCATCACGACCCCAAATTCAGATACCACCTCTCACCCAAACCCCATTTCGGGACCCGTACCACCACCCTCCAGGATTTCCCTCTTCCCCTCGGTGTTACTGCCAGCACAATCGTCGCGGATGCGTCGATCTTCAACACCAGCATATACGAACCAGACACGATTGTCATTCTGCCGCCACCATTCGTGCCGCCTGATTTTCTTCCGCCGGAACCACCAGACAGGGTTGCCGTCCCGGCGCCACCAATCGCTGAACCAATGTCAGAGAAGGTGTCGTCGGTGTTCGACGACAAAGCATTGGCGTCCAACCCACCACCATCAGAGGGGTTCGGACTCCTACAAACACCGACCCAACCGTCGCCAGAGCCTCCACATGAGCTGCCGCCGGAGCCTCTTCATGCGACACCACCATCGTATCAGCCGCCTCCAGAGCCGTCGGATCCCTGGCCGTGTATGGCAGCCGCTAAGGCAAGGGTCTTGGATGTGGGAAAGGAAATGTTGCAGCGTAAAGAAGATGAGATGATGGATGGGGCAGAAGGTGAGTTATGTTATTGGTTTAACCTAATAGGCCAAGCCCAATATTATATGGAAAGGCAAATCTCAACATGTTAGAAGACTCTTGCTCCCTTCTCGGTGGGAAATGGTCATGGCGCCTCCTCCCATTGTTCTGGCCATTGTTGCCGACCCAAGAATATTACAGGACTAACAAAAATATTACACCAAATTTAATCTCTTTAATATTATCAAGGTTCTAAATCATGGTCGCGGTCGCGGTTTCGATCGCGTTGCGGTTTTCGCGATAACGGGTATTACGGATGCTGCGATGCGGATTGCGGTCGCTGCGGTGTGATGTGATCACAACTTTGCACAAATTATACAAAAATTATATATATTTTTTTTACAATTAATAATAGCTTATAGTTTATATTTTTTTTCATTATTATGAGATATCCAAAGTAAAAAAAAATTAATTACACTATGGTTAAATATAAATAAATTAGCATTTGGGCAAGATGTTCTTTTAATCGAGTAATTCCACCAGTTATCACTCTCCCACAGTATCTACAAACTACATTATTTTTATTTTTTCCAGGTACAATTCTTCCAAAGTGCCAACCAATATCGTCACTGGGAGCACCTTCTGCTCTACCACTTGGAAACTCTTCTCTTGGTGGCATTGTTTAATCAACCTACAAATAAATTATCCATGATATTAATAATGATACCACGATACCATTTCATATATTCTAACACATCAAATATTAATTAACCTGATAAATTCTATTAACAACTTACTCTAATATATGTCAAATTAAAATAACACAATGAAAAAAAAAATACACCAATAAAAATAAGAGTTAGAAACATATTACAATTTGTTAAAAATAAGGATTAGAATCAGATTAAAAAAAATACACCGATAATTTATAAATTAAAATTTTAATTTTTTTTAAAATTTCATTAATCAGATTAACTCCCTCAATTTAAACAAAAAATTTGTTAATTATTTTTAAATCAAAATTAATCATTAAATAGAGTAGAAACTTGATTTGTGGGTCATTTATTCTCTGCTCCCCTCTGTTAGCCTCGAAGACTGCCTCCTCTCCCTCACAAATTTCAACCATTTTATCCTTCAAAGCTGTTTTTCCTTAACTTCCTCAAGCCACAAAACTGAAAACTCGTAGATGGCTAGATCTAGATCTACACAGCAGCAGGCCAGCAGTGGAGAAGGAAGAAGTGAAGAACTAACCTCTGTTCCTCTGTTATGGCAAGACGGCGACGGATCTGCTATGAGGCGGCGGCGTCGACGGCGAACTGTGGGACGAGGGCGGCAGCGAATGATCTGGCTCCTGATGCGCGAAGCAGCACTGCAGCAGCGACTGTGGCGACTCCAAACGCGTGAGGCGACGGCGGCGATGGCTCCGGTGGTGATTTGCAGAGCCAGAGACAGAGAGTGAAGAAGACTGAAGAGGGCAAGAAGAACTAGGAGGACGAGGAACTGATGAATCTCAGGTTAGGGTTGATTTGTGATGGAAAAGACAAAATTTTTTTACTTTTATACTCTGAAAAGTAGATCAGAAACGGGATTTTGGGGGATGAAAATTTTCCGTTGCTGTCGTAACGGCGACGTAACGCCCGTAACGGCCGCAACGCCGTTCCGTTGCGGCGTTTCTTCGTGATTTGGACTCACGCCGTGATAACGGCCTGTTGCGATTTCGGCCGCCGCCGTTACCGTCTTGTCGCGGCCGCATCACCTGTATCGGACCGTTTTTTGAAACCTTGAATATTATACTGTGGAGGATACCGATGTCCCTATTATGCATAGAAAGTTGACAATGATGTCTACCACATATTTTGCCATTCTTTGCCAATGAGAGGTAGCTCATCTTGATCCACTGTTTCGTTTAAATTAACAGCAATCGGCAATGGCAAGCCAACTTCCTTTAACAATTAAAAATAAAATGAAACATAGTAAGTGGAGTCGACCTTGCGAAAAACGACTTCCCAATGTAGATAAAAAAGGATCATCATTCCCGAAATTAATCTCTCGGAATCCTCGTTTTCATAATTTTTTTTTTTATGATTATAGAAATATTTTTCCCTTTGGTTTACGTTGTTTCATTGTACTAGCTCCGTCCTATAGTGATTACCATGCAATACAAACTGATCAATTAAATGAAGGATAATGATAAATGGTACAAAAAAGAATTCGTAAGAAAAATGAAGATATGAGTCTGTTAGGAACTAACTCTGTTAAAATTGTTCTTGTAATAGAATGACTTGTAATTGAGAGATGTAGCTTATGGGAAAAGGATGAATAGCCAGTTGATGGAGATTATTCATTTGGTGAGCGATAGGCATTTGGCCGCCCATCAATAATATAATAGTATTTTCTACAAGTCTAATCCAAATCTATTAGAATCATCCTGTTTCTCTTTTGGGTTAGTACCTTTGAACTTGAGTGTATGATGATGACGAATTGGAACTTTGATGATCTCTTTGTTTGCCAAAATCTCGATAGTTTCCCTTAATTTGATTTGCTAATGTGAGTTTATTATATATGTTCTGTTAGACCCTTGGTAGAGACCCAAGGGAAGATAGAACCTGGCCTCATAGGTAATCAATGGTTTGATTATTGGTTAATGTAGCCCATGCAATGATCATGTTTGTGCATTTCAAAATGTGTAAAATGTTGCACACAAATATCCATCCATTTGTATTTTTAAAAGCTCTGAAGTATGGACAAGTTTTAGAATGGACTCTTAATTTATGGAATTGCATGCCATTTTTTAATTGAAATTTATTTATTGAAGGTTTCAAATTCAATGTCAATTATTATATTCCTATAATTTTCTTATATCCTTTTAAATATGTTCCTAATTTTTTTAATACTTAATAAAAAATATTGAATAAAAGTGTCAATGTATTTAATTATTATCTTACAAATATAAAAAGCATTAGAATGATTATTAATAACAGTTGAAAACTATCATGGGGAAAGAGAGAAAAATAAAGAAGTTAATGGAATTATAATTTAAACAATGTCTAATAAAACAAAACAATAGTACGAATTCATTTTCTAATTATCTATCATTATCCTTTGCGTATTAGAGACCAAAGCCCCTATAATGAACACGATAGGGACAACACAATGTACAACAATTTGACCAGTTCAACCCATTATCCCACACCCCTGGCACAACAAAATAAAAATGAATAGAAAAAAATAGCATAAAACAATACATCCACTCCTTATAGTAGTTCTTGATTTGTAAACTACACATTTGCATAATCACAGTCTAAAAAAAATAACCAACAACTCCATGTGGAAATATAGTTAAGCCACATGTCTTCATCGATTTCCAGCACAATTTATACAAATATCCAACAACCTGGGTGCGTAGTAATCGGAATGAGCCCTCATACACCGTGCCAAGGTTGTAACACCCTGTTTTTCGGTTTAATTTTAATTAAGTTGGATTTATCGTTTAAGGGCTTAGTGGGATTTTTGGCTAAAAGTCCCTTTCTGGTACATGAGCACGCCCATGCTCATTAGCCAGCAAGCCCGTGCTTAAAGTCAGAAGCGTGTTTCTGATTTTAAGTTGAGCACGACCGTGCTCAACAGTGAGCACGCCCGTGCTCAATGTGTGGACCGCGTCTCGTGACGCTAAGTGGAGCACGACCGTGCTCAGGTCCGGAAGTTATATACGTGAACAGAACCCGAGGGTTTACGTTTAACCCTAGTTTTTGGTAGCAGCAGCCTTGTGTGTGCGGCCAGAACGAACTTTCTTCCTTCTTCCTCCTTCTTGAGCAGTTTGGTGGACAGTGGAGGCTCTGGGAGACTGTTGGATCATTGGTGTTAGTTTCGTAGGTAATGTTCGTTTCCCTTTCCTTAGTTTCCTTTCATTATTGTGAATAGGGAACTAACCCTTGGTTGTCTGTTGATCCAAGGTTTGTTCGGTGTAAGTCGCTGTAAAGGGGAAGAGCCGGTTCGTTGCTTAGGACACCGAAAGAGCTACCTTCAATCCAGGTATGGGGAGAAGGGTAGTATATTCGTAGGCTTGGGATTAGAGTAGAGTAAGGGTTCCCATAACCCAGTTTGTTGTGCAACTATCTGTTGATATGTGTTACTTTTGATAACATGCTCTGGTTGGTATTATGATTTTTATGCTTTCTGTTCATATGATGCTATTATGATGATGGTTATGTTGATTGGTTGATATGAACATGAAAATGTGGATGGTTATTTGGTTGATGCCAATGCTGTATGAATGCTGATGTTAACGCTGTTGTCAACTCTTAAAACATGTTAAGAATGGACTTAGGATGTTAAGTGATCAAATCCTTAAGATTGGTTGAGTATCAGCCTCTGTTCCTGCCCAGAACAGCACTGTCGCGCGTTGAGCATGACCGTGCTGAACAGGGAGCACGACCGTGCTCCCAGTTGAATTCTGGGGAGATGGCCGCGCTGTTGAGCACGGCCATACAGGACCAAGAGCACGATCGTGATGCTGAGCACGACCGTGCTCATTAAGAAGCACGACCGTGCTTCACTTACAGGGGAGCACGCCCCTCACGTGCTTAAGCACGACCGTGCTGGGTTACGAGCACGACCGTGCTCAACCCACTGTGACAGAACCAGATTAAAGGACTTAAGGGGTTTTAAACCCCACTTCCCCATGATGATAACTGATTAGACAATTTGGTAAATGTTAATAAAGATAAATAAAGATGATGAGATGGTGAGATGTTAAGTCGATACCTTTTAGGGTGCCGCAAGCTGATGAGTTGTGCCTTGGTGCTTTTTGGCCAAGGAGGCCGTGACCCCACGGTTTGGGTCTAAGGTGTTGTTGTTACGTACCTTGGTGGCCGAGAGTTTGCCCCAGGTACCGCGATTGATTCCGCTTAAGTCCTCAGGTAGATTCCGCGAGGCAAGTTGGTGCGGTTGGTCCCGCAGTTACCTTCGGTCGATTCCGTTGGAGTTATGGAGGTGGTGTTGCTGTTGTTGTTGTGTTGCATACGCATTGCATCGGAGTTGTTGTTTAGGGATGTTCGACATAGGGGAGATCATCCTAGAGTACGGCGATCCGGCCATCCACGGTTGGAGTAGATTCTCCTAGCGCCCCCGTGACGAGGCATTCGTTGGTTTGATGCGTTGGCTATCCAAGGAGTAGATTCTCCGGCGTTGAGTAGATTCTCAATGTGGATATGTAACTCCGAAGTCGTTCATCCCGAGTTTAGTGGATCCACATGCATTGATGGTTTAACGGAGTAGGACTGCATTGCACTGCATAGCATGATGATGATGTTGATGTTTGATGTGATGCTGCTATGCTTGCTGTTTACTTTACTGCCTATTCCCATGCTAATATGTTTATACGATTCTTACTCCCTATATATGTTTGTTGTTTGTGTTTGGCCTGATTGGCACATTGTAGAGGATGATGAGCAGCCCGGAGAGGAGTGACTCTGAGGAGCCGCCACTCATCGTAGGGCTAGTTTATGTTTCGTAGTTGTTAGTTTCAGTTGTAATTCCATGGATTTTATTCCGGAACGGTTATACCAGCTCTGTATGTGACATCGGGGTTGGGTTTTATTGTTTTGGTTGGTTATGTTTTCGTTACTTAAAACTTATTTGATTTCCGCGTTGTAAACGGTTCATGTGGGACTTTTCTACCATGGACAATTGTTTATTTTATCCAGTATTTGCATGTTTTCTTTTAAATGATTTTAATTTATTTGGTTTTTAAAATGCGGGGTAGAAGGGTGTCACATTTAGTGGTATCAGAGCAGTTCGACCTTGTTTGGACGTGGTATGAGTCTGTTGTGAGTCTGTTGTGTGGCTCTTGTTTGAATTGTCTATACTTGGTATAGATAATGATGTTTTAAGTTGGTTGCCTGTAGCTTTTACTCGCTAAGTTTCTGTATTAAAGGCTGTTTTGGGCATGTACAGGAACTAATGGCCGGTAGAGGACGCAACGATCAGGCGATTGCTGACGCGTTGGCACTTCTGGCCAATGCTATCGGACAGGTCAACCCTAACAACGGTGGGCCAGCTGAGTTCCAGGGACTGGATAAGTTCCAGAGGAACAACCCTCCGTCGTTCAAAGGAGCGTATGACCTAGAGGGAGCATTGTTATGGCTGAGGGAGACAGAGAAGATCTTCCGTGCGATGGATTGTAACGATCAGCAGAAGCTCATCTTCGCCACCTTCATGTTGACTGAAGAGGCGGAGCACTGGTGGGATAACTGCAGGCAGAGGATGCAGGCAGAGGGCACAGCGGTGACTTGGGCTGTGTTCAGGCAGAGGTTCCTGGAGAAGTATTTTCCAGCGGACATCAGAGACAAGAAGGAGATGGAATTCTTGTCTTTGAGGCAGGGGTCACTGTCAGTCGGTGACTATGCGGCTAAGTTCGAGGAGCTGGCTAGGTACTACACTCCTTACCAGCATGAGACGGACGATCGCTCCAAGTGTGTGAAGTTCGAAGCGGGACTTAGGCCTGAGATCAAACAGGCCATCAGCTATCAGGAGATCAGAGTCTTCCCTATTCTGGTCAACAAGTGCAGGATCTATGAGGATGCCAGCCAGTTCAGAGTTGCTAGTTCCAGAGGGTCGGACAATCAGAGTGGCAAGAGGGTTGATCAGAGGGATAAGGGCAAGCAGCGGTATGCCCCTTCGGGCAAGGACTTCAAGCAGAGTGGCAGGAAGCCCCAGTTTCAGCAGAGTAGCTTTAGGGGTGGGTTCTCCGATGCCCCTAGAGCTATGAGGTGTGGGAAGTGTGGAGCACAGGACCACTATTCGTCCCAGTGCAAGGAAACACAGGTCATCTGTTTCAAGTGTGGCAAGCCAGGCCACATCAGCCGCGAGTGTGATGGAGCTAAGGCCGAGCCTCCCAGCGCTAGCAAGAATCAGAAGTCCCAGGCCAACAGACTGAAGACCGCTGGGAGAGTCTTTACTCTTAGTGGAGCCGAAGCCTCCGAGTCTGATGACTTGATCCAAGGTACGTGTCTAATTGATGGAACTCGATTAACTGTATTGTATGATTCGGGTGCTACTCACTCGTTTATATCGCATGATAGGGTCAAGAGTCTGAAATTGCCTGTTACCTTCCTTGAGTTTGATTTGTTGGTTTCTACACCTACAAATAAACCTGTTTCTACTTCTTATGCATGCAAGAACTGCCATATTGTTATAAATGATAAAACTTTCCTTGCTGATCTTGTATGCTTACCTTTGAAAGACCTGGACATTATTCTGGGTATGGACTGGTTATCTTCCAACCATGTCCTTCTGAATTGTTTCGATAAAACCCTGATTTTTGGAACTCCAAAGGAGTCTAAGAATCCAGACCTTCTCTCTGCCAGCCAAGTACGAGCTTCGATGAGAGGCGAAGCCCAAGTATACATGATGTTAGCTTCCCTGGATGTAGAGAACAGCCCTCCTGATGTCGCCAGCTTGCCTGTTGTGCGAGAGTTTCCTGAAGTGTTTCCGGGGGATGTTTATAACTTACCCCCAGAAAGAGATGTTGAGTTTACCATAGACTTAGTGCCTGGCACCGGGCCAATTTCCATAGCACCCTATAGAATGTCTCCTCTAGAGCTAGCTAAGTTGAAGGAACAGTTGGAGGACCTGATGGAGAAGCAGTTCATTAGGCCGAGTGTGTCTCCGTGGGGAGCACCTGTGTTGTTGGTGAAGAAGAAGGATGGTAGTATGAGGTTGTGTGTCGACTTTCGACAGCTCAATAAGGTGACCATAAAGAATCGGTATCCCCTCCCTAGTATTGATGATCTTATGGACCAGTTGATGGGCGCTTGCGTCTTTTCAAAGATAGATTTGAGGTCAGGGTACCATCAGATTCGGGTTAAGTCTGAGGACATCCCGAAGACAGCGTTTAGGATGCGATATGGTCACTATGAGTATTTGGTTATGCCTTTCGGTGTGACCAACGCTCCTGCGGTCTTCATGGACTACATGAACAAGACCTTTCACCCTTACTTGGATAAGTTTGTGGTAGTGTTCATAGATGACATCTTAGTATACTCCAAGAGTAAGGAGGAACATGAGGAACACCTGAGGGTTGTCTTGCAGACCCTTAAGGAGAAACAGTTGTATGCTAAGTTGTCTAAGTGTGAGTTCTGGTTAGAGGAAGTGAGCTTCTTAGGACATGTCATCTCTAAGGGTGGCATAGCAGTGGACCCAGCTAAGGTAGAGACGGTGCTCCAGTGGGAAGCGCCAAAGTCTGTAACCGAGATTAGGAGTTTCTTGGGGTTAGCCGGGTACTATAGGCGGTTTATAGAAGGTTTCTCTAAGATAGCTTTACCCTTAACCCGTCTCACCAAGAAGGGACAGTTGTTTGTGTGGGACTCTAAGTGTGAAGAGAGTTTCCAAACCCTTAAGAATAGGTTGACATCAGCACCAGTGTTAATTTTGCCAGATCCTAGTGCACCCTTTGTAGTTTACTGCGATGCTTCTAAGCAAGGGTTAGGTGGTGTGCTGATGCAGAATGGTAAGGTAGTCGCTTACGCTTCTAGGCAGTTGAAAACCCATGAGAAGAACTACCCTACCCATGACCTAGAGCTAGGAGCTGTGGTATTTGCCTTAAAGATCTGGAGGCATTACCTTTATGGAGCGAGGTTTGAGGTTTTTAGTGATCATAAGAGTTTGAAGTATCTCTTTGATCAAAAGGAGTTGAATATGAGGCAGCGTAGGTGGATGGAGTTCTTAAAGGATTATGACTTCGAGCTGACCTATCACCCAGGAAAGGCCAATGTGGTGGCCGATGCCTTGAGTAGGAAAACCCTGCATATCTCCGCTTTGATGGTTAGGGAGATGGACCTGATTGAGGAGTTTAGAGACCTTAGTCTAGCTTGTGAGTTTACCCCTAAGAGTATTAGGCTTGGTACCTTGAAGGTTACCAACAGTTTGATGGATCAGATTAGAGAGGGTCAGAAGTTAGATAAGTATCTCTTAGACCAGCAAGAGTTGCTCGCTCAGGGTAGAGACCCGAGGTTTACCTCTAGGTTTTGGAATAGTTTGCAAGAGGCTTTAGGAACAAAGCTTAGGCTTAGTTCAGCTTACCACCCACAGACTGATGGGCAGTCTGAGCGGAACATCCAGTCCTTAGAGGACTTGTTGAGGGCTTGTGTGTTAGAACAGTCTGGAAGTTGGGACAAGTTTTTGCCCCTAATAGAGTTCACCTACAACAACAGTTTCCATTCCAGCATCGGGATGGCGCCTTATGAGGCTCTGTATGGGAGGAGATGTAGGACACCCTTGTGTTGGAGTGAACCTAGTGATAGTGTGGTACTAGGGCCAGAGATAGTCCAGGAAACAACAGAAAAGATTAAGTTAGTTCAGGAGAAGATGAGAGTTGCACAGAGTAGGCAGAAGAGCTACCATGATAAAAGGAGGAAGTCGCTCGAATTCCAGGAAGGCGATCATGTATTCTTGAGAGTTACCCCTACGACTGGGGTTGGTAGAGTGATGAAGGCGAGGAAACTTACTCCGAGGTTCATTGGTCCTTACCAAATCCTCAAAAGAGTCGACGAAGTCGCCTACCAAATAGCCTTACCCACGTTCTTGTCAAATCTCCACAATGTTTTCCATGTGTCACAACTCAGGAAGTATGTTCATGACCCTAGTCACGTGATAGTACCCGACGCTTTACAGTTGAAAGAGAACCTGACGTTTGAGGTGTTACCTCTTCGAGTCGAGGATAGGAGGGTGAAGCAGCTAAGAGGCAAGGAAATTCCTTTGGTTAAAGTGGTTTGGAGTGGGGCGACTGAGGAAAGTGCTACCTGGGAGCTGGAGAGCAAGATGATGGAAGCGTACCCGCATCTTTTCCCTTGAGGTACGTGTAAATTTCGAGGACGAAATTTTTTATAAGGGGGGTGGAATTGTAACACCCTGTTTTTCGGTTTAATTTTAATTAAGTTGGATTTATCGTTTAAGGGCTTAGTGGGATTTTTGGCTAAAAGTCCCTTTCTGGTACATGAGCACGCCCATGCTCATTAGCCAGCAAGCCCGTGCTTAAAGTCAGAAGCGTGTTTCTGATTTTAAGTTGAGCACGACCGTGCTCAACAGTGAGCACGCCCGTGCTCAATGCGTGGACCGCGTCTCGTGACGCTAAGTGGAGCACGACCGTGCTCAATGGTAAGCACGACCGTGCTCAGGTCCGGAAGTTATATACGTGAACAGAACCCGAGGGTTTACGTTTAACCCTAGTTTTTGGTAGCAGCAGCCTTGTGTGTGCGGCCAGAACGAACTTTCTTCCTTCTTCCTCCTTCTTGAGCAGTTTGGTGGACAGTGGAGGCTCTGGGAGACTGTTGGATCATTGGTGTTAGTTTCGTAGGTAATGTTCGTTTCCCTTTCCTTAGTTTCCTTTCATTATTGTGAATAGGGAACTAACCCTTGGTTGTCTGTTGATCCAAGGTTTGTTCGGTGTAAGTCGCTGTAAAGGGGAAGAGCCGGTTCGTTGCTTAGGACACCGAAAGAGCTACCTTCAATCCAGGTATGGGAAGAAGGGTAGTATATTCGTAGGCTTGGGGTTAGAGTAGAGTAAGGGTTCCCATAACCCAGTTTGTTGTGCAACTATCTGTTGATATGTGTTACTTTTGATAACATGCTCTGATTGGTATTATGATTTTTATGCTTTCTGTTCATATGATGCTATTATGATGATGGTTATGTTGATTGGTTGATATGAACATGAAAATGTGGATGGTTATTTGGTTGATGCCAATGCTGTATGAATGCTGATGTTAACGCTGTTGTCAACTCTTAAAACATGTTAAGAATGGACTTAGGATGTTAAGTGATCAAATCCTTAAAATTGGTTGAGTATCAGCCTCTGTTCCTGCCCAGAACAGCACTGTCGCGCGTTGAGCACGACCGTACAGGACCAAGAGCACGATCGTGCAGCTGAGCACGACCGTGCTCATTAAGAAGCACGACCGTGCTTCACTTACAGGGGAGCACGCCCCTCACGTGCTTAAGCACAACCGTGCTGGGTTACGAGCACGACCGTGCTCAACCCACTGTGACAGAACCAGATTAAAGGACTTAAGGGGTTTTAAACCCCACTTCCCCATGATGATAACTGATTAGACAATTTGGTAAATGTTAATAAAGATAAATAAAGATGATGAGATGGTGAGATGTTAAGTCGATACCCTTTAGGGTGCCGCAAGCTGATGAGTTGTGCCTTGGTGCTTTTTGGCCAAGGAGGCCGTGACCCCACGGTTTGGGTCTAAGGTGTTGTTGTTACGTACCTTGGTGGCCGAGAGTTTGCCCCAGGTACCGCGATTGATTCCGCTTAAGTCCTCAGGTAGATTCCGCGAGGCAAGTTGGTGCGGTTGGTCCCGCAGTTACCTTCGGTCGATTCCGTTGGAGTTATGGAGGTGGTGTTGCTGTTGTTGTTGTGTTGCATACGCATTGCATCGGAGTTGTTGTTTAGGGATGTTCGACATAGGGGAGATCATCCTAGAGTACGGCGATCCGGCCATCCACGGTTGGAGTAGATTCTCCTAGCGCCCCCGTGACGAGGCATTCGTTGGTTTGATGCGTTGGCTATCCAAGGAGTAGATTCTCCGGCGTTGAGTAGATTCTCAATGTGGATATGTAACTCCGAAGTCGTTCATCCCGAGTTTAGTGGATCCACATGCATTGATGGTTTAGCGGAGTAGGACTGCATTGCACTGCATAGCATGATGATGATGTTGATGTTTGATGTGATGCTGCTATGCTTGCTGTTTACTTTACTGCCTATTCCCATGCTAATATGTTTATACGATTCTTACTCCCTATATATGTTTGTTGTTTGTGTTTGGCCTGATTGGCACATTGCAGAGGATGATGAGCAGCCCGGAGAGGAGTGACTCTGAGGAGCCGCCACTCATCGTAGGGCTAGTTTATGTTTCGTAGTTGTTAGTTTCAGTTGTAATTCCATGGATTTTATTCCGGAACGGTTATACCAGCTCTGTATGTGACATCGGGGTTGGGTTTTATTGTTTTGGTTGGTTATGTTTTCGTTACTTAAAACTTATTTGATTTCCGCGTTGTAAACGGTTCATGTGGGACTTTTCTACCCATGGACAATTGTTTATTTTATCCAGTATTTGCATGTTTTCTTTTAAATGATTTTAATTTATTTGGTTTTTAACATGCGGGGTAGAAGGGTGTCACAAAGGTAGTGCTGACTTGATGGCACTTGTCTTTCATGTCCTCAAACTTCTCCAACCCTTTTGCACACTTCCTCCAATCAATGTACGCATCTTCGCACCCGCCGCCTTTCATGATTGAGCAAAGATTGCACCCCTCTTCGTGTTGCTTCACTGGGGTTTGCTTCAAGGGTGCTTCAGAATCGGGCATTGACATTGTCTCACCAAATGAAGGAGGATGATCTTCTGAAAAGGCTATTGAATGATAGATCCCTGCAACATTCATCAAATAGAGTCAATCTCACCATCAAATTGAAGCATGACGGAGAAACTTTCTCCTTTTCTTTTCTCTTTCATATATTTCCTTGGAATTCTCCGCTCCTTTCTTTCATTTTATTTTACTATTTCTAAATTTTTTTAAGAACCACCATAATTAAGACTTTTGGCTCCCTATTGACATCACAGGTATCCCCACAAGCTTCGGCCCTTTGGACCGGCTCTGGGACTAATTCTCGTTCCACTGCTTGGAACATAGAATTAACCCTTGGTTACCACCAGAATTCGAACTTATGTTCTCCTCCTTATGTGGTTGAGATTAGGGATGTAAATGGGGCGGGGTGGGCATGGGTAGTAGCCCCCCACTCCCCACGACGTTGGGAGAAATTCTTGCCCGTCCCCACCCCATATCCGTATGGGTATCCATCATGCGGGTTCTAAACAAATTTAACAATATTTACGGATATCCATGGATATCCATGAATATTATAACATCTCACAAAATTGAGAGTAAGAGGGACTTTTTACTTGAGTGTGGTGCGAGAGTGAAAGAGACTTTCTGAATTGGAAAGAAAGGGGCACGCAAAATTGAGAGTAAGAACAGAGAGGGAGGGCAGGATAGGTGGTGTGCGGCTGCGAAAGTTAGAAATAAAACAAGGGTATATGTGTGTGTGTTCACGCGTGCGTGCGTGTGTGAAGTTGGTATTTTAGTAATAGTATATTAGCGGGTGCGGGTATCCGCGGGTATGGATACTATGTTACCCGTCCCCGCCCCATTAATAAATGGATAGAGGAAATATCCATTTAATTTATCCGTGGGTACCCATTAAGATATTCATTTTCTATCCGTTGTGGATATTATCCACGAGTATCCATGGATATGTTGGCTCCCTATTGACATCACAGGTATCCCCACAAGCTTCGGCCCTTTGGACCGGCTCTGGGACTAATTCTCGTTCCACTGCTTGGAACATAGAATTAACCCTTGGTTACCACCAGAATTCGAACTTATGTTCTCCTCCTTATGTGATTGAGATGCTTATTACTCGACCAACCTTTGATTGGTTTTACTATATCATTTGTTAGTATAAAAACAACAAGATAGTCATGGAAAAATGTCCAAATATTTTGATGTAAAATATTATTTAAGAGAAAAACAAAATGTTACTCATCTGCAGGTTGAAATGTTAACATACATAATTAAACCTTCAAAAGTTTCAAAATCAAGACAATATGATTCTTTATCAGGGGCGGAGGGAGGGGGGGACCAAGGGATGCCATGGCCCCCCCTCCCCAAGTTGTCATCTTATATATATATATATATATATATATATATATATAAAACAATTAACTCTTATGAAAAATATTGGCTCAAATTTAATTAAAATAAGTACAATTTCAAACACTTAAATTATACTTTTTTAGAATTCTAAGATAGATACAATTGTTTACATTAAAAAAAGAAATTGATAAAAATAGACCACATATGATAATAGATGATTTTTTACTCTATGAGATGTCGTGTGTACCATTGAAGAAGTGAATGTTTTAGATATAATTCTATTTGAGTAATTTATATTATATTAAGTTATTATGAAATTTGTATCATATAATTTGTTTTTATATATTAGTTAATTTTTTATGAATTAAATAGTATATACTGTCAGTGTAAAAAGATTTACACTGATATCTGCTAACATTTTGACATGTGTGTTTTTATTTTAATAACTATGAGAGAGAAATAACAATTACGCTGATTTGTCAAGATATCATTGGATATTTGCGTAAAAAATTTGCATTGACACTGTATAAAAAATTAATTAAACTTATTTTTTATTACTATTTCATATTATGTAAATTAAATTTTGGCCCCCCTCATTAAAATTTTCTGGCTCCGCCCCTGTTCTTTATAACATAGATACAATATATATGTATAGAGTTATATATGTACAATCAAATGAGATATTATAGCTGAGTTTATTAGGAATATTGGGATTCTTTGTTCCTAAATATTAGATTCCCTTTTCCAACATAATCAACATTATTACACATTAAAATTTTATTCAATGTATGTTTTTTTATCCTTTTAACTTTGGTTGGTTTTGAAGCTTTTATTGCATGCTTAGTTCTTGTCAGATCAATTGCAACTTTGTCTGTCGGAATTTTGCTTTTGACAACAATTTATCCAAACACAATCGTCATTCTTTTCTCTAATTAACAACTATTCTCCAAATATTATATACGAGGGAAACCCACTGATTCTTACATTGTTAATAATATAATCAACTAATAACATGATAATGAAGTGAAGAAAACAAGTGTTATTAATCGTACAAATATACCATGTTCGACATTTGGTATTCAAAATGGGTGTCCATATATATAATCGGTAATGTTATTCGTACACTCAAAATTTTGACATCATTAACCAACTTGATAACCATCCACTTTAACATCATTAACCAAGTGTCAGGTGCACAAATAATATTTTTGTATATACAATGGGGTAGGGTAAAATATTACAATTTATCATATACTATAAGCATATTGACCATGATACTTAGAAAGTTTATATAGAACAAAGAATTATATATCAACTCTACTAATGTTTTTTTTACCCCTTGTACTCATAGTAATATGTCTTGTTTGCTTATAAAAAATTATTGTTACTCTCTGGGGCAAACACAAACCATGAAACACTAATGTCAGTTCTGCTATATATAAGTCTAATTAGGAGTAGATGAGTAAACAATAGTAGGAATGTTAGAGAAAATTGATACAAAAATATAGATATTCTCCCTGATAGAGTTTAGGACTTGTAGATTGCCTTTTTTGGGGAAACACACTTAAAAATGGTTGGAAATATGCAAGGCCGGCCTAACACCTATTGAGGCCTAAAGCAAACTCCGAAACGAGGCCTTTTCAAAACTAATAAAGCAAAACTCACATTTTTTTTATTGAGAACTCAACGCATGCAAAAACGATGTCGGCACACGGAACAGAGAGGCCATCCAAGGCCAGCCCAACACCAATTTAGGTCTAAAGCGGACACTGATGTGATGTCTTTTTAAAACTAATAATAATATTTTATAAATATGTAATTTTTATAAAAATTAAAAAATGAGTTTTAAAATTATAAACAATCACAAATTAACTTTTGATTTAAATAAAAAAATTTAAAAAATAATCTTTTTATACAATGTATATGTCACTTTAATTCTTAAACAAACAGATATTCCTTTCAATTATTTTTAACTTTATTTTCTTTAATAGTTTGATATTATTTAAATAAAATAAAAGATATTAAGAAATGCCCCAAGAATAAATAAAACAAAAAACAAAAAAAGACATAATATAAAAAGGGAAAACAAAGAAATGTGGGTGGTAGGGACGCAAAGTTCACCACTAGAATAAGTTAAAAAAAAAAAAAAACGAAGAGGCTACATGGGATTCGAAGACAGAATTTGGGAACAATTAATCCGCAACGTAACCACAAGTTCCACAAAACATTGTTGGTTACTTGTAGTGTGTGTGTGTTTATATATATATATATTGTGTAAAGTTTCTGGGTGAGGTCTAAAGTAAGGGCTTTTGTGGCCTCACCCTTGGGCCGGGCCTGGAAATATGCAGGAAATAGCCAGATCACTAGAACTCCAGCACCCAGTGCTACGTACAACCAGAGACAACACTGAAAATTTGCTGCTAGCACTCAGCTCTGGAAGTTATCACTCAGCTCTAGCGCGAAATTGTGATTGCTATATATATGCGTTCTAGCCGATTTGGAGGCATCTTTTGACACTTTTGGCATTCCTTTGAGAGGAAAACACATGGAGAAGAGAATTCCTATGAGTCTTGGATGATTCTACCTCTGTAGGGGCAGATTTGGAAGATCCAATGCCTCTCTTCATGGATTCTATCTCCTTTCTTATGGTTTTTCTCCCAATTGTAATGTGTTTCTGAACTCTCTAGGTTAGGGAAGATGAATCTTAGTTTGATTCTTTTGTAAACAAATTCTTAATTCAAGTTTTAATTCATTCATTTTGATTGATTTCTTATATGGTTAATGCTTTTCTTGGATTGTTCAAAATTGTTTTTTAAGGCAAGGTGATCGTATGTCACCATAATGATTTATCAAAATTGATCTTAGATTCAATTTCGCAATTGGAAAGTTGGTTTTTGAATTGGAATATGAAGTTATTCACCATAATTGCAATGAGCCTAGGAATAGGACTTTATGATTGTGTGTTTGTACGGATTCGCATGCCTAATGCTTGATTTGAATTGAGAAAACCTAAGGAATTAGGGTTCTTGAGTTGAATCAAAGGGACTTTGTATTAAGGAATTGAACCTAGTCTAATCTAGTGAATTCGAACATCAATTTGGTGATTATTGCTTTGGATTGAGAGTTGATTGAGTGGAACAAGAGGAGAGCCGAGTGAATTCTACCCCATAACCACCGTTAATCCATTTTGTTTGCCATTAGATTTACCATTTTTTGATTTGTTATTCTATTTTTATCATTGTTCATGATAATAATTCATTCATTGATTCATTCATAAGCTCAAACGGTTATTATTAATTTGTGAGTTTATACTCGAAACACAATCCTCGTTGGGAATGATAACTCTATTCACCACTTTATTACTTGTTACGATTTGGTACACTTGTCAATTCATTAACAGCTATCGTAATGGAGGCGGTGCCTAAACTAGCTAGCAACAAATCCACTAACATAAGCACACTATGGTTTTCCCCTTTTAAACTAAATTTCTAGCTCTACTGGTTCACATTAATCAGGTTTGCAACATTCAAAGTAGGAGCATACCTCTTAACCTTCAACCAAAACCCTATAAGAAGATATCTTTGATAACCCAATTGATTATTAATAAAAGTTGCATCCTTTCTGATTTGCCCCATAAAGGGTACGTTTTAAGGAGCTTACAGCGAGCTTACGAAAATAATCTTATATGCAACTAATTTATAACAATAGTTTGTGATCTTCGGATAAGTTCATTTTAGCTTATTGTAATAAGCTTGCAATGAGAACTAATGGACATAACTTATTTTTATCTTATTTAAAAAAAAAACTTATTTAATAAGCACTTAAATATGTTTTTACCCAAATGCACCAAAAGTTAACTGCAACACCCAACAAAAAAGACCACGTTTGACCTTGATGTAGCCAATCAACTGCGCCTATTCTGTTTGCATAGGGACTTGGATATCCCAAGCCAGATTCGATGCAATAAATAAAATACCCCAAAGTTCAGCTTTGAGAATGCTTGAGAACTAGAGATTGCTAAGAAAGCCACTAAACCAAGTACCATAATATCTGAAAACCCCAGTGCAGCCAACCATGCAATATGCCAATAGTCAAAAAAAAAAAAAAAAATTGTCAAGAACGCTCACCTGTGGCCTGTGGGCATCAGTGCTGACTTTTGAAGTTAGCTTTGTGGATGTCGACTTCCCATTAGGTTTGGTTTATTTTCTTACCAATGTCCACTTTTTACTTGCATTTTCTTGGTTGATTATGAGTTTTAACTTTTAAGTGTATTTTAAGAGTTAAATTGTCTTTTAGTAGTGTAAAAGTGTATTTATGTTTTGTTAGAATAAAAAATAAAAATACAATTTTATTAGGCAAAATTTTTTAATTAACAAATATTATTATGTAATTAATGCAAGACTAATACAAATATTATACCAATCTTAATCTCTTAAATGATGATTCAACGAGAGGTCACTCATCTTACTCATTGTTTCATTTAAATTAAAACCAGTGTAAAGTCGATAATGACCATAAACGTTTAAAAATACATAAAATAAAGCAAAGTGGGAAATCGACATTGCAAAAAATATTATGAAATATGGCATCTATGGAGAAGAAGATAGAAAAGTATGAAAATGTATTGATTGAGAATAGTAAAATGATGAAGTGAAGTTATATATGTACAAGAGTACAAAGAGGTGTTTATATGGCTAATGATGATAGCAACTAACTTCCTAACAAATGTAACTAACTAGATATTTCTAATAACCCCCCGCAAGCTGGAAGTGCTCCTTAGCTAGTCCAGCTTGGAATGAACAGCACAATAAGAGAAAAGGAAAGGACAATCAATGAAAATTACAAATGTATAAGCCTAATTACATTGGCTAATCAAGAAAAGTCTAACAATGATATAGGTAACAGCCGAAGTTTATAGATCTGAGAAGTCTTCAACCTTCTTTTGGGCTTCATCGGTCTTCTTTCGGCGTCGCTCCCCGGCATTTGTTCCAAAAGCAAATGAATCTTGGCAGAATGAACATTGGCAAAAGAATGGAATTTGTATATGAAATGAGCTGACTCACTGCAATTAACATCAGTCAAAAGTTGCTTCAAAATGGGCTTTAGGCCTCCAAATATCAATAATGAGTCGACTGCTAGAATTAACATCAGTCGAAAGTCGCTCTAAAATGGGCTTGTTATGCCTAATGAATTTCAATGCCAATTTTAGGCAAAAAGCTTAACCACCATCATGGGCAGAAGCAAGAAAATCAATTGCTAAAAAAAAAAAATCAAGACCATTAACTCCATTTTTGAGGGAGTTGCGGGAAAAACCAGATCTTACAGGAAGGGGGGAAAAGTTTAACACATGGGTCATGAAAGAAAACATATCCAAAAAGACATGGTCTTGAAATGGAAAAAGAAAAAAATGAAGATGTTTAATGGGATAGGAGGGGAAGATTTAGGGTTGTTAGAATTGGAATCAGAGTTCGAAGGCTTAGAAAATGCAACATCGAAATTGGGGTAGAACCATGCAACCAGATCTCGGAAACAAAACTTCAAGTAGGATGATATCGCTTTGATACCATATTATGAAATATGGCATCCATGGAGAAGAAGATAGAAAAGTATGAAAATGTATTGATTGAGATGAGTAAAATGATGAAGTGAAGTTACAAAAGTACAAAGAGATGTTTATATAGCTAATGATGATAGCAACTAACTTCCTAACAAATATAAACTAACTAGATATCTCTAATAAAAAAAATCATAATGTAGATAAAAAGTATAAGCATACCAGGAATTAATCTCGCTGGATGCTTATTTGGTAAAATTTTTATAATTAAAGAAATATTTTTGCCTCCATTATACATTGTTCCATCATACTAGCTACGTTCTGTGGCAATTACCATGATGCAATACGATCTGATCAAGCAAATGAGTTTCCTCCACACGGTGCCTAGCTACAAAAACAATATATTACGTACAGTGGGTGTCATAACTTCCCAGACTAGCTTACTTTGCCAATTAAGCCATAGGGCCACACCTCTTCGTAAGGGTGGCAAATGACTGGATCGAATAGATTTTGATTCGGATTATAATGGATTGGATAAAAACAATCCATTAATCCATTTCAATCCATTAAAAAACTATTAAAAAATCCAATTCATCCAAGATCCATTTAATAAAAAACCATCTAACCTATCCATTAATTATTGTTATATGAATGGCCATCCATAAAAAAATATTTTAATTTTATGACTTTTAAAATATTCACTCATTCCTCTCTCTCCTTGAAAATGTGAATGTGGTTTTTTTTTTTTTGTTTTTTTTAAGTTTAGGCAAACTTTTTTTAAAATTTATTGTAATGTTTTTGTACATGTAATAACTCTTTAAAATATATTAGTATTTTCATTGTCATTTCTAAGTTATCGGATCAAATAATAAAGTACTTATTGTAACGTGTTTGCTTTGTTTGGCTTTTTCCTTAATTTCTGTAATAAAAAAAAGGCTTTTTCTTAACTTTCATTACCTTTACCAAAATAAAAGATCAGATAATATACAACTATGACACCAAGTTGTAAAATCAGAGTAGAGAGAAGAGGAAGAAAAAAAAATTGTAGTTTTTTCAGTATCAGAGATTCAGAGTAGTTCTATGGAAAACCTCTATAGTTTATACTGTGCGGAAACGCAAAAGTGTTTATATTCGTCCACGTTGCTGCACTTTGCAGGGATAGCTGATCAGATTTCAGCGTGAAGAAGGAAAGAGATAGAACCATAGAAGACTAGAAGTTATCAATTTTTTTTAGACTATTCTATATTCCGTCTACTCAATCATATTTATATAAATATGATTGAGTTTCCTTAACTTATATAAATATTCTATACTCTGGTGGACGCGGATATTAATAATCTCTTTCGAAGTTTCCTTAACTTATTAAATTTCGAATATCCCTGCAAGATCAGATAGAGCATGTTAGATCTTAACTAATACTTTGCTATACAAATTTAATCATTTTTGTTAACATAAAAACTCAGAGATTATTTAATCTAAATTACTTTGGTTCCAATAGAATTATCGTTTTTTTCTCTAACATATATTCTCCAATATTATTTACGAGGGAAATCCATTAATTCGTACTTCGTTCATAATATAATTAACTGGTAACAGGATAATGAACAAAGTGAGAAAAAAAAGGTGTTATTAATGGCACAAATATACCATGTCCGACATTTGGTATTCAAAATGGGTAATTGGTATATGTGTGTGTGTGTGTAATTGGTAGTGTTAGTCGTACATTCAAAATTTTGACATCATTAATCAATATTTGTACATCATTAACTAACTTGTTAATCATCCACATCCACTTGAACATCATTAACCAAGTGTCAGGTGCATAGGTAATATTTTTGCATATACAATGGGGTTGGGTAAAATATTACAATCTATCATACATTATAAGCCAATGTTTCAAAAACCGGTTCAACCGGAGAGTCGGAAATGAGAGCGTTTCAAGGTTCAACAGGTGGTTCGAACCAAGGTGAAATACACATTAATAAAGAAATCGACCAACAAGTCAAATTTCAATCCAACTTTACATACCAAGTCTAAATTATTCAATATTGAGACAAGCACACAACAACAAATTCAAGTTGCAAAGTTAGTAAACTTTAATGAATTTCTAAGCAAAAGATTTAAATTCGTATGAATTTACATGGCGATTAGTCTCATACCGTGGAGGATGTGTGTTACATGAGGAAGTTGACAACTCAGCCTCACATTTATTGTAAAATGAGGTGTCTCAAAATCTGTTGCAAGTTAGTTGGAAAAAATCAGTTAATTAGTAATGTTATTCGTACACTTAAAATTTTGACGTCATTAACCAACTTGTTAACCATTCACTTTAACATCCTTAATCAAGTGGCAGGTGCACAAATAATATTTTTGTATATATAATGGGGTTGGGTAAAATATTACAATTTATCAATGCTTAGAAAGTTTATATAGAACAAACAATGATATATCAACTATACTAATTTTTTTTTTCTATTAGTAATATGTCTTGTGTGCTTATCAAAAGAAATTATTGTTTTTCTTCTGGGCAAACACAAACCATGAAACACTCACGTGAGTTCTGCTATACTAATGGAGGCAATGCCTAAACTGGCAACATGTCCACCGACATCATCATGCTATGGTTTAGTTGGGCTCCCCCTCAAACCTTTTTTTTAATGTAATATATGTTTGGTTTGGCACTTTCGAACTAAATTTCTAGCTCTGCTAGCTGCTTCACATTAATTAGGTTTCCAACGTTCAAAGTAGGATCATACCTCCTAACCTTCAACCAAAACCCTAGACGAAGATATATTTGATAATCCATTTGATTATTAAAAGTTACATCATTTCTTATTTGCCACATAAAGGGTACATTTTGAGGAGCTTAGAGAGAATTTATGAAAAAAAATCTTATACGCAACTAATTTATAGAAATTGTTTATGGTCTTTGCATAAGTTCAATTTAGCTTATTGCAATAAGCTTGCAATAAAAACTTATGGATATAAATTGTTTTTAGCTTATAAAAAAGCATATTGAATAAACACTTTAAATAAGTTGTTTACCCAAACGCACCCAAAGTTAATGACAACACCGGCCAATCAACTGCTCTATTCTGTTTCCTAAAGCAATGGGAAATATTAGCCAACCAATTCCTACGTATGAAAACCTTAATCGATTCAATCATAGGTTTGCATAGGGACTTGGATATCCTAAGCCAGATTCAATGCAGTGAATAAAACACCCCAAAGTTATGCCCTTAATTAGAATGCTTGAGTATACCCACAATTGATAACAAAGCCACTGAACCAGGTACCAGAATATATGAAAACCTTAATATATGCAGCCACCCATGCAATATGCCATTAATCACATAAAAAAATTACCAACAATGCTCACCTGTGGGAAATGGGAATTACTTCTCAATGTGCTGACTTTCGAAAGTCTGCTTTATGGATGTCAATTTCTCACTGGGTTTGTTTTATTTTCTTACCAATATCCACGATAGCTCTTAACCTTCAACCAAAACCCAATAAGATCTTTTTGATAACCCATTTGATTATTAAAAGTTGTAATGTTTTTGACTCGCGATGTAACGTGTGTTTTAAGAGTTAAATTGTGCTTTAGTAGTGTAAAAATATAATTAAATTATGGTTGGTTAGAGTGAAAACTGAAGATACAATTTATTATGCAATAATTTTTTAAAAAGTAAATATTATTAGGAAATTAGTGCAACAATTAACATTCACTTGAAACTTAGGAAATAAATCAATTTATATATTATATATAGTACAAAAAATATATTAAAATTTTATTACAATACTAATATAAATACTACAGCAAATTTAATCTCTTAAAGGATGACAGTTCTCATACTGTGGAGGATACTGAGGTGCCTATTGTGCGTAGAAAGTTGACAATGTTGTCTACCTTGCAATTTGTCGTTCTTCATCAATGAGAGGTTGCTCATCTTGATCCTTTGTTTTATTTAAATTAAAACCATGGTGAGTCGGCAATAGCAACCTAACTTCCCTTGACATTTAAAAATATGAAACAAAGCAAGTGGGAAGTCGACCTTGCAAAAATCGACTTCCCAATGCAGATAAAAAAAGATTAGCATTCCCGGAATTAATCTTCCTGATTGCTCATTTTTGTAATATTTTTTATGATTGAAGAAATAATTTTCCCTTTGGTTTACATTGCTCCATCGTACTAACTTTGTTCTACAGCGATTACCATGCAATATGAACTGATCAATTAACTTAAGGATAATGATAAATAGTACGAAAATGAATTCGTAAGCTAAATGTGTAACACCACGCTTTTCGTTAAGTGCTTTCCTTAAGCTTGTTTGTTAAGTTAGAATTGTTGGCTAAGGGCTTAGTGGGATTTTTGGCTTAAAAGTCTATTTCTGGTACATGAGCACGCCCGTGCTCATTAGCCAGCACGCCCGTGTTTAAAGTCAGAAGCGTGTTTCTGATTTCAAGTTGAGCACGCCTGTGCTCAACAGTGAGCACGCCCATGCTCACTGTGCGGACCGCGTCTCGCTGATGCTAAGTCCAGTACGACCATGTTTGATGAAGAGCACGACTGTGTTCAGGTGCGACCTATATATTCTTGGCACAAAATTCGAGGGTTACGTTTTAACCCTATTTCTGGTAGCAGCAGCCACCTTATTACGGCCAGAACAGTTTCTCTCCCTTTTTCCACTCACTCAAGCAGTTTCGAGAGTGTTGGAGACCTTGGGAGCAGGGCCGGCCCTTGGGACAAGCAACCCAAGCAAGGGCTTTAGGCCTCAAAAAAATTTACTTGCTAGTTAGTAGTTACTATATAGTTAAGTAATATTTTGTTTATTTTTTAAACAAATATTTACTTACTAGTTAGTATTTAATATATAGTGATTTACTAAATAGTAATCTTGGTGTAGATACTCTAGTTGGGAGGTTGCGAAAACCAATGATTAATTCTATGCTCTAAGCAACCAATCGAAAATTAGTCTCATAGTCGGTCCAAATGGTCGAAATAACCAGAGATGTCGCTGGGGAGTCAAAGTCCGTAATTATGATGGTTCATAAAAAAATATAGTAATTTAATAAATGATTTTGCATACCAAAAAACTCGAAAGATAAACTTTAAATAAAAAATTGATAATTTTAATAAAATATTGTTATTAATTTTTAAAAGGCCTCGTCTCAAAGTTCGCTTTAGGCCTCAACAGGTGTTGGGCCGGGCCTGCTTGGGAGGCCTTTTCTATCTGTGTCAAGTATATAGGTAACGTTTCTTTCCCTTCTAAGTTTCCTTTTCAGAGTCTTGAATTGGAAACTAATGGCTTATGTCTTGTGTAACCAAGGTTTGGAAGGCTAGCTGAGTCGCGTTGGGAACCGTGGTCATTTCGTTGTTTGGAGCTTACGTTAAAGCAACCTTCAATCCAGGTATGGGGAGAAGGGTAGTGTTTACATAGGCTTGGGGCTAGTGTAAAGTAAAGGGGTTCCCATAACCCCGTTGTTGTTTTGTATAATTGTTTATGTTATAATGACTGTTATGATAAACATGCTCATGGTTGCCTAGATGTGTGATTTCATATGTTTATGATATAATCGTTATGTTCTTGTTGGTTGTTAAATGAGCATGAGGCATATATGTTGATGATTTTTGGCATGATGATGTTGGATGATTGGTTGAGGTGATGCTGGTGTTGTCTTGAGTTTCAAAGTTAATATTTTAATTGGTAAAATAGGTTTAAAAACGTGATAATTTTAATGGATAAAAGATCCTAAAAATTGGTTAAGACTTAGGTGTTAGTTTCTGCCCAGAACAGTGAAGTTGTGCATTGAGCACTACCGTGCTGAATAGGGAGCACGACCGTGCTCCCAGTTTGAATTCTAGAAAATGGCTGCACAATAAGCACGGTCGTGCAGGACAAAGAGCACGACCGTGCTTCTGAGCACGACCGTGCCCAATAAGAAGCACGACCGTGCTTCACTTATGTGATCAGCATGACCGTGCAGGGGACAAGCACGCCCGTGCTCCCCTAACAGACAGAGATGGAATTAAAGGTTTAAATAGGGGCTTTTGACCCCAATCTTCCCAATGACATGTTGATGATATAAATGACTCAGTTTAGATAACTCGATTAATGATTAACAAAGGTGATTAAGATGATGAGATGGTGAGGTGTTGAGTTGATAAGCCAGTACCCGTTGGGTTACCATACACTGATGAGTTGTGCCTTGGTACTTTTTGGCCAAGGGAGCCTTGACCCCATGGTTTGGGTCTAAGGTGTTGTTGATATTGTACCTTGGCAGCCAAGAGTTTGCTCCAAGGAGGCCTTGACCCAGTTGGGTATAAGGTGTTGCGGTAAATTCCGCTGTGGTAGATTCCGCTGGTTAAAGGTTTTGCGGTTGATTCCGTTGATGTCTTCGATTGATTCCGTTGAAGTGAAGGAGGTGGCGGTTGCCCATTGTTTGTTGTTTTCTCATGCATCATTGGAGATGTTGTTGTTGAAGGATGTTCGACATAGGGGAGGTCGTCCTAGAGTACGGCGATCTGGCCATCCACGGTTGGAGTAGATTCTCCTTTTGCCCCCGTGACGAGGCATTTGTTGGTTTGATGCGTTGGCTATCCAAGGAGTAGATTCTCCGGCGTTGAGTCGATTCTCAATGTGGATATTTAACTCCGAAGTCGTCCATCCCGAGTTTAGTGGATCCACATGCATTGTTGGTTTAGCGGAGTAGGACTGCATTGCACTACATAGCATGCTTGATGTTGATGATGTTGATGTATGTTTATACATATTGATGATGTATGCTTACGTTGGTTCCATGCCTGTATGTTTTACTTTACTTCCTACCTCCTTGCTAGTATGTTTACATGATTCTTACTCCCCATTATTTGTTTGTTTGTGTTTGGCCTGATTGGCACCTTGCAAAGGATGACGAGCAGCCCAGAGAGGAGTGACTCTGAGGAGCTGCCACTCATAGTTAGGGCTTGTTCTTATGTTTAGTTAGTTTGCTTCCAGTTGTATTCCGAGGATATGTTTTCCGGAACAATTATACCCGCTCTGAGTTGTGACATGGGGTTGGGATAGGTTTAATTCCTTGATATGTTTAAACTTGTTTTATTTTCCGCGTTGTGAAATCGTTCATGTGGGGCTTTTCTACCCATGGACCAACGTTTTAATTATTCAGTAAAATGCATGTTTTTATTTTAATTGTTTTTATATTAAATGCCTTATAACATGCAGAGTAGAAGGGTGTCACAAAATGAAGATGTGAGTCTGTTAAGAACTAACTCTGTAATAACTGTTGTTGTAACAGAATGATTACTTGTGATTGAGAGGAGTAACTTATGAATAAAGGATGAAAATGGTCAGCCGAGGGATATTATTCATTTGGTTTGAGATAGCATTTGGGTGCACATCAATAATATAATAGTATTCTCGTCAAATCTGATCCAGATCTATCAAAATCATCCTTTTTTTCTCTTTTGGGTTAGTTCCTTTGAATTTGAGTTTATGAGTACGACGAATTGGAACTTTGATGATCATTGTGTTTGCCAAAATCTCGATTGTTTCCTTTGATGTGCTGATGTGAGTTTATATATGTTCTGTTAGACCATTGGTAGAGAACCAAGGGAGGATAGAACCTGGCCTCATAGGTGATCAATGGTTTGATTATTGGTTAATAGAGCACATGCAATGATCACGTTTGTCCATTTAAAAACGTGTACAGTTAATGTTGCACACAAGTCTCCAGCCGTTTGTATATTTAAAAGCTCTAAAGTATGGATAAGTTTCAAAACAGACTATTACTTTATCGAACTACATGTCATTTTTTAATATAAATTTCATTATTAAAGATTTCAAATGCAATGTCAATTATTATATTCGTAGATTTTTCTTGAATCCTTTTAAAATACGTTTCTAATTTTTTTAATACTTAATAAAAAATTATTTATATATTTAATTATTATCTTTGAAATATAAAAAAGCATTAGAATGACTATTAAGAACAGCTGAAACTATCATGGGGAGAGAGAGAAATAAAGAAGTTAATGGAATTATAACTTAAATGGTGTCTAATAAAAATCAAACAAAATGATAGTATGAATTTGTTTTCTTATCATCTATCATTATCCTTTGTGGATTAGAGATTTTTCACAATGAACAGCCACATGCATGTTGAGGCACCACCACATTAGGTTACTTTTGGGCATAAATCAGCAGGCAGACACCAACTATTGATAAGAGTAATAGATACTCTAATCCATATACAAGGACACAAACTAAAATACCTAACATAGTTAACAGAGACAAACACATGAAAAGAAAATGCAAGCCTATTTCACCAATTCTTTTTCAGCTAGTAACCCATTTGTATCACCAACAACAGCAACCTATGCAGCTTAGTTGGCCTATCATCATGCATACCAAAGCCCCAATAATGAACACAATAGGAACAACACAATGTATAATAATTTGACCCATTCAGCCCATTATCCCACACCCTTGGCACCATAGGAAAAAAATGAATAGAAAAAAAAATAGCATAAAACAATACGTCCATTCCTTATAGTACTTCTTGATTTGTAAACTACACACTGCACAATCACAGTCTGAAAAAACATAACCAGCAACTTTAGGTCGAAATCTAGTACTTAAGCCACTTCTCTTCATCGATTCATAGCACAATCAATATAATCTCCAGCCACCTTGGTACGTAGTAATCGGAATGAGCCTTCATACACCGCGCCAAGGTATGGTTGAGCTGATGGCACTTTTATTTCATGCCCTTATCCTGCTGCATGTAACATCCGTTATTTTTATGTGTGGTTTACATATGATGTTTAGGTTTAAGGTTTGGATTTTATAACTGAGAGGTGATTTGAGGTATAGAGACCAGCTAGGGTTTTCGGTTAGTGTCTTTCAGATAATTGAGGGTGGAACAAAATTTTGGAGTTAAAGAGGAGATTAGGCATTTTTGATGGTTAGAGATTGTTTATTAGGTCCTAAGGAGCCTATATCTCAAATTTGGGGTCAATCGGACATCGGACGGACCCCGAACATAGAGAGTTGACTTTCTGGTCAAAAGTCAACCCTCGAGCGTGGCAAACATCACGCTCGAGCGTCCACAATACGCTCAAGCGTGGGTGTATCCACGCTCAAGCGCCCAAGTCAACTAGACAAGGGCCATGCTTTGACTTGCTACGTGTCAACGGGGGCTGACGTGGCAGCCTTTGAGTGGTTGCATGGCTGCGGTGGTTTTCACGCTCAAGCGTGAATTGTTCCACGCTCAAGCATGACCACGCGCAAGCGTGAAAAATTCCACGCTCGAGCGTGGCAGTGTGGATCAGAAAAATAAAAAGGGCTTAAGTGACATAAGTCACTTAAGCCATATGAAGGAAAGAAGCGAGGCAGAGAGCAGAGAGCAGAGAGTGAGAAAAACAGAGAGGGCTATAGAGAGAGAAAGAGAGAGAGTTTAGTGAGAGAAAAGAGTTCTTGAGTGAGTGTGGCTTGCCCGATCGTCCTTTCGCAAAACGGAGTACGTGGTTGGGATCGTAGTGACGATACCTTCATTCTCCTCTTCCCCGTTTCTTCAATAATCGAAGGTAAATTATTCCCGTCTATATCGAAAGTCGTTTCGTTACGTTTATATTTGTATCTTTCGTTTCGCTTATCGGAATTCGATTCCGTCTTCGAGGATGAACTCGTGGTAACATATGCTTCGTAATGTGATGCTTAGGTAAAATTTTGGGAGCTCCGAGGCACTAGAATCGCACGGGGCAGATTCGAAGAGGTTGGAGAACGTCGCGTTTTGTCTCGTTTCGATCATCGTACGACTTCCCAGGTGGGGGAAAGAAACCATTTAACGTCGAAAACGGCGCAGTTACATTTAGTTCGATAATGGCGTAGGGCGACCTAAACCCTACTCGAGAGTGAGTAACGGACAATGTCCATGTCGCATTGGGAACTACTTAGTGGTACCAATAATGATATTGAAATTGTGCGTTTATCGTCGTTACGATAAAAATATATTGTTTTGTTATTTTATGACTGGCTGTTGTGACTGCTTGGATTGATTGCGTTATTATGATGATTGATGACTGATAATGAGTGTTGGTATCTCTTATTAAAATTATTATTATCATTATTATTATTATTATTAAAATTATTATTGTTATTATTATTATTATATTGGAATTGATGCCATGATTGATATGATGACATGATGCCATGATTAATATGATGATTTGATGGAATAATGTTATGATGCCATGAGTGTAATGATTATGAGTAGAATTTGAGTAAGTCATGAGATATGATGAGCATTGATGATGTATTGGGGAAATCATACTTTATGTGTTAGTAGTGTCTAACCGAGACGATTGACATTATATGATGATGAGATTTTATTGAGGTTATTTATGAGGTGATGATGAGCGGTTAGGGCACTAGGGGATGACCTGAAACATGGTCTGTGATATGTGGACCTGAAACATGGTCGTTTGTGGACCTGAAACATGGTCGTTGGGGTCTATTCCTCGGAGGGAGAATTCCCGGGGTCTAGGCTAACGACGGACCGTCCCAGACATGATTTCATTTTAGTTGCAGCTATAGTTCATGCGTTGCATGAGCACCCTGGCCGTGGTCCAGAGGTGTGCACCGGTTGTGTAGCTATAGTGCCATTGCTTTGCATGGGCACCCTCCAGCCGCGGACGAGGGTGTGCGCCGGGGCCTCTGGGACGTGTCAATTGTTGTGATATCCGGATATGGCCGACTACCTGAGAAGATTCATACACATTTGCATTGCATCATGATGGGGGTAGAGGAAAAGACCCTAGATGTGAATTGAGGATGCTTGTGTTATATATATATAAACTATATTTTGGGAGATGGATGTTTATCGTGCTGTTATAAAATTAAATGTCGCTAAACCCTTTCCACGTTTGATGTTATATGGCTTCTTATCCCCTTTTCTTTTGTTGTATGCTTGTACATATATGTTTTGCATAACAGATCCAGATCGTGTTGATGGCGCACTGGGATCACCCGTGGATGACTCAGGACCAGGGGTTCCCCCTCTCGGGGACCTTTGAGGTTGAGTGCTTAGATCCGAACGGGTGGCTCGTGGACCCAGTCACTCGCTTCGTTGTGTATACGGGTCCTACGTCCATCACCTCCGGGTTCGGACAGGGAGCGCCGATAGGATTCGTCGGCACGTTCCGCATTGGCACTACCCTTCCTTTCCAGGTAGGACAGCCAGATGGACACATACCGCCGATGCCGCCGATGCCAGGCATAGCCCCAGATCCCTTCATGGTACCCTTTGAGGTACTAGTTCCAGGACTTGCACCGGCACCAGCACCAGGACCCGAGTTGGCACCTATCCAGAGGAGGAACCGGTTGCCCCCGCCCAGGACCTGGCACCCCTTCCAGAGGTTCCAGCGCCTCCAGAGATCCGGGCTATGGTTTCAGAGTCTTCTCGAGTATCTACCAGACAGTTTCATCCCCGTGATAGTAGACTTTATCGACAGAGGTTCCAGAGGCAGTCGGGCAGGAGCTCGTCCAGTGAGAGCGGAGGAGTGTCCGGACCTGCCGGACCACGGGATGCAGACGAGGGTGGTAGTATTTGATGGCTCGGGCCAGTGCCATCTGTATAGGTGTGAGTGAGGTTTTGTTGTGTTTTGAGAGGGGACAGGGTGTGGAGAGAATCGGCGAGGCATCTTCCCTTTTTATCTTTTGATGTATTTTCTTTATGTTACGTACCACCGTTTTGTATATATTTCGGGATCCTACTGATGGGAATCCCTTGACAGTTATTTATTAGGAGATGATGTATATATTTATCTATATATATATGTGTGATGTATGTTGATGTATCTGCATGTTATCTAGTTACCTTTTAAGTTTTAAATTTTCTGCTATTTTTGAATATGCACGCTTAACGATAATAACGAAATTAGGCTTTAATATTTTGGGTTTTCTTTAATGGGACGTTGGGGCGTCTCACTGCACCCCTTTCATACACTCCTGCCATTCAGTGAACACAGCTTTGCAACTGCCACCTTTCATGAACAAGCAAAATTCACAATCCTCTTTGAATTGCGTCATTGGGGTTTGCTTCAAGGGTGATCCAGAATCGGGCACTGACATTGTCTCGCCAGAGAATAAGGGTGGTTTTCTTTTTAGTTTGATTGGACAAAGAACCAAATGAAGGAGGAAGATCTTCAGAAAAAGTTATCGAATGATAGTTCCGTGCAACATTCATCAAATAGAGTCAATCTTAAAACTAAATAGCTAGCACAGTTTATAGCAAGATTTCTAGCTAACTGGTGGTGAAGCATGGAGGAGAAATTTTCTCCTTTTCCTCTCCCTTTCATCCATTTCCTTCAAATTCTCTCCTCCTTTCTTTCATTTTATTTTACTATTTCTATTTAGTATAATAGCAACAAGAAAGTCATGGGAAGATGTCTAAATATTTTTCTATAAAATATTATTTATGAGAAAAACAAAATGTTGCTCATCCGCAGGTTACAACGTTAACATATATAATGAAACCTTCAGAAGTTTCAAAATCAAGACAATATGATTCTTTATAACATAGATACAATCAATATATATATATATATAGGAGGGATCCAGTTACTCTTGGAGTAACTTTAAGGTTTTACTCTCAATCTGCATCATTTATCTTATGTTAATCTAACGGATTTGATTAGGTTATCAAATCTGTCACGTGACCTTCTTCCCCATTGTTTGCCTGCAGCGCCCTTTTTCCATTTTCTGCCTGTGTCCAGAACTTAACTGCAATACCCGAAGTTGTTCGTCGCCTTAATAGTTAATAATACATGTAGCAAATGAATTGGAAATGGACTCTTTAAAATGATATATCATTAGAATTTTTTTCCTGGCCTCTCACTTTTGTTTTCTAATAACTTGGCCCCAAAACCTACAGATGAACGCATGTTGTCCTGGAAACGTAATTATGCTTTTTGATTTATGAGTTATAAACTAGACTCTTTCATACTTCAGCTACTTTTGCAAATTTTTTCTTTCCCTTCCCTCTACAAAAATGGACGAAGGCGGACAGGCCACAGCGACTGCAGACAGCGGCGGGTCCAAGGCATACGATAGCAAAATTGGGAGCAGAGGTATAAAATTGAAGCAAAGAGAGAAATTAGGAATTGGCCGCAGAGGCAAAAAAAAATTGGAAGAAGAAAGCAAAATTGCAGCAAAGACTGAAATTGTGGAATCGACCTAGAGGCAGGGGAGGAAGTCACGTGATGGTGTTAATTAATTAAATTTAAGCCTTTGGATTCATATAAAATGAAGGGTTAAGATGGAGAGTAACTTTAAAAAGTTACTCCCAGAGTAAGTGGATCCCTTCCTATATATATATATATATATGTGGGCCATATCTAATGAGAAAGGGGGTTTTTATGTGAGAGTGAGAGGGTTATATTTCAACCATTGGATTAAATTTAATGGTGCAGATTACATTGCCTAATTAAAAAAGCACGTGACTTGTTTTATCACTAAACCTCACGTCTCCAATTTCTTCTTCCCCCACGTTCCTGATACCCTTTTTTTTTTACACCAGTTACCTTCATCTTCCTGACGGCTCAATTCTTCTGGTACGACCTTGCTTTTCATTTTTGTGCAAACTTTTGGGGCCATGGTCTTGGCAAAAGTAATGGCACCATCACTCATATTCAATATATGGCAGTGAACCTAAATATATAATTATAAAACTCCATCACTCTTTTGCCCAATAATCTTAAATATATACTTTTTTATTAGGTATTCTTTATTAGGTATTTTTTATATAATTAAAAAATTTCATCACTCTTTTTGGGCAATAATCTTAATCTTAATTATATAATTGTATGATGACTGATTTAATAGGTATTCTTTTTGCCACAATTCATGCAAGCTTTTTTACTTATTGATTCAGTACATTATTTTTTTTCAGGAATAATTGTATGGAGATGGGTGGTAATTGAAAGGTGCCAATGATCTAGTGAATATAGTACCGGAGTGGAATCCTACGTGTGATGAAGAATTGGCAAGGTATTTGATACTTTAGAGGAAGGAGGAAACTTTTATAAAAGGTATGCACATGCTGCTGGTTTTAGTGTGCGTAATTCATCTGAAACAAAAGATAAAAATGGTGTCAAAAAGTGGAAGTATTTTCTTTGTTCAAAAGAAGGTTTCAAAGTAGAGAAAAAGATCGCATTACCTGAATTGATGCTTGATGAAAATAGTTTGCCTAAAGGTAGGAAAAGAAAGCTAACAAGGGAGGGATGTAATGCAAGGATTGTTTTCAAGAGGACAGCAGAAGGTAAATATATATGAAGTTTCAAAGTTTCATGAAGGTCATACACATGCATTAGCCACACCTAGAAAGAAGCAATTCTTAAGATCGGCAAGGAGCGTAAACAATGTTCATAAGAATTTATTGTTTTCCTGCTACAGGGCTAATGTGGGGACTTCAAAAGTTTATCAAGTATTGAAAGAGCAGGTTGGGAGTTATAACAATATAGGATGCACACAAAGAGATTTCCAAAATTATTCAAGGGATTTGAAAGAATTGATCAAAGACTCTGACGCACATATGTTTATTGATAATTTTAGGAGAAAGCATGAGATGAACCATTCATTTTACTTTGATTATGAGGTTGATAATGAAGGGAGACTGAAATACGTGTTTTGGGCTAATGGCATTTGTCGAAAAAATTACTCGTTGTTTGGAGATGTGATTTCATTTGACACAACATACAATACAAATAAGTATTGTATGATTTTTGCACCATTCACGGGCATAAATCATCATCGACAAAGTATAACCTTTGGGGCTGCCTTTTTAGCGGATGAAAAGGTTGATTCATTTGTGTGGTTGGTTGAGTCATTCTTGAAAGCAATGGGAGGGCACAAACCTATTGTAATCATAACAGATCAAGACCCAGCTATGAAGATTGCAGTGGAGAGGGTGTTTAGTGGTTCTTCTCATAGATTTTGCATGTGGCACATTTTAAAAAAACTTTCAGAAAAGGTAGGTGTTTCCTTAAATGGAAATATTGATTTTAATAACCGTTTCAAGTCATGTGTTTGGAATTCAGAGTCTTCAGAAGAATTTGAATTAAGATGGAAGACTATTATTAGTGATTTCGGGTTGGAAGAAAATGGTTGGCTCTCTCAAATGTACGATATTCGAAGTATGTGGATATCGGCTTATTTTCATGATATCTTTTTGGCAGGAATTTTGAGAACAACCTCAAGATCTGAGAGTGAAAATTCATTCTTTGGCAACTACTTGAATAAGAACCTTAGCTTGGTGGAATTTTGGATGCGGTTTGATTCTGCAATAGAAGCACAGAGGCATAAAGAACTTCTTGCAGATAATGATACACTTCATTCTATTCCAGAATTAAAGTTGCATATGGCTTTAGAGAAGCATGGTAGAGAAGTTTATACTCATGAAAATTTTTACATTTTTCAGAGGGAGTTGTGGAGTGCATGTGTGGATTGTGGTATTGAAGGAACAAAAGAGTAAGATGACAAGTCTTTATTTTCTATACTTGACAATATTGTGGTCAATGGCAGCAAAGTGAGTAAACATAGAGAAGTTGTTTACCATTTTTCTAATTGCATTGCACATTGTTCATGTAAAATGTTTGAATCTGAAGGCAAGCCATGTCGACATATCCTTTTTATATTAAAGGGAAAAGGATTAAATGAAATCCCAAGCCATTACATTGTTAATAGATGGACAAAATTGGCAACTAGTAGACCAGTTTTTGATTGTGATGGAAATGTATTGAAGGCATGTCCTAAATTTGAAAGTGAGAGTAAGCTAGTTTCAGATGCATGGGCACAATTATTTAAATGCATGCATATGGCTGGTACATGCAAAGAGAAACTACTCCTCATATTAAATGAAGGTTTTGGTATTGAATTGAAATTGGCTAACATGAATAGTGATATTGAACTAACAACCTTAGATGAGGTAGAGGCTTTTATTGGTTCCAATGTCCCTAAGGAAATTGAAGTTCTTCCACCTGAACCTTCAAATACCAAAGGATGTGGAAAACGAATCAAAGGAGGAAAAGAGAAGGCAATGGAACAACAACAAAAAAGAACAAGACTTTGTAAAGCATGTAAGAAATATGCATATCATGATAGTCGTAATTGTCCCACAAAATCCCCTTCCTAATTTTTTGGTAAGAATCCTTATTATTGCATTTTTATCTTTGGAGATTTACTATAATATAATATAATATAATATAATATAATATAAGATTTTTTTTTTATTTGACAAGTTCTTTTTTACATAGGTTTTGATTGAGTGTTGAATTTTATTCAATACCCCTATCATGGATGAAGACTTAAAATTGTAACTTCTTGTCATATATGAAGACTTTCTTGCTGTCACGGATTTGCTGTCATGGATGAGGAGGAGAAGTTTAATTTGCTGTCATGGTTTTAGTATTGATACTTGGTTATTTTGTTATTTTTAAAGCTTATATTTGGTTCATGAAACTCACTTATATTGGCCATGAGACAAGCTATTATGCCATTACAAGCTGGAAACTATTAGAATACAGATCTGAAAAATAGGATGCCAACTTTTGCTACTTCGTGTTGCAGCATGTTCAACACAGATGAATAAGAATTATGGCTCATGACAAATAAAGGCTCCATTAATTATGATTTACCTGCGGCAGGCTTATTTATTTGTGGGGTTGAAAACAAGAAATTAATTAGCTGCAACTTCATCCACGTGATAAATGGAGATTCAGTTTTATAAATTAGTAGGATGATGTTGTCTTCAACTATCCAAACATCCTGAGTATGTACATCCATATGGCTATATGATATTGATATGAGTGATCATCTTGTCTCCACCATAATTTCAAGTAACAAATAGCAGAAGGAATATAAAATTAACATTTCAATAGTTTTCTTGTTGTCTTTACAAACAATATCAACATCCTTGAAATTAACATTTCATAAAAGAAATATAAAATACAGAATAGCAAAGCAGCAAAAAAGTTGAGCACATTGGCATGAGTGGCTAAACATTCCCTAGCTTAATCCCAGACATCCAAAATGAGGCACCCAACTGCCAAGTCCGAAAAGCATAGTAGAACATTAGAATATGACACACTACAGAAATGAAGCAGCAAAAAAGCGCAGGAGGAGCATCATTGTCTTCTACTCAACATCAGGTTCATAACAGCTACCATAAGTGCAAAACTATTGTGTCCAAAACTTGTTGTGCCCATAGCATCCTTAGAGAAGTGCCATATATCTGCAAATGAGAAGAGAGTCATGCAATATCTCTTTGGAGCATTTCATCAAACAGCTTGAAGGAGTAAGGCATGCACTTGGCATATCCCTTTGGAGCATTTCATCAAACACCTTCCCTTATTTATCTCTGAAAATCAACAAAAATCATCAGCAATAAGCATCAAGTTTAGCTTATCATGTAAAGGAAGAGATGTGAGAAGAGCATTCGTCGTGCTTGAAGAGCGATGTGAGATGATGTTGGGGGGACACAGAGATGGCGATGGTGAGATGTGATTTTGGAGGGACCATTGTCGTGCTTGAGGAGGGACCATCTTCATCAGCCTGCTGCTATGGCAGAGAAGGAGAATGGGAGAAGAAAGGGGCAAACGTTGGAATTGGAAGAGAAAGAAAGGGGAAGTAAAAGTGGGTTTTGGTAGAAAACTAAAAGTAAGAGAGGCACGTGACTTTTTTAACCAGGGAGTGTAATCTGCACCATTAAATTTAATCCAACGGCTGAAATATAACCCTCTCATTCTCACATAAAAACCCCCTTTCTCACTAGATATGTCCCCATATATATATATATATATATATATATATATATATATATATATATATATATTTTATTGCCAATGCTATATTGGCATTCTTATTCTTATATAAATAAATAGGTGGTTGCCTTATTTAGTCTTTGAAAAATGTCATCCACGGGTCTTCAACAAAAAACAATTGATGATATATATAAACACAAGCTGCTAAATATACAAGAGGAGAAGCAAGAAAATATTTTTAAAAAAAACTATAGGATACATAGCCTTAACAATTGGGTATTGTGTAAACACAATAATTATTGTCAGATGGATTGTACCTTGAGTTCGTCAGAATCTCTATTTTAAAAATAGTGATTTAACCACGACACAATCATCATTCTTTTTCTCTAACAACTATTCTATAATACTCCCTCCGGTCCTTATTATAAGAGGCAAATGACTACTTTTTTTTGTCCAAAATATAAGAGACATACATACATTTTGACAAATATTAAATATTCATTTTCAATTTTACTCTTATTTATAATAGGGTTTATATTTACGAGACAGTGCAACTTTCAATACAAATAAGTTTGTTCATTAATTATATAAGGGATAATTTTGTAAATTTATATGAATATTAATTACAAATAATTTATTTCAATGCATTTCCTTGGTATGTGTGTTTTAGGGTTTCGCCTCTTATATATAGGACCAGAGGGAGTATTATTTATGAGGGAAACCCTTTAATTCCTACATTATTGATAATATATATAATCAACTGATCATAACATGATAATGAAGTAAGATGAAAACGAGTGTTCCTATTCATACAAATATAAATATACCATGTCCGACATTTGGTATTCAAAATGGGTGTCCATGTGATAATCAGTAATGTTATTTATACACTCAAAATTTTGATATCATTAATCAAGATTTATACATCATTAACCGACTTGTTAACCATGTACTTGGACATCATTAACCAAGTATCAGGTGCACAAATAATAATTTTGTATATACAATGGGGTTGGGTAAAATATTACAATCTGTCATACACTATAAGCATATTGAGCATGATACTTGGAAATTTTATGGAGAAGAAACAATTATATATCAACTACACTATTGTTTTTCTTTTCAGGGCAAACACAAACCATCAAACACTCCTGTGAGTTCTATATAGTAATGGAGGGTGCCTCAACTAACAGCAAATCCACCAACGTAAGCATGGATGAAGATCTCCTACCTCATTTTCCTGTCACATTCTCTGTCCTCCACCAATGATAATTTGTCACTTAATAAAATAAAATCATAATTCATTAATATTCATGCATATTCCCAGTCTTTGATTGATAGAGGATACCGAGGCACCATTTTTTGAGACAGTAGAATCTTGTTCCATAATCATACCCCTCAAACTATTTTTTAAGTAATAAATACATGTTTGGTTTGGTCCTTTCAAACTCAATTTCTAGCTCTGCCCCTCCTCACATTAATCAGGACTGCATCGTTCAAAATAGGAGCATAGCTCTTAACACTTCAACCAAAACCCTATTTTGATAACCCATTTGATTATTAAAAGTTGTATCATTTTTTATTTGCCACATAAAGGGGGCGTTTTGAGAAGCTTATAGAATGTTTATGAAAATAATCTTATGCAACTAGTTTATGAAAACAATTTATGAACTTTATATAAGCTTGCTATAAGCTTGTCAAAAAGGCTTATGAAAATAAGTAGTTGTTAACTTATTTGAAAAAAACATATCAAATAAACGTTTAACTAGGTCTGACGTTAATCTAGCAAATCAGCTACTCTCGTCTGTTTCTTAAAGCAATGGGAAATTCTTAAAGCTTGAGTACCCAAGATTGTTAGCAAAGCCACTTCACCAGGTACTAGAATGTCTTAAAATCCTATTACCAAAAAAAAAAAAATCTGAAAATCCCAACACAGCCACCCATGCAATATGCTAATAATCACACAAAAAAAAAAAATTAAAAATTGACAAGAATGCTCACCTGTGGGAATTACTTCCCAATGTGGTGACTTTTAGGGTAGTGTATATTGGGAGGTCGGCTTTGTGGATGCCAACTTCCCAATAAGTTTATTTTCTTTCTTTTTAATTGTTAAGGGAAGTCGTCTTGACCATGGTCAACTTCTCATTTGCATTTTTTCTTGTTAATTGTGAGTTTTAAATGTGTTTTAAGAGTTAAATTATGTTTTAGTGGTGTGAAAATGTAATTTTTGTTGTGTTTGAACTAAAAATACAATTTTTCTATGCAATAAATTTTTAATTCATAAATATTATGAAAGGGTTTTTTCTAACCTGTGTAATTTTGCACATATTAAGGATATTAAAATAGTAAATTTATATAGGAACTTATGTATTTTATACTTTCAAAACTGAAATGCTTAGTTTGCCAATAAATAATTGTTTCTTTTGGGTTTCTTAACATGTACAAAGTTGCACGTGATAGAAAAACTCATTAGGAAAATGCTAACGAGTGTTCTTAGGATACTCGTTAAGGAACGTAGAAAAGAAAGTTTGTATAGGAAATTGGTGTATTTAATATTTAAAAAAATAAAATATTTAATTTTTTCAATAAAAACTTATTTTTCTTGATCCCTTAAAAAGTATCATAAGGATACTCTTTAGCATTATCCTATGCTATAAGATTATTAGTCTCACATCGTGGAAGATGTGTGTTACCTGTCAAAAGTGGACATGCCTCGCATTTATTGTTCTTCATCAATGAGAGAGGTAACTCATCTTATTCCATTGTTTCATTTATTTAAATTAAAATTTGTGGGAAGTCAGTAATGATCCTCAACTTTTAAAAATAAATAAAATAAAGCAAAGTGGGAAATTGGCCTTGCAAAAAACGACTTCGCAGTGTTGATAAAAAATAGGCAAAATTATACTTTTGGTCCCTTAAGTTATTTATTTTGTTCAAATTGATCCCTTAAGTTTTTTTTTTGACAAACTAGACCCTTAAGTTAGGTTCGGGTGACAAATTGACCCTTTAAGTTTTGTTTGTGACAAACTAGACCCTTAAGTTATGTTCGGGTGACAAATTGATCCCTTAATTTGTCAAAAGGACCAATAATTAGATACTTAATGTATTATTTTTATTGTCTTAAAGGACCAATTTGTCACCCGAACATAACTTAAGGGTCTAGTTTGTCAAAAAAAAACTTGAGGGACCAATTTGAAACCCGAACATAACTTATAGGACCTATTTGTCACAAAATAAACTTAAGGGACCAATTTAAACAAAACAAATAACTTAAGGGACCAAAAGTGCAATTTTACCTAAAAAAATATGAGCATTTCATAAATAAATTTCGCTGGAAGCTCCTTTGGTAATTTTTTAATGATTAAAGAAATATCTTTACCTCCATTTTATATTGTTCCATTCTACCGGACTCATTATGTAGTTGCTACAACTATCCGTTATAGGGATATCTTAGGGGCGCTGGCTAGGGTGAGAGACTTGGTTAAGTCTCTCACCATGAGAGACCCCATTTCACCATTGGATTGAAGTGATCCCCATGATCATACCCTGTACCCTCCACACATTATCCCTATCCCATCTCCCACCACAGCTGACCCTACCCATCTCGCCCCACCACCACCACTGGCCCTCCATCTCGCTCGACCACCGACTACAGCCCACCACCACCACCACCACCACCACCATCGGCCCTGAAATTGGCTCCCTGTAGCCAGATCTGTCTCCCTCTCCCTCTCACTCGCGTATCTCTCTCTCTCTCTCTTAGTGCGCCCTCTCTCTCACGTATTCGACTATGCTCTGTACTTCGCTCCATCATCCAACCCAAATCAGATCTGAGCAAGATAGGTCCACTCCATCCCCATCCTCACCCCACCGCCACCGCCATCACCAATAGAAAAAGGGGAGATGTAGAAAATCTCAATTTTGAGACCAAAACAAAAGGGGAAGAGGCAAAGTAGATCTGAGAAATCGATGTGGGTGGTTCTATCGCAGCTCTAACCTACCAGCGGCACCCACGATCTTCAACCTTTCGTCGGCAGCTCTCTCCACCACCTCCGTGAGCTTTGGGTCTCTTGTTGAGTGAAGCGGCGCCGTTTGTGGTGGTGGTAGTGGTAATGGAGAATGAGTCCCTGCGGTGGTGGCGGCGGGGTGATAGTCGGCACCACCACGATGGCCGGTGCACGGCAGAGCTAGAACAAGTTGAGACGGTGGGGGTTGCAAAACACAGAACCCGTATGGAGTGTCGAGGGAGAAAGAGGAGAGGATCAGGTGTTGATGGTGCATCATAAGATCTCTGCAACCTCACTTGATCAACGGCTAATAATAATTGCTCATGGTGAGAGACTTAAACAAGTCTCTCACCCTAGCCAGCGCCAGAAGTTCCATCCTGGACCTAAAAGACTCATTCTGTAGCTATTACCATGACGTACTTATCAAGCAAATAAATTTCCTCCACGCGGTGCCTAGCTAAAAACGATATATTCTATTGGGTGCCATGACTGCCCAGATTAGCTTACCTTGTCCATTAAGCCACAGGGCAACACCTCCTCCCGACTTCAGTCTTAGGAAAAATGAATAATTTTAAATCCTCTTAATATTCTTAATAAATAATAATCATTCTAATGCTTTATATATTTCTAAAATCATAAATACATTAACCTTTCTATATAATACTTTATTAAGTATTGGAAAAACTAGGAACATATATTTTAAGAGGATATAAGGAAATTCTAAGAATATAATACTTGATACCTTGTATTTTGAAACCTCTAATAATTAAATTCTACTTCATTCAATCCTTAATATAAGAAACAAAACCCTAAAACATACAAACCAAGAAAATGCATTGAAATGAACTAATTATAATTAATATTCATATAAATTTTCAAAAATACTCCTTCTAATTAATGAACAACCTCACTTGTATGGAAAGTTAATATATCTCATAAATATAAATCATATTATAAATGAGGGTAATATTGAAAATTAACATTTAATATTTGTGAAAATTGATACATGTTTCTTATATTTTGGACCCAAAAAAAGTACCCATTTATTTCTTATATTAAGGACCGGAGGGAGTATTAAAGAATGACATGCATTACGATAAATTAAGAGTCCGTTTTAAAATTTGACCAGACTTTAGAGAATTTAGAAATACAAATGGCTACAGATTTGTGTACAACATGGTCATTGCATGTACTATATTAATGAATAATCAAAACCATTGATCACTTTTGAGGCCAAAAGAATGTGTCATTTTACCAGAAATAAAGCACAAGCATGATTTTCACGTTCAGGCTTACACAGCTTCCATTTCTAACTTTGTTGATTCTTTGTTCCCCTCTGACACCACCTTAGTGTTTTTCAGCTTCCCAGCTGAAGCTGGACCATCTGAAAGCTTGAGATTTGAGAAAGCATCATTAAGAACTTCAGTGACTTCCAAAGCTGCTCTTCCTTCTGCACTGGTAAACGCCTTTTCCGGTGCAGGAACTTGAGCCTCTCTCCCAACAGTCACCTCCAACTTATTGAATTCTTCTTCAATATCTTCATCTTCGACATCTGTGTATGATGGAGTTTGGTCTGCAGTTGTCACAAAACAACATTCTCAAAAAACCAAATCCTAAATATGGACGTCAGACACAAATTAAACATTACCACAGTGCTGAAATGCCCTCAAATTCAATATCTAGTACAAACCATCTCAGTATGAAACCTTAAAAGGCACAATTAAGATGCATGCAACAGAAGATAAGACAAAATATACCTAGCGCCTTTTCAACTTCCTTCTGTGAATCAATTCTCTCTTGGAGATCTCTTAAACAAAGATCAACATCTTCTATGCTGATCTGATTTTCTTTAATCGCTCTGGCGCCAATCTGTATAGCTTCAGATACCTGCTAACAAACAAAGGATCAACAAATGTAACAGAGACAATCTGCACTTTGATACAATCTTCAGAATCTAATCAAGTCATACCTTTTTCGTAGACTCGGCATCAGCAATAACTCCAAGTACTTCCTCTACTCTGTTCAAAAATGATGAACATTTTTCTCTACTCTGGGTGAACAACTTCAGCTCCCTTGCATACCTAAGGGCCAATTTTCGGTTCCCAGAATGTAGAGAAGCCAATGCTGATTTTCTTGACCTAATAGAATCAATCTATGAGACAACTAAACTATTTTAAGAAAACATAGGATAGCTGTAAACTGGGACGGCAGCAATGTTTGATATGAACATCACTATTACTTTTGAATTTGGATTGGGAAGACCATTATTCTTGTGCATAGATATCAATGAATATAACCAATCAAATTACTCTAGTAAAATCCTCTTCGGTTAATCCATGTTTAAGAATGGACAACCAACAAACAATCACCAGGAATCCCAATAGGTGAAAATATATGTTAATAAAGTCTTTTCTATTTAAAAAAAAAAAAAAGAATGTAAAAGTATAAAGTCATATGTTAAAGATCAAACATGATGTTTATCACGTCCTTCACGCCAACAATGTTATTTGTACATTGACTAAGAATATAACAATCTACTGTGGAATAAGAAAGGGGAAATAGTTCAATATATGAAGAAAGATTTTCTTTCATTTTCCCTTGAAAGTATGTTTAATATTTATTTTTTTAGAAGTCCCTTAACAAAGCTATACAATTACAAAGATTTTAAAACTTACAATTCATAACGCTTGTCAATCACATCTAGTTGTTGCTGAAGCATCTCAGTTGTCCAAATCAAGTGCAGGACATCAAAATCTAAATTACAGATATTGGACAATGCTGCTCCTGAGAGAGAGATTTTTACACCCTGTAAAATACAAACTTGAAATCAGACAAGTATAAGGTATAACAATCAAAATCAATACTGATAATTCCTGCCCGCAGTAAGGGGAAAACATCTTGGCCAGTATTAATAATAGCCAAATTGATCGTAGCTTCTCTTGCTTCACCAGAAATGTCAAAAAGTCACTTGATGTCCCATCCAAATCTTATATTTAAAAAATATAGAAAGAAAAAGGAAACATGCCAAGGATAAAATATCAAATGATGCCATAGATCATAGATCTTTCTTTTTCTGAATGGAAGAATAACTTAGGTACAATTCACTACCTCTACAAATTCTTTCTTATTCACTGATAGATACTTTGCTGTTCCAGACCCTGATAGATACCTCAAGACTGCAGATGCTTCTTCGGGCCCTCCACATATGTCCTGTAATGTCTTCATAGAGATGATACATGATGAAGTCCAGTGATTTTCAGATAGATGTTTGACAACTTCAGCAGCCTTATCCTACATGTCAAGAAACAATGATAATTTGAGTTATTGTAATAAAAGCTTCTAGTAAGTCCAACAAGGAAAATTTAATCCAACTCCTGCATAATTTAGTTGACTTGCTGGCACTGGCATTGCATGGAAGCAAACATGAACACTCACAGACGTCAGAAACCATACACCATGGAAATGAACCTATGCACACAATCCTTGTGCTGTGAGGAACTAAAACTTTCCAATTTATCCAACTTAAATAGCAGCATTTTTTAAGCAGATGAACTCCTGGGAAATTACATTTGATGAGTACTGACCCTGACCTTGTGTTTCAAACCTTTATAATACAAGAATTTAGTTGTATGAAATTTGTTTGGAATTATAATAGTTTGAAAACTCAATTGTTTACATATCATGTTGTGTGTAATATCTTATGATTTGTAACTGATGTAAGACATAGTTAACAATAATATCAAGAACATTTATTGATGTCCGAAGTATTTGATATATCCAAATAAAATATCAAACAAAGCCAGATAGCCCGGAGGAGCCAGACATCCTACCAAGCTTGGAAAAATTCAAAGGGAACCATTCTTTGATGAAATACTGAAATGTACTTTCTGAGAGTGGCTTGTACCTATGATATATATGTTGGTCAACCTTAATTACAAATGCATAAGATAAATCAAACGCCCAAAGGGTTAAAGGAAGCAAACAAAACAAAAATAAAAGAACAAACGCTCTTGAAAATTGAAATAAAAGGATGGTTACTACCTTAAGCATGGTAGTTACGATCACATAGTCTTCAGACATAACATCTGGAGTTTCTGGTCTTGTGATTAAGTTGCTTACTTTTCTGAATAGTTGGGACAACCGTCCACTTGTTGGATCCCCAAGATCCACAGTTCTAGTGATGTCACCTTCATTATACATTAAAGACTGAAAAATGAAAAAATGTAAAGACAAAAACAAACATAAACGCTAATAGCAAATTATAAGTTTGGCCCCACCCCACCTCCCCCCCTCAACAAAAAAACCTCTAAATGTCCCTAGACACATAAGTTGGGAGCATAAGTCAGTTAACAACTCTACTATCTAACAACTAGATTTGACACTCCAATTAACACATTTCTCACATTTACATATAGTGCTTTTACTCCACCTTAGAATATGAGATACATCAATACCTACTCACACATCAATAATTCAATATATAGCATCTATACTGGATGTCCAACCCGGTTGAAAAAAAAAACATTTTCCATCATTAATTGCTTCCTATATAGAAAGAAAGTAATCCCTACTTGTCCTGAAGCCCGGATACTTAGTATGACACAGGTACTCGAGTACGAGGATATGAACACTTTTTTGAAATTCAAGATACAATATGGCCTAGATACATTAACAAAAATTTGTAAGAACAACATATATTTTATATAGATGAAGAACATTTGTAAAGAGACATTGATCATTTCTCATTAATACATGACTATAATTCAAGAGGAGTACCAGGTGCGATGTTCAGATCAAATTCAAGAGGAGTCCCTGGCTATTTTAGTTTTCATCTCTTAGTTATTGGCTATCCTGGATGCTATAAGTGCTGTTCTTTCTTCATTGTTTTTTTGGTGTCTCCTCAGCTTGATTCGTCTGGGAGGCTTTCTGACTTGTGGTCTAAAAATTTTGGGCCTTGGTGGAACTAGTTGATTCTCAACCAAGTGTTACAACTTTGTCCCTTGGGTTTACTAAATGGTTGCTTAGGTGTTTTAGTGGTTGCTTTGGCTGATAAATTAGCTTTGTTTCTACCTTTTTTGTATCTTTGATTACTTTGTATATGGGTTCAGAGTACCCCTTGTACTCTTATAAATATCACTTTTGCTTATCAAAAAAAAAAAAAACTATAATTATCACAATTTACAAAAAGATTCTTGTGATTATAACACAAAAGTATAATTCCTGCCCATATCATAATATATTATTTCCTCTATGTCAAAATATCAACAAAATAATCTTTAGTACAACTCAAAACAAGTCTCAGCTCTATACAATATATAGCCTACAATTCAAACAATTCCTTTCACATGAGGAAGAACATGACTGTGCAAGTAGGTTTAAGGCAAGTTTTTAGAGTAGAAGGGTAAAAGATCCATGCATCATCCACCAAGATTTTGAATCTAATATCTATCTATCTTCAATTGAATCAAAAGAAGCAAAGTCATCAGCACAAGATTGAGAAATTAGAGAATTCTACATAGATTTGTTTTCTCTCCTCATCATGTGGACAATATCTCTTTAGACACTTATTCCTTTCTCTAAAAATTCCGTCATCTTGATGAGGAGGAATCCTGTTTGGAGCTTCCCTAAGCCACTTAGATACTATTGGGAATTATCATATGAGTATGGGGAACTATCCAATAAATTTTATATATATATATATATATATATATATATATATATATATATATATATAAATAAAAATGGGATATACGTATCCGGAAGCATCTTACAAGTTTCGATGTCGGATACAGGTACGAGACAACAATACTTTACCATCTTTAGAGTATCCGAACTTCAATTAATAGTTGTACTTAACAGCTAATTACTCTAACTGTAATAATATTAATATTAATTAAGCATTTAACTTTGTTTCACTAGCAGTGTAAATTACAAAACAATAAAAATCTTATTACTAAAGTGAGACAGACTCACCAATACATGGTCAATACATAAGGGGGTTAACCCTTCTCGATTGAACCAATCATTTTTCACCTGCAAATAACGAATTGAAGGTGAGAGAAAACCAAAAAAAAAAAAAAAAAACGGGGGGAATTGGGTATGGAAATGGAACATGCTAAATCCTAATGGTACCTGGGAGGGTCGAATTAGGAGGAAGCGAAAATGGGTTGCGACTTTGATTATCAAATCTCTCCAAAAAGCGAATCTTGGTTGCCAATCAGATCGTTGGCCGGAAAATGCTTTGAATCGAGCAATTGCAACCACATCGTCGTCCCAATCGGACACTTCCTTTGCTATGAATTCCCTCACCCTTGAATCCATTTTCCGAAAATAAAGTCAAGAAGTAACTACGATTCTTCTAGGATTTTCTGATTGATGCTTCTACCATTTTCTTCACTAAACCCTTTCTCATAAACATTTGTGGTTACTTATTAATTAGGTTAAAATAATGTTTTAGTCTCAATACGTGTCACTTATTTTTAAATTTATCTCTATACAAAAAATATTTTTATATTAGTCATTATACGTGCAACTCTTATCAAATAGGTCTCTGCCGTTTAACTGCCGTTAATGACGATCATTAAGTTGGTCCTTACATGTGTCACTCATTTTTAAATTGATCCATACATGTGTCACTCATTTTTAAACAAATGCTGGTGCCTCCGATTGATCCTTATATGTATCACTCATTTTTAGATTGGTCTCCATATATGTCACTCATTTTTAAATTGGTCCCTATATGTGTCACTCATTTTTAAATTAGTCCCTACATGTGTCACTCATTTTTAAATTAATCCCTACAACGAGGTTTCGCTGTGATTCGGGATCGCTCCAGCCGAGGCGTGCCGTGCATTCTTCATGGTTTGCAAAGCCGTTATTGAAAAATTGGGGCATTTGTTCGAGCTTCGTACCGATTCTAGGAGGGTTGTTATGGAGAGCACAACAGCTTGCAAGCAAGCCTACTGGAATCTTCTACAGTACTAGATTACACTCACATAGTAGATATGAAATACAACAGCTTACAGGCAAGCCTATTGGAATCACTCAGTTGGAATTTTAACTAACTTTCATATCCGATCGGAACAAATATCATTCCATGATGAACCAACTGAGTGAGTGTAATCCAGTGCTGCTGAAGATTCCAGCAGGCTTGCCTGCAAGCTGTTGTGCTCTCTATAACAACCCTCCCAGAATCGATATGAAGCTCGAAATGCCCCAATTTTTCAGTAACGACTTTGCAAACCACGAAGAACGCCCGGCACGCCTCGGTTGGAGTGATCCCGAATCGCCGAGAAACCTCACCGTATGTGGCAGTGTGGGCCAATCGGAAAATTGCGGCTGCTAGGGCACAATCAGGGGCAATTTGGGGAAAGGAAGAGTTGAGAGAGGGAGAGAGAAGATGGAGGAGGTGGGAGAAAGAATCTTCCGATTTAAAAATAAGTGAAACATGTAGGGACTAATTTAAAAATGAGTGACACATGTAGGGACCAACTTAATGATCATCATTAACGATCGTTAACGCCGTTAAACGTCAGGGACCTATTTGGTAACGGTTGTACGTGTAGGGACTAATATAAAAATATTTTTTGTATATGGACTAATTTAAAAATGAGTGACACGTATAGGGACTAAAACATTATTTTAACCTATTAATTGAATTTGTTCTTTTAAAATACTTTTTTTTCAAAGAAAAACACTTTCAAAGTCTTTGTTATTTTTTGTTTAATTTTTTTAAAAAAAATATATTGTTTTAGTTTTTGAAAAATATAACTTTCAATGTCTTTTTTAAAACCAATACATTTTTTTAATTTAATATTTAAAAATAAATTTTAAAAACATCACTTTTAACACTTGAATTTGTCATGGTATTTTATATTAGTATCTGACTTAAAAAAAAAAAAAATCAGTCATCAACTTTAACAATGGTTGTTGAATTGAAACTAGTATTACTAGAATGTTTTTTATAATCGGACTGGTCATTAGACTGGTGAAGGTAATGGTCTGATTGTAATTGAACAGTGGTTGGACCGTAAACAATTAATTAACAATTTTTAATTTTATAAAACAATATATTAAGTAATATTAGCAAAAAAAATTAAATTCTTATGTATTTTTTAAAATATATGTTAATGAATTTGTAAATAATACTGATATTTGCTCCTAAAAGTGTAAAAAAATAATTTCAAGGGGCCTACGAGACCAAAGTTCTTTTATATACTACTCCGGTCTATAATATAAACAAAAAAATTCAATTTTTTTTAGTCTAAAATATCAGTAAATTTCAACTATTTTTATCCTATCTAATGAAGTTATTCTCAAAATACCCTTCATTTAATACAAATTTCGTTTTCTAATGACTCATTTTATTCTCAACAACACAAGCTTAAAAAATAAGATGAATGATAATTTAGGTAACAAACTTAATAAAAAACAAAAACAACACTTGGTTTAGGCCCATTTGCATTTAAATAGGGAAAAAAAAATCTGAACAGCCCAAACCCATTTCTACAACTAACAAAAGAAAGGAAACCTAATTTTCTTCTATTCATTCAAAGCCACCCCCCTTAGCCGCACTCCAGCCTCTTCATTCATTTTGGCAGCAACTCCGTAAGGATACTTTTCATCCTCTTCTTCATTCAAACCATCCTAGCTCCTTTTCATTCATTGCGTCCTCCTGTCAAGTCATCCCCTCAACTCGTTCTCCCTTCTTTGTTGTCTGGTCTGTCCCCTGTCAGCCCCTTCTCTGTATTAAAGCAGCATGATTCAGCGAACAGAGAGAACAAAGAACTAAGGTTTTCAAAACCGGATGAGTCAATGAACCGTTGAAGGTACCGGTTCAAGGTTCAATGGTCCAATTATAATTGTACCGTATTAAATAAATATTTTTTTTAAATTTTTAATATAGTATGTATAGCAATATTAAATATGAAATTACACATTTAATATTTAATATAATATATATAACAATATCAAAACTAAGTTAAACTTCAGTTAAATTTAAATTTAAAACTTTGCACTAAATATTTTTTGTTCACCATTTCATTGAAATCAGCCCAATTTCTTTATTAAAGATTAAAGATACATATGTTAAAACAAGGCACAGGAGTGAGAACCAAATGAAAATTTTTATTATTATTATATTAAAACTAAATGAAAGTTACATTAAGATACATGCCCAAGAGTGTTGCCCACTTGCCCCAAGATTTTACATGTTTTTAGCCTTTTTCAGAATATAAGATGTTAGTGGGCTTTAGGCCCATTGTGTAAAAAGTAACAAAGAAAAAGCTTAACCCTATTTTCTTTTTAGCCACTCACACTTTCACAGTCGCCTCCCCCCATCCCTCTCTCTCTCACCGTCTCTCACCCAAGCTTCTTTCTTTATGGTTGAACATCTGGTTGCCACCGCTTGCCGATATCACCGGAGAAATGTGACACCCTAACTTGGGTCATCACATGATTACCCGTTTGTGGAAAATAATATTTTTAATTTGCTAGTTGCTTTCAGAAAATACTGTTTTCTCAACATTTATCTTTTCAAAATATGGTGATAACATTTTTTCTTCTTGTTAACCTCATCATAACAACAACATAAACAAATCACACTGAAGTACATAATTGTATATAAGTCATACAACTATACTGCCTCCTATGTTTTCACACTTATGTCTGTAATAAGCATAGATTATCTCCAAACACAACATAACATAAAACTTAAGCTGGTCGTAACTTAACTAATACTATAACAGTATAGGGTAGCTTCAGTACACTCCAATCTAAAGGGTCCTTCCCTTATATTCGCCAACAGGAAAAATACCTGATATTGTTTGTAAGGGTGAGACACCAATATATGGATATAAACACGATAACCATTAGTGTGACTCACATACGACACACACACATATATAAGCATATACTCTATCGATGGGTTTCACACCCCAAACATCAACATTTTAAAATTATGCATGAACACTTCATATACACCATCTAAACATTCACACCTAATCTCATGAGATATCCCAACACGTAATGAGTGGATCAAACTCAATAGCCATCCCATGGCACAAGGCACGCAGCCAAAACCCATTGCACACTGTCCAACACCGTGGCACAGTGATAAAACCGTAAATGGGGTTTCATTGTCCAACCTGGCACAATGAAGAAAATCGTAATTATGAAATACCTGACGCCGCAAGGTATTCATACATAAAACCGTAGGCACGTCTGCCAAATGCATGCAAGAAAACATTTTGTTCTTGATACTTCTCTTTGTGTTCAATCTTTCCTTGTCGAAACTTCGACCAACCGTAATCTTAAACATCTTAAAACTTTCATTAATAACACAGGACCTCAAAGTCCGAGTGCTCAATCACAAAACACCTAGACCGATGCATCAGGCTTAGGGTTTATGGTAATAGAAAACATCTCAAAATGTTTTAACACCTTTAACAACCATCAAGTCAACACCGCGTCTACAGGACCTCAAGTCCACAACACCTTAAGAACCTTAGTACCCCGACGTATCGGTTACTAAGTTCCATAACACCTTCAACCTTTAACATCTTTGAGAAAACTTGATTTCAAAAAATTTGCTAAGTGGAAAGATTTCTGTCATAAAACACCGGTTACCGAAAAACATCATTTTCAGAAAAGAGGGTCACAGAGATTTGGAGTTCATCAAAAATACATGTTGCCGTTTCTAAAATACTTGTCGTTGTCGGTTTTCCAAATTGTCGTCGTTAAGTCCTTTTAAAGTATTTTAAGGTAAAACTTAGCTTTTTCCGCTTAAACAATTTTCTAAATTCATGATTAAGTTATTTTCGCAAATTAACTTCACAAAATAACTTTTTATAATATTGCGGAATATCTTATGTAAAAATTAGCAGTAGTAAAATATTTTCACGGTTCCGCCCTCTCTGTGACTCCTAGTTCACTTTTACACTAATAGATCGTTAAAATAATAATATTTTCCAAAAACTCTTATTTTTCCCACATAATATTTTCCATAAACATTATATTCCAACATTTCCCATAAAACATTGAATATAATTTTATGCAGCTTATTAAAGCTTTTATCTGATTAAATGGTTGTGCACTGACCACTGTCAGGCTTCACAAACAACATCTAACATCATCATCAGAACTATATTACATCATAGCAACATAATATATATCTGCGGATAATTAAATAAATTAAAAGCAGATAAATCACCGAAACACATATAAACAGCTAGAAACACATAGCCAAATACAATAAACCAGAAACACTACAACCACATATATCACACACATAGTTATCGAGAAAAATCTCTCAGGCAAGGCTCCCCTTACCTCTTGATGACTTTCGAACTAACAGTTTCAAGAAATCTCCCTATCCCGATCCGATTCTCCTCCGTCGGCTTAAGTCAAACTTACTCAATCGATTCCTTCAAACGAATTGCAACCAAAATAAATCAAATCAAGCAACAACACATCTAATTCATGAAGAGTAGGTTTCGGCCTCTTCAAAAAAAACTAGATTAGGAAACTTAAAATTTTTCCAACTTAGGGATTTATGATCCTTAAGTATCTTAAACATGAATAAGAACTTAAACCAAGATCATGAACTAAGAACATGGAATAAAACTCATCTAGTTCAAAGGTTAGGGTTTCGGTTTCTTCAAGGCAAAAAGGCTAGGGATTATTTGGAATTTTCATCAACTCTTGGATTAAATCAACATACAAAACCTAAAGTTGATTTCAAGTGTTACTTAGACAACTTTGGAATCAAAAATCCCTTCAACAACAAAACATAGGGTTTCGGCCCTATTGAACAAAACTAGGCTTGGATTAGATTCTTGGTTTTCAAACCACTTACATACAAGAGCTATCAAGGTACCAAGAGATTAAATCATGAAACAAAGTTTAAAGTTGAAAAAATCCAAGAATACCCACTTTTGAGGGATTTCGGCCAAGCTCATAAAATTGGGAAGGAAATTTCTCATGATCATATGCTTCTAGATGATGAATATAGAGATGATTATGAGATCATAGCAATTGGTTTCAAGTCAAAAGGATTTTTCTACAATTAGTTATGGATTTTTGAAAAAAACTTCATGAACTTTAAGTGAAATGAAGAACATGATGATCAAAGGCTTAAACTCATAAAAGTTGTGAAGAGAAAGACTTAGAATAACAAGATTATGAGAGGTTACCTCTTGATGATCAAAGGAAATGAAGATTTGGGTGATGTTCTTCACAAAAATCATCAAGTGTTCTTGAGAGAAAATGAAAGAAAAGTGAAGAAGATGAAGGTTTAGAGCTGTTTCGGTAATTTGGACATATCTCTCAATCTACTTATCCGTTTTTGATTTTCTTTATGTCGTTGGAAAGAAGAGAGAAATAGGAACAACTTTCATGTAGAAAGTTTTCCGAGATTCATAACAGAAAAGGGTCATAATCTCTGTGTAAATTCTGGCAAGTATGAACACTTATGGATGTTCTTAAGAAAATGGTTGAAGGTGATGAAGAAGACAAGAGAATGAAAACCAAATTTGCCTAAGTGTGCTAATGAAGGGGGCAGCCGTGGGTTTTGGGGGTAGTTTGGTCCAAAAACTCAATGGCAAACTTGCAAAAATTATGTGAAGCTAGGGGCAAAATTGTCCTTTCCACGCAAAAATATCCATTTGTCATAAATGCGCCATTATGATATGGATAGGATCGTCATAAATGCCAGTCACATCAGTCATCTGAGCTCCGTTGCTGACCCTTTTTGTTCATCTGACGCAGGTTTTTCCTAGAGACATCTCGACGTTTACGCCCGCAACAAACGTAATATTTTATTTTTACACGAAAATTTTCAAAACTTCCAATAACGTAGAAAATACGATAAAAATATTTTTCATCTCGTTCACGACTTAAAATTAGGTCATCTGAGCAGTAAACTTTTACTGTCAGGGAAATCGCAGATCGGGCTCAGTCTGAATTTTCAACCCAAAATTTTATCGTAACCTTAAGATATAAAACATGACATGAAAATAACAGTTGTTTACCCAAACTCATTTTCTGAGTCTCGAATAAAAATATATGTATTTATATATTTATCACCGATATGTAAACAGCGAAAAATCGGGGTGTTACAAGAAACGTCGTTGGAGCACCGACCTGTAGCAGTGGAGCACCAACCTGTAGCAGTGGAGCACCTCCCTTTCGATCTCGCGGTGTCTCTTCTTCGATTTTTCAGTGGAGCAGACATAACCATCTGATTTCCGGTGAACCGGTTCAGATCGGGATGCAGTCGGTTATGACTGGTTTTCCTGGCTTTACATCGGTTTAGCGGTTCTTATACTGGTTCCTTGCAAGTCCGGTTTTAGGAGTCAGATGAACCGACTTGGTGGCCGGTTCCCGGTCAGACCAGCCAGTCCGGTCCGGTTTTGGCTACCTTGCAAAGAACACAGATCGAAGGGACTTCAGCAAATCAGCTGAACCGAGTGATCCGCTGGTTTTCATCGATATATCATCGGTTCTGCCGGTTCTTTACCGGTTTGATGCATGAGAGGTTTTATGTTTGCTCCGGACCGAACACCAGACAGGTTCCCAGTCGAAGCGATCGAATCAGTCGGTCCGGCCAGGTTTTGATAACATCGGTTACTAGGCATAGTAATGAACGGTTTTCGCTAAGTGTCAACTCGGCATATATGTAACTTACTACATTTAGAATGATGTCAATTGGGGTATTAACATAGAGTAAAGACCCATTTTGGTTCCTGATAATAAAAACTCGTATGTTAGTCCTTGGCAACTACAAAACAGGACACGTTAGTCCCTCTGTTGATCTCAGTTATGAAGGCTCCGTTAGTTTGTTGATATGGCCCGTTAACTCGTCCACCTGTCTGTTAAGTAGCCCACGTGAATTTTTATTTTAGTCCTTACGAAAAAAACTCGTTCATTTTTTTATCTTCTTCATCCTTTCTTCTTCCTCCATCAATTCTTTTTCCATTTCTTCCTCTAAACCCAGAAACTCACTCAAAGTCAGAGAATACTAGATGACATTGAAGGGTTGACATCTCCCAATCAAGTTTTCTCCATATGCAAGAGCTAAGGATCGAACTCATGACCACTTGCTTAAAGGGCCTAAACCTGTTACCACTCTACCAACCACATGTTGGTGAAAAACTATAAGTATTATAGCTCAAGTTTAAATTTATAATAGAAATTCTTACAATAATTTTGTAACAAAAAAAGTTATAATCGGCTCTTATCCACTACAAAAAAAAGGTCATTTAGAGACCGAAATTAGCGACCGAATTTCTTGGTTGCTGTTTGCGACCGGAATGGCGACCGAGAGAAGGATAAACAAGAGATACTGGTTATAGTTGATATTGCGACCGAATTAGCGACCGAAATAGAGCGTAGCAGAGATATCGGTCTCTATTTCGGTCGCTAAAAAAATGTACTCAAAAGTCAACCTTACTGACTTTTCAGCGACCGCAATGGCGACCGATTTTTATCCAACGGATACATTTTATATTTTTTTGCGACCGAAATTATTTCGGTCACTAAATGGTGCCCAAAAATTTAAAATGCCGCGTGTTAGCGACCGATTTTTAATTCGGTCACTAAATAGTTTAAGTGGGAATTCAAATTAACAACTTGGCGACCGATTAATTCGGTCGCTAAAAATGAAATCCCTAAATCAGCAGAGCCCCCTTTCTTCTTCATTTCTCACGGTCTCTCACTCTCTCTCGCCATTTCTCTCCTCCGTGTGCGATCTCCGGCCACCGTAGTCCCCTCTCCTCCGGTAAGCTCTCACCCTCTCGTCTTCTCCATCCCTCTCTCTCTGTCTCACTCTGTTTCTCTCTCTCTCTGTCTCACTGTTCTCTCTCTCTCTATCTTTCTCAGGTGCTCACTCAGGCTCCCTCCAGTCACCACCACCGTCGCCGCTATCCTCCTCTTCCATAGGTAAGCTATCTTCTCTCTCTCTCTCTCTCTCTCTCTCTCTCTTTCTCTCACTTGTTAATTCATCTGCAATGCAAACACAATTGTTGAAAAGTCCAGAGCAATTGTTGAACTCTAGGTTGCTTTGACCATGGAAAATAGAGTTAGTGGAGATAAAGGAAGGGATTTCTTAGGTTGTGTAGTTGTGAGAATAAGTATGAAACAATAAACTTTCATCCTGTTTATGATATAGTTTCGTTGCTGCCCACTCTGTATGTTGATAAACTTCTATGCTATTAAGTTCAAATCTTTGCTTTGGGTTTATCCTTAAATGCATTAGATAATTGTTATCTGAGATTTTGGTTATGGGGTCCAACTTTACATGATTGTTGTAGGATTCCATGGCTTATAATGGATTTTTCATAATGAGGATGTCACATTGGTTCTAACCTTGATTGCTGTTTTTTTAATTTTTTTACATGCTGCTATGTTTGGTTGGTGAAGATATGGAGACATGAAGCTTTTTGTTAGTTTATCTGCATCTAAATATAGCTAGAGGTCCCCTGTATTCTAGGTTATTCAACTACGTTGCTAACTCTTTTGTAAATTGTCACTCGTATACGTGTTTGGGTACTGATTTTTTAGTTTATCTGCATGTCATGGAGTAGTAAAAAAAAGTCCAAGTAGAAGTAGAAAATCAACAGATCTATAACAATTTGGATAATTACCTGATGATGTTGATTTTGATACATTAATAGGAGTATTCATTTTGATACATTATCAGCATCTAAATAAGGCGCTCACTGATTTCATGACTACGCGTGGTCTCTGTTTATAACCTTTTCAAGTAAGGTTATAAATGGAAATTTCTCAGAGTAACATACATCAGTGGTTTTTTTGTTCTTTCAAGTTTCAACCAATGCACAAATTAAAAAATTCCTCATTAATTGTATGGCAATGACAAATTAACTATCAATATACCGAAGATTTAAGTGAATGCCAGGTCTAGGAATTCTATAAAGCAAAAAACTTCCATGAAGTGAGTGGGTTTGTGGTTTCTTCTAAGGCACAAGACATATGGCGCACATGTTAATTTCATGTCAACCTCCTTTATTTCCGAGTTTCCACTTTCCATATAGAGAGTCCTTTGCTATACTTTCTTTTTTGGCCCTACTTTTATTCCCTTCCTCCCTAGTTACTACCATATTTTTTTTTTCTTGTTTTAATAGATAAAAAAAGGGTGGGTAAATTACATGCAAATGAAAGTAGGAACCAAGATCCGTTTGTCTAGGATATCATTTGAAAAAAAAAATTAGATGGGAAATGTAGGGCAAGAATATATATATATATATATATATATAAAGATGATTAGGAGAATTTTTATGAGAGGGAAAAGTAATTATGGGCAATTAAACCATACATGAATTATTAGGATTAAAAGTTAGTTAGTGATCATGTGATCCCTTAAAAAGGCCACACGGCTATAGGTTCTAATCATGACAATTCATGTGTAATTCAAAGATCGAGATTTGCTCCTCTCACTCTCGTATAAAAACACATCGATCTCTCACTTGATACATTGCCAATATAATGGTGATTTGATTGATCTAATCTAAGTATAAAATTAATTTTAAGAAGTGATTTCAAGAATACTATCATATTAACTTTGAGAAAATATGTGAAGGGTAGGATTAAACCCGGTTGGGGACATTGCTTCAATCTGTGATATATATTAGAACAAATCAAGTACGTAGATGATTGGAAGTAGAATCGCACACCAAGTTAGGTGATTAGAAGTGGGAAAGTGCCAATAAAATAATAAGGTGAATCTTCTGAAGAGAAGAAAGTACAAAAGCAAAGCAGAGCCAGCAATCGTGCGTTAGTAAGTTTTGACAGAATTCCCTTCCTTCCAAAGCTTGTTTAAGTCAAGTACGAAACTAGCGGACCATAACCTTTGATTCTGGCTGTAAGGTCTACCCTAGTTATTACTAACCTAAGTAGTTCTCTGTATGAAGGACTCATCAAGTTCTCTGTAGTCCTTAATTGGATTATTTGCAAATTTCTTTGGTTCAAAATTACTTTCCCCATTCAAATTCTCACATGTAAATTCTTCATCAAGTTCAACAATTTATTTTTATTTTGTAAGAGTTAGAACATCACCTTAGTCTTTAAATTCCGCCTTCATGTTATCTTCAAGAAAAAATTCTCTAGAGTAGTGAGACAGACCTGACAATGTTGACAACTTTTCAAAGTATGACACTTTTAAAATTAATAATGATATTTGTACACCTTAAATTTGACTACTTGGGACACTTGGTTACTGGTTAATGAAATTCAAAATCGGTAATTGTTGATACTTCATTTTATTTACGTATTATAGGTCATTGCTCTATTTCTCGTGAGTTGAAACCGAGTCCCTTCGTCTCTTCTCCATCTCCACAGGTAATCAATTGGTCGTAATGACAATTTGTTGAACTTTTATATTAAAGAATTGAATACAATTAAGTTTGCTTTAAGGATATTAATTTGCTTTCATATTGTCTTATTATATTTATCAGTTCCCGATCTTCTTGTCTGCGGTTCCTCCCCATCCTTACTTGTTTTTGCACTTTGTCGCATAGGTAAGTTCTCTCAATACTCTCTTTTAAGGTTCTGTTTTGTCTAAAAGGTTCTGATTGTGTGGTGCTTTTAATGTGTTATGCGAACTATATATCTTGTTGTTTATTAGTGGAGAGCTGAGCTCAATAGGATGTTATCCTGCCTGAAAGGCAAGATGCTGATTGTGTGCTGATAATTTAATATTTATGCATGTATTTGCAATTATGTGTTGTTTGTTAGTGGAGAGTAGAGCTCAATAGGATGTTATCCTGCCTGAAAGGCAAGATGCTGATTGTGTGCTGATAATTTAATATTTATGCATGTATTTGCAATTATGTGTTGTTTGTTAGTGGAGAGCTGAGCTCAATAGGATGTTATCCTGCCTGAAAGGCAAGATGCTGATTGTGTGCTGATAATTTAATATTTATGCATGTATTTGCAATTATGTGTTGTTTGTTAGTGGAGAGCAGAGCTCAATAGGATGGTATCCTGCCTGAAAGGCAAGATGCTGATTGTGTGCTGATAATTTAATATTTACGCATGTATTTGCGATTATGTGTTGTTTGTTAGTGGAGAGCAGAGCTCAATAGGATGTTTTCTATTATATTTACAAGTTTTTATTGAATTATGCTTCAATATATATATTTGTTGAAGTATGCTGCAATCCTTATAAGTCAATGGTTTTATTTTCTGCTAGAGTTAATTATTAAGTTACGAAAGCCTTAGTTTCCTGTTTGAGATTCAATATTAATGAGCATGCGTACCTTGGGAAGGTACGCATGCTCATTGTATTGAATCTTGAATTGTCCAAGTGGGACAGTTTGGGAAAAAACCTTTTTCACACTCGTACAATAGTCATTTTCATGTTCAAATGCCTTATATACTTGTTGAAATCCCGGTCTGATGCATTTCCTTTTGTTCTCCGGGTGCATACTTGATCGCGGTGATTCTCACCGTGCTCGAGTCGTGTACTTGGAGACCGATGGGAAATGCTGCTGAAATTTTGATAAGTATAAGGTATTTGAATAAGGGAATAACTATTATTAGCCGAGTGTGGTAAAGGTTTCTTCTCGAATGGGATAGGTTCATACCTTGTCATAAGAACGAGATTGATGTAGTTATTGGAATGCACCGTAATATATATAAGTGTTATTGTAGGGTTGGTCAGGCTATTTAATTGGCAGGAATGGATATTCCGGAGAATCGGAAATGGATGTACCGTAGGTTGGATCGGAATAAACGTCTTAGGGAAGAGTATAGAGTTGGAGTGGGTGAGTTTATAGAGTTTGTTGTTAGCCAAGAGAGATTTATACGGCTGGGCGGTGATCATTTGAGGTGTCCTTGCACAAGATGCAAGTGTCAATCTTTCAAAAGCGTGGATGGAGTTGTAGCCGATCTTTATGAGAAGGGCTTCATGCCTGATTACTATTGGTGGAGTAACCATGGTGAGACGTTGCCTGATTTAAACCCGGTTGTGTGTGAAGGTTCGTACTATGGAAGTGGTGACCGGAGGGAAGAATTTAATCCATACGAGCAGATGATAATGGATCATGCTGGACCCTCGGTTGGTGTTGCACTAGAAGAAGATGGGGGAGAAGATGGGGGAGAAGATGGTGGAATGGGTTCCCAATACATAGAGGAGAATCCGAATCCCGAAGCTCAAAGATTCTATAATATGCTGAGTGCTGCACGATCTCCGTTGTGGGAAGGATGTCGGGAGTACACAGAGTTGTCGATGTGTATGGAATGGTTGAGTATCAAATCTGACTACAATATGCAAGAAGACTGTTTTAATCGCCTCGCCATGTCAGTGTCCAAGGCATTGCCGGAAGACAATCGGATGCCTACTAGTTTTTATCATACTAAGAAGTCTGTGGAGAATTTGGGGCTGGGGTGTTTGAAAATTGATTGTTGCCCGAATGGATGTATGTTGTACTATAAGGATGATTCAGCGGAGAGCATAGCATGTTGTCGATTTTGTGGTGCGGATCGGTATAAGACAACCACTAGGAGGGACATTGAGAAGAAGACCGCTCTAAAAAAGATGTGGTACTTTCCACTCGTGCCAAGACTTGCAAGATTGTACTCTTCGATGGCCACTGCAGCTCACATGAGGTGGCATAGTGAGCATGAGAGGGAGCAAGATGTCTTGCATCATCCATCGGATGGAGAAGCTTGGAAGCATTTTGATAGGGTTCATATGGCATTTTCGCAGGACCCTCGGAACGTCCGATTGGGGTTATGTACGGATGGATTTAATCCTTTCGGGCAGTCAGGAAAAGCATACTCTTGCTGGCCGGTTATCCTGACTCCATACAATCTTCCCCCAGGGATGTGCATGAAGCGGGAGTTTATGTTCCTAACAGTCATAATTCCGGGTCCGTCTAACCCAAAAGGGAAGATTGATGTGTACTTGCAGCCGCTGATAGATGAGCTGGCAATGCTGTGGAATGATGGTGTGTTGACATATGACGTATCTTTGAGGCAGAATTTCATGATGAAAGCAGCTTTGATGTGGACGATCAACGACTTTCCCGCCTATGGGATGATGTCGGGTTGGATGACCACGGGGAAGCTTGGTTGCCCAATATGTATGGAGCGATCGAAGGCATTCACGCTTAAAAATAGTCGAAAGATCTCATATTTTGATTGTCATCGTCAATTCCTTCCAGAAGATCATCCTTATAGGCGGAACAAGAATGCATTCAAGAAGCGTTGTGCTGAGACAACACCGCCTCCACCACGTTTGTCTGGTCCAAATGTATGGCGGAGAGTACAGTACTTACCACTCGTCCATGAATCCCAAGGAGAACATATCCCTGATTATGGTGTCAACCATAATTGGACAAAACAAAGTATATTTTGGAGGTTGCCGTATTGGAGGACGCAGCTACTCCGTCACAACATTGATGTCATGTATACTGAGAGGAATGTGTTTTTGAATGTGTTTGACACTGTGATGGACATCAAGGGGAGGACAAAGGATACAAATAAAGCCCGATTGGATCTGGCTGAAATTTGTAATCGGAAGGAGCTTGAGTTGCAGGACGGTGGTCGTGGCAGACTTATCAAACCGAAGGCAAGTTATACATTAAGCAAAACACAGAAAGTGGCCGTCTAAGTGGGTTAAAGAATTAAAGTTACCAGATGGGTATGCTTCCAATCTGGGTAGATGTGTTGACATTAAGGAAGCAAAGTTACATGGAATGAAGAGTCATGATTGCCACGTGTTCATGCAACGGTTGCTTCCAATTGCGTTCGACGCATTACCGAAACCAATTTGGAACCCACTAGTTGAGCTGAGCCACTTTTTCAGGGAGCTTACATCGACAACACTCAATGTGAATCAATTAAAGGATATGGAAGTCAAGATACCCGTTTTGTTATGTAAGCTGGAGCAAATCTTCCCCCCGAGTTTCTTTGATTCAATGGAATACCTTCCAGTTCATCTACCTTACGAAGCAAGAGTTGGTGGTCCAGTCCAATACCGCTGGATGTATCCATTTGAGAGGTATACAACATCAACTATTTTACTTAATACATATGAAATTCACGAACACGAAATCGTAGTTTAGCTTTCCCTAAAACTAGTAATTATTTGTATGTATTCATCTTTAATAGGTTCCTGCACTCCCTTAAACACAAAGTCAAGAACAAGGCACGAGTGGAGGGTTCCATCTGTGAAGCATACTTAGTAGAGGAGACTTCCACTTTTGCCTCTTATTACTATCCGGACGAAGTTAACACGAAAAGGACAAGGATGCCTAGAAATGTTGATTCGGGCGAAGGAAGTTCAACTAGTCCTCCTATATCAATATTCAACTATCCGGGCAGATTTAGTAGCAAATCAAAAGGATATTTCTTGGAGCAGCGTGACATTAATGCTGCTCATCTGTATATCCTTCAAAATTGTGAAGAGGTGGCGCCATATTTAGAGTAAGTTTCTACAATGTCTTTTATAGGTTCAATTGACATTTATGATTATTAATCGTCCTGCTGTTAATCTCCCATATGTAGGATGTACGGCAACTTTCTAAGGGATCTCCAACCTGACATTTCAAACAATCAGGTTGATCGAGAAATTACTTCTCACTTTGCTACGTGGTTCAGTAAATATGTAGGTGAAGCATCTTCATTTATTGCAATACATTTTATCTCCTTAAATATATAGCATGTATAAGAATATTATAATATTCGATTTTTTAGGTACTAGATCCAGTAAACAATGTTCAAAATCCATTGTTGACAAATTTGGCATAGGGGCCTAACAGATGGGTTACATCATGGAATACTTACATTGTAAATGGATATAAATTTAACACAAAAACATGGAATGAAGGAATGCAGTCGTGTAACTATGGTGTTTGTGTGCGAGCCACTGATGGGAACGTAGAGGATGATTTCTATGGGGTTCTAACTGACATCCTTGAACTCGATTATACCGGTTTCCCCGTGATGAAGTTGGTTCTCTTCAAGTGTGATTGGTTTGATCCTACTCTTGACGTAGGGACAAAAATCGATAAAAAAATATGGTATTGTTCAAGTTAGGCTGTCTCGTAGGTATAACAAGTGTGCGACCCATTCATTTATTCACAACAGGCAGATCAGGTTTATTACTCGCCATATCCCGAAGGACATCAAGGTTGGTTGGGTGTCATTAAGATAAAGGCTCGCAGTACAATTACTGATAATGTAATCAACCAGCCTGAAAAAGATGCTCCGTACCAAGACGATGAGTTTTCAAGACCCCACGTACCATTGCAAATTACGCCGGACATTATTGTTAATTCTCTGGCGGACATTTCCGGCGATGGGGAAGAGGTTGAAAGAGAGTTAATGGATCAATCTGAGTTGGATGCATCTAGCGAAGCCACTTTCCAATCAAGTGAGACTGATGAGAGTGAGGGTGAATTTAGTGACGGAGATTCTACTTAGGTAATTTATTTATGTCATAATTCATTGCGTAATGCTCGCTCTACTTAGGTAATTTATTTTTGTATTATTTACACTGTGGTGTAATCGTCTTTTCATTTTTTACACAGATGGCAGATTCCTCTAGAGGTAGAGGGCAGCGTGGTGGTCGACGAGGAGGTCGTGGCAGAGGTCGTGCTGCGAGAGTTCCTTCGCCGATCGACCCACGGCCTTCAGATCGAGACCACCCTACCAGCACCTCTGTGGACGGGCCACATCAGGATGATGGAGTTGCACCCCCTACCCAACCTCATGTGGTCGGGACACAGGCTGCACCGTCATCATCCACACCTATGACAGGACCATCATCATCAGCGAGGCAGGAGAGCCGTGGTCCATCCGACAGGAGGATTCTTCTTATCCCCGGGGGGTTAACGAGTAAGCTAATTTAATCAAATTAATATATATAAAGTATCGTTAATTTCTATTTACTTGTTTTTAATTTATTTATAACATTTATTAATGCTCTAATTTTACTGTAGCTTTCTGCCCTCGAAGGGCCCTTCTGATTCGATATCGAAGATCTTGCAACGCAAGTTTGATGGTCCATGACCTACATGGAAGGCCATCCCAGATGGCCATAGGGATCAGTTGTTTCAAGAGTTTAAGGTAACAATTTATTAAGTTTTTTAAATTAAATTTACATATATATATATATATATATATATATATATATACACACACACACAAATTTCCTAACAACTGTAAGTTGCAGAAAGAGTATAGGTGGGATGCAGCTTTAGAGGGTCTCGTCAGGGACATATTTGAGCATAAAGGCTCACTGGTCATGAAGAATCTGACGAACAAGCTGAGGAAAGGTAAGAATAAGGGGAGGTGGGTGGATCCTGAGATCAGGAGGCAGCTTGACCAGTACTGGGCTACTGAGAAGTTCCAGGAGATCCAGTCCACAACTCGGCGTAATCGAGCTTCTAATGGTGGCGCATGTGCTTGGACCGACGGGTCTAAATCAGCCGCCGCCCACTACGACGAGCTGGTAATACTTAAAACTTTATTGACTTAGTATACTATTTAATGTGTTTTCATTTTTAAATATTCTTATGAATTTAAGATTATATTTTTCTGTGCAGAAAGCACAGAAACAGCAGCCCCCCACTGCTATGGAGTTGGTGGAGAGGACGAAGAAGTTGAAGTCGGGGGCATGGGTCAACGACAAGGCTCGTAACTATGTTGTAAGCAAAAATAATAATTTAGTCTTTACTTGTAATTTATTATAATTGATTTGTTAATATTGATTATAACTTTAACTAAATCTCTACATGTATACTTTGCAGGTGGGCTTCAACGAGAAGAAGGACGATGCCATATCACGTGCCTCACAGTCACAGGATGAGGCCTTGACTGATGGTGGGCCCAGCCCTCCTATCTCCGTCGACGATAATGCCATTTATTTGGAGGTCGTCGGGGGCAGGAACAAGAAGGGGCACGTGTATGGCCTCGGACACCTGGGAGGCGAGTTTATAGCTTCATCATCCGGCACGCCTGCTCCTTCCTACACCGATACCGTCCCTCAGGAGCAGTTCAACCAAATGCAGGACACCATCACGCAGCTGAACGCGGAGCTTCGGGAGAAGAGGGAGACAGAGCAGCAGATGGCGAACCAGATTACACAGTTGACTCAGGCACACCAGCAGCTGATGCAGACGAGCATCGAGCAGGGCCAGACACTGCGGCTGGTGTTGGAGCAGATGAGGATCCAGCCTCCAGTTGCTCAGGGTGATGCTCCGACGGTTGTGCCGCCTGTTGCCGCTCCTCCAGTTCCGCCGCCAGCTACTGATGATGCTACTCCAGAGGAGGATCAGATTGCAGACGTTGGCGGCACGGACGCTGAGGATGATTGGGTTCCTCCACCTCCACCTCATCATGACTGAATTCTTTTTTTTTTTTTTCATTTTTACGATTTTAAACCATTCATGTACGACACTTTGTATTATTTTTTTATATATATATTCATTATTTTTTATGATTTTACATTTCATTAGTAATTTGGTGTGTTTTATTAGTAATTTTGCGAAACTTTAAAGCAAAAAAAAAAAATTATTATTTAAAAATTTAAAATTTAAAAAAAATAAAAAAATAAAATCAATTTAGCGACCGAATTAGCAACCACGAATTCCGTCGCTAATATAGCATAACAGTAACCAGAATTAGTGACTAAAATAGCAACCAAAATTCGGTCGCTGATATAGGTTAACAGTACACAGATATAGCGACCGAAATTGCAACCAAGTATTCGGTCTCTAACGTAGGTTAAAAGTAACCAGATTTAGCGACCGAAATTGTAACCGATTATCGGTCGCTAAAAATGGTTACCCAATCAATGCGACCAAACGAGTAGCGACCGGTTTTTATTATTTGGCGACCGAAACCACGGTCGCCATTTAGCGACCGATATATAAATTCGGTCGCTAAAATCTTAGCGACCAGGTAATTGGCCACCACCTTGAAGCGGTCGCTAATTCGGTCGCTAAATTAAATAGCGACCGATTTATCGGATATAGCGACCGATGTTGTCGGTCGCTAAACAGATGATTTTTTGTATTGATCTATTAAATTTGATTGAGTACACCTAGATTAAAACCACATGAATTATATTATTAAATAATTACATAATATGCTAATTAAGATGAGACTATTTATATTCTCAATCATCTATTTGCTTATGTTTACTTATCATTTATCAATCATCATTTTATAAAATATAAACTAAAATAGTAAAATTATAATTAATTATAAGGAGGTATTGTCTAAGGTGTACCAGCCACCAAAGTGATGTACTAGTGCACCACCCATGTGGACCGATCATCACTCTCCAATTTGACACATATGTTGTACAACATATTGGCTTGGTCAAAGTACAGTCAAGTTGTATTTAAGTATCTCTCTTTCCTGTATTTCTCTTTCCTACCTCCTCCAATTGTTATTCCCACCCCCTCCCTCCCTCACTTTCTTCACAACTGCCATGAGGCAAGCGACGGCCAGTCACAGGGGCGACGAGGTGTGTTGTCCCCCATTGTTCTTCTGATTTTAGGTTCTTTATGGAAATTAAGAGTCTTCACACTCAGAGTCTTCACTTCTGACTCACACCACCAACTTCAATGAATCCTTCACTTCTGACTCACACCACCAACTTCAATGAATCCTTCAGAGGGGTGAGAAGAATTAGGAAATGTAAATACACAAATACAAAACCTATTTTTGCAAATACAAGTTTTTCATTGACTATTTTAAAAAGAGGAAGAGGGTTGAAAAGTCAAACACCCAAGTGACAATTTGAATGGTTCAGATTTTGCCACTTGGGTTTTGCACCACTGCACCACTTTGGTAGGTGGTACACCATAGAAGGCACCTTATATGGAAGCATGAAGGTGAATGAGCAATGTAAAGTGACGAGTCGATAGCATTTGCCACTAATTCATCAAGAGATTCATGAACATTTTAAGAGTAGTATAATCACTATGATAAAAATACAACACATGATACTTATAGTTATATACATGAATGTTAAACTTTTGACTGTTTATGATTTTAAGATCACAAAAATGAAATAACCCGTAGGGGTGTTCATGGGTCCGGGTTAACCTGATTAACCCGACGACCCAACCCAACCCAACCCAATGTGTTTGGTTCGGTTTTTTCTCTCTTTCGGGTCCAACCCGACCCAACCCAGTCAAACCCGAACTAGATTGGTTCGGGTGATGGGTTTATCGTTTTCGAACCCGAGACCCGTACCCCCCACCAGTAGACCCGTAGCCAATATACCCTTGAAAAATTGAGTAACCAGAACAGAATGTGGGAGGAACAAAAATTGAGTGATCAGAGACGCCACCGCAAACAAGCGAGGAGGAGGGAGAGATTAATGCCGGTTTCGCGTTCGGCGGAGTTGAAGAGAGAAGGAGGGAGGCGTTGCGGTGATCGTCTTTCTCTCTCTTGTCTCTCAACGTGACACCCTTAGTCTCGCGTACCTTAAGCTCTCCTCCACAGTGCCGCCTAATCTCCACCGCGCCATTCTAGGTTCTATTTCTCTCCACCGCCATAGTGATAGACACGAAGATGAAGACGATGAAGCAGCAGCAGCAGTGAATGTAATTTTGTAATGGTAGGGTTTTCTGTTTTTGGGTTGGGCTGCAACATTCTTTTTATTTCTATTTATTTCTATTTTTTTGGGCTGGGCTGGTCAACTTTTTTTTTTTAAGTTTGACTATCTTCAATCAACATGTAACCCGATGACCCAACCCAACCCAACCCAACCCAACCTGGTTTTGACCGGGTTGGTTCGGTTCGAGTTTGATGAGTAAAATTTGCAAAACCCGAATCAACCCAACCCGTAATATTTTGATTGGTTCGGGTTTCGGGTTGGGCAAAAACCGACCCAACCCGACCTGTGTACACCCCTAATAACCCGCATGTGAATTTTCTTTATGGTAAATTCATACATGGTCAACTAATTAAATTCTACTAAAATCGGTAACCTAACAATTCTACTTCTGAGCATATAAGTCTATGTTTATACATTGGTTTGACCTCAAAATAAATATTATTGGTCAATCTTGTTAGTTGCTCGGGTTGAATTACCTATTGACATGCCCACGACAAGTATGCTGCATTGTGTAAGTATACAAAACAATGGCTCTCCATTGAATGGTAAATATTATTATTTATTTATTTTTAAATCGAGTGGTTAAAATCCAACGGATACATGAATTACAACCTTATTAATTGAGAAAATAGACATAAATTTTAGTGAAAACTTCAGCAAGTCCTAATGTTAGGGTAATTTTTCTCATTCTTTTAAAGACTGGAGAATTTTTTTGTAAAAAAAAAGAAAAAGATTGGAGAATGTTCTCCAAGTTGGGGAAAAAAACTTCAACCCTCTCATTGCTTCACCAATGAGATATCTATTAAGGTTGTTCAACAGTCTATTTGGTTTGATTTCATAGGAAAAAAATCCGAGCCAATCAAAATTTATTGGTTCGATTTGGTTCGGATTTATAATTTTTTTTCAAGAAACTCGAACCAATTGAACTCAATCAGAAACGAGTTGATTTGGTTCGATTCTACAAAAAATAACTAATTCAAAAAATATAAAAAATCTAATAAAAAATACATGATCAAGAGGAAAATTTTCAAATAAGACAATATATAAACATTTCTCAAATATAAGAATAAAAGTATAAAAAACTATTATGAAAAAATTTTAAAAAATAAAAGGAAATATATATAAATATTAAATTATTAATGTATAAATACATATTGTCATTTTTTTATAACCAAAAATATTGAATATGAATTTGATAAACAAAATTGTATATAGTTGATTTCGTTTGGCTCAGTTTCATAAATATTGAAATCAAGAATCGAACCAATTATTATCAGATCTTAATTATTCGATTCAAATTCAAATCGAATATCAAAATAACTAAACCAATTTTATTGGTTCTTTCGAATTTTTTGAATCCATCGAGCTGATCCAAAGTAATAAACACCATTAATAATGATGCACCTCATGCAATGAATCATTAGTTGATGAGACTAAACCTCGAGAGTACGTGAAATTATGCTGCAACTCACTCAGGAGTAAGGACCCAACTATATTTTCAAAGTTGATATCATTGATGCAATGTTGATGAAAGTTTATTATCATTTCCCACTATAAAGTGAAGGAGATGGAAATTTACTCAAAATTTAAGCGGAGGCATATCACAAACCCATTATGATCAAAGTTAAACGACTTATATTCTTGATAGGAATAAAGATGTTATGTCAAAAGGAGTTGACATATCTGATTAAGTCTTCGTTCTACACTTAAATTGTGACTTAATTTGATTCTCATATTTCCCTTATTGATAGATAATAAATAAATTTGACTATAAATTCTTCTTGAGGTTGATAGTCTTTTCTATCTAATATTGTAAAGAAGCGTGTCATCTCGACTTCCCCTAATCTAAACTTGAATGTAAAAGAAAGAAAGAAAAAAGAATAAGATGCTCCATCCTCCGAGAGCTTTCATCCTTCGAATTAAAGTCAATTGGTAATAATGACTGTTTATTATTCTAATTTCTTCTTTTCCTCCATCTAACTTGACTAGGATACATTACTCATGAAAAGTGTTACGCCTTTCTCTCTTTGAATAGATGAGCATTCTCCCTTTTATCTAACATCTTTCACTGTAGTAAATCACAATCAAATGTGGGAAAAAGAAAAACAAAATTAAAGATTTTTTTTTAAAATAAGAATGACAGCATTATGACGAAGAGTAATGGACAATATTACTATTTCACTAATTATGGTTGCAATTGAGTTCATCTGACTGATCATTAATCCGATTCGGATTTGATGCATTGAACAAGACCTGCGATTTCTTTCATCTTTTTTCTTAATTGCCAATTATGTCTTGTCCTATAAGCAGATTCCAGATCTAAACAAAGTATCAGTGACATATGCATGTGCTAATGTCACTTTAATGAGCTTTCATTCAGTGGATTACAACTTACACCAAGGGTTTTCATCAACGATTTTTCTAATTTTGCAACCTTGCATAGGTACTAATTAAGAAATCAAAAGTAAAAATATTAAGTTAAGAGTTGTGTATTTAATTCTTTAAAATTTTATAAGTCATTTTTTTCAATACAACATTTCTACTTTTTGTAAGATTGCACCGGTTAGAAAAATCGATTCATGAATAGACTCAATGACTCATTACTCATGAATAGACCCTCATCTAAGTGCTAGAGCTTAATTAGTACTCGGAGGAACATGGGGTGCTTCCTAGAATAAAATGTGGGACTTGAGAGATGTTGATATTTTCCTTTGGACGTTAACATCAAGGAGTCAATAAATAGTAGAGGCCATGCCATGGAGCAGCCTGGACGATGTAAAATGTCTAATAAGGCAATAACATATGAGAAATTATTAGCAGTATTTATAATGAGAGCTTAAGCATGATGTCTAATCTAATACCATTATCCCAAGTTGATGGTTGATGTTTCTTGTCAATATTGGTTGTCATCCTTTGGGAAAGGGTTGGGTTAAGATAATGAACCGAGGCAAATGGAGCATCACACACTCATTAGTGTTCTAGGACACTTCAATGATGGTCCCTTTGGACTTTGTACTTCAACTCTTCAAGTAGCATGTTGATAAATTTACTTGTATTGCTACCAACATCCTATGGGATGATTTAGCAAGAAGTAAGTTTTGAAATTAGTTTTAAGATGAGTTTCGCAATCACAATTGAGACCGGAAAATTGTATTCTTGATAGTTCTACGACAGCAATGCGATCGCAATTGTAATAACATTTTCCTGCAATTATCCACAATAACAATAAACATGAAATAACCACAACCACAATCTAAAATCTCCGTTGCCCTGGCCTATTTCATTCCTAAAATATATAAATAACATTTCATAATTTTCTCTATTAATGACCCGTCCCGTTTACCTACATAGCAGGATCTTTCCTTCCATCTATGTACTGATAGTAATTATATGGCATAATATATAATATATATAATAATAATTATAATATTCATAACTCTAACAGGAGAAATGATAATCAAAGAGAAGCATAGGGGAAAAAGTAACAAACACTTTTTTGTTGTTTGCAAAATGCCGAATTAAAATCCTTTGTAGAGGGATCCATTAATAACGTGAAGAGGTTATGTCAAATCGATTTCCATTATTGATTGTATATCCAGCATTGCTTGCATAACAATAAACAGAAGAGTACATATTAAGGAATTGGTCAGCAGAAGTTATACGCACAATTATGATGCCTATATACAAGCCAAAAAATATTATTAGTAGCGAAAGTCACTTGTGAAATTAAACAAGTTTGTTTAGGAACTTGGAGTGTCCAAAACCTTATAACCTTAACCAAACAACTACAAAATCTAAAATAAACAGCCCATTAATAAGTTTGCCATGTTGAGGATGTCGCAGTCGCTCGGCGTAGAGCTAGAAGTTGAACAAAAATGTTAATTAATTAATTAATTCCACATGGGACATGCAACACAGAAGCCTCAGAGTCTGCAGTGCACATGTGTAATTCCTAATCCTAATTAGGGAGTTAGTAAATATGATTCATACTTTGATTAAAAAGAAGAAGAAGAAGAAGAAGAAATAAAAACAGATGCCCTTTGTGAGGAATTTGTGTAATATATTTCTTTGCCGGTGACAGAACCTGAAGTTGAGAAGGAATGAATAATTGGAAGGGATATTGTGACCGTGTTTTTTATATATTTTTATATAATCTGTATACCACTTTATTTAAGGACTTCCCTTTAGATAAAGTTAAACGTATTTGAAAATATAGTTTTTTTTAATTATTATTATTATTTTCTTAGTTTTGGTCTAAGTTTTTTTTAAAAAAAATTTAGTCATTATAATTGTTGAGACTTTGTTAAATATTTATGCGCTAAATAAGACCCCCACTTATTAATGTAACCTGTCAGTGATTCCATTTGTTACGTAAACACTTAACAAAAATGGACTAATAATAGAAATAAACTTGGAACAAAACTTTTAAAAAAATTTAATAAGAATCTAAAAAAAAAAAAAAAGTGTTATATTTTCAGCACCGTAAAGGTATTCTACTTTCGCGAAATATATATATATATATATATATATATATATGGTGAGATCCCCACTCATTTATATTAAAGTTACTTTTGGAATAATTTGATCCCTGCTCATTCATATATATATATAAAGATTTATATCAGAAAAGGAATGCGTAATGTCGTGAGTTAAGAATTCGAGCACCGTTGCACTTTAATTTATTCGTTAGATCTAGTCTATTTTATGTCAGCCACATAATAAACTTCGTCATAATAGTAATATGAACATTGGAGTATATATGGATGTTGATGTAAATATATTTTATTTTTTATAATTATTTTGCAATGATATTAATATCAAGTTGCACAAGCCACAAAGTAATTAATCATGTTTTCCTTACGACATAGATCTTCCTTTGCCTTTGGGCGTAACCACTTGGGAGTTGGTGTTGCTGAGCCTGTAATGTGGGCTGTTGGGCCCATAAACAAAACACCATTTCTTCTTTAACGTTTTTTTCCCATTGTCAAGGAAACAAAATATTTTAGTATTTCACTTTATTTCCCGCAAAATACGTTTAATAAGTTCTTGTGAGACTTTGCTTAATTGAATATTTAAACTTGCTCATGAAATTTTACTTTATTTTGACACCCCCGGCCCAAAAAGGTAAAATAAAAAAGAAAACTCGAGAAATACACCTTCAAATCCCATACGCACTTGGGATTTGACTCCTTTAAAGTGAGCAAATGAGTAGTGTGAGAAAATGAGTATATATTCATCATTAATTAGATAAAATGGGTTGAGATGGCAGTACACTCTGATTAATCAAGGATGAATACATATTCACTTTCTTACTTTATACGTTTACCTACTTTAGAGGAGTCGAATTCCGCACTTGGCATTGGTTAATCTTTGGCTGATAAACAGTTCATGTTTATGAACTTGACAGTTTTCTGCCAACAGTTCCACAGTTTTGCACTTTTGGGGAGGAATAAGGATACTATGTACATCAATATGGTGTGACACAGTTGGTAAATAACTGGACCCTTTAAGCATATAGTCAGGGGTTCGATTCCTGACTCATGTGTATGGAATAGCATCTGTTGGGAGAGGTCAATCCCTTAAATGAATCTCAATATCTCGAGATATTAGTCTCTGACTCCAGACTCGAAGATATCTGGGTTCACCCAAAAGAAAAAAAAAGATACTATGTACTATGTAGCAAATCTTACTATTGGATTGGGCATCGTGATGAGATAATGGCAGACAGGGCATCGAAACATGCTAAGAGATTATTAATTTATTATAAATTTGTATCGCCTCATTTTTCACATCAATTGATCATTACAATGAATATATATTAATTAACAAATGGGTTAAACACGGATGTGCCGACATTTACTGTTAATTTGTGCTAATCACGTGGCAAGTCATATATCAAAAACGCCAGTTAACCTCATTCACGTCAATTTAAAGCAAATTGTTAACAATTGAAGAAAACCATATAATCACATCAAGAGAGTTTGACTTGATTTTATATTTTAATATTACTACAAAATGTACATGTTGGCTTGTTAATTATTCTCGCAACCATGACGGAGGTAGGAATTTTGATTGATTGAGGCAAGATTATATCCTATAAATAATTTTATAAAAAATTATAATGTGATAAAATAATGACATCATTATCATTAAGGCAAAAATTGGATATTACAAAAACTATATCATTGCATACTATATATGACTTTTAAGATAGTTATAACAAAAGTAAACAGTTTTAGTGATGTGATAATTTATGATTGATTGACAGTATAAAAAATCTTTACACTGAACGTACATATCAATTAAATCCTATGCAATATGCTTTCTATATAAAATTATATTTTAATATGTAATGAAAAAATGAAAATTTTGATGTAGCGTAGGGTTGTAGAACAACAGGAGCAACATTTTTTAGTGTTATGTAGAGTAAAATTGTAGGGCAATGGGGCAACATATATTTTTTTTTTTGTGGGGGCAAAAAAAAATTTATTCAAGATTTAATAAAAAATAAAATTTAGTTGGTGGGGGCAGCTGCCCCCAATTCAATATACTTAGGTCCGTCCCTGCTCACAACTCTAGATTCTAGAGTAGAGGGTCGACCTATCATAAAGCAACTAAAGTTAGGGTTTTAGGCCTCCATTTTTTTTAGTTATTTAGACTTCCAAATTTAGGTCTCTAATTTTTTTAATTTTTTTTGGTTATTTAAGTTTAATAAGAAAAATAATTTAAAAGAAATCTTACATATGATTGCATGTGCATGTACAACAAAGATTTACATCAATCATAATAATTGCACTTTAAAAATATAAAAATTTATAATAAAGATAAAATTTAAATAAAGTATAATTTTTTAATAAAATATTATTATTAATTTTAAAAGGGCCTTATCTCAAATTTCGCTTTAAGCCTACAAATACGTTGGACCGGCCTGGAGTAGAGCAGACCCTAGAGGGGAGTTTGCAAAAAGTGTTACCCAAATTAGGCAATTTTCTCATTCAAATTTTTTACACTTGCACATATAAATAAAACAATCTGAAATGAGAAATAGATACAAAAATTTAAATAACGAGACCCTTTTTTTAAAAATTTATGCTATTTTATAAATTTTTGTATTTATTTCTCCTTTTATGAGTTTGTCGCATAAATTTTTTTATATAAAAAAGATCCATTCCTTACATGAGACAATGATAAAATATGTGTGTCCACCCAAAAAATAAATGATGAAATAGGTGTAGTGCCAGCACCATATGTGTTTCCTCAATAATTGATAATTGATAAAGTAATGAGATATCGAAGGAATTAATATTAAGAAAAAAAAAATCTTTTGAATAACTCAATTCAAACACCATTTCGTGTAGATCGATACCCTAGTGATGCGATTTTGATTTTTGTTGCATTGAATGAAACTACGAGAGAGAGAAGAAAAAAAAAACTAGAAAAAAGGGTGTAAAATATATTTATATGGTGTTGATGTTCATTTCAGAATATTATATTGTATTGTACATTGTATGGTAATGATGGCTATGACATAAAATTAGTTGTACGGTCTCATCAGCCCTATGCATCACGTCGGTACTCATTGAGGAAGGGTCCCATTCGTGGAAGGAAGGATCAAATGGCCCCCATGCATGCATATAGACCATAGAGCTTTCTGAAATTTTGTGTTTTTTTTAAAGCATTGGGGTATGCATGAGCTAAGCTATGTCGTGGTTTTCCATCCATCCAATGTCCAACAATTGAATGATCCAAAGGGTTTAGACTTTAGATCGATACCATTTGTTGTATGTATGGCTCAGCTGAATGGTGCCTCTGCAAGTTATCCTCTTTTGAAAATATTGGAAGATTTCGCTTTGCACATGTGTGTACTCTAGTCCTGAAGATTGTGACATTTCCTTGGATTGCCAGTCTCGGCTTCTCTCCCTTTGGTACCCACAGATGAACTTTTGAGGGTACGTATTGGAAAAAGATATAACAACTGATATGCAAAGTAAGAGTAATGCTACAACCACATTTTTTAAATAAAGATTCACATGCGCTTGCACAGGAGTTATTACTGCGGATTGATACATACTAGTATATGATAGAGTGCCGTTATCGGTCACATTATCTATCTGTCTATCTTCTAAAAAATGAGTGAGTGTTCAAGATTAAAATATAAAGTCATATGACTTTTTAAAGAGGTCATATGACATTTTAAAATTATTAAATAATTTTAAATCTTGACCATTCATATATGGTGGTATGGTCAAGATTTATCTCTCTTACTCTCATATAAGAAAAGTCTTCTCAATAGATACGTCTCATATATATATATATATATATATATATATGTGTGTGTGTGTGTGTGTGTGTGTGTGTGTGTGTTTTCGATCTATCACTTCTGCAACCTTTCTTACGTCTGTCTAATTTAGTGTTACTTAGCGAGGCTTTTCATACCATATATAAGCCAACAAAATAAGGAATAAGGATCCTTTTATGTGTATATGTTGGAAAATTAAAAAAGTCCCGCATCGATTGAAAATTAGACAACAAAAAATTAACTCAATAGTCAAAACACTAGAAAAGTAGTCTCAAAACTGTTTTATATATCATGCATCATCATGAGTTGTTTTAACGAACCATACAAAAAGGGAACCAAGGCGTTTAATAAGGTAATAGGGCAATGGGTTGTCTCTCTTTAATTAATTCAGCAAACTATTGTTGAATTGACACCTAATTGCCAGTTTTTTTTGGGGATCCATCTTCGGCACCTCATTGATTTAAGGGAAACGACCCTATGGCATGCAAAATTGGGGACTATATTTGGCAGAATACATTATCTTATGGGGAGCCACTGGCTAGTTCTATAGACTGATTTGCATGTTCACTTTGCAGTGTGTGATGGACCTTGAGTAAAAATTTAGGAGAGCCATTAGGTATTAATCGAAATTATGCACTTAAAATTCATAATTAATTCATATATAATTTTACCATCAAATATGTAAATCGAATAAACATCCAATATGTAAAATCCTAGTTAGTGCTTGTTCTTCTTGCAATAGCTGCGTGTAAAGGATATTAGGAAGCTTGAAGCAAATGCGCGAAGAGGAAAAACATAGTTGTAGTAGTCCTAATGGTGTTGAGATGAAAATAATGTTTTTATTTTATTTTATTTTATGAAATTTCCAACTATTTGAATATTTTTAAGTCAATATATAGGATATGGTAATAATGTTTCACAAAATAAAATATATGATAATTTGTGGACTTTGCATGTAATATATGTTGTATTATTCAGCTATTTGAATATTTTGAAATCAATATGGTCTAATAATAATGTTCTATAAAATAAAATATATGATAGGTTGTGAACTTGGCATATAATATATGTTGTATAAATTATTTAAAGGTGTCAAACATATTTTTATTTTTATATAAAATAAAATTGGGGGGAAATTTTGGGAGAGCCATGGCTATCCTCGGTTCCCAAGAAGGACCGCCACTAGTTGCAGTAGTACACATTTATTTTATAGTGTCTATCAATCATAAATCATCTTATGTATATATGATATGACTTTTAACTATTAAGATAATTATAAACAAGAGTCAAACATTTGTAATGATGTGATAATTTATGATTAATTAATTGTGTAAAAAAAAAGCTTTATGCTGATAAAACATATCAATTAAATCCATTTAAATATTTAAATAAAACTATATATTAAATAATTAATATTTTTATGAAGCTGACATTTTATTTATTTTTTTAGTAAAGGAAGCTGACATTGTCACCGTCTCCTTTAGGTAATTCTTGAAAATGTTATCTTATAAAAGGTTTTTTTTTTTTAAATATTCAATTTATATTTACCTAAGTATCACCATCCGTCTAAAAGTTAGTTAGGGGATATCTCAATCAGCAAATACCAAAATCTATAGGCAACGACTAAAGTGAAGTATTAAACCAAGTTCTTCATGGGTGAGGCATTATTTTGACATGTAATAGTAGGTGATTTCCCTTTTTTCTTTATTATTATTATTTTATTATTTTGTAATTTCCAATCCAATCCAATCCCTGTCCCTTCTCCCACTCTTTTGTCACTCACCCTCAACAACCATCTTCTCTAAGGTTTCTCCCACTAGTCGGAGTATCTCCACCGCCACCACCTTTGCCATCACCGCCACAACCCAGATCCGGTCGCGCCACCGTACCAGAACCTACTGCCCTCCGCGCTTGTGTCCAACTCAGCACATTACCATTAGCAACACCACTGCTGCCGCCATAGCAGAACAGATCCTCCACTGTCCAGCCACTACCAGCGAACTCCGTAACTCATCGCCACTGCCGCCAACGACGAACAACTCGTACGAAGACGACGCGCGAGTGTGCGCCCAGATCAAAGTGGACGCTCATTGAGACCATTCTCCTCGCTACGTCGCCTCGCTGATCTTCCCGCCGCCCGCGAGTTCACCAGAAAATGTAGAAGGAAATCGAAAGACGGCTTCGCTATGGTTACTCTGATCTGAGTAAAGATCCACTTCAAAAATCAAAACCAAAGTACAAATCTGAGTGAAAATGAAGAAGAAAGAAAAAAGCAAAAGGAGGTATTCGAGGTGGTTGGACCAGGGGTTTAAATCAAATCGGTGGGTTTTCACGATGGCGCTGTTGTTCCTATTGAGGGTGTCTTCGATAAGGTCCCCGAGAATGGCTAATAATAACGCTGCTGTAGCCACCTCTGTTTCCACATTATGCTGGCGGCGGCGGCAAGGGAATTGGCCCGCCTTCCGGTTTAATTGCCCTTTCTGATTCTATCATTTACACTTCAAAGTTTTGATGTATTTTTTAATTTCGTTTAGGGCGACGATTTTGTTTTCATGCTAGAATTTGTAAGATTTGTATAGAGTAACCAAGTTTTTGAATGTTTGATATAGTTTATGCTCATTTTGTTCATGTTTTGATGCAATTTTTGTTCTTTTTCTGATTGGGGTTTCATTGTTTGTTGGAGAATCCCAAATGCAAAGCTCCCCATCCCACGGCATTTTCATGTGCTTATAAGATGGGTTTTAAATTTTAATGGATTGGCAGAGATGGTGGTCGTGTGAGTGTGTGGCAATCAAATAGTTTTGAGCAAGTTGTGCTTTCTGTTGATGGAGGATTGTTGGGTACAGTGACAATGGTTTTAGGGATGGTTTCTGGGATGGTGGTTGGGTAACATGATTTTAGTTTCCGGTGGATGAGGTGAGGGATAAAATTGTAATTCGAGTTTTTTTGTTCCGTGAATAATAAATAGTAGGTGATTTTTTTGTTTTGTTTTTTGAAACCTGAAATCTGAACCATTCATTACAATAATAATACATCCAATAGCTTAGAGTAATGCCACTTAGTTTAATAATTCACCTTAGTCGTCGCCAAATCTATATTTATTTTGTAAACTCAACGTTCTGTAAGTAGGGATGAGAATAGATGAGACACTTATTAAAGGTCACAACAATTTTTATTTTTATTTTTTTGACCAGAAGATCATAACTATTTAAAAATTAAAAAGTATAATTTTTTTAGGTTTAATTACTCTGTAGGTCTCTGAACTTTTTGGGAATTTTCAAATAGGTCCCTATACGTTTAAAATTTGTAATCAGGTCCCTGAACTATTATTTTATTTGTAATTGGGTCCTTGCTTTAGGAATCTGTTAGTCTACTGTTAACTTAAACAGAATATTCCTTTATTCGACTTCCATCTCATTCTCACTTGACATGTCATCTTCACATAATAGGTACACATCAGCTACTCTTAAAAGTACCAATTTTTCCTTCTTTAATAAATCCCTAAATCCCAATTCAGATTCATATCCCTAACCCAGTAACCTTTTCGTTCCCGGTTCCTCTTATCTTTTGTGCGGTCCCTGATCACCTTCACCTACAGCCACCACTTGCGACCCAGCTATCAGCCACCACTTGCGACGCCTACAACCACCATTTGCGACGCAGGTACGCGGTCCCTGGTCGTCTCTACCGCCCTGTCCCTGCTCACCATTTACGGTCTGTTCTCGCACCCAGCGAACCAAGCTAACCAGAGCCCCTGTTCGCGCTTCAGGTACTGTTCATTCTTTGTCCTTGTTCATTCTTCTTGCATTCCTTGTTCATTGATGTTATGGTATTTGTATAGTATGTATTTTGTTAGGGGTTTGATAATGGTCCTTGTACTTTGTTAGGGTTTTAATGGAGGAACCGAAATTTGAAGTGCAACTTCATCATGGAGGTCAGTTCTTGAAGAGGAGATTTGGTAATGAATATCTTGGAGGTAGGGCCATTAAATTGCAGTTTGACTTGGATCACTAGTCACTCCAAGAGTTAACATCTGAACTGAAGCAGTTAGGGTACAGGGGATATGTGAATATTTGGTACTATGATCCAGGAAGATGCATGAATAATGGGCTAAATGAACTTAAGACAGATTCTGATTGTATGTCAATGGTGAAGTTTGTGCTGAGCACAGTAATGATGGAAGTGGAAGTATTTGTGCTCCATGGTTATAAAGAAGGTAATGGGGTTGAATTAACTTCAAATGATGATAGCAGTAGTGATCAGAGTGTTGAGGAGGTTATAATCGATGATAATGCTAATGATGGTGAACATGATGATTATTTTGAAGCTGAAAATGATTATTTTGAAGCTGAAGAGGGAGGTGTTGCACCACATGTGCCGGTCAATGCCAATGCGGAAACCAGGGGCGGAGGGAGGGGGAGGCCTATGTAGGCCATGGCCTCCCTCATGTTTTCATATTTTTTTTGTTCCACAGACCTATAGATTTGAGGCTTGAACAAATAATAATAGTATGAGACTTGAAAAAAGACTAAATTCTTGTTGATAGTCCAACATTCTAAAACAAATTCGTAAGATTTCATCAATTTTTTTCAGAACAGTTTGATGAACTTTATATATATTAAATAAGTTTAATTTTTATACACTTTCAGTGTAAATGATTTTTACACTGACATTCAATTATCTTGAAAAATATGCACAATTGTTATTTTTCTCTTTTAATTATTATAATAAAAACACACATGTTAAAATGTTAGTGGATATCAGTATAAAACCTTTTACACTGACAGTGCACTACTACTTTAATCCATATTAAATTATTAGTTTGAGTAATTTATATCAAATTTATATTATATTAAATTTTTAATTATATATCAAATTTTTTTAATATAATTTATTTCTACAAAAATTGTATGTTTTTAATCCCTGGTGAGAGACTAAAAATACACTTCTTTTGTTAAATTTAGAGGCTAAAATTGAATTAGATTTTTATAGTTAAGGATCAAAAACAAATTTTACTAATTTTATAGGGATCAAAAACATATTTAACTATAGATTTAATTTTGGCCCTTCTCACATATATTTCCTGGCTCCGCCCCTGGCGGAAACTGAAGGTGAACCTGTTGTGGTCAATGCCACTGCTAAAACACAAGGCGAACTTGCTGTGGTTAATGCTAATGTGATAGGATATGTTGTGTAGCTATCATGTTTAGGACCACACCTTTTTGCAACTTTTGATTTTTGTTGATGGAATTTATAGTATTTTAATATGTATTAGATAATTGTCAGACCAATGTTTCTTTTAAGGCTTATAATATAGGTGCATTCTTCCATACCCATATAAAATTGGGTGTCAATTTTATACTACATATGTGGTCCAATCACTGAATATCATTGCTGACATGGACAATCACTTGCTCTCTTTTTTTTTTAAACCCTCATATTTCTCACATTTTAACTTAAAACCCAGGACTTTTTTGTTAAAAAAAAAAAGTTAAAAACATTTTTCACTTCTGTTTATTCCATATGATATTTCATTTTCTCCATGGGGAAGCTTCTCTGCGATTCAACCACTGTGGTGGAACAATTCTAAGATTCTTCGCCACCGTCGCTCCCTTGACGGGTTGCCGCCAATAGAATCCGTTGGAGCCGTAGATCTCGTCGGAGCATCGAATGTTGTCGCCTTCTCCAGCGGCTGGGAGGACGTCGTCGGCCTTGAGGAGCAGCATCAGCACAACCTCCAGAGGCTCCATGCAAAGGGCGTGCTTTGGAAACTGTCGGAGGAGGACTCTTCCTCTTCGCCGTAGTCGTCATCTCTCAGATCCGTTGTGTTTCGCCTCCCCCGGAAGCGAGGTATCCGCTGACAGAAAATGTCTGTTCACGGCATCTCGGAAGGCGATGGGCGAGGAGGTAGTGAACGAGCGGGAGCTGAGGCGGAGGACGATGGCGAGGTTCTTTGAGGATTTTGGATCTGTGGGTTTGGAGGAGAGAGAAGCGATCGACGATGCGATTCTTAGCACATGTACTCGCCAGATCTGAAGAACAGTTGGGGATCATGTTGTTCAGGATGTGAAGTTGTTGGCCAAGAAAGAATATCGCTTCGTTGTAGTGGTGAACACACAAAAATAAGCAACCCATAATTTGTTGACCACAATGATTTTCGTATGACCACAATTTGTTCTTAGTGGTGAAGCTATTGATGATTTTTGTATGAGCACTGTAAATTTGTTCATCTTAAAACGAGATGTAAATTTTTGTTGAGGATTTTCGTATGAACACTGTTTGGGTTTTGTTTTTGAATTGGAGGAAATGAAATCTGTAAAAGCGGAAGGTGAAAAATGTTTTTAACTTTTGCAGAAAAGTCTTTGGGAGCTCTAAGTTAAAATATGAGAAATAGGAGGGTTTAAGAATAAAGAATAAGTGACACTCCATGTTAGTAATAAGTTGTCATCCTTAAACTAAGGTGGCATTCAGTGATTGGACCACATATGCAGTGTAAAATTGACACCCAATTTTCCATGGGTATGGTAGAATTCACCTATAATATATGATGATATATGGGACCACTTTTATAAATAGTGTCCAGTTGCCTTTGCTTTTGGATATCAGACTTGTATTTTGTTTTATGTGTATTTTGCTTATCTATAGTATAAATAAAACTCTATAAATTTCACTGTTCAATACACGCGTCACTAAGAGAAAGTGTTTCATGACACTTTTTTTTCCTTTCTGTTTTATGAATTTTCTCCCATCGCATGTCACCCAAAAAAACCCCAAAAGATTATCTTTTCCTACTTTAATTCATGCTACCATGCCTACCATCAATGAATTAACAAATTAATATCACATTCATTTACATACTACTCCTTCCGGTCCACAATATAAGAAACAAATGGATCCATTTTTTTGTCCAAAATATAAGAAACATACAACAATTTTCACACTTATTAAATGCTAATTTACAATGTTACGCTCATTAATTACTATCATTAATTATAGGCCATCGGAATATTAATTAAAATTAGAAGGGGTGTTTTTGGAAATTTATATGAGTATTAATTACAATTAACTCATTCCAATACATTTTCTTGATCCGTGTATTTTAGGGTTTTGTTTCTTATATTGTGGACCGGAGAGAGTAATTCTTGAAAGATTTCTGTCAAAAATGCAATATCACATTTTAATATTTCTATCAAAAAAATCTTGAAAGATTAATATCACATTAATGAATTAAAATCATCTATATTTTTTATTTATATTATCATGAAAATTTGATAGTTCATGAAATTCATGAAAGATTAATATCATATTAATGAATTAAAATCATCTATATTTTTTATTTATATTATCATGAAAATTTGATAGTTCATACCCAACATTTCGCTTGATTTATTATTTTAATATTATTGTGCTTTAATTAATAATTTTAAACAAATAAATAATGCATGATAAAATAGAATTCTTCGTATGCAGTGTTCCTTACCCCTGACTTATTTTTTAATATAATATATTCTGATCAATTGTTTCTTACAATAATATTATCTCTTTTACAAATAAAATAAATCATATCCATTGATGTTTGTATTATTTTTATTATTTATTGTGATCAATTGTTTCTTAGAGTGATATTCTTTATTTTTACTTTCTCTCTTACATATATTCATTAATATTTCAAGATTTTAATATCTAAATAGCATGCCATCAAAAAAATATCTACATAGTATAACAAGAATTTTTTTATTCTTATGTGTCATATTATTACTTTTATACTAAATATAGTTATATATTAATAAATTTTTGTGTATAGTCATTATTTGTAATCATTTGTTAACAAATTTAAGTTATAAAGTTATAGTTTATTATTTATTTTTAAATATTTGGTTATAAATATATATTTCAGTTGTACATTTCAAGCGATATCTCAATATAATATATATTTGTTTGGTATATGATTATAATAAGAGTTTAATTTTTACGCACTATTAGTGTAAGAGATTTTTACACAAACATCCAATAATATCTTGACAAACCAACATCATTTTTATTTGAATTAAAGTAGTATACACTGTCAGTGTAAAAAAAATTACACTGACATCCATTAACATTTTTGACATGTGTGTTTTTATTTTAATAACTAGGAGAGAGTTCGTCAATATAAAAATTAACTAAGAGAGAAATAAAACTAGAGTTTAATTTGTATGCACTGTCAGTAGAATTGATGACTTTTAATGTGGTTAGAATAAGAATCAATATTTATAATTGCGTGTCCATTTCTGATTGGTTTACAGTGTAAAAAAACTTTACACTATTAGTGTATACTAATTAAATCTATAAAACTAATGCTTTAAGATATTACTGGATGTCGGTGTAAAAATATTTTACACTGACAATGCATATAAATTAAACTTTTATTATTTCTCTCTTTTAATTATTGAAATAAAAGGCCACACATGCCAAAATATTAGTGGTTGTTAGTATAAAAAAATTTATACTGACAATACATACCAATTTAATTCTTATAAAAATGAGTTTTGAAATATAATCTCATGTAATTTATCTAAACTTCTTACCATTGACTCAATCTTAATAACTTAATATCATTCAACATATTTATTACCGTTTTTCAAGTTGTTGCAATCACGTAAAAAAGAAGTTGTAGCAAAATATTTATTTAAATCTTAAATTTTTGTTGCATTTTTATATTAAAGTATAATTGAATGATATTTGATTTCACATTTACAGTATTAAATTTTATAAGATGATTGATTTTTTTTATTTGTATATGACTAATTAGTATGCATAAAAAATATTTGAAAAATATGCGTGCATACATATTAAATTAATATATAATCACACTTATTTTTACATGAATTAATTAAATCGAAGTATGTAAAAAGGATGGGTACCTTTCTAGTTATTACACATAACAGGTGGCACACAGTTCCTTGTCAGCATCCATGTCACTAACTTATTGACAGTTAACTAACAAAAGGACCTAATTACAAATGAAATAATAGTTCATGGATTTAATTACAAATTTTAAAAGTATATGAAACTATTTGAAAATTCCCAAAAAATTCAGGGACCTACAGAGTAATTAAACTATTTTTTACTAATATGAAAGACATTTTTTTTGTAATATATATATATATATATATATATATATATATATATATATATATATATATATATATAACCATTAATGGCTAACAAGCTAGGCAAGTACCAACATTAAACATTTTATAAAATATAATATAATATATGCCTAAACCTGTATAGGCAAAACCTAGCCTGTCGCAACTTATTTCCCCCATTCACGAGCGATCAATACAATAGACTCCATGTTTTTCTATAGCCTACCACCTACAATGACAATTGTGAATGCAAAACAATTAATTTTTTTTTTATCGGACACTTTAGATATCCAAAAATAATATTAGAATCCAATTAATCCGACTCGAGTTGAAAATATTCATTTAACGAGATAAAATTCTTATAATATCTATTTTTTCATATACAAAACTCAAATCCAAATCTTAATTAAGGGGAGCTATAAACTCCTTTCTACTTGTACCAACAAGTGTTAGGCACTGTTTGGTTTGCCAAATCCGCTAGCGTTTAGCGGATAGCGTATAGCGGATGGAAAAGTAATCCCGTTTGGTAGTCGTTTTTGAAATTAGCGTATAGCATTTTTTCACTAGCGTATATCGTTTTTCCCAGACGCTACTTGAAGTAGCGTTTGAGCTTATAGCATATAGCGTTTCATTTTTTCTTCCATTTTTATCCCTACCATCTTAATTAAATTTTTCACTTATCCTTCATTTAACATAGTATATAAATAAGAATTAATTTCGCTATTTAGATAAAAAAAAAAGTGGAACATATGTTTTTATCTATAAAAAATAAAACTTATATAAAAATCAAATCAATATATATAATTTTATTTTTATTATTCCATTTTATTTATTAAAAAAAATAAAACTAAATTAATATTAAAATTAAAAATTAATGATTAAATTTTTTAAACGATAAATAAATTTTTTTTTTGATGTGATAAACCATAAATAATTTAGAATAAAATAAATTATTATAAGTGATATTTATTTTAAAATAATATATATACATATAATTTAATAAAAAAATGCAAACATATCCTTTTATGTCATTTTACATTTATCAGCTAGTCCAACCGCTAGTTTTACCAAACACTTCAAATCCAATCCGCTAGCTAATCCGTTATCCGCTATCAGCTAGCTTATCCGCTATCCGTTATCCGTTAGCTTATCCGCTACCGCTATCCCCTAGCTTATCCGCTATCCGCTAATTTTTACCAAACAGAGCCTTAGTATGCAAAATGAATATTTGAAAAAATATTAGATGATTAATTTATGTTTTCAAAATAATTTGCCGTTACTTTTAAGTTTTAACCAAGAGATGGCTAACTAATTCCTACTATTTTTTAGATTAAGAACGCGAATTCAACTTTTAATAAAGTAACTTTTGTGGAAAGAAAACATAATTTCCGTAGTTCTGCATATGAATAAAGATTAGTTTAATACATGATTGATCAAATTCGTCGAATTTATAAAAAAAAAAAAAAAAACCCTCATCATAAAAAACTCTGTTGTACCAACTTAGCTTATCACCATTGGTGGTTCTCTAATTTTGGCAAATTCTAGCAAACATTTCTGAAGCATTACTCTAAATATAATATAAAATACGTAGCCAGCTTAGTTTTAACTCAGAGGGGACCAATTGTTCAGTAAAACTAAAAAGTGTACCAAAAATACCTAAATCTGGAATTGATAGGACCAATCATAAGCACACTCGTGTGATGTGATTTAATCAGTTTAAGCAATGCATGTAGACATTATTGAAAGGTCACGCAGCCACATCCATATACATAGGTCTCATCTGAACCATATTAAAATCTTTACATGTTGGTAGGCCATATATTATATATGATATGGCCTAGCTAATCTTCCACCGCTGGCAACTCCTTGCAGAATGCAGAGAGGCTCACAGCTGTTAATTAGCTCAGTTTTAAACGGATTAATTTAGATCGTCTCTTTTTATTCTCTCATGTTTTCCATCATGTTTTCCATCATGTTATGAGAGAGAAACATAAAATATAATTTGCTTTTGTTTGTGGGGTTCATTCAATTTTGGTTTTGTGTCTTTCTCTCTCATAATATAAGAGAAAACATGAGAGAATAAGGAGAAGATCCAAATTCACTTAAAACTATAATTGTGATTATAGTGATGGTTGCATTATGTTTTTTTTGTTATCGTGGAAAAATATGGCCAAAGTACTATAATTACAGTTGTTGTGATGACTAGCAAAATCACAAAATTGTGATCTCTATTATGATTTTGAACCCGGATTTAAAACATCATGTATATTTCCCCTTACCCCTTGGCACAAAACTGGTAGATCTACTTCTCCCTTTTATCAAATGCCACATATATAGGATGTATATACGAACAAAAGGAACATTTTAGTGCATGTTTTAATTTATGTTAGAATGGACTCAAATGTCAATTTGAGTGAAAGCATTTTTATGTTACATTTGAAAACATAAATCCAAATACACCCTTACAATGAGTCGGATAATTCTTTTTTTTTTTTTTGTAACAATGATATATGTACGAAGTATCCACTACCATTAGCAGTGACTAATCTTCGTTAAGGAACCTGTTGGGCACACAAGGTGGGTTCTCCCTTCTGATCCCAACTAGGTTTTCTCCATACACAAGAGTCAGATAATTTTTCTTTTAGTTAACTTTTGAGCTAAAATTATGTTTAGCTAATTAATTTTAATATGATATTAGAGGTTAACTTATTTTTTATATGAGCCACTTAATTATAAATACTTATTCCTCCAAATTTCACATTTTAAATTTCCAATCATAAATGTGATGTGTTTTAATCCTTCATCTTTCCTCTGATGTTATTTCTTTTGCTTTAAGGGCAGATGCCGCCAATATTTGGTTTACTAGAGGCTTTTAGTTTGTTCTTATGTGGGGCCCAACCCCTTTTTGTTCATAAAGAAAAAACTTCATCTTTAAATTAGCTTTTAGGATAAGCAAAATTATTCTAAAACTATTATAAGCTAGTCAAATAAATTATAAACTAGTTTATTGGACTTATCAAACATAGCCATGTAAATCTATATATTTCAAGTTTTAAACGTTTTTATAGCAACAGCTCAATATCAATTTCTCTTTTTTAATTCTTGAAGAACAATTCCCACCATGTATGTGTTTGGCAGTTATGATTAAGTTATTAAAATTTGAATGTTATTATTATCACTACAAATGTCAAACGGGACATTGCTAAGGTCAAGGGTGCACAATAATGGTGTTGCAGACAGATGACTTACTATAATATATAAAGGAAAAGATTGACACCTCCTTTTATCTGGAGGATTCTTTCAAATGCTCTTAAGTGTTTCTTTTTTATTTTACTTTTATATCTTTAAACTTTTCTTTTCTTTTCTTTTCTTTTGAGGGACAATGAAAGAGATTGGAGATGCCTCTTTGGCTGTCTGTGTAAAATTCATGAATAACTCTTTGATATTTCATTTACTGAATTGAATTGTGTTACAAATGATGAGGCTATTGCTGTATATATAAGCTTGGATATAGCCTCTACTAAAGAAACAGAAAGCAGTTACTAAATAGATCAGCTATATCTAATAACAACTAACCTAACAGAACTAACCTCCTCTAACAGATTAACTAACTTTTACTTTTCTGCACTCCCCCTCAAGTTGGTGCATGCAAATTTATAATGCCCAACTTGGGAATTAAAAGTTCAAATATGTCTCTGCCTAGAGGTTTTGTTAACACATCTGCTATCTGCTCTTTGGTTCCAATCTTCACAGGTTCTATGTCCTTTGATGGAACTCTTTCTCGAACAAAGTAACAGTCCATCTCAACATGTTTAGTTCTTTCATGAAAAACAGGATTCATTGCTATATGCAATGCAGCCTGATTATCACAAAATAACAGTGTTGGACCTGTTTGGGAAGACTTTAATTCTGTCAGGAGCCATCTTAACCAGACTAACTCACTTACTGTGGCTGCCATTGATCTATATTCTGCCTCAGCTGAAGATTTAGCTACAACAGATTGTCTTTTAGTCTTCCATGAGATTGGAGCACCTCCAAGGAGAATCATGAAACCTGTACAAGACCTTCGAGTGTTGGGACATCCTCCCCAATCTGCATCACAATAAGCCTGCAGACTGAGATCATCTTCTTTTGACAGCAGAATTCCTTGCCCTGGAGTCTTCTTCAAGTATCTCAAAACTCTTTCCACAGCATCCATATGAATTTGTTTAGGGGCTGTCATAAATTGGCAGAGGGTATTCACTGCATATGTGATGTCAGGCCTAGTCACAGTCAAGTATAGTAATCTGCCAAGCAGTCTTCTATACCTAGAGGCATCTGCATCAGGGTCTTTGTCACTGGTTCTTAAGTTGCAATTTTGCTCCATTGGAAAGTTGCTTGGTTTACATTCTTCCATCTTAGTTTCCTTTAGGATATCTAGAATGTACTTTCTTTGACTGAGAACAATTCCTCCCTTTGTTCTTGAAACTTCAATACCTAGAACGTATTTTAATGTTCCTAGGTCCTTTATACTGAACATCTTGTCCAAGTGCAGTTTTACTTTGTTCATAAAATCCAAGTTATCTCCTGCCAAGATGACATCATCCACATATATGAGAGCTGTCATGAAGACTCCTGGCATATCATAAATGAATAATGAATGGTCTGCCCTTGATTGCTTGAAACCAATTGTGTTCAAAGTATTTGTGAACTTTTGATACCAATTTCTGGAAGCTTGGCGTAGTCCATAAATTGACTTCTTCAATTTGCAAACCCGGTTGTCTTCCTTCTTTGCAAACCCTTGAGGGATTTTCATATAAATCTCTTCAGTTAAATCTCCATGAAGGAAGGCATTATTCACATCTAATTGGTGAATATGCCATCCTTTCTTTGCTGCTATAGTGAGGAGGCACCTCATGGTTACTAGCTTTGCCACAGGTGCAAAAGTCTCATGAAAGTCTTCACCTTCTACTTGTGTAAAGCCTCTTGCAACCAACCTTGCCTTGTATCTCTCTATATCACCATTTGGTTTGTATTTGACTTTGTAGATCCACTTTGAATCCACAACCTTCTTTCCTGGTGGAAGTTGTTCCAAGGTCCAAGTCTCATTCTTTTCCAATGTCTCAATCTCCTTCATCATTGCTTCCCTCCATTCTTTATGAGCTACTGCCTGTATAAAATTCTTTGGCTCATCTCTAGAAGAGATGGCAGCTAAAAAGGCTAGACGAGAATGAGTAAACTTGTTATATGACAAATAGCTAGACGGAGGATAAAGAGATGAAGTTAAACCAGACATTGGTGGCATAATAGATGAAGGCAATTCAACCTCATAGTCTCTCAATTGACTTGAAAGTTGTCTCATCCTTTCACTATGTCTAGGCAGTTGTTGAGTTAAGATCTGATCATATTGTTGAGTTATGACCTAATCATTCTGTCTCTGCTGTTCCTGTACAGCATCATGTACAGTTTCTGTTTCTGTTGTTCTGCCATCTTGTTCTGTTTCAGTCATCTGAAATCTGCATGATTCATGTTGTATCTGCCCTGTCTCATCTTCATAAGAGATAGGTTGATTCAAATGTTGCCTTCCCTGTTCCTTTAAATTTCTGAAAGGAAACTCATTTTCAAAGAAAATTACATCTCTTGCCACATGTATTTCTTTCTTTTCAATGTCATAGGTTTTATAGCCTTTCTGGCCCACAGGATAACCAATGAAAATATTGGCTCTCCCCCTTTCATCAAATTTCCCATCTTTCTTGGGTTTTAAAACATATGCTAAACAACCAAACACTCTTAAATGTTCATAATTTGGTTTCTTGTTGAAGATAACCTCATAAGGTGTTTTGTTCTTTAGGATCTTAGTAGGCAATCTGTCAATTATACAAACTGCAGTAAGAACACACTCACCCCAAAACATAATAGGTAAGTTAGCATGGAATTTTAAAGCTCTAACTATTTCTAAGATGTGCCTATGTTTCCTCTCTACTACTCCATTTTGTTGGGGAGTGTAGGTGCAAGACAGTTCCATAACAATGCCTCTTTCACTATAGAAACTTTGCATATGATTGGAAGTAAATTCTAGTCCATTATCAGTTCTAACTCTTTTAATTTTCTTTCCAAACTGAGTTTCTATCATCCTAACAAACATAGGTAGATAATTTTCAACTTCAGATTTATGCTTCATCAAATATATCCAAACTCCTCTACTATAATCATCTACAATAGTGAGAAAATAATGTGCTCCTGTTATAGAGGCAGTGGCATGCCTTCCCCATATGTCATAGTGTATCAAATCAAAACAATCCTTAGTTTTTATAGTACTTATAGGAAAGGGCAGCCTTGTTTGCTTAGCCCTAATACAAGAATCACAAGGAACTATTTTTCTATCTACATTAGGAATGTAATCTATGTTACTCATCTTATTGTCAGATGTATGCCCTAACCTTTGATGCCACACATCTGAGTTTACAGTGTTTCCTACTTTCATGGCAAATCTTTGAGTTGGCTCAAGATAATAAAGTCCATTGTGGTGTTTAGCCATTCCAATCATGGTCCTCGAGGCTAAGTCCTGCACAATGCATGAATTAGCCAAGAAAATAACAGCACAATTGTTTTCTTTAGTTAATCTACTTACAGATAAGAGATTGCAATTGAAATCAGGAATGTAAAGCACATTGTCAAGACTCATGCCAGTAAACACATCTAGTTTACCTAGTCCCCTTATTGGCACACTAGAACCATTGGGGATATGGACAGTTTGCTCAGTGGAAACAAGCATTTCCTTAAGCAAATTTCTATCACAGGTTATGTGTTCTGTGGCCCTGGAATCTATACCATGTAAAATTCATGAATAACTCTTTGATATTTCATTTACTGAATTGAATTGTGTTACAAATGATGAGGCTATTGCTGTATATATAAGCTTGGATATAGCCTCTACTAAAGAAACAGAAAGCAGTTACTAAATAGATCAGCTATATCTAATAACAACTAACCTAACAGAACTAACCTCCTCTAACAGATTAACTAACTTTTACTTTTCTTCAGTCTGTTTGTAAGCATGCACGATTTGTGAGAATATTTGCTTCTCCATGGCATAAGAGAAATGTTCTTTTTTATTCTTCTTCTTCTTTCTTCTTCTTTCTTCTTCTCTTTACCAACTAATTAAAATTTAGTTTCTTGCGTTATTATCTGCTCAGCTTAAATAGAAATAGTCGTGAAAATGTGTTTGTGTAAACAATTTAATTAAGTATTTATTCAATATTTTTTTAAATAAGCTAAAAATAATTTATTTTTATAAACTTTTCTGACAAGTTTACTGAAATAAACTAAATAAAACTTATAAGAATATTATAAAATATTTTCATAAATTTATTTTCATACGTTATTCTTATAAGTTCAAATAAATTTTCTATAAGTTATTCCAAACACGTATGCCCTTAGTATTTAAACATAGAAATGATTAAATGCTGTGCTACTACTCCACGGTTGTAGTGGAGATGATTGATACGTCTCTTATATTTATATATAACATATTATTTTTAAATATAAAATAATTCGATATTTAGGTCAATATACAATATTTATACTGAATATTAAACTTAATTGTCCAAAATACAAATTTTCAATATATATAATACGCAGTGCAACAGCAACTCCATCAGTTAATACTTACTTAATAGCCGCCAGTACGGTTGCGCTTAGCTGGTTTAAGAGCTTGCTTTTATTTCTCTCTCTGTTTGATTTCATGATAAGGGGAGATAATATTCACCAAAAAAACCCTTATTCACCAAAAAAAAAAAAAAAAATGATAAGGGGAGATAATAGAGCAACTATTTTTCCTTACCAGACATTAGTACTAGCTAGACATGTTACTTTTAGATTTCGAAAAGGTTAATGTCATTATTTTACTTTAGTTATTGTGCCGTTCAAGCTCTAGTCAGTGGCCGTGGAGATACCTGCAATGTCATTATTTCACATTAAGGAATTTTAAAAGTCCTTATCTATATTAAGAGCCTTTTATATAGGTGAATCTAGGTGAGAGAGTTGTGACCTCATCTCTTCTCTTATACTAACAATTGTAAGGTGGTTATGCAATAGTTCAATAAAGGTGTGCCTCATGACTACCAAATACTCTTTCATGTAAATAATTCTTCATTTAGGATGGCACCCACGATGGCTAGGGTAATAACAGACATAATGGGTAATAGTCAGTATCCTAGTAATTACCCGTAAATTTAAATGATTATGAGTACCAGTATGGATACTATAGTACTGACCCCACCTCGCACCAACACATATGTATATGTATATATAATTATTTATTTATATATTTATATTACTAATCCATACAATTTTAACTATGATACAAAATTTAAAACCAAAATTAATTTAAAAATTCTTAACTTTCTAAACCTAATTACATCTATAATTCCTTCTCGGATGTTTTTATTTATTAAAATATTTTGATTTGTAATATTTTATGAGTAAATTTAAAAGACATTTGAATCATTTTTTAATTGTTATAACATTTCTTTTGTTAATTATTGCTTTTTCACAGTTAAAGTATGGGTAACGGATACAGGTATGGGTACTTAGGTATCTAGAGAGTACGAGTAAGGGTACTAAAATCGTTACCCATATGAGTACAAATACTTTTTTCAAACACAGATATGGAGATGGGTACTATAATATGTTACCCAGATACCCTATCCACTGCCTTCCCTATTCTTCTGAAACTCTTCTTGTAAATTGTAATTAGTATGGAGCACACGTATAGAGGAGCCTTTCTAATAAGCTCTTCCATTCGTTTGGGCCTCCCTGCTAAAGGGGCCTGGGTACATTCTACCGTAAAAAAAAATAAATAATAAACAAGTTAAATTTGCTGGAACCAAAGCTAGAAATTAATTTTAGGAGAATGCTAACAAGTGTTCTTGGGACATTGTTTAAGCAACTAAAAAAGGAAAATTTGTATAGAAAATAATATATTTAACATTTCGAAAAGTGTAACACATAGTTTTCCAATATAAATTTTCCTTTTATGGATTTCTTAACCAATACTCTTAGGGTACTCGTTAGCAAGGCCCTTAATTTTATATCAACTTATCATACCATGACATTCATAAATTTTAATTTTGGTGCTAAAGGGACATACATGTTTATGCAGTACTGGACAACAAATTTTTTAATCTAATTTTGGAGTGTACCTACAGGGCATTGGTTAATGTATCAATTAATATATACAAAGTTATTATTGGAAATCATCACTTTTCAATTGGACAAAATTTAGGCGCAGTTCCTTGTGTGTAGTTTTTACTGTTCTCCAATCACAATTCAACATATGGATTAACCAACCAATAGAAAAAATAGGAACATTTTAAATTTGAATTTAAATGAAAAATTAATCTATATGACATGTTATAATTAGTGAACAGCACAAACAACACCTATTTAACTCCACGTAAGTTTTAGTTTGTTTCCTTTTCAATTTTTCATGTATTAAATACATCCCTTTCCAATCCAAAAATTTTATTTTTAATTCCTTAATCATTGCTCTTATGTCACTGGGTAGTAGTATTTACCTAATTGAAATGGCTTAATGAAACACATTAAATGCTTTTTTAATAAGTAATCTAATTTTTTTTTGGAAACATGGCCTAACAATAATGGTTAGCAAGACTTTTTCTTTTAACGAAGGAAAATTGTTATATCTTGATGAAATGATAATTTGAAAATTTTGGCCACGACAATTGCGGCAGAATAAATGCTAATATCACACTCTTAAACACACTTATCTTAACATACCATCTGTTATTGGATGGATTTCATGTGAAACCATATATTTTGGTGGGTCTCACATAACCTAATAATAGAGAGTGTTAAGGAGTAGTGTAAAGAATATGATGCTAACATTTTTCAATTGCGGCATCAAAGCACAAACAGAAGCAGCAATGCAGGGAAAGTTCAATTTAGCAATTGCATGGTGGAGATCGATCCAATATCCAAGTCCCTAAAACGTATAAAATATTACTATACTAATATCGTGATGGTGAAAGATTGAATAGCATCATGATTACGATTAATTTATATAAAATTGTACACAACAGATTCATGTTGAGTTTATGATCTCACCTTCGATATTTTGAAATTATTTTTGTGACTCTAAAAGGTTCTGCAGGTTCGATGCGGGCCACTGGCTCGACAGATAATGATATGCAATATGATTCACAGAACAGAACAACTTCACTTTCCTTTTGTTTAAAATTTAATGCTTCTCTTTTATAATAATTTAGTATAAAATATATTATTTGATGAACTTTGGGTTGCAAATATTTTATTCTCCTTTCTAATTCTGGATGAGTTAATGTTGAGTATCAGACTATTCTTTCCATTTTTATATATAGATGGCTTTTTAATTCTTTTATAGTATGCGTTTCTGAGTAAAGGAAATAGAATTATAGAAAAGATGCAGAAAGTAGTAATTGGAGGTCTTAAGCTATAAAGAAAAAGAAAGAAACAAAAATAGGAGAGAGAGAGAAGAATGGGTGCAACCCTCTGTGCTTTAGCTTTATAAAATATAAACATAAACATATATGCTTAATGCTTTGTGTATTTCTGTACTTGTAGCTTTGCTTTGCTCTTTCTCTTTTCTTTATACTTTTTCTGTTTTCTATTTGGCTTTTGATAATTTATAATTAGTAAACACTTAATCAATTCATAATATCTTTCGCATTTAATTAGTTGTTACATGGCGCGGTGTCATTTAGACAGACCATGTGAGGTTTTTTGCAAGACTTTTTTTGATCGGAAGGTTTTTTGCAAGACTGATTTTTTTTTTTTTAATCATGCGGAAAGAAAATTGCAAGACTGACTTTGTTAATAAAATATGAAGAATGCTAACGAGTGTCCTTATGACACTCTTTAAGGAACCAAGAAAAGAAAGTTTTTATTGGGAATTAATGTATTTAATGTTTAAAAAGGTGTAATAGTTAGTTTTCCAATAAAAATTTGATTTTTTTAGTTCCTTAAAGAGTGTCTTAAGAACAATCGTTAGCATAACCCTTAAAGTATAAATATCATAATTACTTTATCTCTTTTCTTATTTTCTTCCCCACATAAGTTTGTAGTTTAGTGGTCAATCTTTGATTAGTTAATCACACAATTTTGGATTGAGGGTATTGGGTGATAATTGGATAAAACTCTTTTAAAATGGTAAATTCAATATTTGAATCTTGTAATTGTAAGTAAAGTTTGTGTGAGATGGCAATTTATTTCCACTACTGCCAATTACTCCTAGGCACCCAAGTCATGGTAGAAATGGGATGTATTACACTAGACTAGACTTAAATAGGCCTAGGTTTGTTTTGTAACTTATGAGTGAGAGTATGACTTATTACTCATCATATGCATTTTTTTTAGGCTCGATCTGACTTGGTTAAATGCATGTGTTACATGAAGGCCTTCATATAGGTCGACAAACATAAGTTTTTTAATTTTTAACTAGATATAACCTTTATAAAATTATTATATTTTATAGAAACTAAATATACTATACTAATATATAATTAGTAAATTGCGTAAATATTATAGATTCATAATTATATAAATAAATATTTAATAGGTTAGCCTAGTAGGCTAAATCAACTTATTCAAAAGCTCAAGCCTTGGTTCACATTGTTAAGTTGATCTTTCAAAAAGTGTAAGTATGACTTGTTTGCTAAATAAGTCTAACCTTTCTAAAGGGGGCGGGTAGTTCAATTGGTTTGAGTTAATAGTGTAAGGAGTTGAACAAGTTGAAGGATCGGGACTCAAACCCTGACAAAGGAGAAAAAAAAACTAACATAACAATTAACATACTAATATTTACTTATAAAAAAAGTCTAATCTATGTATGTCGAAAATAAGCTAGGTTGTAGGCCGTTGATGGATCGTCTGACATATTCCTACCCCAATACAAGGGCTAACAATTTCTAGGAAATAATAAATACGAAATCAATAATTTTATGGGCAAATCACGGATAATACCGAGGACAATGGCACTTGGCCCCAAATTGATGTCATCACTTCATTTTGTGACTTAAGTCATCATACACAACTCCTCTATAAAAAGCAGAGGGATCCATCAAGGTAAGAACTTTTCTCTTGGGGTGTGTTTGATTTAAAGGAGAAGAGAGAAGTAGGAGGATTTTAATTAGACATTATGTTTGGTTGAGAGGAGGGGAGGGGAAATAACACTTTCATGTTTGGTTCAGGAGGGGAAGGGAGGGATTTTAAAATAAATTTACTTTTAAATCCTTATAATTATTTATTTCAAAATAGACAAGTGAGGATATTTTAGTCAATGCATATAAAATGTTTTAAAATCTCTCCCCTCCCTTTCAAATCCCCCCAATATTGGACGGGAACCAAAATTGACTTAAGGAAGGATTTTACTCCCCTCCCCTCCAAAAGTTGAACCAAACTGAAAGGTTTAGAAAAATCCGTCCCCTCTCCTCCAATTCCTTCCAATCAAACACTATGTTAAACTCATTACATGTATTTCCTATAGTTATTGAATTGTGCATTAGATTTTTTATAGGTAGCTGACCCAATCTCTAGCACATCAAAACTAGGAGGAAGTCATCGCAATAAGCAAACTTTGTACTAGGACAAAACATTTTGTGCTATGAGAAGATAAATTCCTATTCCTATTTTTCATCTATGGCAAACACTTGTAGGAGACAAGACTTGAACAAGAGCAACCAAGGAATGGGATGGATATCTCCATAACAGCAAATGAGGCTCACGACAGACCATCTTCCTATCGTCTACAACCTATCTTAAATCCGACAGTCCCAAAGGTTAGAACTTCCAATCAAACTCCTTCTAACTTGTAGTGTTTTAAATTATTCCTGAAGCAACAAGAACAAATGTTCACAAAGTAACAAGAACCGTCAATCCTAATTTAGCATGCAATAAACATAGAGCGAGTGGCCTAAAATGAAATAGTTAGTGTGGATCCCGACACATGGGCTAAAAGACATCTCAAATCTGACAAACAACCATATGTTAAATGAGAACCGAAAAAAATAACCCAAGCCTTTAGTTGCTTCAGGCCCCTCACATTATTAGGTGCTCATTATAGTTTTAGTTATTTATTTTATGACAATATTATAGGAGTCCAATTTCCCAATGGTCCCCTACTATTGAAACATACAATGAATATACTAATCATCAATGTTGCTCATAGAGGACTCTGACCACATTAAATTCTATGTCATACCCTCCACCATGAAGAAGGTGACACATAAATGGGCTTACTTGTACCATTGGCTTCATCAATGGGTTTGAAGAGTTAACCCATAATTTTTTGACTCAATTCACATCTGGTAAAACCTAGCCCCAAACCACGCAAAGTTTCTTTAAGATTAGGTAGAACAAAATAAGAATAGCTCAGAGACACATGCATCCATTTAATCATGCTTACCTCAAGGTCTAAGATCTCATTAGGCCATGCACACGATTATAGATGCAATTACAAAAAGTTTCCCAAGTCACTAGCCAAGAAGAGTCCTGAGACACTTGAGAAACTAATGCATAGCTTCAAGAAGTACATTAACATGGAGGAAGTCTTCAGAGCCAAGAATAAGGCCAAGAAAGACAAGGAGAAACCTCAAAAGATGGAGAAGGACCCTGGTGCCAGTAACCAAAAGAACATTCCGAGGTTGCTAAGATGGAGATTTGACGAGTACAAACCCCTAAGATTCCCCATCGTAAAATCCTTGAGAAAGTGTATTATATGGACCTCACTGTGCTTTCACCGCCTCGAGTTCTCCGTCCAGAATGAAGCCTTGACAAGTTAAAATGTAATTACTACTATGCCTATAGGCACAATATAGAGGATTTCGTACCTCTGGTTCATGATGAAACTTTGAACAATGAGGAGAGTTACAAAACTACACCCAAGGCCCTAGAGCGACATGACCTCCTCGCTACTATAGATGGTATGAAAGTTGAATTCGGAGAATCCTAGCTTGCCACATCCCATTTAAGTTTCTAGTGCACAAGCAAGAGGCAACTACATAGGTAACCAAATGTCTTCAACAAATCAATTAGACACAAAGACCCCATATCACTCATGTACAAAACACGGTCATATAGGTCACTCAATGTCCCCATGGTGCTCCACACTCTATTACATGATGCGGTCATGACCCTAATCAACGAATTTCATGAAGGAATGAACAAGCACTTTATACACCTCAGAACTCTAAGGGATAAAGCCATACAAACCCGACCTTTATTTGGAATATGGGTACATAGTGTTGAGATTAGAATTGAGGACGACACCGCTTAATCGCCAAACTGACATCATTACTTCACTTCCTGACCTAGCCCTCATGTAAAGAAGCATAGCGAGTAATCAAAGTAAGAATTTATTCCTTAAGCTCACTTCACTCATTTCCTCCACTTATTGACATGAGTATCAAAGTTTTTGTTGGTACTCAACCCTCCATCTTTGATGTATCAAATGTTAGGTACCAGAGTGACAGAATAACACCACATAGCTAAAATAAGAGATGAGAAAAGAGGAACTGAATACACAATATTTACGTGAAAAAACCCTCAACAAATAAGGGAAAAAACCACGGGCAAGATCAGAAGAATTTCACCAAGTGGAAGTTACAAGACCCCTCTCTCTAAACACAAGGAGAGAACAATGATACTCTCTTGAAAATAGGAGAAAACACACTAGGAGAAACCTCACATGAAAAACTATAATTTTTTCCTCTCAATTTTTTCTCTCTAGCTCACTCTTGGCTCTCTTGGTTGGGATGATCATACTAGCACCCTTAAGCCTCCTTATATAAGCATAAGGGGGGCTCTCCAAAATTGCTCCCACCGATGTGGGACTTTAACAATTCTCCCACTTGAAGATTTGATTGAGTTAATCATATCTTCACACCACTGTTTCTGTCTTGCCATTTGCTAACGTTTCCGATAGGCCATAGGAGGATCGACACCATGTAAACTTGTCAGCATTGATTGGCTCTGTCATAACATCTGTTAGGTTGTCTTTGGTATGAATCTTCTGCATATCCACACTTTCTTCTTCTACCACTTCTCGAACGAAGTAATATTGAACACCTATGTGCTTTGTCCTGGAATGAAAAGCTTGATTCCTTGGCAATGTGCAAGGCACTCTGACTGTCACAATACACAGTGATTTCCTGTTGTTTGTGCCCGAGTTCTTCCATTAACCTTTGTATCCAAATAGCTTCCTTGCAAGCTTGTGTAGCTGCCATGTACTCAGCTTCTATAGTAGACAAAGCTACAACACTCTGTAACTTGGATAACCAGCTTATCGCTCCTCCTGAAAGTGTGAACACATCACCTGCAAAATCTGAGTCGACATAACCCCTGGCAATGAATTCTGATCCTCCAAAACATAATGCGACATCTGAGGTTCATTTGATGTATCTCAGGATCCTCTTGACAACATTCCGATGCTCTCTACCTGGATCTACCATAAATCGACTAACTGCTCCCACTGCTTGACAAATGTCTGGTCTTGTACATATTATGGCATACATAAGGCTTCCCACCACCGATGCATACGGTACTCAAGACATTTCCATCCTCTCCGCTTCACTGCTAGGGCCCATACCTAAGGATAATTTACAACTGACAGGAAGTAGGGTAGAAATTGGCTTATAATCTTGCATGTTGAAGCGCCGCAAGACCTTCCTTAGATAATTCTTTTGAGAAAGCCAAATCTTCATATCTTTTCTGTCTCGGTGAATTTGCATCCCTAAAATCTTGTTTATGGGTTCCCAAGTCCTTCATATCAAACTCCCTAGCCAATTGTACCTTCAATTCTTAGACTCGATCTTTGTTGGGGCCTGCCACCAACATGTCATCCACATACAACAGCAAAATGAGAAATTCGTTATTATCAAACCTCTTGTAGTATATACAATGGTTTGAACTTAGTCTGTTGTATCCAAGGCTAATAATGAAGGAATCAAATCTCTTGTACCAACATCTGGGCACCTGCTTTAGACCGTACAGAGATTTGGTCAACCTGCAAACCAAGTTTTCTTTTCCTTGTTCTTTAAAGCCTTCTGGCTAGAGCATATAAATTTCTTCTTCAAGTTCTCCATGAAGAAAAGCAGTCTTTACATCCAACTGCTTAAGATGTAAATCAAATGCAGCACACAAAGCCAACACTACTCTGATAGTAATATGTCTGACAACTGGAGAAAACATCTCGTTGAAGTCTATACATTCTTTCTTAGCATATCCTTTAACCACCAGTCTGACACGATACCTTTCCACTTGATCATTGCCATCTCGTTTGATCTTATAGACCTATTTGTTCCCGATGGCTTTCCGACCCTTTGGTAGTTCAATAAGTTCCCATGTGTTGTTTCTATGTAAGGCCTCCATTTCTTCCTGCATTGTTGTTATCCATTGAGAAACATCTGAACTGCTCAAAGCCTTCTGAAAGGTTTACGGTTCTCCTTCTTCAGTTAGAAGACAGTATGCATCATGGCTTGCCATAACATAGTCTGAGTGCCATGGTGGTGTTCTTGTTTGGCGTGACCATCGCCGAACTTCTATATCATTGGCCTCATCTGGTACTCGTTTCTCATGCCCTATTTCTACCTCAGAAGAAACATATTCTCTAGACTTTTTTTCTATCTCAACTGCAGTAGTTTCTTTAGTAGTGTTGTCATTTTTCTGCTCACTTTGTAGTTCATTTTCTGCAAAGACTACATCCCTGCTAACAACAACCTTGCGGGCAGTGGGATCCCAGAGGCGATACCCCATCACATTGTCAGCATAACCCAAGAATATGCATTTCCTGGATTTTGGATCCAGCTTCGTTTTTTCTTGGGAGTTGTACATCACGTACACAGGACATCCGAAAACATGTAGAGAAGAATAATCAGTCGGTTTTCCTTTTCACATCTCCATTGGTGTCTTCAAACAGATCCCTGTTGATGGTGATCGATTTATCACGTAATAGACAGTTTTAACTGCTTCTGCCCAGAAAGATTTGGCTACTCCCACTGTTTTCAGCATGGCTCTTATTCTATTTAGCAGAGTTCTGTTCATCCGCTCTGCTACACCATTCTGTTGAGGTGTATGTGCAACTGTGAATTGTCTTACAATACCCTATTGTTTGCAAAATGCTAGAAAATCGCCATCTACATATTCTCCCCCATTGTCTGTCCTCAAGCACTTTATTCTTTTGCCAGTTTCAAGCCCTACTTGTGCTTTGAACTCCTTGAATACTGGAAACACATCTGACTACTTTTTGATTGAGTACACCCATAATCTTCTGGAATAATCATCAATGAATGACACAAAATATTTTGCTCCTCCCAGAGATATTTCCGGTGACCATACATCAGAATGGATCAAGTCCAGTATGTGTTTGCTTTTAGTAGTTACTCTAGAAAACTTCAGTTTATGTTGCTTACTCATCACAAAGTGCTCACAGAAAAATAAATTCACCGTCTTGAGCCCGGGCAGGAGATTGCGTTCCGCAAGGACTTTCAAGCCACGTTCCGACATATGGCCTAGTCTGCGATGCCACATCATTGTTGTTTCTTCTTGGCTCGCTGTTGCAAGTGATGCATCTGCCTCTTGCAACGTATATCCTAAAAGCATGTATAGATTACTTGTGATCTTCTAAGCTTTTATCACCACAAGATTGCCTTTCACTACTTTTAAGATCCCACCTTCAGTATGGATCTTACACCCGAGGTCATCCAATTGCCCAATGGACAATAAGTTCTTCTTCAATCCCTTCACATGTAGTACCCCTTGTATTTTACGAACAGTACCATCATGCATCTTTAATCTGACAATAACAACTCCAGCAATTTCTCAGGCATGATCATTTCCCATGAACATAGATCCTTCCAAGACAGGCTCATAAGTGCAAAACCAATCTCGATGTGGTGCATATGCCATCTCGCACCCGAATCCATTATCCAGACATCATTAAGTTGTTTTCTGCCTTTAGAACTGGTTGTTGCTTCGCTATATAAGATTTCTCCATCATCTGAGGTACTTGCAACACATCCTTGAGATGTTGCTGCTTCAGAAACTTTCTCTCTATTCTTCTTGTTATGCCAACATTCCTTCTTCAAGTGCCCTCTCATACCACAATTGTAGCATTTAAGATTCTTCCTTCTTCAAGATACATGATCTTGACTCCCACCGGAGCCACGTTCCGTTGATCTACCTCTTGTCACCGTTAACGCCTCTGGTTGCTTTGAACTTTCTGACCTTTCTTTCTTATTCTTATGCCTGGATTCTTCTTCAAGAATTGCACCGGCAACATCATCAAAGCGCAGAGAATCAACAACATTATTATTTGTGATGTTGATGATGAGTTGATCATACGAATCTGGTAAACTCTGAAGTAGAAGTTCTGCACGTTCATTTTCTGCTATTTTGAAATCTGACACTGTGAGCTGAGCAAATAGCATATTTAGAGTGTTGATGTGATTCGTCAGCGACGTGAATTCACCCATTCGAAGAGTGCAGAGCTTCCTCTTTCAGAATATTCTGGTGTGAAGAGATTTGACCTCGTACAATTTAATAAGAGTATCCCAGATCTCCTTTGCAGTCTTCTTTTCTGCAATACTTGACAATACTGAATCTGTCATTGCTAGGTGCAAATTGGCAACAGCGTTGTCATCCATCTGTTTCCACTTTTGATCAGTGATATATCAGGGTCTACCATCAATTGCGTCTAGGCAATTATCCTTCCTCAGAACTGCCCTTATCTTCAATTTCCACAGGGAGAAATTACTCCCATTGAACTTCTCAATCTCAAATTTTGCGGTCATGGTTTTACACCAAATTACTTCCGTGAACAGTACAGTAAACTGGAATAATGACCGTAGTCCATAAATAGTACACCAGGTAAGTTCCCAGTAAAGAGAGGTGGGTCACTAATAGACACACTTAAATACCAACTCTTTCCTAGACATGCACTTTCACACTACCACACTTTATTTCCAGCAACAAAAATAATTCTTTTCTGATGTGGAAGATCAGACGATACTGCAACCACAGAGCATACTAAGAATTTTCTTATGAACGCAACACCTTATCACTTTGTTGCAGTGGAATAGTGACCACGAACACTACAAGAAAACTGGTTTTAGCAACCGAATTTAGCGACCGATTTAATCCGTTGCTATCAACGACCGAATTTCTGACCGAATTTACCTTTTTCTAGAATTGGTCACAAATTCTATTTAGCGACCGAATTAACGATCGATATCATCAGTCGCAAAACATTCAGTCGCTAAGTCAAAGTTTGAAAAGCCAACCAATTTTGCTTATTTTTCGACCGAATTAGCGACCGATTGTATTTTATAATTAGCAACCGATTTGTTTTCGGTCGCTGAAGACAAAATTTAATGATTAGAGACCGATTTAGCGATCAAATTATTTCAGTCGCTAAATAAAACCTAAAATCTGATCCTTTCCCCATTCCCCCCGTTCACACTGCCCCCTCTCGAGAAACTCCCCTCCCTTCTCCCTGCGATTTTCGGTGCTGCTCCCAACCACCACGAAAATGGCGCTGCTCCCCTACACCATGAAGACCAGTGTTGCTCCCCTACACCACGAAGATCGGCGCTGCCCTCCTCACTTTGAGCCACCCCTCTCTGTTTATCTTCATCCCCAGCCTTCCCCGCCGTGCCTCCCTTCACTGGTGTTTATGGTAAGCACCAATGTTAGGGTTCTGATTTCTGTTTATGTTAGGGTTCCAATAGGTTGTGTGTCATGTTTTTGTGCAAAAGGATTTCACCCACTGGTTGTGTTTCCTTCTTTATGCTTCCTTGTTGATATTTAAGTTCTTCTTTGTATTCTGATTGTTATAGATGTATTCAAAGGATAAAAGGTGAAATACTAACGTTCCCTTTGAAATTGCAATTACAATTTTCTGTTGTTGACTTTGTTTGGATGATTAGTATATTTTATTTTATCTAGGTCTGAGGAGTTGAGTTATGTAATGGCCTCACCGCTGCTCAAGTTTTGATTAACTTGTGTTTTTTAATTGATTTTGGCCTTGTGTTGTTGGTTGACTATTTGATTCTTGACATAACCATTATCCATTCATAGGAACTCCTATCAGTAAAGTTTATTTGTGGCCCACTGCTCAATTGCCATAGGAACTTGGTATGAATGGTGTGGTTTGTTAGAAGTATATTTAGTGCCTTTATTAAGGAAGAATCTTACAAGATAATTACAAGTTAGTAGCTCTGAAATTGTGGCTGTAATTGATACTCTTAACTGGTTTGGTACACACATAGAATTAAGCATACTCTTTATTTTCAAGTTGGCATTAGGGTAGGTTTCCATACGTCAACCCTATCTCATTGCTCAGCAACAGTGACTTTCCCTGTCATGCCTTAATTCAAGCATTTTCTTTCCTTGTATTAGGCAGGTGTGTGTAAGTTTCACAATAAGAAAATCACATTCATATCGATCATGTTTAAGTTTGTCCAATCTTGTGATCATGGTGGTCTACTCCTTGTGTTATGGTTAACTACAAATGCAATTCTTGTATTTTCTAAAGAACCTCCCTAGTGTTAATATTAGGATACAAGTGGTGATATTGCATGGAACGAACTCTTTTGGATAATCATGCACGGGGTTCCATGATCCAACTTTTTACCCTTTATGATGGACTAGCTTTTGTTACATTTAAAACTATTGGCTTGTGTTAGCAGACAAAGTTGATTGTGAAATCCATGTTATGAAGTCGATTTTTCTTACCTTTCAGTGAGGGTGAAAGTATATGGACTTTAACCATATGTTGCTTGTAATCTTTTTCTTTTTCATATGGCTATTGCTTTTGGTCAATGAATCAGGACCTTTGTGATTGTGAAAATAAAATCCATTAATTTTAAGTATCTGGTGTAAAAATTTCTGGATAGATTTTATTTGCACAAACTGGATTTGAAGAGAAAATTTTGTTAGTGTATTTCTTTAATCTGATCTATGTAGTAGTTCTTTTTTTTTTTTAAAGTATAGACTTATTGCATACATTATGTTTGTTTATGTGAATGTGGGTTGGTTAACTATTATAGCAAGTGTTGAACTTTTATGAATTGTTAATTGAATATTGGAAGTATTATACATTATCAACTTTCCCACTTTTGATCTTGATTTGACAATTGAATCAGGTGGGTACAATGATTTGATCTTGATGTATTGCTAAGGAGCTTCAAGATAATGAAATATCAAATTATTCTGAGCTTGGTATTTGACATTTAATAGTTTTTAATCAGTTTTTCCAAACCTTGGTTTGTGGGCCCTTCCTTTCATGTTCTTTGTTCACTTTGAATTTGTTTTTCATGCTTTCTTATTCATTTTACAGATTCCCCATAAGGAGCTGATGCAATTCTGCGCTTCAACTTGATATTCAAGAGTTGCTTTATACAGTTTTTATATGGTTATTTGGTACAGTTTTTCCTTTTTAATCTTTTCCCCCCATTTCTTACATACTTGTCTTTTGTATCTTTTTAACACGATTGTTGAAATGAAATTTACATAATATGATAAATACTTTTTGATCATTATACCTTGAAAAAATTGCTTATAAACCAGCAAATCATGCGTTTTTTTTTTTTACCTGATTGTGAACTTCCCACATTTAGATAATCCCTCTTAGGAGTTGGTAGAGTTCCTCAACTATGACCATTTGCAGCTTTTCCACTCCCCATTCCTATCCCTTGATCATGCTTATTTAAAATCAGTTTTGAGATTGTCAAAGTTAGAACTTAGAAGGGCTTTTCTTGGCCATCATGGGGATAATCTTCTTTGTCCAAAACCAGAGTTGTGTACAGTGCTGTAGCTGTGGAGGATTCGATTGGTCTTATTCTTTGTTCAGTTGTCACCTAATTTTTGAAACAAAATCTATATCTATAAAAAAAAATTGCCACTTTCAAATTTGCCTTTAGTTACCAATTCTGCGTGTAATGTTCACTCTTGCATTAATTTCTACCTCACATGAAACTGAATATTAACCTTTCTTGTTCTCTAGTAGTGGAATATTTATGTATGTATTTTACAAAATACAAGCATTAATTATATTGTTGGGTACAAGTATTTGCATTTGATTCTTAATTGGTTTAATGGTACCAATGTGTGACAGGTGAGTGAAGACGTGGAGCGTGCTCTGGCAAAGTTAGGACCTGCAAGACTTAAGTAGAAGGTTTAAGAAGTTTTTACACTTTGAGTATGGCAATTTTTTAAATATTTATATATTAGTAATTTCCCATGATACCTATGTTTTTTCCAAAAAAATTTTCAAGTATTTTATCTGTATGTAGACCTAGCAATGATAGAATCTGATTCTCCATTACATTTTTTGCATTTCTTATAGCAGTCCTCTATCTTCGGTCAACACTCCAATATCACCCTTCTTCACTAGTTGCTTGGGGTTGAGGTACGTCAAATATTTTGTGTCAAATTAGACTTGGTTATGTGAATTGATTTGTTGTTTGTTAGTGGAGAGCAAAGCTCAATAGGTTGTTGGATGTGTGCTAATAAATTTAGTCAAGCGCTTGTTATTTGTCTCATTTATGTTTTCTTTGTCAGTGGAGAGCGGAGCTCAATAGGTTTGATATTTTATGAGATGCATGACTGGTTGTGTGTTGATAATTTAAAAAACCATGCATGTGCTTGCCAACTTGAATTGTTGTTTGTGTGTAGAGAGCGGAGCTCAATAGGTTGTGATGTTGTCTGAGATGCATGACTGGTTGTGTGCTGATAATTTAGAAAAAGTTGCATGTGCTTGTCTATTTGATTTGTTGTTTGTTTGTAGAGAGCGGAGCTCAATAGGTTGTTTGTCAATTTTTTCGTTCCGTACACTTTATGGTTAATGAGATAGAGGAATATAAGGCTAAAGTTTATTATTTTTAATGTTAATAATTTGGAAAAGCCTTAGTTTCCCGTTTGAGATACAATATCAATGAGCATGTGTACCTTTTCAAGTTACACGTGCTCATTGTATTGGATCTTGAATTGTCCAAGTTGGACAGTTTGGAAAAAACATTTTCTTCACAAAGTTAATGGTTATTCTTTGCATGCTCGTATCTTACACTTGATTGAATTTTGGTCTGTTTCATTTCCTATTGTTCTCCGGGTGCATATTTGATCGTGGTGGATGTCACCGCGTTCAATTCGTGTATACCAGAGACCAATGGGAAATGCTGCCAAAATTTCATCAGGTTTGAGGCATGAGAATTAAGGAATAACTCATAACGGAGTGTTGAAAAGGTTTGTTCTCGAATGGGATAGGGTCATACCCTGTGACAAGAAGAAGACGAGAATTACTCGGCTAAGTATTGTTGTTCTAGTTACCAGTCATGGAAGCTCCTGAGCATCGGAGGTGGATGGATAGAAGGAAGGAACAAGGTGGAGTGACATATGAGTTTATTGAGGGAGTGAATGAATTCATGGAGTTTGCTCGCAACTCTGAGGAATATCTTAGACAAGAGAAACCAAAGATGAGGTCTCCTTGTAAGATATGTAAGTGCAAACGGTATCATTATGGAGACGACGTGATGGCACATCTCTATGAGAAGGGGCTTATGCCTAATTCCTAGTATTGGACCAACCATGGTGAGAGATTGCCCCCGTTTCTGCTGGTTGTGGTGGACGATGCATACTATGGGGCTGGTGAGCATAGAGAAGACTACAATTCGTTCGAGCAAATGATTATGGATCATGCTGGCCCTGAAGTTGGTAGGGGAATTCAACAGGTTGGTGTGATGGGGTCTCAACACATAGAGGATGATCCTAACCCAAAGTCACAAAGATTTTTTGACATGTTCACAAGCTCCTTTGTAGGATGGTTGTTAGGATTAGTCCGAACTATCGGCTTCTCTGGTGGCTCCTAGCCTCAAGTCTGAAGGCAATATGACTGAACATGATTTTGATCAGTGGGTTCAATTTATGGGTAAGGCAACGCCGAGCGACAATCGAATGCCTAGAAATTACTATCAAGCTAAGAAATCAGTGGCAAACTTGGGTCTGGGTGATGAGAAGATTGAGTGTTGCCTGAATGGTTGCATGTTGTATCATAATGAATATTTGGATGAGAGAGTTGATACTTGTAGATTTTGCGGCACTGATCGTTACAATATAAGAACAGATAGAAAAGGAGTTGTTAAAAAACCCTCCTAAAAAAGATGAGGTACTTCCCGATTACTCCTATACTCCAAAGAATGTATTCTTCGATGGCCACTGCAGCTCACATGCGATGACATGATAACAATCGAAGGGATTCTAGTGTGTTGTGTTATCCATTAGATGGAGAAGCATGGAAACATTTTGATAGGATGTATCCGGAGTTTTCCATAGAATCTCGAAATGTCAGATTAGGGTTATGTACAGATGGATTTAATCTGTTCGGTCAATACGGTATAAAGCTTACTCGTGCTGGCCAGTTATTCTAACTCCATCTAACCTTCCGCCTGGGATGTGCATGAAGAGGGAATTTATATTCCTTACAATAATAATTCTAGGACCTTCGAATCCGAAAAGTAAGATTGATGTGTACATGCAGCCTCTCATAGAGGAGTTGAACCATTTGTGGAATGTTGGAGTCTTAACATATGATATGTCATTCAGGCAGAATTTTATACTGAAGGTAGCTTTGATGTGGACAATCAATGACTTTCCGGTGTATGGGATGTTGTCGGGTTGGATGACTGTAGGTAGGATTGGTTGTCCTTCTTGTATGGAGCAGTCGAAGGCATTCACTCTTACCCACAGTCGCAAGACTTCTTATTTTGATTGTCATCGTCAATTCCTTCCCCAAGACCATCCTTACAGGAGGAATAGAAATGCATTAAAAAAGGGAGGTGTTGAGAAAACTCCTCGGCCCCGACATTTAACTGGTGAAGAGATTTGGCAGATGATTAGGACGTTCCCATTCATTCATGAATCTGGAGGAGTACAAATACCTGGTTATGGCACAGAACATAACTGGACAAAAAAAATGTATTTTTTGGAGCTTGCCGTATTGGAAAACACATATCATCCGGCATAACATTGATGTGATGCACACTGAGCGAAATGTATTTATGAACGTGTTTGACACGGTGATGGATGTCAATGGTAAGACAAAGGATACATATAAGGCTCGGTTAGATATAACGGACATATGTAAAAGAAAAGAGCTTGAGTTGATGGACATTGGTGGTGGTAAGATGCAAAAACGAAGGCAAAATATGTGTTGAGTAAACCCCAAAGGGTAGCTGTTTGTGAATGGGTTAAACAACTGAAATTACCAGACGGGTATGCTTTGAACTTATCAAGATGTGTCAACTCTAAGGAAGGAAGGTTGCATAGAATGAAAAGTCATGACTGTCACGTATTCATGCAACGATTGCTTCCGATTGCATTCTCATCTTTGCCGAATGATATTTGGAAGCCGCTTATTGAGCTCAGTCAGTTTTTCAGAGTCTTGACATCCACAACATTAAAGGCTGATCAACTAAAGGCTATGGAACGTGATATCCCTGCGTTATTATGTAAATTGGAACAAATATTTCCTCCGACCTTCTTTGATGCGATGGAACATCTTTCCTTCCATTTACCATACGAGGCAAGAGTAGGTCGCCCGGTTCAATATCGTTGGATATATCCATTTGAGAGGTATATATATATTTTTTAAACTATAATCACAATGTTATATATATATATATATATATATATGTAACATATCCTAGGTTCTTACGTTCATTGAAAGAAAAGGTTAAAAACAAGGCTCGGATAAAAGGTTCTATTTGTGAAACATATTTAGTTGAGGAGGCCTTTACGTTTGCTTCTTTTTATTATCCATCTGACATAGAAACCAGGAGGACTAGAATCCCGCATAATTTCGACGGTGGTGAAGGTTGTTCATCTAGTCCTCAGATATCGATTTTAATTATCCTGGTCGTGCGTGTGGCGCATACAAAACACGTTGGTTGGATGAACACTATGAAAAAGTTGCTGAGCTGCACGTGCTTCAGAATTGCAAAGAGGTCGAGCCATATATAGAGTAAGTCATTTATATATTGCACGACCATATTTTTTTATGAATATATATCCCTGTACATAATTTGAAGATATGCTTAATCTCACGAATGCAGAATATATAGCAATTTACTAAGAGAGCTCAATGCGACATTTCGGATTCGCAAATTCATCAGGAGATTGCCAACTATTTTCCAAAGTGGTTCAAAAAATACGTAAATTAATTATTAACTTATCAACGTTCTAATTTATCTGCATAACATGCTTTTTATATATGTAACTCTATTTGTTATTCATCATGTAGATTCTAGATGGCTAAAATACCATTTTGGTCCCTTAACTTATTTTTAATATTCAATTTGGTCCCTTAACTTATTTTTTAGATTCAGTTCGGTCCCTTAACTTTTAAAAGATTCAATTTGGTTCCTTAATTTGTCTATATTGACTCAAGTTAATAACAGTGTTAAATGAGTTTCAAATTAGTCCTTTAAATTATTAACTTGTTTCAAATTGGTCATTTAAACTGTTAACGAGATTCAAACTGGTCTTTATATTGTTAGCGAATTTCAACCGGATCCTAAAAAATTAACACTGTTAATGACTCGTTGACGGAGATGACTAACTTAGGTCAACAAACATAAATTAAGGGACCAAATTGAACTTTTTAGAAGTGAAGGGACCAAACTGAATCTAAAAAATAAGTTAAGGGACCAAATTGAACATTTTAAAAGTTAAGGGACGAAACTGATTCTAAAAAATAAGTTAAGGGACCAGAATGGTATTTTAGCCATTCTAGATCAAGCTAACCAAATTAATGACCCTCTCTTGATAGCTTTGGCATGGGGTCCAAAAAGAAGGGTTCGAACATGCGAAATCTATATTATAAACGGGTATAAGTTCCACACAAGGTCATGGGGTCAAGGGATGAAATCTTCTAACTCTAATGTTTGTGTGCATGCGATCAACGGTGGATTAGAGGATGACTTTTATGGAATATTGACTGATATTATTGAATTAGAGTATTATGGTCATCCTCACAAAACGTTAGTGTTGTTCAAATGTGAATGGTTTGATAATACTCCAGATAGGGGTACAAATGTAGACAACAAATATGGAACTGTTGAGGTCAGGCAGTCACGGAGATATCAAGTGTATGACCCGTTCATCATTGCACAACAAGCGGAGCGAGTTTATTACACACCGTATCCCGAGGGACATCAAGATTGGTTGGGTGTTATTAAGATAAAGGCACGAAGTGAAATTACGGATAATGTAGTTAGTCAGGGAGAGACGGAGACTCCCTATCAAGATATTCATGAAATTAATGGAATTTAGATAAACTTGCAGTTTGAGTCGGAAGATTTTAATGATCTTGCGGATCCTGGGGGTGTTGACGAGGTAGTTGGCACTGTATTACTGGATCAATATGAATTGAATGAATCTAGCAAGGATATTGAATACATATCATCTGATGATGAGGAGAGTGAAAGTGAATTTAGTGACCGAGACTCCAACTAGGTAAGTTGTATATAAAAATACCATATTTGTGTTATTTGTTATTTAATTTGTTATTTGTTGTATAATGTACCATTTCATTAATTGCTACTATTCTTGTTTTTATTGTAACATATGACGAACGACACAGGTCGGGGACGTGGCTGTCATGGTTCTGGCACCTCTCGCGGTGGTCGTGTGAGGGGTCGTGGTGGGAGAGCTGCTTCCACCCGCCCATCAACTTTAGATCAGGCCCCGACGATTATTGTTGGCTCTCATGGGTCACAGGCTGATGATCTTCCGCCTCCAGCAGCAGCAGCCTCACCAGCTACATAGGCCTCACCCATGAGCCACCCCACACCATCCACACGACCTACACCATCCTCACGGGCCACAGCATCCACGCCGGCCACACCGGCCACACAGGGGTCTGCTGCCGAGTCTGGGATTCATAGTTGGGCCGGGACGAGAGATCCCACTGATGGGAGGGTATGGCTTCGCCCTGCGGCGAAGTTAGAGTAAGTTATTTATTAATTAATGTTGTTTTCTATCAGATAATTATACTTGTACATATCAATTAAATACGTTTATTGATAAAATTTATGCATTATTTGTTGTCAATAGCTTTTACCCTGCATATGGGCCTCAAAAGCAGATCTCTTAGTGTATCAAGGGCAAGTATAATGAGCATTGGCCATTGTGGAAGAAGATAGATAAGGATGTGCATGATATGTGGTTCAGGGATGACTTCGGGGTAACGAATAAATTTATTATTGTGTTAAGTATATATCTACGATATTATTATTTATTAATTTTGTTTCTTGATATTTTACTCTTTCTTGTTATGCACACTATAAGTGGTTGTTAGCGGATGCAGATCAGATACATAAGGCCTTTGAGTCGAGCGGCGCAAAGCTGGTTAAGTGGGCTACGGGTAGGGTTAGGGATGGGTCAGATGATAGGAGTTGGCTTTGAACTGATGTGCTGGAACGCCTCCGTCAATATTGGGTTAGTGATGAGAAGTTCCTGATAAAGAGCGAGATCGGAAAGCAGAATCGGGCTTTTGACACTGGCGCTCCACTATACACCGGTGGCTCAATAACCATTCATGAGCATTTTGATAGGATGGTAATAAGTCAACATGAATTTTATTGTTTTTAATTTAGTGCTTTATATATGTCCTTATTAATAAAAATTGTATTTTTTTGCTTTTATATATGTAGTCGAAAGAGCAGCAGAGAAAACCTATTGCAATTGAGATCGTGCACAAGACCAAGAAGACCAAGCGTGGGGAGTGGGTTAGCCCGAAGGTTCGGGACCTTGTTGTAAGTACTCTTAACTCACTAATTCATTTTCAATATATTAATTACTTTCCTTCTTTTTAATATATAATTACAAATGCTAATGTCTGACATATTATGCAGGACGAATTCCATCGCCTCAAAGAAGATGCCAGTAGTCAGGGGCAGGAACCGTCTCCTGAGTCTGACAATGCCATTTACTTAAAGGTGGTTGGCGGGAAAAATAAGAAGGGCCATGTATTTGGCCTCGGTTAGCTTGGGGATCAGTTCGTGGGCATATCAATGCCATGCGGACATTATGACCCTGATCCCAACCCAGATGTCAGAGAGGCCATCCTGAACATGAACGTTGAACTTGCGGCGAAGGATAACGAGATACATGAGTTGCGGGAGCACACACGACAGCAGGATAGTCGCATACATGAGCAGGATAGTCGCATGGAGGAGCTGTTTAGGTACTTGGGATTCCGACCTAGCAGTTCCGGATCTGACGGCGCCCACGTCGAGGCTACTACTGCGGATGCCGTTGCTGCTGATGCCGTCGCTGTTACCGATGCTGCTGCTACTGATGATGCTACTGCTGGTGTCGCTGCCTCGGATCACTTTGACATCGGCCCATTCCCTTCACCCCCTCGACACGTAGATTAGTTTTTCCATCTTTGAATGATACATGACAGACTATTTATATTTGTATTTCTCCTTGTCTTTTATATTATGTGTGAATTTTTATCGAATTACCTGCTTTAATATGATTTATATTTAATTTTATTTGCTTTAAGTTTATGTTAGTTAATTTTATTTTAATTAATTAAATCTTATTTTAATTTTTTATGGTATAAAAAAAATTAATAATAAATTAGCGACCGAATTGTTTTGGTCGCTAAATTTAGATATGACGGTTGATTTTAGCGACCAATTTTTTTTTTTAGCCCAAATTAGCGACCGGTCTTTCGGACACGATTTTTAAATATGACCGTTGGATTAGCGACTGAAAATTCGGTCACAAAATTTTAAAAATCGGTCGCTGAATTCGGTCGTTTGAATTGTATGGCGACCAATGTTAGCGACCAAATTATGAACACTTTGCGGCTGAAAATTCGGTCGCAAATTAGCGACCGAATACGGTTCGGTCGCTGAATAATTTAGCGACAAAGGTATTAGCAACCGTGTGTAATCGGTCGCTAATTCGGTCGCTGACCAATTTAGCGACCGAAAACCTTTAAATAGCAACACATATTTTTGGTCGCTAAAACCACTTTTTTTTTTAGTGGAACCATTGGCTCTGATACCACTGTTAGGTGCCAAAGTGACGGAATAATATCACACAACTAAAATAAGAGATGAGAAAAGAGGAACTGAACACACAATATTTACGTGGAAAAACCCTCAACAAATAAGGAAAAAAACCACGGGAAAGATCAGAAGAATTTTACTAAGTGGAAGAAATTACAAGACCCCTCTCTCTAAACATAAGCAGAGAACAATGATACCCTCTCTTGAAAATAGGAGAATACACACTTGGAGAAACCTCACAGGAAAAACTATATTTTTTTTCTCTCTACCTCACTCTTGGCTCTCTTGGTTGGGACGATCATACTAGCACCCCTTAAGCCTCCTTATATAAGCTTAAGGGGGCTCTCCAAAATTGTTCCAACCGATGTGGGACTTTAACATCAAAACCAGGAGGAAACCATAGAGGTGTGCAAGTTTATTATCAGGACAAAGTAAGTTTTTTTTTCCCTCTGACCGGGTATCCCCATAGCCAAAATTGTGAGATTAACCCTCGGGATTAGGACAGTAGTTAGATAAAGTCCTCCCCAAAGTGACTACTCTCGGATTCGTACATCTGACCTTACGAGTAAAGTTCGTTTTCGGACAAAGTTTACTTTCACTATAGCCAACCACTTTTGGGGTAGAAAGGTGCTTAATTGAATGATCAAAATTTTTTTTTTCTGTTGGATAAAAGATGAGTAAATCCGTAGGTCAATATTAATACATATATGCTAATTTTTAACCGATATATACAACCACAAGAAAATTAAATTAGTGCCATTTAACGATTTCAATACATCTACGGTTAATTAATCAAAGAAAGCGTGGAACTTCGGTATCATTTGTTCAGAGGAATATCAAATATTGCACATGTGATGGCCATACATGCCGGTGGGATGGTTGTGGAATTAACGAGTTTTTAAAAAACCCATTGACAATTATTATTAAGTGAATCAACTAATGCACCCAATTGTTAGTTGCCCGTAATTAAAGCTTGCTTAAAACTGGTGGGTTAATTATTGAGAAAAAGATACTTTGTTAAATAGAGATATAAACCTATAATATTCAAAATGGTTAGCATATAAGGTACTAATAGAATATTTTCCAAATTTTGCAGCTATCAGCTACTGTGTATGCGTCTACTTGACCAACATATCGCTATATAATATTTAATATACTCTGTTTTATTATTACTTCATAGAGTAAGTGTCAATATTTTTAATGAATTCGGACAAAAGGAGAATAGAGATAACTTTATGCTTGAAAATGGAAATATGATCCGAAAGAGTCAATTTGCAACACTCAGTGGATTTCAACTGATAGAGGATAACATGCATTATTTCTGATTAAAAAAACAAAAAACACTGTTCTTTCCACGTAATGATGAAGCTTTCAAAGAAATCGTGACATGGATGAATTGCACATCATGTCAATTATTTGAACAACTAAGAGGAACAATTATATTTGATGCTGCACATTTATACGATTTTATTTATTTTATTTTTTATTTTTTAACAAAAAATTTAGGTGAGTTGGGTCTCGGGGGCTCATCAGGGACAGGGCAGGCCTCAAAGCTCAATGAACGCTTACAGAGGTACTTACAGATTACCCACGAACGAGGTCCTCACATCAGCAGTGGGATTCAAACTCATGACTTTGTGGGTTATGAGTCGTATCCTTACCAACTGAACCAATCTTCGTTGGCACGATTTTATTTTTCATTATAAAAGTTATTAATTAATTAAAATATATGAAATATTATATTTGAAATTATTAATAATATAATCATTGCTATCTATTGCTGTAGTCATCCTCTTTTTTCACTTATTATCACCATCGGCCATATATTGTCACAATTTTTCCTTTTACTATTATGTTTTCCAATAATTAAAGAGTAAAGACCTAAAATGGTCCTTCAAATTTTTCAAGTAGGACAGTTTGATCTCTGAAAAAAATTAAAGGACAATTTGGTCCCCCAAATTTCAAAACAGGGGACAATTTGATCCTTACGGAGGGACCAGAACGTCCCCCGTTATGAAATTTGGGGGACCAAATTGTCCCCCGTTTTGAAATTTAGGGGACCAAATTGTCCTTTATTTTTTTCAGGGACTAAATTGTCCTACTTAAAAAATTTGAGGGACCACTTTGGGTCTTCACTCATAGTTAAACTTACAATTATCAACAATGTAACCGTTATTATTGCACAAATATGTAGAACACACATCAGTCAACGTGATCCATTGTGATCCATGCCTCCTTTCACTGCCAGCAATGGCACCGGGTTTGGTTTGGCGTGAAGGAGAAAGAGGAGGAGAGGCAGGAAAAAACGGACCAGAGGAAAAAGAAAAAAGATCATTAACATCATTTTAGCGTGTGTTTGATTTGGCATCAAGCGTATGTTTGGATTTCGACTTGCAATGGCAAAAGCACGTTTGCGGTGATGATTTCATGAATATTTTGCAATAAAACATGAAACAAAAATATTTGTCGTGGGAAACACAATTCACAAACCTAAAATCAAACACAAGTTTGGATGTTAAAAATGATTGTACAAAAATTATTTCTCATTTGCACATAAAGTTCAAAGAGTATGAATTGCACATGAATGGCCCACCATTCCTACAAGAGACATCAATACTCACACCTCCTATAAGACATGCTATACTATTTATTAACCCCATTTTTTCACCTAGCCAAAATGAACCTTCCCTCACTGTAATTCCAACCTATACAAACATACATACATACATACATTACATTCATACACATAAACTAAAGAAAAAAAGAAAAAGAAATAGAAGGAAACTTATTGACTATGACTTCTGTCTTTCATGGGGCCTGGCTCTTATATTAATTCAAATCCTTTTCTCAGCTGCCACTTCATTTTCCTCCTTTCACATCATCTCTCTCACTCTCACATACTCTTTATCAAAGTTTTGGTTCAGTGCCACTCTTGCTGACATTTCTCCTAGTATTCAACAAGCCTTTCTGTTAATTTGGATAGGCTCATTCACCCCTCATTATAGGTGAGGGTGCAAACTACAAAACTACAAAATGGGAAGACACTCTTGCTGTTACAAGCAGAAGCTTAGAAAGGGTCTGTGGTCACCTGAAGAGGATGAAAAACTTCTGATGCATATTACTAAGTATGGTCATGGATGTTGGAGTTCTGTTCCTAAACAAGCAGGTAGTCCAATTCTCCCTCCTTTAATCTCCTTTAGCATATAATCAAGGAGAGAAATTGTTAATGATGGAGTGCTGCAAATGATTGGTAATGCCTGAGGTGCCAACATAGTTGGGATGTCTTGCACTGCAGTGATGATTTTGCATACCATTTTATTTTTTTTATAAAAAAAGGAGATATTTTGTTGTGTATCTCTTTATCAATGTTGTTTGTTGGCAGGTTTGCAGAGGTGTGGTAAGAGCTGCAGGCTTAGATGGATCAACTACTTAAGGCCTGATTTAAAGAGAGGTACATTTTCACAAGAAGAAGAAAATCTTATCATTGAACTTCATGCAGTATTAGGGAATAGGTAATCCAATCCTTCTTCTCATGATAAAAATTTCCAATTTTTCTTTTCTTCTGTGGTTGGTTAATATTTCACACTCATCCTATCTGGCCTGGTTAACTTTTTCATTTTTTTATTTCTTGGCATGCATATCATGTGCTTTTTCAGATGGTCTCAAATTGCAGCACAATTGCCAGGGAGGACTGACAATGAAATAAAGAATCTGTGGAATTCTTGCTTAAAGAAGAAACTAAGGCAAAGAGGTATAGACCCTGTCACCCATAAACCACTGTCTGAGGTTGAGAATGGAGAGGACAAGACAAGGAGCCAAGAGAAAGTACCAGAAGTATCCAATGAATTGAACCTCCTGAAATCTGAGAGCTCCAAGTCAGATGCAGCTTCCTGTGAACATAGATCATCTTCAATTGCCCCAAAAGCCTATGCAACTGAGATGGAAGGTTCTTCCAGCTCCAAGATTAACAACATCAAAGATGACAGCAATTTGATGACCAATTGTTCCAGCAAAGACTTGTTCCTAGACAGGTTTATGACATCCAACCATGAGAGCTACACTACAAGTTGCCAGCCCTCAGATTTGATGGGAAATTACCCTCTTCAGATGAGTTATGCATCCAATGGTCATCACAATCTCCCAACTAATTCAAACTCTTGCCATTGGTTTAGCCAAACTGGAAGGTCCTTTGATATGAACTCAGAATTTACTTCCATCAATGTGATGTCTATTCTTCCACCTACAACCAACTCATTTCTCCCTAATTCCTTTTGCTACAAGCCATCTCTTTCTGTCCCCTCAGAAGAGATATCTACATCCTCTTTCACAATGAATGGATCCCATTACTGGGAAGCCAGTACCTCCAACAATAGCAACAACAGCAACAGCTCCTCTACTAAAGAGGCTCAAATTCATCTGATGGAAAGCCAGGCAGAAGAGGCTAAGTGGTCTGAGTACCTTCACAACCCAATGTTAATGCTAGCTGCTGTGCAAAATCAAGCTCCTGAATCTTTATGCAATGAGATAAAGCATTCCACACACATGGTACCTGATACTGTAGGTGCTATGTTGCCTCATTCCAAGCAGCAAGAACCATCCCAAAGTACTAATATCTTTTCCAAAGATATTCACAAGTTAACAGCAGCCTTTGGACATATATAGCAGGCTTTTACATAAACAAAGATTTTAGAAGGGGCTCCAACCAAGGGATTGTTGTTCTTATAGTACAGGTGTGTGAAACCACAGATTTTGGTATTGTATATAGGTCTATTATTACAAAACCATTTCTTCATTTTGGTAATATTTGTGAGCCAAACCCAATTTGTCTTTACCTTCCAGGGTGTGGGTAGAATTGCATAATAAGGATTGCTTTGCTTTGCTTTGCTTTGTTCTTTCTACTCTCTCTTTCTTTGCTACACTGTAACTGCATTACAATAGTGCATTTCCATATCTATGCCATCACAGTTGTTTATTGGTTCAAGGGAGGTTTCATTTTTCTTTTCAAAGTGGCTGGGACAGACATTAGTTACTTTTCCTACAAACAAATATCCAAATCTCTTTCACAAGGTATGAATATGAGATCTTCTCTTACCACACTAACTTTCAGACTACTCAAAATGACATGAAACTTGTGCAGCAATCACTTTGGCCAATCAAAGGTTCTAAAGGGTTGCCCATCATTTTCTTGACAGAAGAATAATTTATTCACTTCCATATAAGGCTTAACACTTTCCCATCTATGCAAGTTTTAATTTTATTTGCACAAAGAGGCAGTTGGTCTTGTACCCTCAATAAAACTACAAGTGAATAATGTTCTTTACTCACCAAGAAAAGGACAGGACCAAAGATTAAAGGTGAGAAAACAAGAAAAAAGATGCCCCTGGATAAACTTTGACATTTGTGAACATTTTGCTTACTTTATAATTTATATTATTTTTTAGGACAAAACTTAGATACAATTCCATAAGTATATTATGTATTGTTTTCTAATAACAATAGGACATGTGTAACAGCTGTTACATATGTTAGATTTTCATTAATGAGTTGTTACACATTTCCTATTATCATTGAAAAACAGCAACTAACGTATCTATAAAATTGTATCCTGTAGTCCAATTTTTTAAGACTCGGTTCTTTCTCTCACAAGCCATTGACGCACGGGAAGACTAATAACATGATCATGTGCATATAAGTTAGGTGGCACCATTTGAGACCGTTGATGTTGCTCACTTACGATCCGTACAATGTGACAAAGACCCTTAAGCTAGTAAGGGCCATATATGTGTGCCCATGTCTTCTAGCTCCTTGAACACACTTGAAAGATTATCTAAAATAACAACACATTACAATGGAGAAACTTCCAATTCCAAGAGGCAGAACAACTTTAACTCCATGGTAATTTCAGAAACTGCTTTATGGCTAGCCACATCCCTGCCACAGGTGGCAACATCAATATCCCTTTGGCTCTCTCATGTACGAAATCACCCTACACCCTACACCCTCCACCCTCCACAAATTCCTCCATAATTTGGGTGTATTTGATAGAACTGGTTGATTTCTACACAAATACACCGAATATACCTTATTTATTATAGATATTCTCCGGGGAAAACTCTCCCAAACAGAGATGTAAGTATAGAAAAATAGGAATTACAGAGAGACAGAGATGTAGAGAATGAGTACAGAACCACTAGGAATTCAAGGGCCTAGTCTCTCCCTAACCCAAACCAAAACACACTAACCGAATATCTATCTATTTCCTCCTACTCCCTATTTAACAATTACAAATAACAGTTACAAATGCATAGCAGTTACACAGTAGTTATACACTATTGGGCAATTACAATATTATAATAATAGTAGTTATAATAGCAGTTACTAAGTCTCATTATTATTCTGGCCTAATTAGGGGCCCATACCTAACAGTATTACCTTCAACAATTCAGATATTTGCTTAAGGCCTTATGTTAATCTAACATAAACAAGTTTATGTATAATCATTATGTCAAATGTGTTAGGACCCCAAATGAGAATGTGGGCCAAAATGAGAATTAGCACATAAGCTGTCCCAGCCCACTATGTGGAGAGTCATGTTAGAAGAAATAGGAAGGGGCAGAATGGGAATACCCATGTGGCAGGGAGTGAGAGAGGGAGTGAACCGTGCAAGGGGGAATAGAAAGAGAAAGGTATCTAGAAAGATCATTGTGAGTGAATATGGCTCTGTGGCAGTAGGAGGTTTCCTCCACTGTAATTTCTCTTTTTCTGCTTTAATACTACCATTAACAAGTTTAATACTGTTTCGTTTCTCTCTTTCAATTCGGGTTCCTACCAAAATGTCACAATATGATTAGTCTGAATATAATGTACTTGGAGTATATTAAAATCCCCATAAACCCTCTTTTGTTCGGGTGCCATTAAGAATACCTAGTTAACTTAGAATGTAAGAAATGGAAATAAGCCTCACAACAAAAACCGAAATAGAGAATTTTATGAATGGAAGTGCAAGTTTGAAATCTTGTTTTCACCTTGCCTTGAGCATTAAGTTTAGAAGTTACATGAAAATATGCGTGTGATGCTGAATTAACTAGTACCCAATTTCCTTTATACTAAGTACTTCGACTTGAAGTAAGATCTAAAATATTGTTATGAACCAAGCTCCTTTCTGATCTTTAAGATCAAGATTAACCAAACTCACACACTGACAAGAAGATTTGCATGTGATGCTGAAATTAGCTAGTATCCAATTTTCCTTTATACTGGGTACTTCGACAAGAAGTAAGATCTAAAATATATTGAGTTTAATTTTGATATATTGTCATTGTAAAAAAATTTATGCGGTCAACTAATCACAAATCATCATAAATGTGACTTTTAAAGTAGTTATGATAAGAATAAATACTTTTAATGATATGATAATTTGTAAGTGTAAAAAATCATAATCTATAGTATTTAAAGTATAGTTCACATGATTGTTGATTAGTAACATAATCTGTAGGGAGCATCAAGCATGCAAATGGTCTAGTAAAATCATTACACTATCAAGTTGATTGAGTTATAAGTCATCTTCAACACATACACATAGTAAGGATACATGAACAATATAACCGGGTCATAAATAGTACTTGACTTTGCTGATTAAACAAAGGTGATGGGTACAATATTACTGCAATCAAAATGCACATTTCCTATCACCAAAATATATATATATATATATGAAAGCACATTTCCTGCGGTAAGCATACACCAGAGTGAATAATCAGTACCTTCAAGTTTGGACTTCAAATAAATTATGAAAAACAATTAGTTTAAAGGCAAATAAAGTACTTATACAGTTGGCAATAAATAAATGCCATGTGATTACACGCTGGAGGCAGAGTTTCAGGTACACATTCAGTTGGTGAAATATTTATATTGGTATCGACATATCATTTTACTATTCACACTGCCACTTAATGATGCATTCATGCATATATTAATATTCCAATTTCTTGCTTAAAATCTTCCAAAGGTAAACCGTAATACAAAGCAAACCAGAGAATCTTTATCATTATCTTTATATCTTTATATAAAAGGAAGTAGGTCTAGGGTTTTTCAAGGGTTGTCATAGGGTTAATTCTGTAAATTTCCTTAGGGTTAATGGTTAATGGTGTTCCTCTATTACAATAGCTAACAATAAGCTGACAATAATTTGGAAGACATTCCATTTTGATCAATCTTTTTTATTGCCTTAATTGGCATTTAGTTTTAAACTCAAAATCTTAATTAGCCTTTATTTCAATAATATGAGTAATTTTTGCCATCATAGGAGCTGCTCTGGAATTTTTACAGGTTACATAATTGACATAAGTTTTAAACTTACAATCTTAATTGGCCTTTATTAAAATGATATAAGTTATTTTTATCATTATAGCGGCTGCTGTCGATTTTTAGAGGTTACAGCTTGAATGACCCTATTTGATTATCTTAATTAACATTTATTTACAAACTAACAAAACCTTAATTGATTAAAAATTTATAAACTAACTATATATTTCGTAGGCTGAATCAGACTAACCCTCTAAGTATTGTGATTACTGATTAAAGACAATACCACAATTGCACCTCTTTCTCCTCTGCAACCCCAACTTTCTCAATCTCAACAGATACATATTTCTAAAGCTACAATTTTGGTTCTATCGCATTTTTAAAATAGCTTTAATCCATCTCTCAAAAAAAAAAAAAGTACTTCTAGAAACTGTTTATAAAAGTTGAAATGCCAAGGAAACAAATATCTTTTCCTTTTACATGCTACTTCACCATGTGTTGACGCCAATGGTGTAACTAAAGTCACATAAATTTTTAAAATCTTCACCCCTTTATGTACTTCCACAAATTGCCTCTAAAAGTTGAAATAACTAACTCTTTTTATCAAATATATTATACAACTGACTTTACATAAAATTTTGTATTAACATTTTTTTATAAATCTCCCTAAAGTAGTCTAGCTAACTCTAACCAAAGATTATTCTGGAAGAGGTTCTTCTTTAGTAGGAGAATCAGAATTTCTATAAGCTGACCAGTCTCAAAACCTTGAGTACCAAAGAAAGTAGACTCATTCTTTATTTTATTATGAAGAAGACTATTTCCCTAAAACTCATAATGGAACCTACTTTAGTGGCTCATCTCCCTAATCACTTTCCAACTAGGAAACTGAAAATTGAAAATATGAAGGCAACCAAACTCTCTATGTAATACCCTGTTTTTCTTAAAATGTTTTATTAAGTTAATTTTATGTTTTTAAAATGTTGGTTAAGGGCTAAGTGGGATTTTAGCCTAAAAGTCCCTTTCTGGTACATGAGCACGCTCGTGCTCATCAGCCAGCAAGCCCGTGCTTAAAGTCAGAAGCATGTCTCTGATTTTAAGTTGAGCACGACCATGCTCAATAGTGAGCACGCCCGTGCTCAATGCGTGGACCGCGTCTCGTTGACGCTAAGTGGAGCACGACCGTGCTCAATGTTAAGCACGACCGTGCTCAGGTCCGAATGATATAAACGTAAGCAGAACCGAGGGTTTGACGTGAAACCCTGCTTTTTGGTGCAGCTGCGGCCAGAACGCGTTCTTGTGCTATTTCTCCTTCGTTCTTCGCCATAGTGGAGTTTTGAGGACCGTTTGAGAGATTAGATTGATTTGCTTCGTTGTTAATAGGTAATGGTTTTGTCCCTTTTAGTTTCCTTTCGTATTTTGGGATTGGAAACTAACCGGTTGTGTTCTTGTTTGCCCAAGGTTCATAATTGGAGTGAGCCGCTTTGGGAACCGTACCAGTTGTTATTAGGAGCAGTGTTAGAGCTACCTTCAATGCAGGTATGGGGAGAAGGGAATTGTTTTCATTAGGTAGTGGGGTAGAGTAAGGTTAAGGGTTCCTCATGACCCTGGTCTGTTGTATATAATTGTATGTTGCTAACTGTTTTGGTATATTATGAATATGTGTTATATTCTTGATAATTGTTGATGATATGATGGCATGTTAATTGTTGTTATTGACATGACCTTGGTTGATTGATGATATTGTTGTTATGATGAGTTTGAGATTGATGAAGTTACGTTAATTGGTTGAATAGGTTTAAAAGCCGTACTAAGTTTAAGGGGTTTAATCCCTAAGTTAATTGGTTAGAATTTGGTTTCTGTCCCTGCCCAGAACAGTGCAGTCGTGCATTGAGCACGGCCGTCCTGAACAGGGAGCACGACCGTGCTCCCACTTAAATTCTGGAAAACGGCCGTGCAGGTCAAACAGCATGATCGTGCTGCTGACCGTGTTGAGTGTGAAGCACGACCGTGCTTCACTTAAAAGGGCAGCACGCCCTCACGTGTCCAAGCATGACCGTGCTAAGGTCTAAGCACGACCGTGCTGACCTCCTGGACAGTGATACAATTAAAGGACTTAAGGGGTTTTTAACCTCATTCCCAATGATGATAAGTTGAGATAATTAATCAAAGATAAAGATTAGACAACTTGGTTATTAATTATATAAGATAATTAGAATAACAAGCTGTTAAGTCGGTATCCGTTGGGTTACCGCACGTTGATAAGTTGAAGTCTTGGGTGCTTATTGACCCAAGCATGTTGAGTTGAACCTTGGTGCTTACTGGCCAAGGGAGCCTTGACCCCACGGTTTGGGTCTAAGGTTACGTTGAGTTTGATGTTGAAAGTCTTGGGAGCTTCATGGCCCAAGCAAGGAGGTGGTTGAGATTGTTTGTTGTTGTGCCATTTGCATAAATCATTGGAGTAGTTGATGGGGAAGGTTCGACAAAGGGGAGATCACCCGAGAGTACGGTGATCTGGCCATCCACGGTAGGTCACCCAAGGTTTGGTGACCGAGGCCCCCCGTGATGAGGCATCCACGGTTTGATGCGTTGGCTATCCATGGGGTTCACCCAAGGTTTGGTGAACTGCCGGTGTTGGTGCTTTTATGGCCAATACGGATATGTAACTCCAAAGTCGTTCATCCTGAGTTAGTTTGGATCCACATGCATAGTTGGATGCATTGCATAGCATAGCATACTTGGTTGTTATGATACTGTTGGATGTTGATGTATGCTTATGTGTATGTTTACCTTGCATACTTTTCCCCTGCTGTTTATATGATTACATGAATCTTACTCCCTGTATTGTTTGTGTTTGGCCTGATTGGCATTTGCAGAGGATGACGAGCAGCCCGGAGAGGAGTGACTCTGAGGAGCCGCCACTTATAGTTAGGGCCTATTTATGTTTAGTTGTTCCTTTTGTATTCCGAGGATGTAATTTTCCGGAACGGTTATACTAGCTCTTAGTTGTGACATCGGGGTTGGGTAGTTGTTACTTCATGTTTTATCATTTATGAACTTCGTTTATTTTCCGCGTTGTAACTGGTTCATGTGGGACTTTTCTACTCATGGACAATTGTTTTAAACTTATTAAATGAGTGCATGTTTTTACTATTAAATTATTTATATTAATTGCCTTTTTACATGTATGGGTAGAAGGGTGTCACACTCTATATTAGTAGTATAACATTTTTTTTTTATAAAACAAAAGGGCTCAAGCCGCAAACAACAAAAACCTAGAAACCTCTAGGAAAAGAAACAAAACAAGCATCTGCCCTATGGGCATTACAAATGAACGGAGGTGGGTAATCAAAAATTCTGATTAACCCATCAATCTAAAGACCAAACTTAGCCAAAGCATCAGCCACCTGGTTGGCTTCTCTAAAAGTATGGTTCCAAGATATGTCACATCCCCTCTATGCACTCCATGAATTAATTCCACAAGATTGAAGCACGCATTTGACCTACAGCAGCCAACAGATAGAAGGGTCACTGCTGTTTTGGAATCAGATCACACCTGAATTCTCCTGTATCCTCTAGCCCACGCAAGAGACAAGCCATGAAATATACTCCAGAGTTCAGCGGCGATAATGGAACAAGAGCCAAGATTAGCTGCATAAGCAACCAGAAAATTGCCCATAGTGTCCCTTAAGACCCCACCACAGGCCGCATTGGATCCAGCATCTACCATCGACCCATCACAGTTGAGCGCCACTACACCATCACTAGGGAAACACCACCGGATGCCTGTTCCAAACTCCTCATCAAGATCATTCGAGCTGAGAATCTCCTCAATCTTCATTGCATCTTTAACTGCCATCACTGAACTCTTCACTTGGCCACAAAGCATTCCTGAAGAGACCAGTTTTTATTATTGAAAATACTATCATTCCTCCTCCTCCAAAGGTCTTCAAGAACAACCGTAAAAGTCAATCTCCATGCAGATCATCCTTCCTAACCAGATTCTCAAATATCCAACTCACCAGTTCTGTTGCGCAAAGAACTCCTGAGTGTTAGAACCAAGCACCACATTCCAAACATCCCTAGCAAAGAAACAATCCCTAAAAATGTGGAAATGGTTTTCATTATTGTCACAAATAGAGCATAAACCTGAAACTTCTAAGCCCCGCACCATTCTATTCTCATTTGTTAACACAATCTCAAGTGCTAACTTCCAGAGGAGATGACGAATTCTCTCAGGACCTTTCCAAGACCAGATCACCTTAAATATCTTTCTGTTACCATGGGCATTTTGACTAACAATTGCATCATAAGCAGACGAAAGAGAGAAAGAACCATCATTATTATGCCTCCAAGCAATAACACCATCAACATTATCTCTGAAGGGCGGAACCATGGCTTTAATTCTATTGGAAATGTTTGTGGGGAGGATATTGGAGAACTTACGCCAATCCCACTAATTCCCAGAAATAAAATCCTGCACCACTTTTGACAAGTCTAAGCCAGCTCCATTATTATGAACCTGGTATATAAGAGGACCAATATTGGGCACCCAATTATCATTCCAAAATTTAATCACCTTGCCATTACCAATTCTCCAGCTAACATTATTCTTGAAAACATCCCAGCTATCTCGAATGCCTTTCCAAAAATTGCTTCCCATTTTATTTTTGTTCATAACCGGAAGAATATGATTCTCACAGCCATATTTCTTTCTAATCAACTTTGGTCCACAATAAATCGGTTTGTGTACAAAATCTCCAGTTAGCTCTCATCATATACGCTGAATTGACCTCCCTAGCTTTTCTCAGACCCAAACCACCATCCTTCTTAGGCTTACAAACTGAGTCCCAAGCCAAAAGGTGAATTTTCTTATGGTTTACTGTGTCACCCCAAATAAAGCTTCTGCAAGCTTTATCAACTTTGTCACAAATACACTTTGGGAGACAAACTATTTGCATAACATAAGACAGAAGAGCTTGGAGAACGGTCTTAGTTAAAGTCACCCTCCTCGCGAAAGAAAGATTTTTAGCCTTCCAATTGCTTAACCTTTGATTAACCTTCTACAAGATAAACTGATAAGTATTAGTAGTAACTTTTTTGTGGAGAATAGGAACGCCTAGGTATTTTCCCAAATCATCAGTCCACAGGATACCCAAGCCATCACTTAGCTGATCCTTTACATGCCAGCCCACATTCTTGGAGAAATATACTCTAGACTTGTCTTTACTAACTTTTTGACCTGAACTTTTACAAAACAAATCCAAAACAGTTTGAATATTTTGGACTTGTTCCATAGAGGCCTCGGGAAAAAAATAAGAGTTCATCAGCAAAGGCTAGATGCGAAATACTAGGGCCTCCCCTACTCAAACAAATTGGCTTCCACAACTTCTCATTCACAGCAACAGAGATGAGTTGGAATAACCTCTCAATGCACAAAACAAATAAGAAAGGGGATAAGGGGTCACATTGTCTTATTCCTCTAGAGGGAAAAAACTCCTCCAAAGCTTCACCATTCCAAAGAACGCTCAATGTAAAAGTAGAAACGCAGTACCATATAAGATTAATCAAGGCCTCAGGAATGCCAATGTCTTCCAAGGTTTCGTTGATAAAACTCCACTTTAGCCTATCATAAGCCTTCTCCAAATCAATTTTAATAGCCATCCAGCCTTTGTTTCCTGATTTCCTTCTCATAGAATGAAAAACTTCTTGAGCCACAATAATATTGTCCCTACTTTGACGATTAGGAACAAAACTACTTTGGCAAGGACCAATAAGTTTCCCCATAAGACCACGTAATCTTTGAGTGACTATTTTAGTGATAACTTTATAAGAAACATTGCAAAGACTGATAGGTCGAAAATCTCTCATATTCGTCACCACATCTTTTTTAGGGATCAAAGTGATTAGTGTTTTATTGATCTGTCAGACCAATTGGGGGTTATCAAACACCCTACACACCAACTCACAGAAATCTTCACCCACTACCTGCCATTGACTTTTGAAGAAAATTACTTGGAAACCATCAGGACCCGGAGCTTTGAAGTTTCCCATTCTCTTTATCGTTTGGAAAATCTCCCCTCTAGAGACTCACTTCCTCAAACTATCAATTTCTGTAGGTTCAATTATAGGAAAGGCCCCTGACAAAATAAAAGGTTCCTCTTGCTCACCATCATTGAATATAGACTTGTAGTAATCTGTTGCAATTTGTTCCAATTTACTAGTATCGTTTACCCACTCTCCATTTTCATCTTGGAGCAACTCATACTTGTTTCTATTTCTTCTAATAGCCGTAACACCATGGAAATATTTAGAATTTCTATCCCCACGTTGGATCCACTTGGCCCTAGACTTTTGAAACCAAAGTATCTCCTCCTAGGCTAAAACCTTCTCATATTCTCTCCAGGTAGCAACATAATCATTTTCCACCTCAATACCACCACTTAAGTTGCGCTGAAAGTCAAGCTCTTCCAACCTATTAAGAAGTTTCTTTTTCTTCTTAAAAATACAACCAAAAAATCATGATTCCACACCCTCAGATCATGTTGGAGCAAGGTGAGCTTTGTTGGAACCAAAATAATTTGGATTAAATAATCTCTAAGTTTTGATGTTAACAAAAAGGATTAAATTTGTATAGCAAAGTGTTAGAAGTAATCTAACAAGTGCCTTCACCCTTTAAGGATCTCTGATTTTATATAAGTTAAAATGTTAAGTCTATTTACTTTGCAATCCGCGTCCATATATTATTTTATTGAAAGATTCCCTGAGTGGTCGAGTCCACTCTATAACTGGAAGGATCTCCATTAACTCAAGTGCCACGTCAGTGGACGAGCGCTTGAATGTTTCTAGTAGACGGAGAAATCCCTTTCAAGTAGACGCGAGTTACTCTCCAATAATAACATTAATTTATAAGTGCCACGTCACTGGACGGAGATTTCAAGTAACTCAAGTTCTGGCAAGACCGTTGTTTTAAGTAGACGTAGAATTTTTGCCACGTCAGTGGACGGAGCCTTAAAACTCTTCTTACTTACCTTGCCTTTACAATTGTTTTGATGGATGAAGAACTTGAGAATTTATATTCAATCTGAACCAAAGTGAATTTATTTCATATGATTGATATTTATTTCAAATATATATAATGGTCCTTCTCATTTGCTATTAACGATTTTATTGTCTTGTTTCTATGAGAGAAACATAGTACATATAAGGAATTACAAAAAGCAATATAGTACAATGCAACACAACTTGTACACTGTCACCTTTTACGCTGGAATAGCTGGAATTTGTACAAGGAAGGCAAGCCAGTTTTTCAAGTTGCATTTGCTCAGAGGTGTGCCCATTTCATGCAAGAATATTGTCATATAGTACAAAGGCCACAAGCAAGCTTAGTCACAATGGATATTACATGGTTGATTCTATCCCTAAACGGAAAATTCAAATACAACCGTTGACGATTTTGAAGAGAAGAGCAAGGACTCTATAAATAGAAGACTAAGGCTTTTGAAAAAAGAACTTTTGTGCATACACAGAAATCTCAAGAAATCTCTTGCGAGAAAACAATCTTTTATTCTTTCAGAAAGCAAAAGTCTGTAATATCTTAATTTGAATATTGCTATAATATTCATCTGATCTTAAACTTTCATATTCTCACACATAGTGAGTTAGAAGATCATAGAAACCCAAAACTCTTTGTTAAAGGTAGAGCCTGAAGAGGCTTGGTAAGAAAGGAATACTTGTGAGCCTGAAGAGGTGTTGAATACTTGCTGTAATCTATTTGGAGAATAGTGGAGAAAACCTTCAAGTAGAAGGGACTGGACGTAGCTCTTGGTTGGAAGAGAGTGAACCAGGATAAAACAACTTGTGTGAATCTTCTAATCGTTTATCTCTTTAGTTTTACGTGTTTATACTAACTGTGGGGATTTGAACTTGAATTTGTTATTCTTTCAAAAGGTTGTTTTTTTGTGTGCTTTATTCTGCTTCTTTATCTTTGAGTGAGAAAACTATTCTTGAAAAGGTTGTTTTCGAAAAATATTAACAAACACAATTCAACCCCCCCCCCCCCCCCCCTTTCCCCCCTTCTTGTATTTGCCTATGTCAACTTCAGTTGGTATCAGAGCTCAGCCTCGAAAGGGTTGAGCATCTAACAAGTGCTGAGGAAGTACGATCCTACAACCATGGATGCAGAAGGACAAGCTATCAACAGACCTCCACTCTTTGATGGAACTGACTATGATTATTGGAAGAAGAGAATGATGGCCTTCCTAGATGCGCAGAACCTAGACATCTGGGAACTGATTGAGAATGGCTATTCTGAGCCAAGAGGTGAAGATGGAGCAGTCTTGGCTAGAGCAGATTGGAGTGTAGATCAAAAGGCTAAACATCAATTAAATCTCAAGGCCAAACATTACTTGATGTGTGCCATTACCAGATCAGAACATGATAAGGTTCACAGTTGCAACACAGCAAAAGAAATCTGGAATACACTGGCTCTTGCTCATGAAGGGTCATCACAAGTGAAGGAGTCAAAGATAAGCATGCTGGTACACCAGTATGAACTCTTCAAGATGACTGATCATGAGAGTATAGATCAGATGTTTGGAAGATTTTAAACAATAACAAACAGTCTTAGATCTCTGGGGAAAATATATGAGAATAGAGATCATATCAGAAAGATTCTGAGAAGTCTCTCCAAGCAGTGGAGACCAAAGGTCACTGCCATTCAAGAAGCTAAGAATCTGAACACTCTATCTCTAGAAGAGCTTCTAGGGTCATTAAAAGTTCATGAGCTTGACCTAAATGAAGAAGACAATTCCAGAAAGGGAAAATCCATTGCTTTAAAAGCAAAGAAAGCAAGCTCTTCAAAAGTCCTCAAAGCTGCTGAGCCTTCAGATGATGCTAAACCTTTAGACAGTGATGAAGGATCAGATGAAGATGAATTATTTTTCATCTCCAGAAAGATACAACATATGTGGAGAAGGAAAGGTAACTTCAAGAAAAAAGCCGTTCAACAAGAAATTTTCTAAGGAGAAATCAGACTCCAAAGAAAAAGGTCCACCTCTGTGCTTTGAATGCAAAAAGCCAGGCCATTTCAAAGCTGACTGTCCTGACTTAAAAGAGAAGAAGTTCTTAAAGAAAAAGAAGGGCTTAATGGCTACATGGGAGGACTTGGACTTATCCTCATCAGATGAGGAAGAGGAAGCCGAGGAAGAGGCAAACATTTGCCTCATGGCTGACACATCATCAGAAAATGAGTACACTGATGATGATGAGGTAACAGATTCTGAACCTTCTACTCTCAAAAATGCCTTTGATGAATTACTGTATGACTCATCCATACTATCTCATGAATACAAAAGTCTTCAAAAGAAATTTGCAAAATTAACAAAAGAATATGATAGAGTCTGCATTGAAAAACAAAGTTTAGTTCAAGAAAATAATAAGCTGAAATCAGAGAATGTCAGTCTAACTGACAAATCTGAATGTGAGCTTGACAATTCTTATGAAGTTGCAAAACTGAAACAAGATGTAACATACTTGACAGACACTCTGTCAAAATTTGTAGGAGGCTCAGATAAGCTTAGTCTTATCCTAAGGTATTCTAGGTCACCATTTGATAAATCTGGCCTTGGTTATGATAATAAGAAGCATGAGGCATCTTACATTAAGTCAAAACCACCTATGCAGCAGAGAGCTTCAAAAGCTCTAGCTAGGTATACTAAAGCCAAATCAGGCCCGTCCAACACCTTTTGTAAAGTGTGTGGAAAAAGTGGGCATTCTATACATCTAGATGCATACATAATAGAAATACTAAATATTCTCGTCCAAAGGAAACTAACATGAAAGGACCCAAGTCAGTTTGGGTACCTAAGGACAAGATAATACCTGTTGCAGATTTGCTTCACAACAGGAAAGAAACAAACGTCCTGGTACTTGGACAGTGGATGCTCACGTCACATGACGGGAGAAAAGTATATGTTCCAAGACCTTAGACATAAGGATGGTGGCTGGGTGACATTTGGAGGAAACCAGAAAGGAAAGATCACTGGTATAGGTAAAATTGGTAAACATCCTTTTCCCTCCATTGATAATGTTCTTTTAATAAATGGTTTAAAACATAATCTACTGAGCATAAGTCAATTATGTGACAGTGGATATGATGTTTCTTTTAATAAGAACATGTGTTATGTCAAGAAGAATGATGGATCAATCTTATTCACTGCTAAGAGGCAAAATAATTTGTGCAAAATTGACTTGGAAGACCTCTCAAATCAGAGTGTCTCATGTTTAGTGTCCATTGAGGATGAGCGATGGATTTGGCATAAAAGGCTAGGTCATGCAAACTTGAGATTAATCTCAAAGCAAAATAAGCATAACCTCGTGAGAGGATTACCAAACCTTAAGTTCAAATCTGATGCTCTCTGTGATGCATGTCATAAGGGAAAACAAGTCAAAGGTTCTTTTGAATCTAAGAATATTGTTAGTACCAAGAGACTACTAGAACTGCTACACCTTGATCTTTTTGGTCCAACAAGGACTGCTTCTATCAGTGGTAAGAAATATGGTCTAGTCATTGTAGATGACTATACTAGATGGACATGGGTTATGTTCCTTGCTCACAAGGATGAGTCTTTCAAGGTCTTTTCTGTATTCTGCAAACGTGTACAGAATGAAAAAGGGCATGTGTATAGCTTCAATTAGAAGTGATCACGGGGGAGAATTTGTCAATGAGCTATTCAATGAGTTTTGTGAAGAAAGTGGTATTCAACACAACTTCTCAATACCAAGAACACCACAGCAAAATGGTGTGGTAGAGAGAAAGAACAGATCTCTTCAAGAGATAGCTAGGACTATGCTCAATAACAATTCTGTCCCTAAGCACTTCTGGGCCGAAGCTGTGAACACTGCCTGCTACATTCAGAACAGAATATACATTAGACCTATTCTGAATAAGACTCCCTATGAATTGTGGAAAGGTAGAAAACCCAACATATATAATTTAATCCTTTTGGATGTAAATGTTATATTTTGAATACAAAAGATCAACTTGGTAAATTTGATGCTAAGGTAGATAATGGAATTCTACTAGGATTTTTTGAAACCTCAAAAGGATTTAGAGTGTATAACTCAAGAACTTTAATAGTAGAAGAATCTATACATGTTAGATTTGATGACAAACAGCCTGATAAGAAATTATCAGAGCTAGATGAAAGTTTTGCAAATCTTGACTTAAACATCTCAGGAGAGTCAACAGAAGTTAAAGCTGATGATCAAGTTGAAGACATTTCTCATCAACCAGAAACATCTTCCTCTCAACAAGACAAGTTCAGAGAACTTGGCATTTTCAGAATTATCATCCACCGGATCAAATCATTGGAAATCCAAATGATAAGCTAAGAACCAGATCAACCTTCAGAGAGCAAGAAAATTCTGCATTAGTCTCTGAATTGGAACCAAAGATAGTGGACGAGGCTCTGCTGGACAATGGTTGGATCTTAGCAATGCAAGAAGAGCTAAACCAGTTTGAAAGGAGTGATGTCTGGACTCTGGTAACCCTACCTAAGGATAAATCTGTTATTGGTTGGAACAAAATGGGTTTACAGAAACAAGCTTGATGAAAATGGTAAGGTTATAAGAAATAAAGCAAGATTAGTTGCACAAGGTTACTTTCAAGAAGAAGGTATAGTTTATACTGAAACCTTTGCACCTGTTGCTAGATTAGAAGCAATCAGAATTTTACTTTCATTTGCTGCATATCATAATATTATGCTTTTTCAAATGGATGTAAAAAGTGCTTTTCTAAATGGTTTTATCAATGAAGAAGTTTATGTTATGCAACCTCCGGGTTTTGAGAGTGAAACCCAACCTGAACATGTATACAAGCTTAAGAAAGCTTTATACGACCTAAAACAAGCCCCAAGAGCTTGGTATGATAGGCTAAGTTCTTTTCTGATGGATAATGGCTTTAACAGAGGAAAGGTTGATACAACCTTGTTTAGAAAGTCAATTAAATCCAACTTCATAGTAGTACAGATTTATGTAGATGATATTATATTTGGTGCTACTAATGAATCTTTGTGTAAAGAATTTTCAAAGTTAATGCAGAAAGAGTTTGAAATGAGCATGATGGGAGAACTCAAATTCTTCCTTGGACTTCAAGTCAAACAATCTATGGACGAGGTGTACATCCATCAAACTAAGTATACAAAGGAATTACTCAAAAGGTTAAGATGGATGACTGCAAACCTATGAACACTCCTATGCATCACACGTCCATACTGAACAAAGATGATAAAGAGAAAAAGGTAGATCGGAAGGTATACAGAGGTATGATTGGATCTCTCTTATATCTAACTGCTTCTAGGCCTGATATTATGTTTAGTGTTTGCTTATGTGCTCGATTTCAATCTGATCCTAGAGAATCTCATCTATCAGCAGTTAAAAGAATTTTTAGATATTTAAAAGGTACTACTAATCTTGGTCTGTGCTTTAAGAAAGATGAAGATTACAGATTAGTTGGCTTTTGTGATGCTGACTATGCTGGAGATAGAATTGAAAGAAAAAGCACCAGTGGAGGATGTCACTTCATTGCAGCTAACCTAGTATCTTGATCAAGCAAAAGGCAGAGTACCATTACTCTATCAACTGCTGAAGCAGAATACATATCAGCTGCAAGTTGCTGCTCACAACTTCTCTGGATCAAACGCCAATTGGAGGATTACAATGTATTTGTAAGTAGTATTCCACTTATGTGTGATAATACTGCTGCAATCAATTTATCTAAGAATCCAATTTTGCATTCTAGAGCTAAACATATGGAAATCAAACATCATTTTATTAGAGACTATGTGCAAAAAGGTGTTTTTGATATTCAATTTGTAGATACTGACCATCAATGGGCAGATATCTTTACTAAATCTCTTGCTGAGGATAGATTTATTTTTATTAGAAAACATCTTAACATGTTGTATGTGGTTTGATTTGGTATATCCGTATATGTGTTGATTGCATGATTTCACTGCACGTCCACTAGTTTTGGCGTCCAGATCACGTGTAGTCTACGCGTCCACTACTGTTGGTGTGCCGCGTCCACTACATATGTCTCTACGCGTCCACCCTCAATCGTGTGTGGACTAGTCTATGCATAAAACTTTTTTTATTGCATTAATTTGTCTCTGGTAATATTTATTTTAAAACGTTTGGTTTTAATCATTTCCTTGTTGAGTCAGCTACTTTCATCAATCCCATCATAACTTTTTACGGTCCCAATATACCAACGCCGTTTATCACTAAAGACATGTCTTGTCAATCATTTTCTTTTGAATTTTTTTTTGAAAACTGTTGGTATTCGGAACTCTTTAAAGGTAACCTCTTTCCCTCTGAAAAACCTTTCGCTACTCTTCATCCCTGTTAACCACTCTCTAAAATTTTTGAACTCTCTGTTCTTCAAACCTTAACTCCTTTACTCAACAATGGCTTCAACCTCCGCTCCCGTGCCTGCTTTTGCAACCGACATCATGACTATTGCTGTGGAACATCATTTCGATTTTGAAATTCTGAGTGAATACAACTTGGATGTAAGTAAGTTTATCAACGCTGCTGGTTAGGATGGATTATTTCTGGAAAAGGTCTCAATATGTCCCGACTTGATAAGGGAATTCTGGAGAACACCGAAGATTTCTGAAACAGAAGTTGTAGGGTTTGTTCTGGGAAAGAAGATAACAGTATCTGAGAAAACCATCTCTGACGCTATTGTTTGTGCTCAAGAGGGTTTGGTCTTCACAGAAAACTAGGAAGAAGACCTAGGCGGTATAGAGACCATTATCGTTACACTGATGAGGCAAGATACCGTGAGAACTCACTCATGGAAATCATCTGAAATGAAGGATCATATCAGGATTCTTCACCAAATCCTGAACAAGGTGGTGCTTCATAAGGCAGGGTCTAAGGACAACTTATCTGCCCTCCATAAATTCTGTCTTTGCAACATGGTCTTTGAAACAAAGATAAATCTGCCATGGATCCTGTTTCATCGCTTCAAGGATGCCATTACCAATAGGGAAACCGCCTCTCACATCACATTCTCTCATCTTTTGTCAAAAATTTTCAAACATCAAGGCTTGTATGATGATATAAATGCAAAGTCTCAAGAAGAACAAGAAAAAATCCTTCGTTCGAAAGGAATGCAAGCTGCTATTTTTGGGAGAAGCAACCTCAGTGGCATGCATCTTGACACTTACAAGCAAGTTGAAATGGCCAAACATGAGGAGAAGATGAAGATAAAAGAAGAATCAATTGAGGCTAACAATGCTACAACCCTTGGTCTCAAGAGAGGAACCAAGAGGAAGACAATGGCTGTCAGGAAGCCTAACCCTAAAAGGCCTACCCGAGGCATTGAGATTAATGAGCCCAGAGCTGAGGCTCCTCAACATGCTCCCAAGAGAGCAAGGAAGCTGGTGTTGCCTCAAGATGAGGATGATGAAGATGATAATGTTCCTCTGGGAACAGCCTTGAAGAGTAAAGCAAGTGCTGCTGCTGCTGTGCCTACCAAGAGGAGGCAACCTGCAAGGAAAGCTAGAACCTTTGCAGCCTCTGAGGTAAACACTTCTGCTGAAGTTCCTGTAAATATAGTAGAAGATGTTCATAATACTGTGAGTGATGGTGCCCCTACTCCTGAAGTAGGATTTTTTGATGATGTATATAGACCTTCTTTACCCACACCCCAACCTTCACCACAAAAAGAACAACCTGACCAAACCCACAACACCATCATCACCACAAATCAGCCCAAATCAATTGACCATACCACAACCTTCACCACTCAAAACCATCTTTCCACCTATAATACCTGATTCTGACCCCTGGTTTCATCAAAAAGATGATGGAATTTACCGAGGTGCCCCCTTTCCTAAACCCCTCAGAAAACTCTTTCCACCCCTTGTACCCTCATCCACTCTCTTTGCTAATCAATCTTAGAATTGGGCTTAGGTCAAGAGAGATTGGAGAGTTTTGTTTCATACCCACCAACCAGACCATGAGATTGACCCTGACATTCCTCTCACAAAGTGGTACCCTCATGCTGAATATGAATATGTAGCTTATGAGGACTACCCCTGGACCACCAAATATCCAAACTCCCAGCCTCCCAAAGGACCCTTTCCATCTGACATGGACAGATGGACAACCAACATGGCCATCTCCTTATCCATCTACCCCTTAACCGTTTCCCACAAAGAAAACTTTACCCCAACCTCACAAAAACACCACCTCTGATTCCTCATACTGATGGAGTAGAAAGGCACATCATTCCTGTATGGGAAACTGACCCAAAGAGGAACAGGCTGCCTACTTTACCTGAGAAAAGAGCTAGATCATCTGAGCACAATCCAATCATACTGGATGGCAACACAAAATGACTGAAATTCGAGCATCCTAGCATCTATGGAAGAGCATCTGACCCCTTCACAAATCAGCTGTTCTACAATATACTGAAATGGAAGTTCAGCTACTTCCAAGTTGAAAGAGCTGCACGTTGTGTTCCTATCACATGGCTTAGGCATAATAAGGAAACACGTGTAGGCATTGCTCCCTACCCTATCTGTCCAAGGCTTGGCATGATAGACCTCAACAAGGACAAAGATAGGAGGTGCAGAAGAAATAAGGGAATCATGCCTGAAGCTCACTCAGCTATGCTGGATGTATCTAAAGAAACTTTTGATTACTCCAAGCTTGACTATTATCTGTATATGGAGGATGTGAAGAATATTGGAGAGATGATAGCTGCTGATTACTGGAAGTCTCACATAATCCACTGCACCAAGGAAGCTTCATCTTCTGGTCTTTCTCAGGAAGAGAAGAAAGAAATTCCCAAGATCAGAGGAAAGTGTGGACTGTCCAAGCTAAGGCACATGATCTACAAATATCTGTGGGCTCTTCCTATTACCAACAGGGATGTGGAGGAAATTACTCCTATCCACTGGGCAAAGGATGTCCCTAAGAAATCTGAAAAAGCTGCCACTGCCTCTCCAGCAACATCATCCTCTGAACCTATAACTGAGGAGTTGATTGTAGAAGGCCTTGAACTTAATGCTGAATTGTCTTCTCAACCTGCTTCAGTTGAACCTCCATCTGCATAAGCTGAGCAGTCTGCTGAGGCCTGTGTCTCTAAGCAAGGTGCTGAGTCTGCTAAGACTACCTCTCAACCATTAGCTCTTGCTATGGTTAATCCACCAGCCCAAGCTCAAGACACTGTCTCTGACACTGCTGAGAGCTCAAGACAACTTTCCTTACCACCCAACCTTGAAGACATCATTGGAAAAATTGTTGATGATAAGGTTGGCAAGCTAATTGAAGAAAAGACTGAACAGATGGCTCAACAATTTGAAGAAAGGGTGCAGATACAAGTTCAAGATACCTTGGCCCCTACAAATGCCATGGTCACTCAGATGTTGGCTCTGCTCATGGACTTCCAAAAGAATCAAAATCAAAATCCTAACCAACCCCCTCCACCCCCTCCTTCTACCTAAATTTTTTTTTTTTCCTTCTCTGTTTTCTTTTCTTTTCTTTTCTTCTGTTTGCTGACAATGATGGTCCACTCCCTTTTACCTTTTTGTCTGATGACAAAAAAGGGGGAGAAAGGAAATATTAAATTTTATACAGAGACATTTTTAATGAAAAAGTACATATTTGTCTGCATATGCATAAGTTTATTCTGTTAAATATTCATCTTGTTGATGCTATGCCTTGACTTTATGCTTATGCCTATTTTTTTGTCTAAAGTCAATTATGCTTTGATACTGCTTAGTCTCAAATGTTTAATAAGCTGCTATCTTGGTCTGATAACTTATATTATATTGCAAATAAGACTTAGCTTCATATGCCTTAACTGCTTTGATATGATGAATGCTTTGTCTTAGGGGGAGCCTTGTAAGCTCTCTTAGACTTTGCAAAATAAATTTAATTAGTTTTTGTCATCATCAAAAAGGAGGAGATTGTTGGAACCAAAGTAATTTGGATTAAATAATCTCTAAGTTTTGATGTTAATAAAAAGGATTAAATTTGTATAGCAAAGTGTTAGAAGTAATCTAACAAGTGCCTTCACCCTTTAAGGATCTCTGATTTTATATAAGTTAAAATGTTAAGTCTATTTACTTTGCAATCCGCGTCCATATATTATTTTATTGAAAGATTCCCTGAGTGGTCGAGTCCACTCTATAATTGGAAGGATCTCCATTAACTCAAGTGCCACGTCAGTGGACGAGCGCTTGAATGTTTCTAGTAGACGGAGAAATCCCTTTCAAGTAGAAGCGAGTTACTCTCCAATAATAACATTAATTTATAAGTGCCACATCACTGGACGGAGATTTCAAGTAACTCAAGTTCTGGCAAGACCGTTGTTTTAAGTAGACGTAGAATTTTTGCCACGTCAATGGACGGAGCCTTAAAACTCTTCTTACTTACCTTGCCTTTACAATTGTTTTGATGGACGAAGAACTTGAGCATTTATATTCAATCTGAACCAAAGTGAATTTATTTCATATGATTGATATTTATTTCAAATATATATAATGGTCCTTCTCATTTGCTATTAACGGTTTTATTGTCTTGTTTCTATGAGAGAGACATAGTACATATAAGGAATTACAAAAAGCAATATAGTACAATGCAACACGACTTGTACCCTGTCACCTTTTACACTGGAATAGCTGGAATTTGTACAAGGAAGGCAAGACAGTTTTTCAAGTTGCATTTGCTCAGAGGTGTGCCCATTCCATGCAAGAATATTGTCATATAGTACAAAGGCCACGAGCAAGCTGAGTCACAACGAATATTACATGGTTGATTCTATCCCTAAACGGAAAATTCAAATACAACCGTTGATGATTTTAAAGAGAAGAGCAAGGACTCTATAAATAGAAGACTAAGGCTTTTGAAAAAAGAACTTTTGCGCATACATAGAAATCTCAAGAAATCTCTTGCGAGCAAACATTCTTTTATTCTTTCAGAAAGCAAAAGTCTGTAATATCTTAATTTGAATATTGCTATAATATTCATCTGATCTTAAACTTTCATATTCTCATACATAGTGAGTTAGAAGATCATAGAAACCAAAAACTCTTTGTTAGAGGTAGAGCCTGAAGAGGCTTGGTAAGAAAGGAATACTTGTGAGCCTGAAGAGGTGTTGAATACTTGCTGTAATCTATTTGGAGAATAGTGGAGAAAACCTTCAAGTAGAAGGGACTGGACGTAGCTTTTGGTTGAAAGAGAGTGAACCAGGATAAAACAACTTGTGTGAATCTTCTAATCCCTTATCTCTTTAGTTTTACGTGTTTATACTAACTGTGGGGATTTGAACTTGAATTTGTTATTCTTTCAAAAGGTTGTTTTTCTGTGTGCTTTATTCTGCTTTTTTATCTTTGAGTGAGAAAACTATTCTTGAAAAGATTATTTTCGAAAAATATAAACAAACACAATTCAACCCCCCCCCCCCCCCCCCTCCCCTCTCTTGTGTTTGCCTGTGTCAACTTCAAGCTTCCCATTCCACGACTGATTTTTTATCATAGCTGTCCATTTATTACACAGAAAAGCTGGAAAGACCTCATGCGTTAGACAAGCAGCTTCAAAACGGAAAGGTCTCCTTCTATTATTTCTTTTGATCATGTCACCTTCATAAATAACAATGGGTCTATGATCAGATTTCAGAAAGGGTAGATGAAAAAACATAAGCATTCTTGAATCGCACCCTCCAAGTCAAATTAATCAAACAACGATCAAGTCTAATTTCCTTATTGCCCTTCTTCCAAGTGAAGGGGTCACCTTGGAAACCAGCATCTAAGAGTTCACAAACATGCAATGTCTGTCTGAACCTCTCAACATCTCTAAGGACTTAGGATTGAACCGCACCTCTTTGATCATCAAGAGAAATAGTGCTGTTCAAATCACCAATTACCGCCCAGGCACCTGAGATAGAATCACTGATATCACAGAGATCATCCCATAAGGACTGTCTTCTAGCAACATGAGGCGACCCATACACAGTAGTTAAGAACCAAGGATTACCATTTTTTCGTTGCACTTCCATATGAACAAGCTGATTGTAATGTCTTAACACCTTGACCTTCCAAACAGTATCATCCCACAAACACCAAATACCACCTACATGACCTTGGGCCTCTGGAATGAAGTTACCTTTCAAGCCAATTCTCTTGATAATACTTCGTGCTTTGTCTCCACTAGTATGAGTTTCCATAAGAATACAGAACTTAGTATCATAATTCTTTTGCAAGTCTCTCATTAGAGAACCAAAACCTTTGGATGCAGTTCCTCTACAATTCCAGCTTAGGACATTCATTGAGACAGATTAACAATTTGTGGCACCACACTGCCTTGCTCAACCTGCTACATTTCCGCATCAACAACTTCTATCTGAGGAGGATTTACCATAGACACTTGGATTAACTCCTTGCTCCCGCATTCGGCATTTCTCAAGTTATTCACTAAATTCACTACCTCCATATCCACATGAATGTTCACCGCATTTGGTAGCCCAATCCATCCACTAACCGCTTGCATAGCATCATTTTGCTGCAACTGGATTTGTCTCATACGTTCAAGAATAAAGGCCTCCTCCTCCTTTTTGGATTTAAGAGTCTGTTTCCAAACTTCCTTGTTCAAAACCTCCTCAATTTTATCAATGGGTTTAGGCAAAGAAGCAGTAGTAGACTTTTTAAAATTTTGCTTTATAACACCGTTGATGTCTTTCTCATGCATAGCTTGTGTGTTCTTTCCTGCCTTAGGATCTCTCACTCTCAACGGTGGCTTGGGAATAACGTTCACATTCTGCATGGGTTTTGCATGGGCTGGCCCCACCTTACTTGCACGAGTTAACTACGTTTCAGGGACAAAATCCACATTGCCTATATCTATATCTTTAACTATTACTTTCCCTTTATCTTTCCTCTCAAATAAAACCACCGAATCAATCTTCTCCTGTGAAATATCTCCTTTATTATCTTCTTGATTTTCTACTGAAAGGTAATTAAACCTTGAGCCTGATTTGAATTTCAAATCCCCAGTAATTCTCTCCTTCTTTTTAGCAACTGCATGGTTATTATTTTTCTGTTGAGCTTTTCCTTTAATGAACCTTCCATTCTTAGACTTAACAATCATCTAGGGCCTGAAATTTGTGGGACCTTGCTCAACCTGATTCGCTTCCTTTTTTTCCTGCGAAAAATCCGCTCGTGATCCTTCCATCATTAGCACCTCATCCCTACCAGATTGCACTGGATTAGCCTGAAGATCCTCCTCTAACTGATGCCGATCCTTTTTTTCCTGCGAAAGATCCGCTAGAGATATCTCTGCCATGTTCGTCTCAGCCCTAACAGCCTCTCCTGGACCGGTCTGGCCCTCCACCGCTGCTGTCTCATGCCTCCCTTGTTCTTCCGGCCTCTGGACTACTATCTCCCCTTCTACAATCTCCCTGCAAATATCTTTCTTATGACCAAATCGCCCACATCTGAAGCTTATGGAATGCAGCCCTTCATATCCGATAAATAGCGAAATACCTCTAACCACGATGTGTGTAGATAGAGGTCTATCCAAGTTTATTTCAATACATATGCGTGCAAATTTTCCACGCGTATGAATGGATGTGAGTCTGTCTACCTTCAGAAAATTACCCAGTCTCTCTCCAATTCTCCTAAGAAATATTTCATTTGTCAGTTCCATTGGGAGTTTCTGAATCCTTATCCAAATCGCCACCCTTCGAATTTTCTCAACATTAAACAAGAAGAGAGGCCGCCACTGTTGGACAATCAGATAGTGGTCAGCCACCTTCCATGGCCCCTCAAAAAGGGCATGCTTATAATCCGCTTCACTTTTGAAGACAACTTGAAAGTACCCATCATGCAAATTGATGATTTGGATCCCTCCATTCTTAGTCCACTCTCGCTGCAGTTTGCTTTCAATGATGCGAAAGTTAACCTTCTTCCCCAAGACATTTACTATTAGAGTATTCCTCCAAGGGTTAGACCATAGCTGCAACTCCTCATCAGAAACTGGAATCTCAGGTCCTTTGACAAAAGGCCCTAGATCCCTCTCTTTTTGATCCACCTTCATCTCTATCATACAGTTCCCAAGAAGATCCTCTTTCTGCCCAGCATTTATCTCAGCTCTCGCACCAAAAGATGTCAACAGTTTGTCAACAAAGGAGAACTCCTTGACTTTCTTAGTACTACGTTGGAGGAGGTCCTCCTCCTCCTGACTTGCACCCTTGATTGCATTTTTTCCTTCCTCAGAAACCCTAGTAGAGCTTACTTTTTTAGCATATATCAAAATTTTGCAATGTTACTTTTTTAATTTGAATTTTATTAGTTTTTGAATGGTATAATATAGGTGATTAGGAGCCCGTTTGCTTAAGATTGAAAATAAATGATTTTGTTACAAAATAATTTAGTGATTTTTTTTAGAGATTTTTTTAAAAAAAATCATAAGCTGATTTGTGTTTGTTTACAATCCTTTTTGTAAAAGTAGTTAGTTATAAAAATTAATTTTTTCCAAAAGCAAATGAAAGTTGCTTTTCATTTTAACCCCCAAAATGATTTTTTCATGCTTTTGGTTATTTTCAGAAGCAAAAACAAACACGCTAAAATTTTAAAAAATTGATTTTATGGTTAAAAAAAGATTTTTTTTATGCAAAATAAGCAATAACAAACGGGCTCATGGAGAAGACATATTGGTGTGAAAAAAAAAGTTCAAAAATGTGCAAGAAATCAAAAGGTCATTCTAAAAATATCTTGCATATGACCTACATAGATTTCCTAGGTGGCCTTACTTTGATAATTCCATTTGAATATGTCCTCAATGTTGAGTGGTGAAATATTATTATAGCAAAATAGCAAAACACTCATATTTAAATTTAATTTATTTAAAGAACATTATCAATTGATTGTATCTTCTATTTTTTGAGCATATATCAAAATTTTCCTATGTTAATTTTTTAATATGAATTTTATCAGTTTCTGAAGGGTATAATATAGGTGATTAGGAGTTTGTTTGCTTAAGATTAAAAAATAAATGATTTGTTATAAAATAATTTACTTATTATTTTTAGAGATATTTTTTAAAAAAAATAACCAGATTTGTGTTTGTTTACAATCATTTTTGTAAAAGTAGTTAGTTATAAAAACTGATTTTTTTCCAAAAGCAAATGAAAGTTGTTTTTCATTTTAATCCCCAAAATGAATTTTTTTTTCTACTTTTGATTATTTTCATAAACAAAAACGAACACACTAAAATTTGTAAAAAATGATTTTACGGTTAAGAGAAATTAGTTTTTAAACAAAATAAGCAATAACAAACGAGCTCCTGGAGAAGACATAATGGTGTTGAAAAAAAATAAAGTTAAAAAATGTGCAAGAAATCAAAAGGTCATTCTAAAAAAAATCTAGCAAATGACCTACATAGATTTAAAAAACACTGTTTAATGATAGAATGCAAATGGTATTTTCATATAAAGATATTAGTGGAGTTTAGACAAGTCGAAGTTGGTCATGGATCACACAAAATTTAAACAATTTAATTCGGATGTTCATGACAAAAAACAACACAACCGACCCAAAAAATTAAGAAAACCACGGATACCACTCGCTTTTATGCATTATACATATTAAAGATTTAAGATTAAAGATTAATGTATATAAATATTGTAACATACAAGTCTAGCCAATATTGGCTAAATGGTGTTTATTCTCATATTATCACAAACACCTTTTCATAAAAGAATTTCACTCAAATTTCAGTGTAGGCAATTTCCGATTATTGTTTCTTTTACAATGACTATAAATAAAAGTCGTGGACGCTCAAGCACATAGGAATTTATCTTCCTCAAACAATTTTTTCACATGGACAATTGTATGTCACAATATAAAAAAAAAATTTAACTTGCCTTTCGAAATTGATTTAATAGGCTTGAAGTGAACATTCAAAGCAACAATGAGCACCAATCCAGTTGCTAGAAGTTGAGAATTGAACTTGACAGTTAATTACATAGGTTTGAAAAAAGTTGCAAATATTGTTAAGTACTAGTTGATAACTTGATATGCATAGTGTTCTGGACCAGTAATTTAGGTCCAGCCCTTGTTAAAGGGCCCAATAGCTAAACTAACTACCTTACACTATAAATATTGAGCAAGACCTTAAGGTACAAGAGCAGTCCCTTTAGAGCATCCACATTCCAGCACCCCACTTTGGATAACTTAAGTTTTAGGAGTTGCTGGGTTAGAGAGATGAGGTGCTTAAGTTATTAAAAGTAAAAATGAGTGATGTGTAATGGTCTAGTAAAAATCATTACAATATCAAGTTGATTGAGTTATAACTAAGAGAAATAAATAGCAATAATACTGATTTGTCAAAATATGGATGTCAGTATAAAAATCTTTTATACTTACGGTGTATAATAATTAAACTCTCCTTTTAAAAGTAAATTTATCTTTAATGAAAGAAACTCTTCAATGAAAGAAACTAATGTACTTTCTTTTTGGTTTCCTTCTCATAAAACACATTTTTACAAATTTTTACACATCACTCATTTTTACTTTTAATAACTTTTGCACCTCATCTCTCCAACCCAACAACTCCTAAAATTTCTTAAATAGACCACACTAGTGACCCCACATCCTTACTTTTCAAATAGTTTCAATTAAAAAAAAATGTCAGGGACCAAGCACAAGCACCGAGTGCTTGTGCAAGATCCCTCCCTATTAAGCACCAGTACAAGCACCGTCCCCATCGATTCTCATTTTTTAAGAATCGATGCTTAAAACTTAAGCACCCCACTTGAGGGATCGATAAAGATGGCCTAATGAGAGTTCTTAAGAATCGGGTCTTACACTATAAAGCACAGGTGACGTGGCATTCAGCTTTAAGCTCCATTGTTTACACAAGCAACCGGTTCTTATAAAAATACTTTAACTTTTAAGAGTTACATTATTGGAGCGAAGAATTGTTTAAAGTAATATAATGTAAAAAATGGTGTGACATAATAGTCCAACGAGAAGCAGTTACTAGACATGGAGGAAAATGCCTTCAACCATCATTGAGATGGGTTCAAGTACCTACCCCATCATTATCCAAAATAGCTCAGTTACCTAACAATATGTCAAATTAAACTATGTCCTATCATTTGAGTAGTCCTTACATGAGGTTGGACCCAGCAAAAGCTACAGCAGAAAACTTGTGCACTAAGTAAAAGGCATGTGGCTAGTGATTTTATAGCCTAAAACATGATATAAAAAAAAATAAAAAAATAAAAAAGCCTAAAATAGGACGAAGACATAAAATAACTATTTAAGCTTTCAGGTCCCATCTTATGAGAAATCATTGAAGAAAGAGAGTGAAAAGAAATGGTTCTTAAAGTGATCATAAGAGATCGTAGTCTTACAAAAAAAAATTGTGTATGTAAAAATAATTATACAAAAACATTATACTTCTCTTCATGACTATAGGATCATGAGTGCAACTTGTAATCATTTTTTGACTGTATGGAATCCTGATCCGTACTTTATGTGTGGCTTTGTCGTCTCTGAACTGTTAACTGTTCTGTTAATCCCATATAGGGAATGCTTTCTAGTTTCATTAATAGTGTTGTCAGTGTAATTGTAAAGTGTAACTCTAAAGAGAATGTGGTGCTTCAAGAGAATGAAGCAAGACTCGTGAAGTATAAAAGAACGAAGAAGAAATAGAAAAATGAAATCCTCACCTGCACTATTTTGGATTTGGAATGAGGTACTTTATGGGATTAGGATTCTCTGCCGTCAATGAAGTGATTGTAAGAGATTCTAGCCTTACAGAAGAATTTGTGTACAAAAATAATGATACAGAAATATTATATTTCTCTTCATGATCATAGGATCATGACTACACCTTGCAATCATTTTTTGACCGTAGAGAATCTTGGTATGTGCTTTATGTGTGGCTTTGTCTTCTCTAAACTATTAACTGTTAATTCCTTATTGGGAATGCTTTATAGTTTCATTAATAGTATTGACAGTGTATCTGTAAAGTGTAACTCTAAAGAGAAGGTAGTGCTCTAAGAAAACGAAGCAAGACCAGTGTGGAATAAAAGAAGAAATGGAAAAATGAAATTCTCACCTGCACTATTGTGCATGGTTTCTATTCATTTTATACCTACTTAATAATAATCGATTATTTATTCATTGTTGTTTTCAAAGCCAAAATCTTTATGCTTATAAAATATGTGAAAAGGGGGCCTGGAAAAAATTACTTGAAGAGAAATTGAGCGAAATTACTGAATAGAAACTATGATGCGAAGAATTCACATTGCTTACAAAAGAAAAAAAAATGGATTGATTTTGGGTTTATTACTGTAACGCTCCTTTGTGAACTATGATGGATCAGATCCTGTGGAATTGGATGGGCTTTGAATGAAGCCCTGTGTTTAGAAGAAGAAAAAAATGTTAGTCATGCATAATGTTTTTTTATATTTTTTTTGTTTCCCAAGATATCCTCCGTGCACAACCGCAGAGACTAATCCCTCGAGCCGGGTAGGACCACAAGGATGGCAAAGCTCCCCCTCAAAAGTTTTAATGCTGCATAATATTTTTATATAAAGAAAAGCAAAAGATTGGACCTTGATAACTTCGTTAGGAAGTAGCCTCTCTTTGCCAAACTGGGCAATGTTACCGTTTTTGCAACTGTTGAAAAAAATCTAATTAAAACCAATCCGATTATAATTGGACCGTGATTGGATTAGTGAATCGTGAACCTATATTTTCATCGGTTTATTGGCCGATTCGATATTCGAAACATTGACACATACAATGATATAGAACAACAACACCTATAATCTCTTTTATACTTAACCATACTTTTCCAAATATAGGATTAGTTGTGTGAATACCCTTTTTTTTTTTTGTACATGTGTGTATTAGTATATATAATTCAAGAGATGAATGAAAGAAACAACAAAATCATGGCCCAGTCCATACTCGTTTCTGGGCCTGGTCAAGACATGCAAACCAAAGGTAAACTACAGATTTCACTCGTTGGAGCCTCTAGGTCAGGTTGAAAGTGGATAACATTCTTACTCTTTAGGATTAAAGTGGTATCCACCGTCAGTGTAAAAATGTAAAAAGTTTTATACTGACATCCACTAACATTTGGCATTTGGACATGTATGTTTTTATTTTAATAACTAAGAGACATAGATAACAATAAAGCTGAATTGTCAAAATATTATTGGATGTCAGTATAAAAAATCCTTTACACTTACAGTACATAGTAATTAAACTCTTCTTTTAAAAGTAAATTTATCTTTAATGTAAGAAACTAATGTACTTTCTTTTTGGTTTCCTTCTCATAAAACACATTTTTAGGCAGCTAGGCGCTAATGCTTAAGCAGCTACTCATATGGGTGAGGTGCAACTGCACACAAACATTTTTTATTCTTGATTATTATGTACAGTTCTTTAAACAAGGCCTTTCAAATAAATGACGTATGTCCCATCTTCAAAAAAAAAAAAAAACTATTGTATCTGTAAGTATGCATTAGTAATATCTATAATTAAAATTTTCTAGTTCTACCCTGCTAATAACCTTAAAGGATCTGGATTTTCTTTTATTGTTGAATAATATGAAAGGATCTTGTTAATTAATGAAATAAAGATAATATTTGCTTTGGATGTAACTAGTAAACTCTTTAACAAACTTCGATCAAACTTCATATGATAAAATTGGTGTTTATCATTTTCCAATAGAATGATGTAGCCTTACTATCTGACAAAAATTCAAGTGATTCTAATTAATATACTAGTCGAATATTTCAAAGTCCTTTTCTTTCTTCTTTCCTAAAGAAATTCTATTGTAACTTTTGGTTTTATGGTACCAGCCTAATAAATTGATTTGATTCGTGGAATGGTGAAATAAGACAAAAAATAGCAGAAAGACTTAGTCTCCAGAATTGCATTTTTCTTACGACAAATTAAGGGGACACGAGGACACTAGATATTATATAAGAAATATTAATATGTCTCCGTCACCAATACCATTACCAACTCAACCTTCTTAAAATATTTCCCAAAAATGACGTTTGTAATCTGATTTTAAGGTCACAGAACAGAAATGGTTTGCACTTTCCTTCACCGTCCTAAAACTTTTATAAGCATTTTTTTTTTTATTAAAGTTCAAAAGCCTTAAACATAGGGTTGCTTATTATTGGTGGATGGATGTTAAGCACTTTCTCCGACTAATGGTGGAGAGAAGAAGATTTGTAGTCAGCCCCTTTCTTAACATTATCAGATCTTCATATCATATTATACAACATAAATTTTTCCTTCAAGGGTGTTGAAAATAAAATAAACGAGGCTAAGATTTCAAATGATAAATTGACTTAGAGTTTAATATAGGCATGTTTGGATGAGTTTTTTAAAAAAGTGTTTCTGTGATATAAAAGTAGAAGTAGAATTTATTTTGTATTTGGATGAACTTTATAAAAATGGTTTTTGAGAGATTTATTATAGGGACATTATTGTCCAATAAAACATTAATGATCTTCACTCTCTCTCCTATTACTTCTCATTTTTTTAGAAGCTAGGAATTATAACTCTTAAAAATACACTCAAATATGTTTTTTGACTGCTTTTGCTTTTTTTAAAAAGCCCATCCAAACACCTATATTTTTTCAAAAGCATTTTAATTAAAAAAATAAGTGCCTTTTTTCCAGAAAAAAAACCCATCCAAGCGGGCTTTTTTTTTTTTTGTTAAAGTTCTTCTGGAAAAAAAAAACTATATGTGTAATTTTGACACAATTCATTCAATTACATTTTGTCAGCTAGTGTAAACCAATACCCATTTTTCATCAATAAATTATTTTAGGCTTAGCCCTTCAATTTTTGATGTTCCTGTGTGTGGTCATAGACAAGTAGTTTCAGAATTAAAAGAAAGTGGGTCCCATTTGATATGGTATCTTGGCAACGTAGCTTTCCTCTGGATTTAGAAGCAATGAACCACCAAATAGTTATTTTTTTTGTTACTAGCCACTGATAAAAATTCTAATGAAGATTAGAATACTTCAATTCTTCTTGCTGTTAAAAACAAGAATTAGTTTGTCTGATTATTCTTTCAAAAGCATTCTCAAATGTCATGCCAAAACCAAGTGACACCCAAAAGTCAAAGGCCCAAAGAGATGTGTATGACCCAAATATATGACTTTGCTTCGTGATGACAATACCTATGTTTCCTCCTGGCACATCAATTGATGTTTCAATATTGGAGAAATGGCGTGAGCGTGAATAGCAATTCCTGTTGATTAGACGAGATTATTTTCTGAAATTTTAGCTACTATCTTTCAAAACACTGTTAAAATTAAATTGTCATTTCCTCTGGTTTTTTCATATTTTATTTTTATTATAAAACTTTTTTTTTCAATTATAAAAATAGTGTTTTAGTGAAAAAATTGGCATTATTTCTGTAGAAAATTGAACTCGGTGATCATGGCCGGCCCTTAGACCAAGCAATCAAAGTTAGGGTTTTAGACCTAAAAAAAATGTAGTTGTTTCGGTACATTTATTAATTAAAATAATAATAATTAATATTGTCAACTTTTTTTTCTTAGTTTCAAAAAGGTATCATCTCAAAATTTGTTTTAGACTTCAATAAGTGTTGGGTCGACCCTGTCGGTGATTAAATCATAATGGAATAAGATTTGTATCTTGATCAATCATAGCAAAATTACTTGATTTGCTATACACCACTATGTAATGACACTTAGATTTTATACAAGATCACCTATGGAATTAATTGTGTTTTTCACTTCGAATGCACTTCGAATTTATAGCCTTCCTCTCATCATCTCTCTCTCATACACACACAAACACATAGTAACTCCCACTCTAGTACTTCCACTCACGGGAAGTTATTCACTCGTGATTACTAAGTAACTATTCTCTCCAACCGAATTCAAATTATTAACTAATTTCAACTAGTTATCTATCTAGGTCGGGTCATGATCATGAACGAAGATCTGTTGTCTTACTTTGTTGTAACACATCTTGTCTCTACTGATACAATCTTGTCACATTAATTAGAAATCCATATGTAACATTAAAAAGGTGGAATGTGTGCCAACATAACATTAGTTAGCATAGAGTGTATGACAGTAAAGTAAGACGGCATATTTTCATTCATAAATATAGGTCAACCCATCGTAGACACTCCATTTTTCAACATATCTCACTTGCACAGGATGAGATGAATACATAGAGTCTCTCATTTTCTCTTAATTCTCACGCTAAGTATTGTTGTGATTGCCGGGGCACTATATTTGAAAGCTCTTATAATAATAATAATAATAATAATAATAATAATAATAATAATAATCCTTATCTAGGGGTGACAAAATGGGTTGAGCCCGATGGGCCAACCCGCCTAACCCCTTTTTTTGGCGAGGTGAGGTAGAGATTTCAACCCGCCATAACCCGCCCCGCCTAACCCACCATGAAAATGGGGCTGGGCGAGTTGGCCCGTCGGATTGGCTTTTTTTTTTTTTGGGGGGGGTGGCGGGTGGGGGAAGGCATTTTTAAATTACTTTTTTAAAGTTCTCATTTTTATATTTTTTACATAGCTGCTGCCTTTTAGACTTACTAGTTACTAAGGTTTTTTTTTTTTTCACTTTTCACTTTCACTTTTCACCTCACACCCACTCACCACCATCACTCTCACTCTCTCAGCCAGCCTCCCCCACCCACAAGCAGCGACCGGCCATTCCCTGACGGCGCCCCTCAAGACCGCCGTGCAAGACCGAAATGCAGCACCAGCAGCAACGCGAAACGGCCATTCCCTCCATCTCAGATCGTGAACCCCTCATCTCAGATCGCGAAACGCCGAGCTCCGCCGGTCATTCCCTGACGGCGCAACTCAAGACCGCTTTCTCAACCCAAACGCAGCAGGTATGTATTTCTCAACCCTTGTTTAGTTCTCTTCTTTCAGTATTTGTTTGTTTTTCATTTTTTTTTCATTTTTTTGAATATTTTTTAGTATTAGTTATCTGTTTGTTTTGTTTAGCAATTTGTTGTTTAGTTATTTGTTTGTTTATCTGTTTGTTCAGTATGAGTGAACCTATTGAATCCATCAATATCTTGCATTATGATGAGCCATCTCTTGTCAAAAAATGCGGAAGCTTTGATATGTGCGCGCAATTGGTTGCATTAGCGATGTAATTTGTTTAATTCGACCATAATCATTATTTGTTGTTTTAATTTGAATTTTGATAACTGTTTGTTAATTTATTTAATTTCTTTTGGAATTGTGATATGTAGATGAAGATGACGAGGATAAGGATGATGCAAAAAAAGTGGGGATGACTATGTCCAACCAAGCATCCAATGTTCTAAACTTGGAAGATGATGAAGATTGATTTCATGTTTTGTGTATTACTTTTTTTGTAGATGTGGTTTAAAATATTGAAACTAATTTGTGTTTGTGTGGTTATGGACTTATTTATTATTGGACTTTTGGTAAGTAGTTAGTATTTTTGGATTATTGAACCTAATTTGTGTTTCTGTGGTTATGGACTTTTGATTATTGGACTAATGGATTATTGGACTTATTGGACTAATGCATGCTCCATTTTTCGCCTTTTAAGTTTTAATGTTAGTCATCATGGTTTTAGAAGTCACAACATGAGTACATGGTGATTATTAGAAAAATGGTGCCATGTATAATTAAGGATATTAGGTTCTCATAAAACATAATTAACCAAGTAAGTCTTTGTATTGGTAATTTTTCATTAATTTAAATCATTTTCAAGTGGAAACATGATTATTTTTATGATAGTTTAAGTAATTAACTATTCAATTTGATTTTTTTATTTTTTTGGTGGGCTAACCCACAAACCCACCATGGGGCGGGGCGGTGATTTTCAATCCACTTCTAAAATTTAACCCGCCCCGCCTCGTTTTAGACAGGTTGACGGCGGGGCGGGTTGGCCCGCTTTGCCACCCCTATCCCTATCAGACCAGCATGAGTGTTCATAGTCATTATGCTATCAACTTTATCATAAATAAATGTGATCCAGATGCCATATATTTGTCTAGCTAGCTACATACAATTCACACATAGCATATCTAATTCCTTGTGAGTTTCCGATCTCCATTGTGCCGTGTGTCCATGCTTAATAATCCTTGAAAATATAGGGCTTTTTTATCAAACTGGCGTTATTTTAGAAACTATTTATCAGTTTGGGGTCCTTTTGAAACAAATTACCAGTGGGGGGTCCTTTTTGACACGGTTGCATTTTTTTCTGACAGGGGAGAGGCGCCACTCTGACTAACGCCTCTCATTTAATTAAAAAAAAATAGTCAAAGGCGCCACTGGCTATGGCGCCTCCCTTTTTTTAAAAAAAAAAAAACAAAAAGCAAAGGCGCCACTGCCAGTGGCGCCTCCCATCTTTAAAAAAAAAAAAAAACAAACAAACAAACAAACGTGAGGTTGATGAAAGTTGCCTTTTTAAAAAACACTTGATACAAAAAACATGACAGCATGCAAAAACAAAATTGAAGAACCTCAAAAAAAAAAAAGTGCCTCACCAGAATAATGAATTTTCACCAAGAATATTTTCAATAGAATTCACTAGAACATTTTCACTAAGAACATTTTCACCAGAACTCACTACTGAAGGACGTGGTGCCTGAGGGTAAGGAGCTAATGCTACATAAGATTCAGTTTTGCACTGCGGTTGACTCCCAGGCAGATATGATGGTTAAAATTCTCAACTATAGTTGTCATGTACGTGATTAGGTTGTTTTGTTCAGTTGCTACTGTCTAGTAGCCTATCAAAAGGAGGTTTTGATGTATATAGTATGTAAATTTTTCTATAAAAGCCAGTAGCCTACTGCCTTTGAAGGGTGACTTTGTTATGGCTTATATCCAGGATTCACCTCCCTGCTAGTAGCCTATAGCCTACTGTCTTTTGAAGGGTGACTTTGTTATGTGATTGCTTATATCCAGGATTCACCTCCCTATTAGTATTTTTTTTTTTTTTTGGCTTTTGGCTGTACAGATCTCACTTATTGGATGACTGCTTCAATACTTTTTTTTAAAAATAGTACTATATCACCTAATGAAATATCTAACTTCTAGCATCATCTAAAAATATTTTTAGTAAAATAATTATTAATATTTTTATAATTTAAAAAATGGAAAATGGGAAAAAAATAAAGAAAAAAATAAACGGTTCATATCTTTTTCACCACAGATTTTTGATCGATTTTACTGGCTCTGGACCGGTCTGATTAGCTCTTAACCAGTTCTATACAATTCTAAAATCAGTTGCTTTTTTTATGAGTAAAATAATAATTCTAGTGAAAATATTCTTAGTGAAAATATCCTTAGCAAAAATTCATTATTCTGGTTAGGCACTTTTTTTTTTTTGAGGTTCTTCAATTTTGTTTTTGCATGTTGTCATGTTTTTTGCATCAAGTGTATTTTAAAAAAGGCAAGTTTCATCAACCTCACGTTTGTTTGTTTGTTTGTTTTTTTAAAAAAAAAATGGGAGGCGCCACTGGTAGTGGTGCTTTTGCTTTTTTTTTTTTTTTAGTTGTGCCTTTGACTTCTTTTTTTTTAAATGGGAGGCGCCAGTCAGAGGCGTCTCCCCCCTGTCAGAAAAAAAATGTCACCGTGTCAAAAAGGATTCCCCATTAATAATTTATTTTAAAATGATCCCAAACTAGTAAATAGTTTCTAAAATGATACCAATTTAATCAAAAAGCCAAAATATAGCATCATAACGAACCAGGCAATAAATTAATTAATTAGTAATTCATCAGTTCCCTTACCAAATGGTTTTCTAGTTGCTTTCCCTACTCCTAGGCAATTATCCCATACTAATTCTTTCTTTGTTAAGAACCACGTGTCTAGAAAATTACATTTAAAAACAGATAGCGATATGTGCATGATTATCCATGCGTAGTATCTAAAAAAGCTAAGATAAAGAAACTAACAAATTAATAAAATATTACCGATAAAATTAATTACATAAACTATACAATTCTTTAACCACATTCTTAACCTAAAAAACAGAGCATCTAATTTATTTTTTTATAGGCTAATATTAGTAAATAAAATGTTATGTTAGTTTTTTCTTTTGTCAGGGCTTGAATCCTGAACCTCATACTCCTTAACATCTTATACCATTAGCTCAAACCAATTGAGCTACCCAACCTCCCAACAGAGCATCTAATACAACTTAGAAAAATTAAACCAAAACTAACTTTAAGGTCTTCAATGATTCAAGAGACTTTTCAAGTCACCCTATTGTTACTAACTTCTCCTGCACTTGCTCTAAAAATAACACCACTAATGAGAAATAATCTCAATGAGTAAAACATGGTTCTAAAACAATTTTGCAAAGATTTTATTTTTTCAGCCAGGGCGGTGTCTGAAAAATCAAGCATAGTATCCACTAATCTCGAAGAATGTAATTAAACCCATCACACGGGATATCTTCACAATAAATAAAATACAAATATGAGCATTTATGAACATAAATAAATATTTAGAGCTGGCGTGCATACAATAAACATCACAAATAAATAATAGAAATATTTTTCAATCAAATAATAAAGCACTTTAATATGTATATTGATATATATATTCATTTATACAAAAGTTGTTGATCCCAGTGATACCTTCGGCAAACTTTACCTAAAGGTGAGGGCTTTATCGGCCTGAGCGTTAGTCTTACAGCTTTGCTTGTGGGGATATCCGATCAGAGACAAATATATATATATATATATATATATATATATATATATATATATATATATATATATTCTTTAATGTAGTCTTTCTAGTCTTTGTTAATTGAAACTTGGGGGTGATCATTAATCTTGGTGCATGAAATCATAAACAATGCAATAACATTCCATTGTCTTCTCCTCATATTTTTTTTGGTTTGGTACTCATTCTAATTAGTCCTTGGAATCGAGTGAGCCCTCGAAGTATCCCCACGGCTTAGATCCTTTGGACCCGCTATGGGACTAACGTCTGAGTCGGCCGCGCGGTTAGTAAAAGCCTGGCCAAGCGTTGTTGCATACCCAAGGATCGAATTTGGACAAAGCCCGAACGATTCATCCTTAAGTAGCAGTGCATTAATCGCTTACACTTAACCATTTGCTTTGTCTTCTCCTCATATGAGCCATCTATTCTTATCAATTGCACTATATAACACTGTATATTGTCATGACGTCGTCATTATATCAATATATCAAGCATATAAATTGCACATGGTAATCATATCATGACATAACACTTAATAATAATCCCAAATTCCATTAAGTATTATCATATTCGTCAAAGTAATTTCGTCATAAACATCACAAAGAGGGCTTGATAAATCCAATTAATTCATTTATTTACGAAAATCCCATTTTTCATCATTCACTTCCATTCTCAAAATAATCAAACCCCCCAATATGCATCAAATGCCATATGACACATGAAATTGATTTTATCTAATTACAATTAAAATCAAGAACAAGCATACCTAGTCAATTTCAATTGTATATCGAGAACCCTAATTTCACCCTTGAATCCAGCCCCAAAACTCATTGTTTTCAAACAAGAATCAAACCCTTTGAAAATCATATCATGAAATTTAGGAAAGGTGTGACACCCTTCTACCCCATATGTTATAAGGCATTTAATATAAAAACAATTAAAAAAATAAAAACATGCATTTTACTGAATAATTAAAACCTTTGTCCATAGGTAGAAAAGTCTCATATGAACGAGTTCACAACGCGGAAAAAAAATTAAAACAAGTCCAAGTAAATAAAACATAACAACTAAACAACCCAACCCCGATGTTACAACTCAGAGCTAGTATAACCGTTCCGGAAAATATATCCTCGGAATACAACTGAAGACAACTAACTAAACATAAGAACAAGCCCTACTATGAGTGGCGGCTCCTCAGAGTCACTCCTCTCCGGGCTGCTCGTCATCATCTGCAAATGGCCGATCAGGCCCAACAAGTAACAAGAAAAACGGAGAGTAAGAATCATGTAAACATATGTAGCAAGGAGATAGGAAGTAAAGTAAACAAACATCATGGCAACAACTAGCATAAAACATCATAATAACATGACAACATCCATCATCATCATCATCATCATCATCGTGATAACAAGTATGCTATGCAGTATAATGCAACACTAGTCTACTACTCCAATAATGCATGTGGATCCAACTAACTCAGGATAAACGACTTCGGAGTTAAATATCCACATTGATAATCTACTCAACGTCGGAGAACCTACTCCTCGGATAGCCAACGTATCAAACCAACGAATGCCTCATCACAGGGGCACACGGAGAATCTACTCCTACCGTGGATGGTCAGATCGCCATACTCTAGGACTACCTCCCCTATGTCGAACATCCCCCAACAACAACGTCTCCAATGATGCATGAGCAAACAACAAACAATGGGCAAACGCCACCTCCTTCACTTCAACGGAATCAACCGAAGACATCAGCGGAATCAACCGCAAAATCTTTAACCAGCGGAATCTACCGCAACACCTTTAACCCAACCGCGTCAAGGTTCCCTTGGGGCAAACTCTCGGCCCCTAAGGTACATCATCAACAACACCTTAGACCCAAACTGTGGGGTCAAGGTTCCCTTGGCCAAAAAGCACCAAGGCACAACTCATCAGCGTGTGGTAACCCAACGGGTACCGGCTTATCAACTCAACACCTCACCATCTCATCGTCTTAATCACCTTTGTTAATCATTAATCGGTTATCTAAACTGAGTCATTTATGTCATCAACATGTTATTGGGAAGATTGGGGTCAAAAGCCCCTATTTAAACCTTTAATTACATCTCTGTCTGTTAGGGGAGCATGGGCATGCTTGTCCTCTGCACGGTCGTGCTGATCACATAAGTGAAGCACGGTCGTGCTTCCTATTGGACACGGTCGTGCTCAGCAGCACGGTCGTGCTCTTTGTCCTGCACGGCCGTGCTTATTGCGCGGCCATTTTCCGGAATTCAACTGGGAGCACGAGTTTGCTCCCTGTTCAGCTCGGTCGTGCTCATTGTGCGACAGTGCTGTTCTGGACAGAAACTAACACCTAAGTCTTAACCAATTTTTAGGATCTTTTATCCATTAACTTATCACGTTATTCTTAAACCTAATTAACCAATTAATCTTTTAACCAAACGTCATCATCAACATAACAATCATTTTATGGCATCAACCATTCAACCAACGAATCATCAATATATATATACCTCATGCTCATTTAGCAACCAATAAGAACATAACAATTATATCATAAACATAAATAACACATCTAGACAGTCATGAGCATGTTTATCATAACAATCAGGATAACATAACAAATTATACAAAATAACAATGGGGTTACGGGAACCCCTTTACTTTACACTAGCTCCAAGCCTATGTAAACATTACCCTTCTCCCCATACCTGGATTGAAGGTAGCTCTCCCAAAACAGCAAACTGGTTCCTCCTCTTAAAGCGGCTCAACCTCAAACAAGCCTTAGACAACAGAAATACAAACCGATTAGTTTCCCAACCAAAATCAAAAAGGGAAACCAAAAAGGGAAGATGAATCATTACCTATAGACTGCCACAGATCAAACTAGCTCTCCAAACTGCTCCCAACACTCCACTATAGCAAGGAATGAAGAGGAAGTAAGGAAGAAGGCACTCTAGGCCGCAACAGTGGCTGCTGCAACTAGAAAAATAGGGTTTCACGTTAACCCTCGGGTTATGTGCCAAAAATATATAGCCTGGACCTGAGCACGGTCGTGCTCACCCTTGAGCACGATCATGCTCAACTTAGCATCACCGAGACGCGGTCAGCATATTGAGCACGGGCGTGCTCAACTTAAACTTGGCAACACGCTTCAGACTTTAAGCACGGGCGTGCTGGCTAATGAGCACGGGCATGCTCGTATACCAGAAAGGGACTTTTAAGCCAAAAATCACACTAAGCCCTTAGCCAACAACTTAACAACCAAACAAGCTTAAAGGAAAGCACTTAACGAAAAGTGGGCTGTTACAAAAGGTGTTCACTCACCTCGATCTTGAATGTGGGGTCGGTCCAGCCATTTAGTTTGATAAAGAAGGCATGGCATTGAATGCAAATTTGCATAGGTACATTTTCTAAAGGAAAAGATGCAGCAGGTCTATATAGATAGGTCGGTGATTCAGTTCTGATTTTTGTGTTACCCGTACTGTTAAAGCCTATAAATAGAGGCAGTGTGATGCATTCGGTGAACAAGCAAGAAGCAAGAAACAAAAGCTTATGACAGTGAGAGAAAAAATAGAGAGGGTAAGTAAATCCTAAAGAGTGTATTATGTAAGAAAAATACACTGGGAAAATTTTGAATATCATCTCTATTACTCAATGGCACTGCAATTATAGAAAAGTTGTATTATTTGAGTAGGAGGGGGTCTCACTAAAAGTACTATATTTGTGCATCTTATGTGAGAGAGTGTGGAGAGCATGTTATAATTATTCTCAAATATAGTGGAATATTTTTCGAAGTATGTCCCATAGTTTTTCCCTCTGCATTGGAGAGTTTTCCACATTAAAATTTAGTGTTCCCTTTTTTTTTTTTAAATGCTTTGCACACATTCAGTATCGTTGTGTTGCATAAGTTTGTAAATCTAACTATGTCAGGTCTATTTTGGTGTTCATTGTCACATTGTAATGTCATTTAATTTATACTGTGAATCAATCCTAGAGCCCAACATTGAAAACCTCCAAAACGTGCTCCAAAAGTTGTAAGAACACCTTTTTTGATTTCCCCTCCTCAAACTTAAGGTTTCTTCTTCTTCCTCATCCGATCTTCTTGTTGTTCTTTGATTTCTCCTTACCCAAATCGTGAATTTGTTTCTCTCAGCTCTCCTTTGAATCTTTAGTTAGAATCATCAAGATTAAAGATGGCATTTTAAGGGTGTTAAAAACTTATTTACACAGTTCCAAAAGCACAAAACACATAAAAACACGAAAACAAGATGTCAGAGAATGTAACACGACCATGCTTCACTTTGCACGCTCATGCTTAAGATATGGGCGCACATCGCTATATTTCGCACATATCTCAAATGGTAGGCATCTAAATACGGTTTATATTATAGGAGAGATAAAAGAAAGTTCTACCACTTTCTTGAAGATCCCAAGAAATGTAATGAACTTCTAACAGATCAAATTTGGGACAAAGCCAGAAATAATGATATTAGCATGAGGACTAGAGCGACTTAAATTTATTGGATTGTAATTCGAATTAGAGGCATTCAATAAGTGTGTTTGAGTGAGCGTTCTGATAAACATGAATTTGAATTAAATTGATTTTGTAAAATTGATTTGGTTATAATTGAGGTTGAAGTAATATTATTTATATTTGCATTTTTTATTTTTAAAATAAGTTTGATATAAAACTTAGTATAAAATTTTCAAATCAACCTTAAAAACTACTTTATGTAGCTTTTACTAGAATCACATTTGAATACAAAACCAAAGCTACTTTCTGTAGCTTTTACTAGAATTTTATCTGAATGCAAAATTAAATTTTCCCTATAGTAACTAAACACTTTTTTTTTCCCTTCTAAAATCAAGTTTGATAGAGAAAAAACACAATTGTAAACTATTCATCGTGAAAACCATACACGCACCAATTAACACTGAACATGGATGCGTAGCGTCGTACTGTCATACATACGACATACGAGACAGGCATGAGGCAACGACTCCGACTCATCATACGGCAAGGGACCCACCGTGTGCAGCAGGTCACTATAGTTAATAACTTAATGTCTTAATTTTGTAAAATGCCATTCTAATTTTCTAATCCATACAAATCTCAACCAAGTTTCATCACCACACGTTTCCTTGTGATTCATGAAGCAAAATCCAACTTCGTGCGTGATTGATTTGATTACTTTATTTTGTTTTGTATTTTATAATTTAAATAATTTGCATTTTATAATTATAATTATTTATATATATAAATAAATGTAAATACCAATATTTTAAAAACTAATCCAATTGGACCGGTTCAACCGGTTGGACCGACGACCAGATGCCTCCCTGTCCTAGTCGGACTAGAGAATTGGAAAAGTGGTCTGACTATGCAAAAACCGGTTAAACCAGTACAACATTGGTTAAACTGACATAAAACTAGCTTTCAAAAATCAACCGATTCATTCTTTAATTCATTTTTTTTTTAAATGTACTTTTTGGTTTGTTTTGGGGGCTAGGGGATCCAGCCTAGACCTAGTTCACATGGGTTGAGGGTTCTTATATGTTGCCATTAATGTAGCTCAATGTTGACTAATAATAACTGGTTATTAAATCTGCAATTGAACAATTTGGCTTTACTATGGAAAGAGTTGGAACTGAGATTGGAATTTGACTTGTTAATTGATTTCTATATCAATGTGTATTTATAAAGTGGTTGAATTGATCAAACCTTATTGCTCTCCTTTTTTTTATTTTCCAACTGGATCGATTTTTAAAATGCTGGTAAATACTATCAATAATTTTTTTTTACATCATCATTTAATGACATGTTGATACATCACTAAAAAGCAATTAAATTTCTTTTTAAAAAAAAATTAAGATTTTAGAAAGTAAGAGTTTAGTTTTAAAAAATCGTTGCGAATGAGGCCTCCAGCACCCATAACACTCGAGTCTGTCAAAACACTACCATCAATATTGAGCTTACAAAGCCTTGGGGAGGCGGCTTCTAGGGCACCAAAATACTACTATGGTCAATGCTTTTCTCAAGGTTGAGAAAGTTATAAATTCATCACAAGAATGGTGGATTTTACAGATCACATAATGGATATCCCATTTCTCGTCATCCAACACCATATTATTGCTCCATCTCCATGCCTACCAAAGCCCAGCCAAGAAAAGAGTTGCTCTCTCACGCTTAACTAGCTCTTCTATCCATTTGGTTGTTTCCATCAGGTTGAGGAAGTTGGGCGTGTACAGCATACCCAGTCTACTCCAGACTTCTCTAGACTGAGGGCAATCACGGAGGAAGTGAAGAGTAGTTTCGATTTCTGAAGAACAGCATTGACAGAAGGGAGGGGTTGCCAACTTTCGATGGAATCTCATATCATTTGTAGGTATGGCTGAATGAAAGATCTGCCATATTAGGAATTGGACTGTAGCAGGAACCTTGAGTTTCCATAACCAATCCCAGTTGCTATTCAAGTCCCAAGTGCAAAGCTGGTTTCTGAGCCATTTGTAACCCAAAGTGACTTTATAGACAGCTTCTTTGCTCCCCTTCCAAACCCAGTTATACGACAAGTTCTCCTTAGGAAAGGCAAGGATGGGGAGATCCCTGATAGATTACTTCAGTTCTTCAGGTAAGATGGTTGCTAACCCATCAAAGTTTCAAGATCCATTCTCCCAGTATCTTTGACATTAAGCTCAGTGTCTGAAATATGGACATAGTCTACCAAGTTGCAAATAGGACCATTGCCTGTCCAGTCATTGTACCAGAAAGATGTATCACCTGAACCGAACCTCATACCAAAACCATCCCTTAAAACCAAAATGACCTTGGCTATGCGACACCAAGTTGCTGAGGCGTTGGCCTTGTGAGGAGCATTCCAAACCGAGCCATTGGTGAGGTATTTATGAGAGAGTACCTGCACCCATAGCTTGTGTTTGTCATGTAGTAAATTCCAAATAAGCTTGCCAATCATAGCTATGTTGGCCATTTTTGCATCTCTGATCCCCATGCCTCCAAAGCGTCTAGGAGAAGTCATAATGTGCCATTTAACCATGCTCCACCCACGGTTTTTAGAACCATTATCCCAAATGAAGCCTCTAGTCAGAGAATCAATTTTGTTGCAAACCTGATTCAGAAGAAGCTGAACCTGCATAGAGTAAATTGGCATGGAGGAGGTGACTGACTTTGCCAAGCAGATTTTGCCAGCTTTGTTGAGGAGCCTACTCTTCCAAACCGCCATTCTGTGTTGAATTTTCTCCACAATAGCATTATACACATTCTTGGATGCCTTACCCTAACTTAGAGGAAAACCCAAGTAGGTACCCAAGTCATTCACAAAGCCAATGCCAGAGATATTAGTCAACTCCCTTTTCTTTTGTCTAGAAGTTCTAGCCGAACCCATGGACTTCGACTTATTATAGTTAACTTTCATACCAGAGGCTTCACAAAAGTCTCTAAGAGTGTCAGTCACCACTTGGACTTGGTTGTTATTGGCTTTGCAGAAAATAAGTACATCATCTGCGAATAAGAGATGGGATATACTAGGACAACCTCGCGATGCCTGAATAGAATGCCAAGTACCATTAGCTACCTTTTACTGAATATTTAGAGATAGCATTTCCATACAGAACACAAAGAGGTAGGGAGAGAGGGGGGGTCTCCTTGTCGTAGGCCTCTAGAAGGTTTGAAGCTATCAAACATAGCTCCATTCCACATTAGAGAGAGACTGGATGATCTAACACACCACATAATAAGATGAATAATGTAACCTGGCAAACCGAATTCCCTTAGGGCCATCTCTAAGAAGTCACATCGAACTCTATCGTAAGCCTTCTCCAAATCGATTTTGAGAGCAATGATACCATTCCAAGACTTGGAATGGTGCATATGATGGATGATCTCTTTAGCCTGGATAGCATTATCCTTAGTTCCTAGGAAAGGCCACACCCGATGAACAAGAACCTTATAAGCCACGTTGCAAAGGCTAATAGGTCTAAACTCCTTCATGCGCTTAGGTTGACCAACCTCAGGGATCAAAGCTATGAGAATTTTTTGAGAGACGAACATTCAAGCTGCACGTTAGAAAAGCTTCTTTCACTAAGTTCTAGAGATCATTACCCAGCAAGTCCCAAAAATGCTTAAAAAAGATTGTTTGGAACCCATCCGGGCTAGGGACCTTGTACGATTGCATGCTGAACACTGCACGCAGCACTTCTTCTTTGCAAACTGGATTCATTAAAGCATTACATCCTTGGATATTAAGCCTCGGGACTACATGGGTTGGCAAAGGGAAGTTCCTACCCATACTATCTTCTGTAAAAAACTTCTTATAAAAATTCAAGGCTTCCAATTGGAGAGTGGTTGACTCAGAACACCAGTCACCATTCTCTAAAAAAAGCCCCTGGACTTTGTTTCTCGCACGTCTGATGATAGTTTGTGTGTGAAAGAATCTTGTATTCCTATCACCAAAACGTACTCATTGCTCCCTAGGTTTCTGAAACCAGAGCATTTCCTCTTGTTTCAACACATCATTATACTCCCTTTGAAGGTCCGCTTTTAGAAGCACTAAACCCAGAATATCGGTTCTATCCAACGTTCTTTGGATGCCTCTAATTATACGAGCTTCTAAAGTGCGCTTCCTATTAAAAGATATTGCCAAAGAGTTCAGAGTTAAAAACAAGCATCTTCCCTGACTTTGTCCAAACTATTGGTTACCATATGGTTTCCTTTTAACCAAGCAGAGTTAACCAATTGATGGAAATCATAAGGTTTCTAATTTAATATATATGAATTAATTTTTCAGTTAATTCTGATTTTAAACATAAATGCCTCAGCCTCCGGGTGTAAAAATTATTGTTTATATTTATAAGCACAAAAATATAGAAAAGTTCATAAAACAACTATTTTAGTATTTATTAATTTTATTTTTAAATATATATAGCGCTATTTTTTATAGAGAATATGGTGTTATACTTTTGTATATGCTCAAGGAGATTTTTTTTTTTGGACCTAAAATCAAATTATCGATAATTCAAAATTTACGTAGTTTGGAAGCATTTTAAAAAATGGTGGTTACTTGCAGTGGCGGACCTTGACCAAATTTTTGGGGGGAGCCGCAGGTTATTAATTAAAATAATATAATTGAAATTTATGAGGACGCTTTTCAGAGTCACGCTCTAAGGAACTAACATCAAATTCATTAATCATGATTTTTTGAATCTTGAAAGGTTATTTGTCTGGTTGAACTATTTGATCATTAGAATGACGTTATTAAAGTGAAGATGTTGGAACTATACAATTTTCATCTTTGTTTAAAGTTTTTCTCTTGAAAAAAGCTTCAAATTAAATTTGATCATTAATTTTGATCATTAAATTTGATCGTTAAATTTTAGCAAGAAATCCTGGAGACTTCTCTTTAAATTAAGCCCCTTTCTAAGTTTCAATTGCTTGTCAAGTTGATGTCCCAAGACACAAGCTCAAGTGCACGGCCATAGGAACAGGACAACACAGTGCAATAAGCAATAAACTATATAACTGATGGGCAAAAATATCTGAAAATTGACTCCATTTCCCTAAGAAGCTCTGAAACCTTATAAAGCTTATTCAAGTTGCAAATGTCTCCACAAGATAACTATAAGTCATCACATCAGGTACTGTCCCACCTTCATTCATAGTTCTAAACACCATCTCAGCTTCATCACCCAATCCCCTATGAGGACAATCACTAAGCAATGTATTATAGGTAATAACATCTGGTTGTATCCCTTCATGCCTCAATTTAGCAAACAACCCTAATAACCCTTCCCAATCCAAACCACCCCTAGCACAATCATTTATCACAGTATTATAAGTCAATATACTCGGCGAAACCATCTCCTGCTTCATTCTATCAAGTAGCTCAAGGGAAGTCTCATACTGACCGTTTCTGTCGTAGGCATAGATCACGGCAGTGTATGCGAAGACGCTGCGCGGCACGCCTTGGCTTGGCATTTCGTCGAACACCTCGCGACAGTTATTGAGCAATCCTTCTCTGCATAACAGGGTGATCATGATGGTGTAGATGTGTTCATTTGGCTTGCACCATATCTGGCGCTGCATGTACTTGAAGAAACGCAGTGATCGAAGCCAATCGCCGCGCTAAGTGAACTCCTTGAAGATGACGGCGAAGTCGTTGAGGACGACGGCAAAGGAGTTTTCAAACTAATACTCCCAAAACGGTTCAGCTGAGGGGTGCCATAACAAAAAAGAAAAAAAACTCTTCAAAAATTTAAAAAAAAAAATCTGCCTCCCCTGCCACTACAAAGGTCCGCCATTAGAGGGAGAACAATTTATGCATAGAAGTATATATAATATGCTAGTGCTTTTAAAAAAAAATTACATGTTTGATGAAACAATAATATGTCATACATTCACCAACTCAAAGTATCCATCATTTTAAATTAATTCATGAACTCTCTCAATTAAATTAAACTGATAATTCATAAACAATATTAATCAAAATCTTATCCTAGTTCATTTACAAATCTAAATGCAACATAATAAATTATTAAATTTATATTTTATAATGTTCAATTTTATTTTGCATTTTTACATAGAAAACTATAGAAGAAAAACACTACTCATACATAATTGTGGGAGACATACATAATTAAGTGTGACTGAATTAAAAACTAGTATAAAAATTTCAAGAGGTAAACTGTAACACCTAGTTTTAATTAACACTAATTATAATGATTAAAGTAGGGATTTTCACAAATCATTTTCGAAATATCTCCTTTGAAAAATGAAGATTTATTTAAAATCGGAAAACCTGATAAACAGTTTATAACGTCAAAACTTAATTTAAACCAATTTCATGGTCTCTAGTCTTACATCAACTGCCAGGATAGATGAAAAAATATATAAAAAAAAAAGATAAAAGATTAAACGACCTCAATCACGATAAAGACTTAGAAAATTATAGATACAGTAATCCGAAATTGATTTTCATACGTAGGCGGAAGTTTTCATTAGTCAAATAAAATAAATATAAAGTCATAAAAACAAGAAACTGCCATCACGGCGGATACATCAAAGTTTCCCTTAATATATATATACAACACAAAATAAAAGAAGATTCTCAAGAATATCTCTCCAGCACGGGATCCTCCAAAAGAAGCAAAAGTCCACGTGATGCATCATCAATCATCAGTCATCTCGGTCCCACATACAGTGCGGCCATTAGAATCAGCTACTCACATACACAAGAAGAAAGAAGAACCGCGTATGGAGGTAAGATTCTATGCCAAGCTCATAACGTAGATATGGGTATGCGGCGACAAACAAACAATCAAGTGGATACATATAATTAAGAAAATTTTTATAAAATACATATATACGATTGCAGAAAAAGTTGAGACTCGAATGCATGCCTAAGACATCGACCTAACTTTGCTCCATGGAGACTATTATTGTCACAGTGTTCTATCAAGATAGCATTCAGGTAATATGCGTAAACAACTCGGTGCACAAGTCCCGATTGGAGTACGCTAACAGCCATCTCCGCGGTCCTTTCACACGAGAGTACTTAACATCCGAATAATATTTAGTTCAGTTGAGTTTCAATATAGCCCTGCCGTCAAGGTCTCCACCGGCACCGGTGATGCATACACCGGACCATTGGCAGGATCCACGCCTGACTATCCCCGAGCTGTCTGTGGCCCCCACACAGTCCCCTAATATCCTACAAAAGGTGTCTATGCCTCCAGAAAGACAACGACTATGATTAGGTTGGAATATTGGCCAAAGGAAAATAAAATAGGAACAAAAAGTTCCAAAGCGCGGGTATCATTATAAAAACAGTTATTGATAAGAGTTGGGCTCAAAAGACCATTGGCCAAAATTATCCTTTTCAACTCAAATTCATTTGAATACTTTAACTTAAAGCTTACTTAGGGTAAAATTAATTATTTCATAGTACAGGTATCGATAAAACGATTTAACTCAATAAATTACCATTTTGACTCATTTTGGATAAAAATGTATAATAATAGTTACAAATAATATTTGATGTTTAAAATAAAATACTTTCATAAAATGTGAAAACATCCAAGGACAGTAATTTGAAATTCCTCAACTATTCGATAATTTGGCCTATTCTTTCCAAAAATTCCTCAACTCCGTATAATAAAATATTTCGAGCCCAAGACTTAACAAAATGTAAACAAGGATAAACCTTAAGATTGAATTCACAGATTCAATAAATAAGGAACTGATACCAACTGATAATAATATTCCAACACCTCCCGAATCAAGATCGGAAACAAATGCATATCACAACAAGTCCCTAAGCGACTTAACGATCGGACATAAGGCTTATACTTAGAGCCCAGTTACTTGGAATTATATCCAACGCTTAACGTACGCGAGTTACGAAGATAAGTAAGATTTTAGAATTAGAACCTTACGCCAATTTAACTAGATCCAATTTAGCACGGCGCTAAATTAAATCTAAACAGATATAACTAAGATTCTAAAATTAGACAGACAATCACAACATTAAAATATTAAGCAAGCATACTAAGATAATTCTCAATATTCCTAAGCAGTTATACTAACCCGCATATACCCCAAACTACACCTAACATATAATCTTCCCCCACCTTTTAAGGCGTTCGGAGGTTATTCTGGAATTTCATAGCTATACAGTCAGCTCCAATTAGTTCCCAAGAGTGATTTCTGCTTCCCCAGAGCAAGCACGAACATGAGCAACATCCCAAAGAGCCGATCCAAGCATAGAAACAACCAGACAAAACAGTAAATTAATTTCTCAACATCAACACTATAAATATAACTCACTAATATCCTTAATTTCTCAAAAATCACATTAATTCATATCAAAACAGATTTGGGATTTTTAGGCTCAAGATGAAAATTTGGGGAAAAATCAATTTAACAAGATATTGACAAAATTGGTATAGGGAAACACTTAATCATGATCCCAATTGCATAAAACACCAATCAATTTCCAAAATCAAAATTTGAAATCAAAACCTAGGGTTAGGGTTTGAGGAAAGAATGGGGATTTTTGAAAATAGACAAGGAAAGTGAGAACCACTCACCCAAGGAAGAAAGAAGAGCTTGTGGTGGTCCTGTGGCGGCTGGATCGGCGGCGGACGGCGGCCTTGACTGGCAGTGGTGGTTCTGTTCCAACAAGAGAGGGAGAGATAGAGTAAGACCAAGGAAAAGAAGAAGGAAGAGCTTGAGATGACTCACATGGTGGAAACCATCATGGAGGCGGCGGCGGCCAGCACTTACCACGGTGGAGCGACGCTCGCGCAGCGGGGGCGACGCGTTTCGCGAGCAGGAACGTGATCGGACATGGTGGTCGCGGCTCCGGCGGTTCAGGAGCGAGCGGCGCGACGCGGCTGGACTGAGGTGGTGGCGAGGCTGTGCAAGGTGGGAGGAGGAGGAAATGAATACGAAGGGGAAGAAGAAAGTGGGATGGAAGAGAGAAAAGAGATGAAAATGAAAGTGTCTGATGAAGGAGGAAGGAAAACGTGGAAAGAGAAAAAAAAGAAAAAAAAAAAAAAAAAAAAAAAAAGGAATGGGTTAGAGAAGGTGAACGTGCCTAGGTGCACAGCCAAGTAAAAGAAAAGCTTTGAAAAATGCCCTTTTAAATTTTATGATGCTAAAAAAATTCTTTTAGAGACTATGAAAATAATTTTTCTTCAACCAAAATAATTTTAGATGGTCTTTTTCTAAACACAGAACAATAGTATAATGCTATTGTCTAGCAAGCATGCACACCTTATAACAACGCAGTGTTAACACTCACGGTAAAATATTTTTAAATGAGTAAATAAAATTATTTAAACCAAGCAACATTAAAATAAACAAAAATAAACATATAGAAAAATCAATCGATCTTAAGGGATGTTACATAAACAAACTACAATCTATCTATATCTATATAATATACAAATCGATCGCTATTATCAGGTATGGTTTTACACATGTCACTTCTACAGTGCGAGCTAGCTTCGGTTTTACACGTGGCATTCTACTGTGCTTTGCTTGCAAGGTTAGGAATTAGGCTTGTGTTTGGAATTTCAAAAAAAAAAATTGACAAATTGAGATATAAAAAATCCATATTTAAATTTACCAGATAAAGGTTCCAAATGATATTATTATTTAAAGATTATTTTGAAATCTATCAAGATTACTCAAATCTCAATCAGTTACTACATTCCTGATATGATAATTTCCATGAATGCATGACAAATTGCGATGCAGCAATAAAATTTAAAACAATTTACCCATGAATACAGGACAAATTTCAATCAGTATTAGTTTCATACTATTTTGGATTCAAACAGTTATAGGCAAACACATTTAATTAGAATAGCTTAACTCAATATATAATGCAAGCAATAAATGAGTTAAGCAATTTGAATTCCAATTGCTCATTAGTTATTTTAAACACTCAATCAATCAATAATTAAAAGCTTCAAAAATATATTTTTGCCAACTATTCTCTTATTATCCTAAATGCACTCATAACTCAAATCCATATTACGATGAATAGAGTGCAAAAAAATAAAATTTTCAATTCCTGATGCGGACCATAAGTCAAATCAAATTTCAAATTGATACAGTGCAAACAAATTAAATTTTCTACTTTAGAATCAAACATTATTGCTAAAACAATGACCAAGCAATCACATTTAATTAGAATAGCTTGACTCAATATATAATACAAAAATGAATTTCTCAAAAATTGATATATTCTGTTCAAATTCAAATTCAATCAAGCTATAACATTGAATCAAGGCAAAGCATTATCCATCATTATTATGTTATGAGGACATGCTTGCACACATCAAAATATACGGAGAGAACACTTTTGGATTCATAACCAACAACCATCCAGATAAAGGGAAGCATTATTTTGAATCAAGGGAAAGCATTATCCATCATTATTCTGTTATATGGATGGGTTCACATCTGCATAGAATTCAAATTGAGATTCAAATAAGGAACAAATCAATCTCAAATAAAGGGAAGATCTGAATTACTCAAGTTCTGTTCAAATTCAAATTCAATCAAGCTATAATATTCACCTTGAATCAAGGGAAAGCATTATCCGAAGTTATATGGGTGGTTTCACATCTGCATAGAATTCAAATTGAGATTCAAATAAGGAACAAATCAATCTCAAATAAAGGGAAGATCTGAATTACTCAAAATTTGATATATTCTGTTCAAATTCAAATTCAATCAAGTTATGATATTCACCTTGAATCAAGGGAAAGCATTATCCGAAGTTATATGGGTGATTTCACATCTGCATAGAATTCAAAATGAGATTCAGATAAGGAACAAATCAATCTCAAATAAAGGGAAGATTTGAATTCGAGCATTTGAATTTTAGTCTGCACATTGGAAACATTGAAATCTATAAATTGGGGAGAACCGAATTGGGTAGCTCACAAGTTGCACAACCCATTCTCTACCAAAAATATTCTATCAACTATTCTTACATCTCCTCAACATCTCTTCGATGGCACCAAGGCACGATATGATTGCAGATGTTGATGAAAGCCATAATAATTGGGTTCTGTTGGTAAGGGTTGTTAGACTATGGAAGGTATCAGATCTACAAAATTCCAAACACCCATTCATAGGTTTCATTGGGTTATTTACTTTTAAATTTTTTTAGAATTTGTTTCCTCTACCATGAATGTTAGAGATTCATCATTATTAGCTTTATATTTTCAAGCTTTTGGTATGCCGAAACATAAATTCATCAATATTGTCCACAACTATTACATGTTTCAGATAGCAGGCCAATGAAGGGTTTAGTTCTCTAAACAACCCCTCACGTGAAAACAAATTCAGATAAGTGTAGTTCACATGTTCACTAACTAGTATCTGCACCCGTGCAATGCACGGGACAATAATGCTTGGCGACAATAATCGAAAAATATATGGAAATTAATTTTTTTTAGATTGAGAATTGAAAATTTGTCTTAATACAAATCAAAGTACAAAATACATAATAAGAAGGTTTAATTATTGAAAAATAATGACTTACAAAGCTATTATAATATATATATAATCATTCTTCAACAAATGTTATGTGTACCTTAGGTGGTAGCTTAGGTAGAGGTTTCGAATATAGGCTACTAAAACATAAAAATTATTAAATTCAAAAAATATTTGAAGTCCTCCTCCTTCCCGTCTCTCACTCCTTTTCCTGTTTCTCTCTTCACATTAGAAAATGCGCGCGCGCGCGCGCGCGCACACACACACACACACACACACACACACATATATATATATATATATAATGTTTCCTTAATAGGGCATTATCCAGTTACTTAAATTTAAATTGATAAGGCCTTTATTTTGTCACAAAAAATAAATAAATAAGCCTTTATATAAAGTAATATAAACCCTTTAGTTAAATTTAAATACTCCTTCAGTCCAAATGCATTTTAAGGTAAAATACATTCATTCCAAATCATTGCAGTTTCCTGAAACATAACATCACTACAATAAAAAGTAGTAGTAGTTAACTGAACTGTGCCTTTTTAATGTTTTAGCAAGAAGGTATCATTTGTTTCTTGATATAGATACCATTGAGTCACTTGCTTCTATATACGTAACAATTGTAACAGATTTGCAAATAGTAGCACAATGATTTTTCATTGCATAGTAGCTAGTCTCATTTGGAATTAGACAGTTTAAACTTTGAGTAAAATATGGTATGCCATAGATAGCTTACAACATTTCCTTTTGATAAAGCTCAGAGACTTGGGTGCGTCAAATATTTCCTTGAAAAATTACAATACCAATTGTAAGACATTCTAGTGTTGTGAAAGAGTGGGGCGCATTGCATACATAGGTGACTGATTTCCATAACATCTGCACAATTTGGAGTCTCCTATCTCATAGTTAATGTTGTGGATTGCTAATGTGATAAAAGAAAAAGAAGGGTGTTTATCCTAATGAATCGTGATTTATAAAATTGCATCCATGTCCCTCAAATGAACTGACATACCTTCCTAGTATATTAAATAGCACCATGTGACTAAATTGGACTGCCATATATGATAACATTTAATATTCGTAATGACATATAATAATGCCATGGTATATTATAACACTTGTTATAATACTCTGTCTGATGATGCTTGAAGGCATGTTATGAGAATCATTTATCTACTATTATACTATAACCAAACAAACTTTTCACGATAATGATGTCTTGTGTTTTCTGGTTATTCATGCTGAACTATTCAAATATATGGTTTCCTTTCCTGACACGCAAGATGTCCAAACTATTGGATTGTTGGCCTTAGCAATACCAAGTCCTTTGTCCATGTTGGGAGGCTTCAGTCTTGGGATGACTCAGAGACCTGTTGAAGAAGATATGGTGGACATCATTAGCATCACTAATATCAATTCAAGAATTAGATTTTGCTGAAGTCTATGTGAGAAAAAACCTTAATAAATTTATTAAACATGAAAAAAAAAATTGCAAACAGCATCCATTTTCTAATAGTGCCCAAGAAATATGCCACGAATATTACCTCCCGTTCATATGACCTGCATCTATATCCTTCTCTCTCTATTCCACCTTTTCCTCTAGTTTTAAAACTCTAGCTCTCCAAACTTTCAATTTTCTTCTGAGCCTTCTCAATGTGTGTTAGCCTCCCTATTGCAAGCCTCTGCATCTTGCTCTTCTCCTTCTAAGTCATGCCTGCTTCATCCCGTGATTTGTGACCCACATTAGTAGCCCTTTCAGCTTTATTTATAGCTTTTACAGCATTTATTTTCAGCATTTTTACACCATTCTTGGTTCATATTTGATGTTTCAAGTCTTTATTTAAGATTAAACCCTTATCATTTGCATCTCATTAGTTATTTCACTAAAGCTATCATAACTAATATATTCAACCTGACATATCGACAACATTGGAAGTTATTATGGAGTGAAAAAGATAAGGAAGCAGTCAGGATACCTGACTGTGCACCTCAACCCCATTACAACTTACATTCTCACAAGCTGCAACAACATCGAACATTTTAAACACAGAACAATGAAAATCACTTCGCCTCAATATGAATTGCTTTTGTTATCTAATACTATTAAATATCTATTTCTCACATCTCACTAACCTTAAATACAACTCCCATCTCTGCTTAAAGCCAGCAAGATATTAATAAATATACATATCTATGCATATCCAGAAATCAAAACTCGGTTATATTGTCTCACACTATACATTCTTTATCCCGACTGTAGCCTTACATGTGATGCTAAAGAATAAAGTACTCACATTTATGCCCATGATAAACCATGTAAATACTCAATATTTATTAAATAGATCAATATAGATCATTTCTGTGATCTGTAAATACTCAATATTTATGATTTAATAAATATCCAAAAGCATGACAAAAACTGCAAAATCTTGCAAATAATATGAATCAGAAACTTCAAAAGGAATTGAAGATACCTCCCCTCTCATTTTGGAAAAGCTTCATATCAAGTCATAGTGCAACATGAAATGAGAACACAATATTAGTCAGCCAAGGATTAAGAAAAATTCTTGTATTCCCATTGCATCAAAACTATCATAGATTTAATCATGTGAGGTGAAAAATTCTTGCCCATAAGCCAAAAGCTTGCACTTAATTTGGAAGACATCAAAATCACAGAAACTGAGTTACTCTCTTGCAAAAGGGTCAACTGACCAGCAGAGTGAAGAAGTTTGTAAGAGATGAACATGAGGTCAAAACCACTACTAAATCATGCGACAGGAACAACTGTTAGGTGCTGTAGTTTGAAACTGAAACAACAAAACAGAAAGAAGTTATTAGAGAAGGCAAGCATAAGGTCATCAAATATGAGTGTATACATTATACATGTGTATACATTATACATTATTCATTACACATAATGAACACATGTAGAATCAAACAGAACCGTTAAGACCTCCTGATTTGTTTCAACACAAGATAGGATTTAAAGGAGCTTTCTAAAGAGGAATTTATTTGTCTCAAACAATTAGAAAAAACCAAAGGTATAAAGTGATTGATAATAACGTTAATGGAAGATAGATTACATGTTGTCTCGTCATTTTCTGCCAAATATAGAAGTCTCCTTTAGCACAAGAGAAACCCACTCCAACTCATGTCTCCAATTACAACATGTTCACCTCTGCATCACAAAGCAACTATTGGCTTCTATAAACTTTGCTATAAACTCTGTAGACAACAAAAGACACACACAATCAACAAAAATGAAGCCAAAAGTTAAATAAAAATTAAAAAATACACATTAGCTCCTTTCTGATGTAGTTTAATTTTTCTAAAAAAAATTAAAAAAACACTTAGAATTAGAATAAAAATAAAAATAAGTTACCTTTGAGACCTCAGGGATGTCTCACCCCAACCTCCATCTCTTTCTTGACCGCCGATGCATGTGGGTGTGAGGAAATTCGAAAATATGCTCCATTTCCATGACTTCGTAGATCTGCAGAAACTGAGAGAGATGAGATGTTAATAGGTGAAAAGAAAGGTAGAGAGAAAACTTCCACCTCCTTCTTCATCTTCAACACCAGATTGGATAGTGAGATGCTCTCTGTCGTTGGAAATGCCAAATAAACAACTCGTGGAAAATATTTCAAAGGGTTGAAGATAGGAGTTACATGCAACCAAAAACCACAATTTATAGACGATTGAAACCAGTGAAAAACAAATAGCGGGAGATTGAAATCTGAAATGAGGATGGAGAAGCGGGATTTGAAAGCAAAACAAACCTGAGCATATCGATTATGACGCCGGACAGAGGACCAGCTATCAACGGTACCCGCTTGGTTCCATGGGTGAGCATCTGAAAGAGTATCTGAAGCAAAACAATAATGAGAGGAGTGGGAGAAAAAATAGAAAAAAATGAGAGAGAGAGAGAGAGAGAGAGAGAGTGATGAAAGTTTATGAAAAGAGAATCAGGGAAAAGAGAGGTGAGCTGAAAAGGGGATTTGAAATTCAAAATTTAGAATTTGAGAAAAAGAGGAAGAGGGTCAGTTTTGTTTTGTTACACGGATAGAGAATGAAAATGGGAGTCAGCTTGTACGACGTAGGACGAAAATGGGATCTGTGAGCTATCAATTTACAACAATGCCACCCAACGCAATTGAATCATTTATTAGGCATAGATTGCCATTAATGGCTAATTTTTGAATCTGAAATTTTTTGCTGATGAATTAGAGAGTGACACGTGTAAGAAATTACCCCAACAGTAACTGAAAATTGTATATTATATAGATATCAATCAAGATGAAATTATTCACCAAAAGGGTACATATGTAAATACAATACAAAATTTGCTAACCTTTTGAAGTATACTGCAAATGTAGAGATGCTTGCTTCTTCCAACCTTGCATCAACAGGTTTGTCCACCATTGAAACGTATTCATCGTACCCAAAAAAGCCTGTATGGAGGTGAAAATGATTATAAGAGAAAAACTTCAATGATTTTATAGATCACTCCAAAAATCATTATGTAATTAGATCTAAATAAAACAAATAGAACTTCTTGCCTTTGTCTAGCACGCCTTTTAGACTTGGCAAGTAAATTTTTTTCTACAACCATGTAAAGATTCAATTCAAATCCCAAAATGAGAAATCGCGAAGCTATCCATTATGTTTGCTCTTCAACCCATACAAGAATCTGTTTGAATATTTTGAAACATATGTTCTGCTAGAACAAAGCAATATTATAAATTATCAAATGGATTGCAGTTCAGTGATATCAGCAAATAGATAACCAACCAATTTATGCCCACAAAAACGCATGTACGCTACACTTATGAGAGAAATGGAATGAAACTTGAGTTTAATATACTTTTTTATAAGCATAGAATATGTATATATTTATAAGAAGCACCATTTTTTTTTTATAAGTCAAAATTGAATTAATAGGAGCACTAGGGGTGCTCAAGCCCAATTACAAAGACCCCCAATGGAACCATTATAGAAGATATTTACACAAAGGACCATATCCCCCAAGCTAAAACAATATTAAAGGTCCCAACTACATTAAGACCCACAAAAACAACGTCCCAGCACCTAACGTGGACTATCAGTATTCCTTAATAGGCCCCTTGATTGACAAAAAATGCCATACTACCACCAAAGCACGACTTGGCAAACCCAGGATACCAACACTAAAGCCACAAAATATAGACGCCCAGGTAGCCAAAAATAATAGGAATTAGTGCATCATTAAGGAGAAAACTAAAAGACAAACCACACAGCAGTCATCACAGCAAGCGAGAAGGTATTTTACGGTAGACACAAACAAGGGGGTACACTTTTAAGTAACTTACTTTTACTTGGCAATGAAACAAAACCCTCTCCGTACATCAATTTAGCCTTGGCAAGCAAAACCCACTCTGTATCCTATCCAAAAAACATAAATTGTGAGAACGAATTTTCTAATTGTATCTACACCTTTTATTTGCAACTATAAATTGATATTTCTGAACCAAATTGATATTACAGGACATTGATATGGCGAGTATGATGCAAGAAATTCTTTCAAGTTAAAGGGAGCATACCTGGATTTGAAACTTGGGAACAACAGGGAGTGGACGAGGGTTCAAACATTTGATTGTAGTGTGTGGGTTTAAGTGTAATATTTGGTTTTACATATCACACGTGGCTGTGTGGTGTGTTCTAAAGAACCCACATGTCCCAAATTTTTGAACCCACATGTCCCAAATTTTTTTTACACACTCAATTTTAACCAGACACATATGATGGTGTTATGTTGTATGGATAAGAAGAAAGTTTTTTTTTTTTTTAGAAAAGAAAGTTGTTTTTTTTTAAACAAATTATAATCCTCAAGTGAACTATAGATAAGTCCACTGTTTATTCTTATCAGTGAGAAGTTTTTGTGTTTGGTTAATCGGTGGAGAGCATTATCTCTTTCAGATTTTATTTTTATTAACTTTTATAATATTTGAGGTATTTTATTTATTTTTTTAATTTTTTTGTTAAGTTTTCTATTGATTATTACTTTACGAAAAATATATGTTTACAAATGACATTACACTATTATTAAAAATATATATTTAAAAATGACATTTCAAAAAAATATGTTGTCTTTATATTTTAAGATTTTATGACCAACTCTTAATTTAGTTTGATAGATAAATTGTTTAATAATAATTATTTAAATTACTCTCTTACGTTCCCATAATTTACCTTTTTCATATATCCTATTTGAATGATGATGATTAATAACATATTTAATCAACTATTTATAATAAATAACAATAATTATTAATTTAAAAATTGTTGTTTATGATCAATGAACTATATAATTATTTTTTTAAAGTATTGTTTCTTATATATTAGAAAAATTAAAATATTTTATAAAAATTTACGGAAGCCAACATTTATCCCGTGCATGGCACGGGTTCAATACTAGCTTAATGTACAAAACAAGAAATATAATTAATAAATATTACTTCCATATGAAGAAGGAAATATACTCAAATGTTTTTAGTTAGAATGGACACTAAAAAAAGCTAACCTTCGCTTTCCTTCCTTGTTCTGTGTGTTTTAGGGTTTTGTTTCTTATATTAAGGATCGGAGCGAGTACTTTTTTTTGTGACTGAATCTCTACTAATTACTTAAAAATGGAAATATTCGATTTTTTTCTTGAAGGGGAAATATTTAATTTTTCAGATATCCTCAATGTAAAATATTTTTAAGTTTATTAATTTTTTCAACTTTTTATTTCATAATAATTTCAGTTTTTTATTCCTAAGAAATTAAATGTAAATACTTTTTATATGATATTTCTGTTTTTAACTTTAAACATAATTAAATGTTTCTACATTTGATTTGATATTTTCTATTTTTTAATTTTAGAGACATTAAATTATTCTTTTATATTACATTTTTTAAATTTAATGTACCGGTAAAATACTTTCATTCTTTCGCTTAAAGCAACTCACAATAATTTGCTAGCAATTCATTTTAGTTGGCCATTTTTATTGCTTTAATCGACATTATTTCCATTTTAATTAAATGATTTTTTAATGTGTTTAAAAATGCGTGAAACCGCCTATCAAATGACTCTTCTTTCTTTATACTAAATAGTTTGCTCGAGTCTCTTTTATTTTGATGCTCAGTGGGTGATTTGGCTAATTACTGCAAGGTCTCACACTTTCATTGCCGTTTCCATCATTATCACAAGATTTTGGTCAATAAAATAATTTTAAATTGTTGCTTCTAGCATCATTTCAACATGATTCAAACAGAAAATTATTCATGCCTAGAAATTTTGGTTTTGGCACATTTTTTTTTTTTGGTAATAAAAATTAAACAATTAAAAAATAAAATAGTGTAAACCCCATGCAGAAAAGTGATAAATTGCTCAAAATTCATATATTTTTTACAATAAATAAAATATGGGGAAAAAGTCAATTTCAATAAAGTTTGTTACATGGACTTCTTCCTCTATGCATCGTGAAGTTAATCCATCAATATTTGTTTCACCACTTGCTTTTATAAGAAAATGTAACTCATTTGATTTAAGTAACACACCGCGAAATGGAAAATTTTAATTGAAATATCGGTCTTTATATGATTTTTAATTTTTATGGCAAATGTTATTTATTGTCACACCACTTAATTTAATACATGCAACTATTTTTTTTTTTTTTTTTTGAGAGAAACCAACTTACTGCAATTCATTAAAAATTAAGAATTCAATACAAGATGGAATAACATCAAAAAAATGGGGACTAGGATAACTAGTAGCCGCCCTTGCTAAGGAATGAGCAACTACATTGCCTTGTCTCCTAACAAACTTAGCATCAAAGTTTGGGAAATTAGAAAGGATATCTCTGCAATGGGAGATGATAGCACCATACTCTGAATGACTATCCACCTTGGAGTTAACATGATCAACCACTAACTTGCAATTAGCTTCTAATGTAACATCCTGGATGCCCAAGTCACACACCCACTGCATGGCATGCAGAAGACTCGCGGCCTCTCCTTCTAGGATAGAAAGAATATGATTGCTCCATTCGGTCCTTGCGAAACAAAACACACCCCTATCATTACGGATGCAACAGCCCATAGAGACAACGTTACCATGAGGAGATAAACTAGCATCCGTGTTACACTTAAAACAGTTCCTACTAGGCTTCTGCCACCTACACAACTCATGGACCTCTTCATTACTGGGCAACACATGAATGACAGAATTTGCTCTCTCCTAATCCTCCACAGAAGCCAAGACTCTCCCAATGACTTAAGAGTGACTCTCCTCCTGATTCTCCCACAGCTTCACATTTCTTCTGGTCCAAAGGCTCCATAACATCCAACCAAAAAGTTGGCTCTTTGCTTTGTCAAATTTTTCCAGCACCTTAAACACTAACTCAGCAAAGTTATCAGACTTCAAACAAGTATCATCTATCACGCTCCAAAGATGGAGTTGTTGCCAGCATGCTTGGCTGAAAGGACAAGTGATCAAACTATGCCAACAATTCTCAAAAAGCTCCTCATACATCACGCAGGATATAGGGCACCACATATTCCTATTATTCAAATATTGTCTCATAGGAATACATTCCCTGCAAGCCTTCCATATGAAAACCTTAATCTTTTGAGGCAGATTAAGTTTCCAAATTAACTTATGTATTTCCAACTTCAAAACCAAACTCATACATAAATTTGATATCCTATTTATTTTATTTTTAATGAAAAATTTATTCCATTTATTTTGAAAATAATTAGAATTTATAAATATAAATTATAAACAATATATATATATATATATATATATATATATATATATATATATATATATATATATATATCAATCTGAGTATCTAAGTTAATGCTAATGTTGTCCTTTTTTCTTTCATTGTGTTATTTTATGTATTATTTTACATTGTTCAATTTATGGAAATATATAATTCTTTCCTATATTTTATGGTTCAATTATAAAAAAAATATTTAATTAATTTTTTTTTGTTACTTTTAAGTTTCAAATGTAATTATCATTAAACATAATGTAAAATATTACTCACCTACTAAATTCACCCGTTCATCACACGGGTCAAGTATATTTTTACAAGATTATTGAAGGACGAAATGATTAGTGCTCATTTATAATTTTTCTTTGGAAAAAAAAAAATCAAATTCACTATAAAAGTGAATTTGTAAAATATCAAGGTATTGAGAGAAATAACGAATGTTAAAATAAATACGACACATAAGTTTTTTTTTTTTTAAAAAATTGTTATCTTGAACGGGAAAGGGAAAGAAATGCAACAAATATTTTTTTTACAAGATTATTGGGATGTTAAAATTATTATGGTATATAAGTATATTTTTTAAAAATGGTTATTTGCAGAAAATATGAGTACAATTACACCAGATATATTTTTACAGTTTACTAAATAACATTGTTCTTCATTTGTATAATTTACATGTCACATTATTTATTTACACCTGCACTATCAAAGATAATGCTGAAAGAATTTTTGCTTGTAACGTTCGATGGGTGAATCGAAGGGACTTTGAAGCATACATTATCAAGGGTTGGCTAGACTTTTGTAAAACTAACAATTTGATTAAGGGGTGCAATGCTGAAATTCAAGGTTAATGTGGAAGATCAAACTACCATATATACAAAGACCAAAGATATCTAGAAGAATTTTATGAAAGATAATATTGATTTCAGATATCTATATATTTGTTTTTGTCTGAACTTGATACGATAGGTGTTGCTTTGGTAACAAATTTATAATTAATATATATAATATACCTTTTGTTGTCTTCTAATTATATTAACTTTATTGTTTCAAAAAAGAATTATATTAACTTTATGTATTCTGTCCTCTAGCAGTTTTTTTTGTTACATCCTCTAGCAGTTTTTTATTTCCATTATCTATACGTAGTATATCCTTTATTTCATATTTCATATGTTAATCTATGATTTTATAAATTTATAATTTATAAATGTTAATTGATTAGGTACTCAATTAAAATTTTGATAGTTATATTTGATATTGATATTTAACTTTAAAAACAACAACTTTTTTTATATTACTAAAATATTGTGTTATATAGATATGGATAATCTCCATAATGGAGACCTTGATGTTATGGACATTTATGTTTGTTTTTTTTTTTTTGTGATTTTCGTTAATTCCATATCCATCCATCTATTAATATATATTCATCTATATCCATCTAAAAAAATGTATTTGAAAGTAAATTTTTCATTCAATTTCATCTATATCTTATACCAGTTGTTTTATATGGAAAATAATTTTTTTTTATTTATAACTTCCTAAATTATAGGTGAAAACCAGAGTAACAGGACTTATCTGACTTTAATTTAATTTTGTAAATATATCAACCTAATTAGTGTAGTAACTATAACTGATCAATATGTGTAGGTTCACAAATAAAAAAAAAATTATATTATAAAATTGGTAAAAATGATTTTCAAACAAATTCAAAAAATTCCATTTTATAATACAATACCTTTTTTTAATTACCAAAATATTATATTATTACAATTCCGTCCCGTATATGGCACAGTTTTCATACTGGTACTTAATTATACGAGCAATACTACTTCATTACAACTATCACAACTATCACAAATCATAAATGCCGCGCAACTATTTAGTATTTGCAGTAGTTGATATGAAGATAGTTAAGTGAGACTTTTGATATTCACAAGTAATTGAATAATTCATACATATAACGTTGATGAATTAATTGCAAAGGAAAAAAAAAAAAAGGTTGATGAATTAAACCTTCTAAATGCCTCTAAGCTATGACGTGCTAACAATCCAATGGCTGAATAGTTCCGCACCAACCGTTCCCAGCTCCCTTTCTCAAAATAAAAACATGGTTTATTAGCAACGGTCGGTGAGCGTCCCAGCGTTTATCAAACCAAAAACCATTGAAAAGGTTTTAAGAATTCATTTAATTAGTCATAAATTTTGTCGAAAAGTTTTCTTTATTATTTTTTCGGTAAGAAGAGTTGAAAGCCTAAACTCAATAGTTGTTTTTTTTGGTGAATTAATGAAAGAAGCAAAAATAGAAAACTCAATAGTTGTTGATTGACGATGACAATTTCTTATTTTTTTTTTAAAAAAAGGGTGTTGTTTTGTAAGTGTTTATAGTGTAATTGTCCGGTGCAAAGAAGATATGTGTAATAATTGTTATACATATTATATTTTTATTGATAAATTGTTACCCATTTTATTTTTAGAAAGCAACATTATGACAAGCAGCTATGCACGTATATACCTAAGTTTTATTTATTAGGTTATAAATTAATTATTTTGTCTTTATATCTGACATTAATTTTGAACTTGGTGCATGAAATTTTTGAAATAAGTGTTGAGGTGCAAATCAAAGTCCCATGTTACCTAAACAATGAGAGGAACATGAGTTTATAAAGTAAGAAAATTATCCCTATTGGTACGAGGCCTTTTGATAATGTCCAGAGGTAAATCCATGAAGGTATAAGTCGAAAGTGGACAATATTATACCAATATGGAGACATGTAGGACCACTCAGTACCTAAAAGAGTGAGCTAGAGAAAAAAAATTGAGAGAAAAATTATAGTTTTTCTGTGAGGTTTCTCCTAATATGTATTCTCCTATTTTTAAGAGAGAGTGTCATTGTTCTCTCCTTGTATTTCGAGAGAGGGGTCTTGTAATTTCTTTCACTTGGTGAAATTCTTTTGATCTTGCTCGTGGTTTTTTCCTCATTTATTAAGGGTTTTTCCACTGTAAATATTGTGTACTGTCCAGGGGATAAAAATTTTTGTACTGTCCAGTCTTTTAAATTTTTGTAAATCAAATGCACCCATAGGGATCAAATAATTTTGAGTTTGATTCATGTGTGAAAATCATTTTTAAGTTGGTCCATATACTTTAACTCTAATAAATAATATTATAACACTAATTAACAACTTAGATCAAATTAAAAAATAGATATCGATTTCACATATTTTCATGTATATCAATCATATTCAAAAGAAAAACTGGAGAGCTACTGTAGCATTACAGTAATGCTACTTTTTTTTTTTTTTTAATTTTGACTTTTTTAAAAAAATATTTTTTTTATAAAAAAAATAATTTGTTCTTTTTTTAAATATTTAGTTTTCTTGATAAATAAATTTTTTGGTTAAGTATGTACAAATATCTGGTTAATCATGTACAAATATCTGGTGAATTCAGTTCATTATCTGGTTAATGAGTTTTTTTGGTTAAGTATATGCAAATATCTGGTTAATCAGGTACAAATATCTGGTGAATTCAGTTCATTATCTGGTTAATGGGTTTTTTTGAGAAATAAATTTTTGGTTAATATCTGGTTAATCATGTACAAATATCTGATTAATTCAGTTCATTATCTGATTAATGGGTTTTTTTGGTTAAGTATATGCAAATATTTGGTTAATCAGATAGTAGAATTTTTTTTTAAAAAAGGTCAACATTTGTAATTAAAAAAAAAAAAAAAGAAGAAGAAGAAAGAAGAAAGTGTTACTACAGTGCTACAAGACAAAGTTGTCCTACGGGTTCTCCCACCGGTTGTTAGAGTAACACGGCTCATATTCAAAATCAGTATCATCGTATAAGAGTATAGGACAAAAAATTAGTTTAACCTATATACTGAAAAATGATAAAGGAGAAAAATGGGTGGCTAAAGAAAGCTTAAAAAACCAAAAATCAATGGCCTGCAGGTCTGCATTCTGCAACCATACACCAACAATAGGGAATGGTAGGGACCCACTTTCTCGATCACTCATATTCACACCTTCCTTCGTACGTAGAATGAATCAATTATTAAGCGTTGGATGAACTGATCAATAGCCACGTGGTGCAGATTCTAAAATAAGCAGACATAGCACATAGGTATCTATCCTTGTTCTGTTTTCTTCTGACTCTGTTAACTTCGTTATCCACGATGAATGAGTGAGCACATATCACATGCCCTTTCACATCTCTATCTTTTTTAATGTTTATGTTTATTTAGGGGGTTTATTATTTTAATATTGGTTTTTTAATACTGTTTTCTTTTCATGGAACTCCATATTTTCTTTATGTACCAAAATAATTTTTAGAATATGCTCAAAAGTTGTTATAAGTGAGGACCACTTCATGTATGAAAGTTATTGTCTTTAGATCATGTTATTCTTATTCTTATATAATAATACTAATGTTTAGAAAGTCACCAAGAGTAATTTCTACTAATTTAAAAAAAAATCAATAATTAACAAAGAAATCACCCTTAATGGCTTAATTATAACGATATCATCTTTATATGTTCTAGAACCAAAATGTGAGATGATATGGAAATAATGTGTGTTTGGATCGACATTTGATAAAAGTGATTTTGTAAAACTGACTTTGTTACGATTGAGTTTGAAGTAAGTTATTGATATTTGTATGTTTTTATTTTGAAAGCAATTTTACGTAAAATTAGTGTAAATTTTTCAACTCAACGCAAAAGCTACTTTTGTAGTTTCTAATCAAAATCACTTCTGAATGCAAAATCAATTTTATGTAACAGCAACTAAAACCTCAATTTTACTAAAATCACGTTTGATAAGGCTATAATCAATTATGCTAGGTTCTACTATGGAACCAAATACACACTAAGAAAAAAAAAGTATATACCAATAAGGTCCACCTCAATTGGTAGATAGTTGAGTTTCTTAAACATGATGTCAGAGGTTCAAGTCCTACCTTATGTATGGAAAATGCTTTTTTTAAAAGGACAAAACTCACTTTGATGATCTTTATACTAAAACAAAATTTAATCTCTGCTTTTTTTTAAAAAGGCAACTGACTTTGATAAACTGTATGTAAAAAAAAATTAATCTCTAGTTATCGTTATCGATTGGAGGACACCTTTGGCAAAGAAAAAGAAAAAGAAAAAGAAAGAAAGCATATATATTAAGAAAAAAAAACTGTTAATTGAAATCGTTAAAGTATTTATCATATGATAAATAATTTATTCAAACTTGAATAATTATTATAATGAAAAGCGTAATAAAACGCGGACAGGTGTCTGGAATCCCTTTGGAAGAAACAGGAAAAGGGCAAAATTACATCATCAGAGTTGCACGTGGAGAAAATAGGGCTTTCTTTATCTTCTTGCTATAGTTAAAATATTATAAATAATAATTTAATATAAAACCCCTGGGCAAAGGTAAGGTAGAGGTAGTGGCCAATACCAATGGCAATGGGCCCATTTGAAAAATTCTAGTGTGTTCTTTTCCTGTTGGTTGGATGATTGAGGCCTAAAAGCATACAGTCATCATGTACATAAGCCATAACACCTCTCTGTTCTTATCCCCCATTTTTCTTCAAAAACTACCAAGGTTATTATCAAATGTAAAGATATGGATTTTTTTTTAAGTGAACATATAAAGATATGGATAATCCTATAACCAAAAAAATTATGGATAATCCTTGTTTATAATAGGTTTAACCTTTAAACGCAAATCTTTGGTGCACTAAAAGAATGCAATTGTTTTTAGCAAAAGGGCTTCTTAGTTCCTTTAGATAATCCCTCCCTTTAATGAGAAATAACATTTTTAAAAGTTAATTTTATACATAATTAAGATTATTTTCCTAAAATTGTAACTTACATCTATTATTTGAAATCACCATTGATAGAATATCAAGATCCAACATAGTTGTAACTAGATTCTATAAAAATGTAATTAGATATTCGATTCTTAAAAAAAGTTTTTTGGAAGGGACAAAACACAATTCGATGATCCCTAGCTATTTTACCAAGAATATCTTTAGTGTGAACAAAAAAAAAAAAAAAATCACCACCGGAAGGTTACTATATGTTTTACTTTTAGTCTGATCTAATTAGTTACTCTTTTTATTTGTCAGTTTCTATAATCTCCGCGTGAACTGCGCGTTTTATGAAAGTAAAAATGATAATGCTTGTTTATGTGTTGATTCAATGATAATTACATACATAGAAAGTGTATTTTTCATATTAAACACAATCAATCAATCAAATCAAATGGAATCACTTAAAAAAAATGTCGATGTTCGAAACTTCTGACCACACACACACTGACTGTTAATCAGCTAGTCAATTTAAACTTTTCCTTTAACTAACCCCAAATCTCCTCCTTCACCTCTCTTCTTCTCTCATTACTCATCTAATTCAAACGTTTGTTGACTGTCAGAATATATAATATGCATGTGAGACAAAATAGCACTATAGGAGTCTGATATATAGCATTAATTATTATATGGTTTTGGTATTAAAAAACAAAAGAGATTAAAAAAATTAAGAGAGTAAAAGCGTGTAACATTTTTTGGCATAAATAGGGTAGTTAATTGAAGGTGCCTCTCTACTTTCTCTCTTCTCTACCTTATCATGAAAATAAGAAACGAATGATTCATATTTTCCCACACTATACGCCTCTCTAGCTCCCTCTTTTTCCACACCATAAAGCATAAACCTCTTTCTCTCAATCACAGACAAAGTTAAGCACCAAACACTGCCTTACTCACTCACTCATTTTTGTTACTTTCTTTATGTGATCAATCAAAAGAGACCATACCCTTTTGGTTTTCTGTTTTGTTGTTTATGAAAAAGTGATTATTGGGTACTATGGCTTCCGATGAGACCATGACCTTTCAATCTTCCTTGCAAGATGAAGAGTTTGATGATGATATTGATGATGGGTTGTTTGATCATCATGATCAGCAACATCATCATCATAATAATCATCATACTCACCCTCACAACTTGTCTAGGCTTTCTGTTTGTACCAGCAGCACCTTGTGTGGTGATGATGAAGATGATGATGTTGATAATGCTATGTCCATGTATGTTTCACAGTTATCCATAGAAAGTTTTGATGCAGATGGGGAGTTTTCAGATAGCAAGGAGCTACAACAACAAGGGTTAACTTTGTCTTCTGATTCTGAAAATGATGTTGGTAGCTGTTATTCTTTGCCACTCACACCCCCAAGAAGGAGGAACCATGTTGGTTATGCAAGTGACAATGAGGTGGCTCAAAATCAAAAGGGTGTGTTGAAAACAAAGAACAATGATCCAAGGAGGAGGAGGAGTAGGAGAACAACAAGAAGGGGAGTTAATAATAATAACTTGGAGGATTTAGAGAAGAGTGGGAGTAGTAATAAGAGCAAGAAGAAAGAAGAAGAGGAGAATCATGTGGTTCAAGGGTTTAGTGGGGAGAGTGATCAAAGTGTTGGAGGTGGGAGCACAGGGACAGGGGTGATGGTGATTACTAGACCTAAAGGTGGAAGGAGGTCTTTGTGTATGGACTTGGAGGAAGTGAAGGCTTGTAGAGATCTTGGGTTTGAGTTGGAGCATGAAAGAATGTTGGATATGATGCCCTCTCATCTCTCTGTCTCCAACTCAACACTTGATACTAGCAGTGGTGGCAATTCCCCTATTGCCAATTGGCGCATCTCTTCTCCAGGTATGTTTATTTTGTACTCTCTAGAATATATACTACAAGAAATTTCGCTATTATCTAGGGGTAAAAGTCGTCGGAAAACTATCAAAGCCGTCGGTAATCTCGGATTGCCGATGGGCACAAATCGATCGAAAAAAGGGCATCGGAACAATTTCCGATGGGTTTTTACAAAAGTTGTCCGTAATTACCTATGGGTTTTAAATTGCGACCCACGAGTGTGATTGAAGTCACAATATTGAGGTTTTGTTAGCTTCCGCGATAGTAATTGAAATAGTAGTAATAACATTTTTCCTGTAATTGTCCACAATCTTGTCCTTTTATATATATATATATATATAAAATAGAGTCTTCAAAGAATATGCGCTTGTGGAAATGTTCCTAACACAACTCTGCTTGTAGCTTATACCAATGAACCGTTTTACTTTTCTCTTTTAATTTTTTACTTGTATCCATAATGACATAATAATTTATGAGTTATGTAGACAAAGGAACAAGAATATATGAAGTGATCTCACTAATCAAATTGTTTCTTCTAAAATTTTGTGATTTAGGTGATGATCCGCGAGATGTGAAGGCTCGGCTCAAAGTGTGGGCACAGGCGGTAGCTCTAGCATCTACCTCCAAATACGGCACATAATTCCTAAATTGAGACTATATTTTATAAGCTTTGTTTTCCTAGTGTGAATGGTTATTTAATTTTTAATTTTGTAGTTTTCAGATTTTTCTTTGTTAATTTTTTTTTTTTATCCCAAGGAGTTGTTGGGTTTGGTCACTTTTTTCTCTGTACAGAGTAGTTTTTTAAGATGAAAAAGCCATGATACATAATAGAAGATAGTACCCATTTATGTAGAAGTGTGAAATACAAAATAAAAATAAAAATAAATAGTAGTGTGTGGGAACGTTGAGTGCTCTCCTGCTTGGAGAATGTTGAGTGCTGTATTAGATGTTGTTTTGGATATAATGGAAAAGAGTAGTTTATAATAAATGACAAGATTAGTTTATAATTCGAGCATGTGTGTAAAGTAAATAAACAAGAGCGTATTCACTTTAGATGAATTTTACTTTATGATCTATTTTTTTACATGAAATAACAAGTTTCCAAATATTTGTAAAAACAAGTCCTTTAATAATAATAGTTGCAAATTACGGGAAATTTAGCAATAAAAAACCTCAACCATCATCTTCTCCTTTTCCAAAAATAAACCCTAACACCGTCCTCACCCTTCTCCGGTAATCGCCATTAACCACCTCCTCAGTGAAACCAACAAAAAAAAAAAAAAAAGAGCTCCTGACCACCTCCATTGGAAGGATGAAGCAGAAATCCAAAAACCATTGCACAAAATCACATACTCTGTTGAACTAAACAACGAAGAAAAAGTCATTTTCTCCTCATGAGCTAAACAACAATTCTTAAGTGTGAAAATCGCTTCATTGAGCAAACATTTAGGGTATGTTTGGATGGAGAGTTTTGGAGGGAAGGGAATACTTATTTTTCAATTCTAAATTAAAGAAACCATAAAATGTTTTATAATAGTGAATAAATGGTGATTAAAAGGTTACGTGATCATCTATCATTTCATTCCTTTATTTTTTTATTAAAAAAAAAATCTCAAATATAGATCTATATAGAGATTAGAAAAAATAAACCTTTCCTTCCATTAGCTTCCAAAATCTGACTCACAAACAGACTCTTAAGGTTTGAATCTCAAATTGGGGGTTTCTTACTCAAGATCAAAATCGAGACCGAAGAAACTTGAAGTAAGAAGACGAAGTAGTTCTAAATCGAAGTGGACCTACTGGTTGTCAAAGGGTTGCGAGCAATGGCGGTTTGCCAACGCTAGAATCATTCGACTATGAGGATAGTGAGCCCGAAAAAGGGTCAAGAGTTTGGGGTAGAAGGAGGAAGGGATGTCGAAAGGGAGAGGCCTCCTTTGCAAATACCTCTAAATTAGACCTCCTTTGAAAAAACCACCACTTTCCACAAAATTTGGTCAATTGATAAACCAATCAACACAATCCATTTTATGGCAATCCAACGACCAAGGCTATGTTCGGCAAAAATAGCTAATAAGCTAGCTGATAGCTGATAGCTGATAAGCTAATTTTTAGCTGATAGCTGATAACTGATAGCTGATAGCTGAAAAGCTAGCTGATTGAATTTGAAGTGTTTGATAAAATTAGCTGTTTGAATTAGCTTAAGAATACAAAATGACATAAAAGGACATCTTTATATAACACTTATATAAATCATTTTTAAAATTTATTAATGTGAAAAACTAAAATCTTTTTTTTTTTATGGAGAAAAAGTATTATGCTCAATAATAAAAATTAAAATATTATGCTCAATAATAATTTAAATAAATATAAAATTATATTTAATATATATCATTTATGTATTATGCATGATATTGATATATGAGCAACTTGTAATATGAATATATGTAATATATGCAAAACCTGCAAAAATATATTTAACATATGTAATATATCACTAACTTTTTTTTGACACCACTAACCTAAACACTTAGGTAATGTATCATATATAAATTTTTACAAATTGATTGTTATCGAGTACTTATAACACCAATGTCGCGCAATATTCATATTAGAACACTCATGCTTATATAATTTATTTATATGCATAAAAATAATGTAAAAATATAACATACAGAATAAGCAAGATCCTTTTAATTTAGGCTCAACAAAATAATAATAATAACATGCATAATAAAAATAACCCAATTAAGTAAAAATAGTAATAATAATTAAAATAAAATTCAAGAGTGGAAGTGGGACAGTTGGGTAAAGTGGGAATATGATTAAAATAATAGGGGTAAAAGTGGGAAAAAAATTGATAAGCTATAAGCTATAAGCTAAAACGCTATTTCAAATAACTTATCAAAAAATGCTATAAGCTCATGCAATAAGCTTGTTTACCAAACACCTCTAATTTGGTCAAACAAGCTTATAAGCTAGTCAAATAAGCTATAAGCTAGCTTATTGTGCATACCAAACAGAGTCCAAGATAGTACAACGAGTCATGACGGGGTAATACACTTGCACAAAGTTTTGGCATACAAACCCGATATGGGATTAATCATTTAACTACTTGTGGAGGTGGTAGAAACTTGTTATTTATTTATCAAAAGTGTTTTTAAGTGGTTAAAGTTGTTTGATAATCGTATATACATCAAGGGTTTGTGCACCAAAATTGTGTAATTATGATTTTTGAAATGAAATGATATTATTTTTTTCTTTATTTAAATTTAGTTTAGGTGGCAAATGAATAACATTACAGCATAATTCTCATGTGATAAAATCTATACAACATAGTTGAGGACAAAAGAGTGAAATAATAACTCTTCTTCAACGCTAGAAATCTCATGCTCCAAGTCCCTTCTGTCCCTTCTTTAACAGAGGCATTCATGGGTGCGGTAGAACATACATAAGATATAGATTTTTAAAGTTAATGATAGAGTTAGATTGTCAAATGCTATTAGAGGCATTGTCGTAAGAGTTCGAGAAATTAGATCTGAAATCCAAACCTAGGGGACTCGATATAAAAACCCCGACTCGATATAGATGTCCAAACTCAAATTCACACCCACTGAATACGAGTTCAGTTGCCACCACATGTTCAACTTGTAACTTAAACACGGTGGACTTGGATTTGCATAAATGCTCCTTGAACATGTGTCAAATATTGATAGACGTGTCCAAAAATTAAGAATATTTAAAAAAAAATTTATTGTTTGGTACACTATGTAGCTTTAATGCATCGTAATAGGGTCTTAGCCTATGTGAGTTGATTTTTAGAGGGAAGCGGAGGGAAATGGAAGATATGTTGTAATGTCACCCTTGTTTGGGAGTTTTTTAAAAACAAGAGGGATGGTTTGGAGGACTTTCATAAACCCTCCAAACCCCTCACTTGCCCCATTTTATGGTTCCCCCAATTTGGAGAGTTTTGGAAGAAAACCTTCCATTTCCTTCCCCATACATACTCCCAAATAAGGAGAGAGATAATGCTCTCCTTCTCCTTCCCTTCCTGCCCCTTTAATCTCTCCCTTTCTTTTCCCTCTTAACTCGCAAACAGAGCCTTAGGGTCTGTTTACGAGTCTTGTTTAGGAGAGGAAGTAAGGAAAATGGAAAGTTTATGAGAACCTCTCCCTTATTTGTGAGTGCAAAAATTTGGAGGGGAAGTATTTTAGGATTTTAAAAAAACCCCCAAACCCCTCCTCACCTGAATTTTTTGATTTACCCCAATTTGGGGTTTTTTGGGGGGTTTATTTTAATTTTTAGAGGAAAATGAATAATTTTTCTTGCATTAGTATTATTTTAAAGGTGCATTGATATTATTTAACAAATATTACTTATGTTAATTTTCTAAAATAAAGGTAAAATTGTAAAAGTATGCTATAAACCCTCCATTTACTTTTCTTCGTACAATATGCACTCACAAACAAGGGGAGGGATAATACTCTCATTCCCCTCCCCTCCCTCCCCTTTGATCCCCTCACTTTCCTTCCCCTATAAACTCCCAAACAGACCCTTAGGCTTTGTTTTTGAGCTTGGAGGGGAAGGAAAGGAGAGGGAGGGGAGGGAAATGAGAGTATTATCCCTCCTCTTATTTGTGAGTGCATATTGTATGTTAGGAAGTAAATGAAGGGTTTATAACATATTTTTTACAATTTTACCCTTATTTTAGAAAATTAACATAAGTAATATTTTTTAAATAATATTAAAGCACCTTTCAAAAAAAAATATTAATGCAAATTAATAAAGACTGAGAGGGTAAATTAGTAATTTAATTATCCCCCACCCCCCCCCCCCCCCAAAAAAAAAAAAAACCCAAATTGGGGTAAACAAAAAAACTGGGCTTAGGAGGGGCTTGGGGGATTTTCTAAAATCCTCAAAACCTTCTCCTCCAAATTTTTAAACTCAAAAACAAGGGAGAGATTCTCACAAACCTTCCCTTTCCCTTACTTCCCCTTCAAAATAAAACTCACAAACAAAGCCTTAGGATAGATCTATTGACTATAACAACACATTTATGGTGGTTCACTAATTTGATGGGGTTTATTTCATTTATGTTGATGTTAACAAGTTGCCAGCGACCTTGCAGCAATATTAATCACATTGATTCGTTAGTTCTGGAAGTAGCTGACGGTACAGTTGGCTTCAATTTGTGATGAAGTATTACTGATTTTTCCATGATTCGAAGGAAAATCATAATTGGAGTCCATGATTTGTGGACTCTCAGCTGGGTAAGTGTCACTGAATCCAGCCCACTCCAGAGGCCCACATGAACGAAGTCACTGATTGTGATCCACTAAAAATCTTTTGGATAAGACTATTGAATTGATCATGTAAAGTGAGAAAGAAGGGTGTACTATTGACTAAAGTAGATTGAAATCTTAATACACTTTAACTAATCAAGGATTGAGATTACAATGTGATCCATGCGCTTTGGCGATTGATTGATTGATTAGAAGATTGGACAAGGAAGTACCTAAAAAGTTACAAGGGTGTTCTTGCTTAACATTTACTGCTGACTGCTTAGTTCAGGTCTTATGTTTGATCAATAACCTCCCCATAGTGCATTTGCCTTTTTGGGCTAAAACTCTCCACAGTGCATTAGGAACATGTAATTTGCAATAAAGCACTTAAGCATAGATAGGCCAGTAAAAGTCAACCTCGTGGAGTGGGAGTATATCATGCTAACTGTGTCATCACTGCAAAGGATGAAGATGAGAATTTCAGTCCTGCTGAGGAATTGCAAAGATAGAATTCAGAAGGGAAGGGAAGGGTAAAATAAAAGTCAACCTTGTGGACTGGGAGTCTACCATGGCAGATCTACCAACACTGCAAAGCAGGAAAATGTGAATGTCAGTCTCACACAGGAATTGGACAAAAGACAAAGGGTGTCTAATTTTTGGTATACTTACAAGGGACAAAATAGGAAGACAATCAGAAGGTTGGTCTTTCTCTTGGTGAGAAAATTTCAGTGAAATCTCATGCCGTAACCAACAAAATAACTAACTATCCAGTGTTTGCTGAGTGCTGTCCAAAAATCACCTACATGGTGATGGAAAGGACTTATACCGTGATCTACTCTGGTCAGAATATTGGACTAGACATAATATTTAAGGCATTAAGGACCTAAAGGGCAAAAAACAACAGAGGGCATCACTACTCGCAAGACATGGGAATTAACCTTTAAATCACCATGCTTCCTCAGTGCACACTGCAATGTAGTTCAAATTCAACTCGAGCCCCATAAAAACTTAGGTACTCGGGGTATAATTATCTATAAGGGGGAAAAGGAGAGACTGAATATAGCAACTGAAATCTATCCCATATTTCCAACTTCGACCAATGAATTGTGGCAAAAGCAAGTACTAGAAGAACTAAAGTTAGGACCCCTTTTAACTGGTGCATTTTCAAGTGCAAGTTCTATGAAACTATGATCCTTTATGGAATCATGCTTCAACTTTGTCTTCCTTTTTCATACCAATTTATCATTTACTAGGAGACTTAAAAGGTCTCATTAATTGAAAAATGACAGCACCCTCAATCCGTAGATTTTGGGTCCTTGAAAATATATCTTCAAAGATAGAAAGGTGGCAGCAGAAACACAAGCTCAATTGTCATTTTTGGATTTTCGGGTCAAATAAATCTTATTGACACAATCCATTAGTGAAAATGATGATAATTGATAAATCTAAAAAATTTCATCCTCATCCAATAACGATATTTCCATAACAATTAATGAATGTGAAATGCACAAATGGCAATCACAATAATGAAATTGTATATAACAAATTACCATATGAGGAAACAATAAACTTTCACTCACTTGAAGACTAGATTATGGCAGGTGTTGTCGCAGGGGTAAGCACAGTCAATAGCTTTGACAGCTTGTCGATCGAAATACCAGTCTCCAACAGCAATTGCAATTGGCTGCATGATAAAAATATATTAGCACATCAGATAATTATTTTCTGATAACAATAAATAGATAAAATTATATTAGCACTCTAAATGAATCGATAATTTAAAAAGGATGGTATTGAACGGTAGTCATGCCATATCCTTTTTATTAAAAGCTTTGGTAATAACAAAGGTTTTTGAGAATCATTTTGGAGTCTCTGTAAAAACCAAAAAAAGATCAAACCAGCTAGAGTTATAGGTCATGGTTTGATTGGTTCAATTGGCTAAATTGATGGTTCAACGAAGGTAGAAACGCAAGAAATGATTGGATTGAAAACATGGCACATCCAAGGTCTAATCGGTTGAACTGGCCAGTCTGCTCTGGTCTGATTTTTAAAACGTTGTATCCATTGTCTCTCTTTCAAAGTATTTCCAATAGTAATACTCCCATCAGAAGAAAGAGTTGACATTCTAAACAAATCTAATGTGACAGTCCACCCACACTGTTTTATAAGCATAGAAATCTAAATCAGGAATACCTTGTTGTTAATAAGTGGAGAGTCATCTGCAAACCATGTATCTTGTCGCTCAGATTGGCAATGAGCAAAACAAGAATTTATGAATAGTCCAGTTTGTGAAGAACTTGAGAAGCCTTTCACATCATTTAGCATTTGATTTCTGAAGTCTGATTCAAAGAAGAGATATTACAAGAAAATCAGATAATTGCAGATATCCAACAATTGTGCATAATTAACATTAGTAGAGATCTCACCTTGGAGGAACTGAATTTGAGATGAGTTACATTTTACATGATTTGATTTACATTCATTCCAAGAACCATGGGGATCAGCTGAAGGCGGGGCTAAACTTTCTTGGAGCTGATTAAAACAATTGCAAGAGATTTAGTCCATATCATAATGAATTCTGTGGTAATCGCTTACCAAAAAAAATAAAAATAAAATATGTGGTAATCATGTTGTAGCATCCAGAAAAGGATCAACATCAATAATCACAGTATGATTCCTGGTTTGTTATTATCGGGGAGTTTTGCTTAGACATAAAATCACTAACATTTGAAACTCTAATGTACGATGGCTGTCTTCAATTTGACCGCTGGGCCCAGGCTTTTATTGGGGGTTGAAAGTTGGTAAGTCCAAGCTATATTTATTTTCTTCTTGTACAAAAGAAAAAGAGAGAAGAGGAAAATATTGCTACAAGAAAAATTTGACACAGGGAAATCCTAGACAACAAATTAGTCAAACTAGAAGACATGGCATCCATATGATAGCACTTTCAGGACAAATAAATAGATGCAACCTAGTAAGCATATAATTAGGCACATCATTAAGATAACTACAGGAGAAATGGTGTATATTACCTGCCATGCATCATAAGCTGCATTGAGTAGAAACAATGGAGTCTCAACATGGTCGATCAAATTCTGAGGAAAGAAGCACTGAAGAAAGAGAGGCTAAAAGTTTAAAATTTGCAAGTCTAGCAATTTCAAGTTATGAACTGAATGGCATCCAGAATAAGAAAATTACCGAAGTTGGGTCCAGTTGGTTAAGACAACTTTTTGGCAGATTTTTTTGCACTTCCTACAATTTAAAGAGCATCAATGACATGATATATTCAAACAGGTTTTACAAATTATATCAGAGAATTAAAACCAGAGGAAAAAGTTTATTCCAAGGTTGAACCAAATGACCCATCAAAATTAAACTCGGAACAACATAAATATACTAATATATGTTCTATTTCGACTTTTTATTTTACTTCATTAAATATTACCTGTAAGTTAACTACACCTCCAAACAGATTCCTCAGTGAGCGTCCCCCTGATACATCAATTCTACATGATCGAACAAATAATCATATCTAAGTTTCTAGGCAAGGGTACAGGCTCGGATAAGTCATATAACACAAAATATATCACTTACGCATCAAGAAAAAATCCTGCATCACTCAAACATCTCACTTTGGTAGATTGTGGAAACAAGCTCCGGAACTCATCACAGTGTATTATAGATGCCAGACCACCTGCAGAGCATCCAGACAGAAGGGCCTGGTATACAACATTTTTATGAGCAGCCATGCACATTGAAGATTGAATAACAATATAAGGAGACATGGGAAACCTGATTGGCGTTCTTCATGCCCTTGGACATTAATTCATCCATTGCAGCTTGCCATATTTTTTGTCCTCGAAATTGAAGCTTTGCAGCCTGAAAGAAGAACAAATTCACATAATACAATCATAAAGTCAAAAAATAAAGAATCTTTCAATTTCCATAATCTATAACAACCACACACCAGTACCATAGGATAAGAACCTGTGTTCATTCAAAAAGACATGCCCTCCACACCAGCAAAAATTCATAAAAACAAATAGATATGTTAATTTCATGTTTTCAAGGATTTTAGAGTATCACATGATTTCTTTTTTAAAATTTTAACAATTTAAATGCCTCCTTTCTACCATAAGAAAAATGTCTATATTTGAAAATTTGAAAATAAATATGTAGACATAAAAGTATGTCTACTTTAGCAATAAAAAGTATATATATATATATTTGAAACTATGAACCACTTGTTGCAAAAGTTTCTTGCAGGAGATGCAAGGCATATATGACTACAAGAATGAAATAATGCTAGCACTATAATTTTAGCAGTCCCAACCCCAACAAAAAAAAAAAAAAAACTCTGCTTCTTTGCCATTGATGTGTGAACACTATGTCAAATCAATGCACAAAACAGGCTGAGGTGTTGGGGTCACAAATTCTCAGCACTATATATCTATTAGAAATTATAGTAATTTTACTATGAAGCTTCCATTTGGTTGAATGTATCTACAATTATATAGATAAAAGAAAGGTTAAAGTAATGTTTTGGTCCCTATACGTGACACTGATTTTCAATTTGGTCCCTATACGTAAAAAGTTATCAATTTGGTCCCTATACGTGACACTGATTTTCAATTTGGTCCCTATACGTAAAAAGTTATCATTTTAATCCCTATACGTGACACTGATTTTCAATTTGGTCCCTATACGTGACACTGATTATCAATTTGGTCCCTATACGTGACATTGGTTTTCAATTTGGTCCTCACCGCTAATTGGTCCCTATATAAGAGTGACCAAATTGCAAATTATTATCACATGCAGGGATCAAATTGAAAATAATTGTCACATGTAGGGACCGATTTCAATTTTTTTTTGTTGAATTGGTCCCTACATGTGATAATAATTTGTAATTTGGTCCTCTTATATCGGGACCAATTAGCGGTGAGGACCAAATTGAAAACCAGCGTCACGTATAATGACCAAATTGATAACTTTTTACGTATAGGGACCAAATTGAAAACCAGTGTCACGTATAGGGACCAAATTGATAACTTTTTACGTATAGGGACCAAATTGAAAATCAGTGTCACGTATAGGGACCAAAACATTACTTTAACCTAAAAGAAAAGAAAATACATGCTGTCATACTCTCACTGACCTGATTTTGACTATCTCCACTGAAAGATGCCCCATCACAGTACCGTACTTTGACTCTGTTCCAGTTAAAGAAATCTGTGCACACAAAAAAAATGTCCAGAAAAAAAGACAAAACAAAGGTTTGTGTAAACAAATCTTGAAACCTGCAGTTTAATTTGACTAAACAATTAATGTGGTGCATGTATAGGGTAAAGAGAAAAACCAGGGTTTTCTTCAGCTTTATTGCTCAATATCCCCGTGAATGGTAGTTGTTTTTCCATATAATTTGAGGAACCACGACGAGTAGTTTTTCTAAAGACACAACTTCTGATGGTATTACACCATCCTCCTCCCTGCAGCAAAGTATAAATAACCAAGCCAGGTAAGGAAGTGTTTAAAAAGGTGTACAAAAATAGCATGACTACTAATTAGTATAGTTGTATGAAGGCTTCAAATTTTAAGAAATTGTTAAACCTTGAAAGTATTGTTATTGAGACTCATGATCAAAATAGTTGAATATTCTTTTACATACCTCTAATTGAATGAGCCAACTATTTGCACCAGATCCAAATCCTGGATGCAAGTGGTAACCAGGCAATGTTCCATCCAAACAGACTGGCAACACAGGACAAAATTTATAAAACTTAATGAAGCCAAGTAAGAATTTATTATTTTGAGTGTCTTTATAACAAAAATAGGCATTGCTATGAATTATGAAGAACTCAAATAACCTAAACAAGCATACACATTATGGTGTCTATCACTCCTACAAGTACTGTGTTAGTCCTTAAACATACATAGTCCAATACCAACATTAAACTTTTTGTTTTTTGAAAAAGAAAAAAGAAAGAAAACATCCAAAAGAAACAAACAATTTTCCAGTCAAGGAATTCATGTGTGAAGTCTAAGTGTCTAACAGGGAGAAACTGAGAGAGGGACCAACCCACATTACTAGAATTATGAATGTAATATAATCAATTTGGATGAGAAAAGCAAAGTAACAGTGGCAAATATGAAGTGAAAATAGAGAAGGGTGATGCTATAGGCACTCCTAGTTAACTATCTAGCTCCTATTTAACGAATAATAATTTTATAAAATAAAAAACTAAAATTATGATCCGTTACTAACAAGGGTGGATAGACAATTTGGAGTATTAATCACATTACTCATTAGAGAGACAGGTCCAAGGATTAAGGGTCCGTTTGTTTGTTTTCTTCATTTCCTGTTTTCATTAATAATTTTAAAAAAATTACTTATTTTCATTATGTTTCGTGTTTTCATTTCACATTTCATGTACAAATTTTTGAAATAGCCAAATAGGAAATGAAAACTAGAAAACATGAAACAAACCAATTGGTCACACAATTTTGAAAGGAGAAGAATGAAGAAAGGGTGAGCTGCAAAATGTGGCATTTCGTGTTTAATAGCTCAAAGGGTATGTGCTTCAAAAAAAGAAGCTCAAAGGGTATGTATAAATTGATTATTACAATCCTTTGACACAAAATATTAATACCAAAAAACTAGAAACAAAGAAAAAAGGACTTTAACAATGCAAAGTGGATTAGTAAGAAAAGTAATAAGTAATTAGGATGTAGCCAACATTCAAATCATTATTATACAAGAAAGAAACTCACTAACATTATAATAATTGAAAAGAAAAGGAAAAAGAGAGAGGGAGAGATTCATATACCAGCTCCTTTAGAAGCAGCAGCTTGAATAAGAGTGAGAGGGACCATGAGAGGTTGGGGTTGAACGGCATCGTTTTGTGAGAAAGAGAGCTGGGAGTGAGTCTCTAACTCAGTTTGAGACTCAGATCCAACAGCAGAGATAACCACAGAGACAAAAGCAAAAGGTATGAGTATCAGAATCTCCTTCATTCTCCTCTCTCTCTCTCTCTCTCTCTCTCTCTCTCTCTCTCTTAATCAACACTTCCACAACAAAGAAGAAAGGTGAAACGTTAATCACACACTCACTCACGCTCTCACTCACTTTTTTTTACTATTGTTTATGGCTTTATGCAGAATCGTGTTCTCGCGTGTGCATTTGCTTTAAACAAGGATCCTTGATCTTTTCTTTTTCCAAGTTTTTATTGCTGAAACACAAATTATTAAGAGGTGTATTGCTTGTATAATATTTTTTATTTTTTATATTAATGTTGTATTATTATATTATTAATATATTTAACTCCAAGGGATTCGTGTAGTGGAACATGATAATATCTCGTATGTGACAGGTCGCAGGTTCGAGCCCCCACCCGTCTCCTTGAGGTGATATAAATATAAATTCATTTATAAGTGTTCTTAAAGCTTGAAGATCAAGGTTTTCTCTATATTGGACTGAGTCCTCATCTCCTCGTCCTAAATTTTTTTTTTACCTAAAAAAATTATTAATATATTTATTTATATTTCTGTGCCTAAATTTTTAAATTTTTCGGTATTCATATAACAATATATAGTTGATAATATAAAAATTATTTCCTACATTCCAATTAAATTAAATAAAAAAACACCGTATGTGGGTATCTGCAAAAGATGTTGTACGTAATCTTTTATTTTCATATTGCGAACAAAACGGAGCTCGACATGACATAGATCTTGGATGTCGTATTTCGAGAAAGAGACTCAGTGACTGTAAGCATATGGATATCCCTATCCTTTTTTCTTTCTGTTTTTTTGTGACAAAATATGTATATCCCTATCGGTTCTTACCTTCTTCTTTTTCCCTACCAAATAAAAACTTACTTCGTTTTAAGATTACTAGAACTAGAATCAACAATACAGCTAGGAATATTCCAAAAAATATAGAGACTAACTAAAGACATGGGCCATGGCTACTCTTTACTTGTTTTTTAAACTGCCATTAATTGATTTCTCATATGAGAAATATGTGAGAATCCGAATACCTCATTATAACAAGGTTTGGACTTGCCTATAAATAAAAAATAAATAAAATAAGGTTTGGACTTTTTCCCCTCAAAAATATATTTTGATTCCTTATCTAATTTTTAGAATTTGTTTCCTCGTCTTATATTCTTTCTTTTTTTTTTGACAAGCTCATCTTATATTCAGACTTTGTTTTGGTGATTTATTTTTTAAAGGAATATGTATTAATCCATCATCTTATTTTCTATCAATTCTGTTATCAACAACGTTAATGTTAGCGTACATGACAGTTAAGTAATAATTTGGACATTTGAGTTGACATGTCATCTACGTGGCAGTATCTACTGGAGCCACATGGGAGGACCAAAACAAAACAAAAAACAAGATAAATGACCAAATTGAAACCAAAAAACAAGATAAATGACCAAATCAAGTGTTCTTCCCGATTTTCTTCCTCGCTAAGTCTTCTTTTCCAAATTAACAACCTACGGTTTCTGGAGGTTGCTATTGCTCAGGCCCAGGGTTAGGGTTTTTACTCTACTACTAGATGATTTGATGGTTTTTTATCCAAATTGGATGGATTATTACCTTCAATTCAATTACTTTTAGGTTTCTGTGCATTTATTGTTATTCTTTTTGCTTTCATGTAAACTAAATAAGCTTATAAAAAAGTTGTCCATTGTGTGTATTCAATATGAAAAACTCACGCCATCTTTAAAAAAAAAAAGTTTTAAAGTTAAGAAGTTTATTTTTTCAAGCTACAATATTTTTCATCTCTCTTGTTTTATCTATATAACTATTTTAAATTTTAAATTTCAAAACCGAGGACTGCTATGTGGTGCAAAAGTTTTAAGGAAAAATTACTAAATGCATGGACCAATTGAAACTAGAGGAATGTTATTTAATATCAAAACGGGACAACAAAATTCGACAACAATTTCCATGATTAATGTTGTTCAAAATATTGTTAATGAAGTGTTGAGTTTGGTTGATGCATATATCAAGGTATCCAAACTCATTAACCATACATTGAACATCATTAACCATGATTTTAAATGTCACTAATCACGATTTTCAGGTGTTCAAATATACATGAAGTAAATTATATTTGAACACCTGAGAGTCGTGGTTAACGACATTAAAAATCGTGGTTAATAATGTTCACTGGATGGTTAATGAGTTGTGACACATTGATATATTCATCAACCAAACTCAACACTTCATTAACCATGTTTTTAAACCGCATCTATCATGAAAATTGTTGTTGAATTTTATTGTCCCATTTTGATATTCAAATAACATTTTATGTTAAAATGATAAAATTAAGAGAACATTATGAATTAGGTAGAGATAATGAAACACAATCATATATAAGTGACAAAACAAAAGATTGAAGTAGTATGTAAAGTAAGTGTCAAAAATTTTACACCGACATTCACTATCATTTTGATATATGTGCTTTTATTTTAATAATTAAGAGAGAGAAATACCACTGATACTGATTTTTCAAGATATTATTGGATGTTTGTCTAAAAATCATTTACATTGATAATGCATAGAAATTAATCTCTTAGGATTAAATTAGTATGCACTATTAGTACAAGAAGTTTTACAGTGACGTCCACAAATATTTTGACATGTGTGCTTTTATTTTAATAACTAAGAAAAAGAAATAACAATAATGTTGATTTGTTAAGATATTATTGGATGTCAATGTAAATTTTTTTTATACTTTTACACTTCTTAATTTTATTCTAAAATTTATATATGTGATAATATATAATTTATTAATAATATAAAAAATATCACACTAACACATATAAAATTAAACACGTCATACCAACACGTGGTTGGTCCGAGTGGTAATGGGCTCGGACTCATTAAGCAAGTGGTTAGGGGTTTGATCTCTAGCTCTTGCATGTGGAGAAAATTTGGTTGGGAACGGTCAGCCCTTTAATGCTTGCACGGAAAATTAAACACGTCAAGCAACCTGCTTAAATTTTTTTGGATCTTAAATAATGTGCTTATTATTAACACTATCCTAGTTGTTTGCATCCACCAGGCCACTTATGGTCCCCGGGGGCAAAAGCAGGCTAAATTCTCACTCTCTACTGATTGCGATTTTGATTGTTCTAACACAAATTGCATTCAATTTCAAACTCACCAGCCACAAGAGCACATTCTCATGACACCTATTTTCAACTCAACACACGTCACATTCCATTCTTACCACTTGATGCTATGCAATTCACTATTTGCGTAGACTTCATATTTATTTTTTTAAAGCTTAATTTTAATATATTGTTTGTGTCAAATTTAAAATCACATATACCTATGATTCTTTCTTTCGTCAAAGGTTGTTGTCCCAACAACAATACTCCCTCCGTTCCCTTTCTATGGTATTTTAAGGTTTCTACACACAGATTAAGAAAATATTAATTTATTTACATTTGTACCAAATTACCCTTATTTATGATCATTGATATGTGTAGTGTATTTATGACTGAATTTAAGTAGGGAAGGTTTAGTGTATCTATGACAAGGGTATATATGGAAAAAATTTGTCAAATATACCTTGGGTTTATAAAAGATCCATTGTTTTGGAACAAAAATCAAAAGCTAAAACTACCATAGAAAGGGAACGGAGGGAGTATATTATTATATCTACCTTCCTCGTCTCCACTTTCCAAAATGGATACACAATTACATCGCCATTGAAGAGCCTGCTAAGGTCCTTGAAAGTTGAAAGTTGAAACTTGAAACCCATTTTGCGGTTGTTTTTTTTTTTTTTTTTTTTTTTTACAGTAAACAACTACTTTCATTAGATAAAGAAAAGATCAGTACAGAGTGATTGAACAGATTGTGTTGGGGCATTCCCCATCCACATTGGAGTTTCACCTCTATCAGCTAAGCCAATTAAGACATGAGCGACATTACATATGGATTGAACAGAAACCAAAGTGACATAGCCAAGCCAATATCTAGATCCTAATAGCTGACCAATCATAATCTTCCAAACACGGTCAATGACATCATAGAAGTGAGAATCCACGGTCTTTCCATCTATCCAATTAAGGATCATTTCTTTGTCTTTCTCGAGCACATTTCGACTAAAGGTGGTCTCGACATTGTCCAAATTAACCCCTTGTTTGGAAGCCGATTGATACTTGGAGAGAATGTAGAAATTGGTGTCAGCCTCATAAGGTCCTGTACGCAATATGTTTTTCCAAAATGCCCAGATCTTTTGGGGCTTTCCATCAAACACCATAGGTGCAAACTTGACACAACCTAAACTTAAGGCCAACATGCACAAACAGGCTCCCAAAGAAGCTCCAACAGCAGCAACAATACGAAGTTTAAAAGTTTTACCTGCGTCCGGTGGCTTTGGTGGAGGGCGTCTGGGTCCCAGATCAGTAGGTGGGGGGAAAGCCAACGGATGCTTTGGGTAGGAGCACTCTAAGCTTGCAAGACCGATTGCTTCCTTCAGAGCTATCACTTTGTCTGGTGGCGGTGGCTCAGGTGGGGGTCGCTCCGCCGGAGAAGAAAACGTGACGGTTGAGGTTGAGAGCTTGATGGAGCACCCCAGTAGTGGATAGAGGAGCGGTCGATGGTTTGGTGGGAGCGGTGTGGGATCCGGATCCGTGACGATTTGTTTGACTAGGATCTGGTGGAACCGGGATGGAAAGGAGGTCGTGGTGGTTGTTTGCGGCGGCATGGGGGAGATAGGCAGCGAAGGGGTGGGGTGCTGCCATGGATGAACGGGGATGACATCCTCGCGTTGGAGGCGAGGGATAAGGGATGGAACACTACAGCCATACCCCAATTGATGGGGGAAAGAGCCTCCACAGAGGGAGGGAAGATTTTCCAGACGGCGGCTGGAGATGCAAAACCCTAATGGAGCTTTGTGGCTCATAGGGGAAGAAAGTTAGAGAGAAGGCAGAGCCTCTCTCTCTAACCCATTTTGCGGTTGTTATTAGCCGTTTTGGTGGTTGAATTTAAATTCATGTGTTTCCAGTTTCCACCATGATTATAAACACTTACCCACCCTTTACAAAAATGAGGGGGGAAAAAAGAAAAGATAATATTGAGTTAGAGAATGTTTGGATGGAGGATTTTGGTGGGAAAGAGAAGGGAATACTTATCTTTCATTGATAAATTAAGGAAACTATAAAATATTTTATAAAAATGAATAAATGATAATTGAAAAGTTATATGATCAGCTATCATTTTATTCTTTTTTTTTTTTTAAACCTCTCAAATGTAAATCCACATATATATTAGAAAGAATAAACCTTCCCTTTCATTTTCCTTCAAAATCTAACTCACAAATAGACCGTGAAAGATGGCCTTAGTTTAAATGGGCTTTATCATTTTCTTTTTGGCACTTATATATGGGTTCATTTGGGTAAATAACTTATTTAAACACTCATATAAGAATGGCTTATGCGAAAAACTTTCACATCATAAACTCTTTTTTTTTTATAATATCATAAACTCCTTTTAAATTAAGTTATTTAGTATTTAGATATATACTTGGAGAAACACTTTCGAAATCTATAAATCATGTAAAATGGTTTCCTGTATAAGCTTTAACACAGTTTTTCGAAAAGCTAGAAAAATTGGCTTTATGAAATAACAAATAAGCTAAAAACAACTTTTGGAATTAACAAGTTACTTATTTAAACTTATCTAAACAATCATTTTTTTTTAACATAAAAGCACTTATACAAAAATAAAAGCTCCAATAAATTGTAAATTGTGCTATCCAAACAGGGTCAATTCTAATAAATCTCACATTGACTTCTCCAACTTATCGAGGAGTTGTCCCAAAAATTAGCTAGACAAAAATATCCCCGTCAAAGGCCTAAAAATCAATTTAAGGCAAATGTTCCAAATTTTAATTTTTAGCAGCTAAGATGGTGAGGACTAAAGACATCTAATGCTTTGTTTGCTTCAATAGATTTTGGAGAGAGAAGTAGAGAAGAGAGAAATGTGAGATAAAAAATGTCATTTCTATTATTTGGCAAGGTGGGAAAATAGAGGGGGGCGGGGGAACTTGAGAGTGATCGAGCTTGAAGAGTACTTGAGAGTGATGGAGATTGAAGAGTTAAGGTCACAAGATTCTCCTATGCCTGTAAATTGCTTGGGGTGTGCTATAGTCATAGCTTAAGACTAGTGTGATTTTCAAAATTTCAAATCCATTCTCCCTTCTATAGAAAGTGCTCATCAAATAGATGTGGAGAATGAGGAATGAGGAATAAGAACACACCTTATAATGTCAAGGTGCCGATAAAAAGAATTTGTCCAAGAAATCAAACGAAAATTCAAGAAATGTTAAAGTTTATAGATCATTAACCACAAATCATACAATGTTAACCACTTGCCAAACATACACATAGGCATCATTAATCAAGATTGGTACACCCATTAACTAAGTTGTCTAGTGTCTGAATGTACAAATAACATTTTTGATACTGATAGAAGTATCAACATCTATTTCCATCTCATCAATGACAATTTGAACAAAAATAAGGAGAACCATGATCAGTTTCAACATGCTTAGCTTTAGCAAGATGATCTGGTATTATCATAGTCTATCTATAATGATTAGATAATAGATATGCAATATGCTCCAAAGTTTTTGTCATGACATGATGAAAACCTCCATGTTTAACATAAGGAACCGAGTTTAACATGACCTACTATAAGTCCCACAAAGGACACTGGTCAACAAGTATAAGTCAAAGAGTTGTACAAAACATGATATGAAGATCCAATAAAATGCCAAGAGTAGTATAATAACGGATAAGGATCCTCTCCTTTTATTCTTTCCTGTTTTCCCTCATGTTAGAGAGAGAAAAACACAAGCAAGTTTACTTTTGTGTGTAGGGTCCATCAAAACTTACTTTTGTGTCTTTCTCTCTTGTTAATATGAGAGGAAAACGAAGAAAGGAAAAAGAGAGGATCCAAATCCTATAATAACGACCACTATGATGACAGAGGCTAACATTACCAAGAATAAACATAATCCTTTTTCTTACAACGAGAACAACCAAGAATAATGATGAATAAGCACAAAGTTTGAGCTGACTAAAGAAAAACAACACTTTATCTAAAGGGGTCGAGTTAAAGAATTAATATTTTTTTTATAAAAAAATATATGTGAAAAACTAAACTTTATTTTGGGTAGTTATTATCACACTACCCGTTGCCCCTAGATATATCAAATGTTCTAGAAATACAAGATACACGGTAAAGGTTGCATATTGTTATAACAAGTAGCCAATCATGACACCTTAAAGAACTGAAGTAAGTAGAATAGAAGTGCCACTAAGATGATTGATTACTTGAGATTGAAGATCATCACATTGTGGATATAAGCTGCACGTAACCATGGTCCTTGCATGGGTTTTGTTTGCTTCAATGAAAAATAAATTTAACTTGGCAAACAATAACTAGTCACTAGCTCAGAAATGTTGCTTATCAATTTACAAAACCTTCGCAATCATATCCACAAATTGTCTCCACTGAGTGGTGATGCTTAAAAGTTGAAATGCAAATAGCAAAAGCAGAAATTTATAAGAAGAAAAGAATACTCTTTTTATAAGGATTTCACACAAGTCTAGTAATACAAAATATGACATCAAATTCCACAGCAAGTAATGATAACTCAAACACATTAACATGATTAAAAGGGGACAATCAGAAGACTGAAAATTGTACTAACAAGCAGAAAAATTGCCATACTTCCCCATAAGGATCAATCATCTTTAGGAAGTTCTCCGCAATTAACAATTCTGCAAGGCTTCCGAGGGATATCTAATCTGCTTGTCTCTTGGGATTCAAGTGTCTTCACAACGTCCAGTCCATCAATGACATGTCCAAACACAACATGGCGGTTGTCTAGCCATGGAGTCTGTATCATAAAATCACGATATTTAATTAATATATAGAAGTTGAAAAGTAAAATTTTAGGATATTTTAATGAATAATTGAGTGCTAAATAAGAGAAATAACATTGGTAGCAATATGTTCAAGTATATTAGCCAAGAAATCGATATCGAACAGGTATTAACATATAATATTCTTAAGACCAGAAAACAGACTTAACAGATATAACCTTCGATAGTGAGGCATTATTAGTCAGTGGATATTGATTTTAGACTATTATACTTTTGGTCTGTTTACTTTCATTTAAGTTATATATTAGTAACTTGTAAAAATCAGGAAGACAGTACAAGTCTCTCACCTTTACAGTACAAATAAAAAATTGACTACCATTGGTATTAGGACCAGCATTTGCCATGCTCAAAACTCCAGGACCAATATGCTTCACTGCAAGAAAGTGTTGAAGCCATAAATTTCACAAGATTAACTAAACCATTTTGAATTGGAACAATGCTCAAAGCTGAATTTTAAATAACAATCACAGATAAAAGTTTAGTACTGAATACTACTATACAGGCAGCAACAGAGACATACAGGCAAAACTCTCGTCTTTAAACTTGGAACCATAGATACTAGTCCCACCAGTTCCCTGCAGGAAAATAAAAGCACATTTGAAATGAGAACAAAAATTATCACCCTCACTAATGCATATACATGGCAGTGTGAATGTATGCACACATTAACATATATATGCAGGCATAGAAAGTTAGAAACAAATATAACAGGGCTCACATCTCCTTCAGTAAAGTCCCCTCCCTGAATCATGAATTCTTTGATTATACGATGGAAGGAGCTTCCTTTGTAACCATACCCTTTCTCTCCTGCACAAAAAATATTCAACTTGATCTATAAAATGCCATGTCACATAATCCATTTCAGAGTAGTAATTCAACTACAGCAAGAACAATGCTGTAGAAAAACTTAATTGCTTGCCTGTGCACAAAGCACGGAAATTCTCAACCGTCTTAGGAACGACATCTCCAAATAGTCCCAAAACAATCCTGCCCACAGATGCACCCCCAACTTCTACATCAAAGAAACACTTGGTTGTCACTTTGGCTTGCAGCTCTAGAACCTACAGGTACCGAAACCACGTAAGATAATAATCCAACATCATAATCACAACAAAATTTATTATTAAGCATTGCCAAGAATATATTTTTTTCTGGTTAAAGCAATGGATATGATTCTAAGCATGTAGATGTAATAATCAACAATCCAAATAAATGATTCTACAATCAACAAGCAATTCTGGAATCATCTATTTTCTAGGATTAATTTTAATATTAAGTGTTGACCCTTCTCAAGAACAAAGTAAAAGTTAGAGACCATGATTCATGAAGGTATCATCCTTCAACTCCCCCACTGTCTCACATTGGCTTACAATTTTTCTGCAAAAAAAATTCCCAAACCACAAATTTTAAAACATGATACACTTACATTGTCTGTAGCACTGACACATGTCATTGTCCTATATCTGATTGACTTTGCTTCAGATTGTTGTGTGACAGAAAACCTCAAGGCATAATGTGATCTTGATTCCAATGCCTTACTGTAACCAAACTTTGATCTGCTACTGCAACATACCATATGAGGCCTAACTTGGCTACAATTACCCTGAAAAAAAATTGTAGCAAAATTTGCAACCCAAAACCCCGTATGGGCAAAGATAAAAACTTTATTACTTATCACCATAGCTTAAATAAAAATATCATCCTTTTCAGTTTTCATGCTTTATAAGTATAAAGTATAGACCTTTGAGTTATTGTCTATAATTTTGAAACTAGGTTCCAATTGTGAGAGCATGAGCGTTGATTAACAGAGGAAGTTTGCATAGAGAAAAGTGGGAAGTGGAAAAAGTAGGAACCTGGAGATGATGAAGACGTGGAAGTGGGTTTTGACATTGAACCAATTGCGTTGAGAATGAAGTCGCCATGGCTATTGGGAATAAAACCTTTTCTCTCTCTGTCTCTCTCTGCAGAACTTGAGCCTTAGCAGAAAGTAGATAAAAGGGTTCTGAAAGTTTTCTTCTTCTTTTTTTCTTTTTTTTTTTAATAATTCCCTTTTCTGGCTTTTGAATGTTACTCCCAACTGGACTCACATCGATTTCTCAGTCACAGCCCGCGAATTTAGAGGAGTTCCATTATTTCAACATCTCTAGGAAATCGCATATGATCAGTGTTAGGTTAAATTAATTGAAGAGAAATGATATTATGATATCAAAAGTTAACACCAACTTTTGACACCATGGTTAATTCAGTATATTGGTTGGTTAATCAACCAATAGTGTCAAAAATGAATTAACCAACCAATATACTGAATTAACCATGATGTCAAAAGTTGGTGTCAACTTTTGGTGTCCCGATATCATTACTAATTAATAAAGACCCAAGTTGGTCCTTAAAAATTTTAGGATTCATTTTTTGTATCTAAACAAATAAATTAATAAATTAATCCCTCAAATTTACTTGCCGATTTATCTCATTAATCATCGTATCTATCTCGTTGGTAGTTTTGTGTAGTCAATGACAAACTGCCACTATACAAAATAATAAAAAGTGAAAAAATATGCATAATTTTCAGGTATCTAGGTTTTAAAACTTGTACATTTTTTTCTACTTTCATTCATTTTTTATGGTGGAAATTTGTTATAAATCACACAAAACCATTAACAAGTCAAGCAACACATTGACAAGCAAGCGAGCAATGGAAGAAGGGAATAGTGAGTCTCGCATTTATAAATTCGAGGGACAAAATAAATATTTTCTATCTTCACGGAATAAAATTGGGTCTCCAAAATTTGTGATGAACTAATCAGCTGGGCCTTTAGTCAAATTAATTTTTAGGTTCATGAAGTATATAAACAGCTGCCAATTTTCTCATCATTGAACTCAAAAAATTCCCTCTCTTCCCCTGGTCCTAACCATGTTATCAACATTCTTTTTGCAGTTATGGTAATCTCCATCGGTGCCATCTCCTACATCACCGTTATCTCTCCCAGCTTGAGGTAAGCCAGTAGGCCAGGACTAAACAATTGAGCTACAGAGGTGACAACACAGCACTTGCTACCACTGCGCGTGCACCTTAGGCTTACGTGTGCCACCACTCACCTCACTTCTGAGGACGAAGAAGACGAGGTTGACAAGGTGAAAGGTGAAATAGTTGCAGCTCTCTTTGCTGCAACACCAACTGTGCCCAATGATGTTCTCACTCAGGCCTTCCAGATTGGTATCGAAGAGGTTGACAAGATCAAGACCAATCTATCTCCTAAGAAGAATTAATAGAGCCATCAGCCAAGTGATACTCTAGGAAGAAGGAAGATTTGGTCATATGAATTTTTTTTATTCAATAATTCTTGAAGGGTTGTGATTTCTTTAAATTAAATAATTAAATAAATTTTGGAATTGCATTTTACCCATGAATATGGGTATTGATTGATAATTGTAACAAGGATAGACTTACATGTATAGAGAATAATAATGTAAAAAAATTAGTGTAATTATATGGTAGAAAAAATAAATGAAAAGACAACTTTGGATGGAATGAAATTTGAGAAAGAAATATTAGATACTGCTGACAAAGACGGTGAGTTCGTTAGAGAAGATGGGTGTGGCTGTAGCTATAATGAAAGATATAACATCTAATAAGAGCTTATAAATAGTGGGCAATCCTTATCCTATGAGCTAGCTTTAGGGATTAAGTCAGACCCAAAATCTAATACAGTGGAAGGTGGGGGTAGAAGGAAGGGGTAGGAATTATTTAACAAATAATTAAAAAAAAAAAAAAACCAAAAAGGAAACCTGGAAACTGGTTCACCACTGGTAAGGCATTTGATTTGGACTTCCCCGTAGAATACGGCACATGCACTTATGTGAAAGGAAAAAAAAAAAGTGACGTCTAGGGTGGAACATCAAATAGGTGGTCCACCCATAGATCATTTTTTCCCTTTGAAAACTCATTACTGCCCTTATTACACACATATATCGGACCTTAAATGTGACAACAGTGCAAAGATAGTGTTATCATGCACAATAAAGTTTCTGGTTCGAACTTGTGAATTGATTAAACTTGTGTTAATGAATCGAGTATATACGCTAATTGATTCATGGATTAAAAATACCTTGAAATGTGACAACGGTGCAAAGTTAATGTTACCACGCACAGTAAAGTTTCTGGTCCGAATGTGCAAGACTTGCGAATTGATTAAATTTGCATTAATGAATCGATTATATATGCTAATCGGTTCATGAATTAAAATGTGTCCATTATTCTTTCTTTTTTTTTGTTCATTTTGTTTTTTTTATAAGTTATAATTTCACTTTTAGGAATCAATTCCACAAATTTTTAATTCATTGAATAGTGTTAAAACTAATAATATCAACATTTGCTAAGTTACTTTTCTCTTGGATTGAAACTATTTACCACTTTATTACTTGAAAGATTTTTTTTAATCAGAACTTGAAAGATATAACTCTTGCAAAAATTTGCATCAAAACGGCAAGTCTAGCCAATTCTTTCTAGATAGAAACAGTCAACCGTTAGTGATGTGATAAATCAATTTCCATCACCCTCAGTTGGTTTAACAACATCGATGGAAATGTAGAATAGCAAGGTAGCAAATTATCTGTGCATGTGTTTGGATATATGTGTATAATTCTCAAAAATAACAAAACTAGCTTCAAATTTTAGGAAATGCATATTTTTGCTAACGGTGCTAAGGGATATCGCTTGTAGAATCCAACTTTTCACAAGGTTATTATTATCTAAGATGTGATATTTGTAAAAAAAGAAAAAAGAAAAAATGGATTGCAAAGTGGATAAGAAAATGGTCACACTTCTAAAGAGACTATTATAGTCCAGATAGATGAATAGAAAAAGAAAAAAGAAAAAAAACTTTTGTACGGAAACATTTTATGTGAGTGGTAACATTGTCTTTGTACCGCTGTCACATTCAAGGTGAGGTATATAGGTTGAGGATAAGGCCAGCGGAATAGTAAAGTTGACATTTTAATTTTTTTTTAATATATTATCAAGTTTTAATGTGAATCATACATTTATTTTATTAATATATCTAATATCTAATGGTTGAAATCAATGGTCCACTCGTGAACTACTTAATCCAACCATACATTTATTTTATTAATATATCTAAAAATTGAAATCAATGGTCCACTCGTGAACAACTTAACCCATTATTCAACCCTAGAAGTCACCCAAAAAAAATAAAAAGAAAAAAGCGTTCAATCAAAACGCAAAGTACCTTCAAGGTGGAGACCAGCATGAAGCGTGATGACAAGTGGTACATGGATGAAGCATCACTTTTAGCCATTATTATTCAATAGTTCAGATTTGATGGTCTAAAAAATATTAACATTTTTTAGATAACAAAAAAAAAAAAAAATTCCAAAAGACAATCTTATCCCTACCCATCCACCCCAATCTCACCACCGTCTCCTTTCTCGTCCTCTCCTGGGATCTCCTCTCACTCTCATATTCCCAGATCTGTGAAAAACCTGAAGTAGCAACCTTGAGTTGATCCAAGGTGCAATCAGTGAATGCAGCATAAGGATCTTCTCATTCTTGGTCCTATCATCTGTGCCCAGAAACGAATTCATGTTAAAGACTAAAGCTTTGAATTGAAGTTAGCTTCTTTTTCTAATTTGCTTATGTTCCCAGAAAGTGACCAGCGAAGTGAGGAAATAATGAAAATTCAAATTCCATTGGAATCGGTATTAGAGGACCACCAACAGAGAGAGAACTTAGAGCAACAAGCTCTCATTGGTGAAAATGCAAATTCCACATGTTGGCAAAAGGATGAGACCCTTTATCTCTTTTATGTTACAGGCATGGGTTGGAATCGGTTCTCTTTTGAACTGGTGTGGTTGCTGGGTTCCAGTGGTGGTAGTGCTGGTGGTGGCTGGTGGGGTGGCGGTAAAGAGTAGGGATAATTGTTGATGATAAGGGTAAAAAAGAATTTTCAAGAGCCAAAAAAATAAAATAAAAAAACAAGTTACTTTGTGGTATACGGATGTACCACATGGTGAAATGCTTCATTCTAGCCTCCACCTACCTTCAATTAGTCAAACATGGAGAATGAAATTTTGTACAACCGTGTCGACAACCGACAACGTATATAATACAATATAAGACAAAATAAGAAAAGACAAAAATAATAATAATATAATAATAAAACAATAAAAAATGGGTTTATCCGAAGAAATAACAATAAATTCGAAGGAATAGAAAAAATAATGGAAAAGACTAATAAAAATATTATCCAACTGATAGAAAATACCAATAAAATTTCAAATTACACTTATAATATAATACAAAAAGGATAAAGTGAAATAAATAATATAAGAGATACACTAAATAATATAAGTAAAGGTAAGGAAGTAGATGAAAACAAAGATATTGAAAAAATTAGAGAAGTTCTTGAACAACTAGAAAATCTTTTAGAAGATGAAGAAAACAATAAATGCATAACAAAAAAAGAATTAGAAGAATTATTAAAATCAAAAGATTTGGAAAAAATAATAGTAAAACAAGAATTAAGTCTCGAACCATCAAAATTATCCCTACCAGTAACCTCATGGAGAGGATAAAAGATGAATATATGACAACATTAAAGAAATCAAATGATATAGAAGAAATTCAACAATTATTAAAACAATTAAAAATAACCGAAGAAGAAAATGATCAAATACAAAAGATAGATCAGATAGCTAAAGAAAATGATGAAAATGAAGAAATAGTTTTAAACTAGAGTTCTTCTTCAGAATATGAAGAAAATTATATACGAATAGAAAAAGGTGAATATAGTGGGACAAAGCCTAAAAGAAAATGGGAAGAATATAAATATACTCCTAATGGAGCATGGGATAAATATAAATGATATGCAAGAAAAAAAATAAATGGACAAAAATTCAAGAATAGTTTAAATCTCATTATGAGTCAATGAGATTGAGAAATATATTAAATATTGTTTGTACAAAAATACAGAAGAAGTGTTATTACAATGGACTAATGAAATAATACTATTGATAGTAACCGATGAAAAATTTAATAAGCTAAATATGATGGATGTAAAGAATTTCTTATCATTCAAAACACCAGGAAATGTATAAAAATTCTTAGATGGAATTAGAAATGAAACTTGACAATAGTATACATGCTTGGTAGGTAATAATCAAGATTTTGCCAAACTAGTTACGAGTCTAATATATCAAGAATTTATAGGATATAATATGTTAGAACAAAGAGATAAGATAAATACATTTTTAGATGAAAAAGCTAAAGCCCATTTAAACAAGATGCAAATATGTGATATGTGTCAAATAGAAAGCTTTATTTATGAATACCAAAAATATTATTATCAACTAGATGAAGAAACAAAAGAAACATATAAGGATATTTTCATAGATAAATTACCATATCCCCTTAATTCTAAGATAAAAAGATTATGAGAATCAACACAAAATGAAACGGCTAACACCTTAGGAGGAATTATTCAAGTTCTATATCAAGAACTAAAAGAACAATGTTTAACCAGAGAAACAATAAGACAATTAAATAGAGGAAAAATGTAATCTATTGTGATATTCCAGAGATAAAAAACCTAGAAATTATGGATGTGATAAACCAGTAAAAAGAAGAAAATATTATAAAAAACCAAAACTAAAAAGAATTTATCCAAAGAGAAAAACATATTATAAAAATAATAAGAAAAAATATTTTAGAAAAAAGAAAACAACACCAAGAAAATATTGTCCAAAGAGAAAAAAGAAATGTGTATGTTAGATATGCAATGTTGAAGGTCATTATGCAAATGAATGTCCTCAACGAAAAAAAAAGATTTTAAAGAAAAAACAAAATTAATAAAGCAGATATACCAGATATATAAACTCGAACCATTAGAAGAAAAATTAAGTGATACCGAAGAAAGTATATATGAATATTTAGAAGATGAATTATCTTCAGAAGAAACAGAATCCGAATAATACTTATATAAAAATAATAGTAAAAAAAAGTAATAGAGAAACTGAAGCTTATATAGATTGTGGAGCAAGTATATGTCTATCAACAAAAGCATTGTTTGATAAATGGGAAAAATTAGAAGAGCCAATAAAGATACAAATTGCAGATGGATCTATACATCCACTGTATTGGATAGCAAAAAGGATTACTTTAATAATACAAGAAAAAACTATTTATAGATACCTACAATATATCAGCAAAATACAGGCCTAGATATGATTACAGGAAACAACTTCTTAAGGTTATATGTACCATTTTGCCAATATTTAGAATATATATCATTAAAAACATCATACATTTATCAAAAACAAAGTAGAGAAATAATAAATATCTCAATTATTCATTTTTCTGAGTGTATTTACTCTAAACAATCAGAGCTTAGCAAGCTGAATCGTGGTGAGTTAGTTAGAGAAATATGAGGAAAATTCGCCATGTATAAATATACCTAGAACCAAAAAGAATAATTTCAGCTCATATAGAAGAACTATTAGATAAAGTATGTAGTGATTTAGACCCACACATTAATAATAAAAATACTGAATTAGCCATATTAAAATTAAAAGATCCAACAAAGGAAGTGAAATGTAAACTTATGATTTATACAAAGCAAGATAGGGATTAATTTGCAAGAGATATTGAAGAAATATGTAAGAAAGGATTAATTAGACCCTCAAAAAGTAAGCAATCGACACCAACATTTTATGTGGAAAATCACAATGAAATAAAAAGAGGAAAAATAAGAATGATGATTAATTATAAACAAATAAATAATGCAATGGAAGGCGGTGCTTATTTTCTTTCAAGAAAGGATTTAATTATTGAAAGAGTTAGAAATATAAATTGGTTTAAAGGAGAAAAGAATGTGCTTGCGGATGTTTTATCAAGAGAATGGAGCGAGACACAAAAGAATTATTAAAGCTGCAATACCAGCTCAAAAAAGCACTAGAAGAGCAAAAGATGAGAGAATTGGAATTAATTAAAGCAGACTTGAAAATATTGGAATTCCAGATGAATGCAGAAGGTCTCTTAGAAGAAGTAATTCCAAACGAAGTTGAGGAAGAAGCTCGAAAAGAGACTATTAAATGGTATGTTGTCTTCAGCGGACCATTTCCAATAATATATGATGACTGGTATAAAGCAACTCCTCATTGTCAGAAAATACCAGGCGCTATCCATTTCCAACTAAAGAAGAAGCAGAGAAGGCTTTGAAAAGGCACCAAGAAGAAGAAAAGACATAGAAAGGTAAAGAAATTTATCTTTGTACAAGAACTTATTCAGAAACAACAAAATTAGTAAAAAAAAAAAATGAGACCAAAGTACCAATGAAGATTCTAGGGAAAGTTCCCTCTTCCTTAGACAACTACCCAATAATTACCAGAAAAGATCATGAATTATTAGTTCAGTTTTCTGAAGAGAAATTCTATGAACACTTCAGAAGATTAGCTAATTGGAATGAAAAAGAAAGAATCATCTGTTTTTATATGGTTAATGGAAAGATTTATGGACTCAAAGCAATAGTTACTCTAGGAGCAACCCCTGCTTTGGCATTCAATATGTTTCAATTCAGACTTATTGAATGTCTTTACTTAAGTAAGAATCTTGAAGAAATTAATTTGTTCCCATATTATTTCAAGGAAACAGTCCAAATGTTTAAAAAGAATGTAGCTGGTGATAGAACTATTTATCTGAAGTTCTATTCAGCTTATCCGGATTTCTAGACAAAGCAACCAGCCAAGCACTTAGCCTTCATGGGAATAAGCAATAATAATTTCCCTTTGATGGATGAAGCAAAAGGAGTCGAATATGATGAAGACGAAATGACTGTAATAATTGCTAACCAACTGGAAAGCATCTATACACAGTGCCAAACAATAGGAAAAGAGTCATACATCAAGACTCTGTACAAAGGCCCAAATACTTTGCTGTTAAGCAAGAAAATCGGAAAAGCAATAAAAGAAAAAGATTATCTATCCTGACAAGCTTTGAATTTACTTTATATGCTTTGAGGGACCAACAATGAATTACAGACCAGCTGTCCTAAGCCAGTTGTGTGTACTAATCAGGGAAAGCAGAAATCATGAACGCGAAAGGTGTACAAGAAGACAAAACGCGTTAGAAGACACTAGCAAAAGTCTGTAAGAAGTTAAGGAATATGATGAGGCAATATTTGAAGAATGATGTAAGCGCTTACGTCACCAGGGGAATTATTGGAAGCTGATGTAAGCCCTTACAAAATTGTAGGGTTATTTCGGTAAATATGCTATGTGTCCTTAGGCCTATAAATAAGACCTCTTATGCCGAGGCAAATCAAAATTCGTGTGTGAATTTTCATCTGTGTGAATCTCTCTTCTAAAAGTAGTGTGCTACACCTTTGTGATGTTAGTCAGATGATTGAGAGTTCATCCAAACCCTTATGTAACATATTTAATTACTAAATAAAATCACTTTTCTTAAAATTATTCTGTCAAATTACTATATTTAAGTAAGATCAGTAGAAGCAGAAAACAACGGAAGCAGAAATGGGCAAAAGCAATCAATCTTCAAGAAACAAAGATTAGGTATGATTATTAGGCCACCCTTCTTAGATCTGATTATTAGACCTTATTTATCTGAAAAATAATGTCTGAAATAGAGAAAATGGATACTAGTGAAATAGAGCACTCAAAAATCACTAAAGAATATGGAAATTATGAAGGAAGCATCTTAATAAATCCGAAATTATTCTGGAAAATACAGAAAGAAGATCTAGATTTAGTAGAAAATGCAAATATGATAGGAAAGAAAGAAAGATTCATGAATGTAAAAAGAAAATTTAATCAAAAAATAATATATATATTATGGAAAAATAATGAATGAAACACCTATAGACATATCAGAAACTCAAGGTAATACATGTAATCATCTAATAAGTAAAGAAAAAAGTTCAGAATTAAAAAGAAACTTAAAGAACCAAGAACATAGAAGAAAATTATGATATATTCATATAGGAGCAGTACAAGTTTTCATTAAAACAATTTTTCAAGAAGGAATAAATTCACCTAATGAATTAGTTCTAAAAGATAATATAATAAATGATCCAAAAGATAAAATACTAAGTGTAATAGAAGGAAATCTAGCCTATATGAAATTAAAATTTGAAATTCGACCAAATATAGGAATTCCATTAAATACTTAGAGACTAGATCAAGCATTAACTCTTGAGCATAAGTTTTTAAGAATAAAATTTAATGAAACTAGGAGATAAGATATTTTCTATAACATATTGTGTAAATTATGTATTAACAAATTTAAATCATAGTATTACTTTTAGAAATAATGATAGAATAGATATTCCAAGGCTATTTGAAGATATAGGAAGAATTTATTATCCTGAGAAAAATGAAATAATAGAATTAGGAACCCTAATAAATAGACCAAGAATACTTGAGATTGAATCAATTCTAAGACCAATCATTCTTCCAAAACAAGAAATAACCAGTGAAGAAAATGATATTATTAAATTAACTGATCAAGTAAAAGATTTATCTTTATATTTAAAGAATAAAATATGTGTAATATAGAAGAATTAAAACGATTAATTAAAGAATTTAACTTAAAGAAAGAAAGAACTAAATTATATATTAAAGATCTAACCGGAATCTTAAGTTACTATCTTAAAAGGGATCCAGAAAGTAGAGATAGAAAATTAATTGAAAGACAAATTACAAGAAAGGAAAATGAATTAACTAATTTAGAAAACAATGAAAGAAAAATAAAGAAACGTTTTAAAGAAGGAATGAAACATATAAGAAATAAAAATGAGGACTTAGACCCTAAAATTCCTCCTCAAACCCTACTAATTATTTTAGAATAGAAGCTCCTCCTTTTGAAGACAGTGATAGTGATTGAAATAAGAATGGATTTTGATGAACAAACATACAAAAAAAAAAAGTGCGTTACAATTGAACCTTCCAATTGATTGTAAACAAATTATAATAAAAAGGATAAAAGAACAATATAGGCAGGAAGAACTTTATTTAAATAACATAGATATGAATATTGAATTTGATTGTTTAGAAGAAATAAAATTTATTGCAAAGCAAAGATATTTAGATGATGAATATTGGTATTCAGAATAATGGATAAAGAAATATTAAGTGTGCTAGTTATGAATTTACCAAAAGACTGTAAACAAATAATAATTAAAAAACTAAGGTATCAGTATTGGCAAGAAAATTTCTACCTAAATCAGGTACAATTAAGAATACAACTAGAATATAATAAATAAGCACATAAATGGATATATAAAGAATTATTAGAAATAGATGAATCTATAAGCGAATTAGTGTATGAACATGGGTATGAAATATTAAATACCATGAATATTTCGATGAGATATTAAATGAACATGAGTATTTCTAAAAAATTACTACCCAAAAATCATGAATAAATTAAAAATTAATAGGGTGGTACCAATCTAGTATCATAGCTAAGTACTCAAAAGAGTTAAGTATTTAAAAAACTTTTCTTAAAAAAAATTACAAAAATGTCATCGGTCATATATGGTTGTCCTGTAAGTTGTCAAATTGAGTTGTTGGAATATCACAACTCAAAAAAATGCATATGATCAACTATCTCTTCGTCAGATAACAATTGATACCTCACCAGCGCAACCTAAGTTAACCTTCTGCTGAATCAATTCTGCAAGCGTTGCTCTGTTAGGGTTTCTCCCTCCAGCTACCCTTGGAGTCTTCCCTCCCCTGTGGAGGCTTTCTTCCCTTCCACACCTCAATTGCCTCTCTCTCTCTCTCTCTCTCTCTCTCTTGTGCCACCACCACCACCACCCACCATGGATTCTCTCCCCTCCTCCACCAACCACCATTGTTTCCTCGCTAGTATCAACGCTCCCGCCACAATCTCGAACTTCAACCCGATGTCACCAACTTGTCGCTCGTACCTCTGTGACCATGAAAAACGACCTCCACCGGAGCCACCACCACCATATCTGGTCCCTATCTGCCCTCCATCAAAGCCAACGGATGTAGGTAAAGACTGTCATTTTGTTAGTGTTGTTGCTGGTGTTGATGTGGGCTCTCTTTTGTATGGGGTGTTTTTATGGGTAGTTTGTCTTGAGAATGCACTCCAAGTATTTGATAAAATGTCTCATAAGAGTCTGGCATTTTGGAATAACATAAGGTGTGAAGATACAAATGTGGCTAACACCATCCTCATGAGCATCCTCTCTAGCTATCATTTGGCCTCCATACAAGTGGTTTTTTTGCACAAACCCGAGACCACATATAGTCGAAACGAGCTTGCAAAAGTCAAAGAAATAGGTGGCGTTTGGAAGAGTTTATTTAAGCTCCTTTTGACTTATCTGATGACATAAGCTCTTATGCAGTATGTTTGGCAGAGCTTATAAAAGTAACTTATGTCATCCCATAAGGAGTTTTTGACTTATTTTCATAAGTCACTGGAACAAGCTTATGGAATTTTAACAAGTGCTTATGACCCCTCCGTGTTTTCCTCCTTCGAATCCTCTCCTGCCCCTTTCTTCATAAGCTCTTATGGCATAAGCTCTCATGCGATAAGGTCTTATGTGATAAGCTCTTAATTAAGTTGTTTACCCAAACGCGGCCATGATCCGTAACTGGATAGGGATAAAGACTGTAGCTTCTATTTTATTATTTGTCATGGGCCGTGTATGAAACAATTTGATAGGTTATATGTTAGGTTCTGTTTTCTGGTTTGGAAATGCCGCGTTGGCTTCTGATCATTTTATGTGTAATGTGTTTTGGTTAATCTATTGAAATTTGTGTTTTACCTTAAAAAAAAAAAAAATTAACCTTCTGCTCCTGCGACTATCGCTATGGCTGAGACTTCTAGAATAGCTCCTCCTTGAATCATGCATGAGACTTCCAGAATAACTCCGATCATATTCACTCACCTGGGGTTGGACTCAGGCATGGAATGAGCATGTCCTTTTGCTGATTTCAGAAATGATTTGAATTTGAATATCAACGTGATTGATTCTGCATTTCCAATTTAAATAAGTGTGATTGATTACTGAATAGCTATGATATGATTGATGGAATGATTGCCTTAAAAAATAACCATAATTAATTAAATTCCAACCACAAATCATTTAAAGGAATAAACTTAGGTACAATACGCTCTGTTTATACTGTTTTCTTATTAGAAACTGACATGTGTATACTCTTTTCTTATTGCAGATACTGTTTATACTGTATCTAGGGTACTGTATCTAAGTTTTGTCCTTAAAAAATATACACATGTCGGTTTTTGTCATACTTTATTTTTTTCTTATGTCAAGTATCATTTCTACTTATTTAATAGTGGACAAAAGATAATCTTAATTTAAGTGAGCTAGTTTAGGGTGTACAATACTTATTTTAACCTCTCTTTATATTAGAACAGTGGTACCTTTATGAAAGGTAGCAACTATTTATTCCTTGTTAACCATTATTTGATTTGATAATGAGTGAAGAAAATTCTAGAAAATTCTTGACAAAATTTTAATTTGGAAGTTTGTGTAAATATAATTATTGATATTTTTTAACACGTTCTTTTATGTTAAATATTCTTTTATGTTAATTCTCTATATCTATTCTTACGTATCCTATTTTTTTCTTGAATCGACTACAAATAAATTGTAACTAATTACTTTTCATATTTACTTAATTGATTTCCTCTTTTTCATGTTTACTCAATCAAATATATGTATATATTATGCATCAAAACTTTTAACAAATACAACTTCAAGACATTAATATTTATTCTAAATAGTTTTATATATGTGGTTTGGATTTGATTAGATTTCACTAGGGGCTCTAAAATTCGATCCAATCCAATGAAAAAAAAAAGTGGTTTTTTGGTTTTCGATTTTTTCAATTTTCGATTTTTCAATTTGATTTTTATGGTTTGAATCAGTTTGGATCTGTTGATGAATACCCCTATATGCTCAAAGCCAAATTACCTTATCATACCTAACCAACATTTGTCTGTTACCAGACTTTTGAGCCCATAATCCAAACCCAACTGAAAAAAAAAAATACACAAACGAATGCTGAATGTTTAAATAATAATAATAATAATAATAATAATAATAATAATAAAATTAAAAGAATTTCAAAAAAAGTGTGTTTTGTCGTTGTTATGCTCCACACACAACAACTCTCTTTGACAATAGTACACTGTTCCTTGGGGCTCTGAACTACGGTAGTACAATACTGGAAACAATGCTGAATTGCACTCGACACAACTGGCAGATTGAAATTTTTGTCATTATTATGGTGCATAAAATCCCACCATGCCATACCCTATTATCCTTTTCAAAATAATGATAAAATAAATTAATAGATAAATGTATTAATGAATGATTTTTTTTTTATCATATAACTATGATCGAAAAACGAGCAACACCGATGTCTATTAGATTTTTATAGATCTTGTTTTGTGAAAATCGATTGGATCGAGTCATATTTTGAATTCCTTTTCTTAAATCGAACCAATCCAAACCAAATCAAACCATGTAATCTATTTTTTGCATTAATAATTTTTTTATTGATTTTTTCTCTAATAATACTTACTAATTTGATTGGCTTAATTTTTTACTATTTCTAAGTTACAAACATTTAAAAAAAAAAGCCCTGAAACTGGTTGATAATGATATTTATTTATTTTGTATATATTTTATGAAATATTATTACATGAAAAAAAAACAAGTATATACATATTTAAGATTTTGTTCAATTTAGCTTGTAATCTTGTTTGATGAAATATAAATATGGAATGATTTATCGGTAAAAATCGAATCAACCGAACCGATCTAAATCGCATTTAATCAGATCGAATCAAATCGGATTTTTTTTATGGAAACTATTCAAACTGAACCGAACCGTATATTCTTTTTATCTTTAATCAGATAACTTTTTACCGTAAAATCGATCCAAATCGAACTATACCGTCCTTTCTTACCAACTACTGTCCTTTCTTATCTAACCTCTTCACGCCAGGCTCATTTTCCCTCTCCACTGTCTTCAATCTTCACTCATCATTCACGGCTTTAAAAAGCTGTTAAAGGTTCTACTAAGGGTAATAACACCAACAAAAAAAAAATCTCTTCTCCTCCATCTGAGTCTTTTCTTCTTCTTGTTGTTCTTGTTCACACAGATAACTCTCATATCAACACCACACATACATACCTTCGCCATATTTTCCTTTCTGTCTTGAGGTTCCGCTCTTTTTTATTACTCTTGGGCTCTTCTTTATTTCATTTATATTTTGTTTATGTTAGTTTGTTTGTGTAAATTTGTATTTTGTTTGTAAGCCTGAATATATAGTGGGATTCTTGGGCCTGTATCATGTTTATGGGTCATCAGGTTTTAAGAATGAGAGATTTATGTTTGTTATATTTTAAAAGTGTTGGTTTGTTTTTCAACGAGTTGGTTTGGGCTCATTAAGTTGACCCAGACGAAATAAAAGAGGCAAAAAGAAAAAAGTGAAAATGTTTTCTGAAACTGGAAATTGGATTTATGATTTGGTATTTTGGATCAAATCCATATATGAATTAATGAAACATCTACTTTCTTGCTGTTTGACTTAATGCATCTATTTGTTAATTTTAAAAAAAAATCAACACACAAACAAAAAATATAAAAATTAAAAATTCTTTCTTGAAAAATATCAAAAAAAACTTTTTTTTTTTTAAAAAAATTCATTCTTTGTTTCTTAATGAAAAAAATCCTTCTAAAAAAATTCAAAATTGCTACACAAGATGGTGGGGTTGGCTTTGATTATCGCCTGCAGATGGCCATTACAGACAAGTGGATTGAGCTTCTCAAGTAACTTGTTTTAATTGTGAAGCCCAAAAAAACACCACATATTAAGTTTCCTTTTAAGTAGTTCTCGTTGTGAATAGTAGTATATAAACATGAAACATATGAGGCATTTGCTTAAAATAGACTTTCTTACTATGCAATTTTGACCCTATAGGCCTAGCCCTATATATCAAACCCTGAAAGAGCAATGGCATGGTGCTGCAGAATGATAAAAATAACAAAAGAATAACCTGAAACTCTGAAAGAAAGGATATAAATGGGCTCATAGCTTCCCTTTTACAGTATTTGTTTACCAACAAGACTTTAGGTTAAACACAATGAGAATAGGCCCAAAGAATATAGTATATCAATCTAATGTTCAATGGTATAAGCAAATCACATATGATACAGGATGACCTTTCTTCTCATCAGTTATTAGCATGCAAATAGAACATGTTAGTGCTTGGAAAGTTGGGTTCGTGATGCAGCTTCAAGGGATGCTAGATTCTGAGTATTCTTAACTCATAATAAATGCTAAGAATTCTGAGTATTCTTAACTCGTAATAAATGCTAAGACTTCCAGTATGTAGGAAAATGTAATTTAAGAATAATTCTTTGTTTTAGTTTTCTACATGTAAGTTAGTCGTTCACTTTTTCCTTGCTTGTTAGATTGTTATCTAATTCTTTGCATATGGAAAGATTGAACATTTTATGTGTCTTAACATTGTGTTTGCCAATAAAAGCCAACATCAAATTGTGTCCATATGCCTTGGTCATTCATTCTTAGTAGTGTGCAAAGAAAACCAAACGTGGTTTAACCAAGTCCTTTTTTGTAGGAAGAAAGATGAAGACTGGAGAATGGGTGACACACTCACAAACAGAAGGTGGCTGGAAAAATGCATAGCTGATGCTGAAAGTCACGACCTTGAAGACAATTGCATTTTGGTTGATGGACAATTGCATTTTTGGCAAGTCTGTTTTTGTTACTTTATATTTGTTTTGAAAAATCAAAACGCTCTTGTTTTTTGTTTGGTTTGTTCTAGACGGGTCTAGACTAAGTTTTGTTTTTTGAATGAGTTTGTTGTTGTAAAATTATATATGACCATTTTTTTTTTCTTTTTATATTTTCTCAATGTTGCAGGTTCAATGGCGAATCCAGCAAATATCATGAGGATTCACATAAGGTTTCAAGTTGCGCATCCTCATGAACCAGCAACTGTTGAATTTTATATAACGGCTTTTGGAGCAGTTCAGATAGATCGTGAGTTGCACCTAGAGAGGACCCGTCTGGATACTAGACTGACATCTACCATTTATATATTTACGGTTCGACGACCATCACATCTTTGTGGTTTCTGATGAATAATTTTGTGAGTTTCTTTTATTTGTTTTTTAATTTTTTTTCACATGTTATTTAGGAATAATTAAAGCAACACGTTGGTGATCCTCCACGTCGATGACGTTGATGGATTCGTTAATCATGCCGAGTAGGCAAAAGCATTCTTGCAGTGACACGAGCTCGTTGGAATCCACGATCTCATTAGGGTCCGAGATCCCTATGGTTTTTTTTAGATGATAGGGTCTTGAACCTGTCGGGTTACCCGCCAAGTTCATGACCATATCAACCAGGAAAAACCAAATGGGTCTAAGATTCTAGTGAGGTTGTGGATTCCAACGAGCTCCTGTAGCTGCAAAAATGATTTTGCCTCCTCGGCATGATTAACGAATCCATCGACGTGGAGGATCACCAATGTGTTGCTCTAATTATTCCTAAATAACATGTGAAAAAAAATTAAAAACAAAATTAAAAATTAAGAAACAAATAAAGAAACTCAAAAAATTATGGAGACGAATAGCGTCAGAAACTACAAAGATGTGATGGTCGCCGAACCGTAAATAAATGGCCGATGTTAGTCTAGTATCTAGATTGGTCCTTTCTAGGTGCATCTCACTCTCTATCTCAACTGCTCCAAAAGCAGCTATATAGAATTCAGAGGCTGCTGATGCATGAGGATTGATATACAACTTGAAGCCTTATGAGAATCCTCATGATGTTTGATTGATATTCGTCATTGAACCTGCAACATTGAGAAAATGTGACAATTGTAAAAATGGTCATGATTTCACAGCAATAATCTCATTTAAGAACAAACAACTTAGTCTAGAGACTCGTTTGCAGCAAACCAAACCCAAAACAAGAGCATTTTGATTTTGCAAACAAATATAAGGTAACAAAAGCTACCATAGCCAAAAATGAAACCTAGATTTGAGATTCTCTTTCATTTGTTTTTTTTAGAAAAAAAGAAGAGGGCTCAAAGATAGTAGGAAATTTTATTGCTGGTTATTGAAAATGGCTCATGAGTTCTCTATGACAATTACTACTGAACAAATAGGGTGTTTGCGGATCGATTTGGATCAGGTTTAGGGAAAAAACTCATCTGATCCAAAGACTAAAACAACATTCGGTTTGCTTTTGATTGCTTCATTAAAAAAATTGGATTTGAATAGTGTCCATGGAACTTGCGTTTTTACTCTAATAAATTGAAAAAATATTATGTTTATTATAAAAAATGTTGAATTTGTACACATAAACAGGGAAGCTAATGAGGTTGCCGACTCTTGCAAAGGAGGGGTCCTTCTTAGAAGGAAGATGGATAATGTGGTTTTAAAGCCAAATACAAGGAGGGCATTGTACCTCCACGGCTTGTGATAGTGCAGAACAAAGATATTCATTGTGATGATGTAAATGTTTCTTACTTGGAGATATCTCGACCCAGGAATTGCTGTCTTTTTAGGTGGTCCAGATAAGGAGTTTTCTGCTGCAATGGAGAGAGCCTATGCTATGTTGATGCTGTTAAAAGAGGCTAGAAGTCTCTGATCCAGTTGAGAAGGAATTGTAGATGACACTAATAAAATGTGACCTTGTTGATGTGTTTTGAGATCTTATACTGGATGCTATTTGTTTTCTATTCTATCTGTTTAATGGTGAAATTTGCAACTTTTTTCAAGGTTATAATACCTAGCATATTGGAATGTGAAAGCATGATGTCTCTAAAAGGTGTGATTGTAGTTGAGGAAATTAGCAGGTTGAGGTGTACAAGAAATGCAAGGGGAGTGAAGCAAGGATTATGGTCTGCTCATGCCTCTATTGTTATGTCTCTGGCTGTATTGTTAATGGTTGTTTCGATGTCTGGGTGTAATGTATGAAGGTCGATCTTGGGGCTATACTCTTATGTCTTTTTTGGTAGAGGGAAGGACTATACATGTGTAAGTGGTTGTGTCATGATGCAGGATGAGAATATGCTGTATAAATGTGAGATCTTTCTTCTTTTTTTTTTTGACAAAACATAAATGTGAGATCTTAGAAGCGCCTTTGTATTTTTGTTTATCATGTAAGGAAAACAGTTGTATTTTGTTTTCTAGCCTTTGAGCACATGATAGGATGGACGATCTTCAACCCTTCCCATAAGGTGGGGAGAGTGCTCCATTTTGATGCTTAAACTAGAACTTATAATGAGAATTGTTATTTATTGGAAAAAAACCTTTCTCTTTTTTTATTTATTTTCTCTCTCGTCCTTCTCTCCTCATTTTTAATAACCCTCCTCTCTCCTCTATAGACAACTTTCCCGCCCTGATGTTAGAGATCCAAATCCCGATAATAGTGTATCATATTGCTAGAGATTTCAATGATTAATTGATTATCATTATTCTTGGAAATGACATGTTGAATAATATAACAGAAATTATGGGAAAAGATAAATTTTAGTAAAACTGCACACATTACTCTGATCTATATTGCATATTTACGTCATATTTTTTTAGGTTTAATTATTCAGTTAATGCATAAATTATTTGAGAATTTTTAAATAGATTTCTGAACTAAAAAAATTTCTAATTGGATTTTTAAACTTATATAAAAATTTCAATTGGGTATCTGGATAGGGTTATGTGAAGAGGTTTTTAGCTTGTTGATGTGAAATGTGATCTAGAATATTTTTTCCCAAATTTGTATTTAGGGTTGTATATAGGAGACCAAAATGCTAAACCAGAAGAGCAAAACGTGACATGCATTTGCAATTCTCTCCCATCTGAACAGACACACCATTCCTTCCAAAATCTCTGCTTTATGGTTGCATACCTCCCCCAAAATAGCCTCGTCCAGAATAGCTTCCCCATCTGCAACTTAGTGCATCTCACCTCATCTCGTTGCATCTTGTTATGACAATATCTCAAGGTTCATCCTACACCCAAATCACTTATAAATGCAGGGACGGAGCCAGAGTCGAATGATAGGGAGGGCCCAGACAAATATATACATATCAAATTTCACATAAAATGTTTATAATTATATGTTTCAAAACGTTAATTATATTAGTAATTTATAAAAATACATAATTATTTTCCTGCATGTCACAAAAATTATCTATAATTGAATATATACCGAACTTTCCTGCAATTTTCTATTCAATGTACACTAGCACAAAGTCAATTAAAAATTCATGTTTGATCTTGTTGTGAAATGTAGTCTTTACTATATTCATAGCTGAAAAAAATCGCTATGTATTAGTTGTGGAAACACGAAGTGTGAGAATAAAAATTATTACTCTATAGTCTATACACAAGAGGATAACTTTATGTTTTTCTAATTTTTATCAACCAATGGCAGATCAAAAATAGGTTCCAATCTTATTAGTAATTTTAGAATTAAAAAATAAATATTTTTTTTATAAAAAAATTTAGGCATCCCTGCATAAATGACTGATATGGGTATCTAGCTTAGATAGAATCAATATTTGATTCAATATAACGGAGCGCTAACAAATTTTCATTTTGGGGACTCAATTAAAAATCTCATGTAAATTAAGGGATCAAATTTTTTTTTTAAAAAAATATTAGTTCATGAATCAACTTGAAAATTATTAAATAATTCATGGACCAAATCAATAATTATTATTATTATTTTTCCATGTGTAACTAACTAACTAACTATCATTTTCCGCAAAGAAATGTAGGGGTGTTCATCAACCGATCCAATCCAATGCCAACCGCACTAACCGAACCGAAAAACCGACAACCGAAATAACCGAAAACCGAAAAAACCGCAAACCGGAAAAAACCGAATTTTTTCATTGGATTGGATTGGATTTTGGATCCTATATATAAAACCGATCCAATCCAAACCGAACCGAAATTATTTAGTTCAATGAAAATAATTTGATCTTTATATTATAAAAGTAATTATTAGTCTATATATTTTTATAAGTTATCAATTAGTCCTTATGTTACATGAGTTAAATTGGTATGTAAATGTAAGTTTTGTGTAAAAATTATAAATAATGTTATGAGTGATTTTTAATATATTTAGGACAAGAATTAAAAATTTATAATGATTTAACAAATTATGATTAGTTGATGGTATAAAATATCTTTACACATGAGAGTGCATATCAATTAAATTCATGAATATCCCATTAAAAAAACTTATTAGAAATTGTCAATGTAATATTTTAAAATTAATTTTTATTCTAAATAAGTAACAAATGCATATGACTTTTTAAATACTCAATTAAATCTAAATCAAACCGAAAGGAATGTTCTTTGATGTGATATAACTATGTAAATATGTATTGATAAACCGAATTATCCAATCCAATCCAAACCGCATTTGATTGGATTGGATTGGATTGGATTTTGAAGCAAACCGATCCAATCCAAACCGCACGTTGTTTTTATCATTGGATCGGATGACTTTTTGGCTCAAAACCGATCCAATCCAATCCGCGAACACCCTTAAAGAAATGAGACCGAAATCGATGTGTTCCAATACTCCATTCTGCCATAAACCTAATTAACTGCTAAAATGATATGTATCCATCACCAGGCTTATCTCCCCTGTCTTTCCTGTGGAGGATGTTTTTTATATTAGTTCTGTCCAATCACACGCCTCGTTTGTGGGACCATTTAACCAGCTGTACCAACCTACATGTTATGTTGTGTTTGAGACTTGAGAGAGTGGTGAATGGTGATGATGGATCCAATTTATTAGCTATACCTATACTAATCCATTAAAGTATTGGTATTATATTAATATGTTATTGAATATAACTAGCTTTGTTAAGAATATTAACGATGTGCTTATACTTTACTGACTAAATTCACTTAAATTAAGTACATTAGGTCGATATTAGTATATATTGTGATATACATGCACTAATTATGACGCTAGTATGAACCAAACGGGGTGCTATTTTATGACTAAATTCACTTAAATTAAGTACATTAGGTCGATATTAGTATATATTGTGATATACATGCACTAATTATGACGCTAGTATGAACCAAACGGGGTGCTATTTTATCAGGATGTCTCTTTATAATAACTATATAAAAGCCACAAGAGTTAGTCATTTTATACAGAACCTGAAAGTTTGGAACACCTCCCCTTCTGAAAAAAAAAAAACACTTAGAGCGTGTTTGGGAACGCTTATTTTTTTAGATTGTAGCTGTTTTATCTCCAAAAAGTTGTTTTCAAAATAATCTAACATGTTTGGTACTTTGCTTAAATTTATAGAAAAGCTTTTTTTTAGGAAAAAAAGCTGATTTATGCAATCTAGTTTGTTCTAGCTTAAGATTGTTGTGATTTGATTATTTTTCGTTCTCAAAACTCTCTTCCATGTTTACCCCTGCAAAACTAACTTCTAAACAAATATTATTAAATTATACAAATAGTTTCATACCCTTTTTTGTAATTTACTACATAAAAGTGATTTTTTTTGCACCATCCAAACGAAATAGATTATCTTAAAATTGCTTTTCAGCAAATAGACCCAAACAAAACTAGATTCTGATTATAATCGATTATCACAATAATCGATTATACAAAAATCGATTATCAGCATAATCTTTTTTTTCCAGCTTTCCCAAACACACTCTTATACTCTTTTATGACTTCGTCGCAGCTTTGTTCTTATTATTTATAATTTTTTGGCTTTCATCTTTTTGTTGGTATGATATTCTCATATTCTCATTAGTTGCTTTAATTGTTATCATGCATGCAGAAGTGGAATCTCACAGTCACTATTTCATTTAGCTTATTAAAATAATACTTTCATAACTTTTTTTTTTTTATATGCAAAATGTTAGTTGTTAATTTGTTATGTTTATAGGAGTGAGATTCGAGCGTTAGCATCTTATAACTTCCAACATCTTTCTTTCACATCCCAACTCATTTGACCACTGTATGATTCCCAATACTTCCATAATTAAATTAATAAGTTTAGTTACTAGTGTAGAATAGAAAGAAGTTCCCCCTTTCTCTCTGTTTTTTTTTACCCAAAAAGAAAGAAAAAAAAATATTTATATAGAAGATTTATGGTTCGTGGAATTTGGTTGTGATTTTTGTGGTTCTCAGGACTAGGCGATATGGGGTGGAATGGATGTCTCAGAAACCTGGTCTTGACCCAATTTATGGTGGCCTTGGTTGTTGTTCAACATGTGAAGTGCAAGGAAGGTGATTATGTTCATGGCTCATCCTTAGTTAGAAGAAGTGGCACCAATTTTATTATGAATGGTAAGCCTTTCTACTTCAATGGATTCAATGCCTACTGGTTAATGTATATGGCATCTGACCCATCCACAAAGTCCAAGGTCACTAGCACTTTACAACAAGCTTCTCACCATGGTTTAAGGGTTGCAAGAACTTGGGCTTTCAGTGATGGAGGATATCGAGCCCTTCAAGTTTCTCCTGGTTCCTATGATGAGAAAGTATTCAGGGTAATGCATCTGCAACCATCATTTTAGGTCAATAAGTTAATTAATTTTCTTTTAAATTTTAATATATAATATAAATATAATCATGAAGGTTATCTTCCCATCTCAATTAGGTCAACAAATTTTTAAATGGTCTGTAAGAAATAAATTTCTCTAATCATAACATCAAAAGTAATCAATGAATGGATACTCTCTATATGAAAATTTTATATAATAACATCATACTATGAAAGATAAAGAAACAAAAGCTTTAAATATTGAAATCCTTTTAAAATATGTAGAATTTCTGTTAATTGTGTTAAGTTTCATGTATTTATATTTTAAGTTATGTAAAAATGTGATATGAGAATATCATAATTCCTTTAAAATCATGTCATCATAACATTAATAAAATTGTTAAAATAAGAGATTATTATTGTGTCAAACTTTCACCAAAAATGAGAAATCCTGCAGAGAACACCTAATAATGATAAGAATCATATTTTTTTAACATTAAATTTTTAACATCGTATTAATTTAATATAATATACATTTATCTTTATATGTCACTTGTTTTTTACTTCCTTGATATACACCTATTTCAAATATACATATAGATATAGGTTGAGGATCCACTTACTCCAAGAGTAACTCTTGTTAGTGTTACTTCACTTAATAACTCATCGAGCACAATGAATTTCAATAATCCCATCGTTGAATTAAAACTTCTTATTGAGCAGATCAAATCTTCAAAGTTTCATAAAATTTCAAAAACATTTGATACTTTATCAAATAACTTTGATTGAACGTATGATACATTTTCTAAAAATATGAGTAAATGTCGACTATAAAATTACATAACTATATATGAATGTCTAATTTTTATGAAATTTGGTGTGCATGATTGATAGGATAATATGACAATATTCAACGGTTGGATTGTTGAAATTCAATATCCCTAATGAGTTATTAAGCGAAGTAACTCTAACAAGAGTTACTCTAGGAGTAAGTAGATCTCCACACATACACACACAAATAGATATATATATATATATATAAAATAAAGGGACGGTGTGGTGTCCCTCTCCCTAATAATAATTTCTCCAATTAGGAGTTAATTACTCTGTATTGCATATTAACTCGAGGATTAAAGTTGTTTCAACTATTTACACTACTTTATTTCAAACTTTTACACCAAAAAACACAAAAGTTGTTTAAACTTGAAGTGATGCGTGGTTCTTAATTGGTGAATAGGGGCTGGATTTTGTAATATCAGAAGCAGGAAAATATGGGGTTCGATTGATACTGAGCTTGGTGAACAACTGGAAAGAATATGGCGGGAAAATTCAGTATGTACAATGGGCAAAGGAACATGGCCAATTGGTGAACAACGAAGATGACTTCTTTATACACCCCGTTGTTAAGCAATACTACAAGAACCATATTAAGGTGAGCAAATGCCACTATGACTTAGGTTTTAATTTGTAGTCGCATTTGCGGTTATGATCACAATTTGTTTTTCATTATGGTGAATAATTATGAAAAAGTGGCCGATACAACTGTAATTACGGTCACAATATAGTTTGTCATTCTCATTACTATCATTATAGTATTGATAGTATTTCCTAGTTCAACAATTCTTCAATAAAAATGTTGGTAACATTTTTCTGGTTTAAATATGCAGGCTGTACTGACAAGAATAAACACAATAACAGGGGTGGCATATAAGGATGATCCGGCCATTTTTGCGTGGGAGCTTATGAATGAACCTCGTTCGCAACAAGACTCCTCCGGGAAAGTTATTCAGGTCCTCCTCTCTCATAATCGCAGCTATTGATAGTACTCTACCTTCTACAGCTTGCCATATATACATTCAAACACAAAATTTATATATAATTGTTGAAGGAAATAAAAGGAGAGGATAAGTAGAGAAGGAGAAGACTCAACTTCTTTTATAGATCCGTTCCATGTTGAATTTCTTGTGTTTCACTAGACTTTTTCTCTCCCTTTTCTTTTTTTAGCTTGTACTACATAAAAGAATCGTTTTGAGATCGATTTTGGTCAGATTGGTCCCTAAAATGATTACCGACTGATCTGCAGACCGATCTGACCAAAACCAGTCTCTGAAATTGATCTCTAAATGATACTTTTTTTTTGTTTGCAAATACATTAGTACATAGTGATTTATAAATATTCTAAGCACTTTATGATGCATGTGATACAATGAACTTAAGCTCATGCACTAAAACTACAATTCCTAGAAAGTATAAATTATTGAATTTACAGATATAAATTAAATGATAATTAATTAAATGGCTTTCTCTTTCTCAATTTTGACAGTAAAATAGTGTCATAATTACCCATATGATTCCTTCCCTGAATTTAAGATCCCTAAAAGAAATAGGCCACCCAATATTGAAAGAGCCAAAACCAAATACTATTATCATAGAGATGTGGACATATTGATAGTAGGGACAAATAAAATTAAAACTTGGTCATTAAATTTTCATATATAGAAGATAATATAGGTTCTTAACTTTTGCAGGAATGGGTGATTGAGATGGCTGCCCATGTGAAATCCATTGATAGCAATCATTTGCTGGAAATAGGACTTGAAGGGTTCTATGGTGAAACAATGCCAGAAAGAAAACAATTCAACCCTAGATACCAAGTTGGTACTGATTTTATTTCTAACAACCAAGTTCCCGAAATCGATTTTGCCACTATGCATCTCTACCCTGATCAATGGTGCAATTCTTTTCATTTAATAATCTTATAAATCTTAATTATCACAAAGTTTAATTTCTATGCACCGTCAGTATAAATGTTTGTTTTTTACACAGACATCCAATAATATTTTGACAAATCAGTATCATTGTTATTTCTCTCTCTTAGTTATTAAAATAAAAGCACACATGTCAAAATGTGAGTGAATGTCTATGTAAAACTTTTTATACTGACAGTGTATACTACTTTAATCCTTATCACAAGCACAACATTTCTTTAATAATAAGTAAACTATATATTGGTGCAGGTTGCCTGCAGGCTCAAACAATGTTGCTCAGGCTGCATTTGTTAACAAATGGGTACATGCACATATTCAAGACTCCAAAAATGTTCTTGGAAAGCCCATTGTTCTTGGTGAGTTTGGAAAGTCTTCAAGGTTATCAGGATATAGCGTGGAAGAAAGGGACAATTACATGAGAAAATTGTATAATGTCATATATAGTTATGCTAGTAGTGGGGGACCCTGTGCTGGTGGGCTTTTTTGGCAGCTCTTGGATCAAGGAATGGATAACTTTCGAGATGGGTATGAAGTTATCTTCCATGAGAGCCCTTCAACTACCAAAATTATCGATCAACAATCTCACAAAATGTCAAGTCTTGCATAGCAGAGAAGCTCATTGATCGTCTCAAATGATATTTAGGAGTGGATGGGTGATTTGTATGCCTTGAACCTTTTGTATTTTTATTTGATATGTGATTGTTCTTCAACCCTTCCTAAATTAAAAGGTGGAGGTATAGTAGTTGATGCTAAAGCTAGAGTTTTAATGAATTACTTTACTTATGAAAAAATAACAATCTGAATATTTTGACTGTGGACGGGACAATCAAATGAATCAATTTATTATGATTTAGTTTCATAAGAGCATCTCCAATGGGTAATATTTAAGCAACACACATTGGGTTGCTTATCTCTCATTAAGTGAGCCCCACCATACCACATCATATTTAAGCAATCCATCATATTTTTACTCCAATGGTACCTATTTAAGCAATCCTTAAGAAACCCACATTTTTATAAATTTTTTTTATTTACACTTAATTTTGTTTTGATTTAAAGTAGCAACTCATCCTTGAAATTTGAGCAAAAATTAATTTTTTATTCATAAGCAACCCATCCTTGGGGTTGCTTATATAAGCAACCATGCCTTATTTTTAAGCAACCCATATTGCCACATAGATCAACTTTAATGGAGAAAAAAAATAAACAATGGTTCCTTATTTGCCACATAGATTTAAGAACTTCATAAGCAACTCTCATTGGAGATGCTCTAACTAATATTAAAATGGACTAGTTAAAATTCTTCAAAATTAGTCAAAATCCAATTAAAAAGCCGGTTTAACAAGTTGAATTCATTGATTTTTTTTAAAAGTTTAATGGATATTTTGATCCTTGCAAACAGGACGACATTTGGTTTTAGTGTGTGTTTGGATGAACGTTTGATAAAAGTGATTTTGAATGTAATTGATTTTGTAAAATTGATTTGGTTAGAATTGAGTTTGAATTGAAGTGATTTATGTTTGGATGTTTTTCTTTTGAAAGCAAGTTTGATGCAAAACTTAGTGTAATAATTTATGAAACAATGAGTTGGCATTTTTTTTAGGTTTAATTACTCTGTAGGTCCCTGAACTTTTTGGGAATTTTCAAATAGGTTCCTATACTTTTAAAATTTGTAATCAGGTCCCTGAACTTTTATTTTATTTGTAATTAGGTCCCTATACTAAAACCGTTTTTAATTGAGTCCTCGAACTTTTATAAAGTTTTCAATTGGATCCTCGAACTTTTATAAAGTTTTCAATTGGGTCCCTGAACTTATATAGGGGCCCAATTAAAACTTTTTTAGTTCAGGGACCCAATTGAAAACTTTATAAAAGTTTGAGGATCCAATTGAAAACTTTATAAAAGTTCGAGGACCCAATTAAAAACGGTTTTAGTATATGGACCTAATTACAAATAAAATAAAAGTTCAGGGACCTGATTACAAATTTTAAAAGTATAGGGACCTATTTGAAAATTCCCAAAAAGTTCAGGGACCTACAGAGTAATTAAACCTTTTTTTTATCCTTACTTCTTTATTTCATTCAACAACCAACCTTGAATTTAGCTCATTTCGGTCAAATTTTAGGCTAATTTTACTCTTTAATTCTTTTCATTTGTTGATGGTATATATAAATAATGTCACTAGTGATTTTAATTTTTAAAAAAAATACGAGTGACTAATGAAGAGTGTGAATAGACAATTTTTTTTTTTTTGAATTTAAAATCACTAGTGACATGATTTATATATACCATCAACAAATAAAAAGAATTAAAGAGGTCCAAGATTATTGATGCAGGCTATTGGGCTATGACGAAGAGGTCCAAGATGCTTACTCAAATGATGTTTTAGGAAAGCCCATTCTTCTTGCAGAGTTTGGAATGAATTCAAGCTCATCAGGATATAGTGTTGCTAAAAGGGATTTTTTGTTTTGTTTTTGTAGCCATGGTACTATTTTGTAAGTTTGTTTTTCGGGCATCTTAGCCCCTCTCAATACCAAAAAAAGAAAAAGAAAAAAGGGATAGTTACTTTGGGAAGCTGTACAATTTCATATACAGCAGTGCTAGCAATGGGGGCCCATGTGGCGGTGGGCTTTTCTGGCAGTTCATGGCCCAAGGAATGGATGGGTTCTGGGATGACTATGAAGTTATCTTTGAGGAGAGCCCTTCAACTGCCAATGTTGTCACTCAACAATCTCAGAAGCTATCAAATCTTGGATAGTAGAATGCCAAAAAGTATTCTGTTCTCAAATAGTCCAGTCTTTTTAGCCATCATAAATGTTGTCATGGAATAATATAATCTCATAGTAAGGATAAAAATAAGAGTTTAATTGTTATACACTGACAGTATAAATTTTTTTTATACAGACATGCAATCATAAATTGTTATACACTGACAGTATAAAGTTTTTTTTATACAGACATCCAATCATAAAGCTTTTTTATACAGACATCCAATAATAAATTGTTATACACTGATTGATTGACAATTTACATTGTCAGTGTATAACAATTAAACTCTAAAAATAAAAGGAGAAAATAAATTTTTGATTCAATATATAAATGTGCCCTTTAGGTGATAGCACAATTTATCTATGCTTTCATGAGTTGATTTATAATTCTTTCTTTAGATTATCACTCATGAATCAACTAACAATCACTAGTACTACTGTGTTGACATTTTCATCCTTGATTATGGTTCACGTCTCGTGACTTGGAGTCATGACTCAAGAAAATGGGAACTTACCTAACACTCAAGTATAAACCAGAATGATACATGCATTTATTCTTCCCAATTGATGGTTATACTTCTCTTATTCCAAAATAATATTCAATTATACAAATAATCTCAACCGATTATTAGCCATTTTGGCTCATAACATCAATTCAAATAAAATTATAAATGAATTTAATTGCCTGCACAATTTTGTAGCTGTCTCTGTTGAATGGACCAACAAAATATGTTCTGTCAAAGGAATGTGTAAATCCTTGGTTTCCATGATTGACGATCCAAAGTTTGATACTTGAGCCCTTGTTCCAGAACATTAGAAACTTATTCACAGGTAAAAATTGAAGCTGGTTTATACCCTTGGTTTGTGTTTTTTATGCAGTGTCATGCCATCACCTCTTGGTATAACCATCCATCATTAAATGATTGTACCATTTCTTATTTCTGAGTCTTTTAACAAAACCGTGATTCCTGATCGAATATAGAACCCCTCAGAAGGTCTGTCAGCCTCCTGCACATTCTGCACTCGAAGAACAATTGTCATTTAAGTCTGTGTGGTTTAGTTGCGAAAAATTGATTATTTCAATAATCGATTATATGCATAATCAATTATAACAGTAATCGATTACAATAGAATCAGTTTTATATTTGGATGTAATTATTACATAGTGCTGTTTTTTTTTCTTCAATAAATTATATAGTACTCATGTGGCAATTACAATGGCCAACAAAAGTATACACTCAACCATCATTAATCTAAGGTTAAAGTCAGGATGAACCTGATTGCGAAAGTATTAGTCTCAAAATTATTATATTAACATAACATAAATATCAATAAACCTAAACATAAAATTTGATTACCATCAGGCCTTTGGTCTGGTAAAGATTGGGTGTATAAATCATTGAAAGACCAACTAGTCACCCATATATATATATATATATATCCATAGATTAATTTTACTTAACATGTACAATACAATCTAAGGACTAAATTGTATGTTTAGTCAGTAAATAAAGATACAAGGTTTAAATCAACATGAAACATGCTACCTTGTAGAAGTATAGCTAAACAGTAAACACATATACATCAAAGAGCAAGAGGAGCTGTCAAACAAATGTCTATAAATCATTACTAACATTAGTGTCAATCCCCAATTGAAAATACCATTTCCCCCACTCATGAAATAAATTCAAAATGAAAACAAGCTGGAGAAAGTAGAGAACTTCAACAACTAAAATTAACTTACTTCTTTGTTTGCAATGATCACATTTTTTCCAATTCTTGCATTTTTGTCAATTATACAATTCCTGCATATAAGATTCTTATATTAGTCAAAATAGACTAGCATGTATGCATAACCCATAAATAAGACACAGCAAGAGAGAAAGAGACATTTGAAAAACTCCATGTATAATATCATATGCATCTCCTATATTACAATTCTAATTTAGAAGAATAATTGTGGTGACAAAAGTGTTGGTAAAGTTAAACTTGCTACAGAACTTGAACTTTCCCAATTCAATCCCAACATAAAGGGAAAATGCAAATTGGTTCTTTTCATCATTTTGTCTATGTGCATATTTGTCTGTGTGGACATTTATGTATTGAAGGCCAATAGTGTCAATCTAATGATATTATTATAATTCAATGCCATGCACATTTGCTCATGTATTGTGTTGTAAAATGTTCTAATTTGCAACAAAGCATTTTCAGTTTTTCAGGATTCTTACACAATTTTGGTATCTTTCCCAATGCCTATTGGAACATTTCCGGCGGCTAAAAGAGCTGCTATTTCAGCCTCTGTTTGGTAATAATCAGCACCCATCATCATGGTATCCTGTAAAGTGATTGTAAATGTGATTGATCTTTTTTTCATGTTAGGTTAAGAAAAGTTGAGCAAAAACACTTGTCCGTATATTTGGCAAAGATCAGAGGAATGAAAATATTAGGAGGACATAGGACAAGAAGAACACTTTGTTCCTAATAAAATATTGTTATAATGAAGCAGTTCATGAACTCAATTCAGAAAAATAAAGGTTACCTTTAAATGCACTCCAGAATCAAGTCTAGAGCGAATTCCGACAATGGAATGCTCAATGTTGCACTCTTTTAAAAAGCAACCATCTGAAATCAAAGAATTAATTACCTACAATTGAAGTTATCGCACAATCTCATTAGGCGCCATTAGAATCACGAAATGTTAGTTATATGGACTAAATTTTACAGTTATACCTGGCACTTCTCCATTTTAGTTGGTGGTAGGAACCGACGACACGTAAAAATAGGCTTTGATTGGTCATACAACTGAAACTTGGGTGGCTTCAACATGGAAGAAAAATAAATTGCAGCTTGTATAATCAAACTCATTGGATGAGGTTTTTTGAACTTTAAAACCTACCTGATCCATAAGAGCCAAGTTTGCATCAAAGAAAGATTTTATAGTCCCAATATCTTCCCAGTAACCACTGAAAAGACATGCCTGTGATGAAATACAAGGACTAACCTTGATTATTTACAGTAAAATACAACATGATGGCTCAATGCATTCATCATAAACTACATTCACAGCATATTTGGAAAAACACTTCAGCTAAAATAACTAGCATAATTCTTGAGTAACTTCTACTTTGAGCAACTACCTGGACATTAAAATCTTTTGCAGCCATTGGAATGACCTCAGATCCAAAATCATTTGCATTAGGATAACGGTCCCTGAAAATGTGTCATCAAAGAAAAATGTAATCATCTCATATTATCTGAGTTAAACATTAAAACGGTCCTATGTTCATCCAAAGCTTTCTAGGTTTGCAATATAGCTTATGAAACAATGACAAGCCAACCAATAGTAAAAGAACCAACCACAAGTTATTCGTTCATAAAATTGAGTTTGATTCAACTTAATGGCATCGTCTGATCCACCTAACACCTCGCCTAATAGAATTAGCTTGGCTGTTACTGATTAATTATGTCACTGCAGTAATAATTCAACAGCCAAAGTAAAGAGTAAAGACTAACCAAGCTGCACATTTCATTTTCACTTTGTATCCCTATTGTTCCATTCGCATCTCATCTTTTTTGTTTGTATCTTCAGCAAATACTAGCTTGTTTGACTTCAATCACATATCGTGATGATGTCAAAGAGTATAGGCATTATAAATATGAATTAGCTTTTACTTCTAAAATTGTATGTGTTCCTATAAAACAACTTGGCGTAGGAAAATGGTATTTGCATTAACAGATTAACAAAAATATTCTTGCTAAATGGAGTGGCAAGTGGCCACTAAGAAATCATGCCTTGAACATCACATTCACATTCACCTCATTTTAGAGTTCTCATGAAAAAGGGATAAGATGTGAAGTTTCTAGATGTTGCCTTGATAGATTAGGAAATTATTGTTAATTCATACTTGTATGATAGGGTCAGGCTGTAGAAGTATGCATTCACTTTGCAGACAGAATCCCTCATGTTTCAAGGTTTTTTCTCCCTCTATTAGATGCCAGATAAAACAGATTCATGGAACTCCATTTATATCATAGCATCTTTTGCAGCACATTTTTGTGCTTATGCACAATAGATCAATATTTTCTCCATTAATTATTGCACTGAGGGGAGACTGTTACTTAACTACTTTTATTTAATCACTTCCAAGTTAGAAAACTGATATTTCTACTGAAAATGGTCGAATAAGAACCAAAAAGGGAAAAACAAACAGCACAAAGAAACTTAATTACCTGAGAAGGTTTAGAAGAACATCAATTTTAAACACGTATATGCCCATTGATGCAATATATGGAAATTCCCTTGCTTCTTGAGCTGATAGTCCAAAAACACTCGTATCTACATTCTATGAGAACAAGTACTTCATTCAGAAAAAAGTGATTTTATATTGACACCAAAAATTATAGTAAACTATACTCAATCTTTTAAGAAGAAAATCAGAAGAATAATAACCATAGATCTTAACAAATCGCCATTGGGTTTTTCCAGGAACTGGCGTATCCGGCCTCTTTCATCAACCTTCACTAATCCAAATTTAGAGGCACGACTACAGGTAAAAAACAAAAAATAAAATATTTCAGAAGGTAAATTTGTACAATGGAAATGGCCAATAATATGATCTTAGATAAAATTTAGAATACCTGCCATCCACTGGAAGACAAGATACAGATATATCAGCACCAGAATTAATGTGTTTCTGCAGATAAGAGATCAATTGTCATGTGAATATTCATATTAGGATGAGAAAGTGAATCAGCAAAAATTTAATCAAATTGACAGCTAATACCAACCTGCACAAATTCCATGTAATCCATTCGATAGAGCTGATCGCCACACAATATTAGGATGTTCTCTATGTTTTTATGCTCAGCATCCTACTCAAGTTCCAGAAACTCAATCAGTGTTGTAAATTTAAGAATGAAATATATCCCTAGCCACACTCAAAAGAGTCAAACCATTGGGTGCAAGTGGTTAACTCACTGCTACTTAAGGACGAATCGTTCGGGCTCTGGCCGAGTTCGATCCTTGGGTATGCAACAAATTAGGGTGAGTACCAAACAAAAAGAGTCAAACCATAAAACCTGCATCTGTGGCAACCCTATCTGCTTATTGACAAAATGATTATTCTAACAAATTCACAATTTAATGAACAGGAAAAAGAATTATGCCATACCTCAAACAACCAGAGAAATTGTCTTACAGCATCAGCAGTACCCTGAAACCACTTCTTTCCTGACTCACCTGGTGTTTGAGTTGCTGCCAATACCTACCATAACAAACTTTTAGTCTGTGTATACCATGTCAATAAATATCATAGTCATGACTCAAAGGAAAGTAAAAAGTATTGCACATGATGAATCATTCTTATATCACTTCTTTTTAATGTAATAAAGCAAGCAAAACACACACACTAACATATTCTCCCTCTACCTTTCATTACCTTAACAAGTGAAATGTAAAAGTGATCTAAAAATTTTGATGTGCAATGTAATAACAATAATAATGAAAGACAACAAAAAAAAAAAAAAGTACCTCAACAAAACCACCCCCAAAGTTGATGCCACTTCCCAAATTATATGTTCGAGCAATGTGGCGGTTCAGGGACTGGGAATTATATTGTGTAAGGATGAAAATTTTATTAATTCCACTGTTAATACAATTACTCATTGGTATGTCCACCAGCCTATAGCAACCTCCAATTGGTACCTGAGCATCATGAAAGAACATAAAAATACACACACTGATAAGTGAATTTAATTCTAGACCTGTTAGAGAGATATATATCCTTAATAGCTTACAGCAGGCTTAGCCCTTCTTTGAGTAAGGGGGAAAAGACGAGTTCCGGCTCCACCACCTAATATGATCGATGCGACGGTCTTTGGGTTAGCCTTTGGTCCTGCAAGTATTGGTGATTGAAGGGCCTGAAATGCAATATTAGCTATGTAAATTCATATTCAATTGCAAGTCCTCCTATCCTAGGTAAAAGAACATAATTATGGTGGCTTTCCATGATGCATACTTCTATACTTGAGTAACCACGTAAGGCTAAATTAAAAATTAGTGATCAAACTTAACCAAAGTCACATTTTCAGTGTAGCAGAACTTGTTGATAAAAAACATGGAATACATCATAATTCATAGCATAAAAACAAACTAAGACAGGAAGCAGAATGAAAGTGTAAGTTACTTTAAAATCATTTGCAACATCTGCAAGAGTAGAAGTAGCCAAAAATCTTTTGGTTGTACTTCTCTGTGTATGACTCAAGAATTTTCCTAAAGGAAAACCAGATGCTGCATTCTTTGAATGCACCAAGTTCACTCTGCTACCAGAGAATGAGGAAGATAGAATTGTGGTATGGTGGAAAGATTGCTTCTTTGAACCCAGCAACATGGGAAATCCATGCAATTCACTGGCCATCATCATTTTCAAATTGTCATACATCAAGGCAATTGTCTTGTTAAAGATAAAATGTAACCCTCAAAAAGACCTCATTTGATTCTAAGAGAGAGAGCTTACACAACTATATTATATAAAATTTAAAATTTAAAATACAAGACTGAATAAACACCATATCACATCAGAACTTTTGTAAAAGTTCTCCAACTATCAAATAATCCATAAAAGGCATGGAAATAAGAAAGATCACAACACCCTTCTGTTTTAGCAGACTACAAAGAAAAGAAATTAAAGAAGTGGCATAATGCCATGTTTGGTTGTCCATGTACGATCCTGTTATATGATTTATTTATAGTTAAAAGATTTAAAGCAAGATGGGTTTCCCTCAAGGTAGAGCAAGGAATGGCTTAATAGCACAAAACCAACGTGCAAATCATTAGGATCTGAAAATCTCTTACACAACATAAACCGAATTATAAAGTTTTCTAAAGATTCTCAGCAGCTTACACTACACTTAAAGCAGAAAACCGCATCCTCATTCCTAAATCTACGCTGTTTCTGTCGAACATATACACTGTTTCCCTTCCCTTTTGTCCAGGTTTGGTTCAATTAAGGGCAGATTGATACTTTTGCAGATAAATTAAATATCATTTGACGACCTTGAATAATAATAATTTGTTCTCTCTCATGATTCCAGTTTCTCATAGCATGTTTGGAAACCAGTTCAAAAACCACATCCACCCAAAAAATCACGTCAATAGTGACATTTCTGAAATTTTTTGGACATTCAACGCAGAAGCAATAAAGGCCAGCTTCTGCGTCACGTTCTCTCCAACGCCATACCAAACATACGCTCACTCTCTAGCTGGCTAAACAAAGGTTACAGCAAAGAAGCACCATCGTATTTTAGTCGTTAACGTGCCAATCAAGGTTTTAAAAATTTGTACGGAAATATTAATATTTATAAAACTGCTATATTACTTTCATTATGTTTACTGTTTTTTAAAAATTTATACAGAAAATATTGAAAATAATTTTTTTCTATTTTTATTATTTCATGTAGAAAACAGGAAATAAAATGAAAACAATATATCAATTTTATAATTATTTTTAAAAATAGAAAATAAAAATAGAAATCTGGAAATAATAAGCCCTAGATTTTTGTACTCGTGCAATTACAAGCTTACAAAATTTTGCCATATTTTTTCTTGGGTACTAAATAAATGAAGTAAAATAATAAATTATGATACAAGTAGGGGCTTTTGGTCCAGGTAAGAAATGTCACTAAGCAGCTACCAAGCGGGGGGTATTGGAACCTCCGATACATCAAATAACAAAAGTGAACCTAAACTAGCAATGTGGAACTTCCAATTCCTGATAACCATAGTCGACATCAAGCTCTGATTTGTCAGCCAATCTGCACAGGAATTGGCTTCACGCAGTATGTAATGGAACGACAACTCCCACTCCCTGTTTTTGAACTCCGTGATTTTCCACAGCATGGGGATATTAGCTCTTGTTAACTCCTTCTGAGACTATGTGAAATTAATTCTGAACTATGAAATAATTTTTGTGAATTATTAAAATAATTTTGTGATATCAAGGGTAACAGGCTCATATCCCTCGTGCAAGTGATAACGAGTTTAGACTCCTCAAGTAAGTGGTAAATGAGTTCGACTCCTACATATTGTGTATGAAAAAACTTGATCGAGAGGGGATAATCCTTAAATGTCATTCAGGTCCTCAGATAGAGATCAGTCACTGTTTATGACAATAAATAGTTCATACAAATGATATGATAACCAAAAAAAAAAAAAAAGTTTAAATATGAACAACAATATTTGATAAGTATTCTTAATTATCAAAACTGTAACATTTTCTCTGGACTTTTACTTTCATTATACTATTACTATTATTATTATTATTATAACTTTTTTTTATCAATTTTATGGTCATATTTTTATTATTATTTTCAAAAGTGAGTTTTCTCACCCATTTTTTTGCGAGTAACGATCTATTGAGGTTGGGTGTAAGTCAAAAGATTACACTAAATCTGAATCATTCAAATTAAATAATCTGATGGCTCAAATTAATTCAATAAAAAAAATTTGAAAAATAAACATATGTCACGTGCTTCTCTTTTCTCTTCCCCTGTTCCCCCTTTCTTTTTTTTCACCACACCAGTCACAACCCCCTTCTTCGTCTGTTTAGCGATAATGAAGAAACCCAAAGAGCTCTCCAAATCTGGGGAAGGAAAAAAGGTCATATCTCAAGTGCTCTTTTTTTTTTTTCCCCCTCACCTGCCCCCTCATTCCTTCTCTATTAGAAACATGATGGACGGAACAGAGGAGATGCGGTGGAAAGGATATGGAGATTGGGATGGTAAGTGGTCTGAGCCGCGCACAATTGTTGACTGAATGCAATTGGGAACTAGGTGCGGCGACGTATATGGAGGACAACGATTGTAGTCTGTAAGGAGGTATGGCATGCGCATGGTGCAGGGTACAGGCTGTGTTGAGACTTGAGATGACAATGGCTGATGGTTGATAGTGGCTTTCTATGGCAAAGGAGGCCAATGATGGGTTTATGGCAAAAGGATCCACGGACTAATTATCCATCTGATCAAATCCATCAAATAATAATAAAAAATACTAAATGGATTGGATGGATTAGATTGTTTCTATTAACGGATGGTCAATGATTCATCCGATATATTTTTAATCCATTGTATAAAAAAAAATGGAAATGGATCAAAATTAATATTTTTTTGTCGAAACTGAAATAATATTGGGGACATGCATTTCACAAAGAGAAATGATATTCTAACGCCTAATTTGAATATCTCCAGTGACACCTTGATTAGTCACGTGTAAATTTTTTATTAATTCAGTTCATTATATGGTTAATGGGTCATCTGAAGCTTATTTTTCATAATCATGTAAATATTCGGTTAATCACGTACAAATATCTGATTAATTCAGTTTTTTATATGGTTAATGGGTCTTCATGATTTAACCAAATATTTGCACGTGATTAACCATATAATGAACTGATTTAATCAAATATTTGTACCGATTAACCAAGGTGTCAAAAGTTGGTGTCAACTTTTGGCAGTAGAATATCATTACTCTTTCATAAATGAAATTGCGCTAGAACATGGAATGTTACACTATATACATATAAGATAATTGTTCCTGTGGTTCTGCTGGGCTATGGCATTTTTTTATGGTTCGAATGGTTATGTAGCGGATCTGCTCTATTTGCTTTGGAAATTATGTCCTTGTTTTCACAAGTTAAAGAGGGAATGATGCCATTGGATGTGGATGTGGATGTGGATGTGGATGTGTTGGTTTAGGCTCGTTTTGAAGGGGAAACAGAGTTTATTCTATTGATTTTCTTATTGCTTACTTACTCTCAGCTTCTCGATTTTCTTCTTTTTTAACTTCAAATATTTTCTCACTGGATTTCTTTCCTTTTTTTTTTCTTTCTTTTTCTATTCATTTTTTTAAAAAATTGTACTTTTTATATTTGCTTAAATGAAAGATTATTACTACTACTAGTTAACGTATTATGTTATTAGTGAGTCTAAAATTTGCTAATTTCTTCTTAAGATGGCTTAGTCTAAAATTCATGTATTTAATTAATGTCCTTAAAAATATTTAATATTTTTTTAGTAGAGTAGATAAAATATTTAGTATGTAAAAATTGTTAAAATAAAATTTTAGTGTAAAATATTATTTAATTGAATGGGTTGGAACTCCATCCATATAAAAATGACTAATGGATGGGTTGGATGGTTTTTTATTAAACGGGTCATGGATGGATTGGATTTTTTTAATATATTTTTAATGGATCGAAATGGATTGATGGATTATTTTGATCCGATCCATTATAATACGAATCAAACGTTTCCAACAGAGAAGAAGAGAGGAGTCTGGCGAGGGAAATAAAGGAGGGGTACATGTCACGTGGCATATTTTTTGTTTTTAATTTTTTTTACTAAATTAATTTTAACCGTTAGATTGATTAATATTGACGATACAGATTTGGTATAAGTCTTTTGACTTACACATTGCGTCAATAGATCCTTCCTCTTTTTTTGTGTTAGTTTAACCATTATTTTTTTGGGTTAGTTAAACACTAATTCAATTTTTTTTACTCGCTTCTCTTTTTATTGTTTTATTATTGTTTCAAAATGTGAGAGGATGTTGTTAGAAGACGTACAGTAAGGGTGTAAATGAGCTGAGCTATTCCTGAACTACCCGAGCTCGGCTCGTTAAATATTCGATGAAGCTCGTTTGTTTAATTAAATAAACAAACTCAAGCTTGAGGGTGGGCTCAATTATTTAAATGAGCCAAGCCCAAGCCTTATAGGCTCGACATTAAGGGCTCGCGAATAGCTCATATATATATTTTTAAATTATTATATATACTAATACTACCATATTTTTCATTTGCTTCCTCTTTCTTAACGAATTGTTGATGGATGGACTCCCCTTTCATATAACTTAAAACTTTCAAAATTAATGGTTGGGTCCCAACCAACCTGATTGTAGTCCAAATATCTTTTGGGTCTAATAGTTAAACCCACTCCCAATACTTTTTTGTTATTATCATAAAGAAAAGTCTTTCCAACGCCTACTCGTAAATTTCTAATATAAAGAAAATCATTTGTATCCTACTATAATACTAAGTTACTAACCTACGACTACAAGTAACAGAAAAATGCACTAAAATGCATCATTTGTATTTTTATGTACTCGGGTAGACAACATTTTAAAGGAAATTATTTTACCGATAAATTGATGATGAGGATTTTAGTAGTTTTTGTTATTTACATTATGAGAATATGTAAAACTTTAATTAGTGTTTTTGAAGGAGATTATTCTACCGATAAATTGATGATGAGGATTTTAGTAGTTTTAGTTATTTACATTATGGAAATATGTAAAACTTTAATGACTGTTAAAATTACTTTTGAAGTTTCTTTTTTGTTAAAATCTTAATTAAATACTAAATGCAAAATTTACATATTATAGAACTATGCATGGTATTTTGTTAAGGAAAATTTTCATAAATGCAAAAATAGTTAAGTTATAAATGAGCTACACAAGCCAAGCTCAAGCTTGACTTTTTTGTAACAAGCCAAGCTCAAGCTTTTAGTTAGGCTCGTTTAAATAAATGAGCCAAGCTTGAGCTTCCCATTTTTTTCACAAGCCAAACTCAAGCTTGAAGTGCTCGGCTCGGCTCGACTCGACTCGTTTACACCCCTAACATACAGTGAGTGGGTGAATAGTAAAAATGAACAGGGAGTAGGATCCGAAACGGTGGCTGCTACAAGAATGAAATATTCTAAAGCATTCGCTTCTGAAAGAATTTGAAGGAATACGGGTTATTGAATAGTACAATGAATAGTGAATAGGACTTTGGCTCAATATATAGTAAGTATTATATAGTATAGAAGTATAAATTATTATCATTATTATTGTAAATATTATAATGAATTTTTTTATATTTGAAAATAAAGTTACTATAGAAAGCACTGTAGCTACAGTGCACCAACACAGTATTACATAGTATAGAAGTATAGATTATTATTATTTATTATTATTATTATTGGATATAAACTTACTGTAGTACATTGTTGCGACAGTACACCAAATTTAATTATAATATAGATAATAAACCATGTTGATATATGAGTCCGAGAAGATGAAATTAAAACAAAAGTCATTTTCTTTAACTTAGGTTAAGTCTTTTTTTTTAATGTTTGTGGCATTATTTAAAAAAATCATTATATATGTATCATCTTTTAACAACTTGTTAATATTTAAAACCAAATAACTAAAACATAAGAAACCAAATATTGTTCATTAAAAACTATCAACATTTTAAACTTTACTTAAATTTTGTAGTGTATTTTATTCTTTTAGACGTGATATGATAGAATTTTGGATCCTCTCTTATCTTTGTATCAGTTAAAAAAATTATATGTGTACGGTCACTACATGTAGTATCAGTAAAGAATAATTTTGTTACGCCGCTGTATTGTTGGAGAGGATTCCAAACTGATATTATAGAATATAGTTTGACTGACGAATTCAATCCAACGTGTCCCTGTCCAGTCGTTCAGGGATACCTTAAACTTTGGATATCAAGCAAGGAGTGAACGGTAATGTTTAGTCTTTAATCTTCACTAGGACCATTGTAAGAACAATAGCAATGGGACCATTAGTAGGATTCTCCAAATAATTCACTATCATCTGATCACCAAATTTATCCCATAGATTGAACTGTTAGGAAACAGAAAAATCTCAAAGAAGGAAACATAAATTGGTAGGAATTGTCATCGTTCAATTGAAAGCAAATCAAGCTGATAAAGCCTTACAAAAGCACTGGGAAAAAAAAACTGAAATGGCCATGTTCTCCAATCCTAAAGACGTGGAAGACTAAGCCTTAATAATAGGAATTAATAACTAACTAATATCATACCACTAAAGATAAACATATTCAAATAATAAAATATCTAACAATTCCTCCCTTAAATTGGAAGCTACAAGCATTCGGTTTATATCAGTTTCAGAACAAACTCCCAATAGTCCTTGCAGCTTCAAGAAAACATCTAGCTTACGAGGTTTAGTCGTCACATCAGTCAATTGTTCCTTAGTACCACAATGTACCAACTCCACAGTACCTGCCTTTGTGAGCTCTCGAAGAAAATTAAAACGCACATCTATGTGCTTAATGCGACCATGCATTACAGGATTTTTTGACAGCTTGATTATAGAGCTACTATCACAAAACACAGTAGTTGTTTGTCTTGATTTTGACTTAGCTTTCCCATTATTCTTTTCAGCCAAACTGCCTGACATGCACATGAAGTTGCAGCAATAAATTCTGCTTCTGTGGTATAAATACTAACTACTGGTTATTTTCTAGATGACCATGATACTGCTCCTGCGCTCAATAAGAACACATAACCTGAAGTACTCTTTTTGTCCTCCAAATCTCATGCATAATCACTATCAGTGTAGGCAATAAGTTCATCATTTCGTACCTGTGTATAGAAAATTCCAAACCCAGTTTTTTCCTTCAAGTACCTTAACACCATTTGGCAGCCTGTAAATGAACCTCAATCCGGCCACAAGAGGCATGTCCACAAATCATTATTCCTAACATATAAATGATCCCTAAAAAATACAAGAATGATGGTCAAACATTCAAATGTCATTAAGCAAAGTAAACACCACATTAACAAAACAAATTGTTCATAAAATAAATAGAGAGTCAATTAAACGTTATCATAAAAGGATTACACCAAAACCCTAGAAAAAAATAATTTAGTCAGACACGCTAAACCCTGAAATAAAATAAAAATAAAGAGAACACAATAAAATATAGAGAAAGAGGAAGAGAAAACTTCATTAAAAATCAAAGGGGAAGGGAAACCCCTTTTCTCAACCACATTATGTGGCTCCGTCTTTTCTCCTCTACGCTTCCTTGTCCAAACGTCAGACCCCTTTCATTTCTCTTTTTTATTGCAAACTTTAGTTTCAACTCAAATTGAAACTTTAATTGTGGACCTCCTGTACGTAGTTAGCTTTCCAACTTCAAGTATAAATTGCATTAGCCATTCCACTATTCTTTCATTTGGATGTGGGCCCCTGTTTTATTAAAATCAAAATCTAATTTCAATTGGATCCTACTCCTTCACATGGAGCCAAGGTACTTCAGTTCATTTTCTATTTGGTGTAACAACTCAACTCAATTATTATTATTCCCTACAAAAGTAAGCAGTTAAAATATTATTAAATAAACTCTAACTCTAAAAATATAAAATTAAACTAAACCTTGTAAAACACTATTAAAAACTCAATTAGGTAAACTTAGGGACAAACTCAATCAATTAACGTAATTAGGAGCAAAAATCCATCAAATAAGCACACATAAATCACATAATCTAGCGGATTATCACCAGCCGAGTACCTGCTAATACGACTCATTACAAACATGAGATTGTCGATGATGCTCCGGCTCACCTGGCGGCAGGACCCATTGACAAGGAACAGCATCGTGAATGTGAGAACGACGCGCCGCCACAACCAATTCTCCCATATGAGATCATGCGGGAAATTCTCTTGAGACTCCCTGTGAAGTCCCTTCTGCGATTAATGTGTTTGTACAAAAAATGGAAATAAGTAATCTCTGATGCCCACTTCGCAAAAGCGCACATTTTCAACTCCAAGGTGGACCCTACGTCGAGCCACCACCATTTGCTGCTAACGGATCTGAATTATGAATGTGAGGTATCATCTTGTTCTATGAAATCACTATTTCATAACCAGTTAACTTGTCAAGAAGGTGTTGACTTCATGTTGAGGCACAAGTTTAACATCATTGGTTTGTGCAATGGGTTGGGGTGTGTGGTTGCGGACAAGTACTTTGGGTTATCGAACCCCTCTATGGGGTTGATTTCGAGAAAATGTCATTACTTGGATATAGAGGATTCTTTGAGTATGTTGTATAATGGTTTTGGTTATGATCATGTGAGTAACAGTTACAAGGTTGTATTTGTTTATGCTCCTCGTAAGGAAGAGGATGATGAAGTTGAGTCTGAGGACGAGGACGAGGATGATTATGATGAAGATGAATATGAGTATGACGACGACGATGATGATGATGATGAAATGGTGGATTTACCGCACAACTTTAACTAAAGTTTATTCATTTGATGATGAATCTTGGTCAACATTCGAGAATATGAGATATGACCCTACAAATAGGATTGGGAAATATGTGAATGACACTCTAAATTGGGTTGCAACGGGACGATCTCTTTTTCCCCATGAATGGGTAATCCTTTCTTTCAACCCGGAACACGACACATTTAGGGAAATTTTGCCACCTCACTTTGGTTATGACAACCCTTTAAATCTTATGCAAGCTGTCTTGAAAGATTGCCTTTGTGTTTACTATGCCAATGAGGAAACTCACTTGGTTGTGTGGATGATGAAGGAGTATGGAGCTAGAGAGCCCTGGACTAAGCTGGTGGTAGTGCCCTATATGGGTAGCTCTATTCATTATAAGTAGCCACTGTGCATGTCAGATTGTGATGAGATCCTGGTGTCTACTATCGATGATAGAATAGTTGTGTATGACCCAAAGGATGGCATATTGGAATATCCTAACTTTGAGGGCGACAACGTTGGGAGGGAGCAATATGTTTACATTGAGAGCCTTGTTTCAACAAGCTTTTGAAGATGTGTTTATACAATTGGATTGTCAAGGGGTCTCGTCAATCTACTTTAACAAGAACACTTGACAAGCCAATTGTATTAAAAACATCTTCAAAATCTTGGTGAAACAAGGCTCTCAATATAAACATATTGGTCCCTCTCAATGTTGTCACCTGAATGTTAGGATATTCAATCAGCCATCCTTTGGGCCATACACAACTATTTTATTATCGGTAGTAGACACCAAGACCTCATCACTATAAGACATGCACAGTGGCTGCTTATAATGAACAAAGCTATTCAAGTAGGGCATTACCAGCAACTTAGTCCAGGACTCTCAAGCTCCATGCTCCTTCATCATCCACACAACCAAGTGAGTTTCCTCATCGGCATAGTAAACACAAAGGCAATCTTTCAGGAAAACTTGCATAGGATTTAGAGGGTTGTCATAACCAAAGTGAGGTGGTAAAATTTCCCCAAATGTGTCTTGTTACAGGTTGAAAGAAAGGATTACCCATTCATGAGGAAAAAGAGATCATCCCGTTGCAACCTAATTTAGAGTGTCATTCACATATTTCTCAATCCTATTTGTAGGGTCATATCTCATATTCTCAAATGTTGACCAAAATTCAACATCAAATGAATAAACTTCAGTTAAAGTTGGGCGGTAATCAACCATTTCATCATCATCATCATCATCATCATCATCGCTGTCGTCGTCATCATACTCATGCTCATCTTCATCATAATCATCTTCGCCCTCGTCCTCGGACTCAACTTCATCATCCCCTTCCTCACGAGGAGCATAAACAAATACAACCTTGTAATTGTTACTCACATGATCATAACCAAAAAGCATGATACAACATACTCAAAGAATCCTCTATATCTATGTAATGACATTTTCTCGAAATCAACCCCATAGAGGGGTTCCATAACCCAAAATACTTTTCCGCAACCACGCACACCAACCCATTACATAAACCAATGATGTTAAACATGTACCTCAACACGAAGTCAACACCTTCTTGAGAAGTCAACTGGTTATGAAATAGCGATTTCATAGAACAAGATGATACCTCACGTTCATAACTCAGATCCGTTAGCAGCAAATGGTGGCGGCTCAATGTTGGATCCACCTTGGAGTTGAAAATGTGTGTTTTTACGAAGTGGGCATCGAGGATTACTGATTTCCATTTCTTGCACACGCACATTAATCGCAGAAGGGACTTCACAGGGAGCTCAAGAGAATTTCCCGCATGATCTAATATGGGAGAATTGGTTGTGGCGGTGCGTCATTCTCATTTTCATGGTGTTGTTCCTTGTCAATGGGTCCTGCCGCCAAGTGAGATAGAGCATCATCGTTTCCATGGTTTGCCATCGCGCTCTTTAGTCTTGAAACGTTCGCTTATCGTTACTGTGATTTGATGTGGTTGTTGTGAAAGCTCTGAGTCTACGGATGGCCATCACCCTCAATTTATAATAGTTTTTTACCTAATAAATATTAATTTTTCATATTACTTTTTTGCCCTTTTTATATCATTAAATTGCAATCAATTCAATTCATTTATATCTATCTATCCGTGTTGATTTCTATATATTTAATATTTATAAAGTTATTAATGATTTTATTAATTATTACTTAAAAAACATTAATTATTATTTAATGTATGTATATTATAATCGAGACTATCTTGATATTTGTAAAAGTACTAGTGTATGGACCCTTGTCATACATGGAGAATATGAATTTTTAAATATTTCATCAAAAATATATATAATTGTTGATTTTGTGTTTTTGGTTTAAGATTTTATGTGGCAAGTTATAAACAAATAATAGTTGCAAAAAATTATTTTGTCTGAATCGATGATCACAAAGTGTAACAAATATTAACTTAATAACTATTAGAGCATCTCCAATGAGAGCTGCTTCTTAAGAAGTTCTTAAAATTAAGGACAAGTTCTTATTGAATTGCATCATTGAAAAGTTGATTTGGATGCCACATTTAAGGAAGGACGGTTGCTTCTATAAGCAACCAGTTCTTATACAAGAATCTCTAATAAGAAAAAGAGAGAAAAAAATAAGATAGAATTGCATTAACTACCTTCGTTCAAAAATTGAAATAAAGATATGAGTAACTTGTGGGACCTATTTTGTGAACTTTTTAGAGTTGCACTATTGGTATGGAGAGTTACTTAAAGTAGTATAAATGAAAAGTAGTATCGTGGCATGGTAGGACCCGTTAAAAATGAGTTAAGCAAGTCGTTGAAGTTGTACCATTGGAGATGCTCTTATTGATATTATAATGCAAATAATGACTCTTAAATGTAAAGGAAGAATATTGTGATTTTAAAACAGATGTTTATTCAAAAAGAAAATTTAATGATAATACAAGAAGATTAGGTATATGAACAACATAAAAAGATATTGTAATTAATCAAAAAAATGTTGTCTCTTCTTTCACTACCTTAGTATCATAATCCTTTGAAGATTTAATAATAAATATATATTTCCAAAGCAACAAATGCATTTTAAGCTGATTAATCATTTCTCGATGTAGTTTATTTAAACACTAATACAAAACACAATGATCTTCGTAATGATATTAATTTTTTTTTCTCTTGAAAACCTATTTGATTTATTTCTTTCATTTTCCCATGCAAGTTAACCATTATCAGAAAATATATTTATTTATCACATTATTTTTTTCTCTTTTCAAAACCTATTTAATTTATTTTTCTTGTTTCCCGTTTAAATTAATCATTTTAAAAAAAAATTGATTATCCATCATATTATTATTTTTATTATCCTCTCTTCAAAATCTATTTGATTTATTTATACTATTTCCCCAGGTAAGTTAAACATTTTTTGGATTCATCTATCATATTACTTTTTTCTTCTCTCTTGAAAATATATTTGATTTATTTATCATGTTTGTCCGATGTAAGTTAACCATATTTAAAAAATATATTTATCATATTACTTTTTTCTTCACTCTTGGAAATCTATTTTTTCTCTCCTCTTTTCCCATCAAAGTTAACTATTTTTAGAAAATATATTTCTCTATAGTATTATTTTAATATTTGGTATTTCTATCAATACATTGTTATTCTAACTACTTCTCTCAACATCAATATTATAGTGATTTTATTTTTTTCTTCAAAGCAAAATTATAAACTGGCACCAATTAACTATTTCTTCTTCCACTACCTTGGTATGATACTTCTTTGATAATTTAATATTACGTATATGTTTTTAAAGCTACAACTACATTTCAAGCTAATTAATCAATACTCAATGTAATTTATATAAACACTAATGTTAAACTCGTCATAATATCTTGGTAATCATATGAAGTTTTTTCTTCTCCCTTAAAAATCTATTTGATTTATTTATCCTTTAGTTCTATGCAAGTTAACAATTTTTAGAGAATATATTTAACATATGATATGATTTTTTTTCTTTTCTCTTGAAAATCTATTTGATTTATGTCTACTCTTTTCATCGTACAAATTAACCATTTTTAGAAAAATATGTTTATCTATCATACGAAAAAATCTTTCTCGAAAATATTTTGGTTTATTTCTCCTATTTTCTCGTGAAAGTTGACATGTTTTTAGAAAATATATTTATCTATCATATTATTTTTCCTTCTCTCTTGAAAATCTTTTTGATTTGTTTCTTTTCTTTTCCCCGATCAAGTTAATAAATTTTGAAAAAATTATTTATCTATCATATTATTATTTTTCTTTTATATTGAAAGTCTATTTGATTTATTTCTTCTATTTTCTCATGCAAGTTAATCATTTTTAGAAAAAATATTTATTGATCATATTATTTTCTTTTCTCTTCAAAGTATATTTGATTTATTTTTCCTATTTTCTCTATGCAAGTTAATCATTTTTAAAAAATGTAATTATCTATCGTATTATTATTTGTATTCTCTCTTGAAAATCTATTTGATTTATTCTTGAAAATCGTTTAGATTATAGAATATTATTTTGTTTTATTTCACATTTCACTTAAACATATCACTGTTTTTGTTATCCTATCTACTAACTATGCTTAGTAAATATATGTAGAAGGCTCCAGTGTACTAAAATCATTGCCATGCACATGAAACGTTGGTTTGACCACTGAACTTGAGAATTCTTCCTCTTTCCAAGCAAGCCTAGCAAAAAGAAGTTTTCAGGCATTAGGACATTATTCTAAAGGAAGCTGAGCCGCCTTATAATTTTATAGTATCACATAAGCCAGTGAGAAATGAATCATGAATTATTAGAAAAACAGAATACATAGAAAAAGATAAATTCACAAAGATATCATCTCACAAAATGATGACTTGTGTAAGGAGCATAGTCTACAACTTCTCTTCAGTCTTAATTTCTTAAGGCCCCTTCTTTTGTGATTATAATATGAATCTCATCATTGTTCTTCAACAAAAGATTATTTGAATGAAAAAACTTATGAAATCACCTTTAAAAAAATAGTAAATTATAATGATTTCAGGAATTAGATAAAAATCGAAGATGAAAAAAAAAAAAGAAATGTCAAAATCACAACAACAAAAATATTATTAATAAATTTTAAATCGAATCTCGGCTATTAAAAGTATTACCTCAAAATACCTTAAATTTACAGTGCAATTCTTATAAATTTGAAGTACTCAATTTGGGTGTATTAAATCAATTATCAATTATTTTATTAATTATCATAATGTACTATAATGAATTATGTGATTAACCTGATATACCTAACTTATCATCTAGGTTTATCAAAATTTCTAGGTATATGAGCAAATAATTAGCATCATACCTTATGACACTCTATGAAGTATGTACTGCCCAAATTGAAGAGCTTAAATGGAACTGCAAGAAAATAAAAAAAATCCCAAATGTATGAATACTTGATCGTTGGCTGAGAAGCCCAAAAGCTAGCTGGCGGGGAAAGGGAATCAAGAAAGCAAGTAGAGCACAATACTCTCTTTCACATGACTCACTATCAAGAGTATATTAGAGCCATTAGATGTAGATAAAATCAATGGTTTATATTAGATATAAGAGTTGTAAACATGTAAGAGTGTAATTTGATCCCTCCTTAATAATTTGAACTGCCCATACTAAAATTGTCCTTTCTATTAGAAATTAAATTAAATTACTACTACATCTAATAAGGATATAAAACTATACAATACCTTTCACTCCTTTTATATATATAAAGATTTCTCCTTCACCTTTCCACTGTAACAACATCATTTGTTTTCTTCTTGTACTTGTGGGAACTCCTAGATGATAAACTTAATCATCAAGACAAAGCAATATTCCACAAAAGGAAGCAAAAGCATGAGTAAAGTGCAAAGTTCGGGGGTTCTAGATCCAGTTGCATCCTATTCCCAAAGTTCACTTAACTTTTAATCACAATTAAGTACAATTTAAAATTTGTTATCATTTCAGATTGTCTGAGACCTATACATGCTAAAATTTGTCAAACACATAGTACAGAAAGCATTACAGAAATGAATAATATCTTAGATCAAAGTACACAAATATCAGTTGAAAAATGAACAACCAAATAATAGAATTGAAGGAAAAAAAACTAACCACTTTGAGTGCCCCCTTACTCTTCAACTTCATGCCGGAATTGAAGGAAGGAACTATTAAACCACAAAAGTGTCAAAAACAGGAATTGAAATAGACACAGTACGGAGTATAATTGAGATTGGGGTGAGAGAAAATGCAAACATAGAGATTACTAACATGTATTTTTATGACTATAAGTCAAGTGGAAGAGTGGAAGTGGAATCCAGGATATGAAACTTCCATTATATTTAGCACAGATTTTAGTGACCAATTTCATGACAACTTAAAGGATCAACTTGCCTAAGCATGACCGCTTGATTCTTTGGGTAGAGGACAGAGGCAAGGTCGGTGGTCAGTGTAATGGTCTTTTGTGTGGCATCGACAGCATCTCCGGGCCTCCGGCGCTATATCACTGAAAGAGGTTGGCGCAGTCATCGGTGACGAAGGAGAGTGTGGGTGTTTGGGGGATGGGGAAGGATATGTAGGCGATGGAGTTGAGGAGGAAGCAGTCGGCGAGAACAGAGCGGGCCTGCATTGGGTTGGATGGCGCGCCGGAGGGCGTGGTTCCAGTTGTGCCCGAGGGTTAGGGGCTGAGGCATAAGGCATTTGTGGGTGAGGTTGAGTAACAATGTGAGAGAGTGGGGGCTTTTTTAATTTTCTGGTTAGATTTAAAATTTAAAAATAAATTGGAAAAATACAAGCTGACACGTCAGCTATTTGGCTAAATTAGAGGGGTGCATGAGGTGCTGAAGTGTCGACGCTACAGCCCACACTTCAGAAATTATATAATATAAATAGAAATAGATTCAAGGACTTTCTGAGTAGGGCTGGACAACGGTCGGGTTTGGTTGGATTCGGGCCCAAACGGGCCAATTCGAACCAAACCGATGTGGGTAATATAGAACCCATTTCCGACCGTTTGGGTTGTCGGTTTGATCGGGTGGTGCGGGGTGGCGGGTGGCGGTCGGGTGGTGGTCGGTTGGAACGGGTTAGGAAAACACAGATCGAAGAAGAAACAATACAAACACGGAGAAGAAGATGAAACACAGAAAAGACAATGTCGCAGAGGAGTTAAAAGTTGAAACAGCTTCCTCGTTTCTCTACCTTACAAAAGGAGAACACGGCAGAGAAGTAACACAACAGCTTCCTCTCGCCATTGTCGCGTTCGCGTGTCCCTGCGAGAGAGAACGAGGAAGACGAGTGAGAGGGAGGCAAGGAGTAGAGCGGCGCTACACCAGTGTGTGAGTGACTAGGGTTTGCAAAATGTAGTTGGTAACAATGAAGAATTGGGCCGGTTTAACCTTTGAACCAAAAATGGGGTAAGGAACATTTATTTGGGCCATTTCAATGTCTAAACCTGAAGTAAGTGCTCACACTGCATTTGTTTGGGCCATTTCAACTTTGGGCCCAATTTTTTGTTTTACTTGTTTTTCTTCTATAACCCACATAAATCATAATTAACGGCCCAAACTTTGTTTTTTTTACATTTTATTCTATGATAACCAAAAGAAACCCTAATTTAACCTACCTTCACTTTCTCAGTTCTCCCTCATCACTCACCTGTGGCGGCTGCCCTCAGTTCTCCCTCATCACTTGGCAGCTGCCCCCAGCTCTCACTGTCGCGAATCACGAACGACCACCGCTCAAACTGCCACGCCACCGCAGCAGCAGCTCGTGCACTCGTCTCTCTCTCTGACATCATCGAAAATCCTTACCCCGAGCCTGCCATGGCACTACGGCAGCCACCTTCCTCCCCTCATCTCTTTCTCCTTTCTCTTACGTCGGTCGGGTTCGGTCACCGACGGTCTGGGATTTCCGGAACCGAACCCGCCCGAATCAAACCAAGTAGAACCGAGTAAAGAACCCGATGACCCGTTTGCCCGACTCGATCAGCCCGCTTCCTTGTTTTCTCTGTCGGGTATTTCGGGTTTCGGGCGGGTCGGGCAATCTTGTCCAGCCCTATTTCTGAGGTCTCTCACGGCCACCTACCCTAGAAACTGCCGTCTTGTCAATACTTGTCAATTCAAACATCGTAATAATACAATCTTTATTATTAAGTGAATTTCATATGGGACTCACTAAATCACGAGTCCAGTTTTTATTTAATGGATACCACATTAAATCTACGGATATAAAAAGTGTGTCAAAGGAATGTGATAAAGAATATATTTCTAACATTGCTCATATTTAATTAACAAAATTAATGAAAGACTAATAATTCAATAGGGTAGTCTCTGATGGAGTGAAAGGTTATTTCGGAAAACCAAAAAATTAATCAAACCCTTCTTCTATTGGTGGAGTCGGCTACAACGATGAAACAATGTTGTTAACTTGTTATATCAAAAACCAACCCTTCCAATAAGTCGTTTATATATTAAATTTTTGAGTTGTGTTATTGTGACACACTTTGGTGACACAATACGGGACAACATACGGCACTGTAGCGTTTTTTTTTTTAACAAATGTTGACTTAAAAAAAATTCCTTTTTTACAAATTTTGACTTTAAAAATAAAAATAAAAATTTCATTTCTTAAAAAAACCCATTAACCAGATATTTGTACCTGATTAACTAGATATTTGCACATACTTAACCAAAAACCCATTAACCAGATAATGAACTGAATTAACCAGATATCTGTACCTGATTAACCAGATATTTGCACATACTTCACCAAAAATTTTATTTCTCAAAAAAACCCATTAACCATATAATGAACCGAATTAATCAGATATTTGTACCTGATTAACCAGATATTTGCACATACTTAACCAAAAAAACCATTAACCAGATAATGAATTGAATTAACTAGATATTTGTACCTGATTAACCAGATATTTGCACATACTTAACCAAAAAAACCATTAACCAGATAATGAACTGAATTAACCCGATATTTGTACCTGATTAACCAGATATTTGCACATACTTCACCAAAAATTTTATTTCTCAAAAAAACCCATTAACCAGATAACGAACTAAATTAACCAGATATTTGTACCTAATTAACCAGACATTTGCATATACTTAACCAAAAAACTCATTAACCAGATACTAAACTGAATTAACCAGATATTTGTACCTAATTAACCAGATATTTGCACATACTTAACCAAAAAATTTATTTCTAAAAAAAACTAAATATTTTTTAAAAAAGAACAAAATATTTTTTTTAAAAAAACTAAATATTTACAAAAAAAAAAGGGTCTGCTACAGTGCCGCTACAGTACAGCATCATATGTTGTCGCAGTATGTTGTCCCAAAAGTGTCTAAATATCATTTTTGTAAATTTTTCGGATGATTTCATTTAGAGTATTTTTTTCCTCGCCTTCTAGATACAAGACGATCCATCTAATCAATTCTCATGTGTCAAAACTATCTTAGGCATGATTAGTAATCTAGGGTCTTTTGGTTTATTTTCAGTTTTCAGTTTTCATTTCTTAATTTCAAAGACAATTACAACAAGAATAATTATAAAATTGTTACTTGTTTTTATTTGTTTCCTATTTTCAAAGATTTGTACAAGAAACAGTGAAAACAAATAAAAAGTTGTTTTCAGTGTTTCCAGTACAAATATTTGAAAACAGGAAACAAAATGAAAAACAAAGTAACAACTTTCTAATTATTCTTGTTGTAATTATTACTATAATTAGGAAATAAAAACAGGAAACAACAAACAAACTAAACAGGTCCTTATTTTGTGACATCTCTACATGTGTTATGTGTGTAAGCAATAGAGAATACCAATACTGCAAGAGATGATATGAATAAATCTTAACCATTGAATCTTATTTAAATAATTAAGATTAAAAAAAAAGAATACATATACTTTTTTTTTTAAATAATCACATTAGCATTAAATATCTTTAAATTCTGACCATGTTAATCAGCCATGTATAACATGATCAATATTTTATGAGAAATGATAAATGAACACATTTTTTGGACATCAAGTATAGACATCATATGGTAGTGTGTTATTTTTAAGTGCTCAATATATATGATGAGAGAGAAAAAATAACATACAAGTGTAAATAAGTTTATATATACGATGTTGGACACCAAAAGTGTATCCAACTATCGTTACTCATATTTTATCCTCATGCCTTAAAATATACACTTCTCTTACTAGACATGCCAGTAGGGGGTGTTCGCAATTCGATTTGGATTGATTTTAAGGCAAAAAATAATCCGATCCAAAGATAAAAAGAGCATGCGGTTCAATTCGATTTAGATGGCTTCCTTAGAAAAATCTGATCTGATCCAATTAAATGTGGTTTGGATCAGTTCGATTGATTCAATTTATACCGACACATCATTACATATTTATATTACATCAAATAATCAAGATTACAAGCTAAATTGAACAAAATCCTAAACATGTATATAGTTATTGATATATTCATGTAATAATTTCATAAAATATAACATATGTACAAAATAAATAAATATATATCATCAACTAGTTCCATAACATCTTTTTTCATGTTAGGAACTTAGAAATAGTAAAAAAAATCAATAATGCAAAAAATAGAATAAATATATATTAGATTTTATATATACGATTTGGTTTGGATTTATTCGGTTTAATAAAATGAAACCAAAATCCGATCTGATCTGATCGGTTTTCACAAAACAAGATCCAAAGATATCCAATAGACATCTGTTTTGTTCGGTTTTCAGTTTTTTTGAATCAAATTTCGGTTTTCTTTTGGATCGATTTGGATATGAACACCTCTACATGCTAGTGTATTGGCTCCATAATTCTTCCTACAAATAGTGGCAAAATCACCAATGAAAATGAACAGACAGAAGAGGATGTGACATGTGAGAACTAACGAGAAAGAGTTGTTCATGAAGGGGAGCAAGAAAAAGGGAACTTTCTTCCCTCGCTTCAGTAGAATGATAACTCTTATCCATCCAATTCCACTGCATTGTGAATCACTCTACGTCATGCTTACTAAACTCCCCAGTCCCCAACATAACCTTACTGAAATAGGAATATAATCTATGGAAGAGAGATGTAACCTAATGCCTCTAATAGGTCTCCAATGAACACTTTTGTCCACCAGCATCTTCCTTTACACACCAGACTTCTCAGTTTAGCAATCAGAAATTGCTCCTCTGAACATTTTTATACCATATCAATGCCCAACATCAGGAGCCAGCTCCTCATAACATACAAAGACAGAAAGCTGACTACATGATGCTGCTCTGCGTGAGATAGCAGTTTGCAAAATAGCAAGTGTCTACTACATTTAGGGTTTCGCGAGCGAAAATGAGGTATTGGGCGGGGAGGAGAGGCTACAGGTGGACAACTGTAATAGCAAATGCTAACTGTACATTAATATAACTAAAAGCATTGCCAAATTATTTATCAATTCTTAGATTGTTACATAGATGACCAAGCTCTGGTCTTGCAGCCATCCAAGCAGCAAATTTCATATTGGCAGGAGAGGTGCAGTAGAGATAAGATCTGAATGTGATGAGGAAAAAATACCGCCTGCAGATGAGAGGAGAAAATAGAAATGGTTACTAGACAAAATAATACAGGTCCCACATGGAATCAATATAATCATGCGGGGTGTGTGTGTGTGTTTTTTTTTTTTTGATAAGCAAAAATATATTAATATTGAGTACAAAGGGTACTCAACCACAATACAAGGCATCGAGAGAACAAAAACAGATGTAAATGAAATACTGATCAAGTAAAAGAATAGTATTATTTTTACATATATGTCAAAGTCAAGTCACACCATGTCGCCAAACCAAGACCCCCGTACAGTAAATCACCCCAACAAGATTCAAACCCCCAGCACGCCCAATCAATCAAATATGCAAAACAGAAATGTTATTCTAACATCTCCATTTTGACATCTACTTGACATCTACGGTACTGTAGCGCTACGATACCTTACTTTTTATTTTTATTTTTTTATTTACAAATTATGACTTTTAAAAAATAAGTAAAAAATTTAGCTTTTTTTAATACTAACATTTTTGGTTAATTACGTGTAAATATATGGTTAATTCAGTTCATTATATGGTTAATGGGTCATCCTAAAGCTTACAATTATTTTCCACAACCATGTAAATATTTGGTTAATCCTTTGAAAATGGATGGTTAATTCAGTTATGTCAATGGTTAATTCAGCATCCTGACACTTCCAAGTTTTTAAACATCACTTAAAAATATTTGGTTAATCCTTTGAAAATGGATGGTTAATTCAATTATATAAATGGTTAATTCAGCATCCTGACACTTTCAAGTTTTTAAACATCACTTAAAAATATTTGGTTAATCCTTTGAAAATGGATGGTTAATTCAGTTATATAAATGGTTATATAACTGAATTAACCATTTATATAATTGAATTAACCATCCATTTTCAAAGGATTAACCAAATATTTTTAAGTGATGTTTAAAAACTTGGAAGTGTCAGGATACTGAATAAACCATTTACATAACTGAATTAACCATCCATTTTCAAAGGATTAACCAAATATTTACATGGTTGTGGAAAATATAACTGAATTAACCATTTATATAACTGAATTAACCATCCATTTTCAAAGGATTAACCAAATATTTTTAAGTGATGTTTAAAAACTTGAAAGTGTCAGGATGCTGAATAAACCATTTATATAACTAAATTAACCATCCATTTTCAAAGGATTAACCAAATATTTACATGGTTGTGGGAAATAATTATAAGCTTTAGGATGACCCATTAACCATATAATGAACTGAATTAACCATATATTTACACGTAATTAACCAAAAATGTTAGTATTCAAAAAAACTAATTTATTTATTTATTTTTTAAAAGTCAAAATTAAAAATTAAAAAAAAAAAGGTACGGTACTGTAGCGCTACAGTACCGTAGTTGTCACGTAGATGTCCCAAATGGGATGTTAGAATAACATTACTCTATGCAAAACCAACTTCCCAACCAACTTAACAGTAGCCCCACCAAAACTAAATCCCAGCTTAACTGAAAAACCCACAAGAGAATTGAAAGCCCCTCAAACAGAGAACTCCAAAAAATTTGTTCTGTGCATCATAAAAAATCACGGCCCAAAATGAATTCTTTAAGATTCGAAATCAACGTGTCTAGAAGCTTTACTATCCCCCACATCATATCTACTTGACTGAAGCTTCTTTATATTCTTCCCCACATCCCAGAAATGAAAAGCATCATTGTATGCTTTAGATCTTAGGTTAGCTCTATTTCGATTCCTAATCTGACAGTCAGAGATGGTTTTTCTGAGCTGTTGGGAACAAACAAGATAAGGCGTGGATTGAAACTTTGCATCATGTAATACTATATCAAAATGTATCAAAATTAGGGGGGAGGTTCTTTTGTAATTGAATGGTATTAGTTTGGCTGATCTGTTTCACCTTAGTTTGCTTGGACATGTTGACAGCAAAATGAATAGACTCTGCTGCTGTATATTGTCTACAGCTGTCTCTTGTCTACACATAGGGTCTGTAAAGGTTACTAGACGTATTGTGTTAAGAGTACCCCAAGTACTCCCATTAATACATTTTTTGCTTATAAAAAAAAAAATACTTTTTAAAGGAAATATCATTTGATTATATAGTTAGTGTTGTTAAAATTCTAAAATTTAGTACGCAAGATCTACATAATAATTAGTTAAAATTCCAGGTTTGGATTGATCAAAATCAATTTCCAATGTTCCATAACTTATTTAGTGGTGTAAATGAGTAGTTGTATCAATTCTTGCATCCGCGATTCAGTGTCAATCAACCCCCACACTATATATATGGGCACCAGCATCCATGAGGGGGATGACCCATTTTCCACAAATTTTTTAGAGAAAACATATTGATACCCTTCTGAGGATAACAAGAAAGCATTTCTGTAGGTGAGCAGGCGAAGCAAGTAAATTTACCTCAAAGCCTTAATACCCATGTCCATAAGGTATGCACGTTCCTCATCATCATCGTCAGTAAACTTCTCAAATTCTTTTCTGTAATAAAGAATATCATCGCATATATGCCCTGCACCTGCACATCTGTTGAAAAAATAGAGAGATTCAGTACCTTAAAGGTAATAACATTAGGTTAGTGAAAATTCTAATCAATCTTTGGGTGGATAACCTTTCAATGACAATGTCAACATCTGCTTTGCTTTGGGGACCATGTATGAGGACTCTTGTAAGGCTCAAAATGTCACGATAGTCACCCATCTTGAGTGCTGTTTCACTAGAAGCTCGCGAGGGCAAGTTCTCTTCAGTCACTGCATATATGTGAGGACCAAACAGTGGCTGTGGGACTTTAGATGCAAATTTTGCCTCTGCACCAAGTCTGATACAGATGATGGACATTGCATATGCGACTCCACCAAAACCTGTGTGTGATACAAAAAGGTAACTCCCTGCAGAACTACAATAAAGCAAGAGTTTTAGACATATACTATTATAGTTAAATGGAGAATAACTTCAAAATATTAACATACTGAGGTTACAGTTTCTAGACAGCATGCATACTAATACACAGGGAACATATAAAGAATGAGGCTGCTATTGCCTGCACCGCAATTAACATATCAGATAGAACCATATAGTACTCACAAGCAAAACCATTTCAATGACTGCATTTTGAAGAAAAAGCAAGGCCCCCAAATTGTTAAAAATCACCGGTTTGGTAATGATTCTATGTACATATATTACAGATTGACCCAACAAGCACAAGAACAAAAAATAACAGCAGAGTTTACAACACATATAATGTCAAGTAGGGAAACTTACTCATCTTTACAGTATTGTATTGCATCAATGTCGGAGGCCAAAGCATCTCTCTCTCTTGTTAAGGGTATCCTCCGATAGACTATATCATATCCATCATCTTTCAGAACAGAATAAACTTCTGCAGGTGTCTTCACATCATCTGCCGAAATGTTTTCCCAGTATCCAACCACTTCAGACTGATTCGTTGAAGGGTTATATTCTTCCCGGTGTAATAGCATACGGCCACCAGACTGTCTAATCTCAGCTAGTATATCTTCTTTCAGCCGCGCTTCCATGTGTTCCACCTGCATTGTAGTTATCATGAGTTGTGCAACACAATGAATTTTGAGATATGTTCCAATGGACAAACCATTGTACAAGATGACTCACCAAAGGACCAGTGATTCCCACGTGCTTGAGTGTATCAACAGGTTTATTTAACTCCCTCAGGACAAAAGGAGTACCATTGATATAAACAACTGCTTCCTCTCTCAGATCTGTCAATATAACTTTTCGAGCGTTCAAGGAAGCTTTAGGTTTAGCATCCAAGTAGGCTAGCATCTCCTTGGCACCAGAGATGGTTGGTGTTGCCATGCTATACACAGGGTATTCATTAACCTTATAAAAAATAAAGATAATAAGTTTTAGATATGATGATATTCTCACAGTCACCTACCATATTATATATCCGTTGATAATAAAACAAAAAAGCTCTTCACTTACTACAAAGAAGAAAATGAGAACCATGCACAACCACACAGCATAAAAGAATCGGAATATATTAAAAACGAAGTTCTAAGAGCCATTCAACACCAAAATGATAGGGCAGCCTACTGCAACCATATCATGATTAGAATTTATCATTTGGCTTCCTTGCTGCTTCTCACAATCACAGGTCGTTAGTATTTATATATTTGTCATCAAAGTTTTGTAGGTCACAATTGTCAAAGCATGGTGTCATAATAGCATAAAGCAATCTTTTTAAATCTTAAAATTATTGATATGATATGAATAATAATATATTACTATTTGTTAAAACTATAAAAATATATGCTGAAATGATTCATATTACAAATACTGTAATATAAGCATATGAAAAATGAAAAATGAAAAATGACAAACTAAATAACAAAATGAGCAGAAGCAAAATAGTAAATAGTAAAGTAAACTACCAAGTAATAGTAAAATATGCAATCTAGTTGTTCAATTCAAGATTACAAACTGATTAAATGTGCAATCTAGTTGTTCAACAACAATTTTCACTAAATAAACTTACACCATGAAACATGTTAAAGATGCTAATTCTACCTAAACTTGGATGATCCTGTAGATCCCCACTTGACGTGTAGCCTTACCCTCTGGCATCACAAATTTGATGATAGTCAGTTTCTTTAGCAGTACTAACATAGGCAAGCATACCTTGAAAACATGTGGTGCACCATGTATTTGTATGTGACTTGAAGTTCTCTGACCAGGAAAGAAATACATTTTCAGTATGGAACCTTTCCCGAGAACAGAACCGTTTCGGGCCTTGACAATGGCCTCCATCACTGCATCTCCATGCTGAGACTCTTGTGGTTTTCTCAACTCTTCCTACAATTAAATTGACATTATGAAGCAATCCTACTTCGAATTGGGGGGAAATAATAATTCAAGTAGAAAAATATTTACAGGGACAGTGAAAAATCGCCCTGGCCTTAATCTGATGCTCCATTTCATAGCCTGCACCTCTGGCCTCTGGTGCAACCAAATCTTAAATGTCATTTTGGATTCTCCTTGTCCACAAAACCCATCAGAGGCTTCACTTCCAAGATATGCTGCAAAAGCGATTAGACGGAAGTAGCGCTCCAAATACTCAGCACCACGATTTAATGCCACCCTCCTCACCCTAGGCTCGACATGCTGTTGATTGAATACTTTTCTATATTGCAGAACAGCTTGACGAATGTTTTGGAGTGCAGAACATCTATCAATAATAGCATCTAAGGCCTCTCGGCATTCAACACCATTATCAAATAATGTTGTTATCTTCCACAATAAGAGGATGTCGTTTATACCAAAAACACGATTTTGTTTCTGATTTGTATTTATTTGCGAACTATTGGAGGTTAATGCAGTTGGAGTGACATACCCCCCAGTTTCGTCTCCACTTGAGGAACCACCATCTGATGCATCATGGATTACATCATCACCTAGTCTTTTAATGGGCCTACCATAATCAATTCGAAGTTTCACAAGGCAAGCTATGACAGTACCAGTGGTTGTCCTGCCCCTGCCCATCTGTTATATCAATCAGATATTAGCGGTATGAAATGAAAAGGAAAAACAGATTAGAAGAATCAATAAGCAGAAACAAGGGAGAAACATTTCATAAAGAATCCACAATAAGAGATGAAAGATTAAGAAATTACCTGACAATTGAAAACAAAAGCAGTGTCCTGAGCAGCAGAAGAAATATTAGTTGCCAAAGTGTCAATGTCAGAACTTTTAGGAGCTTTTCCATCAGTGATGGGAACACGTGCATACTTAATGGGAAACCCATCAGTCTCTAGGCTTTTAAAAACTTCAAGTGGGGTTTGAATCACATCAGAGGTGACATGTTCCCAAGCATCAAATATATGCCCATCATCTGTTTCATGAATAACCATAATGGCACTGCCATAGAGTTTAGCTTCCCGTAGGATATCTTCTTTTAATCGAGCTTCCATTTTCTCCACTCTTTCACGGTCAATTCCCTGAAAGAATAAATTATAATATCCAATTCAGCAAAAATTGGGGAGAAAATTTCCAAATTAACATTAAATTCAAAGAGGCATTTAATGGCATCTTAATTTCAGTGTATTAGATATGCCTCATTTATCTACTTCAGCATTTGTAAGACCATGTATATATTTTAACATATCCAAGACCTGCACCAAACAAAGTGAAGAAATTACCTGTCCGTCTGTGTGTGTTTGTATGTCCCTAGAACGAAACTAGGCTAAGAAGGCACTATTCCACTTCAGCGAAACTGATATGCCTTTGCTACTGAGCAGAGAGACTAGAAAGACACTATTCTAATGACAAAATCACATTTTGTGGAAAGAACAAAAAGGCAGCACTGAAACCCAAAAGATTCCCATGCCTAACTCACATTGCTCATCTAGACAGTGTTTCCCAATTAGACTAATAAATTGTTATGGAGGGTGGTTCCGGCTACCAATTACAACTAACTTGCTATAAAGAATTACAGACATCACATTGACATACTACAAGAAAAATTGTGAAAGCCAATTGATGGTATTTGATCTAGTGGATTACAAACCAGTTGGCAATCCTCCTTCCTTAACTAGAAAATTTAACAGATATGCCAAAAGTAATGTTTACCGTGTACTCCAGCATGTTTTTGTAGGGTCTTTCAACTTCACGAAGAACAAATGGCTTCCCATTAATGTAAATAACAGGTTCTTCCCTCATATTATGCCAAAGTACTGGGCGTCCACCTTTAGAGCTACCAATCCTATGGAGGACAGATCGAATACCATCAACAGTTGGATTTGCCACCCCATAAACTGGAAAACCAGGAACTTCTCGGAAATTAGGAGCCCCCTCCACTCTCTCGGGTAGACTTGGGTTTTGACATCCAGGACAGTGATCACTTTTTAAAACAGTTTGACTACCAAGAACCTCGCCATTTCTCAAGGCAGCAACCACACCCATCTCAGAAGGGCGGCCATCAGTAGATTCGGCTATCTTCTTTAGAGATGGTTTCAAACTTGAATATCCAAGTGCACCCATTGGATCTCTCCGGAGCAACCTACAATGCCAATAGTTATGATTCATGCCAAATGCTAATAGACTGATGCTTGCATCACAGACATAAGATCAAGCAAGTTAACAAATCAGATTACAATAGATACCTAATAGGTAAATACTCGTCCAATTATATAGAGGAAGAATTTATTTAAAAAAGTAATGACAAGGGACAATATTTGATAAATAAATATATCTGGCAGATTCTGGGGGAAATTAGCTACAAACTGTAAGCAATACATATTGGATTTATAATTGGCCCAAAACAACTTGCAGTCAATATCAGTTTGACTATTGGTGTATACTTCATACTGTAACACCCCGTTTTTTCGTTAAGTGTTTTGTATGTGCCTTGTTTGTTAGGAAGGTTTAAAATGAGCTAAGTGGGGTTTTAAGTGAGAGATCCCTTTCTTAGGCTTGTGTCTTGTGACTGTCAGAGTCACAAGCAAGGCAGTGCTTAATAGAGAGCACGACCGTGCTAGTTGGCAAAGCACGACTCGTTGACGCTAAGTTGAGCACAACCGTGCTCAACAGGGAGCACGTCCGTGCTCAAGGGCAGACCGCGCCCCGTAGGCGCTAAGCTGAGCAAGGCCGTGCTCAACGAGGAGCACGACCGTGCTCGGGTCTGATGCTTTATATACTGAACAGTAACCAAGGGTTTTAGTTGTAAACCCTATTCTGGCACAAACAAAAACCTTAGTGCGGCAACAAACCCTTTCTTCCCTATTTTCTCTAAAATCATTGCGTTGTTGAAGCTTTGGAGACTTGTGGGAACGTCTAGTTAGTTAGCATCAATCGTAGTAAGGTAATAGCTCTTCCTTTTTAGTTTCCCTTTTCTTGTTCTTGATTTGGGAACTAATTGGTTAACCTTTTCGTGTTAGCCAAGGCTTGGGGATTGTTCGTTGAGCCGTTCGAGGGAACCAGTTGGTGATCTGCCGTAGTTAATGGGAATCTTCATACCAGGTATGGGGAGAAGGATAGTGTAGACATTAGGCAAGGGGGCAGCATAAGATGAGGGATTCTCATAGCCCCGTTATATGTTGTTGTTAACTGTTATTAATGCCATGTTATGTTTGATTATGCATATGCCTAAACTGTTGTCAATGCCATGATCTGTTTGGTTGAATGGATTAATTCCTATAATTGTTAGTTGGTATGCCTTTTTGTTATAGTTGTTGGATGGCTATGATGTTATATGCCAAACAGTGTATATTGATGAATATTGCTATGTTGAATGCCATTGGTTTATTAATGATGATGTTATGAGAATGTTGTTGGCTGTTGTTATTGATGATGTTGATTGACTGAGTGTTGAGGTTGAACTGTTAATAAGACCCTAATTGGCTAATAGGACTCTTAATTAACATAAGGTTTAAGGGATTAATTCCCCAAAATTTCATAAGATATGAACTGTTAGTGAGAGGTGAGGTTTGATGCCAATTGGATTAGTCAAAAGACCCTAGGATTTGATTTGAGAGTATTAGGGAGTTTTGGCTCCAAGAACATAAGTTGAATCTGCCCATAACAGTACGGCCGACTCCAAGAGCACGATCGTGCTGAACAGGGAGCACGCCCATGCTCCCGGTTAAATTCTGGAAGGCAGCCGCGCGTTGAGCACGACCGTGCAGGACAATGAGCACGATCGTGCTCTACTTAAGTGGCAGCACGACCGTGCTTGGGTGAGCACGCCGGTGCTCCCCTTACTGGTCACAACATGAATTAAAGGTTCTAAAGGGGTGTTTCACCCCAAATGTCCCCAATAATGCAATTAGACACCAATCAAATAAAGAAGAGATAGATAACTTAATTAAATATTAATTAAGATAACAAAGAATAATAAGTTGGTTAAGCCGATGCCCATCGGGTTACCGCACATTGATACGCTTTGGTGCTTTTTTGCCAAAGTGGCCTCGATGCTTTTTGGTCGAGATGTTGATGAGTTGAACCTTGGTGCTTTTTAGCCAAGGGGGCATTGATCCCTATGGGTTAAGGTGTTGATGTTGATGTTGATGTTGGATGATGGTGATAAGTCTTGGGTGCTTACTGGCCCAAGTAAAGGAGGTGGTTGCCTTGTCTGTTGTTGTGCTCATGCATTAATACGTTGAAGTTGTTAGTATGGGAAGTTCAACATAGGGGAGGTCGTCCTAGAATTCGACGATCTGGCCAAGTCTCGGGGGTTCACCCAAGGTTTGGTGGATCATGCGCTCCCGCGGTGGCGCATCCTCGTTATGATGCGTCGGCTATCCAAAGGGTTCACCCATGGTTTGGTGGTCTGCAGGCGTTGGTGCTTTTATGGCCAATGTGGATATGTAACTCCGAAGTTGCCTTCCTGAGATAGTTTGGATCCACATGCATAACGGAGTAGCGGAGTAGTGTTGCACCGCATAGCATATGTTGGTTGAGATGACATGTTGATGTGGTTATTTATATGTTGATGTTATATGTCGTGTATTGCTATGTCATGCTATGATGTATGATCATCTTGCTTAACTATCTCCATGTCGTTGTGTTTACATGATTTCTTACTCCCCGTTTCTCTTTTCTGTTGTTGGCACGTATCTCTTTATGCAGAGGACGGTGAGCAGTCAGTGGAGGAGTGACTCTGAGGAGCCGCGACTCTAGTAGAATGTTCAGTAGTTATAGTTGTTAGTTGTTGTTAGTTTTCAGTTTCAGTTGTATTCCGTGGATTTTATTCCGGAACGGTTATACCCATGGTTGTCAGAATCGCGAGTCAACTCGTAGACTCGTACAATTCCACGTTTCTACATGTGGAAAACGGGTGAACTCGTGGTCAAACTCGTTTTTGGGGTAGACTCGAGTGGACTCGGGTGGACTCGTACAAAATCGTCCAAAATCGCGATTCTGCAGCGAGTGGGGCGAGTCTGAGTGAAAAATTACAATACTGCACAAAAGTCCCAAAACGGTGCGTTTAGGTTAAAAAAACTGACCCTCTCATTACTTCACTCTCGGTCTCGAGTCTCGACCTCCATTCCCAAATCCCTTCTTCGTTCACAAAGCCCTAATCGACCATCTCCTCCCTGCAGCACAGCTCCCCATCGCGCCTCCTCCCCATCGCGCCTCCTCCTTGCAGCGCCTCCCTCTCCTCCGCCGGAGTAGCTTATCGCGCCTCCTTCCTTGCTCGACCCTGAATCATTCTTCCCTGCTTGAATCCACGCCTGTTGAGACAGAAGTTCACTTTGCAATGTCTCAAGAGAAAAACAACACAGCAGCAATTGGGAGTTCTAGAGGCAAGGGTAGGAAAAATTTTCCTGGTAATAGGACTGACCCTGGGTGGAAACATGGGATTGATGTTATGGGTAATGGAAAAAAAGTGAATTGCAATTATTGTTCAAAGAATGTTAGTGGAGGAATTTTCAGATTCAAGCATCATCTTTCTGGAAGTGGAGAAGATTCTGAACCATGTGCTACGGTGCCTGATGAAGTTAAACATGTGTTCATGAGAATTGTGGCTGAGGCTAAAGACGCATCAAAGGAAAAAAAAAATTTTACTTGATGATGATGAAGATGCTAAGGAGGTTGCAGTAGCTAGCTCTCAACAAAAAGGCTTTTCCTTTGCAAAAGGGAAAGCAAAAGTCAGTGGTCCAGTTCAAGCAACAATTAATCAAATGATGAGAAAGGGATTTAAAGAGGAAGTTGATGATCAGGTAGCCAAGTATTTTTATACAAGTGCAATTCCTTTCAATACTATAAAAAATGTGGAGTTTGCAAAGATGTGTGAGAAGATTGGGAAATTTGGGATTGGCTACAAACCTCCCTCTTACCATGATATCAGAGGAAAGCTTTTGAAAAAAGCAGTGGCTCAAACAGATGACATGCTTGAAGAGTTTAAGAAGGGGTGGAAGAGAACCGGTTGCACAATCATGTCTGATGGGTGGACAGACAAGAAGAGGCGTTCCATTTGTAACTTCTTGGTGAACAGTCCTAAGAGGACAGTGTTTCTGTATTCATTGGACACTTCTGACATCTCAAAAACAACTGAAAAAGTTTTTAAGATGTTGGATGATGGTGTAGAAGAAGTTGGAGAGGAAAATGTGGTCCAAGTTGTCACCGATAATGCTGCAAATTTCAAGGCAGCGGGTGAAATGTTGATGCTGAAGGGACCCAACTTGTATTGGACTCCATGTGCCGCCCATTGCATTGACTTGATGTTGGAGGATTTTGAGAAACATTTGAAGGTGCATCAAGTTACAATACATAAGGGGAGAAAGATATGCACCTACATATATTGTAGGACACAGCTCATTAGCATGGTGAAGAAGTTTACCAAAGGGAGGGACTTGATTAGGCCGGGCAAGACTAGATTTGCCACTACTTATTTGACCTTAGCTTGTCTTAATGAGCATAAGGCATCATTGTTGAGCATGTTTAGCTTAGAAGATTGGACTTCAAGCAAGTTTGCCAAAACTACAGAGGGAAGAAAGGTGGAAGACATGATTTGTGATACTCGGTTTTGGAAGAATATAATTGTATGCCTCAAGGCAGCTGCCCCTCTCATTATAGTCCTTCATTTGGTGGATTCTGATGAAAAACCCGCCATGGGTTTTATATATGAAGGGATGGATTGTGCCAAAGAGCAGATTAACAGAAACTTCAATGACGTTAAAAAATGGTAAACTTTCCTAACTTTATCTCGTTTGAAAATTAATTAGCTTATTTGTATTGTGTTACTAATATAGGATATTTGTAGCTATGAACCCATCTGGAATATTATTGATGAGCGATGGGATAACCAACTCCATAGGCCCTTACATGCAGCTGCTTATTATCTTAATCCATCATTACACTATGAACCCAAGTTCAATCATGAAGATGTCGAGGTTAAAATTGGGTTGTACGCATGTATGGCAAAGTTGGCAAAGGATCCTGAGGAGAGAAAGAAGATTGGGTTGCAGCTTGCAGATTTTCATTATTATAGAGGGCTCTTTGGTATTGATGCTGCGAAGGAAAGTAGGAAAAGTATGCTTCCTGCAGAATGGTGGGACTTTTATGGGGATGGAACAGTTGAACTGAAGAGATTTGCTATTCGTGTCCTTAGCTTGACTTGTAGCTCTTCTGGGTGTGAACGTAATTGGAGTGCATTTGAAATGGTAAGTGAAATTATGATTTTGATTGTAGTTATCATTTTTCTTTGTTTAGAAATATTGAGTTTTTATTTTTATGATTTATTTTCTAGGTTCACACTAAGAGAAGAAATAGGTTGCATCAACAAAAGATGAATGACTTGGTGTATGTGATATATAACTTGAAGTTAAAGAATAGGGAAAAATAGAAAAAATAGAAAAAGTGTTGTTCTTCCCTTTGAAGATATTCATTCTGATGGTGAATGGATAACTGAAGAGGGGGATGTTCCAAATGTTGATGAGGAGAATGTTGAGGAGCCTATCATTGTTGATGAAGCAGCTGCAGAGGATATTGAGCAACCTATCAATGATCCAAGACTTGATTTGGGCATTGATGCAAATATGGAAGAAGTTGTTTCATCCAGGGAAGAACTTGATTATGATGATTCTGATGATGATGGAGATGGTGGAGATGATGTTGTTAGAGGATTGGATTTAGACATTTAGGAGCTGTTTTTTTTATATTATTGTTATTTACTTAAATGTTTTGTTAATGTTTGGATTTGGATTTGGATTATGATGTTACTCTTTGATGATTATGATGATGTTAGATGTTTTTGGATTATATTGTTGCTGTTTTGTTGCTTTTATGTTATATATATATATATATTTATGTCACATACATTTATGTCATTTATAGTTGTTTTTTATAATAGGTAGACTCGTACGAGTCTACGAGTCAAGTCTACGTGTCGAGTTTACGTACTCAAAACAAGTCTACCTAGACTCTCGAGTCCGACAACCTTGGTTATACCAGCTCTGTATGTGAATCGGGGTTAGGTTATGTTTTGATGTTTATGTTTCTTTCCGCGGTGTTTGTGTTACAATGTGGTACCTTTTATCCAAGTTTTTATTTTAATGAAATAAATGCATGTTTTTATATTTCCTCTTTCAAGTAAATGTTTTATATTAATATGCGGGGTAGAGGGTGTCACACATACACCTAATGTCTAATGAAGAGAAAACATAGACTTCACATAATCATTAAAAATTTAACCTGCGAATAATGCTGTAGAGTTCAGGCCTTGCTCTCATCCAGTCAGCAAAACTACTCCGACTGGCAGTACTAGAATGGAGTGCAGCCCTTTCTGAATGCAAGTACACAGCAAAACATATTAAGAAGTAGTATCTCTCTAAGTACTCCACAAAGAAGGAAAGTGATGCCTCCCTTTTCATCTCATCTGGTTGTCGCAGAATGCTATTGCGATAGGTGGCAATTGCTTCACGCAAGTTCTGAAATAAAAGCAAGACAAGGATTAAATAGGCAATTTTAGATGAAATGTGAAAATTCAACCCACAAGATACAAGGAAAGAAATTCAAAACATCAATGTAACAGTATAAACAACCAACTTAGAAGTTACTTTTAAGTAACACGAGATTAGAATTATTAGAAACTGATACCTGCATTGAAGCACACTTGTCAATGACTTTGTCCACTTGTCTTTTCCCCTCAACACCACCCTGAAGCATGTCAGCCAATTAGAACAAATTGCACATATTTTCATCATATGAAAGAAACATTGAAGTTAATGCCAATACCTACCTCTAACACCCGAATCAAGCTTCTTATGACTACATATTCTCCCCGGCGAATTGCCTCCTCCGAGTTAGGCAAATGATCAGCGACATTGGTCATACATTGAGAAATTTTACCGATTGAATTGCTTCTTGGAATCCCTATCATGTATTAAAATAAATACAACATTTTGTTAATGGCAATTCCACTGCCACACCCAATACTTTAAACTAAATGGCAAAGGAGTAAGAATAAACTAAAGGATATACCCGAAAAGAATAAATTAACGGAAATTACTACAGAAATTTAATAATGATATTTCAACTTTTTTTTCCCAAAGCTGTTGTAGTCCTCACAATAATTTTAAACAAGGGTTATTCAGTATATACACTAGCAATCTCATATTCGTGGAACTAAAGTCTTATTTATGCATGCATATCCTACTGAAAAATAGTGATTTAATGCAAGAGTTGAAAGACACTCATCACATTCATGGGATTGGGTATGGATGGCAAGGATTGGAAACAAATAGTCATGACTCATGACCTACTATTCTATTTTAGGCTATTAGCCCTCAATCCAATGGGTGTATTGAGCTTCTCTCACCCTTGTAACAGGTCAGTGCTCTCATGTTATTTGTTAGACACATTTGTACCCATATGCACAACGTCCCCATGGTCACTAGCGAGACAAAACCCTGTAAACTTAGCAGTAATGTGAAGAGAAATGCATCCTTTTGGAGATGAACTAAAGAGCTGTATTTCTACACACACACACACACTGTATTTCTACACACACACACACTTTTTCAAGAAGCTGGTAAAATAACCAGATCCCCTTCTATAAAAATTATGAAGCAAAAAAAAAAAAAAAATCCCAGCTCCTCTTCCATTAAACTCATAGCTTACATCATACCAAATATAGAGTTATAGACGCTAACTCATACAAAAAGGATGTAGCTATCTGGTTTAATATGTTGGCTTGGCAATAAAAATTGCCACACTTTTGAAACATTTATATAGACAAATTATGATAACTAAATAGTGTAATGTGTATTCGTATGCTCTGGTATTGGTGTAGTGGGGCAGTACATCTTAAAGAATAAAAGAATTCCATTTTTTTTCATTAAACAGCACAATAAATATCTTTGGATACGATGCTGAATATACAAGCAATCACATTCTTGCGTTCAAATTTCTTGGTTGATCAATGACCTAAATGAAAGAGAATAAACAATAAAATCAGAAGAGTTGGAAATAAAAGGAGTACCAGAGGCCCCAATTCGGTTGAGGTAAACCAAAGTTGCAATGACCATTCCAGTTGTAGTTCGTCCACGCCCCATTTGACAGTTAAAAATTATCTCTGTATTTACATCAGCTTGAGAAATTTTATGGACCTAAAATCAAAGATGAACAGCATTGGTTTCAGGAAAATAAATAAGTGAATATAAGTCTTCTATGTTAATAAATATTTTACCAAATAAGAGTCCTAGACAATTAAGCATTATTCATCGGAAGATTCAGCTCAATGACAAAAGAATAAAGAAGGAAACTACGTCACCCAAACCCTTGATTGTACGGAAAGAATCTAAGTCCAGATACTGACACCAAAATCGGTGCAGTATAACAAATAGAGTGAAAGCAGCACCAATCATAACTTTCTTGCAAACAAAATTCGTTCAAAGGTACTTATTAAAAAACATTTATTACACAAGAACTAACCAAAATATCAAAATCCAGTTCCTTTGGTGATTTTTCATCAGTTACAGGAACACGTTCATAATCAACAAGGTATCCCTCCACTTGCAATTCTTCGTACACCTACGGCAAAGAAAACAACTATGATGCATCTTGTCAAAAAAACAGATTGACTAGTCTTACACTCCAATTGTAAACAAATTTCACCCATACCTCTAGTGGTGTCTTCACAGAATCACATGACACTGGTTCCCATTGGTCCACCATCTGACCATCTGGCAGCTCATCCGTCACAAGGATCTTATTTCCGTATCTATTACATAAATGTGAAAATAAGATTAATAGTAAAAGACAACCACAAATTCCACAGGACAAACTTGAGATAGATACAGAGTGGAATGACAGAAATACCTGGCAGCTTCCGTAAGGATGTCTTCTTTCAAACGATCTTCCATCTGTTCAACTCTTTCCCTATTAATTCCCTGATTCAATACAGAATTTCACAAAAGTTAGATGAAAAGAATTTCCGTTGAAACACGGATGCACCTAATTCAACTGAAACAAGTTAATCCCCAAAATGGCAGTCAGAGAATGGTCAATAATAACATACCGTATACTCAAGGTTGGAGAATGGTCTCTCCACATCACGCAAAACAAAGGGGCGGCCATTAATGTACACAAGCTGATTTCCATGTCAACAAAGGGAAGAAAACAAAAAAGTTAGGAGAGATGCTTCAGATAATATTATCAGAGCATTAACCATCACAGTTAGAATAAAGCGAAAAATGCAATTTACCCCCTTGAAGTTGCGAATTAGTTCCAGAAGTTTAAAAATATATAATCGATTTCAGGGTTGGATTACACTTTTTTAGACCTCGGGGACTATGGCGCATATATGACCTAAACTTGAGCGGGATAAATTGCATTTTCTCCCTGCAATAAAAGGAAAAAATGCAATTTACCCCCTTGGAATTTGTGTCACGTGCAAATTAGTCCTTGAAGTTTAAAAATGTACAAACATCAAGATTCGATTTACACATTTATAAACTTGAGGAACTAAATCAATCACACATGACCCGAACTTGAAGGGGGGATAAATTGCATTTTCTCCACGGAATAAAAGAAAAAATGCAATAAACCCCCCTGAAAATTGAGTCATGTGCAAATTAGTCCTTGGAGTTTAAAAACATCATCATTCAATTTTCACATTTTCAAACTTCAGGGACTAAATCACACATGACCCAAACTAAATTTCAATTTTCAGGGAGTATAAATTGCATTCCTTTCCCTAGAATAAAAGCTCAAACTTGAAGGTGAGTTTAATAAAACACACACAGAGCAATTTCAATTTATTGTAATTAGTTCATATATTGAAAACCTAAAAAATGGGGGGTTGGGCTAGTGAGTAATAGTAAGGAAAGGGACTATACAGGTTCCTCACGAAGACTAATCCAAAGAACTTGCGTTCTCTTAGCGTGCAATTGAGCACCAATGTGGTTAAGAACATTTCGGATTCCATCAATTGTTGGAATGGCAACACCATGAACATGTAATGAATCAGCCTAACAATAACATCAACAAATAGAGATTAATTAACATTAATTGAATTCAATTGAATTGAATTGAATTAACAAAATTTACCTGACGATAATTGGGAGCACCTTCGATCTGAGGAGAAAGGCGCTTATTCTGACAACCAGGGAAATGGTCGCTTTTGAGAATGGTTTTCTTTCCGAGAACGGAACCACCTCTCATCTTCATCACTTGTTCAGGTTCTTTAGGTATTATCGACATCTTCTTCTTCTTATTCTTATTCTTCTACTAATAAGTTGTAACAACAATAATCACTTCTTGTTGAATAATCACTTTTTGGCTTCTACCTCAAAAGGTAAATGTTGTGTTGCAGAATGAATGCGATGAAAGAAAGAAGACGAGTGTTGCTTTTGTTTGCAGAATGAAGGAAGGAACAAACAAACAAGACTCAATACTTATCTATCAGCTCACACACTCACTTCATTTCATCATTTCATTCCAACCTATCAGTTATCATGATGCTTATTTTTATATATATGTTGTCTATTTCCCACAGTTTTCAAACTAGCAACCATTAATTTGCGTTTTCTTTTACGTGATGTTATTATTCTTTAATTTATAATTAAGATTTATAGATAGATCATTAAATTAAAACATCAATATGATATATATATATATATATATATGTAATGAGATAAAGCTCCTCTAAAGTGAACAAATGTTTAAAATAATAGGATAAAGCTTCTCTAAAGTGAGCAAATGTATAAAATAATAAAGTAAGGATAAATCAATCATTGATTAATTAAAGTGCATTAAGATATTAATCCACTTTATCTGTGTGATGGTGGATGCACTCTTATTTTCTCACTTTATATTTTTGCTCACGTTAGAGGAGTCAAATCCGATATGCTATGAGAAGCTAATGACCTAGCTTATTGTTCTTTTGGTTTAATTGTATTTTTGATTCTTCTACTATGGATCATATATAATTTTGGTTCTTAAAATTTTTTTTATACACATTTGATCTCATATTTTTTATTTTTTTATTTTTGATTAACAACGGGGCCTAAGCCTAAACAACAAAAGCAAAACTAGAAAACGACATATCGTGGTATATTTTTTTTGATGTTACAAATTCAGTTCTTTCCTCAAATGTTGGTCAATTTTTGTTTTTCAAATATTAACAAACTAAGTTTAATTTTTTTAAAGGTCTATATAAAGGTTAAAGTGTAGACTTTCGAAAAAGTTTATTCAGCTCATTGGGCTAAATTACATATTTAATATTTATTTGTAATTAAACATTTACAATAAAAAAATTTTTTAAGCAACATTTACAATATTTATATAATTTACTAATTCTATATGATTGCTTTTTTTTAACAAAATTCTATATGATTGAGAGTATACTTGCCCGTCAAAAAAAAAACAGAGAGTATACTTGTTTTATATGTAATTAAAAATGATTATATCGAGTCAATAAATTAAAAAGTTCAAGTTTCTTCGTTAATAAATGTTTTTTTATAATGTATGTGTTTAAATAAATATTCGGATCAAATCAGAACAAGTTAAAGTGTCTCAAAACATGCCTATAATTTGGTTCATAACCTATAAGATCGTGAGTTTAAATCTCACTACTGATGTGAGAATCTCGTTGGTGAGTAATCTATAAGTACCTCTGTAAGCACTATTTAAGTCTTGAGACATGTCCTGTTCCTGGTGAGTCCCCCCGGGATACAACTCACCTTTTATAGGTAAAGTTTACCATATACTAACTTGTTTCTTCCCATAATGATAAGTAATTGTAATTTTAAAAAATAATATGAGGAATGGTTACAAATGCAGGAATTGTTTGGCATAATAATTTTGTCTTTATTTTAGTTTAATTTTTCAGTGGATTTGCCTTTTCACGAAGATTTGCCACAATTTCTTTGTTTTTTAAAAAAATATACAAACTCTATCTTCACAACGCAACAACCAAAATCTGAAAATCCCCTTCCTCACAAGTCACAACTGTCACAATACAACGTGAAAGGCGTGGGCTAGATCCGTGTCACTGTGATCAAACTTAATTATTTAATTAATTAAAGGTTAACATTTATTTATAATTATATTTATGATTAAAATGTGTTTAATTTTAGATTTTATATTAAGTTCAGCTTCATTTTGACCTTTTCTCTGTTCTTTATGTTAACCTTTTTTGGATTTGGCTTATGCTCTGAATATTATCCTATTTGCCACGGTGGCTTCAATTCGAGTGCAAGATGCCAAGCCCATCAACAGTCGCCATTTTACTCTGCCAATCCTTGGATTTGATTGGATTTTCCTAGCATGTCTTCTGTCCCAAAGATCAATGGGCACCACAAAAAATAGTGGTAATAGGGTAGATAAATTAATGCTAGCCACAATTTTCCAATAAGATGAAAACTTGAAAATGAAGGAAACTAGGGTCATAGTTTATGGATAAGGCTTGAAGAAAAACTAATGCAATTTAATACAATTAATTGATGATATGTGTGCATACGTGTATATACGTAATGTAACTTATTTTGTGTTGAAATAGTGTTTTTAAAAATAAATAATTATTTTTTCAAAAATAATATTTTTCAAATATGCACGTATTTTATGTATTCAGTTAGTACTTAAAATATGATCATCTAACAATTTAAGTATTTACCATAAGAAGAAAAAAAACAATTTAAATGTCTCAAGCTTGTTGTATAACTTGGTTTAGTGTATCTTACATCAACAATTGTGTGTAATAGAAAAAGTTAGTAACTAATTCTTATTTAGATGACTTTAAAGTTTAAAGTAATCAATTATAATTAATTTTTTTATCAAATTATCAATGGTTAATGAAAAGTGTGAATGCTAATAGCACCCCTCCTTTATACAAAAAAAAGTAGATAAAACAAAAGGAAATAAGAAACGTGCAGGAAATGTTATTTGACTTGGTGGATCTGGATTGTGATTCGTGACGTGAGTTGATCCAAGTGTCATTGTACATGGGCCCAACCAATGAACGTTTTTTTTTTTCCTTCCAACAACCAATAAAGTTGATTATTTTGTCAAAAAAAACAATTAAAGCATAAAAAAGCTACCGCTGACTAATTTTGAGTGGGCTGAACTGCTGAAGTGAAGTTTTTATATAACAAAATATGCTTTCAGTATAGAATAACGCGCATGTGAAGGGTTGATGCCTTGATGAAAATAACTTAGATTAATTAACGGGAAGTTTAAATAAAGAACGTGAAAGGCATGGTGGGAGAGCATATAGTTTTATGGCTACTTTGTAGTACCTTTTTTTACTATAAAGAATTATGACTAATTAATGCTTTCCACATGAATGACGGAGGGTTTCATAGCTGGAGTTTAATTTTTTTGCAATTAATTAATTTTGTGACAACCCATTTATGTTCTTTCGAGAAACCAACGGGATATTGATTAGATGGAATGGATTCTCTTCCATACTTTGCTATTCAGTTAAATCTCTATCATGCATAAAAAAGATGAGAGAGAGTGTCTTTACACTTTTAATAAAGGGGAGAGGGTGTTTAAGAGTGAGATTTCCCCCAAATTATTTACTCGAGTTATTTTTAAATGGAGAGAATCCATTCTCGATCGATTCTTTCTCCACCTTTTAATCCTGTATTAGAACCACTGTTCCGTCACTTTCACTCGTGCAACATTTTGGCAAGAGATGAAAATAAATCTCAGACTAAAAACTAGTGTCCTGTCATTCTCATACTCTTTCAAAGGTTGCAAAAATAATTAATTTTTATGCCCCCCGATTCATTGCAATTACCTACATAGCTTGGACTTTTTGTAGGGGTTTCCTATGAGTATTTTCTTTCATGTTTTGAAAATGTCTCATTGAGAGCTCTCTATTGTGCTCATTTGGACATGGCCGCAATGCATATTCCCATTCCAGCGAAGCCTTACACCTTGCAATTAGTTCAAGACTAGAGGGTACTCTTTTTTACGGAAAAAAAACTACTTCAAAATGAGTTTTGAGTATAAAATGAAAAAATAAAAATATATCCGCTGATAATTAGTTATATATTGTATTAAAATTTTAATTCACCTTAACGAATAAATGATTCGTAATTTACATTCTCACTCACTTTAGAAAAGCTTTTTCATTATACTATGGTGTCAAGTTCATCGAGCTCTGACTGCACTTCCTAATTTCATCACGATGTGCTTTATTTAACTAGCTGGATTACTAATGGAACCGTCATTGTCGAGACAGCTATACTGACGTTTTGAGCAAGCATTGATTTATGATCCCGCGACAATGACCATAAATAAGATACATTATGCATACATAGGAAGTTGAAAATCAAGCCTCACCAATAATTTAAGGATATAACTCCTCAAAAATAAGTATAAGTGAGAAAGTAATTATGTATATCAATCCTTAATTAATTAAAGTAAATTAAGATCAAAGATCGATATACCCTTACTTTTTCACTTTACACTTTTACCCACTTCAAATGAGTCCCAATTTAGCATAAGCAGCAGCAAATTAACGAGGATACGAGTATATGACTCACTCCAAGTGCTAATAAATTACAGCAGTTTTCTTATTTCGTGCGCAGCCCATATCCTCTAAAGTACAGTCTTTCAACATCATAATAACTAAAATCGTTCTTAAAATAGGGGTACAGCTTTTGGTACATAATTTTCAAGACCAATACAGCATCTGACTGGTAATATATTACATTCAGAATGAAACATCAGTATCAGCATCCATATCAGTCACCTCTCTTATGAGATTTTTGGGGGAAGGCAAACCAGCAGTAACATCATCTTCAATCCCACATTCGTTTGTCCCTCTTCTGATCTTGAAGTATCCATCCTGCAATTTAGATTAAATTATAGATCATTAGCTAAGGCATGTTTTTAGTAAAAGAAATTCGAGCTGGAGAATAATTCAAGAAACATACATCTCCCCAACTTCTATTCCATTGATTTGCAAGAAGCTGAAACAGTGACAAGTACACAATCAGTATAAAATCCTGATAGCATGCAAGTACAGAGAAAAAAAAGACTAAAAAACAATCATCATGAACATGTCAACATACCCAATAGTCCTCCCCATCATCACTTGTTCCCCACCCAATCAGCTTTACAGCATGACCACCTAGTGCATAACCTGTGATGTGTTTGTAAACTCCTGATTTGTAGTGAGCAAAATCCTGTAAAAAGGACAAATGAGTGAAAGGTATCCTTATTTCAAAACACATAATATGCTTGCGAATATTCCACACACGAGAAAACAAGCTCCTGTAAAATGTAATCATTATGTTTGAGGCCTAAAATTACTTCTAAAAGGACGGGAGAATGGTTCCAAGAGTTTTGGTTAATGGAAAAGTCACTAGCAAATGCCAAAGAGTGGCTCTTCTTGAAGCTTAAACAGGAAGGATGTATATATTAAATTATTAATGTGTTCATGCCCTGCCTGAATGATGGGGACACGAAAGTGATATAGAAAGTTTCAGTTGAACACATCATCCTTTAACATAGCATTAAGAGAACAAGCAAAAAAAAAAATACTTTAACTCTTCATCTTCAAGCTTTTCATAAAGTTACTCAAAAAGTCTGCTAAAGTTGCTTAAAAGTTGGATGGTGACCCATGGAACACATAATTGGGTTATGTTGTACTGCAAGGTCTGTTTTTTTTAGGAGTGTTAATCGCGTTCCCAACAGTTCTAATACATAACACTAGTTTCTAATTTGAAAATATTATTTTGTAGCCCAAGGTCAATCAGCAACCTCATAGTACAAAACATGACAAGTGCCCCAATTTTTTTTTTTTTTTCCAGATTGAGATGAGCACCCAAACCAATGAAGAGAAAAAAAAATCAAGGAAAGAAATCAATGCCTTCAAAGTTCTTTCGAGTGTTGGACCAACCATTTGTGACTTAATAGAGTATAAGGCTAACCTAGTTGTGAAATGACTTTCTGTAAGCTCATAACCGAATGTGCTGAGTCAGCACCATTCGGTTATGGCAGTTATGGTAGTTAACTATTAGTTGTAAAGAGCTGTTAGAAAAGCTCAAGCTATATATATATATAGCTTCATGTAATCAGAGATTCATACAGAAAACATAGAATCATTGAACTATCCTCTCTCTCTCTGTTCTCTCTCTTCCCTCTCTTTCACTATCAGTTTCTATTCGATTATGACTGTCTAAATTACTCTCTTCTCATTCAAGGATTTAGTAGGCTGACTGCTAAGAATTAATCTTATATTCAAGAGTCCAATAAACTCTAATTCCAAAACCCTTCCATGCAATTCTGAACTAAACAATTCCTTTAATGAGAATCACGTTTCCTTGTAAAGCCAATTGCTACTTTTAGGGTATCAATCAGTCTGGAAAAGGAATATGAACTTAATTTACCTAGTATTTTGATCCTAGACCTTTTCCATTTGATCCATATAATCACATGCATTTTATTCTTGTTTTTCTCACTGCTAGAGATTTGATGTTTTTTTTCTTTACTTGTAAACATTAACGTTACAATAGCACAAAAATAATCACACAGCATGAAAAGGCAACCATTAAGAATATGTGTATACCATGAATTATGATGAGAATAAAGACACACCACGGACTAGCTATTGCATAATACAGTGGGGTGCTGATGGAAGCAAACTGATCAAGACTTAAGAGGCACCATTACAATGCAAGTACCCAGCCCAAGTGAAAGGAGTTGATTAAAAGTAAAATGGAACATGTTGAATTGAAAGGTTTTTAGATAGAGAATGAGGAGAAAAAGAGATAAATAAACTAACAAATAGTAAGACTGATATTGATTTGATGTGGTGATAATGTGATTACAAAAGACAACCCTAATAGTCCTATTTATACTAAAAGTAGAATCCTAGTCCTAATCAATTAGAGAAACAAATCATAAAATATAAATAAGAAATAAATCCTAAAAGATCATCTAGGTTCTAGGATACTCTAAAATATTCTAGGATATGAAAAGATCTTATCAGATATTTCTCAGATTTTCTAACAGAACACGACATATAATAGATAAGGAATGTGTAAACTGTAAAGGAGAAGATATGGCATATGATAACATGACGGAGAAGGAACAACATTCAGAGAATGAGAGACTTGCGGTTAAGTAGCACAAACCCAAGAACCGGGAGTGACATGAAGTGACAAAAGTGGAAAATGAGCAATTGTCTCTGACAACGATCAAAAAAGCAAAGCAAGATGGAAGACATTACTTAATAACAACTCATGATCAGAGTTTGTCGTTTCTTCTCGATTCTAAGAGTTTACTAGCGTTAGAGTATAGACTGAGCCCAAGTTTCTGGTTCAATTGAGTTTCAAACAGCAATGAGAATACTTCAATTGTAGTCTAGTCTATCATTTCAGCCCACTGCAAGCATGTGAAGAAGCTAGAGAATTCAATTTTAAATGTTTAGCTGATCTTGTACAATTCTTAGAGTTTGAGTGCTGCCTTTTAGAAAAAGGCAACCTAAAAACGGAGTAAAAACCAAAATTCACTGAAGGTGACATTGAGGGGTTAATTGTGCTAGATCTAGGACTAGCTAAAAGCAAGCTTTTATGCTAACAAAAAACAACTTCAGTCCACTAAGTGAGGTCAACTACATTTATGCTACCATAATTAAGGAGAAAACTTAATTAGATGACTTCTTAAGGAAAATTGAAAACCACTACATTAGAAGGAAAAAGAATAAATATGTCAGCATAAATATGTCATAAGAATGGCGTTGTTATGCACAAGATCATTTGAGCAACACTTTTTTGTCATTTATTCTTGGGACACAATAAAAGACTCCTCAAACTGACCTCAACCTTGAAACTAGTAATCTGATTTGAGACGATTTATAAAAAAAGAAATATAAGAGAAGAAGAAAAGACTAAAAAGATAAGAGTATAGGACCTCCTCACAAACAAAACAGGCATAAACATCAAAAACCTAAGAAACTAAGTCATGCAACAAAGATGTCAATCCCTCTGCATATCTAACAAAGAAACACCAATAGAAAGACATTGAAGGAAACATTGAAGATTCTAGTGTTCCTTTCCAACCAAATACACCGAAGAACAGCATATACAGAACACTACCACGAATCTTAGCTTCTTAGACTGCTTTGAACATCTAGAATTGAGCGATTTTGCACATCTAGATTCTTAGACAATTTTTATAGTTCATGAGAAAACTTATTTCTTTAAAATCAGTTTTCTCTTACATTATTTTTCTTTAACCTATTTTAGTGACATATATAATTAACATATAAATATATAATTAAGATATTAAGATATAAAACAAACTAGAAGGTTAGGTAACAGAAAACTTCAAATATTTAACAATGTAAAATTTTAAGGTAACCTTTAAAGTTTAAACTACAAACCTTGCTAATTTGGATTCTTAGTTATTTTATTCTTCTTCCCTTCCTCATTTACTCTTTCTCTCTAACTTATCACCCTCGCAAAGCAAGGAAGATATTTTAAAAAAATAAAATAATATTATAACTATTTTTCAAGGGAAGCTGATTATTGTTAAGTTACAATCACATTGTTTAATTTGAATTCATTATTCATTATTTTATTCTCCTGGATTTTCAGTCTTGGTCTCTATTTAAATAAAAATAATTTCAAATTTTGTCTATTTTTTATAAAATATTGTTAATTCAGTGCATGATCAGAAATTTAAAATTTAGGAAGTATTGGGAGTAGAATAAATTTGAAAGAGAGTGCCATTGAGAGATGAAAAATTTAAAAGCAATTACTGGGAAAAAACTATTAATAAGAGCAAAACTAAAATTTAGAAATTTCAAATCACATATAATGATGCACGTCTATTTAGCCATATGGCATCTATTAGTGGAGCCAAATGACAAAAATGCAGTACACATTGGAAAAAAGAATTACACATAGCAGATTAGAGTAGAAAATTACTTTAATATATAATAATGTAAAATTCTTTTACTGGTAGTTGAATTTGTGTTGCAAGCACATTGCTATGTGGACTGTTCTTTTGGGGTAACATAGTGACCAAATTGCTTCTCTTTATTCACTATTTTGTCTTAGTTAGTTAGTTAGTTAGTTAGTTAGTTGTTATTTATTATTGATTCAATTTTTCTAGAAGCTAAACTACTGAACTTTTGTAGCATTAATTCTCCCACTTCTCTTTTTTTGCAGAAAAATTGTAGAAATAAATTCCTACTTTTGCCAAATTTAAGTGTTGGGATTTAAAAGATTTCACAAGTTAGTTAATTCAGTAATTCCAAAGCATGGCTTTGTTACTGCTGTGACTACTCACACTGCCACCCTAAAATGAAAATCACAACTCCATAATTCATAGTTCCATGTATTACAACCTAGATATGCACATCCTCATTCTTCCAAATGCTAGCACAAAACGCAAATGAATAAGTCCTTTCAATATTACAAAAGTAGTTAAAAGTACTGAATTTTACCTTCAATTCAACAATAATTCTACGAGAATGTCACAATTTTTTTAAATCATTAGCCTAGGTTTGAGGGATAGTTCCACTATCTATAATATCCTGCATACCCTTCATGAAACTCTTGAAAGACTACTAATCTTCAGAATCTAACATAAAGTCAATCAGCAATCTAATTCTTGAATCCAATATAATCTGCCAAAAGAATGCATGATGCAAGACAGATAAGCAGAATACAATGCCTCAAATGGTCAAAGTCACTACTTTGTAAAAGCATTCAACCAATGAATATTCTTTTCAATTTACCCACTAATTCTTCTGGTAAACCATGAAAAACTAACACAGATTTCTCATTCCTCTCAATATCTGTCCGTAAGTTCTTATAATAAATAATATGTTTTGCAGGTAAGATCACAACACGACATCCAATCTCAATCATCGTCTCAAAAGCACTATTGTATCACGACAAAAGTTAAATAGGATGTATTTGAGTTTTCAAAAATCAACCACAGAAGTTGCAGAAAATTGAATTACAAAAGTCTGGGCAAGCGCTTTCATTACCTCATAAACAGTGAATCCGACTTCAACTGGTCCATTCTTATAAACTTCTGCCATGATATCATAAGGATCAGATTTAATCCTATATGCATTGACACTATAGTGTTTTGACTTCTTCCAAAGCAGGTTCCCATTTACACACTTTCTAACACACTTGGGAGTTGGATATTCTGGCTCACAACCAGGATGAGAACAGCCAATTTGATCAAAGTATGGGTCACACTGCCACATGTAAAAAAAAAAATTATGCTGATCTTGAGAAAGTTAAAAAAAATAAATATGATATAGGGATAAGTTGGTAAATAAAAGTCTTCAGCAAAACATTAGCATCAATTGAAGGGAAGCTCTTCGTGAAGGAGCCTAGGATTTCTTCTCTAACCAATAACCATTTTTCATTGATTTGCCCCAAGTAGAAACCAACTACCAAGGCAAAATGAAAACTCGTTACCTCTTCAGTGACAACACCATGATGGGCTAAGTATCGCCATGCGTATATGGGTTCTCCCCCATCACAACCAGATCCACACAAAAAGCCACAGCATGCAAGAAGGTCATTCACAGAGAGAGAGATATTCTGCAGTAAAGTTATACAAATAGAGTATAAATTCCTCTATCAAGCCCCTTGGAGACTACAAATTCGTGGATAATAATACACGCAGCCACAGACTATTAGCAATATAACAGAAAGTTAATGTTGTTTCAGCGAGAAATTTTCATTACCACATTGAAATGAACGCAAAAGCGATCTGATAATGATTCAACAGCACCAAATGCCCAACAGGAACCACAGTGACCCTGAATAATCATCAGTACAAGGATCAGCTACAAACTTTTTGAACCTTGACTGCATGTAAAGCTGCTAATAAGAGAAAACAAAAGAATTACCTGATCTTTAATGTTGAAATTGATTCCCAATCCATTTTATTGTCAACAAGAAAAAGAAAAGTCAGTGCGTCCTTCTAAATGAACCATTTTATTAGGAAAAAATTAAGGACAAGGAGCAAGTGAATGACCAAGAATTCTTCCGATAGTGCTACAATGTGACCAAGCTGTCCTTGCATCAAAATTCTTCGGCAATTTCAATGATTTAGGATGAGTTATAACAGGTGTACTCCTCAGTTCCTTCCTAGTTGTATGTTTGACTCCAAGAAGATGCTTAAATTGTGCAACCTGCACATCAAACACAATAAGTTGGAAACTCAAAGCATATTAAGTAACTAATAAGCATGTGCAAGTTAGAGGGTTAATAATAATGGTTGCTGAAAAATTAGGTCTAGAATTAGGGAATAAGGATAAGAGAGATGGTTATAGATTGAACAATTATTGAAGGATATAATGTGATTGATGCGATGCAATGTGATACAAAAAATAAACTCAAGAGTTCTATTTATACTAAGAGTCCAATTGGTATGCACTGTCAGTATAACACTTTCATCCAATCACAAATCATGATATGAATGACTTTTAAGATAGTTAAGATAAGAAACAAACATTTTTAATGATATAACAATTTATGGTTTGTTATTAGTTTTAAAAAATTTTACACTGACAATACATACTAATTAAATCGTTATACTAATAGTAGAATTTTAGCACTAATGACATAAAAACAAACCTTAACATAATGTTTGGTTGAAAGGAAATGGAGGGGATAGGAGGGATTTTTAAAAACTTTTCTTGTTTGGTTAAATTTTTTTGAGGAGAGGGGAAGGAAGGGAATAGAGGGGAGCTAAATCCTTCCTCACTCAATTTTGGTCCCCTCCCCTCCCCCTCCTTTGAATCAATCAGAGGTTAAGAGATCATCTAAAGTACTCTAAAATATTTTAATATACAGTAATGATGTTATGAGATATTTTCCCATATATTCTAACAATAATGATACTAATAAAATAATAAGAACAACAATTATAATAAAGTGTAGGAAAGGCAAGTTGAATCTTAACTGTAAAATTGGAGAAACGAGAATTGATTTCAGCCTTCCAACCTGCCTCTGGGTTTTCATTAATCTGTTTAGCAATAGACTCCTACATGATAACATTAAAAAAAAAATTCATCAATACATAACATGAACCCAATATCCAAAAATTCATCAAAAAAATAAAATCAAAGCACAAGCTATAATAATATTAATAACAACACCATTCAAGTCTAAAATCTTGTCCACTTGTTCTTCTACTCATTTATTATTACAAATTATTATGGTAACGATGCAAATAAATTAAACCCTAGAAGCTTCAAAACGTAATCACCTGGAGAATACGAGAGTTGAGCTTCAAACTAGAAAGGTGTTCTGTTTCTGCCCCAGCGATCTGTAAAAAAAAAAAAGCGCAGTGATTTCAGAACTTAAACAATAACTAAGGTGTGTTTGGAAAACAGCTTAATTAAGTAGTTATTCAATAAGTAATTTTTTTCAAATAAGCTAAACACCAGAAGAGTGAATAATAGGAATTTAAAGCCTGAAACAGAGAAAAATGAGGTGAAAAAATAAATTAATTACGTGGAGATAGGAAGCGGAGAAAGCTAAGAACAAAATCGCCAGAGGCAGAAGGGTGGAACCCATTTCCAATTCCGAGTCTCTCTCTCTGTTGTCGAGTCTATGGATTAGATAGAATGAAAATGGATTGAAGGATTGAAGAGTTTGGGGACATAATTTTAATTTAATTTATTTATAGATAGATTGCTTAAAGGGAGGGTTAAACTCAACTGCGTGAAAGGGACAGGCGTGGAAAAATCATTTCTTGCACAGTGTGATCATTGAAAAACTAATAATAGAATATGCATGTGGACGCAAATAAAGCCACAAATGAACTCAACACCTAGATTTTTTTAATATGTTCATTGATTGTGCAATGGAAAAGATTTTTAGCTGTCTTTGGGATAATGTTAAAAGAATTATCTTATTTGGGTATGGAAAACGGGACAACAATAATAATACAATAATGTACAATTAGCTAATAATGTTCAAGATTATGATGTGATTAATGACATATCTAAGATTCTAAGTCGATTAATGAGTAACTCGTTAAACAATAACTTAGTTAATAATATACAGAATTTTGGTTAATACTATCTATCTCCGGACTTATTTATAAGTAAAATTAACTAACTTCATAATTATTAAGGAAGTTAGTGAATTTAGTTTAATGATCTTGTTTTATGTATAAAAAATGAGTTATAATTAATAAACTACCTTTTAATTATTTTCCGAATATGCAATGCTCTTGGAAAAGTAAAAGGAAAATTGATTGGATTGGTTAATTGTCTTGACTTTTGGAAAACTGACATTAAATAAAATTGAATTTATTGACTTTTGCTTATATTTGAGTCCATAAGATATAGGTACTTTTTTTCTTATAATTAAGTCCAGAGGAAGTAAAACTTAATGAATGATTCATTAATCATTCATCTTGTTGTACCTTCTAATCAATTTCAATTTCAATGTGCCATTAATTATGATTTTAAATATTGTTAATTAATTATTGGTTGTTTTTATTTTTTATGTCCAAATAATATTTTTGATATTATAAATGTATATTTAGTTATCTACCTCCGAGTATACATCTGAAATAAAACCAACGAGTTCTTGATATGGAGGCGAAGGTAAATTTGCAATTGATAAATTATAATCCAAACATAACTTTTATTGAAAAGAAGGTTGTGTATGATTTCTTCATCTAAAAAAGAATAAGAATGTATTTGAGAAAGCTGGAAAAAAAAAAGATTATGCTGATAATCGATTATTGTGATAATCGATTATAATCAGAATCTGTTTTTATTTGGGCTGTTTGCTGAAAAACGATTTTAAGATAATCTATTTTTTTTTAGTGGTGTAAAAAAAATCACTTTTACATAATAAATTACCAAAAAAATATGACTTTATATTAATACTTTTTAATGCACTTTTTAACATTGTAACTTTTTATTTTCAATTTTTTATCATATAAAAAATTGAATGAAATTTATAACATTTTTTCATGACTATGAAAACATGTTAAAATATATTATTTTTAGAATAATTAAACAAAGACAATATATATTCTAATTGAATAATATAAAGGATTTTAACATAAAATATATATATATATATCTTTATTTGAATAATATTGAGAAAGTTGTATATAGTTATGCACGGGTCATTTGAATATTAGTCATGTGCTAGGTCACTTCACATGCATTGCTAGTCATTTGAATAGTAATCATTGGGGTTAACACGAAATATTCAATTTATCATTTCAGCACAAACAAAATAAACTATCTAATTGTCCTCTCTATTAGATGGTAACAAAATAAATTTTTTTTTTTAAAAAAAAAAGCTTTTTTAACAAATAAGCTTGACACCCAAACAGAATAGATTTTTTATAAAACAACATTTTACAAGAAAAACAGTTGAAAGTGGAATAATCTATTTTCCTGAACACACTCTAAGTTCTGGACTTTCACGTGAGAAACATGTGGAATGTGGTTCATTTTTTTTGTGTGACATGATTTAGGTGAGTTGGGTCCGATGGTTCATCTAGGTCAAGTTAGGTCTAACGGTTCAAAGAGCGTTTATAAAGGTACTTACAAATTTCCTACCAACGAGGTCATTACATCGGTAGTGGGATTCGAACTCACGGTCTTGTGAATTATGAGCCTTATCCTTGCCAACTGGATCAACTTTCATTGGCGGTTCATTTTTTACCTCTTCATTATGTTCTCTCTATTTACCTTCTATTTAGGAGAGAGATAGACACAAATAAGATAATTGTGTTTTAAACTTTTTTTTATCATTTAAGAAAAATTAAATAATTAAAATCCTTTTTATATCTGTCTCTCTCTTAAATAGAAGGTAAATGAAGAGAAAAAATGGAGATAATATTTACTTATATGAGAAAGGTTTTATTGAAGATAAAATAAAATAAACATGAGATGACAATATAAGTTTTGTCCAATAAAAATCAGTCTTAACCTATTAAAAATAAAATAAAATGTCTTTGGATTTGAGAGAATCATAAGAGGACAAAACCAGCACACCCAACAAAATTAGACTATTCCTCATTTCAAGACTGGATATTTTTTTAGCGAGTAATGATATTTGTATATCCAAAATTAATACCTAAAATTGACACCTTGATTAATCGGTACAAATATTTGGTTAATTCAGTTTATTATATGATTAATCATATGTAAATATTTGGTTAATTCATGATGACCCATTAATCATATAAATAAATGAATTAACCAGATATTTGCATGTGGTTAACCAAATATTTACATGGTTATGAAAAATAAGCTTCATATAACCCATTAACCATATAATGAACTGAATTAACAAAAAATTTACACATAATTAACCAAGATATCTACCTGAGTGTCAAACCCAGGTGTGCAAATATCATTACCTTTTTTTTAGCCTTTTCTCAAAAATATCTCCTCTTCATCATGTTACATACTGATGACAGGTCTAGAATCAATTTGGGAATTGGCCATCTCCATCATCCCAATTCCCGAAAAGTATGGGCTTCCGGCTAGTGCTTGACTGGTTGATCCGCACACTTCCTCGTGAACGGGCACTGCTATTTACACCTTGTAAATTACTATTTGTACTTTGCAGGTTCAATTTGAATTTTATTTTTTCAAAAATACCCTTTTCACTCACTCATCTTTAGTAATTTTTTACGTAACATAACTTCCAGAAATTACTTTTCGGAAGCTTCCGAAAAATGAAATTCGGACACTTTTTACACCTCCGGAATTCAAAATCCGAATGCATAAATTGCATATTTTTTACAATTGTGCATCCGAAAATAGTTTTCCGGAGGTGTAAAATTTAACACATCCGGAATTTACTTTTCAGATATATAAATTATACATCCGGAAAGTAAATTCCGAATGTGCCCGACTCTTCACACCTCATTTTTTCTCCTCACACCTGATTTCTTTTTTTTCCTTTCCTATTCTTCCAAAATTGTCCTCTTCTCCATTTCTCCCCCCAATGGCCAACATCACATCTGGAAAACCTTGCGCCACTCACCTCCTCCAAATTTCAATCACTTTAGTGCTTTATTGTCTGTTAACTTTCAGATCGCAAAATTTTTAGGTGCTTCTAAAGGTTTCTATGCATATTTTAAGTTCCAATTCTTCTCCAAGATAGAAACCATGAACGACGGACCAAGCCCGACAGAAATAGAAATGATGGCTTCCTATTGCTGGTGCTCCTCTCATCCTCTGTGCCTCTCTGTTAAAAGGCTGTTGCTTCTTCTTCTTCTATGCGTCTTCTTTCTCTCAATCTCTGCTACATTGTTTTGCTTTTTTTTTTTTTTTGTAAAAATGTTTTCTTCTGAGTCGTCCGGATTGCATTTTCCGGAAGTTACACAAACTCCCCAGAAATAGTTATCCGGATTTGAGTTTCCGGAACCGCCGCCAGCCACCACGGCTTCGCCATCGCGTGACGCCACCACACACGAATCGTCCGTGTTTTGTACAAATCCGGCCTCGAGACTGCCGCCAGGTGCTCCAACACCACCGTGCGCAAACTGCACCGCCAGTCTGAGCCGGAACCGCCGCGAGCTGGAACCAGGCTTCTCCATCAGTCTCGCACGTACAGGTGAAGAAGGAGGGTATTTTTGGGGGAAAAAAATTCAAAATAAAGTTGCAAGGTGCGAGGAGTAAATTTGCAAGGTGTTAATAGCAGGGCCCCTCATGGACTTGCACCGATCACGTGCACTGCAGCGGTGCAGGGAAGGCAATAGATCAAGTAATTCTAACCGATTCATCCAAACTTGATCCGATGGGCGATGGATACCTGTTGTATGCTTTGGACCGGGTTTTGAGAAACCCATTAAATTTGTGGATATCCCAAACAGATATGTTGATAGGCTTATTTCTATGAACTTGGAGCTGATTTGATCATAGCCCAACTAATACTTCAAGGAGAAAGTAACCTAACCTGATATGTGTATTATCTATTTTTTATTTTATTTATTTTATTTGATTTGATAAATATCGTCTAGCCCATGCATTGCATGGGTTACACACTAGTAAGAATTAAAATAACAAGTTTTTAGGGGAAAGTGATGTAATCAATGTATTGAGAAGTGTGATTGTTTGTTTTTTAATAAAACCTTACTTTTCTTTAATTCCATAATCATTGTCCAGAGCCTTAGGACACTGATTAACAAGACCCTTATGTAAAATAGTAATTCAAATGTTATATATAGTTAATTCATATAACTTTATAAGCATCAAATTAAAATAAGATATATGGGTTTCATTTATATGTATCGTCAATGTAAAAAAAAATTGCATCGTCAAATAACTCGAAATTGTCATATCATTAAAAATGTTTAATTCCTATTATAACTACCTTAAAGATTACATATAGGATGATGACATGTGATTGGTTAACAGTTAAAAAAAAGAACTTACAATAACAATATATATCCAAATTAAACTCAAGAGATATGTAATGTAATAATTTCTTAAATTTGGGTTTTTGACCAAACTAGGCAATTTCATAAATAATTTACCAGTCTGTGATTGTTTTTTCTCCTCTTTGTTTATCATTCTCAACAGCGCGAAGGAAGCACTGAAGCACAAGACATTCCACTCAGCTATTTGTTTCTTCGTCGCCTCATTCGATCTAAACACATTTTTATCTTCCTCATTTCTTTTGCCATCTCATTCTCTGCATTCTCTTTGTCGTCTCCGCTAACAAGAAGACAATAGACAAAACATAAACTGCTAGGTTTGCATTTTTTTTTTTTTGGGGTGATATTCTTTGCTAGGTTTGAATTTTTTGAGTGCCAAGAAGTTGCACGTTTTTAGGCTAATTATTATTATTATTATGTTTTTTCCATAAGCCTAGAATCATTATGCATCTGGCGCAATGTATCTCCATGTGAACCGCAAAAAAATTATATATATATATATATATATATATATATATATATATATATATATATAAGGCAAAGCCTACCATTAGGTAGTAGCTTTAAGGGTTGAATTTTTTATTATTAAATATATTATATAAAATTAAAAATATATATTTAATTATAATCGGGTCAATCATAATTAGACCAATGAAATCTGAACCAATATCTTCGATAGTTCAATGTTCGATTCAGTTTTTAAAACATTACTTTCAAGCCTTTAGTATTTAAAATGAAGGTTTAATTTGTTCGGTAAAAAAATAAACTTCAATTTTTTTATGTCAAGTTATTAAAATAATACTTATTTTGCATTATAAATAACCAAATTACTGTCTTAAATGTTCAGAATGACCAGCTTAATGTCTTGTTTTTGTTAAAAAGATCAATTTTGTATCTAGGTTTTTTTATTAAAAAAATATGCTACTAATATGTGAGGAATTTGTAAATTATGAGAAGAGAGTCCCCAAAAACATTATTGTTTTTATAAAAAAATTAATTCAATTTTCACTAATTAAACTATTATGGATTTAAGTTTTATGTAAGGATAATCCTTATTTAGGAAAAGGAAATGGTGCCAAGAAATGTAAAAATGTCAGAATCTTGATTTTCATTTTTGTTGTTTTATTCTAAAATACACATGTTAATTATGATAAAAGGACCAATTTTACGGGACAAAGGAGTGTGTGGTTGTGTGCACCTTATATACAACAAAACACACTTTTAACGGCAATTATTATGATTTTTAGCAGCAATAATAATGGCCACTAAAACTTTTACCGGCAATTACCAAATTAGCCGGTGTATCCAATGTCGCTAAAAGCTTTCCCGGCAATTATAGAAAATGTTGGTAAATACCCAATTAATTGCCGCTAAAAGTTGAAAGTTATAGCGGCAATTATTATCGGCAATTTTAATTGCCACTAAATGTGATTTTTTGAATTACCATCTAAGCTCATTTACTAGCTTTTTTTTATTGCCGCTAAAAGTTATAGTTGGCTTTTCCTTTGCCAATCAAATTATACATGATTTGAATAGTATAAGTTTTAACAACAATTATATTTGCTCCTAAAAACTTAAATAATAACATACAAATGTTCCAAGTGAATACACCACTTGAATAAAAAAATAGTCAATATAGTACAAAATAAATAAATAATCAATAGTTTATAACCATTTCTTCAGCTCTTAATCATAATGAAGTTGTCCACCTCGAGACTTTTGAAAATCATAATGTATGAACCTGAAAATAATAGTAAATTAATAAGGTTGTAACTATAAGATGGGAATCTGAATTAAAAAAAAAACGGAAAGTAATGACTCACTATATAGGTATCAAAGCTGAAACTGATCATTAACAATCACGATAAAATGGCTGACTTGCATTTGGAAAGGGCTAGATACAAATAATTAAAGGTGGATCTGTGATAAAATGGTTGACTGAAGTATCTTTGAAAGATAACAGTGTATTGATAACCAATTGGTTAACTATCTTATTGATAACAGAGTATTAATCCATTGTACAAACTCAGTGCAAACTTTCCAAAATAAAACAATAGGAATAATACAAAAATAAAAAAATACAGCAGCCAACTAAGCTTTGCTTGATTTTAGTTTCAAAATCAAACCTCTACATTAAAAGGATATCATTTGAAGATGAAATATGATTTACAAATCCTATCAAAGGTGTTTGGACCAGTGTTATTAAAACCGGACCGGCCCGGCCGGTCCGACCAGTTGGACCGGAAACCGGACCTGTGGCCGGTCCGGTTATGATGTCAGACCGGTTAGACAATTGAACCGGTGCTGACATCATTAACTCGGCGCTGAACCAGGTTGAACCGGTGTAAACCGACGACTTGACTCGCCGAACTGGACCGGATACTGACGCCATCACGCGGCAATGCTGACGTCATACTGCTGAAATGAATATCACCATGCATATTTTTTCCAAAATGGCACGGATAGGACTCAAACACGGGTAGTGGGAGTTGAAGCACAGGAACCGTGCCACGAGACCATGATGCCTACTTGTGATATGTTTGGAAATTATTATATATATACATAGTTTTATTTAAATTTTAATTTTTTTAAATACATACTGGTTCAACCAGTGACCCCCGGTTGAACCAGTGACCCATTGACCCAATGCCCTGACCGAGTCGATCACCGGTTCGGTTTTAATAACATTGGTTTGGATTTACAAGTAGTGTTCTTCAAATAATCCCATCCAAACAAGTTTCATACAATAATTCACTTGTATATTAAATGAATTTGAATTCTTCTGGAATACAATAATTCACTTGTATAGTACACACAAGCATTAAGGTAAGTAGAATCCATATGCAACTAATATCAAGTACATACTTACTTTTAGAAGATGTAAAAGCATTTTAAAACTGAGAAAGAAAAATTCAGTTTGGAAAGCTAATAGGTGAACAATACCTAAACAATATCTACAATTGCCTTTCAGATTTTCTTGAGCAATTGAAACTAAATTCTTCACATCCTCTCCATTCCTCACATCACATTTAGTGCGCTGCAGGTAAGGGTGGGAATAGGCCAGGCCGCCCGACTGGGGCCTATGGCCTGGCCTGCTTAAGGCCTGGCCCGGCCTGTTTAGTAAAAAAGCCAGGCTCAAGCTTTCTAAAATGCCTTTTTATTTAAAGAGGCCAGGCCCAAGCCTACAGAAAAGCCTTTCTGGCCTATCAGGCCAGCCTGATTATATATATATATATAAATTAATATAATATAATATTTAAATAAATTGAATTTTAATTTTAAAATTTTACTGACTCTTGGACTCTCTTATTTTCTTATTTCAGATTTAGAAACCCTAGCCCTTTCCTAAAAGTTCGACCATGTCCATGTCTCCCTCTCCCATTTTCTCAATGTTCCATTCTAAAATGTTCGACTAAAATGTGTGGCCATGACTGCTTCCAACTGAGCAGTCGTCCCCTTCACTCCGCCTCTCGCCACGGTGGTCCTGCTGGCCGCTCTGGTCCGCTTTGGTCTGCTTGACGCACGCTGCGTTTTTTTCGCCGCCGCCGTGGTGGTCCGTTTGTAGTGGTCGACTGGTCGGAGAAGAATGCTCAGCAACATAGGTAAAGTGAAGTCTGATATTCTGTCCTTGGTTCCTATTATTTTGTTGTGGTCCCGAGTGATGCCATGGCGAAGGGATCCAATTTCAAATTCCAAAGTTCCAAACCATCTCTATTTTCAGATCGGAACCAAGGTCCAGTACGGCAGTCCACGCGAGGGTACATAATGGATCTGGGGCTGCAAAGAGCTCGTACAATGTTGAGGAAAACCATCTATATCTACCAAGTTTTGCTTTATTCAATTTTTCAATTGATAAAATGGTATCTTCATTTTTTGTTTTTGATAAAATGGTTACTCGTTCCTACTGCTATGTTTCTCTGTTTAGCATTTGAATTATTAAAGAATATACATTGTAGCATTTCATTTTTTTTAGTAGGCCATTTTTTTTAACAAGCCAATTTTAAATAGGTCAGATAAAGAACTTGACCTGTTTAAAACCTATTAGCCTGTTTAGAGATAGTCTAAATGGCCTATTTGAAGGCCATAATCTGAAATAGGCTTTTAAAATGGCCAACAGGCCAGGCTCGGCTTTTAAAAAGGCCAGGCCAGGCTGAAAATAAAGCCTTTGATAGGTAATAGGCCAGGCTTAGGCTTTCAATTTTTTAAACAGGCCAGGCCTATTTAAGCAAAGCCTGGCCTGGCCTATTCCCACCCTTACCTGCAGGAAACAGAACGTGAACATAAGAAAATAGATTCCAACATCAGCATACTTCTCATTCCAATAGCAAAGTCCAATCAGCCCTGCAGTTTTGACCAATAAATGACCATATTTCACCTCAATAGCCAATAAAGCAATACCTTCTCCATTGTAACATTTATACAAACATGTTGCACCCACCACAAGAACCCAATTCAATCACCTCAGTACATATCAGTAAAGTAAAAAGAAGGGCCTCCAAATCAACTATCACTTAAATATCTCAAAGTATAAAAATAATCGAAGATAAAAACAAAAGAAAGTAAGTGGATTAGGTGAACCCGAGAACTTACAAACAAAATCATCTTCTTTGAATAAGGTAATTCTTTGAAGAAGGTAATATTATCTTAACCCCAATCTCCTCTTTTATCTTTTTTCGTGTGGATCCCCTGAAACTGTATTAAGAATAAGTAACAAGCATATAATCTAATTTACATGTCATTTGCAAAATCATCTACTCTTACCCTCTGATAACCACAAGGTTCATATAGTTATATCCCATACAGCTTTAGCTACGTGAATGCCAAGTCAAAACTATTTGAAACTCCTAATATGCATTATTATTTTCATTTCCAGCTTATATTATCTAAACCCACATTTTCTCTAGTCCTTTTACAACCATTAAAACATAAAACTAGTTTTTACCCTTTTCCTTTAATGAATCGAAATAGAGAAGCACCTACCTGCACAACAAGCACAACAAGACAGAGAAAAAAAGGTCAAATCTTTTGATTGTTCAGTGCAAAATCGAAAAAGAGAAGCAAATGGAAGTGTAGGTAAAAAGGAGGATGAAGAATATATTAAGGAGAAAAAATCTTTCCTTATCCCAATCAAACAGTTAACATGACATCCATCCCGTTTATAAGTATACACCTAGAGTTTCCATATAAATACAAAACCCTTAAAAGTATTGACTGCAAACCATCAGAACTATAGCCACTTGATTACCACTTGCAAGAAGAGTGTTTTGCATGTCATATGTGTTAGTTTAATCAGAATGCCTTCCATTTACTATAAATTTTAATTTACAAAGAGGCCCTAAATTATAGCTTTCATAATTCAACTAATTTCTGATAATAGCCTCACATAATGTCAAACGACTTACACTAGGATGCTTTGCCTCCTGGAGCAATGTTTCACAGATAACAACACAGAAGACAAACCTTTTATATTCTTATTGAAAATTAAGAATCAAACACTCTTATTATAAGTACAACCTTCAACCAAATATATATATATATATGTAGAGAGATAAAGAAAGAAAGTCAAAAAATGAAGAGAAAAAAGGAGACAATGGCAAGCATTCTTAATTGTTAGCAGGTATAATGAGCTCACCTGTCTTCATGAAAGAGATCCAACCCTTCCTCTTTTGTAATAAGCTGCATAATTCAGATAAAACCAACCGTCTAAAAAACAGTAACTTCCAGATGAAAATTGAAAATTTAAAAACCACAACACTAACTGTTATCAATAATCTGAAGCCAATTGGACAAGTAACATTAAGACAAAAACACATAAAGTACATATCATCAATGTGTGAAGCTAGAAATCCACATTCAGTCAATTTGCTTTTCATGCACAAGTGGAAGGAATACAGGTTTGCCAAAATATGTAAGCAGGGCAGTTCTACATTTTATTTCAGCATCAATTGCTTCAAATAAATTGACCAGTAAGAGACAAATGCTTCCCACCGCTCAAATATCTTCAAACCAAAAATAGTAATGCCTATGCTTAGGTAATTCCCCATAGAAGCTCATGCATTTTAAGGCCAAAATTCAAGGTGTAAGCCCAAAACCAAATTAACATATTTATTATCACCTTATTATTTGATAGACATACTATACTATAATATTACTTTCCTTCCTACATCCAAGTGCTTTGTTAAACTTCAAGATTTTCATACTTTAATTGTGTATTTCTCATGTCAATTAACACCACCATTATGCATGATTTGAAGTTTAGGATTTTATTGTCAATGAATTGAAGCTACAAACATTCTAACTAACCAAAGTAATATTTTCACCTATTTTCCAAGACAGCAAAACCATCCTCAAATTCACAAATATTATCACTTCATATGCAACAAACTACAAACCTCTTCTTGGTTTTCTCTTGACGGGCAACAACATCACCGTCTGAAAAGTCAATTTCTGTACCAGAAAAAGGGTTGTGTCAACCAGTAATGCATGTCATACCAAAAAAAAAAATACAACAAAAATTGACCAAAAGAACTCAACAGTTACAACATTGTAAATGAATTTATGAACAGAACAAAAATCATAAACAAGAAAGGAAGGTAAGAGAAAAGGGAAATTTGAAAAAGAAGAATAAAACCTTTGATTGGACAAAAGGAATTCGATGGGATTACGAGGAAAATCATCGATGAGACTGAAATTGAGAAAATCGTGAGATGAATCCATTCGCAATTTGGAGCTTTCATGAAAACAAATTGAAAAAGTGAAATCAATGAAAGATAATTAAAATGTAATGGATTTGCTCAACTGCAATCGAGAAGAAGAGGAAATCAAAGCGAAAAGTCAAATCAAAATGATGAGCTTCAGATTTTTCAAAAATCAAAGTGAAGAGGAGATCAAAATGAGAGGATTCAGATGAAACCTCACCTCCAAATCGCAGATTGGGGAAGAAAGAGAGCCTGTAGAGATCGAGGCAGAGATAGCGAGCGAGCATGAGAGATCAACACAGAGAGATCGAGCTTGAGAGAGCGAGCATGAAGAGAGCGAGAGACTAAGATAGACTGAACCCTAAACCAGAAAGAGACTGAAGACTAAACGAGAAAGAGCTAATAAAAATGAGTTAAATTGATGAAAGTGGGATTAGTTGGTATAAGATAACTTATTAATGGCTAATATTCATTAGTTACCAAAATTTTAATTTAAAGAAAGAAATAGTGGCAATTGCTTTATGCCACTAAATAATTGCCACTAAAAATAGATTTTACTGTAGTGTTAACTATGGGTGATTAAGGAATGTATGATGATCAAAGCAGGGTGGCTCGTCCAGATGTGATTTACAATGTAATTGGAATTTCGTAATAACTTGTTTGGGGGATGCATGCCCAAGAATTGTAGTTGGTGTTGAAATCTCAAGTGATATACTGCATCTTGTGTTTTTTTCTCTTTTTGGTTTTTGTCATTATTGCATGTTTTCTTCAAATGGTGTCAAATGCATGCAGCCAAACATTCACCAAAAGGAAGTCCATTCTGTTGGAAAACTTTATGAGAGAAACAAGTTATGTTCAATCATCAAGAATAAATAATGAAAGACAATAGAGGAAGCGTACCCGAATCCATGGAGAATATAATAGAGAATTTGTGGTTCTTGGTCTTCTAAGTCAAACATGCACAAGTCCTCATAAACCATAAAGAGCATTTCCTTTCTAATGATGGGATGTTAGAAAAGAAAACTGATTGCATATAACTTGGGGATCATAACCTTTTATAATGAGTTCATGCACTTTCATGAAGAGTCAAGACTCTTAGACTTTTTCTATTTCTATTTTAGCCCATCATAAAAATAGAAATAAGACTTTAGGTATCTACACAATATTTTTCATGACAATTATGTCCTTAGCCATAAACTTTACCTGAATTAAATCACTTTAATTTGGCCAATAAAATTAATGGCCCTAACACATTTAAACATTGCATGTGTGACCCAAAATTTTCTAACAATCTCCCACTAGTCACATATGTATCCTTACAAATGTGCTAGACTTTATGAGCTCGAAATCCGCCATTATAAACCTTGGACATATCGCTATCTCGTCCATTAGTTATATCAATATATAGAACCAAAGCGGTTTTCATTATATCAATCATAACTAAACCCATCAATGATCACTAATATCAATACAACCAAATGACATAGTTTAATCATGAAATGTGCAGCATAAAAATCACATGAAGGTGATCTATAGATGTCGATTTTCAACTGGTCCTACTTTATTCTTTAATGAGATAAAAATAACCTCAGAGTGAAAATCAAACCGAAACTGTATTCTGCAGAAAATAATCTTAAAGTATATCTTCCTCAGAAAAACATCCAAATACAAACTCCCACTGGACAAATGTATCATCTAGTGATACAACACCCATTCGAGCAATATGCTCGTGAAAGAACTTGGGTGGTAAACCTTTAGTGAGTGGATCCACAACCATGGAGTTTGTCCCAATATGCTCTATAGATATATGTCACTCTGAACTTTTTCCACACCAGTAAGAAACTTAATGTCACTGCTAACTTATGGTCACAAATTAACTCTAGTGGTCTTTCAATAAATCTAAAATTCAAAACCCAATGACAAAATTCCGCAGCCATAGTCCATAATTTGTATGCCTTGCAACCATAAATAAACAAAACCTGATGTGAATTTCCAACTGTATTGGCATCCACAAAATCAGAATCAGAATACTTAATGATCTCTAACTGATCTGATTTTCCTTATGTGAGCATATAGTTCTTTGTTCTCTATTGAATAAATCCTAACCCGTTTGGCTGCTTTCTAACGATTTATTCATGGATTGCTTAAGTATCTGCCTAATACTTAACAATGTACGCTATGTCCAGATGCATATGGACTTGAGCATACATTATACTTCCTACAGTTGATGCATAGGAATCTCCTGAATCTTAAGATTTCTTTTGGGCACTGATTAAGACTAAATTTGTCTCCCTTAGTGACCGGGACATCACCTAATTGACAGTCTTACATGCCAACCTTTTGAGCAATTTATTGATATAGCTCCTTTGTGACAATCCTAGAGTACTCCAAGATTGATCTCGGTGTATCTGGATCCCTAATACAAAGGAGACGTCACCAAGATATTTCATCTCAAAATCATCAATAGAAATCTATTGGTTTCGTGCAATATGCCTATATCATTAGTCCCAAGTAATATGTCATCAACATACAATAATAGGAAAATATTCTTACTCTCACTGAAATTGTGTTGCACACAATTGCTAACAACATTTATCTCAAAACCGAATAAAAGAATTACCTGATAGAACTAGTGACATTACTGACGAGACATTTATTTTAGCCCAGATATGGATTCTGTCAATTTGCAAACCATGTTCTTTGTGTCTCCTAACACAAAGTTTTACACCTGCACCATATAGATTGTTTCGTCAATGTTGCCATTGAGAAACATCATCTTGACATCCATCTGATGAAGCTCCAAATCATAATGTGCATCAACAATCCTGATTGTCTTAAAAGAGTCATTCAATGAAACCGAAGAGAAAGTCTCTTTATAGTCAATCCCTTTATTTTGAGTATAGCCCTTGGCTACAAGACGAGCCTTATACCTCTCCACATTACCTTTGGAATCCCTTTGGTTTTAAATATCCATTTGCAACCAATGAGGCTTAAATATCCATTTGCAACCAATGAGTTTCACACATACTGGTAATAGGACAAGTTCCCAAACATTATTGTCTCGTATGAACTATTACTCCTCATTTATTGCTTCAATCCACTTTTCTGAGTTGGAATCTTGCACGACTTGACGGAAATTGATTGGATCATTTTCCATCATACCATCATTTTCCTCATGTTCCTGAAGAAATACTGCATAGTCAACCGAAATGCATTTCTCTTTTCTCTAGTAGATCGTTGCAAAGGCACTGGTTCTTGAAGCACTCGTTCTTGAGGATCTTGAGTTTGTTCTTCTAGAACAACTAATTAATCTTGAACTGGAGTTTGACCAACAATGTCTTGGAGAGGTTCTGGACTTGCTTCATCAGAAGCAACTGTATCAATCAATTCTGGAATTGTAATCGATTCTTCCTCAAAGACAAAGTCTTTAACCTTATTTCTCCCCCAAATTTAATATCCTCAAAGAACGTGGTAGTTTCCGTCTCAAAAATTGTCTTTAATTTGGAATCGTAAAACTTAAAGCCCCTGGATCATTCAGAATAGCCAGTAAAGTAGTTGCTCACTATTCAGGATTCCAATTACCTTTCATTTGGCCTATAAGGCCATGCCTCAGCTGGAAATCCCCATATATGAATTAGACTAGGCACCTAATTTCCTTGTTTGGTTTGACTGTCCTTAATGCATTCAACAGAGATATCAAAGTCTTTAAAGTCAATGGAATCTAGGATTCCATCTGACACATGTTACCCCACTCTATTTCTAGAGATGTAACCTAGGCACTTGATGCTCTTGAATTTGCACTCTTAACTTTATGCTTAGTACCATGTGATTCCACATTCAAGGGTTTTTACAATATCATGCAAATATAGATTGTCATACACCATAATAGTACCAGCTTCAACAATATTTGAATTAATAGATAAACTGAAGTGATTGTTTCCAGACGAACAATGATAACCAAATTTGTCCAATCCAAGAAACAAAAACCAAATTCCGCCTAAACGACGGTACATCAAAAGTATCCATTAAATCCAAATGATAATCAGTACTTAACAACAAACTAAAATGCCATATTTGCCTCTACTTTTACAGGCAAGACATCTCCTTCATAAATGCATCTTTCAGCATTAGTTGGCCTTCGATATTTTGGGCAACCCTTTATTGAAACACTGATGTTAGTAGTAGCACCAAAATCTAACCATCAAGTGTTTCTAGGTACTGAAGCTAAATTTACCTTAGAACGGACCAAAATGAGGAATATACCTTTCATTGCACGCCAAGCAAGGTACTTGGTACATCCCTTCTTGTCATGTCCACTCATGCCACATAATAAGCAACATTCATCACCCCTATTTTGCTTCTTTTGTGTTTGACCCTTAGCAACTACAATATTAGCGGCTTTATCTTTACTCTTATTGCCCTTGTCATTAGAGGTACTTGTCAAGTGAGCACTTTCAATTCTTTCTTGCTTCATCCTCTCTTCCTCTTGCACACAATATGAAATGAGCTCGTTAAGAGACCATTTCTCCTTCTGACAGTTGAAACCAAAACCAAATGCACGAGTAAGTCATCAGACAACTCGAGCTTTAGATCCTTAAGCTTGGAAGCAATATTAGACATTTCCATAATGTACTCCCTTATATTTCCTTTGCCCTTATACTTCATAGAAATCAAGCTTTGAAGGAGTGTGCTTGTTTCTGCCTTATCGCTTTTGGTAAAGCATTTCTCAATTTCGGCATGAAATTCTTTGGCACTTGTTATCCCATGGGATATAGCACCCCTAAATGCCTCTGGAATGCCATGCTTAATGATCATTAGACTCATGCGATTAGAGCGGTCCTACTTCTCATAAATTTTTCTCTCATCAGAGGTACTTGAGTCTGTTGGAGAAGAGGGTTGTTCCATCCTTAGTTCAAGGTCAAGATCCATGCAGCCAAGAATAATCAAGATGTTCTCTTTCCAATCCTTAAAGTTGGTACCATTAAGGACTAGAACCGAAGTTAGGTTAGCAGATATGATAGCAATAGTAGCTGAAGAGAGAACAAAATCAATATATTCACATCATAACCAAAATTCTATCATCAATAAATTCAAATAATGGCATACCCCATCTCATTAGTGCAACATTAATATCAAGTCTTTGGACAGTAATATTAATTGCTAATGATACTCTTGTTGTAATGATCAAACATTGATAATAATGCATGTCAAATAATAAACCCTTCTTTGGACTGATTTATCATTCACATGTACAACCTTATAATCATCACATGTTTACCATCATATGTGTGTATGTAATCCGGTCAAATATTAACATTCCTTTGAGCCGATTAATACCCGCATGGGTACACATACTTATTAACATTCAATATTTCTTATAAGCAATCTACACAAGAGAGGTCACTTTGGCGACTTCTCGCTTTAGTTGATTCACTTAAAATGTCAAGCAATTCTATAATCCAAAATCATAACTAATTATTTGAATTTTGATTGAAAAATGTTACCATTCAATGGAGAAAACCATTTTGAAACTGCATATCATAATTTGAAACTGTGTATCACTATTTCACCGAAAAAATAAATTGTTTTGCCCCTTATTTATTGCATCAACATATGCAAGCACGTTTTCTCCATTTAATACAATTATTTCGACGCTAACTACCATATCCAAAGCTATAGCCTTGTGGTCTACGTGCTTTCATCCAAAATCGGGGTTCCAAATTCGATCTCGATTGAAGTGTGGAAACCCTTTTCTTATTTCCCAGAAAAATACTTTTGAAAACTGAAACAAAACGTCATACGGGAATCGAACCTGTACCTTCCTGAAAAGATGCCCAGTTCCCAACCACTATACCAATAATGCATCTGCTATATATAGCGAACTTTAAAATATAAAACTATCCATTTAACATTTCATAATTGCAAAATTTCAATACCCTGTACCCCAAGGTTCGAAAATAACGATCATGCAACCATGACACCAACAACTTCAACACTGAAAGTTATCAACATTCAATATATTTGAAATAAACTTAGAAATTTCATGAAGCATTCCGCAAACTTTAGGAGAAGAACCTGAGACCGAAATACTCAAAGGACAAAATTACACAAGAATGCAAATATAAATTGTTCCAGAAAATTACAACACATGAGAAACCAACATGCAATAATTTGAAGAGCAACTTCAACCCAAATGCAACTTGACCAAATAGCATTTCAAAAGCATGGTGAATGTATACTACCAATACAAATTAAATTTGTTTCAAATCTCTAATTCAATGAAAAACCTTCAAAGAACAAGATTCCACTTTAATATGCAACCTTTGAAATAGTGAATTGCTTCTTGAAAAACGGCACCACATTCTCCAAATAAATACGTGAGAAATATTGAAAAACTTATTTCTTAATGATTCAACGTAAACTTGTGGCTCCGATACCACTTGTTGGAAAACTTTATGAGATAAACTTAAAGATGAAAACCATCATCAAATCAAAACAAGTTATATTCAATCATCAAGAATAGATAATGAAAGACAATAGCTGAAGCATACTCGAATCCATGGAGAATATAACGGAGAACTTGTGGGAACTTGTGGTTCTTGGTATTCCAAGTCAAACATGCACAATTCCTCTTAAACCATAAAGAGCCTCTCCTTTCTAATGATGGGATGTTAGAAAAGAAAATTGATTGCATATGACTTGGGGATCATAACCTTTTATAATGAGTTCATGCCCTTTCATGAAGAGTCATGACTTTTAGACATTTTCTATTTCTATTTTAGCCCATCATAAAAATAGAAATAAGACTTTAGGTATCTACACAATATTTTTCATGACAATTATGTCCTTAGTCATAAACCTTACCTGAATTAGATCACTTTAATTTGGCTAATAAAATCAATGGCCCTAACACATTTAACATTACATGTGTGACCCAAAATCTTTTAACACATTCTTCCTCTTTTGTCCACTATTGAGATCTCTCCCTAAACCCTATTTCTCATTATAAACTTATTATAATCCAAGTATCTAAAATGACAGTTTAAACACATTAAATTAAACTATACTAGAATGGTTAACAAAAGAAAAGTGAAAATAGGAGTAAAGTCATTTTTTGGTAGGTTATATAAAAAACATTTATCTTAACTATAGTTTGTGGTGTTACATAAAAAAAAAAAAACTATAGTTTGTGGTGGGATATCAAGTAGATTGTGGGTCCGTTTGTTTTAGATTTGGATAGAATTGATTTTGATAGAAATGCTTTTAAAAAAGTTGAGGTTAAAAACAATTAATTTATGTTTGGTAATAATATTTTAAAAGCAAGTTTAGAAAAATTGTTTTTATTTGAATAGAATAAAGTATAATCACTTTTGAGGTAAAATTTCTAAAAAGGACATGAATAATATAAATTTTCCTACCTATCTTTTTACATTGGCTGCATCACATTGGACCAAAAAGTAAATGGACACTTTACGTTTGAATGGTCCAACGGAAAAGCAACTCTGATTTGCTTTCACAAAAATTCATTTTGACTCCTTTCAAACACACTTTTTCTCACATTGAGTTTTACCCAAACAACATTTCTGATTGCAAACTCAATTTTTTAGAACGCAAACGGAAATTTCAGCCTCTAAAATCTGAAACAAATGAGCACTGAATAGGCTGGCAACCTATTTGGAACCATAGTGAAATAATAGAGAAGCATATTTCATCGTAAAAAGTAAAAACTACAAATAGTACCTTTATTTAAAAAGCACAATATACCCGTTTATAACGCGCAAACAAACATGTTATTCATCGATTTTGATTTTTGGGCCACTCATTACGTCTATTAAACATTTTTTTAAAAATTTAACGTGTATTGGTCTAAATTATAAGGAGCTTGATTCTCCTTAAGCAAAGTCTCAAGTTCGAGTTTTGTGAATAGAAAAAATAGGCGTTGGAAGAGCTTTGCCCTCTTAAATGGGTCTCCTGGCTCGATTTGGATTAGTTAGAGTCTAACCTGATTTTCGGATACCAAGGATCTCAGGAAAAAAAAACCATTTAGAAAAAAAATGAAATAACCTAATTACATTTCAACCCAAACCCAACCTATTAAAACCATGAAGAAATTTTGGAAAACTTTTAAACCACAATTGCAACAAAACTTGTTTTTATTTACATTCCCTATTATATTCTTCGTTACTTTCACGTTCTCTCAAGTATTTCACTAGTATAAACTATGTCGAGTATGGTGTCTCCTAATCAAAATCAGATTCATATAGGCCATAATCATCAAACTCGATATCAAAATAATATTCCAATTCTCCTCCATTTTCATGCAAAAATATTAACATTGTCACTTACATCAGAAAGTGTAAAAGTTGCGTCTGAAATAACCAAAGTGAACACAAGAAGGGGGGTTGAATTGTGTTTACCAACTTTTTCGGTTACTTAAAAAAGATTTTCGCAGGCACAGCAAGAAGGTTTGATTAAGAGAGGATTAGACGAGTGAAACGTCTAATATTAAAACAGAATAGCACACACAAATCAAGAAGGTTAAAAAGAGTTTGATAACCACAGTATTAACTCCCCAAGTTAAAAAGCTAAGACTGAAACAATACTCAAACAAATTAAAAGATAAGGGAGAAGAAATATCACTCAAGAGATTTATACTGGTTCACCCTAAAATCCACAGGGCTACGTCCAGTTTCTTGGCAGCACCAAGTTTCCACTATAACTGAGTAAATTACAGTACAAGTATTCTTTGCACACCTAGCCTCTTCAGGCTCAACACTCAAACAAGTATTCTTTTCTCACCTAGCCTCTTCAGGCTCAAAAACAGTAAGAGATAGAAGGTTTGTATAGTTAATACAACTTGCAAGTCTTTCAGATCACACTCAAAGAGTGGAATAAATATGAAGTATGAAAGACTGCGAATTTATATCTAATGATTGAGTATGTATTCAATGAAGGAATGAAGAAGTTAAATGAAGAGAGTAAATGCTTCTGTGCAGAGTTCTTTTGATATTCAACTTCTTATCTTCATCTTCATTGTTTGATCTATTTAAAGGCTTCAATCAAGAGATCCGTTTGACACAGCTTCAGAAAGTGTGTTTATCTGACTTGAGCTTTCTGAGACACCATTTAATGCCAAAGAGTCGTTCTGAGTATTCATTAAATGCTTGAAAACATTGGGCATTGTCAAGAGTGTCCAAGAGTACACTTTAAACTGAGCAGCTGTTCTTTCAGAGTATATGGCAGCAGGCTTCTTGTACTTGTTGCAGAGAGCTTTCCTCTTTCAGTGCAACATCAGTTTACTTTTCCATAAAGTACTTTCACTTTGTACTGGAATAGGCAAAAGGTTACTGCAGTGGTGCAGAGATAGCGTGTTTATTCCTTAAAACTTTGAAACAACGTTCTTTTATTCTTTGTCCTTCGAGCTATTATCCAGAGGTCTTCGAGGTCCATAAGGATGGCCTATAATTTGGAATATGGTGACTTGGACTTGATTTCTGACATACTGACTTGGTGTCAGCCATGAGAATTTTAGACGGGTGAAAGTCATCCAAAAACTTAGACGGGTGAAGGCTTGTTCAGAAACTTAGACGGGTGGAAGCTTGTTCAGAAACTTAGACGGGTGAAAGCTTGTTTAGAAACTTAGACGGGTGGTCAGCTGAGCCAAACTTAGATTCTTGCCACGTCATCAACTGAGCTTAGTCTTTCTTGAGCGTTGACTTTCTTTGACTAACTTTTTAGACGAGTGAAACTTAGACGAGTCACTGCTGAGCTTCTACTAAAAAGTAGACGGGTGAAATTTAGACGAGTGACTTCAAGTCTATTTTCCTGCACACTTATCAAATATATCAGTAATTTCATTTGGTTCAATATTACCATACTTGAACTATTTGGAATCATCAAAACATAGAGGATTTACACTTTGAATGTGTTTTAGACTTATGAGGTCTCAACATTCTCCCCCTTTTTGATGATGACAAATATCTTTTCTGATTTTATTGAACATCAAAAAGAAACAGTAGAAATTTCGAAACAGATATAAAAGATCATAGTATGTTAGGCTCCCCCTTAGTTTATGCACTAAGTAAGGACAAATATGAGGTCATCATGATATTAGAAAGAATAACATACAATAAGAAATATAAAATCATGAAAACTTAATTATATTTCCTCCCCCTTTTGGCATCAATCAACCAGAAAAAATAAACAGAGAAGATAAATTGCCAAAAGAAAAGCTCATTGCATTTAATCAAAGTCATGAAAGATTACAAGTGATAGACATCACTGACTTAGTACATTGCATGACTCAATCAAAAAAAATTTCTAAGCACTAAGAGCTAGGGCCTCCTTGGCTTTTGAAGAAAGCTTCCATCATCTGCTGCATTGCTTGCTGCTGAGCCAACATCTGAGCTTGAAATGCAGTCTGTTGAGCAATTGCTTCATCCTGTCTTTGAATGACAGTCTGCAAACTTGCAGCCATTTCATCCAGTCTCTGATGTGCAGCAGGATCAAATGCAACAACTGGAGCAGTAGAATCTGTAGTGGCCAGAGAAGTTCCAGAAGCTGATGGACAAGGAGGAGGGGTAGGAGGTAACTCTTCAACAACAATATCATCCTCAGGGTGAGGATCTAGAAATACATTTGTTGACAGAGTGGTTTCAAAATCATTATTAGGATGGAATTCCCTTAAAAAGGCATGAATTCTGTCATGATGTAGAGGGGAATTTATGATAGAAAGAAGGAACTCATAAGATCTCCTAATGAGATTTATGTGAGTAAAAGGAGCATTTTCAGGAAAGTTTATGACAGAGAAAGGGAATACCATGAAGAAGGGAGGGATAAAGTAAATAGAGGGTGAGACGGGGTAGAGGGCATAGGCTTGGCTACCTCTAATTGGAATGTCTGCCTTCTCTTCTTCTGTCAACCCAGAACTGCAGCCACCCTTAGAGAACATCTCTTTGAATTTCAGCTTCTGATCAGTTCTCTGGATAAGAGAAAACTTCTGCTCTACTGCCAGGGATATTGTCTTCTGCTTCCCTTTCAACACCATTGAGTCAGGCATTACTTTTATGGCAGTGGAGGGCTTCATGAAGATGTGAGGATTAAATAGCCATTTTCCTACTGGCTTCTGCAACCTTTCCAGCCTCACAACCTGCCTTTCAGCTTCCAGAGAAGCAATCATGTCCAGAGTCTTGCCATCAAGGTAAGAGGGACAGAGATCATCTGTTACAGAGAAGGGTGTGGTTCTGGAGGATGAGTTGTAGGGTGGTAAAGTGGCTAAGGGGAGAGGGTTGTGTCTGGTTTCAGAGGATAAGTCTGGAAAGACTATTCTCAGAGGCACTTGGCATTGGTTTGAGATATGGTCAGGAATTGGTGATTGTGGTGAGGGTGGTGAAATAGGGTTGTCAAAGTACTCAAAGTCATTGATATCCTCAGTTTGAGGAATATCAGAATGGTGAGATATTTGTGGTGAGGGTGGAGCAGGTGAGTGAGTATCAGACATGTGAGGTTCTGATGTGGTAGGGTTAGGTTCAGGAGAGTGGTGGTTAGGTGATGTATGTGGTGGAGTTTGGATTTGTGGTGAAGTATGTGGAGTGGGAATTCTTGGTGATAGAGGTGGTGTTGGAATTTTTGGTGATGGAGGTGGTGTTTCCTGAGGTGGAGGGGTTGAATCCTTCTGAGGTGAGGGTGATGGTGATGAAGATGAAGAGGGAGGCAAGACAAGTTTCCTCTTTGTAACAGTTGTCCTCTTCTTCTTAGGGATCACAGTCTCTTCTGATTGAGACTCCCCCTCAGCTTGTACTGTCCTCTTTCTCTTGAATACCTTGGTGATCTTAGGTACAGAGACAGTAGCTTCCTCAGCAGCAGCAGCAGGTTCAACAACCTGAGTAGACTCTTCTGTCCCAACAGTTTCAGCAGTGGTTTTTGTAATCTTCCTCTTCTTCCTCTGAAGCTGATCAGTAATTTCTTCAGCTGGTTCCTCAACCACTTCAGATTTAACACCAGGAATGGAAACAGTTGCTTCCATCTGAGCAGAGGCTTCAGCATTGCCATCTAGAGTAGGATTCAGGTTCATTTTCATTAGGGCCAGGGTTTTTGTGGTAATCTCAGTACAGAGATCAGTAGAAACAGCCCTTCTTAAGTCCAACTTACAAGCCCTGAAGATCCTAGTCATAACCATTCCAAAGGGATAATCTTTATCTTTTCCCTTTACAGCTTTCTCCATATGCATAAAGATTAGATCAGTTATGTCTATCTTTATTCTTTGGATAAGGTGGAATAGGGCAAACTTTTCCAATAAATTGACATGGTTTCTAGACCCAGTCCTAGGCATTACACAGTTTATAAGCAGAACATGTAAAAACCTTGCCTTGGGGGTCAGATACTTGGAGTCCATGTTGCCAGGGTTTGCAGTCCCATAGAGTACCAAATTTACATTGGCTTCCCCTTGATCCTTCATCCAGTCTTTGTAGTGCCCAGCTCCTTCCCTAGGGCATCTCGTTACTTCAGCGAGTAACTCGTGAGTGATGAAGATATGATCCTCACCAACATCCCCAGAAATCATGTGGGTGGTGGAGTCCTTGGTGATCTTCGCTGTAGTCCAGAAATCCCTAACAAGAGCAGGGAAGACAAGTTCTTGCAGTTGAAAGAAGGGTAACCATCCAGCATGGTTAAGTTCAGGGAGTACGTCTAAACCTTTGGTTCTGAGTTCATCAAAGTTTGGAACTCTTCTAGGGAGCACCTTCTTCAGCTCAGTAACAGATACTTTAGTCTTCTCAGATAGCGTCTCAAGGAGGCTTTTGGGTGCCATTGATTTGAGAGAAGAGATTAGGGTTTGACAGAGAAGGTTTCGTGAAGGTGAAGACGAAGAGAGCTTAGAGAGAGAGTTTGTAAGCAAGAAACTTTTGGAGTGGGTAGTTTTTGAAAAGACACGGGTTTATGCTAAAAACGTTTGAGTGCTTTTTGCATTGGGAAAGAGGAAAGAGAGTGTTGCCATAAATGACAGATAATTAAATTCAAATAAAATAAAATATTTTAGAAAAGGAGGGGAAAATGCAATGTACGTGTGTCTCAGTCAGAAATTAGCACTGAGTGCTTTTAGCCACGTCATTAGACGCTTGGCTAAATTAGACGAGTCAAGTAATCATAGAAAATATAGACAAGTAATTTTTCTGACAACACAGCAAAACATTTAATCAGGTACATTATGCATGTTAAGATTTCTTCTTATAAAAACAAATCTGTCTTCACTTAAGGGTTTGGTAAAAATGTCTGCCCACTGATAATCAGTGTTTACAAACTTAATTTCAAAAACACCTTTTTGAGCATAGTCTCTAATGAAATGATGCTTTATTTCTATATGCTTTGCTCTAGAATGCTGTATTGGATTTTTAGACAGATTAATGGCACTAGTATTATCACACCAAACAGGTATATTATGCTCAAACATTGAATAATCTTCAAGTTGATATTTTACCCAGAGTAGTTGTGAACAACAACCAGCTGCAGATATATATTCAGCTTCTGCAGTTGATAGAGCAATGGTGCTTTGCCTTTTGCTTGACCAAGAGATTATATTTGTTCCAATGAAGTGACATCCTCCACTGGTGCTTTTCCTATCAATTCTGTCTCCAGCAAAATCAGCATCACAAAATCCAGCTAACCTGAAATCTTCAGATTTCTTATATAATAGACCAAGGTTAGTGGTTCCAATTAAATATCTGAAAATTCTTTTGATAGCCTTATAATGAGATTCCTTAGGGTCAGATTGAAATCTAGCACAGAGACAGACACTGAATTGAATATCAGGTCTGCTAGCAGTTAAATATAGCAGAGAACCAATCATACCTCGGTAGATAGTTTGATCTACCTTTTTACCTTCCTCATCCTTGTTTAGAACAACGGTTGGATGCATAGGAGTACTCATAGGCTTTGAATTTTCCATTTTGTACTTTTTCAGAAGCTCCTTGGTGTACTTCTGTTGATGGATATAGATTCCATCATTTGACTGTTTTATTTGAAGACCAAGGAAGAACTTCAACTCTCCCATCATGCTCATTTCAAATTCATTCTGCATCAGCTCAGAGAACTCTTTACAGAGCTTTTCATTAGTAGCACCAAATATAATATCATCAACATAGATCTGTACTACTATAAAGTCTTTTCTTGAACATTTCTTGAAAAGTGTAGTGTCTACTTTTCCTCTAATGAAGTTATTTTCCATTAGATATGTGCTTAATCTATCATACCAAGCTCTAGGAGCTTGTTTGAGTCCATATAGAGCTTTCTTAAGCTTATAGACATGGTGAGGATTTTCAGAGTCCTCAAAACCTGGAGGTTGCTTGACATAAACTTCCTCCTCAATTATTCCATTTAGAAAAGCACTTTTAACATCCATTTGATAAAGAGTTATATCATGTTGTGCAGCATATGACATGAGAATCCTAATTGCTTCTAGTCTAGCTACAGGAGCAAAAGTTTCAGTGAAATCAATACCTTCCTGTTGATTGTAACCTTGAGCAACTAGTCTTGCCTTGTTCCTTACCACTTTTCCATCTTCATCTAGTTTGTTTCTAAACACCCATCTGGTTCCAATAATGGTTTTCTCTTTGGGTTTAGAAACTAGTGACCAGACATCATTCCTTTTGAACTGATTTAGCTCTTCTTGCATGGCTAGAATCCAGCTTTCATCTTGCAGAGCTTCTTCAATCTTTTTAGGTTCCAAATCTGATATGAAGGCCATGTTGTTGTTTTCATTGAAGGCAGATCTGGTTCTAACTCCTTGAGATGGACTTCCAATGATGAGATCTTCTGGATGATAGGTCTTGAATTTCCACTCTTTCTTTAGAGTCTGAGTTTCAGACTTATCAGCATCAGTCTGTATTTCAGATACGTCTACTTTTGACTTGTCTGAATATTCTTCTACTGTAGGATTGAGTTCAATACCTGCAACATCATCTTCTAGATCTGATAGTTCCCTATCAGTCTTCAAACCATCATTAAACTTTACATGAATTGATTCTTCTACAACAGAAGTTCTAGAATTGTAAATTCTAAAAGCTTTAGACATTTCAGAATAACCAATAAATATTCCTTTATCTACTTTAGAATCAAATTTACCAAGATGATCTTTTGTGTTGAGAATATAACATTCACAACCAAATGCATGAAAATATGATATGTTGGGTTTTCTGTCTTTCCACAATTCATAAGGAGTCTTATTTAGAATAGGCCTGATCAGTATTCTGTTTTGTACATAACAAGCAGTGTTAATGGCTTCTGCCCAGAAGTACTTAGGAAGATTATTTTCATTTAGCATTGTTCTTCCCATCTCTTGAAGAGATCTGTTCTTTCTCTCAACTACTCCATTTTGTTGTGGAGTTCTAGGTGCAGAGAAATTGTGAGAAATACCATTTTCCTCACAGAACAGTTTGAACTGCTCATTTTCAAATTCTCCTCCATGATCACTTCTTATAGCAGAGATACAGAAACCTTGCTCATTTTGTACTCTTTTACTGAATACTGAAAATGCCTTATAAGATTCATCCTTGTGGGTTAAGAAGAGTACCCATGTAAATCTAGAATAGTCATCAACTATGACAAAACCATATTTCTTTCCACCTAGGCTAGCTACACTAACTGGTCCAAACAGATCCATGTGTAACAGTTGCAAAGGTCTAGAGGATGTGACTTCTTTCTTAGATTTGAAACTTGATTTTACTTGTTTACCTCTCTGACATGCATCACACAGAATATCTTTCTTAAAAGAAATATCAGGCAATCCTCTCACAAGGTTATGCTTTTTCAATTTTGAAATTTGCTTCATACTAACATGTCCTAATTTCTTATGCCACAGCCATTTTTCATCCTCTTTAGACATAAAGCATGTTACACTTTGATCTGAAAGTTCAGTCATGTCAATCTTATACAGATTGTTTTGCTTTTAGCAGAAAAGAGGGTTTTTCCATTACAGTCATTGACTATGCATGCATCCTTAGAAAAAGATACAGAGAGTCCACTGTCACATAATTGACTTATGCTAAGCAGATTATGTTTTAATCCTTTCACAAATAACACATCATTAATAACAGGTAAGGGAGGTTTACCACCAATTTTACCTAAACCAACAACTTTTCCTTTCTGGTTGCCACCAAAAGTTACATGTCCACCTTTTTTAGGTTGGAGGTCTAGGAACATAGACCTTTCGCCTGTCATGTGTCGCGAGCATCCACTGTCCAGATACCATGACAGGTGTTTGCTTTGTTCTGTTGAGAATGTCTGCAACAGGAATGATCATGACCTTAGGTACCCATATTTTCTTGGGTCTTTTTTTGTTAGTGTGAGGAGTCTGTAAAGACTTCCTTCTCTTTTTGTGAATACACTTAGACATGATATGTCCAGCTTTTCCACAGTAGGAACATATAGATTTAGCAGCTACATTTGAAAACTTTGTTGATCCTTTATGATGTTCTTGATTGGAATATCCAATACCTTCTTTGTTAAGGGAGTGCCTCTGACTTCCTAAGAGTTTAGTCAGATTATCTCTACCATTAACAAACTTGGCAAGATCTGAGGTGAGCTCTTCTACTTTCTGTTGAAGTTTAGTTACTTCTTCAGATGGTAGAGTTTCAACTGAGATCTCAACTTCAGATTTTTCAGTCTTAAGTTTACTATTCTCTTCAGCTAACTTTTCACACTCTAGAGATTTCTGTGTGTACTCATTAGAGAGTTTAGCATACTGTCTCTTGAGGGATCTAAAAGCTTTAGATATATAGTTGGATTCTTCCAAAAGTTCATCATAGGCATCATTCAATTTTTCAAGTTCAGAATGTACCTCAGTTTCTGATTCTGAATCTGTATCAGCCATAAGACAGAGGTTTGCTTCAAGCTCCTCTCCTTCACTTTCAGTGGAGCTTTCATCAAGATCTTCCCAAGTAGCCATCATACCTTTCTTTTTCTTGTTGAAGAATTTCTTGGAAGATTGCTTTTTGATTTGAGGGCATTCTGCCTTGATGTGACCAGGCTTTTTACATTCATAGCATACAATGACATTTCTGTCAATAGATCCACTATCCTTGTTATGCTTGTCTTTGTTGAAGCGCCTGAAGGGTTTGTCTTTTCTGAAGTTTCTTTTCTTCCAGAGCTTCTTCATTTTTCTGGTGAAGAGAGACAGTTCATCATCTTCATCATCTGAGTCATCCTCATTTGATTCTCCAGATTCTTCTGAAGATTCATCTGCTTTGAGAGCTTTTGAACTTGCTCCCTTAGATGACTTCTTGTCGGCTTTGAGTGCAATGGACTTGTTTTTCTTTCCATTGTTCTCTTCAATCAGTTCTTGTTCATGAATCTGAAGAGTCCCAAGAAGCTCATCAAGCTTCATTGTTGTTAGATCCTTGGCCTGAGACACAGCAGTTACAAGTGGTCTCCATTGTTTTGGAAGACTTCTGAGAATCTTTTGAATGTGTTCCTCAGTCTTGTAAATTTTTCCCAGAGATTTCAATCCATTGGTTATGGTCTGAAACCTTCCATACATTTGGCCAATAGTTTCACCTTCCTCCATTTTGAACAGCTCATACTTTCTGACAAGCATGCTGACTTTTGTTTCTTTTACTTTGCTAGTTCCTTCATGAGCAATGGCTAGTGAGTCCCACATTTCTTTTGCAGACTCACAAGCACAGACTTTTTCAAATTCTTCTCTGCTCAGAGCACACATGATTGCATATCTAGCTTTGGCATTAAGCTGCCACTTTGTTCTTTGATCAGTGGTCATGTTTGCTTTAGGAACTTCCTCTCCTTTATCATCTTTAGGGACAAAAGGACCTTCATCGATAATATCCCAAAGATCAGAGTTAGTGGATTGTAAAAACCACTTCATCTTTTCTTTCCAGTAGATGTAGTCCTCTCCATTGAAGAAAGGAGGTCTCGACATTGAGGATCCTTCTCCAGCATGGTTCTTGCTTCCACTGGTTTCTCCTGCCATTTCCAAGATCTTTTCCTCTACACTGTTAAGTGCTCAACCCAGAGGCTGAGCTCTGATACCAACTGAAATAACCAAAGTGAACACAAGAAGGGGGGTTGAATTGTGTTTACCAACTTTTTCGGTTACTTAAAAAAGATTTTCGCAGGCACAGCAAGAAGGTTTGATTAAGAGAGGATTAGACGAGTGAAACGTCTAATATTAAAACAGAATAGCACACACAAATCAAGAAGGTTAAAAAGAGTTTGATAACCACAGTATTAACTCCCCAAGTTAAAAAGCTAAGACTGAAACAATACTCAAACAAATTAAAAGATAAGGGAGAAGAAATATCACTCAAGAGATTTATACTGGTTCACCCCAAAATCCACAGGGCTACGTCCAGTTTCTTGGCAGCACCAAGTTTCCACTATAACTGAGTAAATTACAGTACAAGTATTCTTTGCACACCTAGCCTCTTCAGGCTCAACACTCAAACAAGTATTCTTTTCTCACCTAGCCTCTTCAGGCTCAAAAACAGTAAGAGATAGAAGGTTTGTATAGTTAATACAACTTGCAAGTCTTTCAGATCACACTCAAAGAGTGGAATAAATATGAAGTATGAAAGACTGCGAATTTATATCTAATGATTGAGTATGTATTCAATGAAGGAATGAAGAAGTTAAATGAAGAGAGTAAATGCTTCTGTGCAGAGTTCTTTTGATATTCAACTTCTTATCTTCATCTTCATTGTTTGATCTATTTAAAGGCTTCAATCAAGAGATCCGTTTGACACAGCTTCAGAAAGTGTGTTTATCTGACTTGAGCTTTCTGAGACACCATTTAATGCCAAAGAGTCGTTCTGAGTATTCATTAAATGCTTGAAAACATTGGGCATTGTCAAGAGTGTCCAAGAGTACACTTTAAACTGAGCAGCTGTTCTTTCAGAGTATATGGCAGCAGGCTTCTTGTACTTGTTGCAGAGAGCTTTCCTCTTTCAGTGCAACATCAGTTTACTTTTCCATAAAGTACTTTCACTTTGTACTGGAATAGGCAAAAGGTTACTGCAGTGGTGCAGAGATAGCGTGTTTATTCCTTAAAACTTTGAAACAACGTTCTTTTATTCTTTGTCCTTCGAGCTATTATCCAGAGGTCTTCGAGGTCCATAAGGATGGCCTATAATTTTGAATATGGTGACTTGGACTTGATTTCTGACATACTGACTTGGTGTCAGCCATGAGAATTTTAGACGGGTGAAAGTCATCCAAAAACTTAGACGGGTGAAGGCTTGTTCAGAAACTTAGACGGGTGGAAGCTTGTTCAGAAACTTAGACGGGTGAAAGCTTGTTTAGAAACTTAGACGGGTGGTCAGCTGAGCCAAACTTAGATTCTTGCCACGTCATCAACTGAGCTTAGTCTTTCTTGAGCGTTGACTTTCTTTGACTAACTTTTTAGACGAGTGAAACTTAGACGAGTCACTGCTGAGCTTCTACTAAAAAGTAGACGGGTGAAATTTAGACGAGTGACTTCAAGTCTATTTTCCTGCACACTTATCAAATATATCAGTAATTTCATTTGGTTCAATATTACCATACTTGAACTATTTGGAATCATCAAAACATAGAGGATTTACACTTTGAATGTGTTTTAGACTTATGAGGTCTCAACAGCGTCTTCAAAATCAACTGAGTGACTAGAATTCTTAAATGGATTTTGTGGATGGAAAAGTCTCAAGTCCTAGTTTTTTGAATGGAAAAAATAGGCATCGATTTGGATTAGTTAGAGTCTAACCTGATTTTCGGATACCAAGGATCTTAGGAAAAAAACCATTTAGAAAAAAAAATTAAATAACCTAATTACATTTCAACCCAAATCCAACCTAATTAAAACCATGAAGAAATTTTGGAAAACTTTTAAACCACAATTGAAATAAAACTTTTTTTATTTACATTCCCTATTATATTCTCCGTTACTTTCACGTTCTCTCAAGTATTTCACTAGTATAAGCTCTGTCGAGTATGGTGTCTCCTAAACAAAATGAAATTCATATAAGCCATAATCATCAAAATTGATATCAGAATAATATTCTCATTCTCCTCCATTTTCATGGAAAAATATTAACATTGTCACCAACATTAGAAAGTGTAAAAGCTTTGGCTTCAAAATCAAGTGAGTGACTAGAATTAATGGATAAGATTTATTTTTTTAAGGTTTGATTATGCTACTGGCCATTGAACTATCTGAGAATTCTTAAATACACCCCCATACTAAAAAAATATTGTAATTGGATCCCGAACTAACAAAACATTTGTAATTAGGTCCTTCATTTAGGGATCCTTTTGGAAACCATCAACTTGAAAGTAATATGCTTTTATGCCTTCCTAGCTGTATGGCCATGTCACTCTCATTTGACATGTCATCTCCACTCAATGTATGCCTCAGTAACACTTTCAAATCCCTAATTAGTAATAATTTCAAATTCTAACTCCCTAAGTCCTTATTCTTTCATCCCTCCGAAGAAGACATCTTCAAGATTATAAAGGATTGTTTATTTTAAAGACAAGCTGTTTTTTTTAAATATATATTTTGAAGACACTTTCAAATCCCTAGGCGTCAACTAATTTCTTTTTCCCAAGAATTTGCAAAATTAGCTTTTGTTTTAACAAACCAACTTCTTGTGATTGTGATTCACCTAGGAGCAGACCAACTTGTTGTCCTAACATTGCAGATACAACTAAAAAAGAGAGGAGGAGAGGGAAGAGGCACTTGCGAATCACTTTTTGAGGGTGAGGCGAAAATGAAATTTCGAACCGACCTTCTCTAAAATCATAAATACATATTTCATGAATAAATAATGTTAGGTCACAGTCCACGTCAATCCCAAAACAAGTCACTCAGAGAACCCTGATGAAAGGATCAATTTACAAATGATTTGTTAGTTCAGGGATTGAATTTTAATTTTTTTTAATATGAGAACATATTTGAAAATTCTTAAATAGTTTAGAGACCTCCATAGTAATTAAACATTTTTTAATGGGTGAGTATGCAAACCGGAACCCAAATACCCAACTCTTTCCATTCGGTGACATGGGTGTAATTTGAGGTTAAAACTGGGGTGGGTATATTGGGAAACCTCTCCGAGGATATCATATTTTAGCCCAAAAATATGAAAGTGAACAATTTTTTTTTTTAAGCTTAAACTTATTATTTGGCTCTTATTTGTCACACTAATTTTGAATTTGGTCCTTATGAAAATTTTTGAGATCGATCTCATTATTTATTGATGTTATAATATCGTTTGTTGGAGTAAAAGATTAAGGAGCAAATTTCTACCAAAAAAACGTAGGGAACAAATTGAAAATGATTGTCACATTTTGGGTCCGAATAAAAAATATTTACTCCCTATACATGATAATTAATTTTACTTTGATTCTTATATATCATAATCAATTTTACTTTAGACATTATACATATTATTATTTTTAATTTGGTTCACATACTTTAATTCCAACAAATTCCGTTATAAATTACAAATCATTATACATATAAAAATCAATTTTAGATTTTTGTATATATGAAGACCAAATTTAAAATCACTTTCACATATGAATAAGTTTATTTTTAATTTTTTTTATAAAAAAAAGACTAAACAAGGAAAAGTTTAGGAGTAAATATCCAATTTGGTCTCTGAAATTGTGAAGTAGTATCAACTTGGTCCTTGAAATTATCGAAATTCCAAAAATATTCATAGATGATAAGTTAGTATCAATTTGATCCCTCATTTTATTCACTTAATATCAATTAAGTCATTGATAATGTAAATTTAATATCAACTTAGTTCATATAATTTTTAATATAGGGATTAAGTTGATCACCATTTTATAATTTCAAGGATTAATTTAAAATTTCAATAATTTGAGAATCCAGGTTGATTCTATTTCACAATTTCATGATCGAATTGGGTGTTTAGTCAGAAGTTTAATAGAGCAACAAGTCATCGTAGATCTTGGTTTTGCTTCTTTACACCAGCGCAAACGCAGTTCGAGCCTCGAAGGCCAACGTCTCTGATAAGTGATATCTGATTTACAGGGCGAGGTTTTGCTTATTCCTTGTTTGGTTACTCAGAAACAAAAACAGAAAAAGGACATATACATGGTTGTAGATGAGTGAAGAAATTCACAAGTTTCGTGACGCCGTTAACATGCGTTCAATGAACGCACATTCATCAAATCTACACAGAATCTGAGAGTTCTCCACAGATTTAAACTTAATCTGAAGGACGAGTTCAATTTTGACTACATTTTTGAAGCGATTTTCTTCACCATCGCTCATTTCCACTTTCTTCACAGAAGAAGATGCTTCGGTTGAAAGCGTTTCGGCCTACGAGCGATAAAATCGTTAAGATCCAATTGCATCCAACGCATCCATGGATGGTTACAGCTGATGATTCAGATCGAGTCTCCGTATGGAACTGGGAACACCGCCAGGTACATTCTCTTGTTCAATTTGTTGCATATTAATCGATTTTGATTGGATTTTGGTGGAAACACGGTTCGTTCAGGTGATATATGAGTTGAAAGCTGGTGGAGTAGATGAGCGACGTTTGGTCGGTGCTAAATTGGAGAAGCTGGCAGAAGGAGAAACAGGTTCAACAACACTTTTGCCTTCACTTCAATTGAAACAATGAATTTATAGATAGTCTTCATAATTGTTTTGTTTTTATTATAGAGCTGATTAATTTTCTTTTATTGGATGGTTTCGAAAATATGAATCTCAGCATTGGTAGATTTATGCATTCTTATAAGGAATTAAGTAACTGTTTGTAGTGAAAAATCTTCAATCAGGTATTATTTGCTTTTGTGAGCTTGAATGCTATGATTAATTTATATTGTCAAGGCATAATATTTTATTATTAGGCCAAATTTTTCTAGAATGCAAGCTTTACTATTGTTTAAAGATTTGAAAGCAAGAATTGCTTGAATTTCTGTTAAACTCAGTTACTGGTTAGTTTTGGTGACATAGTTATCTTACGTCATTGAATTTGTTGCTAAATACAGTAAGTAGTTTTATTGTGTTTTGGAAATTGTAATGAGTGAGCTTCTAATAGAAATGGACTACATGAATGAGAAATACGAGTTTATTGACATGAACACTGTGATTAGTATCCCAGAGACTTGGAACCCTGCCTCATTCCCCCTCCTTTCCAATACAATCGATAATTACTCTCACTCCTCCCCACGAACTGTCTTATAAGTTATAACCACTCAGCTGCCAAGTAACTAACTCCAGCCGTCCTCTCTAACAGTTACTACTGTTCTTTGTGTTAATGACACATTAACAGTGATGACTAACAGAATAGGTCCTAATCCCTATGCTATGCTCAAGTATCTAACAGTTTCACTTTGTGCAAAATGAAAAACGTCATGATGAACGGTTTCTTGAAACATTTTCGGTCATCCACAACATTACTGATCTAGTAACAGAACTTCATAATTTTATGTTTCTTGTTTGGTAGAGTCCAAAGGGAAACCCACGGAAGCCATTCGGGGAGGAAGGTAATATACCTTTAATTTGTTTTTGTATCATTTTCTGGCTTTTATGGTTCCTTTATTTATCATGACTCTATACCTGCCTTAAAGTGTTAAGCAGGTGAATTTTTATGATGATGATGTACGCTTTTGGCAACTTTGGCATAATCGCTCTGCTGCTGCAGAGGCTCCGACAGCGGTCCATCATGTCACTTCAGCTTTTAGTTCTCCTGCCCCTTCAACAAAAGGGAGGCATTTTCTTGTTATATGTTGTTTAAACAAAGCTATATTTTTGGACTTGGTGACGATGCGTGGCCGTGATGTACCAAAGCAAGAGCTTGATAACAAGTCCCTTCTCTGGTAAATTTTATTACATTATTCAATATTCTGCAGCTCCTTCTGTCATTGATGTTAAATATCTAACACTATGTACTAAGGAAAGACATGTTGACTAGCTGATACTCCCTCCGGACCTAAATATAAGCAACAAAATAGCTACATTATTTGGACTTAAATATAAGCAAAAATAATTAAGTCAACACTATTAAATGTTAGTATTGTAAAAATCAAGAAAATTAACCAATCAAACTAATTCTCCATTTACTTTTCCAGGAGCATTGCATATTCCCTAGACAATTAACTCTCTTTTTTACACAAATCAAGATAATTAAACTAACTTAACTAACTTTCTTAATATGTGTGAATTTAGTTTTTTTTGCTTATAATTAGGTCCGGAGGTAGTAGCTATTAGTACTTTTGTGCCAATGCCTATCTCATCAATTTTCCAGTTCTTTTATTGCTGTACTCTAACTTAAGCAATATTTTTATGTTGTATCAAACTGTGCCAATTATTTGTTTGCAGCAGTCTTGCCTGATACTGTGCCAATACTTTTATGTTCATTTTCCCAGTAAAATAAGTTACTTATTTTGATAGGGAAATGTTAGTTTGTTAGCTTGTTATGTTAGTAGGGAATGGGATTCGAACCTTGCACCTTATAACTTCCAAGTCCCAACACCTTTGTCCCACACCCCAAACCACCTGACCACCTTATAACTAAGTTACTTATAAATTAAATTTTAGTTCTACTGTGTGTGCTTGTTGCCATCCCCACTCCCAAGTATCTCTTTCTCAGAGACATGCAGACACAATCATTGAGATACACATATACGATTATACATACTAAATTGCTGAAATCCTAATGGAGTTATCTCTCACTAGGCAGTAGTTTGTTTGCTGCCTTTTTGCTGTTTATCCAATTACTTAGTACAACTTACAGTCGTTGGTGTGAAAAATCATCACTTTTTCATTTCATTCTACCGAATTTCGGTTCATCCTTCATCGTGATTCTTGATGGAAAATGGAAATTTGGCATCACATATTGTTCTTTGTGCTTTGAATGACATATAATTTTGTATTCAAGTCATAATTTAATTGCCAAGAAAACGTATGTTTATTTACCCTATTTCATTTTTCTTTTGCAATATTTTTGCACTGTATAAGTTGTTTCCATTTTCCATTTTTATATGCTGTTACAGCATGGAGTTCCTTTATAGATCTGGTGTTGGTGATGGTCCTCTTGTTGCTTTTGGTGCATCTGATGGTGTCATTAGAGTTCTCTCAATGATCACATGGAAGGTGGGTTCCTAAAATGTTCTTTTAATTACAACTTTTGCATGTTATGTGATACTTTTATTCCTTGCAGCTTGTGCGAAGGTACACTGGAGGTCATAAAGGATCAATCTCTTGCTTGATGTCCTTCATGGCTGCTTCTGGTGAGGTAAATCTTGATTACCCATTGAAGAACTTTACTTTATTACATTTTATTGGCATTATTGTTAGGAAGTTAGGACTCTGTGGCACTCCTCACCCTTGCTTTAACACTTACACCTTCACACTTTTCCTATATTCTGTATTGGTAGCCGTTGGATTAGACTTGTGTAGGTGTTGATGTGACAGCCCTGCACATATCTAGCGGCTGCCTGTGCAGAGTGTGAATATGTAAGAGTAGCATTACTTTTTAGCAAAAAAACAGGCTTGTGTGTGAATGTGAATGGACCTATTTCATTGCTTATTTTGTCAGAACTTTCAAACTTCTATGTTCTCGTGGATACTTCATTTCTTTAAAAGGGGATAATTTCATTTGAAGGGACCAATTGTGAAATCACATTGTTTTTCTTTTATTTATTTTATGATAAAAGAACAATTCATTAAGATAGAAAGAGTACAAAGTTGAAGGATTAACAGGAAATTCCCTTGAAAAACCCATTGGCTGAAATCCACAAAGGCTGAGAATACAAGTGCCTATGCACCAAAGATGAGGAATAAGAGACCTCTGACCCAACCGCCTAAGATTCTTCCATTACTCCAACCAAGTACAGCACACTCTTACCAAATAGAGCTAGACATCATAACACCTTATTCTCTTTATTACTCCCAAAATTTCTAAAATTGATGGAATAAAAGGCCTCGAATTTCAGCAGACATATCCACTCTTCCTGAAACAACAAAAACCTTTTATTTACAATTTACATATTGAGTTTGTACATTCAAGTCTTTTAGGCGGTTGCTTTTGTGAGATACTGCTGGATTACTGGATGTTACCGCTGCCTAGCTATGAATGACTCTTTTATCAGCTTGTTCTAATTTCTTTGGGTTATATTTATCTATGTACTAGCATTATTAGTTTCAATACTATTTACAGAAGTTGCAGTTCACTGTAGCATTGCGTCCAACAAGATAATTTATTGAGAAATTACAATTGTTAGTTAGTCTTATTAAATGCACGTGCAGGTTTTGAATGGTTGATTACCTTTACATTAACGCTTTTATGCTTGGAAGAAGTTGTTGTACTTTGATGTGACGTTTCAGTTTTTGTTCTTTTTGGCTTTCAGGCTCTTCTGGTTTCGGGTGCTAGTGATGGATTGCTCATACTTTGGAGTGCTGACCATGGACAAGATTCACGTGAACTTGTACCAAAGCTGAGTTTAAAAGTACCATTCTTTTCCTCTTGCAAACTTCACTTTGCCAGTTATTTCAATAATTGGTGAAAGAGGAATAAAATTGCTGTGTATTATGGCGCTACAAAACAGGGATAAGCCATCATTATTTGTGGGTTGTGGCTTAACTATAATTGTGATTTCCTCTCTGGTTAAGTATGGGCATTGATATTTGGTTGAGTTTAATATGGATATCAGATTTATAACATGTTATTATAATATTAAAGAAAAGGCCTAAAGTCCAGGCACAAGGTGAAATGCAAAATTAAATCGAGGTGAATAAGGTTAAATTGTGATTTTTCATCTGAATATGCTTCCTGCCTATTTTTCTTTTCCCTTTCTTTTTATACCCTATTATTCTTTTTTGGTATGACTTGTAATGATTCCATGCATGCCCATGTCATTGGTTTATGTCTTTATGATACCATGTGATGCATCTAGGCACATGATGGCGGGGTTGTGGCAGTTGAGCTATCTAGGGTGATGGGAGCTGCTCCTCAGCTAATTACAATTGGTGCAGATAAGACATTAGCTATATGGGACACAGTCTCCTTTAAGGTGTGGTATTGGTACTAACACCTGGATATTTTTTATTCTGTGAAAATTCTCATGGTAAATAGAAAGACTTGGCATGAATTTTTAATTTTGTTATTGTTGCCTGCTTTTAATTCTCAGGAGCTGCGGCGTCTAAAGCCAGTTCCAAAATTGGCTTGCCACAGTGTGGCCACTTGGTGCCACCCTCGAGCTCCAAACCTTGATATTCTAACCTGCGTCAAAGATTCTCACATATGGTACATAATTGTGTTTCTCCTTTGGTGGCTTTAAGCTTGGTATTTGTTACATGACAGCATGGTGATGAATTAAATTGATTCTGTATGTGAATAATTTTTTTTAAAAAAATTTTGTTAGGGCAATTGAACATCCCACTTATTCTGCTCTCACAAGGCCATTATGCGAATTGACCTCAGTTATTCCTCCACAAGCTCTTGCTCCTAATAAGAAACTGAGGGTATGTTGTTAACTGGTTATCATTTTGCACCTTTTGGTTTTATTTTTTGTTATTGTCTGATTTGGTTTGATAAATTTTGTTGCTCGTATAACTTTTTATTGAACCTATAAAACCAAGGAGAAAGATATGGATATTACCCAAAGCATCTAAATACTTTGAGAATGATCATTTTGAATAGAGGTGCGGATATATAGAGAGTAACAAAATCTGTGTAATGGTTTAACAAAGAAGCTAAACTTTAAGCTCATATTACTCCCAGACCTATATACTAATTTTGTTGTCACTATATGGTAATGCGTTTGGTCAAGTTTAATTTTGACGCTGATTTTTGCTGTAGGTGTATTGCATGGTTGCACATACTTTGCAGCCACATCTTGTTGCTACTGGAACCAATATTGGTGTTATTATCTGCGAGCTTGATCCTAGATCTCTTCCACCTGTGGCTCCCCTACCAACCCCATCAGACAGCAGAGAGCATTCTGCCATATTTGTAATTGAAAGGGAACTAAAGCTGTTAAATTTTCAGTTAAACAACTCAGCAAATCCATCTCTTGGAAACAATAGCTCCTTGTCAGAAACAGGAAGATCTAAGGGAGATATTTTTGAACCATTACCTGTCAAGCAGGGGAAGAAGCACATTAGTACACCTGTTCCACATGATTCATACTCAGTTCTTTCTGTGAGCAGTTCAGGAAAGTAAGTTGCCGCTGACTTTTGCTACAGTTCTATTGATGCTAATTTTTTTTAATTTCTACAAAGAAATTTTGTAATTACAACATTGCTAATGTTTTTTTTCTTCAAAATGATTTAATGGTCCTGTTTTCTCTCTAGAGTATGCAACACATAAACTTCAAACTTTTTGTATTCCACATATAACGGTCACAACTCACAATGACTATCTTGTTTACCATGCATTTGGTTTATATGTTGTAGTCTTTCTGTGGTTAAGCTACCTTCTCTTCTAGCATTTAAATTGGATTGCCTTTTCTGTACTGTGGTTGCTGTCTTACTATATCATGTATTTGCAGGTACCTTTCAATAGTTTGGCCAGATATTCCTTATTTCTCTGTCTACAAGGTTAGTGATTGGTCAAATGTTGACTCCGGCAGTGCAAGGCTTCTTGCTTGGGATACATGTCGTGACAGATTTGCTATATTGGAATCTGCATTGCCTCCTAGAATTCCCTTAATTCCCAAGGGTAGTTCATCAAAAAGAGCAAAAGAAGCCGCTGCAGCACAAGCAGCGGCAGCAGCAGCAGCTGCTGCTTCCAGTGCTTCTGTTCAAGTCCGCATCTTGTTAGATGATGGAACATCAAATATACTAATGAGGTCTGTTGGTGCACGCAGTGAACCAGTAAGAATCTTTCTCAGTTTAAAGTTTTCCTTATAAAACTTTCTCATAATAATCTAGTGTTTGATGATTTCTGACTTTCCTGGTGGCTATGCTTATTTTCTTATGAATAAAACTTCTGCAAGTTTTCAAGCAAATGTGATAGGAACTGAAATTTACTAGATAAATTTAACCAACCGAAGAGCTCTGCTCCTTACAACAAAGGAAAATCCTCTAAACAACCAGAAAATAGCAATGGTGGGGGACTCGGCTTGCATTTGTTTTGATTGATAGCTACTACACATGCAACTCAGAAATCGAATATATGAAAAAAGGAGGGATAGGGGGGAATGTTTAGACAGATTAATGCTTGCTCTGATAAATTGTGTATATTAATTGATTAATAACTAACACTGAGATTGTCTATGGGTTGGTGGGGAATTATTCCTATTTTTATGCAATTGCCAATTTGGTGCTATGGAAACTAAATTATCAGGTTATTCACTGGTGGAAGGATTTCATGTTTACTGTTTCAAGCAAAATGCTGTAATGAAGGTTCACCTTTGTCTAAAATCGACTGCAGCAGTGTTTTCCTAGATTAATGAAACAGATCTAAGATTTTAAAATCTTTGCAATAAATCCACTTCTGCACTATTGCCAACACTAAGAAGACTGTTTGCTTTTCTATTTAAAGATAGTTTGCAATAGAGTTCATGATCTCTGAGAAAATGTGAGAAAGTAGAGAAAGAGAGATCGAGGAGAAAAGTAAATGTCATTAACTAATCTGTGATCTGAAACAGATCTGAACTGTGTTATACAGGGGTTTCCAAACATCTAGAGAATCTAGAAGCTGAACCTAGAAGCTAAACTATCAACAGAACATAACTTTCACAACTAACTGTATGCTAATTAACACAAAAGTATAACATTGTAAACTTCCCCCTTCAAACTCTGGGTGGAATGAGAATTGATCAAACACCCAGAGATTGTCTTTTAGCTCACAAAACCTAGGATGATTAGACAAAGCTTTAGTTAGAATGTCTGCATTCTGATCTTGAGCTGGAATGTGAGAGACAATGAGACTCTTGTTAAGAAATCTCTCCCTTTCAAAAAGTAAATCTAGCTCTGTATGCTTTGTTCTCGAGTGTAATACAGGGTCATGTGAGAGCAATACAATGCTGTCACAGTAGGTGGTAGGGGTAGAGTTGGAACTCTGAGCTCATTTAATAGGTCTGAATCCAAATTAATTCCTCTGCGGCTGTGGTGCTTGCAAGGCTTCTATGTTCATACTTGATAGAGTACACGGTTAGATGGTACAGTCTGTACCACTGCCCTTAGCTGTTAGTACTCCTAACTGTATCAGTTAGTATATTCGATGTATATATAGCTGAAATGTACACAGAATCATTCAATCATGAGAAACTCGAATCAGAATATTCTCTCTATCTTCTACTCTTTATCTTTGTTAACATGGTGTCATCGAGCTAGGTGAAGCATCCATGACTTCCACTGATTCTCCTCCTCTTCCTCCTCAATACTGGATGTAGTAACTAATGGTTGCTTCTTTGACCACCATGAGATCAGTTTAGGACCCAAGTAAGCACGAGCTAGATGTGACCTGCAATCATCAGGATCTGATGCCCAGTCAGCATCACAGTAGGCCAGAAATGAGTGTTTGACGAGGCTGAGCAGGTTGCACTAGTAAGTCAGTTTACCATACATCAATGATGCTGAGCAGGTTGCAGTAGTAAGCCATAGGATCTATTACAGTAGATAGAAAACATAGAAAAGGAGAGAGAGAGAGAGAGAGAGAGAGAGAAAACAGAAACAGAATTGTAACTAAATCTCAACTGAATGTTTCTTAACTGAATCATTACAGGGTGTTCTATTTATAAAAGATAAAGGTAACCGTCACTGCAGTGCACTGGATCTGATGCCCTTTTTATACAGGGGTCGAGAAACATCTAGAGAATCTTGAAGCTAAGTTGCTAACATAATGTAGCTGCCAATCTGTCATAACTAAATGTACGCATAAGTAATGTACTTTAACAGTATGACCTTTTGTGCATGTTATTCTTCAAAGGGAGTGTCATTGAGAACGGGAACAATAATTTGAATGTTAAGGTGCCTTTCTAACTCATATATCTCGTTGTAGGTCATTGGTTTGCATGGAGGGGCACTGCTTGGCATTGCTTATCGAACATCTAGGAGAGTCAGTCCTATCGCTGCTACAGCTATTTCGACAATCCAGTCCATGCCCTTGTCAGGTTATGGAAGCAGTGGTCTTTCGTCTTTTACTACTTACGATGATGGATTTTCTTCACATAGATCTCCAGCTGAGGCAGCACCTCAAAACTTCCAGCTGTACAGGTGAAACATATCATTGTGGTACAATAAAAAAAATTATTGTTTCGACATAGCTCATAAAGTTTCCTTCTGTTTCACATCCTTCATTTCTTGAAGTTATTATTTCTTGGCCTGCCAAATAAAGAAAGTGTTACCTCTTTAAGAGTAGAAAATGTAGAATGCCACATGTATAAGGGTGCTCGAAGGAGCAAATGAATTTTAGGTGTGTAGTGAGTCCAATTAATCAACCCTATCACCCCTTTCCCTTTTAAAGTAAAGCCAAATTCATACATTAGTCATCTCTCAGTTAGCATGCAACCTTCCTCTACCTACTGGAATTTCTTCTGAGAATGGTTGCTAAAGTTGTTCATTTTGTAAACATTGATAATTTCTGCCACAATCATATAGTTTGAGGCAGAACTGGGATCCTCTGAACTGACGAAGTCCCTTCCTTCATTTTTTCTTTACAAAGCTTAAATTATCACTTCCTGTCCCCTGCCCTCTCTTGCTTGCCCATTTGAATATTTTTGTATATATAAGTTTTCTATTTGATTTATTAGTTATTCTTAGTTCTTTTCAAGCGAGCATTTCTCCAATGGTCATGTGAATATTTAAATGGAATAGTGATGATCAATGAACTGTTGCACTTTGGCTGTGTGCTCTCTTTCTGTTTAGCATCAAGCCCTATATCTGCTTTTACACTTTATAAGGTCTCCCCTTTCTTTAAATTCCACTGTTTAAGGAACTGCTGAAAGAGAGATGATGATCTTGTTTTTTATTGGGTAAACTTGAATCTTTTTGTTTGATAGAAGGGCATATATTCTCTTTGTTACTCTGGTTCCTTTTATCCGTAAATCCTTTTTCCAGTTCTTTATTTGAAACCCAACTGTTCAGAAATTCTCTTTATCCAAGTCTCTCTTTGAAAGTTAAGGCTCAGATCCCCCCAAGGTGAAGACTTCTTGTTGAAAGATGGTACTCTGTAGAATTAAAAAGAAGTATCTTCTAGAGACTCGTCCAATTCACAAGGCCATTTCTAATGATGAATTTGATGCATATTAATGTTGGAGTTCAGAGACAACAGTCATATTCTTTTACACATTGCTTGGCAGCTACAGAATAGGCCTTTTAGTCTAGTTGTTAGACACTCTAGGATACTTATGTGACGCCTTCACTCTCAAATACCAATGGGGGATTTTGCCTAAATCATGGGACTGAAAATTGTTATATTTGTTGCAATTATCTATGGCCTGTAAAATCCTGATTCACATCACATTCATATCAAGCTGAATGTCATTATTTTCTTTAATCAATTAATCTATATTAGTGTTTGTGAGGGTAAATATTTTAAGGTTTTTACATTTAATTTTGCTCTTGATTTTGTTTGTGAATCAGTTGGGAGACATTCCAGCCCGTGGGTGGTCTACTTCCTCAGCCAGAATGGACTGCTTGGGACCAAACTGTCGAGTACTGTGCATTCGCATACCAGCAATACATAGTCATATCTTGTTTGCGCCCACAATATCGATACCTAGGAGATGTTGCCATCCCATATGCTACTAGTGCTGTTTGGCATCGGCGGCAACTATTTGTTGTTACACCAACTACTATAGAGTAAGCTGCAGGCATTAGCAATTTTATTCAAAATTAGATCAACAATTTTTTTAGTTTTTGGTTTATTGATCCATTTTTTTTGCTTTAGTTGTTTAGAAAGTGGAAATGACAAACTTTGCTTTACATTGTTAATTCCTTGCTATCTGCTAGTAGGCCTAAACTATTATCTATTAATTGTGGCCAAAGAAAAAGAAGGGAGAACATATCTCCGGTTTAGGAAGTCACCAATAATGAAATGAACATATTAAATGAGCCAATGCCAATCAACCAACTATCCCCACTGCATAAGTTGTTAGGTGAAGATAAATGAATGGTTTTTTATTAATATCTCCAACAGTCAAAGTTTGTACCTTTTTAACTTTCAGAATTGTTTTTGTGGACTCGGGGGTTGCACAAATTGACATTGAAACTAAGAAGATGAAAGAAGAGCAGAAAATGAAAGCAGCACAGGCCAGAGCAGTTGCAGAGCATGGAGAGTTAGCGCTAATTTCAGTAGATGGTCCCCAAACTACTGCAGAAGAAAGAATTTCATTGAGGCCACCGATGCTGCAGGTTAAAAGAACCTCTCAACTTTTATCATCTATGAAATTGTTTGCAAACGTTCAATTTTGTCTTTCCTTAAAAATTCAATATTTTCTTTTATATCTAGATATGATTGATAGATTTTACTGAAATGAATTCAAGTTTCTCGGGAAGTTCTCTTTTTCCATTATTATCTGAAATTTTTGCCAGTCTATGGCTGAGATGCTATTCAATTCAAATGAATATTTTAGATAGAAATGTATGTCTAGTCCGAATTTTTTATGTTAAACCTACTTAGAATACTTTTGGAAACGACAATTTGGATGTATGTTTTAACTAGTTCGGTATATTGTGTATCTTGGATTAGCTGTGAGGTTTCATCATTTTGAAGGGTTGTAATGAATGAATATTTTAGTCTTGCTTGATTTGCGCATAGATGAAGACAACTTGTATGGTTCTGGTTTTATGTTGAACTATTCTCTAAATCGTTCAACATAATGTCTTGTGAGAAATTTGAGAGCAGATCAGAGGCAAGATACTTTCTTGTTGGTTATATATCTGTTGTCTGGTTTTTCATTCTTCTTTGAAAATTAAAGTTTCTGGTTTCCTTTTGTAGGACATCTTATCCTCTGACCTTGTACTTTTTTTCTTTCTATTCTCTAGCAAAAATTCTTTTTTTCTTCTTATAATTCTTTCTTGTTCTTTCTCTAGGTGGTTCGATTGGCTTCGTTTCAGCATGCTCCATCAGTGCCACCTTTCTTAACATTGTTAAGACAATCTAGAGTTGACGGTGATGACTCTTGGATGGCAAGAGAAGCAGAAGAGAGAAAGGCCAGTGAGGTTGCTGTTGGTGGTGGGGGTGTGTCTGTGGCAGTTACTCGTTTTCCAATGGAGCAGAAACGTCCAGTTGGTCCTCTCGTGGTGGTAGGTGTCAGGGATGGAGTTCTTTGGCTGATTGACAGGTAACTTGGACTTCTCAGTTTCAATTGTATGTTTAATCCATCTAAGCCCCTGATGTGCAGTTGCATGTGAACTTTTTTTTTTTTTTTTTCTGTAGTTTTCTTTCTTTCTCCTTCCCTTAAATGCATAAAAGACTGACACGCGATGGCTTCCACAATAGGGTAAATTATGCTTATCTCCCTTTGAGGGTTTGATGAAATTACGCTGAATTCCCTTGAAGTTTCAGAAATTACACTAACCACCCTTCAAGTTTTAACTAGACAAATACCCTTTGTATGCATACACTCTTGCCATAAAGACGAAAATTACTTGCTCGGGGGGCAGGGGGCATGGGTCCTAAATTAGAGAGGGAGATCAACGTAATTTCATCGAACCTTGAGAGTTCAACGTAATTATTTGAGGTTTCTTTTTTGGTGGAGAATGTTTCGGTGATGAGTGGACATACGAGAAAAGACAAGATGAGGACCGAATGTCTTCGGGAGAAATTTGGAGTAGCACTTATTAAAGAGAATATTGCAGATCAGAAACTAACCTAAGGTTGTTTGGTCATGTGAGGAGAAGACCAAGAAAGACCTCAATCATAAAATTTGACCACAAGAAAGATTGGTAGCGGAAGGCTGTAGAAAACTTTAGGAGAAATCATTAAAAAGGGACCTTTATCTAAATGGTTTTTTTTTTTTTCCTTCTGAAATGTTGGTTTTTGACGAAGCACATTGACATCATTTAGTGGGATAAGGTGGTTGTTGTTTGTACTTCATTGGGGAAGAGGTTTTTCAGTAAGAAAAATGATTAGATTTGTATTTATGCTTCTGTATTGAGTGGCCAATTGATTCAATTGAGAGTTACTTTTTCTGTGTTTGCTCTGGGTATAGGTCACATAGTTAACATGGCAATGTCTTTATAGATGGAGTTCGACTTCAAATTTATTCATTTGTATCAGATACTGATATCAAGAATGATGCTACTGATACCTGGGTTGTTGTAGGTACATGTGTGCTCATGCCCTGTCCTTGAGTCATCCTGGTATTCGTTGCCGATGTCTTGCTGCTTATGGTGATGCTGTTAGTGCAGTAAAATGGTATTGATTTCCTTCTCTCTTTTTCATAATCATCACCTACTAATTCAGATATTCATATACCTGTATATCTCACATTATACATTTTAAAACAGGGCAAGTAGGCTTGGAAGAGAACACCATGATGATTTAGCACAATTTATGCTAGGAATGGGCTATGCTAATGAAGCACTTCATTTGCCTGGAATATCAAAGAGGTATGATGCATGCTTGTAGCCAAGGCTAGCAATTTTAATAGATCCTATGATTTTCCGTTACTCCTTATGGCATGGTATGGCTAGACCTAAAACATATTGCTGTTTACTTTCTGCAGGTTGGAGTTTGATTTGGCAATGAAGAGCAATGATTTGAAGAGAGCTCTTCAGTGTCTTCTTACCATGAGTAACAGCAGGGATATAGGACATGATAATACTGGGCTTGGTTTGAATGACATTCTTAATTTAACAGATAAAAAACAAGATTTAGTTGAAGGTGTTCAGGGTATAGTGAAATTCGCAAAAGAGTTCTTGGATCTTATTGACGCTGCAGATGCTACTGCACAGGGTGAAATTGCTCGTGAAGCTCTCAAGAGGTTAGCTGCAGCTGGTTCAGTGAAAGGTGCTTTACAAGGTCATGAGTTGAGAGGATTAGCATTACGCCTTGCAAATCATGGAGAGCTGACTCGGCTAAGTGTAGGCAGACTTTCTTGGATTTTCCAATTTTTTAATGAACTTAACATTCGCAATTTATATTAAAATGACTGTTTGAGACAGCCGACGCTCTTCTTCCTTTTGGAATTAACTAGTCTTTATCTCCATAATTTCAATTTTGTGTTTGTTTTCATAATAAGCAAAGGATTACATTCATGCACTGCAGGGATTGGTAAACAACTTAGTCACGCTTGGCTTGGGACGGGAAGCTGCATTTGCTGCTGCTGTTTTGGGAGACAATGCGCTAATGGAGAAAGCATGGCAGGATACTGGAATGCTGGCAGAGGCTGTGCTTCATGCTCATGTATGATTTGTTATCTACAACTAGTTGATCCCTCAATTTAGTACTTGTAGTCTGACCTTGTTATTTCCAGGCACATGGGCGTCCAACTTTGAAGAACTTGGTTCAAGCCTGGAACCAAATGCTACAGAGAGAGATTGAGCCTACTCCGTCACAGAAGACAGATGCTGCAGCTGCATTTCTTGCTTCACTTGAGGAGCCGAAGCTTACAAGTTTGGCAGAAGCAGGAAAGAAACCACCTATTGAGATCTTACCTCCAGGGATGATGTCTCTTAATGCTCCTATCTCCATCCAGAAAAAACCAGCTTCTGCTGCTCAGAATTCACAACCCCCACCAGGCAAGCCATTGGCATTGGAAGCACCTCCTACATCCACAGCAGCGCCGGAGAGTGCTACAGAGACACAACAGCCTGAATCCACATCTGCACCGGTTACGGATCCACCTCCACCAGAGGCTACCTCAGATTCCGTGCCAGTTCCAGAGGCTGTTCCACCTAAACCTGAATCAGGTGAAACCATTGTAGATAATGAACATCTTACTCCTGCATCAGTAAGTGATGGTGATCCAACTGTTAATGGGGAAACTGCTGAAGCAGTGTCTACAAGCAATCCAGCACCACCCGAGGTCCCATCACCACTAGCAGAGGCTCCAGTGACTAATGCCCCAAGTCCCGCTACAGTACCTGCGAGTGACCCCCTTGTATGATTGGGATACCCACCACACTGTTGACATGGGCACTTGTATGATTGGTATACCCCACCACACTGTTGACATGGGCACTTGTAAAATGAATTTTATCTACAATTCAACTTTTATTTTATTTGTAAAGAAATCATTTTGGATATGAAGGAAATCTAGTATTAGTTTGTAACAAATCTAGACTCCAGAGGTGGAATTCTACCGAGCAGTTGTATTTTACCCTTTTTCTTCTCAATTTTTGTAGATTATTGTACTGAGTGAAGGGTTGTCTGGTATTGTGATTGTGAAATATAAAAACATGAGTTGTTCTCTTTAATTCCTATTATCAGTGTTTGTTGACTTAATGTAATCTTTATCTGTTATGAAAATTTACATTTTCAACTAGTCTCTCTAGTTGTTTACGAGTTTATTGATTCAATATAGAATTTTACTAATCAGCTGCAATGTTTTTATCTGTTTTACTCAAATTTTGCTCACAGTTGCCGCAAGCTGAAGTGTTGTCACGTGAATTTATCGTGACTTTTTTCTTTGGCCATTCGTGGTCGGCATGATTTATTTAAGAATTCAAATGTATTCTAGCTATTAGCATTTGCTTGGATATCCCAGAGAGGAATTCCTATACGCTCAATTAGCAAGACACTTTAGTTCTTTTTAAAGGTTTTACCTTTTTAAATCTAAATTCAAAATTGGTTATCATAATAAAATTATAAATAATTCTTAAGAATCTGAATAACTATTTTATTTCATTGCATAAACCTCTGGCATCTTGCTTTTGCCTTACAGGTAGAAAGTGATTCGTGAGCAAAGCCAGTAAAACCAAAGTAGAAGCTTCAACTGGTTGCTGATGTATGTTTTAGAAACCGCACATTATTAAGATAGATATTACGTTTGCAGATATTTAATATAGGTTTGTGAACGTAGTCTATTCTAAGGCATAAGTTTCCATAATCTTGCTTAAAACACAACACAGAGAGTGCTTTCATGACAGCAAGCAATCAGCAATGACACTCGAATTCCTTAATATCACCCTAACAGGTTGATAAATTGAATAAATTACAATCTATCTCGAACAAATAAAGGAGAATCCCTCAACCACTTTCTACTAAGCATGACACTAAGTTACATGAAAAACTTCTATTCTTGGCCTAAGGCAAGATCATGCCAAGCATCCTCGTTAACTTGCTGTGTCTCCTGATCTGATAGCAAAGCACAAGATGTTAAAACTCAAGAAGAAAACCAGAAACAAGCCTCCAATAAAACACCCATCATGTAAACAATAATCATGTCGCTAGTCTAAGTATACATGACCGAAAAAATGTTTCCCTTCGCACAACCTTTTGTTTTGTAACTTATCAAGATAATATTAATGAACAACAATAATTTTTTTAAACTAAGGTGAAGAAAGAGATTATCATTGAAATGAAGCACATTAGTGAATTAAGAGACATACTTGAGTCCTCGGTATCATCTGTTCGAACAACCAGTGTTGGAGGCAGTGGAAGATCTGTAATAACAACAAGCACATCACACATGGATATCATATCAGCTGAAAACACTAATCAGTTGGGGGAATTTATGGTATCCATCCTTTTACCCAAGTACAGTTACATGGTGAGTTGTCAAACATTTTTTTTGTCTGAGACCCTCGGTATCTGAAAATTACATTGGACTCTGACTATCCGAATCAAGCCGGGAAGACCCATTTAATGGGATAAAGCTCTCCTAGGGCCTATTTTTTTATACACAAGACTTGAACTCGAGACTTTGTCTAAGGGGAACCAAGCTCCTTGTCACTTGGTAGTTGTCAAACATTTTATTGGCTATTAGTTATTTTTAATCATTCATTAACTCACCTTAGGTAATGTATCCAACTATCCATCAATGAGAGCTCTTGCTAAAATTATTTTATAGTCATCTTAAGATTTTGATTAATTGTATCTAATGGGCATGTGCCCATAATGAGAAGATCTTGCATGAACTCAGTATCTATTGGGTAATCAAAGACAACATAGCTCTTATGTGATTAGTGAGTACCATAGAAATTCCCAATCACTTATGTGTGTGCCTACACAAAGTAAGGAAAAAAAAAAAAAAAAAACATACCATCATCGGGGAGAGTGTCTCTCATCCATTCCTCATCAACAACATCAATTAGAATTCCCAAATTCAGTTCTGCCATTTTTCACCTTTTCCACCACACCCTCTTTGCTTTCCTGTTGAATCTTAACATAACCATTGTAATTGTTAAAAACCAACAACAACAACAACAACAACAATAATAATAATAAATAAATAAATAAATAATGTGATGTTATGGAATATCGTTTGAATAAGCTTATCAGAATCTATATAAAAATGGAATATTGGTATGCGATGTTAAATTTTTAATTTCTTTCAACAGAAATTTGTCTATAATTCCATAAAATTTGCAGATTCGTCCATGTCCCGGCCGGCAAGATTGCTGCCGGAAATGCGAAAGAAACCACCGGCAAAGGTGAAGATGCAGAAATCCGAGGTCGGCACTAAGTATTGGATAATTGAAAAAAATGAGAGTAAAATGGGAATTTGAATAGATCGTGGGAAGAATGAATAAATGAATGTGAAGAGTGAAAGAGTCGAAAAAGAAAGAGAACCCAACAAACCTGAGAGAATTTCGAAGGTAAAGCCTTCAATTTGAGACTCCAGCTCAAGATAAGGGTTTCAATTTATCACCTTTTATAGGTGAAGGCTATGATGCACCACCTACCAAAGAATGTAAAAACTAGCATGAAGCACTCCACCATATAGGTACCACCAAATAACAATGTGGAAACCCAATTTTACCCCATCATCAACACATTCTCTCCATCCTTCACCACACCCCACCGACCACCACCACCAAACACCACCACCGCCACCTCAATAGTGATTAAACCAAAGTTCAACTCTCTACATGTCTTCATTTCTTCCAAACCAGAGTTAGCATCGCATCAATAAAGGACCTTTTCACTGCTTCCAAAATTCATAAAGCTTCAATCTTTTCAATTAAGTTTTCTTAGGTTTCGATCAAACTTGTTTGGGTCTCTGTTATTTTATCTATATATTCATTTCTTATTTCATTTGAGTATTCTCAAATCTTGAACAAAGAACGCGTCACGATTGCGATTTGCGGCACTTGTATCTTCGCCATCGGCGGCGGCGGTGGCTAAGAAACTATCGAGGACGGAATCTGAGTATGATGCAGATCCGTCCTAAGTGGACCCATAAGCTCGACCAGATCCGGCCTCCCTACGCCCGTCCTCTTACGCGTGATGCAGATCCAGATCTGCCACCGCCGCCCCATAGCTCTTCAAGCTTCAACGGAACTGAGAGAGAGAGAGAGAGATGACGCGGAGTTTGCTGTGTCTAACAAAATGAAAATGAATTAAAAAACAAAATGAAGAAAAAGCTTATTGTTCAGAAGCAGATTGACAAACCTGAAACTGGTGATCGGAGGCAGAGAGCCTGAGAACAGGGTGATCGGAGGCGGAGAGGTTGAGATCAGGCTTCTCTAGTGAAGGTGAGTTGGGTGAGATAAGATGATGCTGAAGTGGTCATTTTATTATTATTATTATTAACAGGTAAATGTTAGATTATTATTTTTTTACCATCAAATCTAAACCATTGAGTAACTTAATAATAAATCTAATGGCTAAAAGTGATGTTTTATCCGTATACCACCTAATTGACTCCTTCATGCTAGCTTTGACCTTCTATATAGGTTTGAAAAATCAAAAATCCATGTGATAATCTGGATGGTCCAGATTCAGCCACTTGGGTGGTGCACCACTACACCACTTTAGTGAGTGATGCACCTAAGACAACACTCCTTTTATAATTGTTCTCTTTTCTCCGAATGTTTTTTTTTTTCTAAAATAAATAATTGAAACAACAAAAACTCATGTCTCCCTACAAATACAAAAGTGATCGGTTATATTATTTGCACACTCAAATGAGACACCCATTTGAGATACCTTGATTAATCACGTATAAATATTTGGTTAATTCAGTTCATTATATGGTTAATGGGCTTATTTTTCATATTCATGTAAATATTTGGTTAATCACATATAAATATCTGGTTAGTTCAGTTTTTTATATGATTAATGGGTCATCATGAATTCATCAAATATTTACATGTGATTAACCATATAATTAACTAAATTAACCAAATATTTATACATGATTAACCAAGGTGTTCCAAATAAGGGTCCCATTTGGGTGTGCAAATAACATTTCAGAAAGTGATTGAGTTCATTTTTAAAGTAGAGTTTGTTTGGGAATGATTATTTTTTCCCATTTCAACTGTTTTTTAGCTTAAAAGCTATTTTATAGATAATCTATCATGTTTGACATTTTGTTTAAATTTATAAAAAAAAAAAATTAGGGAAAAAAAAAGCTGTTTTATGCCATCTAGTTTTTTCTATCTTAAGATTGTTATGATTTGATTATTTTTCATTCTCAAAACTTTCTTCCTTGTTTATCCCTACAAAAATAACTTCTAAACAAATATTATTAAATTATACGAATAACTTCGTATTCTTTTTCGTGATTTATTATATAAAAGTGATTTATTTTGCACAACCCAAATGAAATAGATTATTTTAAAATCGCTTTTCAGCAAACAGATTCTGATTATAATCAATTATCACAATAATTGATTATACAAAAATCGATTATCTGCATAATCTTTTTTTTTTTTTTCCAGATTTCTCAAATACACTCTAAAGTCTAAAGTGATGTTGTGTTAATGATTGATTTAAGATTGAAGGCCGAAATTGGTCCGGAAAATTTTCGGGGACTGTTGACGATCCGGCAAGTGTATCGTTTCGTTGCAAGTAATAAAAACACGGTAAGTAATTATCGAGGTCGAACACAAGGATTGGAAGACCAATTTAACCAATTTAATAAAGAAAGTCAAAGCGTTTGACCAAGTTAATAACAAGTGGTTGAGAAGAGAGAGAAAATTGATTCAAAGATTATATCAACAACAATTAATTAAAGATCCTAAAAAGATTATGATTAGATTTGATTTGATTTAGATTAAGGCTTCTAAGGTCACGAATCCACCTACCCTATCAAGCAAGTTATCCAAGCGTTTATCTCCTTATCCCTATGTTCAATTTAATTTCATTGTCAATCAAGAACCCTCAATTATCCTAATGTCACTGTCGATTTTCAAAAGGAATTTTCTACAATTGCGAGTTGTCAATCTGCCAATCTATTCAACCTACAATTAGTTTATCAAGTTCTTGGTTCCCTATAGCAATTGCACCGCTTTCCTATTCTATGCCTAGCAATATTCAAACGGTGTTTTTAATTCAAGTTCTAAATACGAATCGCCTGCCAGCCTCAACGCACTAGACTAGTTAACCATGCACGCATATGATTAATACAAACAAATCAGAATTAAGAAACAAGAAAAGAGACAAGGGTATAAGAAATTATTACTTGGATTCACTATGCCATCAATGGTGGTTTCATCGTTTCCTTAGAAATAAGGATTAGTTCCTCATAGCGATGATAACAACGAACAAAGTAATAGGAGCATTCATCCTCTATGAATTACACTAAAACTCACTACACAGCCCTTAAGAAAACAAGGATTACAATCTCTATCAAAAACTCCCCTCAATTGACCTAAAACAAGCTATTTATAAAGTTTGGAATCTGCGCGCGTTCGCGGGGCGAACATGGATTCGCGAGGCGAATCTTAAGTTGGCGCCAGTTCAAATTTGGATTATTCGCGGGGCGAATAAGGTCTCGCGAGGCGAGACAGAATGATCTTCAATTCTCTGTTTCTGTCTCGCGAGGCGATCACATCCTCGCAAGGCAAGGCTGAAAGGTTGCTGACATTGCTCAGTCTGTCCTTCTGGCTCGCGGGGCGAAGGACCAGTTTTTCCTTTTTGCTTGTTTTCTCCATTTTTCCAAGTTCTCTTGAGCTTCACTTTTAACCTGAAAATATAAAGTAGCATCAAATGCTTTATTTAACTCAAAAATAGCAAGAAATATTCTAAAACTACTTAAAAGACTCAAGACATTGCTTAGAGACAATTAAAGCTAAATTTGGGCGAAAACGAGATTAATCTCGAACAATTAGCACAATAACCATGGCCTCACTAGCTATAAAACTAGATGAGCCAGAGGCTTATCAGGGACCCACTTTTAGTCTCTAAAAAAATAAATTAATCATTTAGTCCCTCAAATTTTCAAACACGGTTCATGTTACGATATGATCTAATTATGAGTTATTGTGATTGATACTGTAATCATATTAGGATTCATTAGCCCTTATGTGTATTTATTTTTTTGTCTCCTTTTCTGCTCTATAAATAGGAGCACCATGTTGTAACTTAGACACACTGTGAATATACAAATATTTCTCTCATATACTTTTCTGAGTTTCTACGTGACACATTAGTCCCTTGATTTAGTTCTGACGTCCATTTACTTGCCTACATGTCCCATTAACCATCCTACTTGACCCGTTAAAAATTAATGACAAGGAAAAAAAGTGCATAAATTTTCAGGTATCTGAATTTCAAAATTGTGCATGTTTTTCAATTTTTATCCGTTTTCCAAAGAGGAAATATGTCATAAGCCACGTAGACCACTAGTAGGCCAAGTAAGATGGTTAATGGAACATATAAGTAAGTAAATTGACCTCGAGATAAAATCTAGGGACTAGTAGTGTTTGAAAATTCGAGGGACTAAATGGTTAATTTATTTTTTTCAAGGACTAAAAGTAGGTCCCATAAATTTTTTAGGGACCAATTTGGGCCTTCATTCTTAATTTAATTTAAAGTATGTTATAATTTCACTCCATGAAAATGTGATAAAAGATACACTTTGTTTTACTTGTGCAATTTATTTTTATTTTTTTGACTGGTACTTGTGTAATTTAGATATAATTACATAAACATTAATGGAGTCCACCTTTAGATAATTACGTTAAACTCAATGTGGATGGAAGCTCCTTTGGAAACCCAGGCAGATCCGATTTTGGAGGAATTTTCAGGAATTCTAGTGGAGAGTGGATTTTGGACTTTACTGGGTGCTGTGGTATTTCTACCAATCTAAATGCAGAGTTGTTTGCTATCTATCATGGCCCTGTAATTGCTTGGGAGGCAGGTTACAGATATGTTATTTGCGAATCTGATTCCCTTTCAACCTTATCTTTGATAAATGAAGGTGTAGACCATTTCCACCCTTTTGCTCCCATGATCAAAGGGATTCAGAACTTAAGATCCTTGCAGTGGTCTTCAACACATCCTGAGAGAAGAAAATGAATGTGCAGATTGGTTGGCCAAGACAGGAGCTTCAACGAATGACGGTCTCAAGATTTGGGAAGTTTGTCCTCCTTAACTTAGCTCTGTTATTCTAGCAGATGCTTTGGGTGTAACAAGGCTAAGGCCTTAGCTTTTTTCCTTTGTTTGTTTTCTCCTTTCCCTCTGATAAAAAAAGAAGAAGATATAATTTAACTTTTAAAAGGAATTATTAGTATATTAATAGGATTTAAATCATCCAGTACCTTAAAAAAAATTGTATCCGTTCTTAACAAAATGAGTTTGATTTTCAGTATAAAATGTTTTACACTTTCAAATTTCAATTAGTCATATATCATAACTTATGTAATTTTTAAGTTGGTTGTTATAAGCATAATTAGTTTTTATGATGTGATATTACATGGCCATAACACAATCGTTGCATCACAATTTTTTTTTATACAAGCAAACTTATTTCATTTCCAAATAAACAATGTCAGTAATACAGGTTGGAATAAAATCAAAAACATGGTGACTAGCATACAATCTTGCCCTCCTAGCTAAGTTATGAGCGACATGATTTGCTTGCTTCCTGATAAAACTAACCCTATAGTTTTGGTTCATAGAAAGCCTATTCTTGCAACTAGCAATAAGAGCACCATATTCTGTGTAGTAGGACTTGTCTCCATGCACAACATCCAGTACCATCTTACAATCAAGCTCAACGCTTACATTGGCAAACCCCAACGAGTCTAGCCAACTTAAAGCCTCCAAGAGACCTCTCGCTTCTGCTTCATGAACCGGAGGAAGGCCATCTAAGACAATGGTTTTGGCTATAACAAAATCTCCTGGTCATTCCTCACACACATACCCAAACCAAAACACAACTGGTCTTTAAACCCTGCCGCATCCACATTGCATTTGACACTATCAGGCTCGGGCTTCTTCCAGGAATCAACAATAGGGGGCTCAATGTACTGCTACCATGGTTCCTGTTCCTGACTCTCCCCCATTCATGCAAATATTCACGTGCAAGAGAGATGGACACATGCATGGGCTTTTCAGTATTCTCCCACACTTTTTCGTTTCTTCTTTTCCACAACACCCAAACCACCAATGCATCACAATTAAATCTTTAAAAATTAGGATTTAATTTTAATGTATTCTAATCCTTAAGTATATTAAAATTTGTACACGACATGCCAATTAACTAATTTATATACACAATTAATTACCAATTTGTATATCAGTAAGCACAAATTTTATACACTATGTGTTTGGGAAAGTTGGAACATGATAAATTGTCAAACATGATAAATTATCTATGAAACAACTTTTAATCTAAAAAACAACTGAAATGGGGAAAAATAATCTTTCCCAAACACACTCTCTTGCATAAATTCATGATTAATGATGTGAAAATTTGTGATTAATCATATGTATTAGTTTTTTTTTTTACCAAAATCATATGTATTAGTTGGTTAATGTGTAATCCGTTAACTATCCAATGCACATGATTCATGATTGATCGTGTCTATCTATGGTTAATGGATACATTTGTAGTGACTGACCAGTGGAGGCTGCTGGCGGTGTAGAATATCAGCCTTATTCAACTAATCACGTAAGCAATATTCATGAACCTAGATAATAGATTTCTTCCTTAGAAGATTAAAGCCAACAAAAATTGGAATTTATTATATATCTTGGGGGGAAATTTTAAAAGCATAGCAAAGCCATTTAAAATTTAGTGTCTACCATATTACTCACATGCAACACAAGTTTATTCTGTGCTACACCTGGAAAGCTACAAGTCTACAACATGCTATCGATTCTGGGGGGCAATAACTTATGACACCAAGTGATAATCATTTAAATGTTGGTAAAAAAAAAAAAGCAAAAATGGCACACAGCAGCTGGTTGCAATCATGATCAGTCCTTGTCATTGTAATGCAGTGCCCTCCGGTTAGATTTGTCATACATTTTATGGGCCAGTACATGGTTCTTCATATAATCTATATATCAGATGGTTTCAAAACTCTGAGCATTGATAGGAGGAGTTCAGTTGTCTGAACTCAAATCTCTTCATAATCTGTTTTCATACATCTTAAAAGTTGCCAATTAATGAAAGAATCAACTGAATTTCCCCCCCAACATTCAAGCTTTACCAGCAAATATGCTGCTGACAAATTGTATCATCTTAAAAAATAATCATGATTTTATGGAGACAAAATAGTAGGCTTATCATAATCCACTTTTGACATTTCTCACATGTTCATTAATAAGCATCAATTTCTTCACCCTTTTAGCCTCTTCCACTTTCCCACCCATAACATACAAATCACAAACAAGGCTATAAATCCCTCCATCATTTTCTGGTTTTGCCATCCTCAATACCTGCTCAATCACCTTCTCAGCCATCACAAATGACCCATTCTCCTTACAAGCCGACAAAAACGAACCTAAGACAACAACATTAGGCTCCAGTTTCATTGACTTAATAATCTCATAAGCTTCCTCTAGCATCCCTGCTTTCCCAACCAAATAAACCAAGCATGCATAGTGCTGAAGTCTTGGTTCCATTCTATTCTCTTCAATCATCTTGAAATACCTGCGTCCCTCCTCAACAAACCCAGCATGAGCACAAGCACTGAGAACACCAGTGAAAGTGAGTTCATTAGGTTTGACCCCAGATACCAGCATCTTCTCAAACACAACCAATGCTTCTTCATTGAGGCCATGTTGTGCTGCACCACAAATCAACCCAGTCCAAGCCATCACATCCCTTTCACTCATCAATTCAAGGACCTGTGCAGCACTTCTCAAGACACCACATTTAGCATACATGTTAACCAAAACAGCACCAAACTCCACATTCAACTCCCACCCATTTTTCATCATGAAACCATGAATTGATTTCCCAGCCAACAATCCAAGACAACCCATGTGAGCACACGCTGACAAAACCGAACCAGCCATTACTTGATCAGGTTTTGTTCCCTCGCGAAACATCATTCGTCGAAACATCGACAAACCCTCTTCGTGAATTCCAACATTGTTGTAAGCAGCAATCATGGAAGACCATGATACAATGTCCCTATGGGGCATCTGGTCGAAAACTGCACGTGCCCTTTGAATATTCCCTGACCTTGAATACCCCATTATCATGGTGTTCCACGTGACAGTGTTTCTGTGGGGCATTTCGTCGAACAATATACATGCATGGAGGAAAGAGAGTAGAACGTAGGCATTTAGAAGAGAAGTTGAAACGTAAATGTTAGAGGTGAAACCGAGTTTGATGATGTGGGAATGAAGGTGTTGAATGATGGGTAGGGATTGAAAATGGGTACATGATTTTATGGTGAAGAGAATGCAGAAGGAATCAAAAGGTACAGAGTTACGGTGCATTGTTTTATAGAGATGCATGGCTTTATGAGGAGAAGATGTGTTTCTCAGAGCTAAAGCCCATGAATTGAAACTTCTCACAAAACATAACACTACTGCACGTTTCATATGTTTGGATCTTTCTACTTTTTGTGTTGAATTCAATAAACAAAGTGAGGTTTGGTGATGATCATTTGGTGATCAATTTTTTTTTTCTCCCTTAAACATGTTTTGGCCAATAATTACAAAAGGGAAAATAAATTGGGATTTTGGTAAGGGACATATATTAAGCACACTTTTGGGATGACTGTGATGTTTTTGAATAATCATGTGCAATAACTAGAAAAGTAGAAAGCATGTGTAATTGCTGCTTTCAAGGTTTTCTCAGTATTGCAATTACAATATTTTTTTTTTTTTTTTTTTTTTTTTTATGAATGCAATTACAATATGTTTTGTTTACTTTGTGTTTTGTTTAATGTCAGTGCAGACAACTACAGAAAAATTGCAGTTGTAATATAATTGTGGAGAGTATCAAAATCACAACATATATCCTCGGTCCTGGTTACGGACCTTATTTTAATACCTTGACTACTATTAGATATATACTTTTATTTTGATAATTTTTTATGTTATCAACTAATTACAAATCATTTTTTTAATAATGTGATGATAATGATAAGTTGACAATATAAAATATCTTTGTAAGATTGAAAAAAATATTACAAGTACTCAAATTATACCAAAGTTTAGTAAAAAATAATAATAATAACTGAATATGAAAATGAAAATAAAAAACAAATTAGCCTTTGCTTTATTTTTATTTTCTTATTTTTATTAATAATTATAAAAATATCATTTTATTTTTAACTTATTTTTCGTTTTCAAAGATTTGGAGTGACGTAACTTTTATGACGTGTCTAAGATCAAGCAAGATTGTAATGGGTCGGTTTGGTTCGGTTTTTGGTAGGGGAAAAATCCGAACCAGTAAAAAGTGGTTTGTTTCGGTTTTAAGAATTTTTCCTACAAAACTCGAATCAAACCAAACCAATCAAGAATTGGTTAGTTCGGTTCAAACCCGAAAATTGGTCCTTTAAATTGTTAACATGTTTCAAATCGGTCCTTTAAATTATTAACGAGATTCAAACTGGTGCTCTAAATTGTTAATGAGTTTCAACCTGATCCTCAAAAAGTTAACACCGTTACTGACTCATTGACGGAGATGACTAACTTGGGTCAATAGAGACAAATTAAGGGACCAAATTGAATCTTTTAAAAGTTAATTAAGGGACCAAACTGATTATATAAAATATAAGTTAAGGGACCAAAATGGTAGTTTAGCCTAAAAAGAAAGTAAAAAAGAAAATAGATTATTTTTTCTTATTATTTAAATTATGTTGAATATAATTCTAAGATGAATTTATGATGAATATAACCCTTTATAGAAAATATAATTTGATTAATGCATTCATTGAAAAGTCAAAATATAATAAGAAATGAGAATAATAATTAAATTTAAAATATTTATTTAAAAGTCGTATTTAGTAATTTATATTACAATAAATTATAGTAACAACATATTTATAATATGATCATCCATGTTCCGCATGGTATATAGTTAAAAAAAAAAAAAAAAACTTTATTACTAAATTAATATTAAAGTGAAATTTTTTAAATTTTTTCATAGATAGTAATTTTTTTTTTTACTCAACATAGATAGTAGTTTAGATATTAATATTCATTCATTTATAATGGTCAATTTCCTTTTGATAAGTTTTTTACGCTGTATTTTATTACTCCATTTGTAAAAAAATAAAACTATAACAAGAAATTATAAGAGTAGGAATTAAATTTAAAATGAAACTTATATAAAAATTTTATTCAGTAATTTAAAATGAAACTTATATAAAAGTCTTATTCAGTAATTTAGATATTCTGAGTCAAAAAAAAGTAATTTAGATATTAATTTTTTTTTTGTTGTTGATGAAATTAGATATTAAATTTTAGTAACAACATATTTGTAGTATAATGACCCATTAATTTCAATAATTTATATATAATCTTTATCTTAAAAATTGTATATTAATGTGTAATTTCCATGAGAATGTTCATAGATAGATCACAAAAAACAAGATAAAAAGGTAAAGTAAAATTAAAGTGAAAGAAAGTTGCCACCACTATGATTTCAAAAAATAAAAAAGTTGTCATCACTATCATCATAGTGCTAGCCCTCAACTGTAGTGACCTAAGGCCCCATCCTAAGCTGCAATACAAATAAGCCAACCAAATAGGAAACCCAAATGTTAGAAAATAAAAAAAGACTACACCACCAAATCTTGGTGAACTGGGCTGGGGAACATATAGCCCTGAAAACATAATTTATAAGTTGAGTAGTAGACATCAAAACTTATTGAATATACGGACCATTTTGTTTGGTATTGGTGTAGTTTCAGTTCTGACTTTGTGTATACATAGAGTTATAAAGTTATGTTAAACAATTGGTTTTGATGAATTTTTGGATAAATCTAGCAGATCTTGGGTTCTATCTTCGGCTCACCGAAATAGAAACCTTTTTATGTTTAGTTTGCAGGTGATCGAAAGCTCCCATCAAGTTTTGTGGGTGGTGAGAGTACAGAGGGAAACATTTCGGTGAGGGCTTCTTTGGGCTAAATAACTACAAATATGAAGAAACACTTTGGTGAGATTTTTTGTTGCTTTAGGTTACAATTCTGGTATAGTGAAAGATTCTGTAAATTCTATTTCAATGTACAATTAATTGGGTTGATGTTTTCCCTGATGGTTATGGGTTTGAGGTGGCTCCTTCTTGGGGTTCTATTCTTATGTGGTGCAGTGGAAATTGGTTGATGGGTGTAACACCCTGTTTTTCATAAATAAGCTTAATGCATTTATATATGTTATATATAAATTTATATATGCTTGTTAGGTTTGTTTTTTATGCCTAAGTTCATGTTTGGGAAAGTTTAGTCTCAGAAAGGTTCAACCCTTTTAGACTCTTAGTAACCTGTTTCACCGTTTTGGCTATATCTTGAGTTCTAAATGTCCGATCGAGGTGATCTTTGCGGCGTTGGAAAGCTAAGAGAATTATCTACAAGTTTTATTTCGTTTTTCCAAAATCGATCATATAAGGGGTCTAGAAAGGTCATCTTTGAGCGCCCCGTGCTCAGAAGTTGAGCACGGCCGTGCTCAACGGGGAGCAAGGCCGTGCTCAAGTATCAGAATCTATAAATAGAGCAGTTTCGTGGGGGTTACGAGCCAAACCCTATTTTGCCACTTTGGGCAGCTTTTGTGGGGTAAAAACCTCTTCTCTCTTCCTCCCATTAAGCCCCTTTGATGCCTTGGTGTTCTTGCTCTATTTTTGGGAGGTCTTGGTGGTTCTTTCCCCCTTTGGTTTCCTTTTCTTGTTTATGAATTGGGAACTAATTGGTTAACATTTTGTTTGACCAAGGCTTGGAAAGCTAGTCAAGCTGCTTGAGGGAAACGCGTTGGTCCTTCGTTTGGGTTGCCAGTTGGCTTTCGTTGGTTGGAATCCTCATACCAGGTATGGGGAGAAGGGTAGTGTAACCATAGGCAATGGGGGTAGTGTAAGGTAAAGGGGTTCCCCATGACCCCGATGTTGTTTTATGTTGTATGATTAATATATTAAATTTTGTTTCTGTTAATGACATGCTCTATTTGGTTGATTATGTTTTTATATGTATGTTATGGACATGTTGGTTATTAGTATGATATGATGATGTGCGTCACCATTGGTTGATGTTATGATTTGATTATGCTGTTGTTGCTGTGACTGTTGCGATGATGATTTGGTTGATAAAATATTTAATTGGTTAATTAGGTTCTAATAAGACTTGATGATTAATGGTTTTAATCCCTGAAATAATTGGTTAAGAACCGGTGTTAGAACTCTGCCCAGAACAGCACTGTCGTGCGATGAGCACGACCGTGCTCCCAGTTTGAATTCTAGAAAATGGCCGCGCATTAAGCACTGCCGTATAGTAGCGGAGCACGACCGTGCAGTTGAGCATGACCGTACTGAATAGGAAGCGCGACCGTGCCCACTTAAGCAGCAGCACGCCCTTAATGTTTGAAGCATGACCGTGCTGGGGTTTAAGCACAACCGTGCTCACCCCTCCTGGACAAAAACAAAATTAAAGGACTTAAGGGGTTTCAAACCCCATTTCCCCAATGATGATAAGTTGATATAGCTAATCAAAGATAAAGATTAGACAACTCGGTTAAAGATGATTAAGAAGATGAGATGGTGAGATGCTAAGATGGTTAAGTCGGTATCCGTTGGGTTACCGCACGTTGATAAGTTGTACCTTGGTGCTTATTGGCCAAGAGGGCCTTGACCCCACGGTTTGGGTCTAAGGCGTTGTTAATGTTGAAGTCTTGGGTGCTTGTTGGCCCAAGCATGTTGAGTTGAACCTTGGTGCTTATTGGCCAAGGGAGCCTTGACCCCACGGTTTGGGTCTAAGGTCACGTTGATGTTGATGTTGAAGTCTTGGGAGCTTCATGACCCGAGCAAGGAGGTGGTTGAGATTGCTTGTTGTTGTGCCATTTGCATATAGCATCGGAGTTGGTTGATGGGGGAGGTTCGACATAGGGGAGATCGCCCGAGAGTACAGTGATCTGGCCATCAACGGTAGGTCACCCGATGGTTTGGTGACCGAAGCCCCCCGTGATGAGGCATTCATGGTTTGATGCGTTGGCTATCCATGGGGTTCACCCAAGGTTTGGTGAACTGCCGGTGTTAGTGCTTCTATGGCCAATACGGATATGTAACTCCAAAGTCGTTCATCCTGAGTTAGTTGGATCCACATGCATAGTTGGAGTAGTGGAGTAGCGTTGCATTGCACTACATAGCATACTTGATGTTGATGATGTTGATATATATATATATATATGTGTGTGTGTGCTGATGTATGTTATGATGATGCTATACTGTTTGTTTTACCTTGCTTCCTATCTCCATACCGTATATGTTTACATGATTCTTACTCCCCGTTGTTTGTTTGTTTGTTTGGCCTGATCGGCACCTTGCAGAGAATGGCGAGCAATCAGGAGAGGAGTGACTCTGAGGAGCCACCACTCATAGTTAGGGTTTTCCCCCTTTCAGTTAGTTTGTTAGTTTCAGTTGTATTCTGAGGATTTTATTCCGGAACGGTTATACCAGCTCTGTATGTAACATCGGGGTTGGGTTATATTGTTTATCTTTGTTATGTTTTAATTGTTTTAAACATGTTTTAATTTCTGCGTTGTGAACTAGTTCATGTGGGATCGTTCTACCCATGAACCTTTTATTAAATGACGTATGTTTTATGTTTTATCTTTATCTTTTATGCTTTATAACATGTGGGGTAGTTGGGTGTCACATTTAGTGGTATCAGAGCAGTTCGGCCCTGTCCGGACGTGGTATGAGTCTGTTGTGAGTCTGTTGTGTGCTCTTGTTTGAATTGTCTATATTTATATAGACAATGTTACGTGGTACTAAGTATCTATAGTTCCGTTTTGGCTCGACTTACTGCATTTGGTGGTTTGTCTTGAACGATCCAAGAAGCCTGCGAGTGCTTCTTGTGCTTAGGAAGGCGGTTCTATTACCTTTTGATAATAAGAACTCTACAGCTGATCTTGTGCGCTTACCTTTTAAAAACCACTTGATGTTATCCTTTGAATGAACTGGTTATCTTCCAACCATGTTCCCTTCGATTGCTTCGATAAAACCATAGTTCTTGGAACTCCTTTGGAGTCTAAGGATCTAAGATTTCCCTCTGCCGATCAAGTTAAGGCTCTTAGGAAAGAAGAGGCCCAAGTCTACATAATGTTGTCTTCCCTGGAAGTAGAGAGCAACCTGATGTTGGAAATGTGCCAATAGTAAGATAATTCCCTGAAGTTTTCCTGTGGATGTTCTTGAGTTGCACCCTGAGAAGATGATGAGTTACCATAGTCCTAGTGACGGAATAGGACCCGTATCCATAGCACCTTATAGAATATCTCCTTTAGAGCAAGCTAAGTTGAAGGAATTGGTTTAGGAACAGTTCATTAGAGCCTAGCGTGTCCCCATGAGCACCAATGTTGTCTGGAATAAGAAGGATGGTAGTATGAGGTTGTGTGTCGACTATCGGCAGCTCAACAAGGTGACCATAAAGAATCGGTATCCCCCCCTAGGATTGATGATCTCATGGACCAGTTGATGGGTGCTTGCGTCTTTTCTAAGATAGATTTGAGGTCAGGGTACCATCAGATTCAGGTTAAGTCTGAGGACATCTCGAAGACAGTGTTCAGAACGTGATATGGTCACTATGAATACTTGGTTATGCCCTTTGGCGTGACCAATGCTCCTACGGTCTTCATGGCCTACATGACCAAGACCCTCCACCCTTACTTGGATAAGTTTGTGGTGGTGTTCATAGATGACATCTTAGTGTACTCCAAGAGTAAGGAGGAACATGAGGAACACCTGAGGGTTGTCTTGCAGACCCTTAAGGAAAATCAGTTGTATGCTAAGTTGTCTAAGTGTGAGTTCTGGTTAGAGGAAGTGAGCTTTTGAAGTCATGTCATCTCTAAGGGTGGCATAGCAGTAGACCCAGGTAAGGTAGAGACGGTGCTCCAGTGGGAAGCGTCGAAGTCTGTAATCAATAATAGGAGTTTCTTGGTGGTTGCCGTAAGAGGGATCTTTAATAGAGACGAGAGGGCAATTATGTTGCGCGACATAGTTGCACTCGAGCCCCTATCGGAGACCCTCGTAGAGAGAGATTGACTCATGGAATTATTATTGCTTATGCCACTATGCTGGACAAGTAGGAGGGACTGATCACCCCAATTACTCGTCACCGGTAGGCGAAGTAATGATAATCGTTGTGAGCTTTATGACAGTGAGGTTAGTGGCCTTAGTCGCTTAGACACGAGCCGAGTAGAGACTAGTCGCTTAGAAAGTAGACTTGTAGTGGCCGATGCCTTAAGTAGGAAAACCTTGCATGTCTCTGCTTTGATGGTTAGGGAGATGGATCTGATTGGGGAGTTTAGAGACCTTAGCCTAGCTTGTGAGTTTACCCCTAAGAGTACTAGGCTTGGAACCTTGAAGGTTACCAACAACTTGATGGATCAGATTGGAGAGAACCAGAAGTTAGATGAGTTTCTCTTAGACCAGAGCGTTGCTTGCTCATGGTAGAAACCTTAGTTTAAGGAAGGAAGGGATGGGGCTATGAGGTTTAAAGATAGGGTTTGTGTACTGGATGTTCATGAGCTTAGGAAGTTGATCCTTGAGGCAGGACATAGAAGTGGGTTGTTGTCGATAGATTGACTAAGTCTGCCCATTTCATTTCAATGAATATGGAATATCCATGGGAGAAGTTAGCCAAGCTGTACGTCAAAGAGATAGTTAGGCTTCATGGTATACCCTCTAGCATAGTATCGGATAGAGACCCAAAGTTTGCCTCTAGGTTCTGGGAGAGCTTGCAGCAGGCTTTAGGGACAAAGCTGAGGTTTGGTTCATCGTACCACCCACAGACTGATGGGCAGTCTGAGAAGACCATCCAGTCCTTAGAGGACTTGTTGAGAGCTTGTGTGCTAGAACAGTCTGGTAGTTGGGACAAGTTTTTGCCTATGTTAGAGTTCACCTACAACAACAGCTTCCATTCTAGTATTGGGATGGTACCTTATGAGACTCTGGATGGGAGGAGATGTAGGACGCCCTTGTGTTAGAATGAACCTGGTGACAGTGTGGTGCTAGGATCTGAGGTAGTGCAAGAAACAACAGAAAAGTGAGGATGATTCAGGGAAAGTTGAAAGTGGCACAAAGTGGGCAAAAGAGATACCATGACAAAGGGAGGAAGGCGCTCGAATTCCAGGAAGGTGATCATGTGTCCTTGAGAGTTACTCCAACGACTGCGGTTAGTAGAGTGATGAAAGAAAGAAAGACATATGTTATCAGGAGATCCGAGTCTTTTCTACCTTGGTGAACAAGTGCAGAATCTTCAAGGATGCTTACAGGGCCAGGATCGCAAGCCACAAAACTTCAGAGGTTCAAAGCAGTAAGGACGAAGACCAGAAGGACGAGGTGAGACAATGTCTAGCCCTAGTCGACATGGACTTCAAGCAAAATGGCAAGGGATCACAGTTCTCAGCAGGTGAGCCTAAGGATCGGGATTCTCCTAGACATGGCAAGATGTGGAAAATGTGGAGAAGGTCACTATACCCATCAATGCAAGAAGCCGGACATCATATGTTTCAAGTGTGGCAAGTATGGCCACTTCGGATGGAACTGTGAAGGAGGAAAGTCAGAACCACAGAGTGCCAGTAGGAATCAGAGTGCACAGTGGAAGCATGGTGGAGTTGGACCTCCGAGTCCGTGGACTCAACCCAAGGTATGCGCTTAATTGGTGAAAGTTTAACCAGTTAAGGTGATAGAAATTTCGAGGACGAAATTTTTATAAGGGGATGGAATTATAACACCCTGTTTTCAATAAATAAGCTTAATGCATTTATATATGTTATATATAAATTTACATATGCTTGTTAGGTTTGTTTTTTATGCCTAGGTTCATGTTTGGGAAAGTTTAGTCTTAGAAAGGTTCAACCCTTTTAGACTCTTAGTAATCTGTTTCACCGTTTTGGCTATATCTTGAGTTCTAGATGTTCGATTGAGGTGATTTTTGTGGCGTTGGAAAGATAAGAGAATTATCTACAAGTTTTATTTCTAGCGTTTTTCCAAAATCGAACATATAAGGGGTCTCGAAAGGTCATCTTTGAGCGCCTCGTGCTCAGAAGTTGAGCACGGCCGTGCTCAACAGGGAGCAAGGCCGTACTCAAGTATCAGAGTCTATAAATAGAGCAATTTCGTGAGGGTTACGAGCCAAACCCTATTTTGGCACTTTGGGCAGCTTTTGTGGGGTAAAAACCTCTTCTCTCTTCCTCCCCTTAAGCCTCTTTGATGCCTTGGTGTTCTTGCTTTATTTTTGGGAGGTCTTGATTGGTCTGTGCCAATCATAGAAGGTAATGGTTCTTTCTCCCTTTGGTTTCCTTTTCTTGTTTATGAATTGGGAACTAATTGGTTAACATTTTGTTTGACCAAGGCTTGGAAAGCTAGTCAAGCTGCTTGAGGGAAACGCGTTGGTCCTTCAGAAGTTGAGCACGGCCGTGCTCAACAGGGAGCAAGGCCGTGCTCAAGTATCAGAGTCTATAAATAGAGCAGTTTCGTGAGGGTTACGAGCCAAACCCTATTTTGGTACTTTGGGCAGCTTTTATGGGGTAAAAACCTCTTCTCTCTTCCTCCCCTTAAGCCCCTTTGATGCCTTGGTGTTCTTGCTTTATTTTTGGGAGGTCTTGATTGGTCTGTGCCAATCATAGAAGGTAATGGTTCTTTCTCCATTTGGTTTCCTTTTCTTGTTTATGAATTGGGAACTAATTGGTTAACATTTTGTTTGACCAAGGCTTGGAAAGCTAGTCAAGCTGCTTGAGGGAAACGCGTTGGTCCTTCGTTTGGGTTGCCAGTTGGCTTTCGTTGGTTGGAATCTTCATACTAGGTATGGGGAGAAGGGTAGTGTAACCATAGGCAATGGGGGTAGTGTAAGGTAAAGGGGTTCCCCATGACCCCGATGTTGTTTTATGTTGTATGATTAATATATTAAATGTTGTTTCTGTTAATGACATGCTCTATTTGGTTGATTATGTTTTTATATGTATGTTATGGACATGTTGGTTCTTAGTATGATATGATGATGTGCGTCACCATTGGTTGATGTTATGATTTGATTATGCTGTTGTTACTGTGACTGTTGCGATGATGATTTGGTTGATAAAATATTTAATTGGTTAATTAGGTTCTAATAAGACTTGATGATTAATGGTTTTAATCCCTAAAATAATTGGTTAAGAACCGGTGTTAGAACTCTGCCCAGAACAGTACTGTCGCGCGATGAGCACGACCGTGCTGATAGGGAGCACGCCCGTGCTCCCAGTTTGAATTCTGGAAAATGGCCGCGCATTAAGCACGACCGTATAGTAGAGGAGCACGACCGTGCTCCACTTAAGCAGCAACACACCCTTAATGTTTGAAGCATGACCGTGCTGGGGTTTAAGCACGACCGTGCTCACCCCTCCTGGACAAAAACAGAATTAAAGGATTTAAGGGGTTTCAAACCCCATTTCCCCAATAATGATAAGTTGATATAGCTAATCAAAGATAAAGATTAGACAACTCGGTTAAAGATGATTAAGAAGATGAGATGGTGAGATGTTAAGATGGTTAAGTCGGTATCCGTTGGGTTACCGCACAATGATAAGTTGTACCTTGGTGCTTATTGGCCAAGGGGGCCTTCACCCCACGGTTTGGGTCTAAGGCGTTGTTAATGTTGAAGTCTTGGGTGCTTGTTGGCCCAAGCATGTTGAGTTGAATCTTGGTGCTTATTGGCCAAGGGAGCCTTGACCCCACGGTTTGGGTCTAAGGTCACGCTGATGTTGATGTTGAAGTCTTGGGAGCTTCATGACCCGAGCAAGGAGGTGGTTGAGATTGCTTGTTGTTGTGTCATTTGCATATAGCATCGGAGTTGGTTGATGGGGGAGGTTCGACATAGGGGAGATCGCCCAAGAGTACGGTGATCTGGCCATCCACGGTAGGTCACCCGATGGTTTGGTGACCGAGGCCCCCCGTGATGAGGCATCCACGGTTTGATGCGGTGGCTATCTATAGGGTTCATCCAAGGTTTGGTGAACTGCCGGTGTTGGTGCTTCTATGGCCAATACGGATATGTAACTCCAAAGTCGTTCATCATGAGTTAGTTGGATCCACATGCATAGTTGCAGTAGTGGAGTAGCATTGCTCTACATAGCATACTTGATGTTTATGATGTTGATATATATATATATATATGTGCTGATGTATGTTATGATGATGCTATACTGTTGTTTTACCTTGCTTCCTTTCTTCATGCCATATATGTTTACATGATTCTTACTCCCCGTTGTTTGTTTGTTTGTTTGGCCTGATCGGCACCTTGCAGTGTATGGCGAGAAGTCAGGAGAGGAGTGACTCTGAGGAGCCACCACTCATAGTTAGGGTTTTCCCCTTTCAGTTAGTTTGTTAGTTTCAGTTGTATTCCGAGGATTTTATTTCGGAACGGTTATACCAGCTCTGTTTGTGACATCGGAGTTGGGTTATGTTGTTTATCTTTGTTATATTTTAATTGTTTTAAACATGTTTTAATTTCCGCGTTGTGAATTAGTTCATGTGGGATCGTTCTACCCATGAACCTTTTATTAAAGGACGTATGTTTTATGTTTTATCTTTATCTTTTATGTTTTATAACATGTGGGGTAGTTGGGTGTCACAATGGGTATGGTTTTACCACTTTCTGGGAGTGTCCTTCCTTGGGTCCTTGCTTTGAGGATGATTTGTTTTGAGTGACTATGAGACTTAACTACTATGGATGTTTTTGGTGGGGGATGACTTTATAATTGTTCTTATTCCTGCTTGGTGGAGGATGTATAGGCTGTTGTTCTGTACGTAGTTGATTTGTGTTCCTTGTTTATTGATGGTTTGGGAGCTCTTTGATATTTGAGGCTTTCCAATTGAGCTGCCGAACAAAATGTCTCGTTACGTTGGTTTCCTTGCTATTATTCTTTGTCATGTTCTCAACTTCAGTGTGCCGTTTTGGGCTGTATGTGGCTTCAATTTTATTGGCTCAGTTTTCTGTTGTTCATGTATGGGCTGGCAGTTGGCATGTGTGTGGGTGTTGGGTTAAAGGTTCTTACTTCTTTTGTGGCTGTAGGTATTATCATTTGGTGGGATTTAGTATAATAATGTTTTGGTTTCTAATGTTGGGTTAATACTATGTCGTTCTTTGGTTTTCAAGTGTTGCTCCTTTGCAATTTTGATGCTAGTCCTCCCTTTAGGTCTTGTATATATCAGTGTTATATGTTGCTCCTTCTTTTTTGTATACGGGTTGGAGTATCCCTAGTACTCCTATCAATGTATCTTTGCTTATATATAAAAAAAATAAAAAAAATTTATGGACCAAGTAACTTCATTAGATATCATAATACACAGTCCTAGTTAGGTAGCTCACTTGGTTATACTAAGGGATATAAGGAGACTCCAAGTGCACTTGGAGGTTAGGAGTTCACCCCACCAACTCCACCCCTATCCCTCTAACATAACAACTAACATTGGCTGACAAGGGAAAAAAAAAAACGATATCATAATCCCTAGGGAGCTGCTACCTACACCCCTACATCTGTTAAATCCACACCCACAAATCTTTTTAAATTTTTTAATTACAAGAATACTCTTAAGAGCAAAAAGGGGTTGGGGGTGCGACAACATAAGAGTAATTTTTAGCTACTAACAATTAAATGCCATAATATAAATTTTCATGATTTTTTAACTGTCGACAATTAGTTTCCAGAATACATAATTGTTACCTCCAGCAACTAATTGCCAGATTATATTATTTTTTAACCAAAATTAATTGGTTCAGTTCGCATTCTCAGATTCATCAGGTCGGTCCGAACCAATGAGCTCCCTATAAAACACCATCCCATAATTTGTGATAAAACGTGTGCAGTGTCCCTCTACATAATGGTACAATCATGTTACACGATATTTTAGAAAAATACTTAAGATGGTATGCAGGATTAAACTAGCAAAATAACAAAATAAGATAGGAAAAAAAAAGTTAATGGGAAAAATCACTATCTTTTTATCAATGGGAAAAACAAAGAAACCAAAAGAAAGTAAATCAAGTTGTAAGTCTAACTATCCCCAAAGCATCAACCAACAAGGTTGAAGAGAGCTGACAGGCAAGTATCCCACAAGATCAAGCTTTGGTTAGAATTAGCTCCTTGTTTAGCAAGCCAATCTGCATAAGCATTCCCTTCTGTAAGCACATGTTGAAAGCACAAGGGCCATGAGAGAGATTTGAAACTCTGGATATGCTGAATCAGAGGAGCATAAGGATGAAAACCAGTAATCTCTCCATTAATCAAACCCAAAGCAGTTTCGGAATTTGATTCACAGATGAGATTTCTATATCCAGCTCCCCATGCAAGTTTAAGTCCATTCGCTATTGCCAAAAGCTCAGCATTAAGGTTGTTAGAATTGCCAAGAACCTGAGAACCCCAAAATCTATTTTCCAAGGTTGTTTCTGATTAAGCCTCCAAAACCTGACCTACTAGGATTACCAAGACTGCTGCCATCAACATTTAGTTTAAGCACATGCTCCCTAGGGTTGTTGCATACCTACTGATCGAACTCGGGCAAAGCCTGAACGATTCGTCCTTAAGTAGCAGTGCGTTAACCACTTGCACTCAACCACTTGGTAACAAACATAGTATTTAAAATAACATTAAAACTCGTTTTTCGAAATAATAACAAAATAAAAATGGAATTGAATAGGAAAATGTCTATTTCAATTAATAATGAAATAATAGGAGATAAAATAGGTTCATAAAAAATAGGATATAAAATTGAGTGTGAAAAGTTACTGATTGAATTAATTATAAAAATAATGACAAATAAGACAAACAAAAAGAAACAGTTAAAAATAATAAATGATAATCGAGAAATCTCACTAATACTATTATATTTCGTGCATGGCACGCATCACCATACTAGTATAAATTTAAAATGTGTTTAAAATTAACAATTACTTTGAAAGTTATTGCATTCATTGACCTCTATTTAAATTTATAACAGTTATAGTAGCTACTAAGAATTTTGTAGGAACCCACTGTAATTAGGGCCTTTGGCTCCACAATGGGTCCATGGAGTATCCCACAAGCTTAGATCCTTTGGACATTCTATAAGACTAATATCCACTCGAGTGCTTAGTCACAGTTAAGGTTCTTCACCCCTCTCCAAAGATGTGTTCTATGGGATTCGAACTCCGGTCCTCCCCCTACAATGGTCATGGAAAAAACTATTAATGAAGCTCAGGAACACTTAAATGTGATGATTTTATTTTCTTGGGTTATTATGTTTGTTTTAGTTTGAATTTGATGGTGACTATCACATTGAATTTAGTTTCTTTAACATAATGTACTTTAGATACTTTATTGTTTTCTGTTCATTTGGAGGGAATGGGATAAAATAGTGGCACAATCAGTTTTTTTCTTTACCGGTGTTATTGATATTATCTTTAATTCAAATTGCATTTCCTGTGATTGATACCTTTGTTAGATACACCTATATTTATCATCATCATCATCATCATCATTATCATCATCTAATAAACTTAATTAATTCAACTCTCATATTTATCTGTCATTATTTTAGTATGAGGCGTGCTAGCATCACATTTTTTCCAACACATTATCTCTTATTGGTTGAAATTCATGTGGGTCCCACTATTTTGAAAGTGGGTACCACTTAAATTTTGTAGGACCCATATGAATTTCAACCAATAAGAGGGAGTGTGTTGGAAAGAGTGTATCAGAGAGTGTGTTGCTAGCATTTCTTCTAAACAATGACTTTTCTTGCTATTTAATATTAAAAAATGATTATGTAATTAAAAAAATGATTTTTTAAAACAAAATAAGCACTAACAAACACGCTCATATCTCTCGTTATTTTAGGGTTTTTTAAATAATAAATTTAGTTTTGTTTTGTTTTAGAGTTTAATTTATACATATTGTCAGTGTAAAGATTTTTATATTGGCAATCAATCAGAAATCACAGAATTGATGACTTTTAATATGGTTATGATAAGAATCAAGCATTTATAATTGTATATCAATTTCTAATTAGTTGATATTGTAAAATAACTTTACACTGTTAATATATATTAATTAAATCCTTTGATTTATTACATTATTTCTATTAATTATGATGCTAATGCACATGAAAATGATTAATAAAATGAGACTTGCGAAACAGACTCGTGGTCAATGAATGAATTGTGGTCAATGAATGAATTGGATGAATAGAAAATAAAAAAAGTCTGCAATGTGAATAGTAAAAAGTGTGCAACAAAAAAAAAAGTGAATGAAAAAAAGTTGCAGCAATAAACAAATATTAATGAAATGAGACTGACCACATAGTAATGTGATTGACCGAAAAGTTGCATGAACGAACAAGTAATATAATAGTACTATAATAGAATTTTGTTTTATTATAAAAATATAGATAGATAGATTTTAATGAAATGTCACTTATATCCCTTGGCATAGTGGTCCTCCCGGAGGACATTAGAATTCGCCGCCTAATCCCTGTTGTTAAAAATTGATAAAGAGCATCAGCCCACCTAGTAGCCTGTGAATTTAAGGAACGTACAGTAGAAACATAATGGATATTTCCTATGACTATCCCACAACAAATAAGGATAGATAATTTCAGAAAGTGGGTCATAAAGAAAAAACCGCATATAATGCTTAAATATGATAACTTTTTGCATTTGGCCACTTCACTCGAAACTACTTGTGTATATTACAGAAAACTAATCATCTCTTAGTCAAGACTTCCAAGCATGCATCAATTAACATTGTACATAAGTGACAAAAAAGTTAAAAGGAGCAGCAATATATTTCATGTCATACTCGCAAAAGCCCTTTTAACAAACTTTACTAGGAAACATTATTTTTAATACACTGATATCATATGGAAATATTAAGGAGATTATATAAACACATTTCAAAATTTTAGTTGAAACTTTATGCTACTTCATAAATGGCACAATTTTCTAAAATTCATAAAAGGATCACCAAATCGGTAAATAAATGTACAAAGTATGACCAGTTGTGTCATTCCATAAATCCAAAATTCCACAATAGTAATATAATCAAAGATATTGCTAGAGATTGTTGACAATATTGCATGTGACAATAGTCAAGGAAGTATGTCACCCGAGGATGTCAGTTCGACAAGCCACAAACAAAAGCACCAATTAGAAGAGAAGGATTTTTCAATATGGTTTGGTCACTGGCAATTGTTCTCACCTACACAAAGATGGCCACGGTTTTTTTTTTATAAAATTATGATAGCATGGTGAATCAGTTTGAATTTTCATTTAGACTTCAATTTTATGAAAATCACACAACAATTCACTTAAACCGGAAACCAAAATGAGAATGGTTTTTGTATTCATGGAATTTCCTATGTATGGTGAAACTTGTTGCTAATGTACCCAAAAACAAAATGTGCGACAAAGATTATTACAGTGAAAGAGAAACAACACATGGAATGTGAAAAAGATGAAACATGACCCTCTATTGCCTCTAGGCAGGAAGTCACAAAAGCAGAGTAAAACATACCTGAGAAAACACGCGACGGGGTTCGGTGGTCATGGTTTGTAGTTGAACTTCATTATTTGATGATGTGGGTATTGGAATCTAGAAGGTGATATGAGTGCCTGGCTTGGGTAGAGAGTGAGAAAATTATGATTGCTGTAATCCAGAGGGGGAACAAAGCACGAAGCGAGATCAAGCAAGGAATCCAGTTCCAAGCTAATGAGCGTGTTTGGGAATCTTCTGGAAATGTTGACCAAGAATATATCTCTATTTTTGTAATGCAACTGAAATGGTGGGAAAAAAAATGGGTATCTTGCTCGGGAACGCTGTTCAATGAAGACTTAGACATATGATTAGAGCGGTCAAAATGAGTTCGACTTGAGAGGCTGGTTCGACTAGCCCGACATTAAACATAGGCTGGGTTGATAAAAGGAAGGTTCGAAATTATTTTGGCCCAACCTGACCCGACCCTAAAATTCATTGGTCCGACACAGGTTGGCCTGTGATGGGCTGGGTTGGCCCGCCTGTCCGAACTTTGAAAATAAAAAAGGTATAACTAGAACTGAAATATTAAATTTTTATACTACACGTGGTGGTCGTGGGTCTGGGTAGACCCGGTAACGCAGCCAATTCGACCCAACCCAGCCCAGATTTTGTGGGTTGGTTCAAGTGATCGGGTTGATTAGGGTAAAAATACATAGAACCCATAGAGTATGGGTTGGGTATTGGGTTTCAGATTTCCAAACCCATTGATAATTTAGACTTTTAGTTAATGGTTGTTGATGATTTCAGTGTAATATCTTAGTTGATGGTTGTAGAATATGGTTTGGTAAACGTTGATGACTTCAATGTAATGTTTTAACTTGATTTCGGTTGGAGAACAAGTTTATTTGTGATTTCCTTCCCTTTTTCACTTTTTTCTGTCCTGACAAACTCGAGGACCCGACCTAAAGGTGGAAATCTGTGTGTTTCATGCTAGACCCGAGTACCCAACCCAACCCGCAAGTGGTCGAGTTTGGTTGGTTCGGATTTTATAATTTTTTTGACAAATCCAACCCAACCCAAGCAACTAACCTTTGACTGGGTTGGATGCTAAAACCCACCAAACTCGACCCAACCCCACCTATGGCCACCCACCTCCTCATTATTTTGAAAAACAATACGTTATTGTTTATAGGATAGTAATTCCACCTCCATGTATTTTGAATAATATATTTTTACTAATTAAATATGTTAAAACAACTTAAGTGGATAATGTTTTAAAAAAGATGTTGTCTTACTCACTAAAAGAATAAAAGATGTCGTATCACCCAACATATATTTTTCGGGAAGTTTTATCTTGATACTATACAGATAATAAAACCTCCGTCCTATGCCTCTTGGACGAAAACACGTAACTTAACGTCCATTATACACTTCTCTATCTGTGGTGCTTGCTCGTTACTTACATAACTTAACACATTAGTATTTGTAGTAATATATAGTACACGTGTTTTAAGTTTAACTCTCAATAATCGAAGAATAGAAAATAAAAATTTCAACAATTTTTTTTTTAAATTTATAACTTACTTAATTTTATATTTTTATTAATTTTAAAAATATTTAATTTTATCTTTATTGAAGTGTATTGGCCCATGGCCAGTCCGTCTGGCCGGCAACCCGCATAGGACAGGGTTGGGCTGATAAATTACTAGCCCACAATTAAAATTGCCCAGTCCGATCCGGCCCAAAAAGTTAGTGGCTCTTTGTGTGCTTGCCCGAATTGATAGCAATCCATATGGTCCACCGGGGTGCATGTAATTTTGCCAGCTTTTTGTTACTTTTTTTAAAAATACTTACAGTTTCCATTACTATCCTTATCCCTCACCATCACCCCACCACTACTCCAACCCAATGGCCACCCCATCAGCAACCACCATCCCATCCTTTAGTTCCAGTTCCATAGATCCATCTTCCTTTTGCCTCGCTCCGACTTCGCCTTCCTCCCCTAGCCCGAATTGATAACAATACATATGGTCCACCGTGGTGCATGTAATTTTGCCAGCTTTTTGTTACTTTTTTTAAAAAATACTTACAGTTTCCATTACTATCCTTATCCCTCACCATCACCCCATCACTACTCCAACCCAATGGCCACCCCATCAACAACCACCATCCCATCCTTTAGTTCCAGTTCCATAGGTCCATCTTCCTTTTGCCTCGCTCCGACTTCGCCTTCCTCACCCTTGTTATTATCACCTCCTTCACCGCCACCACCACCCTTGTCACCAAGGTTGTAGCCAGAATCGGCACCACCATAAGTATTATCCAAATCGAGCTGAGTCAGGTCAAGAAAAGTGGAAATGCATTCTTGTTGGCACCACGCGCGCTTTAGCTCATTCCTCTCCTCTGCTACATCTTCGTCTTCTCACCAAATCGACCCCTTTTGATTAAAGATTCCAATTTTCTATTAAAAACATTGGAACCAAACACACCCAGAAAACCCAAACACCAAAATTCCATCAAACACTATGCAACTTTTTTCTTGCCTTTTACGGAGAAACTGACCAAATGCTTTATGGATAATGCCATGTTTGGCGAGAAACCCAGATGGGTTGACACACTTTTTCGTTGACCGAACCGCTCTTCTTGTTCTAGGTCTTCTTTTGATTCTGTTGTTTTTGCCGTTGCTGGTGGGGGTACTCTGAAGCAGAACATGTTGTGATGCTTGTTCTTCTGGGGAAAACAACGGTTTGGGATTGAGAGTGAAGGAGAAAGGAGGTGGTTGTGGTTGGAATGAAGGAGAGTTTGATTGGAATGGTTATGGTATGCCATTGTCATTTCTTTACCTTTTCTTCTGTGCTTTTCGTTTAGGTTGAACTCTTTAGATTTCGTTCTTCTCAGATGGTTATATTTTTCGGTCGGAACCATGGTACTACTGATTGTGGAGACAGATGGGTTTTGGGTATAGGCAAAATTGTCATTTGATTTTTTTTTGTGACATGTTGAATATGTACCTGGTTTTAATCTTAGCCATTCAAATATTTTAATATTAAATCTAACGGTTAAAAACTTGTTCACCACCGTGAACCATATGGTAAAGTGCTTCACTACCCTAGACTCAGCCCATATATATATGACAATAGAAATTTTAACCTTCATTCATAAGCTTTAGACTAAAGGCCCAATTTAGTCCCTTAAGAAGTACACTTTTGATCCCTAAAAAAGATAAATTAAACACTTAGTACTTCAAATTTACAAACATGGGACAAGTTGGTCCATCATTCCAGTCTCAACGTCCGTCTACTTGTCTGTGTGTCCTGTTAACCATCCCGGTGGACTCATTTGTGGTCCTGTGTGGCCTATGACGAATTTTCACAGTGGAAAGTGAATGAAAAGTAAAAAAAATAAAAATAAAATATGTACAATTTTGAAACCTAGATACCTGAAAATTGTGCATATAATTTTTTTTCACTTTTCATTCGTTTTCCACAGCGGAAATTTGTCATATGCCACACATGACCACTAACTAGCAAGGAAGGATGATTAATGAGACATGTAGGCAAGTAAACAGACTTTGGAACTGGAACGAGGGACCAATGTGTCTCGCATTGGTAAATCTTAGGGACTAAATGATTAATATATTATTTTCAGGGATCAAAATTGTAGCTGTGTTTTTTTAAGGGACCAAATTGAGCCTTCACTCTAAACTTTATTCCAGGACATCTTTTATATCTGAAAATAATTTTGTATCTCTTATACTAAACGTGGGAAATTTTTATTCTTACCTCACATTCCAAAAAATAGTAAAATATCTCTTGTACCTAATACCACCACCTTAGTGTATAAAACAATGTTATAAACATTATTTTTTAATTTGATTACAGCTATAGGGGTTAGACTATCCTTGTATTCATTTAATAAATTTTTTTTATTGTTTGATAAAAAAAAAAGCATGCTTCTTTCATTCCTTACCATTTTTCGGTTCTTAATTGTTTTCAATTAGCCACGAAAACTTCACTCCACATTAGTTTTTCCTTGCTCACGACAAGAAATATCAAAATTGATGGATGTAGCTGTCAAATCTTTCAGAGTCAAAGTATATCTATTATAATTTTTATGATTTTGATCTTCATTATGAGGATGTCTTTGTGGGATTTTAGCGTCAATTTGAGGAAGATGAATACAATTAACAAAACTATAATGCCAACTAACAAAATTATCACGAGTTATATTAAGACTAACTTTGCTTTTTAAAAAAAAGTTAGGAAACGACATAGCAAAAACAAATAAAAAAAAATTGAAAAGATTTCTTTATCAATTTAATTTAATTTTTTTGACAAAATTATCAATTTAATTTATAAGAGCGGTTTAATAAATAAAATTTATACAACATTTGCATCAAACAAAAGACGAAGTCATAACAAGTTATACTAGCTCATCCTATCAAAACTAATAGTGTATGCCAATTAAAACGAATGAAAACAGATCAGAGATATGGTCAATTCACTGAATAGAATTTCTTGAGTGTAAACTGATTACAACTTCATCTTTTATAGGATACAAAATCTAATTACACAAGCAACTAACCATCTATTTTTTTTATTTTTTATTTTTAAAAAAAGTAAAGTTGGCATGGAAAAACATCACAATAAGAAGAGAAATCTCAACTAGATTGGCACCTCAAATCTTACCTATCATTTGCAGCACACCAAAATTTATTAATAGAATTAAAAAAAAAATGAATACAAGTATGGGGGATATCTACCTTAACCCATAGAAAGATTCACCTAAACCTATAACTAAGCATCTAACTAATCTAACAGCAAAACTAACTAACTAACTATCTAATTAGCATGTGTAAGCTATGTATAATTGAATAATTACAGAGTGTAGTATCATCTAATACTCCCTCAAACTGGAGAGTGTATATTGATCACTCCCAGCTTGGAGAGGAGAAATTGAAATGGAGGAGGATCCAAGGCTTTGGTGAGAATGTCTACAGATTGCTCTGTGGTGCTGATCGGCAAGAGATGGAATAGCTTGGCCTGGAGTTTCTCCCGAACTATGTGACAGTCAATGTCAATGTGTTTTGGTTCTCTCGTGGAAAACTGAGTTTGCTGCAATGTGCCTGGCTGATTGACTGTCACAATATAGGGAAGCTGGACTGATGAATGGAAGAGTGAATTCTTGGAGAAGAAATGTGGACCACTTAAGTTCACAAACTATTGCTGCAAGTGCTCGGTATTCTGCCTCATAAGAGGATCGAGAAACTGTTGTTTGCTTCTTATTTTTCCAAAAATTAGTGAATTACCAAGGAATGTGTAGTATCCAGTGATTGATTTTCGAGTATCTGAGCGTGGTGCCCAATCAGAAGTTTTAACAAAAGAAATAATTAATTTGATATGTAGAAAATAAATAAATAAATGATATGATTTATTTCATTACTTTATTTTAGTTGGGCTGGTGTAGGTAGTTGAGAATTGGAAAAAAGGTTATTGGGAATATTGAGTTAGGTAGCTTAAAAGTTCGGACTCTATCATAGGTTATTTCTCTATTTTTCATAATGTATTTTTTTCTATTGTTTTAAAAATATATATTAGTGGGGATAAAATATGATGTTTATAAACCTATTTTTATTAAAGCTATTTGGCTATTTGGTCATCACTTAGCTGTTTTCAAATAGTTGTTGAGGTTAAGGTAGGGTAAAAATTAATAGATAAGTTATAGAAACATTCGAAAGAAAAAAATCTTCTTGATTTGAACCATTTCTAAAGTTGGTAATTAAAGGTTGTCTAAAAAAAAGATCAATTTAAATGACATTAAGATATTAAGGTATAAGATAACAACGGAGAAGAAAAAGGAGCACAAAAAGAAAAAGAAAAAGAGAAGATGTAGCAAAAAAAAAAACAGAGAGAGAAGAAAAACGATAATATATAGTGAATTAATAATTGAATTGGTGTGATAAATAAAAATACACCTAAAATATAACTCAAATTAGAAAATACAGAATATATATACAATAACTTTTTATGTAACTTGAGAAATCGGTCTATGGAATCATATACATTGCAATGACATCCCATTGCTCTCTTCTCTTTTGAGAGACATCTAGTACTATCTCTTCCCCAAGCGAGGTTGTCGAGTTGACCCTCCCATGGCTTAAATATCTTAAAACCAAATTTATATTTTTATTATTTCTTAGGATAGTCATGCCTATCTCGAAGCAAAATTGACCCCCTTTATTGAGTACCATGTCCCGAGACAAAATTGACACTCAAATCAATGTTATGTCTGTTATGCCCATATGATCACATATCATACGAATCCTTTTCCCTTGAACATTCGAAACTCATCATAAAAAATCAATCATATTTCTTATCTATATTTAAAGTGAGATTTTTTTTTTTATCAAATAAAAGAATACTGAAATAGAGTACAAGGGGTACTCTAACTCAATTACAAAGTAAGAACAAAAAGATAGGATAAGATAATTGTTCAACCAAGAGTACAACTACGCCCACTATAATACACCAAGGTTGAAATTTAAAGTGGGATTTGTTACATACTATAATGAAGGTTTAATTACTCTGTAGGTCCCTGAACTTTTTGGGAATTTTCAAATAGGTCCCTATACTTTTAAAATTTGTAATCAGGTCCCTGAACTTTTATTTTATTTGTAATTAGGTCCCTATACTAAAACCGTTTTTAATTGGGTCCTCGAACTTTTATAAAGTTTTCAATTGGATCCTCGAACTTTTATAAAGTTTTCAATTGGATCCTCGAACTTTTATAAAGTTTTCAATTGGGTCCCTGAACTTATATAGGGGCCCAATTAAAACTTTTTTAGTTCAGGGACCCAATTGAAAACTTTATAAAAGTTCGAGGATCCAATTGAAAACTTTATAAAAGTTTGAGGACCCAATTAAAAACGGTTTTAGTATAGGGACCTAATTACAAATAAAATAAAAGTTCAGGGACCTGATTACAAATTTTAAAAGTATAGGGACCTATTTGAAAATTCCCAAAAAGTTCAGGGACCTACAGAGTAATTAAACCTATAATGAATTAGTCCAAATAAGCAAAAACATCCACCTCAACAAGTGTATAGAATCATGAGTCAGGAACATACAGGAATTGACACAGGGAAGCAATTAGGTGAATAGATCAATTGGCAAATGGCAATTATGTATCATGTTGGGCACGTCACAGAGGGGCATAAATTTTGATTCCAATACAATTATGAATTGGTACTTGCCAAAACGAGATTAAACTTCACGTTATGGTCATGTGGAAATTTGGAAAGTACAACCAATTCAAGTATTAGCTTTTGGCATCAAACAATTTAAAAGGAGAATGCACACACAATCCACCGCAAATAAAAAATAGGAAGCCACCTAAAAACACGTACGCAGAGCAATGAATTGAAATAATCCTATAATTAAATTCCAGAAAAATGTATTTATTAGATTAATTCAACAACCACATATAAATGTTTCAAAAAAAAAAAAAAACTCAAATCAACAATTAAGAATCCAAAAATCCCATTTTTTTTTCCTAATAAACAAATCTATATGTGAAAGCCCCAATTTTTGTCATTTTTTTGTAGAGCCAATTTTCCTCAATTAAAGTCATAATAGAATATTAAAACATATCAAGAAATCACATCCTTTAACTTATGTGCCAAGATATTATAGGTGGGAATATGGTGTAGTACACCAAAATAATAGAACAACGGATCTTCTCATATCCACCTTAACTAATTAGGGACTTCATCTTCCCAGTAAATCTACAAAGTATCCCACAAGCTTAGATCTTTTGAATCCGTTATGAGACTAATCTCTTCTCGGGTGCTTAGTCATAGTTAAGGTTCTTCACCCCTCCCCAAAAGATGTGTTTTGTTAGATTCGAATCAAGGCCCTCCCCACAAGCTCAGTCTGCACAACCAATTGAGTCACACTCATTGGGTGTATTCCGTCTTAATTTAAAAAAAATATATATTGTGATCTTAACTCACTAAATAATTTATGGGTGGATATACACTTTGCTCACTTTTGAAACAAGTTCATATTAAATGACTTTTTATTAAAGAAAAATAAATAAATATAAGAGTGATTAGAAAATGAAGGGGGTATGACTATATATTGACATCGAAATTGCTATCTACACTACAAGCTAATCAAACATAATTCTATTTTTTTTTTCTATAAAATTATGATTGGTTAGTCAGAAATGTGAACTGATAATTAGATTAAGCATGCATGTCAATAGCATCACAGAAAAATAAAACCTAAAGTGGCATTCTCCCTTTGTAATATGTATTTGACTAAGGCTGGGTATCTTTTGTTTTCACTTTTGTAGTTTACAAATCACAACCATCTTGATTTTTACTTATTTGGAATTGATAAATGACAAATACATTTAAAGCATATAAGACAAATTAGAAAATGCAAACTCTACTGAGTTAATATGAATGAAATGGGATGTGTATATATATAGATGCATTCAGTCATAGTTTTACCATATGTCCTATCTCACACTACAATGATGAAGTGCCTCATTTTCCTCATAGTTATACTCGTATCATCTAAGCCCTCATTATCTGATTACCAGTTTTTTAAACTGGCAGAACAATGGCCAGCATCTTTTTGCCTAACAGCTAAACCTAAATGCAAGATCACTCCACCAAAAAAATTCACTATTCATGGACTTTGGCCATCCAATGCTACCACACCTTGGCCAATTAATTGCTCTCAAACACCTTTCGATCATGCAAACGTGAGTTGTTTTTTTAACTATTTACTTTTTAATTTATATTATATTTTGTGGTGTTGTTAACTAATGAAATTGTATTCTACTTAATTAAATTCATGCAGATCACAAGCTTGGAACCTCGTTTAAATGTTTCCTGGCCAGATTTATTACTTGGAAACAATACAAGGTTCTGGGGAGATGAATGGCTTAAACATGGGACTTGTTCTGAGAAGATGTTTGATGAATTCAATTATTTCAAATTGGCGTTGGATATTAAAGATAAGTTGGATATTTTAACAGTTCTAGCAAATGAAGGCATCTCTCCAAATGCAACTACCTTATATAATAGCACAAATGTTGCCAATGCCATCAAAAAACATATTGGACAATTTGAACCTGAACTTCTTTGTGTAAAAGCTCCAAAAAATATTACAGTACTTAAGGAAGTTCGACTGTGTCTTGATCATGATGGAAAGACATACATGTCATGTCCAACTACAACTAGTTGTAGTTCTTCTCTATTTATACTACCGCTGTAATGTCATAATTATATGTTCTTATTATTAAAATAAAATTATGACCATGTTATGATAGTGGTTAATTTGCCTTATTGAGAGTATATATCTTGTCATGAGTTGTTTTTTTTTGGTTCCCAGTGGAAAACATGGAGATACAATTGAGATTTATCCATCTATATATATAAAAGGTACCAAGGTATATAAAGCTCTTTGTGGGATTTACACAAGACTTTCTTAATGTGTGTGGTTATCTTATATAGCGACTAAGATTAATAAAAATATATCATAATGTTATATGGTTGGTTCAAGTGTTCCCAACTTTCTTTGAGGTCTATATTATTGTTATACTCACAAAATTAATTGATATTAAAATTACACTCACAAAGAGATGTTAGAATAACCCTTGAAAGAATACCATGTTTTGTGAATGCTCTTGCAATATAAAAGAAAAGAGTAGTTGCTATATAAATGAAGGAATATAAAAACTAGACAATGAATAATACACCATAGCCAGAAAAGCATACATGAATAAGTAGGTTGTCCGTATATAATAGCAAAAGTAGGCATTATTTTTTTTTTTGACTGGAATAGGATCATTAATTTCATATCATTAAAAATAGCTTCCGCAATACAAGATGGTAAGGAATCAAACATATGGAAACAAGGCCAGGATGTGGCCACTCTAGCAAGGGAATGAGCAACCACATTTACTTGTCTCCTAACAAAACTAACCATATAGTTTGGAAAAGGACCTAAAATGCTCCTACAATCAGAAATAATATTCCCAAACTCATAAACATCAATGAGGTGAGAATTGACATTGTTTACCACAATTTGAGCATCCAGTTCGAAAATAACCTTGTCCAAATTCAAAGACTTGGCCCAGTGAATGGCATGATAGAGACCGAGAGCCTCTCCTTCTTTGACCGCGAGCTTGAAGGGTGTCCAACCAACCATAGCGGCAGTGAAACAAAAGTAGGCATTATTGAAAAGCATCAAAATGTATTCCCTACCATATTATATGGTTTGTCAATGAAAAGTCACACTCTCAAGGAAAAAGAAAAACTAAGAAACCTAAACTATCCTGAATTCAAACTTCAAAAATCCGATTGAAGAAGTGGGCTTGACACTTTACTTGTAATTTCAAAGATGTGCCCAGTCCTCTTGAAACGCCACAATGTCCTCATGACATGACGTGTAACATCCTAAAATTTCAATATAGTCTTTTTAATAAAAGATTAAGGTATTAGGAGGTTTAGTGTAGAAAATTGTTAGTATACAAATTTATTGGAATAAACTAATAATTAAAATATTACAATATTAAAATTAAAATTTGAGAATTAGTGATGAAACCATGGGAGCCCCATTAAAAGTACATGAATACAATCTCACGAGAAAGTTAAAAGAATTCAATTTGAAGGTGCAATGCTTGGAGGCCTTGCAGTGTCAAGAACATCCATATGTTGGAATGTGCAGAGTGGTTACTCAATTCCACTAATCTTTTAGATCAATCAAATCCTGGAAGCGTTTCTAGTAGAGAAATACTCACACTTTCACTTGATACTAGTGAATTCTCTCACACACACCACATATGAGAATAAACTTTAGTTTAATAGTAAAATAAAAGGAAATCAATTTCTTTTTCAATGCTTTGATAATAAATATGTCATAGGTAATAGGCAAGCCAATTTGGATACAAATATAATTTCACAAAACCATGAAATAGATCCTAATAACCATACAATTGAGACTCAAGAGAAGAACTTTTTGCTAAGGTTGGAAAAGCATTTACTGATTTATTCCTCCAATAGTAAGATAGCTTTCCTTGTAACTAAGTACTTGACAAAAATTTGCCACTCCTTTAATACCAATCTCTCCAATCATCTGAGTACTTAAATCAAACCATACCACTTCATTATCCTTTTTTATGAAAAATATAACACCCTTCTTCCCAATTCCAATAGGAACATTAACCCAAAGCAAGGGTTCAATGGTGAAGAGTTTGATCCACGATTCCTTCACACCAACTTCACCCAAAATTGATATTTCTATGCGATTATTCTCAACAATGTTTGTAATCATAGCAATGGAACCACTGAAGACCACTAAGTGTCTAAGCACAAATTGACGAGCATCACGCAATTCTATTGGTGTGGTATGGAACACCTCAGTGATCAAGTTGAATGACACAAGTATCGCTTCTTTTTCTGCTCCTTGCTTCCGTGGTTCCTCACCCCACCAATGGCATACCCCATTCAAGTACACCGCAAAACCAACGGGAATAAGATAATGAGTAGTCAATTGGATTTCAAGTTTTCTCCAACAGTCACTTTTTCTGCTATATATCTGCCAGAAGGGTTCTGGACATTCTTTCTGAGGACCAAAAGGTGGAGGATAAAAATCTATGCACCCAATCAACTTAAAGTCATCTGTTACATGATCATAACCAAATCCATGAACATATAGAACTGCATCAAACTCAAACCCAAACACATGTTCAATGTTGCCCATTTCAACGGGAACAACCTTGAATTCCTCAGTAGCTGGGTTCCACAATACAATCGTATAGTTGCCTTGAAAGAGACAAATTGTACCATTAACACAAGAACCTAAAATATAAATATTATGGTTATCCTCGTGAAATGGAGGTGGCCAATCTAGTTTGGTCTTATTCTCAAACCTCTCACCAGAAAGCAAAAATAGTTGATCTTCATGGTTACTACCTGGCACATGCTGCTTTAGGAGGAAGCACGAATCATCATTTTTAGATATGAAATTCTGACGATACATGCTCAAGAAATGGGGGTTTTCAAGTAAATTTGACCAAGATTTGTGCACACAGCTAAATCGCTTCAGAGATTTCACAGGCAATTTCGACAAGATATTGAATGCCAGATCGTCAGGTATATTGTTGGTAACCTTCTGAGTTGCGGGTGCCATTGATTTCTTTGACGGAATCCTACATCAAAGTAAATAACTAGTGTGCATGAATCTAAATAAGAAAACAATAAATAAGTAATATCAAACAGCAACCTAGAGGCAATATTAATATTATTGAGAGGGCTGGAATGAATCATTATTGAGTGATTGATAAAATGACAAATCTATGTAGGTATTTTGTGAGTATTTGGGAGAATAATGGCACCATCCAAATCTGCATAGTGAGCGATTCTACACGTTCAAAGAAATCTATTCATAGTAGATTAAACCAGAAACTAAAGCATCTAACGTCGTCTACATCCTTCAGAATACATCTTCCTTCACTATAATTAATGAAACCATAAAACCATGTTTGTTTATCTCCTCAAAATAGAGGAATAGGTTGATAGAGGAAGTAAGAGATTACCTGACTGAGCAAAGAAGAAAATGAATGGAGAGAAACTCTACGACGATCGACGACGACAACTACAAAATCCCTAACTGTATGGTAAAAGTCGTAAAAGCTAAAGAGCAAAATCAATAACCTCCCAAAAATTTCTTATAGCTGTCAAACAATGTTCAGCGCATGAAATAGGAAAAATACTATTTTGGTCCATTAACTTATTTTTTAGATTCAGTTTGGTCTCTTAACTTTTAAATGGTTCAATTTGGTCTCTTGATTTATTTTTGTTGACCCAAGTTAGTCCTCTCGGTCAATAAAGTCAATAACAGTGTTAAATGGGTTTCAATTTGGTCCCTTATGTTTCAAATGGGTTTCAAATTGGTCCTTTAAATTGTTAACATGTTTCAAATTGGTCCTTTAAATTGTTAACGAGATTCAAACTGGATGATCCTCTAAATTGTTAACGAGTTTCAACCCGGTCCTCAAAAAGTTAGCACCGTTACTGACTCATTGACGGAGATGACTAACTTGGGTCAATAGAGACAAATTATTGGTTCAAATTGAACCTTTTAAAAGTTAATTAAGGGACCAAATTGAATCTAGAATATAATTTAAGGGACCCAAATGGTAGTTTAGCCTAAAAAGAAAGTAAAAAAGAAAATAGATTATTTTTTCTTATTATTTAAATTATGTTGAATATAATTCTAAGATGAATTTATGATGAATATAATCCTTTATAGAAAATATAATTTGATTAATGCATTCATTGAAAAAGTCAAAATATGATAAGAAATAAGAATAATAAGTAAATTTAAAATATTTATTTAAAAGTAGTATTTAGTAATTTATATTACATTAAATTATAGTAACAACATATTTATAGTATGATCGGCAATGTTCCGCATGGTATATAGTAAAAAAATAAATAAAAACTTTATTACTAAAATTAATATTAAAGTGTAATTTTTTAAAAATTTCATAGATAGTAATTTAGATATTAATATTCATTCATTCAAAATAGTCAATTTCCTTTTGATAAGTTTTTTACGCTGTATTTTATTACTCCATTCATAAAAAAAAAAAAAAACTTTAACAAGAAATTATAAGAATAGGAATTAAATATTAAAATGAAACTTATATGAAAGTCTTATTCAGTAATTTGAAATGAAACTTATATAATAGTCTTATTCAGTAATTTAGATATTAAATTTTTTTTGTTGTTGATGAAATTAGATATTAATTTTTAGTAACAACATATTTGTAGTATAATGACCCATTAATTTCAGTAATTTATATAAAATATTTATCTTAAAAACTGTATATTAATGTGTAATTTCCATGAAAATGTTCATAGATAGATCACAAAAAACAAAATAAAAAGGTAAAGTAAAATTAAAGTGAAAGAAAGTAAAAACATTATTTTAAAGTACTCTTTTACTAAAGAGAGTGAATGGAAGGTGTTGAGTTCTCTGCTCAAAAGCTTCCCTCGTCCCCGGAGAAGCCACCTACCTGATGACGGTGGTGGAGGGCAAGGGCAGAACAAAAGTTGTTCTTTTAGGGATAAATTGATGGGAAACAAGACAGCCCCTCCTCCTAGGCAGAAGGCTGATCTTTTGGCACTAGGTTTGGAGCTTGAGGAGGGTAACAGGTTACTCCCTACGTTTCATATTAATGAAGGTATGATCAAGGAACTTAGCAGCCCTTGGCAGGATGCCCTAGTGATTCACCTGCTTGGAAAGAACATCTGGTATAGGCTGATGAAATAGAAACTCCCTTTCATCTGGAAGTTAAACGGAGACTTTGATATGATCATGGACATAGATAATGGCTTTTACATGGTCAAATTCGATCGTGAGGAAGATAGAGATAAGGTAATTGGAGGGGGTCCATGTCCACAAATCCTGCTAACAAAGCTGCAACGGATAATGGTGCGAAAATAAAGGGGAATAATGATTAGAGGGCCCAAGTTAAGGAAGCTATTCATGGTGATTGGTTAACAGTTACAAAAGATAAAAAGAAGAGGAATCAAAAGGGAAATTCAAATTCCCAACGTGCCAATGATAGAGGGTATTATAACTGATTTAATGGGAAGGTGCAACCAATGGGGCCCAGCAAGCAGCAAAATAATGGACAACCTTCAGTGAAAAAAACGTAGGGAAGTCCAAGCCCAAATGAGTAGTCAAACTTTGTCTTCTGGAAGTGGCATGGCCCAGCATGCACGTAACCCTGGCACTAAGATTAAGGGGGTCATACGTAATCCAGGTATATCCATTATGACTAATGGTGTGAATATTTTGAATAAAATAAAAATACATGCACCGTAGCCCAGTCTAAGCAAGGTGGTATGGTGAAGAATCTAGAGAAACCCCTTTTTCCTCTTGCCAGTGTTGATAATTCTAAGAAAGTGGAAGAAGATCATAAGCCTTACAAGGTTCCCATGGAGGTGTTTAAGCTGCATGACCCTGGAGACAATAGTAACTCAGTGGGCGAGATGACTGATGTTGATGAGATTATTATTATTGGCCTTGCAACATTAGAGAGGGAAAGGAAAATAGCTTTGAAGGAAAGAAATGATATCGAACCCGTGCAGGAGGGTGGGACGTGATGATGATATCCTTCACTTCTTTTTTATTATCAGTTTTTAATGATAGAATTCCAAAATATCTCTATTTTATGTTGGAATATTAGAGGTGCTATTAATTCAGCAGGTCGTAGGCATGTTAGAAATCTGGTGAGGAAACACAAGCCATCCATTGTGATCTTGGTGGAAACTCACAATCATTTTGCTAACTCAGAATCATTTTGGAAAGGCCTTGGTTACAAGGCTAAAGGTTTGTCTGAAGCCCAAGGGCATACGGGCGGAATTTGGCTTCTAGTGGAGGATGGTTGTCATTTTTCAGTTACTGAAACTCATGTCTTTCACCAAGCAGTCATTGTTTCTATCAAGAAAGGTAGGAGGGATTGGACTTGTACTGCCATCTATGCAAGTCCAGTACCGATGGCAAGAGAGCTCCTGTGGGAATACCTTGTTCAGCTTAGAGGTTCAATCACTAGCCCTTGGCTTCTTGTGGGAGACTTTAATGAGGTTCTCTTTTCGTCAGAAGTTAAGGGTGGCACTTTCTCGTTGAATAGGGCTCAAAAGTTCTCTTCTATGATGGACCAGTGTGAATTACTTGATTTGGGAGCCACGGGTAATTGTTATACTTGGTTCAGAAGAGCAGAGGGAGTCTGATCAGTGTCAAAGAGGTTGGATAGGGCCCTGTCTGATTGTACTTGGAGAAATGGTTTCCCGAATGCTTATGTTGAGAACCTTTGTTGTTGCATTCTGATCATTGTCCTCTTCTTATTTGTTGTAAACCTCCAGTTTCAGATAAAAATGCTCGTCCATTTAGATTCCAAGCAGCTTGGATGCTCCATCTAGATTTCTATGCTCTAGTGTAGGCCGCTTGGGATAATGGGAACCATGTTGTTTTGAATGGTTTGGACAGAGTAAGAGAAGATACCCAGGAATTTAATAGGAGCATTTTTGGTAATATTTTTCAGAGGAAGGGCACTTTAGAGGCCAGACTTCGGGGCATTCAAAGAACCCTTGAGCATACTGATGTCCGTAGTTTGGTTCTGCTTGAAGCTGATTTGCACAAAGAGTATAATGATGTTTTGAAGCAAGAAGAGTTACTTTGGTTTCAAAAATCTAGAAAGCAATGGGTTCGTTTTGGGGATCGTAACAATAAGTTCTTTCACACTCAAACCATTGTTCGTAGGAAGAGGAATATTGTGCATGGCCTTTTTATTGACGATGGCTCTTGGTGTACTGATGATGCAACTTTAAAGTTGGAGGTGCTGTCTTTCTTTAAAAATTTGTTTTCTGCCAGGCTGGAGCCTTTACAATCTCACATTGTTCTGTCCAGCATCCTTCAGTTAAGTAGCATAGGGGCCTCTAGACTTACAGAGCCAGTTATGAAGGATGAGGTGAGGAAAGCAATGTTCAGTATGAAATCCTATAAAGCTCCCAGGCCCGATGGTTTCCAACCTATATTCTTTAAGTAGTATTGGGATGTGGTTGGTGATGATATCCTTCAGTTGGTTAGAGAAGCTTTTCAGAGGGGTTTTTCCGATGACTTGTTAGCTGAGACTCTTATTGTTTTAATTCCAAAAATTAATAGTCCAGTTAATTTGAAGAACTTCGGACCTATTAGTCTCTGTAACATTACCTTTGAGGTTATTACTAAAGTGCTTGTCCAAAGACTCCATCCTTTTTTGGATGAGCTCATAGGTCCTCTTCAAAGTGCCTTCATTCCAGGGTGGGGTACTAAAGATAATGCACTTTTGGCCCAAGAAGTTATTCATTATATTCACCGTTCGAAATCCGTCAAAAGGATCCATGGCTTTCAAAGTTGATTTGGAGAAAGCCTATGATAAAGTGAGGTGGGATTTTCTTGAAGGGACTCTCCTCGAGTTTGGTTTTCCTGATAATATTGTGAGGCTTATTATGTGGTGCGTTAAATCATCTCGCTTATCTATCCTTTGGGACGGTGCTATATTGGAGAGTTTTAAGCCCACTAGAGGCCTTCGTCAGGGAGATCCACTTTCTCCGTATCTTTTTGTTATTTGTATGGAGAAATTAGCTCTTATGATCACTGGCAAGGTCAACCTTGAACATTGGCAGCCTATTCATGTTTCCAGAGGAGGACTAGGTATCTCTCATATTTTCTTTGCGGATGACGTGCTTCTTTTCTGCCAAGCTAGTTAGTTATTCTCAAGTGAATCTTGTGACTGATACTCTCAAAAATTTTTGTGATGCTTTTGGTCTTAAAGTTAACCTTGAGAAGTCTAGGGCGATGTGTTCCTCTAAGGTCTCCAATCAAAGGAAGGAGAACTATTTTAATATTTCGGGTATCCCTTGTGTTGGTGATTTGGGCACTTACTCAGGTTTTCCGTTGGTTAAAGGGAGAATTAATAAAACCATTTATAATGGAATTCTTGATAAGCGTAGAATCGTGTGGCAGCTTGGAAGGGGAGTTTGCTTAATAAAGCTAGGAAAGTGTGCTTGGCTAAGTCAGTTGCTACATCCATTCCAACTTATATTATGCAGGTCCATAATCTTCCTAAAGGTGTGTGCTAAAAAATTGATAGTCTAACCAGAGGCATTATTTGGGGTAATAACAATAATAATCGCGGTTGGAACCTGGTGAACTGGAACACTATCACGTTACCCAAGCAGGTGGGAGGGCTTGGCATTCGTGACTTTCAACTTAATAACATGGCTCTTTTGGGGAAATTAGTGTGGAGTTTGATTCATGAGCAAGAAAAACGCTGGGTCCAGGTTTTTAAGCATAAGTATTTGGGGAACCAATCTATATGGGCTGCTTCTCCAAGTAATTCAGATTCAGTGGTTTGGCATCGAATTTTACGTGCTATAGAGGTCTTGCGTGATGGCTTTGGCATGAGGGTTGGTTCAGGCACTTCTTCAGTTTGGTATGATGACTGGTTGGGCTTGGGCAGGCTTTATGAGATGTTGGATTTTGTTCACATTTCGGACACTAATCTCCAGTTGAAGGACCTATGGAGAGATGGCCAGTGGTGTTTGAATGATCTTGCTACTCAACTCCCTAATCATATTGTGGAAGCTATTCAAAGAGTCAGCATTCCTGGCTTGGTGCACCTTGAACTGCAGGATTGTTGGACCTGGAAAGGCAATAATGAAGGTGTTTATACCGTGTCCTCTGCATATAATTGGCTTCTTAGCAATAGTAGGAGTTGGGATGTGGGTACAGACTGGCGTTGGGTCTGGAAAACCCCATGCTCCAGCTAAAGTGCATCATCTCCTTTGGCTAATTATCCATTCAGCTATCCCTACAAATAAGTTGAGATTTCAGCATAGCCTTTCGCCTTCTTCATCATGCCGTCGATGTTCAGGATGGGAAGAGGATATTCTTCACTGTTTGAGGGATTGCCCTCACTCTAGAGAGCTATGGATGAGGTTGGGTCTTTGGAGAAGCTCATCTTTCTTTTTGATAACTGATGCAAAGGTTTGGATTGAGAAGTTTGCTATGGGTGAGACTTCTTGTATCTTCCTTGCTGGGCTGTGGTGGTTGTGGTGTTGGCTCAATAATATGCTCATGGAGGAAACACCTTGGCCTTTAGATGTGGTTATTCATAAAACTCTGACTTCTCATGATAAGTTTCTTGCTTTCCTAACTAATGATAAGGCAAAGGGGAATAAGCTTCCTAGGGTCACTCGCTAGTCTAGCCCCACGAGTGATGAAGTTAAGGTCAATGTTGATGGAAGCTTCAATGCTGGTAATGGTAACATGGGCTCTGGTGGTCTTTGTCGTTCTTCTTCTGGTGCGTGGTTAGTTAGCTTCACGTGTTTTGAAGGCCAGGGTGATGTGCTACTAGCCGAATTGTTGGCCATCAAGCATGGCCTGGATGTGGCTTGGGATGCTGGTTATAGGAGTGTGGTGTGCGAGTCTAACTGCTTGGAAGCTATCCAGCTGCTCAATACGTCAACTACAAATCACCTCCACATGCATGCAACTGTTATAGCTACTGTTATGGACATGAAGAATAAAGCTTGGCAGGTGCAACTAAACCATGTTCATGTTCATAGAGAGGCTAATAATTATGCAGATTTCTTGGCCAAATATGGATGCAAGGAAAAGATGGGCTTGAAGATTTGGAACCATCCCCTTGCTGGCATGGGCTCCCTGTTGTTGAATGATGAGCTTAGTCTGAAGTTCTTGTCTTGAGTTTTTTGTTAGTTCTTTCTTTTGTTTCTTTTCTTACTGAGCCCCAAAAAAAAAAAAAAGTTAAAGAAAGTTGCCACCACTATGATTTCAAAAAAATAAAATAGTTGCCACCACAATCATCATGGTGCTAGCCCTCAACTATAATGACCTAAGGCCCCTTCCTAAGCTACAATGCAAATAGGCCAACCAAATAGTAAACCAAATGTCAGAAAATAAAAAATGACTGCACCACCAAATCTTGGTGAACTGGGCTGGGGGACATATAGCCCTGAAAACATGATTTATTAGTTGAGTAGTAGACATCAAAAACTTATTGAATATATGGACCATTTTGTTTGGTATTGGTGTAGTTTCAGTTCTGACTTTGTATACATATATAGTTATAAAGTTATGTTAAACAATTGGTTTTGATGAATTTTTGGATAAATCAAACAGATCTTGGGTTCTATCTTCGGTTCACCGAAATAGAAACCATTTTATGTTTAGTTTGCAGGTGATCAAAAGCTCCCGTCAAGTTTTGTGGGTGTTGAGAGTGAGGGAAACATTTTGGTGAGGGGTTCTTTGGGCTAAATAACTACAAATATGAGAGAAACACTTTGGTGAGATTTTTTGTTGCTTTTGGTTACAATTCTGGTATAGTGAAAGATTCTACAAATTCTATTTCAATGTACAATTAATTGGGTTGATGTTTTCCTTAGTGGTTATGGGTTTGAGGTGGCTCCTTCTTGGGGTTCTATTCTTATGTGGTGCAGTGGAAATTGGTTGATGGGTATTGTTTTAACACTTTCTGGGAGTGTCCTTCCTTGGGTCCTGGATTTGAGGATGATTTGTTTTGAGTGACCATGAGACTTAACTAATATGGATGTTTTTGGTGGGGGATGACTTTATAATTGTTCTTGCTTGGTGGAGGATGTATAGGTTGTTGTTCTGTAGTTGATTTGTGTTCCTTGTTTATTGATGGTTTGGGAGCTCTTTGATATTTGAGGCTTTCCAATTGTGCTGTTGAACAAAGTGCCTCGTTACATTGGTTTCCTTGCTATTATTCTTTGTGGTGTTCTCAAGTTCAGTGTGCTGTGGGGGGCTCTTCTGGTTCTTTCATTTTGGTCTCCATGGATATTTCTTTTGGTCTCCATGATTTGTGTTCCTTGTTTATTGATGGTTTGGGAGCTTTTTGATATTTGAGGCTTTCCAATTGTGCTGCGGAACAATGTGCCTCGTTACATTGGTTTAATAGCAAGGAAACCAATGTAACGACACACTCTAAATGAAGCCACATACAGCCCAAAAGAAATATCCATGGAGACCAAAATGAAAGAACCAGGAGTGCCTTTAAAGGTTGCAATATTAGTCCTTTCATAGTATACTGTTAGTAATCTAACAGAATATTCCTCCATTGCTAACGTTTTGCAGTTAATATGCCTAGCTAGCATTTATGTAATTAAAATACTAATATATTTAATTAATAAAATTATACAAAAGAGTTGAGAAGTCTCCAGCTTCCCCAACGTTACCACACTACAGAGAAGAGGGGCGCAAAGGAGTGGACGTTGTGGCGAGGAGTGTAGCGGTGATGGAGGGTGGCTAGCGATGCGATCAGGATGGAAGTGGTTGGGCCCGCGACCGTGGTGGGCAGATCTGTTCTGAGGTTGTCGACGGCGGAATAAAGGAGTTCGCTTGTTTCTGGTTCGGTTCGGCACGGTGGAGAGGTCTGATCGACGACGGCGGTAGAGGGAGGTTCTGTGCTTTGTTCTGGTAGGGGTGCACAGCGGTGGCTGTGCAGATGGCGACAGAACGAATTAAACTCACAGAGGAAGAGATAAACGCAAATGGTTTGAGGATGAAGATGATAAGCCTTGACACAGAAGGAGATGAAGCAGATAGATAGAAAAGCAAATGGAGTAGATGAAGAGGGAGGGTTGTTCTGTGTTTCTTTTTTTTGCTTTCTTTTTTCTTTTAGGTGTTGTTTTCTATGGTTGAAGGTGAGTTGGGTTCATGTTGTATTTGTGATAGAATAATGTTTGTTTTTTGGTTCTAATTTGGGGATGTAACAGTGGCTTATGCTGCTATGGTGGCTGGTAGAAACCAAAAAAATGGAAAGGAATATAAGTGTATCAGAAAATTATACAAAAGAGTTGATTAGTGGGTCTTGGTCAAGCACGACCTTTCGCCTTCCCTGCAAATGCATATTGCATTTCTTCTTCCACTATGAATAGCTCCATCGGCATGGCTACCCGCGGCGGCAACAAGTCTAGTAGAAGAACCAGGGTCATTGGCATACACATGACTAGAAAAGAGCAAACGCGGGGTCTACCCCCTTAAGAGTGGTCTAAACTTCCCTTGTCCCCTCCCTTTCCCCTTCAAGAGATCAACCCCCTCCGACGACTCCATCGTGCGTACCTCCTCCACCTACAATTCCTACCTGTGCCTCATCAAGTGCACACTCTCTCGAGATCTGCATTAATTTATATTTATGATTTAAATTTTTATTATTTTAATTTAATTACATAAATGTAGGCATATTAAGTGGCAAAACGTGGCTACTCTGTTAGATTACTAACAGTAGACTAACCTAGGGACTAATAGTGCAACCTTTAAAAAATTGAAGGATCAAATGCACTTGAAAAAAAATCGAGGGACTAAAATCGCACATGCACTATAATTGGAGGACTAAAAGTGCAATTAAGCCAAATAAATAAATAAATTGCACTTTTGAGGTATCGGGTTTGTGCGATTTTGGCTTAGGATCTTTTTGGATAAACAACTTAATTAAGTGTTTATAGAATAAAAGCTTATCATTTAAGCACTTATGTATAAGCTATTTCTATAAACAAAAAGAAAATATAGTCACACTGTTTTCATATAAGCTATAACCCGTTTTCATAAGCTATCCTAGAGAACTTATTAATATAAGCTAAAAACAGTTTATGGACATGTCTATCATGTCATAATTTATTTCCATAAGCTCTATCAAACACTTTAACAATTGTTTATACCAATTGATAAGCCCAAATAAACTTTTTGTAACCCAATTCAAATACGCCCTCAATCATTTAAGAAAAATTATGAAGTTCTTCTTGACACGCGTGCACACGGTTGGCGGAGGGGCGTGTTTGCCCAGTTGGTTTCCCAAAAAGTAAAAGCATCGCTAAAGTCATTATTCCTGATCTGAAGCTTTGTTCATTTGTTCGCACTTCGCAGTGTTTCTTCCATTTTCCTTTTTTTTCCCTTCACAGCAAAGCCAAACAGCCGCCATTATTATTGCTTCATTTCATTCATCTAATTTCTCCTTTCCTTTCTCCAATTAATTATTATTCCCAACTTCTCCGCTATTTCCCTTTTCTTCTTCCTTCCTTTCAAATTATTCAATCTCCGATTCTCGCTAGGGTTTACACTTTTCTTTCCTGATCTGAGTTGCTGCAAACGCGTTTTTAATAATTGCTTCTTTTTTAATTGCTTTTTTGAAGCCAGAATGGGAGTTCTGGTTCCAATTTTCTTCTACGTCTTCGCTTTCTTTTGCACCATTGGAGCTATCGCTTTGGCTGTTCTACACATTTATAGGCATCTTCTTAATTATACTGAACCTACTTATCAGCGTTTCATTGTTCGCATCATTTTTATGGTTCCGGTGAGTATTTTATTTTTAAATTTTAAATTTTTTTAGATCAATTTTATGTTTTGCATTGTTGATGTGTGGCTGAAGAAATCGGTGTTCTTCTGCATTTTGTTTAATTGCAAAAAAATTATAGCTTGTTTAGGTAGCTGTTTGAAGTTTGAACATACCAAAATCACGTTTGTATCTTCAACGTAATTTTGAGTCAAACATGACTGCAAACCCACTTTTAGTCCTAAACTCACTTTTGGGAGAAGCAAAAAAAATTGTTGCTTATGCAATTGCCAAATCTCAGTAGACTCCTACTGTTACTATACTATATTACCCTTAAAAATTAACCACTTCTCATACCCTTTTAAAAGTTGAAGGGAAATTTGGTAACTGCATGTGTAAAAGCCATTCTCCTAAATCTACTTTTAACAATAAAGTATCCAATTGAGTTGAAATATTAAATTAGATCACATTGTGTTTATACTACATTGCTTTGACTTCAAAGAAAGTCTTTTGAACTTCTCTATTGCAATCTTAGAATCAGAAAAGGAGGTAGGGATCCCTGGGGGCAGCTCAAGTGGTGAGTTGAGGGATGTTTAGGAGTTGGAGACTAGGAGGTCAGGGGTTCGATCCCTTGATCCCTGCTCCCCCACCCACTAACAAGGAGTAACTACTAATTTACTAACATTGGCTGATCAAAATAAAATAAAATAAAATAAAAGGAGGTAGGGGAGCGGGGATATTGTGATGATTCTTATCTATTATATGATCTTAATATAGAAAGTTGAAAATTCTGTGAATTTTTGGCAGCTCCTTGACTAGAGGATGGCTTAAGTACAATAAAAGGGTACTTGGGGTGCTATTTTCCAATAAAATCATGACACGTGCTACAACTGTTATATGTTTTTTGTTGATGACTTTTTTACACATGTTCTGTTTTTATTGGAAAATAACATTACAACCATCTAAAGAATTGTACCAAAGTTTATCCTTTAAGTATTTGGTTCTGTACCAACTCTGTTTACTTGCTTTATTTGTTAGGCAATGAGACTATGTTTTCCTGTTTCTCAATCTGAACACGTCCCGTTTGCTTCTGAATGGTTTTTGGGTTTGGTTTAATTGATCCTTTTTTATTTTCCTTTTGATTTAATATTAGCAGTTTGTTTTCTGTAGTATTTCTTCGTATGTTTCGTTTTAAACAGTTTAAATTTTATTTTCTCTGACAGGTTTATGCGCTAATGTCATTCTTGTCCCTTGTTGCACCTAAGAGGTCAATCTATTTTAATTCCATTCGGGAAGTGTAAGTTCATCTTTGTTTATCTATTTATTATTTTATTTCGGTTGTTGCTATAAAGTCCAAATGCTTTTCCGTATCATTTTTTTTATCATTGCTGTTTCAGGGTTCAATGTTGTTGTTTATGATTTGGGTAATTAAGTTGTTACCTGTGATGGCTTATTATATGGGTATATAAATCATACATTGTTATTCTACACAAATCTTGACTAATGAAGACTCGGAAGTAGTTATGTCTTAGGATCAGAAGGGAAGTTAGTTTGATTGGCTTAGTTAATTAGAAGGGGTTGAGGTAGTTAGTTAGCATGAAGGGGGCCAGTTAAATAAATAGATGGAAAGGGGTAGAAGGGAGGATGCTTATTGAGATCTTTGTAAACAGAGCTTCTCATTCAATTTATTCAATCATTCAATAAAATTGTTATTTCCATTTCTTTGTTTTTCATCAGTTCTCAGTTTTTGTGAGTTGGGTTTCATAACATTATGGGTGTCTCGCTGTTCAAAAACCCCTTGAGGTTGCTACATCTAACTCACCAGTTTGATACCCTAGTCTAGATAGAGTCCAAATTGCTAGGATAAAAAAATGTGTCTGGTCATTCAAATAGATAGATTGATTTTTCTTTGGAGCATGTCTGGAAACATGTCATTGGGGAATGTAGTTTTTTACCTTGTTAGCCATTAATTGCAAAACATTGCTCAAGAATAGTAGTATTATTCCATTGATGATGTGACTGAGGCGGTGTAGGTGATTGCTGCTGCTGCTGCAGCAGCAGCATTGCTTACATCTGCAGTCACAAGATTGGAAAGGCAATACCATTTTTTCCAATTTAGTGTGATTTCATTATCTTGTACCTTATTTTGTGCATCTTTTAACTTTCAGTTCTGTAATCTATGTTCACCCTGCAAATTGTTGTTGTCTGTTCTATAATTATGATGAATTTTGTAGATCTATGTTTATTAGGTAGTACCGTGGTAGCCATTTTTTAATTATTTTCTCTTGTCTACTGTTTCATTTCAGCTATGAAGCTTGGGTCATTTATAACTTCCTGTCACTGTGTCTGGCATGGGTTGGTGGTCCTGGAGCAGTTGTAATAAGTTTGAGTGGTCGGGTTCTGAAGCCATCAATGTGTCTGATGACTTGTTGCTTTCCTCCTATACCGCTGGATGGGTGGGTTTGGATCTGATTCGTATTTTTGCATTAAAAGCTCACAAAAATAGCTATATATTCCATTAAAACTGACCCCTTCAATTTTCTATGAGGGTTTTTTGAATTACCTAATCATTTTAAATTCTAAGTGGCTAGGATGATGCATGTGGCACACAGTATGTAAATATGTTCTCATAGATTATTGGAAAACAATCTAGACATCAAAGAGAAGGAAGGAATTCTTGTTCAGACTTTTTGCATGGTGGCATGATCATCATATCATAATTTATGTTCATGTCTCACTTTTAAAATTTCTATTGCAGGCGTTTCATTCGTAAATGCAAGCAAGGGTGTCTGCAGTTTGTGATTTTAAAGCCCATTTTAGTTGCTGTTACACTAATACTTTATGCAAAGGGGAAATATGAGGATGGAAATTTCAGTCCAATGCAGTCATACTTGTATCTTACAATTATATATACGTTCTCATATACAGGGGCTCTCTATTCTCTTGCTCTGTTTTATGTGGCATGCAAGGATCTGCTTCAGCCATTCAATCCAGTCCCAAAGTTTATTATAATAAAATCTGTTGTGTTCCTGACTTATTGGCAGGTAATTATCATACCTCTCATTTTTATAGTTTTTTTCTCTCGCAATTTCAACTCTATCTCGCTGCCAGTTATATGTTAGTGGAGGAAAACTGGAAAGTGTTGCAATTTTATTTCTCTTTTTTGTGACCATGTGAAAGGATGTGGATGTTATCTAAAAAGAATGCTACACTTGAGTGCCTTTTTTGATCTTAAGATGATCAGTAATTTGTTTGGACCAACTTTTTTTTATTCTCCCCTTCCATAAAAGGAGGAAAATAACAATTTTGCAGCTTAAATTATTCTGGGATATAATAAATCTTTCTGTATTGAACAGATACTGGATATGTCCTGAAATCAAGTGTTTTGTTTTTAGATGTTGAAAAACGAGGAAGCAGAGATTTATAATATATCCGCTAATATATATTAAGGATTTGGTGTCTTTGTTTTCTTTTCGAGCACCAAAATATTCTAAATTCTAGAATTTTTAACTTCCCTCCTATTGTATCTGCTTCTCAAAGTTACTTATTTTCCTAAATTTACTTAAAAGTCAAACCTTATTTAAAGTCACTATTAATGGCATATCTATTAATAAAAAAAATTACGCTAATCTATGTGTGTTATGATGTTAGTTCGCTATATTGCCAAGAACTTTATGGCTTTATCTTATTTGTTTTGTTGAATGCATAAAGTTTTTAATGCTATGGAATCTAATTTAGAACTTGAAGATGGCTCTATTAGTTTGGTTTTGCTTGGTTCTACTATTTTTTACTCTTTAGTCTTTACTCTAGAGGTCTGAAGCAGGGTGACTTTTTGTTATTCATTTCTCAGGGGGTTTTGTTCTTCCTTTCCGCAAAGTCGGGATTCATTAAGGATGCAGATGAAGCTGCTTTGCTTCAAAATTTTATCATTTGTGTTGAGATGCTTGTTGCTGCTGTGGGTCACTTTTATGCATTTCCATACAAAGAATATGCCGGTGCTAATATAGGTGGATCCCGTGGTTTGACAGCTAGCCTCGGGCATGCTTTGAAGTTAAATGACTTTTACCATGATACAGTCCATCAGGTGAGTCTCACTTTTTGTATTCGGCCCATAGTTTATGACATTGTTAGCATATAGCTTTGCATTAGGCTTAGTGCCTGGATTAGCATCTGGTCTACTGCAATTCTAGTTCCATAGGTTCTTGAAACTTCTGGCCTTCCTTTGCCTGTTTTTTCCTCTGCTGATAGTCTGATACTAGTTTAACTCTGGCAGTTCGCACCAACATACCATGATTATGTCCTCTATAACCACAGTGAAGGTGAAGAGGGAACAAGGAAGTACAGGTCACGAACTTTTGTTCCAATTGGCCCAGAGATGGATACTGTGAGAAAAAATAAGCATATGTTTGGAAACAAGTTAGATGATATACAGCTCTCAAGTTTGTCTTCTTCTAATAGTAGCACACCCTCAAATTCTGGTCCCATGCCTGATGCTTCAAATTCTGATGCAATGAAATCTTCCTTGCTTGTGGATATGTCAAATTCTGTATCTGTACCATATGATCTGACCCTTATTGACTTGGATGTATCCAGTTACCCTGAAAAAGTTCCTGCAGCTGATAAAGCTGGTAATAGGTGACCATGAGGTACATTCAAAGCTAAGTTGGTGGGAAAAGTGTTATTGCTAGAGAGAGAGATTAGGAAGGGCATCTGACATTGTTTCTGTTAGGGAAGGATGTAAACAGATCTGTGCCAACATTTGTGTCAATCTAAAATCTGTAGTCCGCCTCACTCCCAAGCAATACAGTCCTTGATACTGTAATTGTTTCATACTGTAATTGTCTCCAATGATTGCGTGTCCCGTGTGCAAATTGTAGATGCTGAACTTGTTCACATACTTAAAACATGACAGAAATTCACAGCAAAAAAAAAAGGTAGATACTCAGCAAATTTAAATTAGAATTGATTGATTCTTTTCTCCCACGCACCATGAAGATATTCCTGTTGGGTTTATAGAATTCCATTTACACCTTGTTGGCATCTTGCTGTATTGTGTTTCATAATTTACATATATTATTATGATGAGGATCTTCGTAGTTGTGATTAGTACCAGTTACAGATGGCAAATTCGATGTATAATATCCATGATGTAGCTTTCCTCCTAAGCACTTTTGTCAACCCTCCACCGTTTAGACATTTCTAATTTTCGTGGGTAAACTACGGAAGCAAAGTATTTAGCTTCTTATTTTAGTAACTTTCTGCTTCTGTTTGTCAAAAAAAAAAAGACCTGCTTCTGGAAAATTGTTTTACCAAACACTGCTCAGTGTTTGGCATCTTTGCCATCCTGGGTAATCAGGTTCCAATCGTAGGATTTGTTGGTATTCTGAATGGGATCAGTTTCACTTTCACACCTTAAACGGTGTGGACACTAGCGGTGGAAATTGGTTAGATCACGTTAGGTTTTATTTGAATAAACTGTCTATTTTGTCACATGTTGGCCTTGTATGTGATATGCTTTTTTCTAGGTCTTGTTTTGATTTATTTGTGAAATTATAAAAGTTCAATCTGTCTTTGACATACAGTTAGATGTATGTATTATAAGGTCTCTGTGTTGCTTAAAAAACTTAGATTTACAAGTTTAAAACAAGTATAACCTTTAACAAAAAATTTAGTTGTATATGAAATATATACATTATATTAATTTATCATCAATAAATTATATAAAAATTATAAATTTATAATTCATATTATATAAATAAATTAATTGGTCCTGTATAGGTTAAATAGGTTTTTTCAAAATTTTAATTTTACGCTTTTAAAAAGGTTTGGTTTGAGTTGCTAAATAGGTTCTTGATGTATCGTCTCTCTTATTTCCACCATCAATGGACATACAAGAAAATGGATTTGGTGCATTTAAAATATCATATTCACGTGATCATGTATTAATGCATCATTGGATTAATCACAAACAGAAAGCGTTTGAGAAAGTCTAGGATTGATCCAACGATATATTAATACATGAATATGTGAATGTGTGATTTTTTGAATGAGGGAATTCAGATCCTAGCGAAAAGAGGGGGAAAAAAGAGTTTAATATCTATGTATACTCCATTGATAACTCTCCAAATTTTGTTTACGACACCATATTTAAACAAAGAGTTGAAAACTATCAAACAGTTGCTTATTCTAGCTTTTCCCATATTCAGTATTGTGTTGCCTATTAAAAAAGACATCTGAGGAAACTGATGCTTTCTAAATTTGAAGAGAAATGCAGAATGCATATCCATGTAGAAGTGTTTAAACTTGAGGTTATGTTGGGGGAGATACCAAATTTAAGAGTTTGTTGCACCTATCCAAGTAAGCCCCCATCTTGATTGGTAAGAATCCAAGAGAAGAGAGCTCAGAATTGCTTATCTAACTCTTTGAAATAGCACAAAACCTTACACTGTTATATACAAGGTTTTCAAAACCGGACCGGTCGTTGAACCGGTGAAGGCACCGGTTCAAGGTTCAATGGTCCAACCGTGGTTGAACCATGGTTGAACCGGTATTAAATAAATAATAATTATAAATTTTTAATATAATATATATAACAATATTAAACAAAAAATAACATAATATTGAAAACTCTATTACACTATAAAAATTAAATTTCACTTAGAAATGCCACCCAGCCATTCTTTTTTTTTTTTTTAAAAAAAACCAAATTTAAAAGTTAAAACTATATATAAACATGGTCCTATCTTTACAAATGAAAGACACCTCATTGGACACGTATCTTTACTGACAATTTGTTTATGCTTTGTAATTGTATCTTTCCTTTCTTTGCATTTATTCACTTTCACGGATCAGGCATTCTACCAAAAAAAATAAATGTTCCTAGGCCGGCCCTACCCGTGGAAAACCCTAGCCCATTCTCATCTTTTATTATCCCACTGAAATAGCAGAGGAAAACCGCCGCTCATAGTACCCTTTTTGCATCCAGTTCAACTCTTCATCTCTGCCTCTCACCCATTCCACTTCACCGATCTCAATATTTAGATATTCACCCATTCTCTACGCCCTCCCCTCTTTTCTTCCTCTTCTTCTACTTCTTCTTCGGAGCTGGAGCTTTGGAGTGGTGTTGTGGAGCACGATCTCTGTTGAACCTGTTTTCAGTATTTTGTTTGAAAAAAATAAATAAATTTAGCAAACCGGTCCAGACCAGACTACAACCGGTTATGGCCGGTTTCACCGGTTTCGAACCGGTTCAACGGTTCTAGCACCGGTTCTATGCAAAGCCGGTTCTGTGAGTCAACCGAACCGTTTTGGTGCCCGGTTCCCGGTCGGACCGGCCGGTCCGGTCCGGTTTTGACTACCTTGGTTATATATATTGCTGCGTCATGCTGCGCGTTGCGTATCATGTTGGTATTGTTCTTGTTTACAAATATCTTTGCTTGGTAAGGAAACTATGTTCAGAAAAATAAAGATAAATAAATAGTTAATATATTCAAGATAATTATGTATTTACAAAATACCGTCTGAAGTTGTTTATCTAATTCTTTGAACAAGTACATAAAAACTCTTAACTCAGCCCATTTGGCATTGCTTATGTTGCTTGAATGGCTCATATATCAAAACCGTTTTTATATTTATAACCGTTTATTCGGATTTGTTAGGTACTGCTGTTTTCATTTGTGTGCAAAGATTTATTAACAGATTTTTTTTTTTTTTTTTATAACTGACACTTGAGATACGTGAGACGCCTCAATCCTCAAATTTTTATATAGGTGAAGTTAAATATTGTACCAACGCCTCTTCTTCGAATAGTAAGGATTATGGAGTCTGGTTATCTTAAGCAAGGTCTTGGATTTGAGTCTTGAAGCCACGGGATAGGGAAACGATGCTCCTCCCTCCTTGGAGAAGCTGTGTGAATGAGGATGGTTCTGATTTAACCCTACCAAACCATCCATGGAGACGACAAGAAGAGCATGTTATCCTGTGATTGTTTTTAATGATGACACACGTATGCAACCATAGTTGTACATGGTGAAAGAAAGAAAAAATGGATATATTAAAATAATAATATAATGAAATAAAAATAAAGTGTGCCGTGACCAAAAAAAGTGAGCTGTGTTCATTATTTGATATCTAAATAAATCTAAGAAAATGATGATATCTTTTCATTCTAAGTTATCATTATTTTAGTTCGTGAAATGATATAAACTTCAATCATATTGTATGTTCATAAAAAAAAAAATATATTGTATTATTGTAATATGTTAGCCAAATTGGTTTTCCATGGTCCTAGTAACAATAATTGGCATAAAGGACTAAGATATATACAATCAATGCTTGTAATCAAGAATCAATATGATAATTTTCTAAAGTCAAACCCAATATTGTAACTGACTATTTCAGGGACAAAACGTGCATTTATTCGTATTGATCCAAAATGAATTGTGAATGTGTGATCCTATACATGACAGGGTAACCGTAACTGTCCAACTCTTTTTAAAAAGATTGTAACCGAAAAAAAGGGAAAACATAGAAGCAGAACACAAAAGGCACGTGACTAGCTAAAAGAACAATAACTTATCCAACTATCCACGTGGTATAGTGCTTATAGTAATGTCTTCTATGATCATACATTACATCTCATCGAAGCTGCTTAACTCTTTTTTTACCGGCTCTACTATGTCACATCATCACTCTTTACTTCTATGACGCAACCTTAAAATGCTTCTATAAGCAATAATACATATAATAGCATGTGTCACTGATGCTCCAATGATAAAATTTCTTAAGTTATATATATATATATATATATATATATATAAAAGACAGAAAGGGGTATCGTGTGAAGGAAGAGTGGCAATAAAAAAGGACTTATCTTTATAGCCAATGCAGCGGCTCATCAAAGCAAAGCAACAATTAGGTGCGTGGAATTTCTACAGTTCATACCCCTTTTCCTCCACTCTTATATATCTCTTACCTTTTTGTCATTTTCTTTCATGAAACTTTTTCTTTTGCTATTTTATGGCACTCACTTTAAGAACAAGGAGGAGTTAACTATTTGGTTCTGTCTTTTTACTTTTCAGTGGCACCAACTATTTTCTCTTTAATTTGGTGCCATGCCTCTTGTTCAGAATCATCATGTTGATGTCAATGTGATGAGTAGCCTCAACCCTTTGTTTAGGAGTGAGTCTTTTGGGTATTACCACTATTACCCTGATCAGACTATGATGGAGAAGAGGCAGCTTTTCCTGAGAAGCTATCAGTTCTGTAGGAAGAAGAGCATCAGCCAGAGGATAAAAGGGTCATTGGTACGTGTCAAGAAAGTTGTGTGGCTAAGGCTAAAATCTGCTAGGAAATTGAGGAGGTTGGTGTTTTCCAGGTTCAGAATCAAATGTGGCTTCTATTATCAGAGGACAAGGTTTTCAAGGCTTTTAAATGGTCATAACTGCAAAACCAAGTCTTCTGACTCATGTTTCTGGTAGTAGTAATAGAGTGCTTATGATTCATCAGTTAAACTTATGAAGACAATTTGGAACTAGTAATATACAGATATGATTCATTGTTTGTTCTCTTCTTTTTCTTTACAATCTTGCTTAATTGTTTTTGTCTTTTAGGTTATGTTGTAAGATTATGATCATATATATTAATCTTTTACTTCCCTCTGCTATTTGTCTTTTCCCTAACGGCGTTTTCAGAATTTTAATGTGAGTTAGTGACAGTGTAAAACCTGTCAACCAAATTTGCAAGACTTTTAATAAGGGTGTTCATATCCAAAAGAATATCGAAAATCGATTAAAAAAAAATCGAAAACTGAACAAAACCAATTTCTATTGGATTTTTATGGATCTTGTTTTATGAAAACCGATCAGATTGGATTTTGGATCCCTTTTCTAATTAAATCGAACCAAATGGCATATATAAAATTTAATATATATTTATTCGATTTTTTTTATTATTGCTTTTTTTATTTGTTAGTTTTCTTCCTACATATACATTCTAGTTTGATTTGACATAAGTTTTTATTATTTCTAAGTTCCAAACATAAAAAAAGATGTTGTGGAACTAGTTAACAATGATATTCATTTATTTTGTACATATTTTATGAAATGTTATTACATGAATATATAAACAAGTATATAAATGTTTAAGATTTTGTTCAATTTAACTTGTAATCTTGATACTTTGATGTAATATAAAAATGTAATGATGTGTTGGTAAAGAGTAAAAAAAAAAAAAAACTCGCTGATGTCGCAATTTATGATTAAATGTTTGTGTAAGGTTTTACACATATGGCTTTCAAGAAGTCCTTCAAGAAGTTAGAATTCCAATATGGGGCTATGTTTCCATGGGAATGGTGACTAACTGATATATATTTATTTACACACATTATTTTATATTTGTATAATTTTTTATTATGTGAATGTTTGGGTTCATTTCAATTTTTTTATACTCCTATAATACGAGATGTAAGATGTCACTAAGAATTGGGGGAACACCCTTTGCAAGTCCAAAGTTTGAATTCACAAGGATGGGAGCACAAAATAATTAGTATTTCAAAGTTGCTAGTATGGTTTGGAAATTAAGTTGGAGAGTCATTGGGGCAACATGCATGGACTTCCTCTTCAACTTTCCCTGGTACGTGGCTTGCATTTGCCATTAAGAACATGTTTGGATACGTGGCTCATATGATACAAGAACTCAACCTCCATTTCATTCCAATGGAAGAACCCACTTTGGGTTTTTAAATGAGTCCCACAAGTATTATTTACTCACTTCCTCGCTCAATTCTGGTGTTGTATATTATTTTTTATTATTATATAATATTAACAAAATATTACTATTAAAAAAGTTTTTAGAGTATTTTTTAAAATAAATAAAAAATAAAAATCTTTTATTTTTTTGGTGTGGATTTTCCTGCGAAAAAATCCATAGGAAATTTTCCTGTGAATTTTTTTGCAGAAATTTCCTGCAAATTTACTTGCAAATTTTGTTGCTACGAATTTACCTGCAGAATTTCATGTGAAATTACTTACAGATTATTTTGCAAGAAATTACCTACGAATTTTTTAATAAGAAAATTCGTGAATTTTAAAATTCGCAGGAAACAATTACCCACAAAGATATTGCTTGTGGACGGAAATTTGTAAGAAAATCTACTGGAAATAGGTTCGTAGGTAATAAGAAGATTTCTAACAGTACAACAACGCCAGTAAGTTATCTCAAGGGGATTAGCAACCATATATTTAAACAATTAAAGCTTATGCTAACCATCCTTTGGACGTTCTAAAATCCAAGGAAACTTTATTAAGAGGGATCACCATGCTTGTAACCTACAGATAACATAAGATTCCACCATAAAATACATCCAACAAATATTTGTAAGACCTCAAATGTTAGAGGTGAGTGTGTCAGACTAACATATAAAATTTTCCAAATGTAGAAAACTCCAAATAGATAGCTCACATAAAATAACTATAGGATTTGAATATAAAGATTTCTATCTACACCACTTGCAAAAAAAGAAATTGGACTTGAAAAGACAAATGGTAGAAATTAGAATGATCCAACACATCAATCCATAAAATTGAGTAACATAAATATGGTTTGAGAAAAATGGAATCAACCTGTAACAAAATGTTGTTATTAGTCATTAATGAGAACTAAAAATCTAACAACCAAATGGACAGAGATTAAGAGTAGAGAAATAAAGACTATAGGGGAAACTTTATGGGAGAAACTTAAAGATGAAAACCATCATCAAATCAAGACAAGTCATGTTCAATCATCAAGAGTAGAGAAATAAAGAATATAGCGGAAACGTACCCGAATCCATAGAGAATATGATGGAGAACTTGTGGTTCTTGGTCTTCCAAGTCAAGCACATGCACAATTCCTCTTAAACCATAAAGAGACAATCCTTTCTAATGATGGGATGTTGGAAAAGAAAAGTGATTGCGTATGACTTGGGGACCATAACCTTTTATAACGAGTTCATGACATTTCATGAAGAGTTAAGACTCTTAGAGTTTTCCTATTTCTATTTTAGCCCATCATAAAAATAGAAATAAGACTTTAGGTATCTACACAATATTTTTCATGACCATTATGTCTTTAGCCATAAACCTTAACTGAATTAGACCACTTTAATTTGGCTAATTAAAATAATGGTCCTAACACATTTAAACATTACATGTGTGACCCAAAATTTTCTAACAATCTCCCACTGGTCACATATGCATCCTTATAAATGTGCTAGACTTTATGAGCTCAAAATCCGCCATTATAAACCTTGGACATATCCTTATCCCGTCCATTAGTTATATCAATATATAGAACCAAAGCGGCTTTCGTTATATCAATCATAACTAAACCCATCAATGATCACTAACATCAATACAACCAAATGACATAGATTAATCATGAAATGTGCAGCATGAAAATCATATTAAGGTGATCTGTACATGTCGATTTTCAACTGGTCCTATTTTATTCTTTAATGAGATCAAAATAACCCCAGAGTGAAAATCAAACCGAAACTGTATTCCTTTGTCTCCCAACACAAAGTTTTACGCCTGCACCATATAGATTGTTTCGTCAATGTTGCCATTGAGAAATATCATCTTGACATCCATCTGATGAAGCTCCAAATCATAATGTGCAACAAGAGTCCTGATTGTCCTAAAAGAGACCTTTAATGAAACCGGAGAGAAAGTCTCTTTATAGTCAATCCTTTTATTTTTTGTATAGCCCATTGCTACAAGAACAGCTTTATACCTCTCCAAATTACCTTTGGAATCCCTTTGGTCTTAAATATCCATTTTTAACCAATGAGTTTCACACCTTCTGATAATAGAAAAAGTTTCCAAACCTTATTGTCTTGTATGAACTCATACTCTTCATTTATTGCTTCAATCCACTTTTCTGAGTTTGGAATCTTGCATGACTTGACGTAAATTGATTGGATCATTTTCCATCATACCATCATTTTCCTCATATTCCTGAAGAAACACTATGTAGCCATCCGGAATAGCATTTCTTCTTTCTCTGGTGGATTGTCACAATGGCACTGGCTCTTGAAGCACTAATTCTTGAGGATCTTGAGTTTGTTCTTCAGGAACAACTAATTCATCTTGAATGAGAGTTTGAAGAACAATGTCTTGGAGAGGTTCCGGACTTGCTTCATTAGAAGCAACTGTATGAATCAGTTCTGGAATTGAAACCGATTCTTCCTCAAAGACAAAGTCTCTAACCTTATTTCTCCCCCCCAAACTCAATATCATCAAAGAACATGGTAGTTTCCGTCTCAAAAATTGTCTTTAATTTGGGATCGTAAAACTTATAGCCCCTGGATCATTCAGTATAGCCAATAAAGTAGTTGTTCACTGTTCGGGGAGCCAATGTCCTCTCATTTGGCCTATAAGGCCTTGCCTCAGCTGGACATCCCCATACATGAAAGTGATTTAGACTAGGCTTTTTGCCTGTCCAAAACTCATAAGGTGTTTTAGCAGCTGCCTTAGTTGGCACTTCGTTCAGAATGTAAGCTGCAGTCTTTAATACCCCTCCCTAGAGTGACTCTGGTAAGGTAGAATGACATAGCATACTTCTTACCATATCCTTAAGAGTCTGGTTTCGTCTTTCAGCTAAACCATTCATACTAGGTGATCCCGACATGGTGTACTGTATTCCTCTAGGTATTTGGTAAATGGTCTAAGATGTTGTTCACCTTAATCGTCATATCCACCATAGTATTCACCACTACACTCAGATTTGACAATCTTAACTCTCTTGTTGGGTTAAAATCCAACTTCTGCCTAAAATGATTTGACCACGTCCAAAATGACCCTAAGTAGACCTCGTAATAGACCAAAGTAAGAAACATACCCTTATTTGCACGCTAAGCATGATATTTGGTACATTTCTTCTTAACATTCCTAGTCATACCCCAAAAGAAACAATTGTCACCTTAATTTGTTTCTTTTGTGTCAAAAGCTTAGCAACTTCATTCTTGGTAACCTTAATTTTTTTTCCTCTTTATGCCCTTTTCCTTAGAGGTGCTTGCCACCTGAGCACCTTCTGTCCTTTATTGCTTCATCCTTTCTTCCTCTTGCACATAATATGAAATGAGTTTGTTAAGAGACCATTTCTCCTTATGACAATTGTAATTGATCTTAAATGGACCGAATTGTGCAGGAAAAGAAACCAAAACCAAATGCATGAGTAAGTCCTCAGACAATTCGAGCTTTAGATCCTTAAGCTTGGAAGCAATATTAGACATTTCCATAATGTATCCCCTTATATTTCCTTTGCCTTTATACTTCATAGAAATCAAGCTTTGAACGAGTGTGCTCGTTTCTGCCTTATCGCTTTTGGCAAAGCGTTTCTCAATTTTGGCAAGGAATTCTTTGGTACTTGTTATCCCATCGGATATAGCACCCCTAAATGCCTCTGGAATGCTGTGCTTAATGATCATTAGACTCATGCGATTAGAGTGGTCCCACTTCTCATAAATTTTTCTCTCTTCAGAGGTACCAAAATCCGTAAGAGAAGTGGGTTGCTCCATCCTTAGTGCAGGGTCAAGATCCATGCAGCCAAGAACAATTAAAATGTTCTCTTTCCATTCCTTAAAGTTGGAACCATTAAGGACAGGAATCGAATTTAGGTTAGCAGATATGGTAGCAATAGTAGCTGAAGAGAGAACAAAATAAATAACATAAATATACTCACATCATAACCAAAATTCAATCATCGATAAATTCAAATAATGGCATACCCCATCTCAAGATACCTAGTGCAACATTAATATCAAGTATTTGGACAGCAATATTAATTGCTAGTGGTACTCTTGTTGTAATCATCAAACATTGACAATAATGCATGTCAAATAATAAACCCTTCTTTGGACTGATTTATCATTCACATATACAACCTTATAATCATCACATGATTACCATCACAGGTGTACATGTAATCCGGCCAAATATTAATCTTCATTTGGGCCGATTAATACCCGCATGGACACACATATACACTAACATTCAACATTTCCCATGAGCAATCTACACAAGAGAGGTCACTTTGACGACTTCTTGCTTTAATTGGTTCACTTAAAATGTCAAACAATTAATCCAAAATATAACCAATTATTTGAATTTTGATTGAAAACTTAATCCAAAAAAAATAAATTTTATATATTTCTAGAAGAGGATTGTATCAAAACTGTGTGCATCATTGATACACTGAGAAAATTTGTTTCTCTCTTTATTGCAACAAAATGTGCATCGTCTAAAAGTATTTAATAAAATTATTTGGAGACTGGATATCAATATTTCACTTGTAGCCTGATGGTCAGCCCTATTACCTAACATTGCAAGTCTTAGGCGAATCCCACGGCCGTTCCTTTTGTTTTATTTTCCAGAAAAAGAAGTTATAAGAATATAAAAATATAACTGAAATTGCAGGTGTGGGATTCGAACACAAGACAATTTCGAAAAGCAACACTCGCTCATACCACTAAGACAACCCATACTCAGGGGTAGCCGCTCACGAACTTTAATATATAAATGAAAAACGGCGTTTCATAAATAATTCAAAGTTCCAATATGGGAATCGAACCGGTGCCCAATGATTCGAAAATAATAACGGACAAGCCGTCATCACCCCTACCGAATCTACCACTAACCTTATTTATCTGAATTCAAAACCACACCACTAACTCATGATAATCAATGCTCATGAAGAAAATTAACACCAAATTTCATAAGCATTTAAATTATCAATTGCAACTAAAACTCAGAAAACCAAATCCGAATTCAATAACATAATGATTTAAAATCAACATATATGATTTGATATCATAAATCAAAAAATCAATCCATGAATTCCTAGTAATTTAGCGTGGATAAGATATGAATTCAATATTCAATAATATCCATTTTCAATAAAATTGTATCCTTATTTGTTCTTAAATTTGACATTTTCACAATTTAAATCATCAAATTAAGAACACTCAATCATTCATAAAACAAAATTTTCTCAATAATTCAACATAAACTTGTGGCTCTGATACCACTTGCTGAAAAACTTTATGGGAGAAACTTAAAGATGAAAACCATCATCAAATCAAGAGAAGTAATGTTCAATCATCAAGAGTAGAGAAATAAAGACTATAGCGGAAGCGTACCCGAATCCATGGAGAATATGATGGAGAACTTGTGGTTCTTGGTCTTCCGAGTCAAACATGCACAATTCCTCTTAAACCATAAAGAAACAATCATTTCTAATGATGAGATGTTAGAAAAGAAAACTGATTGCATATGACTTGGGGACCATAACCTTTTATAATGAGTTCATGACATTTCATGAAAAGTTAAGACTCTTAGAGTTTTCCTATTTCTATTTTAGCCCATCATAAAAATAGTCATAAGACTTTAGGTATCTACACAATATTTTTCATGACAATTATGTCTTTAGTCATAAACCTTAACTGAATTAGACCACTTTAATTTGACTAATTAAAATAATGGCCCTAACACATTTAAACATTACATGTGTGACCCAAAATTTTCTAACACATGCCAATTTCTAAACCTCATATGCACAAAAGTAAAAGTGATCAAGAACCTAAAAATTGAAAATAAAAATAAAAGGTAGCTTGGAGCCAGGCCCTTGTGTAAATAAGTTCAATATCTAAGCAATAAGCAAAGCAGATAATCCTAGGTTGAATGCATTTAGCACTGTCACAAGCTCTCTCAAATCTTCTATCATTCTTTTCTTCCCCAAGTTTTCCTGTACCAACGATCATGTCCTATTTTATGTTTCTTTCTTTAATGACAAAAGCTTTGAATCTAGCGTTTCTTTGGGAGGAAGTGGTGAAGAAGATCTTCATTTTTTATGATTATACAAAAGATTTGAAGCTGGTGTTCGAAGCTTCGTCTTCTCCCTATCATTACTTTTCACTGCTTTGGGAGATATGTGCGGCGATATAGCGGGCGAGCAAGGTTCGATTGGGTCACATACTGCATGAAGGAAACTCCTATGCGGATTTCCTAGCCAAGAGAGGCGCGAACGACAACATTTTGATGGAGAACCTTTAGCAGTGTTATTAAAACCGGATCGATCATTGACTCGATCAGGGCAATGGGTCAATGGGTCATTGGTTCAACCAGTGGAGTCACCGGTTGAACCGTAAAAAACCAGTATTTAATAAGTTTGTAAATTTTGTACCAAAACTATGTATATATATATTATGATTTTTGGAAAAATAACATGAAGATGCGATGGTCCAATGGTAGAGCTCCTTAATAACTGCCTCACAAGCCCGAGTTCGAGTCCCATCTGCTACATTTTCGACGACTGGTTCATACCAGTTTAGAGCCGAGTTGATGATGTTAACACCGGTTCTTATGCCTATCCGGTCTAATAATTTCTATCGAGGAATGATGATGATTATAATACACAGAAGAAAATTGAAATAGATAATAGTAGATAATAAAAAACACGGAAATATTAGGCGGGAACACAGTACATGGATAGATTTTTATTTTTATTTTTATTTTTTATAAGCAAAGATATATTGAGTAAGAGTACCAGGGGTACACTAACTCATATACAAGAAGAGAAAAGAGATAGAGAAACTATGTACATTGTAATTGTAAGAACTATGAAGTTTAAACCTACTAATCCAAAACTAAACCATAAGATCCAAGAAAACCAAACTTATGTAACTTTGATCCTGCTTCTAAAACAGGAAAACATTATCAACTTTACAAAGGTTCCAATAAATCCGAACTCCAATCGATCCTAAGCAAAGACAACCTGTCCAATACCAAGCCAAAAAGACTTCCTAAGAAAACCCCTTTTTTGAAGCACTTTGATACTATATAGAGACAAAAAGAAAGATTCTGAAATTATATATTAATTGATGAGAAAACAAAGAAAAAGAAAAGAATAAGAATGTAACAAGAAAAACTCCATTCAAATTGCACTGAGGGACTGTCCGCTGTTGTTCAGCACTTTTCTTTTTATTGCAGATCGGTGCACTTTGCTTCATGTCACATTGTCAAGTAAAGCACCTTTCTTTCTAAGTGCTTGCCTTCACATTCCTCCCGCTTCACTAGGTGCATTTGTTGCTTCGCGTGATTTGCTGGACCGTGCCTCTCTATATATGTACTTTGCACTTCAGCTTCAATTAACATTGTGCCCCATTTTTTCTCTTCTTTCTTGATCTTTTCTTTCTTGATACATAGTACCCCTTGGTTCTCTTCTTTCTTGATCTTTTCTTCCTTGATACATAGTACCCCTTGTTTCTTGATACATAGTACCCCTTGGTTCTCTTCTTTCTTGATCTTTTCTTTCTTGATACATTGTGCCCCTTGGTTCTCTTCTTTCTTGATCTTTTCTTTCTTGATCTCTTCTTTCTTGATCTTTTCCATCTTGATCTTTTCTTTCTTGGTCTCTTCTTTCATGATCTTTTCTAATTGGATCTTTTCTTTCTTGATCTCTTCTTTCATGATCTTTTCTAACTTGATCTGCTCTTTCTTGATCTCTTCATTCTTGATCTTTTCTTTCTTGATCTCTTCTTTCTTGATCTTTTCTAACTGGATCTTTTCTTTCTTGATCTCTTCTTTCATGATCTTTTCTAATTGGATCTTTTCTTTCTTGATCTGTTCTTTCATGATCTTTTTTAACTTGATCTGTTCTTTCTTGATCTCTTCTTTCTTGAACTTTTCCATCTTGATCTCTTCTTTCTCGATCTTTTCATTCTTGATCATTTCTTTCTTGATCTCTTCTTTCTTGATCTTTTCTAACTTGATCTTTTCTTTCTTGATCTCTTCATCCTTGATCTTTTCTTTCTTGATCTCTTCTTTCTTGATCTTTGTCAAGTCATGTTTGATAGCACTTTTAAATTTGGTGGCAGCCGGTGGCTTGCCTGCATTTAGCAGCTTCCTGACCTGTGGATTGGCAGCCAAGCCACGGTTTTTTGAACCAAAACTAGCAGACTTCATTTTAATGCCAGCTGCCTTGATAGCACTTCTAAATTTGGCGGCAGCCGGTGGCTTGGCTGCATGTAGCAGCTTCCTGGGCTGTGGATTGGCAGCTACCCCTGGTGAAAGATTCAAGTCACGCCCACTGCCCTGTGATGCAGTTGAATTATTCATATTAGGGGCAGCTTGAGAAAATAATTGAGGAGAAGACGACTGTGGATGCTGTTCAGGAAATAGGTTCATTTAGTAAACCCATATAACTAAGATTAGACATGAAACAAAGTGTCTTCAAAGGTATCAAAAAATAAAAAGTTACCTGTGGATTCGCAGCCAAACCATGGTTTTCTGAACCAAAAATAGCAGACTTCATTTTAATGCAAGCTGCATTCTGAGCACTTTTAAATATGGTGGCAGCCGGTGGCTTGGCTGCATGTAGCAGCTTCCTGGGCTGTGGATTGGCAGCTACCCCTGGTGAAAGATTCAAGTCACGCCCACTGCCCTGTGATGCAGTTGAATTATTCATATTAGGGGCAGCTTGAGAAAATAATTGAGGAGAAGACGACTGTGGATGCTGTTCAGGAAATAGGTTCATTTAGTAAACCCATATAACTAAGATTAGACATGAAACAAAGTGTCTTCAAAGGTATCAAAAAATAAAAAGTTACCTGTGGATTCGCAGCCAAACCATGGTTTTCTGAACCAAAAATAGCAGACTTCATTTTAATGCAAGCTGCATTCTGAGCACTTTTAAATATGGTGGCAGCCGGTGGCTTGGCTGCATGTAGCAGCTTCCTGAGCTGTGGATTGGCAGCTACCCCTGGTGAAAGATTCAAGTCACGCCCACTGCCCTGTGATGCAGTTGAATTATTCATACTAGGGGCAGCTTGAGAAAATAATTGAGGAGAAGACGACTGTGGATGCTGTTCAGGAAATAGGTTCATTTAGTAAACCCATATAACTAAGATTAGACATGAAACAAAGTGTCTTCAAAGGTATCAAAAAATAAAAAGTTACCTGTGGATTCGCAGCCAAACCATGGTTTTCTGAACCAAAAATAGCAGACTTCATTTTAATGCAAGCTGCATTCTGAGCACTTTTAAATATGGTGGCAGCCGGTGGCTTGGCTGCATGTAGCAGCTTCCTGGGCTGTGGATTGGCAGCTACCCCTGGTGAAAGATTCAAGTCACGCCCACTGCCCTGTGATGCAGTTGAATTATTCATATTAGGGGCAGCTTGAGAAAATAATTGAGGAGAAGACGACTGTCGATGCTGTTCAGGAAATAGGTTCATTTAGTAAACCCATATAACTAAGATTAGACATGAAACAAAGTGTCTTCAAAGGTATCAAAAAATAAAAAGTTACCTGTGGATTCGCAGCCAAACCATGGTTTTCTGAACCAAAACTAGCAGACTTCATTTTAATGCCAGCAACATTCTGAGCACTTTTAAATATGGTGGCAGCCGGTGGCTTGGCTGCATGTAGCAGCTTCCTGAGCTGTGGATTGGCAGCTACCCCTGGTGAAAGATTCAAGTCACGCCCACTGCCCTGTGATGCAGTTGAATTATTCATACTAGGGGCAGCTTGAGAAAATAATTGAGGAGAAGACGACTGTGGATGCTGTTCAGGAAATAGGTTCATTTAGTAAACCCATATAACTAAGATTAGACATGAAACAAAGTGTCTTCAAAGGTATCAAAAAATAAAAAGTTACCTGTGGATTGGCAGCCAAACCATGGTTTTCTGAACCAAAACTAGCAGACTTCATTTTAATGCCAGCTGCATTCTGAGCACTTTTAAATAAGGTGGCAGCCGGTGGCTTGGCTGCATGTAGCAGCTTCCTGGGCTGTGGATTGGCAGCTACCCCTAATGAAAGATTCATGTCACGCCCACTGCCCCGTGATGCAGTTGAATTATTCATACTAGGGGCAGCTTTAGAAAATAATTGAGGAGAAGACGAGTCTGGATTCTGTTCAGGAAATAGGTTCATTGTAAACCCATATAATTAAGATTAGACATGAAACGTGTCTTTAAAGGTATCAAAAAATAATAAGTTACCTGTGGTTTGGCAGCCAAACCTTGGTTTTTTGAACCAAAGCTAGCAGACTTCATTTTAATGCCACACCCACTGCGCTGTGATGCAGCTGATTTCTTCTTACTAGGGGCAGCTTGAGAAAATAATTGAGGACAAGACAACTCTGTTCCGGAAAAGTGATCAATATTATCCATTTTGATTTGCAAATCAGAACTACCCATTGTAGGTCCTTCGATTTTAGAGTTGCTGGGTTCCAATGACCAAGTAGGCTGAGAGGAGCCCGTCACATAACTGTTTTTACTATCTGATTGCATATCATACCAAGGACTATTTTTAAATGTACTCGTCCTCAAACCTAGGTCATATTCTGGCGACCAAGTAAAAGGTGCCTCAGTTTCTGGAGGTATATCGAAATTATCCAAGTGTGCCTGTAATAAAGCATACTCATCTACATCTGCATAATCTTCCGAAAAAATATCAAGGTTGTCATCATGGTCATATGATAGATCAGAGCCATGACCATCAACATTGTTTAAATTATGTGATACCAAAGGGTGACCGTTAGAAGACTCAATCCCACTGACTGGTCCAAAATTTTCCACACTAGGCCGACAAAAAGTATAATCAGACACGTCCTGAAAAGGATTCCAAGCAAAATGTGAGTCATTTACAAGTTAGAAAAGATAATATCAATCTGTGGCAATAAATGACAAATAACATCAACTTGATGAATGGCTACAACTTGATGAATGGCTTCAATTGTCTTCCCCTTGTTACTTTTACTAACTCTTTCACCAATTATCACTAAATCCTCAGAGTCGTCATCATCGTCAATGTCAATCACATCATGCAAAATGGCCTACAAAAGTAAAATACAATCATTATGTGAGAAAATAAAAAGATAAGTTTTACAAACACTTGTAAAGCATAGACTAAATAAAGGAGCAGAAATTATATCAAAGAAAACAGCAGTGCTTGTGTAAATTCAGACTAAACAAAAACAGAAAACTATGGTAAGATCATCTTTCCTCCATTGTATTCAAGTATTTTTCTCTAATTACACCAGAGGTATTTTCAATACTCTTCCTCACAATTCATATAATATAACATTACTCTCCCCCTAAATCATATCATATCAATGAAATAATATCAACAATTCAACATGTGGAGCACCCATAATAGAACAATTAGGTGAGTAATTTGGGATTTTCTCAATCAAAGTAGCGATAAAAAGGATGAGGTCACATACACATTTCTGCTTTTTGAGGGGAGGAATCTCGACGTTGTCGTCAGCCTCCATCTTTATGGTGTTCTGTTGCAGTCGCTACAAAACAAATCAATCGAAAACAACATCACATCAATACCATTTTCAACAAATAATTAATGAACAAAGCAACAAACGGTTTGGATGGTTTAAGACCCACATAGCATACATAGCATAGCCCCTTTCTAAGAATATAACAAAATCGCTTAACAATAGCGTGATCATCATTGAAGACCCAAAAAAAAAAAAAAACCATTGAAAAACAAAATAGCCAAAATTTTACAATGTTGCAATGGGGATAATATTGTCACGCTCAAAAAAGTCTAAAGGGTAGTACTAACAAATCTCACACGCAGCAACAAAATTGAAAAGAAAGGTGGCTATGAAAAGCAGTAACAATAGCAAAAGCAATGACTTTAAAACAGAAACAGAATACAGAGATTAGGAATTTAAAAAAAATCAAAACTTTGAATATATTTAAGACACCCCATGAGATAAAAAAAGAATTAAATAAGAAGCATACGCATTTCTGGTTTTCGAGGGAAGAAATCTCAACGATGTCGTCAGCCTCCATCTTTGTGGATTTCTGTTGCTGTAACTGCAATACCAATGAATCGAAAACAACATCTCATCAACACCATTTTCAGCAGATACTTAAAAGAACAAAACAACAAACAGTATGGATGGTTTAAGACCCACATAGCATACATTAAATAGTCCCTTTCTAAGAATATAACAAAATCACTTAACAATAGCATGATAATCATTGAAGAACCCAAAAAAAAAAAATCAAAAACAAAATAGCCAAAATTTTACAATGTTGCAATGAGGATAATATTGTCATGCTAAAAAAATTCTCGGGGGTGGTACTAACAAAGCTCACATGCAGCAACAAAATTGAAAAGGTAGGTGACCATGAAGATCAGTAGCAATAGCAAAAGAAATGACTTTCTAATAGAAACAGAATACCCAGTTTAAGAATTAAAAAAAATAAAAATCAAAACATCGAATATTGAGACCCCAATGAGAGGAAAAAAAGAATTAAATAAGAAGCATACCCATTTCTGGTTTTTGAGGGGAGAAATCTCGATGACGTCGTCAGCCTCCATCTTTATGGTTTCCTGTTGCTGTAGCTGCAAAACCAAAGAATCGAAAACATCTCATCAATACCATTTTCAACAAATACTTAAAGAACAAAACAACAAACGGTGTGGGCGGTTTAAGACCCACATAGCATACATAACATAGCCCCTTTCTAAGAATATAACCAAATAGCTTAACAATAAGATGATCATCAATGAAGACCCAATAAAAAAATCATTCAAAAACAAAATAGCCAAATTTTTACAATGTTGCAACGATAATAATAGTCATTCTAAAAAAATTCTAAGGGATAGTACTTTCAAAGCTCACATGTAGCAACAAAATTGAAATGAAAGGTGGCCATGAAGAGCAGTAACAGTAGCAAAAGCAATGATTTTAATATAGAAACATAATTCTAAGATTGAGAATTTAAAAAAACAAAACACAACTTTGAATAAATTTAAGACCCCACATGAGAGAAAAGAAAAGAATTAAATAAGAAGCATACCCATTTCTGGTTTTTGAGGGGAGAAATCTTGACGATGTCATCAGCCTCCATCTTTATGGTTTCCTGTTGCTGTAGCTGCAAAACCAATGAAGCGAAAACATCACATCAATACCATTTTCAACAGATACTTAAAAAACAAAACAAATGGTGTGGACAGTTTTAGACCCACATATAGTATACATAGCATAGCTCCTTTCAAAGAATATAACAAAATCGCTTAACAATAGCGTGATCATCATTGAAGACGCAAAAAAAAAAAACATTCAAAAACAAAATAGCCAAAATTTTACAATGTTGCAAACACGATAATATTGTCACCTAAAAAAATTCTAAGGGGTATTACTAACAAAGCTCACCTGCAGCAACAAAATTGAAAAAAAAGGTGGCAATGAAGATCAACAACAATAGCAAAAGAAATGACTTTATAACATAAACAGAATACCCAGATTAATAATTTAAAAAAAAAATCAAATATATTTTAGACCCCTAATGTGAGGGGAAAAAAAAGAATTCAATAAAAAGCATACCCATTTATGGTTTTTGAGGGCAGAAACCTCAACGACGTCGTCAGCTTCCATCTTTATGGTTTCCTGTTGCTGTTGCTGCAAAACCAAAGAATCAAAAACATCTCATCAATACCATTTTCAACAGATACTTAAAGAACAAAACAACAAACCGTGTGGGCGGTTTAAGACCCACATAGCATACATAACATAGCCCCTTTCTAAGAATATAACAAAATAGCTTAACAATAAGATGATCATCATTGAAGACCCAATAAAAAAAATCATTCAAAAACAAAATAGCCAAATTTTTACAATGTTGCAACGACAATAATATTGTCATTCTAAAACAATTCTAAGTGATAGTACTTTCAAAGCTTACATGTAGCAACAAAATTGAAATGAAAGGTGGCCATGAAGAGCAGTAACAGTAGCAAAAGCAATGATTTTAATATAGAAACAGAATTCTGAGATTAAGAATTTAAAAAAACAAAACACAACTTTGAATAAATTTAAGACCACACATGAGAGAAAAGAAAAGAATTAAATAAGAAGCATACCCATTTCTGGTTTTTGAGGGGAGAAATCTCGACGATGTCGTCAGCCTCCATCTTTACGGTTTCCTGTTGCTGTAGCTGCAAAACCAATGAAGCGAAAACATCACATCAATACCATTTTCAACAGATACTTAAAAAACAAAACAAATGGTGTGGACAGTTTTAGACCCACATTTAGTATACATAGCATAGCTCCTTTCAAAGAATATAACAAAATCGTTTAACAATAGCGTGATCAGGGTAGTGAATAGCACGCAATAGCGGCGCGATCGCGGTGGTGCAGGGCAGAGCAGCCGGCTGCCGCTACATCAGCGGCGGAGCGGAGCGTTTTGGGGTAGCGGCAGTGGCGGCCGCTATAGCGTCTGGAAATCGCAGAAATGCAGGCAATAGCGGCGCTCCAGATTCGCTAATGGTTGATGGTCCGATTTTCCGTTTTTGCCCTCAGATATTTCTGTTGGGGACAATTTTTAAGGGTATTTTTGGGTTTTAAGACTTAAAGTTTTAAACTTTAAGTATTAGGGTTAACTTCAGAAACCCTATTTGTTAGACTCTCTTCTCTTAAGCTCCTCCTCTGTTTCGTTTTCGTTGCTCCCTCCCTCTCCCTCTCCCTCTCAGTCCTGACTTCCGATCGCCATCTCCGGCGAGATTCCGGCCAGAAAACACTGTTCCCTGTCCCGGACCTCGCGTTCTTAGTGTCGGACCTCACGTTCTCTCTGTTCTCAGATTCTATATTTCTCTCCTCCTCTGTTTCGTTTTTGTTGCTCCCTCCTCTCCCTCTCAGTTCTGACTTCCGACCGCCATCTCCGGCGAGATTCCGGCCAGGAAACACGGTTCCCAGTCCCGGACCTCGCGTTCTCAGTGTCAGACCTCACATTCTCTCTGTTCTCAGCTTCTATATTTCTCTCATTCTCTGTTCTCAGTTTACTTTTATGTTTAGTTTACTTTAAGCCTCATGTTTTGATGTTAAGTTTACTTTGATGTTTAGTTTCTTTAAGCCTCTAGGATAGTAGGGCTTAAACTGATATGTGCCCACTACTTTTTTATGCTATTAACTAGTATGCTTTGCTTAGGACCTATGACTATTTATCATGAATTATGAATATGGTTTGAATTTTGAGTACTTTTAATATTTTGTACATGTATATGTATATAGTGTAAAATTATATTATTATCTAACTGTATAAAAATGCCTAAAATAGCGGCCATCCCGTTATGCGCTATACCGCTATAGCATTTTTTGGGTTCGCCGCTCCGTGCCGCTATCCGGGATTAACTACTCTGAGCGTGATCATCATTGAAGATGCAAAAAAAAAAAAACCATTCAAAAACAAAATAGCCAAAATTTTACAATGTTGCAAACATGATAATATTGTCACCTAAAAAAATTCTAAGGGGTATTACTAACAAAGCTCACCTGCAGCAACAAAATTGAAAAGAAAGGTGGCAATGAAGATCAGCAACAATAGCAAAAGAAATGACTTTATAACATAAACAAAATACCCAAATTAAGAATTTTTAAAAGAAAAAATTCAAAACTTCGAATAAATTTGAGACCTCCCATGAGAGGAAATAAAGAAGCATACCCATTTCTGGTTTTTGAGGGGGAAAATCTTTAAGATGTCATCAGCCTCGATCTTTATGGTTTCCAGTTCCTGTAGCTGCAAAACCAATGAATCGAAAACATCTCATCAATACCATTTTCAACAGATACTTAAAGAACGAAACAACAAACGGTGTGGATGGTTTAAGACCCACATCGCTTAACATTAGCGTGATCATCATCGAAGACCCCCATAAAAAAAAACGATTCAAAAACAAAATAGCCAACATATGGAGCACCCAACCTATAAACCCGAGTGAATGTTTGCAATCTTTAGGCTAGGAGGTCTATAATAGGTTCTGTTTGGATTGTCTCTAGGATGGGCTTAGTTTTTCTATTCGGCTATGGCTGATTGTCATATCCTTTAAAAACTCTGCTCCTAGTGTCTGTCTTTCAGAACTGAGTAGGTTAGATTGCAGTTCCAAAGCTGGCGTTTTGTATGTAATACTATTTCTAATCATGTATATGGGTTAGAGTACCCCTTGTACTCCATCTAATATACTTTTGGCTTACCAAAAAAAAAATGACTATGTAGTCAATAGCGGCCGTAGCGGCCGCTATCGCGGCGGAGGGTGGCTTAGAGGCCCCTTGGCGCTACGCGAAACACGGTAGCGTTGCGCTTTTGAGGAGCGGCTGTAGCGCCGCAAATAGCGGCTAAAAAGCGGCCGTAGCGGCCGCTACAGTGATTTTCCAAGCAGCCCACCATTTTTTCCGGCCAGCCCACCCCTTTTCCGGCAAACCCACCCCATTTCCGGCAGTCCCACCTTATTTCCGGTCGTTTTCCGGCAGTCCCACCTCATTTCCGGTCGTTTTCCGACAGTCCCACCTCAAATCTGGTCGTTTTCTGGCAGCCCTAGCCTCCTTGTACCTCACCTTCCTCTGTTTGGTTTATGCCTTTTCCTTTTCTTTTCCATTTTTGTGTTTTCTTTTTGTCTTTCCATCTCCCATTATTTATAGTTTAGATTAATGTTCCACTTTGTACATTAATATTTCGCTTTCCAAGCAGCCCATATTCTTTGTACACCAAGTAGAAGGTTCAATGCATCTTAGGAAATAGTGATACTTAATTACTCTCTTGTAAATTGCACTTCACATTTATTATCTTTGTAATCTTCATCTTCATGTATATAAATTAAAATATTATGTTGACCATTTACTCACTCAAGATATTAATGCATCTTAGGAAATAGTGATAGCTTAATTACTTTCTTGTAAATTGCACTTCACATTTATTATCTTTGTGATCTTCATGTATATAAATTAAAATATTATGCTGGCTATTTAGTAGTTATGAATGTCTTTAATTTTGTGTATTCTTTTATTTTTTCCCTATACTTCGGCGTAGCGGTCATACCGCTACCCGCTACACCGCTATTGCGTTTCAGGGGTAACCCGCTACGCTACGCAATCCGCGATTGACTACATAGATCAATGAAATAACATAACAATTCAACATGTGGATTACCCATAATAGAAAAACTACGTGAGTGATTTGGGATTTTCTCAATCAAAGTAGGGATAAAAAGGATGAGGTCGCATACGCATTTCTGCTTTTTGAGGGGAGGAATCTCGAGGATGTCGTCCGCCTCCATCTTTATGGTATTCTGTTGCCGTCGCTACAAAACCAATCGATCGAAAATAACATCAGATCAGTACCAGTTTCAACAGATACTTAAAGAACAAAACAACAAACAATTTAGACAATTTAAGACCCACATAGCATAGCCCTTTTCTAAGAATATAAAAAAATCGTTCAACAATAGTGTTATCATCTTTAAAAACCCAAAAAAAAAAAAATCAAAAAAAAAATAGCCAAAATTTTACAATGTTAGCAATGGGGATAATATTGTCACGCTAAAAACAATCTACGAGGTAGTACTAAAAAAGCTCACATGCAGCAACAAAATTGAAAAGAAAGATCGCACTGAAGAACAGTAACAATTGCAAAAGCAATAACTTTAAAACAGAAACAGAATACCCAGATTAAATAAGAAGCATACCCATTTCAGGTTTACGCGGGGAGAAATCTCGACGACGTCGTCAGCCTCCATCTTTATGGATTTCTGTTGCTGTAGCTGCAAAACCAATGAATATAAAACATCTCATTAATACCATTTTCAAGAACAAAACAACAAACGGTGTGGACGGTTTAAGACCCACATAGCATACATAGCATAGCCCCTTTCTAAATATATAAAAAAATCGCTTAACGATAGCGAGATCATCATTGAAGACCCAAAAAAAAAGTTTAAAAAACAAAATAGCCAAAATTTTACAATGTTGCAATGAGGATAACATCGTCAAGCTAAAAACATTTTAAGGGGTAGTACTAACAAAGCTCCCATGCAGCAACAAAATTGAAAACAAAGGTGACCATGAAGAGTAGTAACAATAGCACAAGCAATGACTTTAAAACAGAAACAAAATACCTAAATTAAGAATTTATAAAAAAAATCAAAACTTTGAAAAAATTTAAGACACCAGAGAAAAAATAAATAAGAAGCATACCCATTTTTGGTTTTTGGGGGGAGAAATATCGATGATGTCATCAACCTCCATCTTTATGGTTTCCTGTAGCTGTAGCCGCAAAACCAATGAATTGAAAACATCTCATCAATACGATTTTCAACAGATGCTTAAAGAACAAAACAACAAACGGTGTGAACGGTTAGCATAACCCCTTTCTAAGAATATAACAAAATTGCTTAACTATAACGTGATCATCATTGAAGACACAATAAAAAAATCATTCAAAAACAAAATAGCCAAAATTTTACAATGTTGCAATGAGGATAATATTGTCACGCTAAAAAAATTATAGGGGATAGTACTAACAAAGCTCTCATGCAGCGACAAAATTGAAAAGAAAGGTGGCCATGAAGAGCAGTAAAATTAGCAAAAGCAATGACTTTAAAACAGAAACAGAATACCCAAATTAAGAATTAAAAAAAAAAATCAAAACTTTGAATAAATTTAAGACCCCCCATGAGTGAAAAAAGAATTAAATAAGAAGAATACCCATTTCTGGTTTTTGAGGGGAGAAATCTCGACGATGTCGTCAGCCTCCATCTTTATGGTTTCCTGTTGCTGTAGCTCCAAAACCAATGAATTGAAAACATCACATCAATACTGATTTCAATAGATACTTAAAGAACAAAACACAAACAGTGTGGCCGGTTTAAGACCCACATAGCATAGCCCCTTTCTAAGAATATAACAAAATCGCTTACCAATAGCGTGATCATCATTGAAGGCCAAAAAAAAGAAGAAAAAAATTAAAAAACAAAATAGAAAAAAAAAATTTTAAAATGTTGCAATCAGGATAATATTGTCACCTAAAAAAATTCTAAGCAGCACTAGTACTAACAAAGCTCACAAGCAGCAACAAAATCGAAAAGAAAGGTGGCTATGAAGAGCAGTAACAATAGCAAAAGTAATGACTTTATACCAGAAACAGAAAACCCAGATTAAAAATTAAAAAAACAAAACAAAACAAAACTTTGAATAAATTTAAGACCTTGCATGAGAGAAAAAAAATGTATGTATTAAATAGGAAGAATACCCATTTCTGGTTTTCGAGGGGAGAAATCTCGACGATGTCGTCAGCCTCCAGCTTTATGGTTTCCAGTTGCTGTAGCGGCAAAACCAACGAATTGAAAACATCAGTTCAATACCGATTTCAACAGATACTTAAAGTACAAAAAACAAAACGATGTGGCCGGTTTAAGACCCACATAGCATACATAGCATAGCCCCTTTCAAAGAATATAACAAAATCGTTAAACTATAAAGTGATCATCATTGAAGACTCAATAAAAAAATAATTCAAAAACAAAATAGCCAAAATTTTACAATGTTACAATGGGGATAATATTGTCACGCTACAAAAATTCTAGGGGATAGTACTAACAAAGCTCACATGCAGCAACAAAATTGAAAAGAAAGGTGGCCATGAAGAGTAGTAAAATTAGCAAAAGCAATGACTTTAAAACAGAAACAGAATACCCAGATTAAGAATTAAAAAAAAAAAATCAAAACTTTGAATAAATTTAAGACCCCCATGAGTGAAAAAGGAATTAAATAAGAAGAATACCCATTTCTGGTTTTTGAGGGGAGAAATCTCGATGATGTCGTCAGCCTCCATCTTTATGGTTTCCAGTTGCTGTAGCTACAAAACCAATGAATCGAAAACAACATCTAATCAATACCATTTTCAACAAATACTTAAACAACAAAACAACAAACGGTGTGCATAACATAAATAGCATGCCCCTTTCTAAAGAATATAACAAAATCACTTAAAAATGGCGTCATCATCATAAAAGCACCAAAAAATCCATTCAAATACAAAATAGCTAAAATTTTACAATGTTGTAATGAGGTTAACATTGTAACTCTAAAAAAAATTTAAAGGGCAGTAGTAACAAAGATCACATGCAGGAACAAAATTGAAAAGAAAGGTGACCATGAAGAGAGGTAACAATAGCAAAAGCAATGACTTTAAAACAGAAACAGAATACCGAGATTAGGAATTTAAAAAAATTCAAAACTTTGAATATATTTAAGACACCACATGAGATAAAAAAAGAATTAAATAAGAAGCATACGCATTTCTGGTTTTCGAGGGAAGAAATCTCGACGATGTCGTCAGCCTCCATCTTTATGGTTTCCTGTTGCTGTAGCTGCAAAACCAATGAATCGAAAACATCACATCAATACCGATTTCAACAGATACTTAAAGAACAAAACACAAACAGTGTGGCCGGTTTAAGACCCACATAGCATAGCCGCTTTCTAAGAATATAACAAAATCGCTTAGCGATAGCGTGATCATCATTGAAGGCCAAAAAAAGAAAAAAAAATTAAAAAACAAAACAGAAAAAAAAATTTTAAAATGTTGCAATCAGGATAATATTGTCACCTAAAAAAATTTGAAGTAGCACTAGTACTAACAAAGCTCACAAGCAGCAACAAAATCGAAAAGAAAGGTGGCTATGAAAAGCAATAACAATAGCAAAAGCAATGACTTTATACTAGAAACAGAAAACCCAGATTAAGAATTTAAAAAAAAACAAAACAAAACAAAACTTTGAATAAATTTAAGACCTTGCATGAGAGAAAAAAAAAGTATGTATTAAATAGGAAGAATACCCATTTCTGGTTTTCGAGGGGAGAAATCTCGACGATGCCGTCAGCCTCCAGCTTTATGGTTTCCAGTTGCTGTAGCGGCAAAACCAATGAATCGAAAACATCAGTTCAATACCGATTTCAACAGATACTTAAACAAAAAACAAAACGATGTGGCCGGTTTAAGACCCACATAGCATACATAGCATAGCCCCTTTCTAAGAATATAACAAAATCGTTAAACTATAAAGTGATCATCATTGAAGACTCAATAAAAAAATCATTCAAAAACAAAATAGCCAAAATTTTACAATGTTACAATGAGGATAATATTGTCACGCTAAAAAAATTATAGGGGATAGTACTAACAAAGCTCTCATGCAGCGACAAAATTGAATAGAAAGGTGGTCATGAAGAGCAGTAAAATTAGTAAAAGCAATGACTTTAAAACAGAAACAGAATACCCAAATTAAGAATTAAAAAAAAAATCAAAACTTTGAATAAATTTAAGACCCCCCATGAGTGAAAAAAGAATTAAATAAGAAGAATACCCATTTCTGGTTTTTGAGGGGAGAAATCTCGACGATGTCGTCAGCCTCCATCTTTATGGTTTCCAGTTGCTGTAGCTGCAAAACCAATGAATCAAAAAACATCTCATCAATACCATTTTCAACAAATACTTAAACAACAAAACAACAAACGGTGTGCATAACATAAATAGCATCGCCCCTTTCTAAAGAATATAACAAAATCACTTAAAAATGGCGTCATCATCATAAAAGCACCAAAAAATCCATTCAAATACAAAATAGCCAAAATTTTACAATGTTGTAATGAGGTTAACATTGTAACACTAAAAAAAAATTTAAAGGGTAGTAGTAACAAAGATCACATGCAGGAACAAAATTGAAAAGAAAGGTGACCATGAAGAGAAGTAACAATAGCAAAAGCAATGACATTAAAACAGAAACAGAATACCTAAATCAAGAATTTGAAGGGAAAAAAATCAAAACTTTGAATATATTTAAGACCACCCATGAGTGAAAAAAAAAAAAAAATTAAATAAGAAGCATACCCATTTCTGGTTTTTGAGGGGAGAAATCTCAACGATGTCGTCAACCTCCATCTTTATGGTTTCCTGTTGTTGTAAACGCAAAACCAATGAAGCGAAAACATCTCATCAATACCATTTTCAACTGATACTTAAAGAACAAAACTACAAACGGTGTGGACGGCTTAAGTCCTACATAGCATACACATAACATAGCCCCTTTGTAAGAATATAACAAAATCGCTTAACAATAGCGTGATTATCATTGATGACCTAAAAAAACCATTCATAACCAAAATAGCCAAAATTTTACAATGTTGCAATGAGGAAATATTGTCACGCTAAAAAAATTCGAAGAATTAGTACATACAAAGCTCACATGCAGCAATAAAATTGAAAAGAAAGGTGGCCATGAAGAGCAGTAACAATAGCAAAAGTAATGACTTTAAAACAGAAACTGAGTACCCAGATTAAGAATTGAAAAAAAAAAAAAAATCCAATAAGACCCTTCCATGAGAGAAAAAAAAGAGTATTAAATAGGAAGAATACCCATTTCTGGTTTTTGAGGGGAGAAATCGCGACGATGTCGTCAGCCTCCATCTTTATTGTTACCAATTGCTGTAGCTGCAAAACCAATGAATCGAAAACAACACATTAATACCAATTTCAACAGATACTTAAAGAACAAAAAACCAAACGATGTGGCCGGTTTAAGACCCACATAGCATAGCCCCTTTCTAAGAATATAACAAAATCAATTAATAGCAAGATCATCATTGAAGGCCAAAAAAAAAAAAGCCAAAATTTTAAAATGTTGCGATCAGGATAATACTGTCACCTAAAAATTTCTAAGGAGTAGCACTAACAAAGCTCACATGCGGCAACAAAATTGAAAAGAAAGGTGGCCATGAAGATCAATAACAATAGCAAAGGCAATGACTTTATAACAGAAACAGAATACACAGATTAAGAATTTAAAAAAAAAAAATCAAAAATTTGAATAAATTTAAGACCCCCAATGAGAGAAAAAAAAATTTAAATAAGAAGAATACCCATTTCAGGTTTTTGAGGGGAGAAATCTCGACGACGTCATCAACCTCCATCTTTATGGTTTCCAGTTGCTATAGTGGCAAAACCAATGAATCGAAAACATCTCATCAATACCATTTTCAACAGATACTTAAAGAACAAAACAACAAACGGTTTGGACGGTTGAAGACCCTGATAGCATACATAGCATAGCCCCTTTGTAAGAATATAAAAAAATCACTTAACAATAGCGTGACCATCATTGAAGACCCAAAAAAATCCATTCAAATACAAAATTGCAAAAATTTTACAATGTGGTAAAGAGCTTAACATTGTCATGCTAAAAAATATTTAAAGGGTAGTAGAAACAATGCTCACATGCAGGAACAAAATTAAAAAGAATGGCGACCATGAAGGGTAGTAACAATAGCAAAAGAAATGACTTAAAAACAGAAACAGAATACCTATATTAAGAATTAAAAAAAAAAAAATCAAAACTTTGAATATTTTTAAGACCACCCATGAGTGAAAAAAAAGAATTAAATAAGAAGTATACCCATTTCTGGTTTTTGAGGGGAGAAATCTCGACGATGTCCTTACCCTCAATCTTTATGCTTCCCTGTTGTTGTAGCTGCAAAACCAATGAATCCAAAACATCTCATCAATACCATTTTCAACTGATACTTAAAGAACAAAACTACAAACGGTGTGGACGGCTTAAGACCTACATAGCATAGCCCCTTTCTAAGAATATAACAAAATCGCTTAACAATAGTGTGATCATCATTGATGACCTAAAAAAACCATTAAAAAAAAAAAAAAGCCAAAATTTTACAATGTTACAATGAGGAATATTGTAACGCTAAAAAAATTCTAAGGGTTAGTACTATTAAAGCTCACATGCAGCAATAAAATTGAAAAGAAAGGTGGCCACAAAGAGCATTAACAAAGGCAAAGGCAATGACTTTAAAACAGAAATAGACTACTGAGTACCCAGATTAAGAATTGAAAGAAAAAAATCCAAACTATAAACAAATTTAAGACCCCACACGAGAGAAAAAAAGTATTAAATAGGAAGAATACCAATTTCTGGTTTTTGAGGGGAGAAATCCCGACGATGTCGTCAGTTTCCATCTTTATGGTTCCCTGTTGCAGTAGCTACAAAGCCAATGAACCGAAAACATCACATCAATACTGATTTCAACAGATACTTAAAGAACAATAAACAAACGGTGTGGCAGGTTTAAGACCCACATAGCATACATAGCATAGCCCCTTTATAAGAATATAACAAAATCGCTTGACAATAGTGTGATCATCATTGAAGGCCAAAAAAAAAAACCATTCAAAAACAAAATAGCCAAAAATTTAAAATGTGGCGATTAGGATAATACTGTCACCTAAAAAAATTCTAAGAAGTGGTACTAACAAAGCTCACAAGCAGCAACAAAATTGAAAAGAAAGGTGGCCATGAAGATCAATAACAATAGCAAAAGCAATGACTTTATAACAGAAACTTAATACACAGATTAAGAATTTAAAAAAAAAAATCAAAACTTTGAATAAATTTAAGACCCCAATGAGAGAGAAAAGAATTAAATACGAAGAATACCCATTTTTGGTTTTTGAGGGGAGAAATCTCAACGACATCGTCAGCCTCCATTTTTATGGTTTGATGTTGCTGTAGCTGCAGAACCAATGAAACGAAAACAACACATCAATACCATTTTCAATAGATACTTAAAGAACAAAACAACAAACGGTGTGGCAGGTTTAAGACCCACATAGAATACACAGCATAGCCGCTTTCTAAGAATATAACAAAATCGCTTAACTATAAAATGATCATCATTGAAGACCCAATAAAAAAAATAATTCAAAAACAAAATAGCCAAAACTTTACAATGTTGCAATGAGGATAATATTGTCACGGTAAAAAAATTCTAAGGGATAGTACTAACAAAGCTCACATGCAGCAACAAAATTGAAAAGAAAGGTGGCCATGAAGAGCAGTAACAATAGCAAAAGCAGTGACTTTAAAACAGAATACCCAGATTAAGAATTTAAAAAAAAAAAAATCAAACTTTGCATAAATTTAAGACCCCCCATGAGTGAACAAAGAATTCAATAAGAAGAATACCCATTTCTGGTTTTTGAGGGGAGAAATCTCGACGATGTTGTCAGCCTCCATCTTTATGGTTTCCAGTTGCTGTAGCTGCAAAACCAATGAATCGAAAACATCTCATCAATACAATTTTCAACAGATACTTAAAGAACTAAACAACAAACGGTGTGGACAGTTTAAGACCCTCATAGCATACATAGCATAACCCCTTTCTAAGAATATAACAAAATCACTTAGCGTGATCATCATTGAACACCACAAAAAAAAAAAAAAAAACCAATCAAATACAAAATAGCCAAAAAATTACAATGTTGTAACGAGGTTAACATTGTCACGCTAAAAAAAAAATCAAAGGGTATAAGTAACAAAGCTCACATACAAGAACAAAATTGAAAAGAAAGGTGACCATGAAGGGCAATAACAATAGCAAAAGCCATTGACTTTTAAACAGAAACAGAATACCTAGATTAAGAATTTAAAAAAAAAAAACTAAACTTTGAATATATTTAAGACCCCCCACGAGAGAGAAAAAAGTATTAAATAAGAAGCATACCCATTTTTGGTTTTTGAGGGGAGAAATCTCGATGATGTCGTCAACCTCCATCTTTATGGTTTCCTGTTGTTGTAGCTGCAAAACCAATGAATTGAAAACAACGTCTCATCAATACCATTTTCAACAGATACTTAAAGAAAAAAATAACAAACGGTGTGGATGGCTTTAATACCTACATAGCATAGCCCCTTTCTAAGAATATAACAAAATCGCTTAACAATAGCGTGATCATCATTGATGACCTAAAAAAACCATTCAAAAACAAAATAGCCAAAATTTTACAATGTTGCAACGAGGAAATACTATCACGCTAAAAAAATTCTAAGGGATAGTACTAACAAAGCTCACATGCAGCAACAAAATTGAAAGGGCCATTAAGAGCAATAACAATAGCAAAAGCAATGACTTTAAAACAGAAATAGAATACCCAGATTAAGAATTAAAAAAAACAAAACAAAACAAAACTTCGAATAAATTTAAGACCCCTCCATGAGTGAAAAAAGAATTAAATAAGAAGAATACCCATTTCTGGTTTTTGAGGGGAGAAATCTCGACGATGTCGTCAGCCTCCATCTTTATGGTTTCGTGTTGTTGTAGCTGCAAAACCAATGAATCGAAAACAACGTCTCATCAATACCATTTTCAATAGATACTTAAAGAACAAAATAACAAACGGTGTGGATGGTTTAAGACCCACATAGCATACATAGCATAGCCCCTTTCTAAGAATATAACAAAAACGTGATCATCATTGAAGACCCAAAAAACACCATTCAAAAACAAAATAGCCAAAATTTTACAATGTTGCAATGAGGTTAATATTGTCACGCTAAACAAATTCTAACGGGGTAGTACTAACAAAGCTCACATGCAGCAACAAAAAATGAAAAGAACGGTGGCCATGATGAGCAGTTACAGAAACAAAACAAAATTTTGAATAAAATTAAGACCCTCGCGAGAGGAAAAATAAGAATTAAACAAGAAGAAGCTTACACGTTTCTGGTTTTTGAGGGGAGAAATCTCCACGATGTCGTCAGCGTCCATTTCATGAAGAAAACCAAAGGAAGAAAGAACCTAAGTGAACGAAGCGGGAAAAGAGTGAACGATCAATTTGTGACGTGTGCCGCTAGGTTTTTAATTACTTTTTTTTATATCTACTGATCTGAGTCAAGCCCAATTGTAGGCCCAAACACAAAATCTCTCTCTGTTTTTTTTTTCCTTATTATGTTACCAATTTTCTGATTTTCTCAAACTAAAAACAACCAAAAAAAAAAAAAACAGAGAGAGGATAAGAACGTGGCTCCGCTGTCCTTGACGGCTGCTCAGTCTAGTGGGCCACCGCCACTCCACCTCGTTCCAGATCCGAGGAGCTCGCCGTCACGCCCGCAAGCACACTGGTCTCAGCTACTCCGCCGCGCGAACCCGCTGCTGCTCTGTTCCACCGCCGTAGCCGCACGACCTGCGTCCCAAACGAACCAGCCACCGCGAGCTCCGCCACGAACCGCATCTGCCTCGCTGTACGACCAGTCACCACCGCGAGCTCCGCCGTTGTGCCACCGTCCCTGTCTTCTTCGCTTCGTGAGTGCGCACCAGAGGAGATGACTATGGTGTCTCTGTCTTTTTTTTATTTTTATTTTCATCATCATTTAAGTTTTCGTTTAAATTTTGTCTTTGATTGTTTTTAGAAGAAGAAGAAGCAGAAGAACAAGGAGGGGAAGGGTATGGTGAGAATAAGAAAAAGAGGAAGGGTGTTTTAGTGAATGAATTAAATTAAACAAATTGAGATAGGGGAATGGAAATAACAGAGAGGTGGGAATTAAATTAAACAAATTGAGGGGGCATTTGTTCCGGGATATGAAAATATATTTCTGAAAAAGTGAGTTAGAGAATACAATATTCTATTTGTTTCAAGTTTTTAAAAATTATTTCATACATTTTATTTTTAGGAATAATATTTACATATGATTTATTTATTTTTTATTTTCATATTAAAAGGGTGGGAATCTAACTTTTCCATTAGAATAAAATTCAACAAACTCTAACTTTTCACTCCCACCTCTTTTTCTACATTTATTTGTATTTTTTAAATTTTTTTAATATTTAATATTTAATTAAATAAATTTTAAAAATATTCATAGGAATGTTAAATACTCACCACATATATATCAGTAGAAATAACATTTTCAATAATTACATTCTCTAAAAAATCATTCCCATAAAAATGTAATGTTACACCTTCAAACAAACACGTCGTTAGAATCGAAATATCAGAGGTGGGAATCTGTAAAAATGACTTTCTCGGTGCACATGGACCGGCCCGTAAGTCGTGCCCCATTAGGCAAAGCCCACAAAAAGCCACTTTCTAGTTTCTACTCTGTAATTGATAGAGTGGATCTTCGTTTTTGTTATGGCGGTGGTAATGTCTCCGTCCCTCGCCGCCGTCGTCGTCATTTCTCAGGTTCAATAAACGACACAAATTGTGTGAGTTTCTCACAGGTTCTTCTCCCTTTCTCTCCATTCAACTTAGCAATTACGAACTTCTTTGTTCTGGAGTCCACCACCCTTAATCTTATTTGTCAGCTTATTGATATATTCTATGCATTAATTGTTGGGTTTTCCGTTTTTTTTTTTTGGATGTAGGGTATAGAATTGGTTCCAATTTTGGAATCGGAGTAGTTGTTCCATGAAATAGCACTTGTTTTTGCCTCAATTTGCTTTTTGTTTTGCAAGTTCTATCCCTAAAGCCCCTGTGTGTTGTGTCATTTGCATTACAATCTATATCTTTTTTTTTGATGTGTTATGTGTGTGTGTGTGTGGTATGTGTGTGTGTGTGTGTATGTATGTATTATGTATATGTGTGTGTATATATCCTAATCCGCTTTTCTCTATTTTATATGACATTACATTATCACAATAAGAAGCCATTAAAACAAATAAAAGCTGAAAAATAATGTGATTAGGTCATGGGACTTGGAGTGTTGTGTCATGGATGGATTAAATGAGTTGAGGATGTATTTTATTTTAAAAAAAATTCTTTAATGAATATTAAATGGGTGGTCAGTAGTTTGATTTTGGTTCAATCGTTATAATTCAATCTAAAATTGATCCGGTCCATCCGCTTGCTACCCCTAGTTTTGGATTTCTTGTAGAGCTGCTGAGCTCTCATCCAAACTCCATCTACATCAAATATGTGGTCCTTTTGGTGAGTTTGACTCTTATAAGTTACAAACTTACAATGCATAAATATATTGGCTCCCCTTTTGTTCTTTGTACCCATTAATTAATATGTTTACAAAATAACTTCCCTTTAATTGGAAGGCTAAATTTTACTGGTTAGTTTGATCAAATGCAATATGACTGTTGCAGAACACTCGACCGCATTTGTTATTTTACGATCATTATTTCCATGAACACCCTCGCCAAATTCTCGATTTCCTAAGGTAGAAACTGAAAATTTTAGCTACATGAATAGTATATGCTTTGTGGTGGCTTTTGACCTTCTTTTGCATTTATATTATTGCAATTGGATCTTCTCTGGCCATCATCATAACTTCTCTGTTGGCTGTAACTTGGGTGGCCAAGAGATATCTTCCATTCACGCAATATGAAATATTGGTGTCGATTTTGTGGTTACAGCTGACATACATCATTAATGAGCTGCTGAATACTTCCATCACTGTCCCTGTCTAACATTTTGTAAATGATTTGCTTTTGGCCTAATTTTGCAGAGTTGCATGCTTATGAATGGCGTGGCGGGAGCTTCAGAAGAAGGTGAGTTGACTTCATAAGCATATATTCCTCATTAAAACTTAAAAGTTGTATCAATATGATAATTACCTAGCTTGCAAGTCGTCAGACTTTTCCTGTAAAAAATATTATGTCGTTTTGCTCATTTAATTACTGATAATGTCCTTTTTATTACCTGGATGCAGAGAATATATGTGAATTTTGCTAGAGCTTTAACTACAACGCCATTTAGCCATTTGGCAGGGTCAAGTTTTGCTTCTATCTTTGATGCACAATTTAGTTATGCATCAGCAAGGCCCATACCAGGTAATTGAAACACTTTATGCTTTTAATGTTGTATTTGCTGTACTTGAATGTTATTAACTTGCAAATTCTTTGAATTACATGATGCAGATTTCATCAGCCGCTCATCCATGGGAGTGACTGGTTTTTGCAGCGGGACTAAAGAATGTGGGATACGGTAAGATAGTATCCAAATTACAAGTTTGAAAATGAAATATTCATCATAGTTTAGATAGTATAATGGTGAGAGCATCATAGGACCTACTCATGGTTATAGGAGTGAGTTCAACTTCCAAAAAGTGCATAAGATTGTGCTTGAAGGGATGAAGGAATTTTCAAGAAGCTTAAGTTTATCAGAATTATTGCTCAAGTTGATAGATAGTATATAGGTATTGTAACAGCGATAAAGGATTTCATAAATTGTGATGTCTGTGAGATTGAGTAGTGATGGATAAGTTTACTTTCCTGACTTTGGTTGTTGAGATTTGACACAGTAGTAATTCTTGTTGTGGTCAAGGTCATAGACTAACCATGCCCAGCAGGGGTGAATTGGATGTTGGGAACAGTTTCAATATCAAGTCAAGAAAAACAAGAATAGATGAGCAAGAAAGAAATTGGTTGCATCAATCGCAATGAATCACTTTTGCTAATATTTCTGTAGGGTAACTGATTGAGAAAATCATGATCATGAATCAAGGAACTTGTGCACTTGTGTGGTTTACTGGCTTCCATTGTGTTTGATAATCCTTAGGATTTGTATCCGGCATCATTCTATTGTAGTTGAAAATGTCAAAGCTATATATTTGATTGTCCTTGGAAGAAAGTACTGGCATTAGTTCAAAATTAGAACTGCATGAAGTTTTAGTACTTGTTATATGTAAAAGTTGCTTAACTCAATAAAAAGGTATAGATGTAATGAATTTTGTTTATTTTGGCAGGTGCTTCCATGCTACTCCAGAAGTATGGGCAAGAAGTAATGAGCCTTTTGGTTTGAAGACCCCAAAGAGGGTGAAGTATGTGAGAAAGGACAGTAGAAACCAGCCACCCGTTGAAGCTCCATATGTCCCTCCTAATGTCAAAGCTGCCAAGTCTAAACCTGATAAAACAATAGAAATATTTGAAGGGATGACCCTTGTTGAACTGGCAAAGCGTTCCGGAAAATCAGTATCTTTTTTGCAAGGTATCCTCACAAATGTTGGTGAGAAAGTTGAATCAGAATTTGAGCCTCTCAGCATGGATATTGCAGAGCTCGTTGCAATGGTATTTCCCCCTTTTTTACTGACAGATAATGTTAAACCAGTGAATACTAGAGACTGGTACCCTCTATTGATTCCAATACTTGGTTGTCAGTCCCTGCCATTTGTAAATGGAAACTATCTAGGCATAAATTAAATAGCTCATTTATTTATTCTTTGTATGTGGTGTATTCAATTTGAAGTTGGCTTTAATAAATTTTTAGTGGTTTGAGATAAAGGGTGTGTTTGGAGGAGCTTATTGAGAGCTTATGAGAATAGCATATGAAAGAAAACTTATTCAAATAGTCTATGATCTTCATATAAACTCATTTTAGCCTATTGCAATAAGCTTGTCAGAGAAGCTTATGAAAATAAGTTGTTTTTTGCTTATTTGAAAATGGCTTATCGAAAAATGCTTAATTAAGTTGTTTACCTAAATGTACCCAAAGTCTACAAGGCTTCCTTATTGTAAAGTATTGATGGGTTTGATGGGGATCAATGAAGCTTGATGAAGTATTTTTCCTGATATTAGTTGACTTCATACAGCCTTGTGCATCCCCTGCCCCTCCCCCCTATCTTTAAAGGATATAATATCCATAGAAAAGATTAAGGGAAAAAATAAATGGATAAGACTTGACCAAATAATTGTTTGCCTTCATTCTGAGGTCATTGCCCCAAAAGCTTCCCTTCCACCCTTCACCACCTTGTTTTTTTCTCTGAATTTGCTACAAGATGCATTTTTTTGAATTGTGTTTCTTGATAGTTTTATACTTGTTTATTTCATTGCTGCTTCAGGAGGTTGGTGCCAATGTTAAGAGGCTACATTCAGCTGAAGGTAGAGAAATTTTACCACGTCCCGCAGTTGTAACAGTAATGGGTCATGTCGATCATGGTAAAACTTCTCTTCTCGATGCCTTGCGTCAAACATCAGTGGCAGCCAAGGAGGCAGGCGGTATAACTCAGCATGTAGGTGCCTTTCTGGTGGTTATGCCGTCAGGAGCATCAATCACATTTCTTGACACTCCTGGCCATGCTGCATTTAGTGCAATGCGGGCAAGAGGTGCAGCAGTCACAGATATAGTAGTGCTGGTTGTTGCTGCAGATGATGGGGTGATGCCTCAAACTCTTGAAGCCATGTCACATGCAAAAGCAGCTAATGTACCAATTGTAGTTGCAATTAATAAATGTGATAAACCAGGTGCAAATCCTGAAAGAGTAAAACTGCAGCTTGCTTCAGAGGGCTTGCTGCTGGAGGAGATGGGTGGGGATGTTCAGGTCATTGAAGTTTCAGCTACTAAAAAAACTGGACTAGATAACCTGGAGGAAGCTTTACTCCTTCAGGCTGAAATGATGGATCTGAAAGCACGAATTGATGGGCCTGCTCAAGCTTATGTGGTGGAAGCAAGACTTGACAAAGGACGGGGTCCGTTGATAACTACTATAGTGAAGGCAGGAACTCTAGTTTGTGGTCAGCATGTGGTTGTAGGCTCAGAGTGGGGAAGAATAAGGGCTATTAAAGATATGGTGGGGAGGTTAACTCAGCAAGCAACTCCTGCTATGCCTGTTGAGATTGAAGGGCTTAAAGGGCTGCCGATGGCTGGTGATGATGTTCTTGTTGTACATTCTGAGGAGCGAGCTAGAATGCTTAGTACTGGTCGGAAAAAGAAATCTGAGGAGAAAAGGCTTAGGACGAAGATGAACCAGGACCAACCATCTACTTTGGAATCATCCGAGGAGGTTCCACAGAGGGTTGAAATGCCAGTTATAGTAAAAGCAGATGTTCAGGGAACTGTTCAAGCCATCACAGATTCGTTGAGAACTTTAAATAGTCCTCAGGTATGTGAAGAGATCTTATAGTAATATGGTTGACTCTTTGTGCATTCACATGCATGCTTGCCACACGCAATGAATTAGCATAATTCATAACTATTCTCATGGCCATGCATCTAACAAATTAAGCTTTGGGTGTAATAGTTTTTGTTGCCATCCTGTAATCAGATTAATAAATATTAATAGTGTAGGTTTGGTGAAAATGACGTGAAAAGTTATTTGATAGTGTAATGAGTAAAATTATAATCTGTTTTAGTTGACCATTAAATCAAGAGCCAATTGGCAACGGTTTGCTTGTAATGATCACGGGGCATGGCATGCCACCTGACATACTATAGCTATCATGAACATTTAATTTACAGTTTTGCTTTGCTAATATTTACCATCTGGTGCTAAACATTCTGTTATTTTGTTGCTAGGTTTTGGTGAATGTTGTCCATGTTGGTGTTGGGCCTGTTTCCCAATCTGATGTGGACCTAGCACAGGCTTGTGGTGCATGCATAGTTGGATTCAATGTCAAGAGTCCGCCTACTTCTCTAAGTCATGCAGCAACTCGTGCCGGTATCAAGGTATCAACTATTAAGCTTGTTGAATTTGAGGATTTTAGGCAGAGGAGGAAAAGAGAAAAAAAAAAACTAACAAATAATGACACTAGTATTGATTTGATGTGATGATGATGTGTTATTAAAGACAAACCCAACAGACATATTTATATCAATAGTATACTCTTAATCATAATTAAATAAGGAAACTAATCATGAAATATATATAGGAAATAAATCTTAAGAGATTATCTACGATACTGAAATGTTCTAAGATATAATAAATATAGAGATTTTTTCAAGTTAAAGCTTATCCAAGGATGCTGGAGATGCCATAGAGATGAGAATTGCTGGAAAGATAACTTAGCAAGATGGCTCGAATTTATAAGCTTGAAGAGCTGGTTGGAATGCTCCATGACAAGGAAGAGAATTTGATGGAAAGATGCTCAGCCTGAATTCCCTATCAAGCAATTACACACAGCAAGAACTAAAATTAACTTCTATACATTCACCGAGAACAATATTTGGAAGCTTCAAACCGCAAGAAAGCTTAGGAGACTCAATGAACTTGGAAATTAAATCTGGGAATTAAGTGTAGGGTTGGTGGGAGTCATAGCCAACATAAATCACCATTAGAAGGATTGTCAATGGGAAGAGTTGTTACCACCAATATGATTCATCTGTGGCATAGGAGTCGCCACTTGAATGATCATCGGTAGGGAGAGAAGTCATTAGTATGACTCATTATCATTCATTTGGGGGAAAAGAACGACGATGACAAACACCGAGGAAGATCTAGGTGCTACCGTGCTAGAACAGGACCAAGCAGCAGCAAAACAATGGGAAACTAGAGATACCCAGTTAGTCAGTTACCCACCACAAAGAATGCCAAGAACCAGACCAAAACAACCTAAACACACAGAAAACAACTCAAACCTCTTGAAGGCAAAATGAGCAGGTGGATTTTGGTGTAAAACACGGGAGGCCACAGCCCAAGGGAGATGAACAGCTATTGTAGGTTGTGAATAAAGGCGATGGGGGCTGGGGCTGACCGGAGATAGTAAAGTGATTGTTGCCAGTTATCCCAAAAAATTAGAAGAAATCACAAAAATCTGATATTGAACAGAGAATGAGCTCAAAATTCAAACTGCGGACGTGGATAACCAAACACCCATTGTAGTTTTGTCGATCCGGACTGACAAGATAATGACATTGTCACGATAGGGTTCTAGATTTTTGGGACTCGCAAACAGATTAGTTAGATCATAGAGAATGTGCTGCTTTGATACCATGTTGTACTGGATTAGGTAGCGAAGGAATAAAAGAGATAAATAACCGTAACAAATAATGAGACTGAGTTAATTTGATTTGATGATATAGTTTCCAGAGACAAACGTAAAACTTTTACTTGTGCTAATAGTAGGTTCTTAACAAAACTTGTGCTCATATTGAACTAACAGGTTTTGCATCCAAAATAAAAAGTAAATCTTTTTCAATTTCCAATGTATTAAATCCCCTTGAAAACTTCCTCTTTTTGAGTTCCTTAACAATGCCTCGTTAACATAATTATTTTTGGTTTGGTTGTAGATAATTCTGCAGCGTGTGATTTACCACCTTTTGGAGGACATAGGCAATTTGATAATAGAGAAGGCCCCTGGCACTTCTGAGACCCATGTAGCTGGGCAGGCAGAGGTTCTGAATATCTTTGAAGTCAAAGGGAGCAAGTCCAAGGGACCTGATGTTAAGATAGCTGGTTGTAAGGTTATGGATGGTTTTGTGGCCAGGTCAGCAACCATGAGGCTTCTGAGGAGTGGGGAAGTCGTGTATGAAGGACTTTGTGCATCTCTTAAGCGAGAGAAACAGGATGTGGACACTGTGAAGAAGGGAAATGAGTGTGGACTAGTAATCAGTGATTGGCATGATTTCCAGATTGGAGATGTGATTCAGTGCTTGGAACAAGTTGTGAGGAAGCCTAAGTTCATTAAGTCAGAGAGTGGTGCTGTTCGAATTGAGTGCTGATAAAGTTGATAATTCTGGATGGTGATAAAATTACAATGAGCCTGCAAAGTAACCAAATATGGATTGTTAGATTAATTAATTTTTGCTGTACCATAAAGAATAACAAGTAATCAAATTTTGATGTATAATTTAAATTATACTATTTTTTGACATGTGATGTGCATTGTGTTGCACTTGAACGAACCTGTATTTTAATCAAGAGTTTAAATTAAGAAGATCGATATACTTTTATTTTTCATTTTCGAGATAGGTTCGTTTTAAAAACAATTGTTTCTTTAATTATATATGAAAATCAGAGATCTGTTAGCAATTCCTCAAAAAGAACAAAAATTTGTTTCTTGTACTTTTTCCCCCGGAAAATCTTAATTGTAGTGTTTCAGTAACCTTCAAATAAATTGCCATCATGTTTTCTGCCATGTAAAAGTAGCTAATACTGATAAAAAAAAAAATGAAGTATTTGTCAATTAAATTTTAACGTGTAGTTAAGATTTTGGTCGTATATGGTTTTCTCATATCGGCTTTTGATGTGTTCACTACATTCAGCAAATTGATTGAACTAATGTTACATTGTTACTTGTACCAATCAACTGTAACGAATATTTATTTAAGGAAAAAACTAATTTCTAAAATGAATACACGAGCGCAAGATTGTAGCCTCATCAGTCATCACACAACGTAGATATTCAAATAAAAAGTATACTAGTATAGATTGACACTTAAAAAAAAAAAAAAAAATACTACATTACACATTACACAAGGCATTGGAGATGTACAAAATAATGAATACATTATTAACACTTAAAAACGTTAATCTCCCCCTTCCCTTTCCAGTAGCTCATAAAATAAACAGGGTCCTCTAGAGTATCATAAAGGTTTACTCTTGCTGCTGAACCTTGTAAGTTTAGCCCATCTTTTTTTTTTTTTTTCCGTACCAACAGTATCCTTCAACCAATAGATAGAGACTAATCTCTTTCGAGACATAGAGATCATTGAAATGAACTTTGCCTCTCCCAACAAAGTCTTTTCTATATATTACAACAATAGTTAAACATCTGATATCATGTATAAGAAACCCAACTATCTACTAATTGTGTCTGTGCTGGACTTTGTTGGTTTGTTTATCTTTTTATCAATAGAAAAATATATAATTTATGAGAGAATATAATATCATCCTTTGATCCATGTAAAAAGGTTAGGCCTAATAAAAAATATATTGCTCTTGTATTTGGCCAAACCTCTCCTTGACGGGTCATGAAATATTCTTTTAGTATTTATTTCCTAACGAGTGTTGCCTATTTTGTCTTTTTTTGGTAAGTAGACACGTTAAATTATCTCTTAACTATGTCATGAGTTATCATGAATTTATTAGTTATGAGAAATTCTTGACACACGGTATGGGCAAAATACATTATTATTATTATTATTATTATTATTACAAGTGTAAATCACTAGTTTGATACTTACTGATGAGCCTTAGATGTGTTACATATTTTGTTTTGACTGGTTTATTATGTTATTTATTATATTTTTGTGGTACTTCTTAAAAAAAAAATTGTTGTTCTCTGTATGAAGCAACAGTGTAGTCCCTTTTCTTAGTTTTGAGCTTTAATGATGACGTGGATGTGGAATATTATCTTATTTGATGGGATATTTACCTTTACCTTTGGGTCTAACCCCTTGATAAATAATTGATTCGTTGATCCTAAAAGTAATCAATTCTTATACATCATAACAAAAACTTATATTGAAAAATTAAGTGTAATATTTTTTCAAAATATTAAATATACTATTTTTCATATAATTTTTTTTTTTCTTGACTCAATATCCTAAGTAAACTCCTCCTAATATGAAACCAAAGAATAAAAAAGACCCAACTGCCATGTGGGAACCCACAGATTTAACACGTGTCATATATCTTGTAAACTTGAAATGTTGAATTGATTTGGTTGACGTAATTACATTGGACCGTATTCAATCTGTTTTATCATTTTGTTTATTTTAAAGATAACCATGTAACATTATTTTCATTTTATTTTGAAAATAACAAAAAGTTATTAGTTATTTTAATATTTACAAAAATGCTCCTGACATCAAGATATGATTGATCCAAGTGATAATATGATTGGGTCACTTAAGTAAGTGGTCATTGGACCTACTCCTAATACTCCTAGCTCGTGTATGGCAAAAATCTTGTTGGAAGGGTGAAACTCTTAAATATCATCTTAGTTTTCTGATACAAATTAGTCACTGTTTTCGACGGTGACTAATATACTCCATTAAACACTTAAATTTAAAATCTCAAAACAAACAAAAGTGAGCTTTACATTTCGACTTCATTTCATTTCATTATTACAGTTCCCAGTTTCCCAGTATCTCTCCCTCAACAAAAACTTCATCCTTCTGGTAAAAACAAAAAAACAAAAAAACAAAAACTTGATTCTATTATCAACATTCAGTGATGGAAAATTGAAAACCCTAAATGGTTACCGAATTATTATGATTATTCTCACTATTATTGTTTGTTGAGAATCAAAGACGCTTTGATTCGATGTCTGCTTCTGATGCAAATGTCGTTGGTAGCGAAGATGATAACGATGACGAGGAAGATGAATACGACGTCGCTTCAATCGGAAAGAATCAACAACACACAAGAACACGTTGTGGTGGTGGTTTTGGAAAGGGTTTGGTGCTTCGTCAATTCGCAAAAGCCAAGAGCAAATTACGCAGAGTCAGAAGCAAAAGGGCTCTTCTTTCATCATCAACATCACATTCATCTTCTGAAAAAGCAACTTTTACCGGTTCAGGTAAGAATAAGATGATGATGAATATTCGTGGTGATAGTGATGATAGAAGAAATGGGTGCAAGCTTTGTTTTTTACAACCTAAAGTGCTGGAATCCCTTGATGGGTCTCCCAGTAGTGACCCCAATAATCCAAATTTCACTAATTCCATGTTGAGAGTTTTGATTGAGAACAATGATTTCTATTCAAAAGATTGCAATCCACACCTTGATTAGTTGTTTAGGTACATTCTTCACTTGAGTTCCTTTCTCAACATGGTTTGTTCTGTTCTGCCTTATTTTAAACTTCCAAGTGTGCGTGTGTGCAAAATGATGAATTTACCAATGCCTGTTGGTCCAAGTGGCTGGAGCTTGGTTTCCCTTAAACAAGATATCGGGTTTGAGCATTGTGAATGAAAAAATAGGCGTTAGTCCAATGCAACTTCTAGATACCGAGGGTCTAGACCAAAAAAGAATAATGAATTTTATAAAAATATGGATTGGGTGTCTAATATAACGGTAGAGCTGTTGACACTTGAGATGGAGAAGAGAACATTCTTGCTGTCACTTGCATTGGTATTCATTAGAGCAATGTGGTCCTGTGGTCCAACAAGTTGGAGACAACGCACTTGCTGCCATTCAGTTATTGGAGATTGAAGATTTAGAACAGGTAAGTATGCTTTGCAAATGAAAAATGAAGGGGTTTTATATAATAGAAGTTTGCTGGTGTGGAAGTGGTTGATGTAAACTGGAGAAGTGGTGTACATAGTAATACTAAAAAATTTAAACCCTGCTATTTTGAATTTCATTCTAGCTGTTAAGGACCTTTGATTGGTTTCCTCATGTACATAATTTTTCCCTACATCCTGTGAGAGGTTTTTAATGGTTATAGATTCTTTTCAACAATTTAAACACAAAATGTTGTTCTCTTGATCAGTTGGATTTTGACTGCCAATTGCCATAATCTGATTCTTTTATGTTTGATGATCTTTAGCTATGCCTCCCATGTTTGGGTTTGCATACATTTGGAAAAGTTCAGAGAACTTAGGAAGTAAAATTTGAAGGTCATCTTGTATTGCAGAGGTGGTCGAATTGATTGGATGGTAGATTGATCTGGCATATGTTTGTTGCTGTTATAGTTTTTTTGAGACACTTCACATGTTTGTCATGCATTTTGGTTAGGCTGCCAACATTAATGTGTTTCAGTGTGATAAATATACATAAACAACATTCTCTCTCTCTGTACTAATTATTTGTCTCGTAATTATTTGTGTAGAAGTGGAATTCTCTTCAGTTCCCTGGAAGATCTTTTCTACAACCAAAAATTTTTGAGTTCTCTTCTTTTCATTTGGATGCTAAAATCCAATTTTAAAGGATTTGCACTGTCAACATTTCTAATTAAGGGTGACACTCACAGAATTTTTTCTATAAGAGAAAAGTATTTGAGTTATTTTTCCGTTATTCGAGATGTGATCTTTATCATTGGTTCCAAACTTGATAGTGGAAACTGTGAGAGATACATCTTCGTCTTGGTTGACACTTGTATCGCTGATTTATAGCAAAGCTAGATATTCTTTTCAATGATTTTCTATTTTGATTTGGATGCATCAGATGCTTCCCTTTTTGATGTCTTACCTAGCCATTTAAGATAAGATATTTCTCTTCGAAGGTCTTCAAATTTTTTGAGTTGTACAGAATTTGATAGGTTTGCAAACTTCATTGCCCATGCGTTCAAATTAGATGCCTGTTGATGTAGGGTTTGGCCAGATTGCTTTTGCTGTACTGTCCCCTTGTTGACTTGGTTTAGAGGACTTCTTTGTGCCCTGTTGTTCTTTGTCTCATCTAAGGTGGGGTACATTCTAGATGAGATAGAAAACAATAAAACCAGGAAACGAAAAAAAAAAGATAGGTCTTCTTTGTTGATATTTAGAGCTACTTGAGAAATGTAATATTCCAAGAATGGTCACTGAATTGTGTGTCTCTTTCTTATCCTAGTTTCTGGCATTTATACATTCTCATCACAATAGTTCATAGGTTGCTGCTGCATACTAGAGTCAATTTTTCTTTTGGCTATATGCCTTACTGTTGCATTTCTTATTCCTGTTTTGTGGAAAATTTGATTGTATTTTCTTGATCATAAAATGAGTATGACATTCTATTTGTGAGTGGGAAATGTGAATTGGTTTAAATGATATCATTATTTGAGTTCATCTATCTTCTTTCTAACAAAGACAAATACTATTACTTGGATTACTTGGTTCTGATTCTCAGACAAAGCTTGCAGGCTTTGACTTACCCCAATAAGAAATATGGTATCCCTATCCCATCCATAGAGAATTTATATCATTGGGATTCCTTTATCCCAAAAGCTTTTACTTTCGGTTAGGAAACACAGTCCCAAAAGCAAAAGCTTTTTATTCCAATGGATGATTGCCCAACTGGAATGCAATTCTGTAAATGCCATCTTTTTTTTTTATCAGTTGATTGGCTTTTTTATCTGTAGAAGAGCAGTTCAATTGATTGGCTTTTGGATGAGTGGTTTTTTTTTTTTTTAAATGTTTTGTGCTCTTCGAGTAATTTTTAATTAGGTACATTTTATAATAACATTTAAGTTATTGTTTGATATGTGTAAGGTTATGAGATTTGTTATTATTAAAATATTTCTATCTATAAATATACTTTTGCTCGTCATCATGTTTTGTGATTGACGTCATAGATTGTGTTTAAGAATTTGTCTGTAGTGTTCAACTTTTTCTAACCAAATCTACTTTAATAAAAAAGAAAATTTGTGATTTTGATGGGATCAATGTCCAGTTGTTAGATTTAGTTGCATCGGAATCTTCATAAAATTAAGCACTGGTTAGGGCAAAAACAAGGTGGTATGAATTTGAAATCATATTCTTTACTACTCAAATTACAAGCAAGCACAGAACTTAGGCACCAAAGCAAGCTGCAATTGAATTTGGATGATTACTTTTATCAACAAATCATTTGATTTTGGGCTGATTTGCACACATCTTGATTTGTCCATTTTTTTAATCCGGTCATAGATTCAGTAGATTTAGGATCTGTTTATTTAGGATTCTTAAAAAAATGGTAATTCTCTAAAGTGTTTTTATGAAGTACTTAGTTTTTCTTAAAATTTGAATTTGTCTTTTTAAGTTAAACGTCTTTTCTGGTGGAAGATAGACAAAGAAACAAAAACTAAAGCCTAGAGAAAGCTAAAGATAAAGATTCAGCAACCACCAGCTGAGAGAGCTCAGGAGAGGGTTTGGATAATTTTTTTGAAACAACTAAAATATTTATTACATCATGACCCTAAAAATTTGGCATAGCTAGAATTTTAATAAATAAGTAAACAAATACATTAAAAAAAAAAAAGCTAGTTATAGACTTCAATGTGTGCCTGAGTGGAGATGATACGTCTCTCATAGAATCCCCGTTTGTTCACGGGATTCAAAAGCCATGGTCAGGTTGTATGACTAGAAAACCTTCCAATTTCAAAGCATTGTAAGGACTAGTTTGCAAATGCATCTTATTTTTCTTATGACAGCAACCCAACGTGCACATTACGCTATCAATGAATAAACCAGGTTTCGATATAAAGATATACTTTTGCTGATAAAATGATACCTTCTCTAGAATTTTGTATGAATGTAGTATAATTTTTTTTGGTGATGTATACTTAGCTTACATATATGATATTAGTAAATTATGGACATAATATATTAATAACTATAATATTTGTTTCTTGTAAAAAAAAAAAAAAACTATAATATTTGTTTAATAAAAATTAATTATATGTCAATACTTTTTTTTTGGATATTCATGTCAATACTTTACTTCGTTTAGTATATCCAAAATGAATGAATATTATAAAGGATAAAATTTACATACGGTATCATAGGTATTTTTTTTTTTGGTAGATGGACGAAAAGAAACAAAAAGAAAGCCAAAAAAAATAAAAATTACATCTTCAAAAAGGCAATCTCAGTCGCATAAGCTAACAGAAGGTTGCTCATCTCATGTGGTGCCGTATCAATAATTATGGGTATACTGTTCTCCAATTATGTTTGCCATGTTGATTAATTATTTTTTCGTTTCATTGACATCTTAGCACCACTTAAACTTGACACCGTTACTCATTCCGAGTCTATTAACTCTATTGAGTAGGGGTGTTCGCGGATTGGATTGGATCGGTTTTGAGCTAAAAAGCTATCCGATCCAATGATGAAAACAACGTGCGGTTTGGATTGGATCGGTTTGCTTTCTGAAAAATATCCGATCCGATCCAATCCAATTAAATGCGGTTTGGATTGGATTGGATAATTCGGTTTTTGTCATACTTTATTTTTTTTTCTTATGTCAAGTGTCATTGCTACTTATTTAATAGTGGAAAAAGGATAATCTTAAGTTTAATTTGGGAGTTTGAGAAAAAATAATTATTGATATTTTTTAGCACGTTCTTTTATGCTAATTCTTTATATCCACTCTCACTTATCCTTTTTTTTTTCCTTGAATCGACTGCAGATAAATTGTAACTAATTATTTTTCAAACTTACTTAATTGATTTCATATTTTTCATGTTTACTCAATCAAGTATATATATGTTATGCATCAAAACTTTTAGCCAACTATAACTTCAAGACATTAATATTTATTCTAAATAGTCTCATATACATCATTCTACCAAAAACATTAAAGAGAATGAGGGACATAAAAGTATTAAAAACAATGTTTAAGTATGATTGATACTATAATTTAAAAAATATTAGCATATGCATATAATAGATCGGTTTGGATTGGATTGGATTTCACAAGAGGATCCAAAATCCGATCCGATCCAATAAAAAATTGCGGTTTTTTCGATTTTCAGTTTTTTCGGTTTTCGGTTTATTCGGTTCTAGGTTTTTCGATTCGGTTTTTGCGGTTTGAATCGGTTTGGATCGGTTGATGAACACCCCTACTATTGAGCATTGTTAAATTTCTCTTTATAGCATTGTTTCAAAAAAGAATTTTGTTAACAATATGTATTTAGGATACATATAAGAAATCAAAAAATAATATTTATTTTCTATCCAAATTACTTGAAGAAAAAAAATATTAAATATTTTTTAGTTTACCAATAAATAAAATGTTTTTAATTTTTATTTAATATGTTTAATTTTTAATTGCTTAATAAGTGACATATTAACAAAATTCTTTTTTTATTAATCCATACATGAAGTTTTTAACATTACAATCATGAGTTAATTTGACGAGAGTAATGTTTCTGACACATATTTTACTCACAATATCTTACATTTATATATTTTTTATCATTCCATTATAATTAATTTTACCTCCTTTTTACACAACTTCACTTTAATTTTGCTACTTATTTCTTTTCTTTTTTACAATTCTGCTACTTATTTCTATTCTAAGGGCATATCAACTTAAGCCAAAAAAAATGTATCAAATTCAAGCATTATTCAATTTAGGAGTTTGGGTTAGTTATGAGTTCTCTGAGTCTTGTGATCGAAAATAATGATCCTAATCCCGGAGCTACTACTAGAACATAATGATGCATATGTATATAAGATAAAACTTCTCTAAAGTGAACATGATTGTAAAGTGGAACTGTGAAAAAATCAATATATATCTATCTTTGATTAATTAAAATATATTGAGATCTTAATTCACTTTAATTAATTAAAAGTGAATATTTTCTTACTTTACACTTTAGCTGACTTCAAGATGTTTTTTTTTTCCATATATGATATGGCTAGTTATGTTGTTGGAACTTGCAGTTTATAGCCGCATATATGACCCTGGTTTAAGGGGAAGCACGTGACACCCATAACTCACATTCTTGTTGGTGTTCGCTATCTATGCTTTCCCTTGTCCAATGGGGAAAAAAATTGAGTGACCCAGAAATAAAGTTTCATTCTTTTTCGTTTCTTTCTCTTTGCTCAGCGTATTTGTTTATTGTTATCAATCATGAAACATATCAAAATCAAATTAAATTCAAACACCCCACATCACATATAGTATAGTATAAATAATAATAATTACTCAGCACCCCGCAGGGAACGTAGTCTGAAACTTGTTTAATTTCCCTCCTTTTAAATTGGGAGCCGACATAAACCAAAATGGAAAATCAGAGTTGAAGATGATGAGGAAAGTGAAGCAGTAAGGTTAATAAAATAATCTGCATGTTTCTATTTATGGTCGTGAATTGTGATTCATCAATTCTCCTCCACTATCTCCTTTCTTTAATATAATATAATATGATTAATAGTGTGCCATGTCCATAATTGAATGAAAAAAATAATAATATTCATATATATAAGCAAGCATAAGAGAGGGACCATGGTAACATGGCAAACTCTAATGTCTCCTGGTTCTAATTGCTGAGTTGAGTTCTGAGCTAGAAGTGGGGTTTCCCACTTTGCACTTACCTGTTCCCAGTTCAGTTTTTTTTTTTTTCCTTTTCTGCTTCAGGATATAGATGCAGCAGCAGCAACAGCTAGCTGGGATTTCTAATCCTTAGCTGCTTCTGCTTCTATTAAGAGCTTTTCTCTTCATTGGTTGGTACCAGTTCAAGTGCAGTATCAATCAGATATTTCCTTGCAAGGTGGGTTTCTCTTTCTGCATTTTCTGTCCTCCACTCTCTCAATTCAGCTGATTCTTTCTTCTTCTGGCAAGGTTTGTTATCAAATATCAACCCTTGTCTTTTATGAATTTGCTTCTTTTAACTTTTGTGATTTAAATATCTGTTTTTGGGAAGCAAATTCTTGTTTATTATACTCCTGCATTTTCTGTCCTCCACTCTCTCAATTCAGCTGATTCTTTCTTCTTCCGGCAAGGTTTGTTATCAAATATCAACCCTTGTCTTTTATGAATTTGCTTCTTTTAACTTTTGTGATTTAAATATCTGTTTTTGGGAAGCAAATTCTTGTTTATTATACTCCTGCAACTGTTTCTGTCGTTTCTGGGTTAAAAAGGATAATTAAGGGGCTGTTTGCTTTGTTTCCAGTTTTTCAGTTTCTATATTTCCTGAAATACATTTCCTTATCCATCACTGTTCTTAAAGATTCAGGTGTTCAAAAGATAAAATAAAGGAAAAGGAAAGACCAAGCTTTATAAATTATGCTGAAGCATATAGAGTTTTGTTATCTTGAAGAAGTGTTGAAAATTTCTTACTCTCTCTCTTCATGAATTGTTACAGTGTGTAGGATGATGTCATCTGATTAAGTCTATAACAGATTTTTATATGTAGTAGAAGAAGTTCCATTCTTCCTTGTAAGAGATTAACTTAATCATGCTATTTTTATGGTTCCAATTTCCAAGTGCTGTTTAGGTGACAATGTCTTCCTCAAGGCCTAGTCAATCATCAAGCAATTCAGGAAGATCAAGACAAAGTGCAAGGATTATTGCACAAACCACTGTGGATGCAAAACTCCATGCAACATTTGAGGAGTCTGGTGGTTCCTTTGACTACACCAATTCAGTGAGGTTGTCTTCTTGTCCAACTAGTGAAGACCATCAACCAAGGCCTAATACAGTAACAACAGCTTATCTCCAACAGATACAGAGAGGAAAACTGATCCAGCCTTTTGGGTGCTTGCTAGCTTTAGATGAGAAAACATACAAGGTCATTGCTTACAGTGAGAATGCACCTGAAATGCTCACCATGGTTAGTCATGCTGTCCCCAGTGTCGGCGACCACCCTGCCCTTGGTATCGGCACTGACATAAGAACTATTTTCACTTCCCCAAGTGCTTCTGCATTGCAGAAGGCACTAGCATTTGGGGAGGTTTCCCTTCTTAACCCGATCCTAGTCCATTGCAAGACTTCTGGGAAGCCTTTTTATGCCATTATCCATCGTGTCACTGGTAGTTTGATCGTCGATTTTGAGCCAGTCAAGCCTCATGAAGTCCCAATGACTGCAGCTGGTGCACTGCAATCTTACAAGCTTGCAGCAAAAGCAATTACGCGGTTGCAATCCTTGCCTAGTGGGAGCATGGAAAGGCTTTGTGATACAATGGTTCAAGAAGTTTTTGACCTCACAGGTTATGACAGGGTGATGGCATATAAGTTTCATGAGGATGATCATGGGGAAGTGATAGCTGAGGTCACAAAGCCAGGCCTAGAGCCATATCTGGGTTTGCACTATCCAGCCACCGATATTCCCCAGGCTACACGCTTTTTATTTATGAAGAACAAGGTCCGAATGATAGTTGATTGTCGTGCAAAGCATGTGAAGGTGCTTCAGGACAAGAAAATTCCATTTGATTTAACTTTGTGTGGTTCAACCTTAAGGGCTCCTCATAGTTGTCATTTGCAGTACATGTTGAACATGAATTCAATTGCTTCCCTGGTTACGGCAGTTGTGGTAAACGACAGTGATGAAGATGGAGATAGCTCTGATGTTGTTCAACCACAAAAGAGAAAGAGACTTTGGGGTTTAGTAGTTTGCCATAACACTACTCCCAGGTTTGTTCCCTTTCCTCTTAGGTATGCTTGTGAATTCCTGGCTCAAGTATTTGCCATCCATGTGAACAAAGAATTAGAGTTAGAATATCAGATTATTGAGAAGAATATCCTGCGCACCCAAACACTCTTGTGTGACATGTTGATGAGAGATGCACCCTTAGGTATTGTATCACAAAGTCCTAATATAATGGATCTTGTGAAATGTGATGGAGCAGCCCTCTTGTATAACAATAATGTATGGAGATTAGGGGTAACACCAAGTGAATCCCATATAAGAGAGATAGCTTTATGGCTCTCTGAAAGCCATATGGATTCCACAGGTTTAAGTACAGATAGCTTGTCTGATGCTGGGTTCCCAGGGGCTGCTGCTCTTGGTGATATTGTATGTGGAATGGCAGCAGTGAGAATAGGTTCTAATGATATAGTTTTCTGGTTTCGGTCACACACTGCCTCAGAAATCCGATGGGGTGGTGCAAAGCATGAGCCTGGTGAAAGGGATGATGGTAGGAAGATGCATCCAAGATCATCATTCAATGCTTTCCTTGAAGTTGTGAAGACAAAGAGCTTACCATGGAAGGACTACGAAATGGATGCTATTCATTCATTGCAGCTAATACTGAGAAATGCATTCAAAGATACTCAGGTTATGGATATAAACACAAATGCTATCAATACAAGACTAAGTGATTTGAAGATTGAAGGGATGCAAGAACTGGAAGCAGTGACAAGTGAGATGGTTAGGTTAATTGAAACAGCAACGGTGCCAATTTTGGCGGTTGATGTTGATGGGATGGTCAACGGATGGAATATGAAAATTGCTGAGTTAACAGGCCTTCCAGTTGAGGAAGCTATTGGAAAGCATTTACTCACACTTGTTGAGGATTTTTCAACAGATAGAGTCAAGAAGATGCTAGACATGGCACTGCAGGGTATGGCTTTTTCCTTTCCTCATCTTATCCTAAAGCTCTTTTTCTCTGCTGTTTTTTTTTTTTTAGTCTTAGAATTCATGAGCAAAGAATATTGAAATTGGTTAAGTATTTATATTTGAGTATGTCATACTTCCAAATTTTATTCAATTTGTACCCTCACAAGACTGGGAAGGAATAGAACACCACAGAACTTATTTTATTCCAGCTTTTCATATGTCTAAGTAATTGATTTGTCTTGTTACAATGTAATTAGGTGAAGAAGAGAAGAATGTCCAATTTGATATCAAAACACATGGTTTGAAGATTGATTCCGGTCCTATAAGCTTGGTAGTTAACGCTTGTGCAAGCAGGGATCTTCAAGATAAAGTAGTGGGGGTTTGTTTTGTGGCACAAGATATAACTGCTCAAAAGACTGTCATGGACAAATTCACCAGAATTGAAGGTGACTACAAAGCAATTGTACAGAATCGAAATCCATTGATCCCCCCAATATTTGGCACAGATGAATTTGGCTGGTGTTGTGAATGGAATCCAGCTATGACAAAATTAACCGGATGGAAGCGAGAGGAGGTGATAGATAAAATGCTTTTAGGGGAGGTCTTTGGGACACAGATGGCTTGTTGTCGTCTAAAGAATCAAGAAGCTGTTGTTAATTTTAGCATCATACTTAATAAGGCCATGGCAGGTTTGGAAACTGAGAAGGTTGCTTTTGGTTTCTTTACTAGGAAGGGGAAATATGTAGAATGCTTGCTTTCTGTGAGTAAGAAATTGGACCTAGATGGTGTAGTCACTGGGGTATTCTGCTTCTTGCAGTTAGCTAGCCCTGAGCTGCAACAAGCATTACATATTCAGCGCCTATCTGAACAAACTGCCTTGAAGAGACTCAAAGCTTTAACTTATTTGAAAAGGCAAGTCCAGAATCCTTTATACGGGATTGAGTTCTCTCGACAATTATTGGAGGCTACTGAGTTGGGAACTGAACAAAAACAACTTGTACACACTGGCACTCAATGCCAACGCCAGCTTAGCAAAATTCTTGATGACTCAGATCTTGACAGCATCATTGATGGGTATGGTATCTCATAATGTTGTGATTCTACCTTTTTTTTTATTATTTCCTTGCCATTTGTGTGGTGTTAAGCATTATTCAAAAAGAGCACCTATTAAATCAGAGGTTACTATTTACCAACCTCATTGAAGCTCAAAACTTGAAAGTTCCCAACCTCATGCTTTTGGCTGCAATGAATAAAATAAAATAGGGACAATTAAAATCCACCAAATATTTGAGTGTGCTGTAGAAATTATAATGAAAGATTTTAGCTAGTGAAATTTTGCCAAGGAGAAATTTGAGTGTGCTTTAGCAATTACAATTTGATTTTTGTTTCTGTACACTTGTCAAGCAAGAAAGCGATCAGGATTTCAACTGTCCTATTCTGATGAGTGAATTTGCTGAGTTTATCTCCTGAATTTGGGGAATCAGATTCTTACAACTAACAAATTTTGTCTAGCATTTGATTTAGTTTTTACAGAAAGTAGTTCTTTTTTTTTTTTATCTTGACCTCTGTAGATTAGCTTGAATCCAAAGCATGTGTTCACTTTATGGCTCTATTTATTACAGACCATGTATGTTTTCATGTTCTGATGATTCATACTATGTAGTTTCTGCATCAAGCTTTGTTAGGTTGTGCCGATAAAGTATGTTAGACAACTTCTTTGAAACAAGCTTTACAATGTGGATACCTATTTTCCATTTGCAAAAGGTGCTTTTGGAGGCAATCCATAGCTCTTGATCTGTTTGTGTGTGTGAAACTATCAATATATGCCACAAATACTAATAGCTTTTGCTATTATTTGTCTTGGTGTTGGTTATAACAATTGTATATTCTTTTCTTTCATGCATGATCAACAGCTACTATGATTTGGAGATGGTTGAATTCACTCTGCATGAAGTTTTGGTTGCCTCCTTAAGTCAAGTCATGACAAAGAGTAATGCAAAAGGTATCCAAATAGTCAATGATGTTGCAGAGCAGATCATGGCAGAAACATTATATGGTGATAGCCTTAGGCTTCAGCAGATCTTAGCTGATTTCTTATTGGTTTCCATAAATTTTACACCAACTGGAGGTCAGGTTGTTGTAGCAGCCTCTTTAACCAAAGATCAGTTAGGGAAATCAGTTCATCTTGCTAATTTGGAGCTCAGGTGATTGTTCCAGACTCAGATGGGCATTTGAGACTCTCTTGTTAAATTTTCTGGATCTGCTGTTAGTATTCCTGCTGCATATATGATTTAAATGATGAGAATAAATGTCGCATTAACTGATGCATGTTGTCACTTTAACATGTGATTTTTATGTTGCATGTTGAGCCACAACCTAAAGAGGAAAAGAAACTTGAAAAAAATTAACAATTATTGCCTGTGATTATATACCTACTAGGAATTCTATGGAAATGGATTCTTGTAGTCAAAATTCCCTGCATTCAGTAGGTTGAACCATTGGATGAAGATCGGACTACTTTTTAAATCCGATTTACCGAGCTTAAAATATGAACAGTCCGATCTTCATCCAATGGTTCTGACCTACTGAATGTAGTAAACGCAATAAATTTTGACCGCAGGCAATTTGAATCCGAATTCTATGATACTCATTTTTTTTTTTCAAGTAACGTGCCTAGGATGGGTTGTCGAGTATTCTTTTTGGCTTTAATTATTTTTAAACATCAAATCCATTATGATACTATAGAAATTCGCTGTACCTAATTCATAAATTCTTGAATCATTGATAGTTTGCTTTTGTTATTTTTGCAGCATAACACATGATGGTATTGGGGTGCCAGAATCATTGTTGAACCAGATGTTCGGACGCGATGGACATGAATCTGAGGAAGGTGTTAGCCTTCTCATCAGCAGAAAGCTGCTAAAGCTCATGAATGGAGATGTACGTTATCTAAGCGAAGAAGGCAAATCATCTTTCATCTTATCTGTTGAACTTGCCACAGCCAATAAGTTGAGGACTTAAAAATTTTTGAAATAAAATGATACAACCTCTTTTGTACAACAGAAAGTTAAAGAAGCAAGAAATTGCACTCATTGTTCAATGTAACTCTTTGCTTAGGTTATTTTCTCTTTTCGTTTTCATTGTCAGTTTATATGTTTTTACTCATAAAAATGTCATGTAATCCTCACTTTGTTTCTTGTTTTCAAACTTTTGTGATTTCACCATTTCCTTCACAAGATATTGAAAACAAAAAACAAAGTGGAAACAAGATGATGTTTTATAGCTATGAGTGAATACATACCAACTAAAAATAAAAACAGAAAATGGAAAACAAAACAAATAATTCTTTTGCTAACTGGGCAGGTTTCAGTAACTCATCTATGATGCAATGTAGATATTATTAATCTTCACATAGCAACTCTGGATCATTTGCTTATGGTGATATAAGCTTAACTAATAAATTGAAAGATGTAGTGTACATATTATTAATCTTCACATTCTTGACCTATTCTCATCGAGTTTTATTATTTATTCTTCCAACAACTTTAGATCATTTGCTTATGGTGATATAAGCTTAATTAATAGATTCTTTTTAGTTGATTGTAAGGTTTTGAGGTTTCGTCTTCACTGTTCCCCTTTCTCATTGGGTGTTTACAAGGGTGGGGTGTGTATGATTTTTCTTTGAGAATGACCCAAACATAAGTTTGGTTAAAAGGTACTTTTCCTTCGGATCCTTCACAATAGGAAATCAAACACACACTAAATACATATTTATTTTTGGTTTAACTATTGAGTAGGTCCTTGAACTATTTAGGAATTTTGAAATAGGGACCTATACTAAAAAAATTGTAATTGGGTCCTCGAACTTTTATAAAGTTTTCAATTGGGTCCCTGAACTAAAAAAGTTTTTGATTGGGTCCCTGAACTTATATAAAATTTTCAATGGGGTCCCTAAATTATAAAATTAGTTAGTGATATGTTGAATTGGATGAAATATAACTAATTTCATCCAAGCTAGATAATCATATCAGCCATTTATGAGTAGTTTGGGTGGAAGATAAACCTTGAGACATTGTTACAACAAAATGCACCAAGATATAACAAGACAAAGTGAGATGTAGTAAGTTGTAAGTGGGAGAATTATCTTGGATGAAATCATTTCGTAAAACATAAATCGAGGAAGGAATGAACTATTTGTTCAGATGAAGAAGAAGCAGTCGCAGGTCACGTTTTGGTTTTCTGGCTCAACATTTTGGTCTCTTGCAACCTTAAATACAAATTTGGGGGTAATTCCAAGTTATGTTTCACATCAACAAAGTTAAAGACATCTTCACGGAACCATACCCCAAGGACTCCATTGAAAATTTTATATAAGTTCAGGGACTCAATTAGAAACTTTTTTAGTATAGGGACCCAATTGAAAACTTTATAAAAGTTCAAGGACCCAATTACAAATTTTTTTAGTATAGGGATTTATTTGAAAATTCTCAAATAGTTAAGGGACCTACTCAATAGTTAAACCTTTATTTTATTTTATTTTCTTTAGGAACCATTCTAGGTAGCCGGTAGCATTTTTTTTTACATGGAGCAAAATGGAATAAAGGGGGTGGCCAATATGTTTTTTCTTTTCCCTCACCATGTTAATATTGTTGTGATGTATTTCAAATGCTAGTTATTTCTGTTATAGGTAGTTAGTTGCTATTAAATCAGTTTGTTAGTTAGTTTGTACCTAATAGTCAAAGTGTAAGCAGTGTGGGACTTGTGTAGAGTCTATAAAAGGGACATTGTGTAATAGTGCAAGTTAAGTGTTGAATAAAATTTCACAGTATTCATTCATTCCATGTCTTCTTCTAATTCGTGTGAGAGGTGTGTGATGGTTTTGCTCCAACAAATATAAAAAGAAGAAAGGAAACGAAGTGAAAGGAATAGAAGGCTAGTTTTTAACATTGGAAATGGATCACATGATGGTAATGTTAAAGAGATATAGACACAATAATTAACATACATGGGCCCACCATAATTGGTTGTAAGACCCACTACTTATATTTTTAAAATTTTCTTTCTTTTCCTCTCCAATGGGATACAATCCTGTTTTATGCAAAAAGGAGAGAATCTCAATCCTTTATAACAATTTTCGGAACATTTGCTATTATCAATTCTTGTTCATTTGTGTAAGGAAACTACACCAACCTTCTTTTAGGCTTGATTTAATTATACTTAACATACTGATAGAATCAACTAGTAAAAAGGGAAATGATGGGAAATTAGGGATTTAGAATAAAATTATGATTGAATATGCTTCTGTATTGGGAAACGCCTCTAGGTCAATGTGGCCTCGATGATGATGAATACAAGATACATGTACAACAACAATGAGCTAATTCGAGAGTGTCCAATACTCTCCCACTTCTGACTAAATTCACACACACTCCCCCCAAGCTCTTATTTCCTATTTGTACATTCTTCTCACTGCCTAAGTCAGTTGTAGTCTATTACACAGTTAGTTAGTTAGTTACAACTGAATTCCCCTCTTTCTTATTTTTTCTCACATTGACCTGCCTAATGATGGGTCCTCTCCTATCACATACTTATTATTTTAAAAGCTACGCTCTCTTTCCTTAGGATTCATCTTACCACTCTTGAAGGGGAGGTTACTTTACACTGACCTCCCCCAAGGGCATATAAATGTAGATTTTAAAATAGAAAAAATACTACATATAGTTAAGTTAAACCTAATTTGGTATAAAAATACTTTTGTTCTTAGAAAATGTTGATGATTGTGCGTTCTTATACTTTCGTGGGGTGGGCCAGGAGTCAAAATCTTAGGCTATGTTTGTGAGTTGTTTTTTGGAGGGGAAATGAAGGAAATGAGAGGTTAATTTTCTCCCCCTCTTGTTTGTGAGTTCTATTAATTGGAGAGAAAGGTTTTCGGGTTATTTAATTAATCCTCATTCTCCTCCTCAACCTACTTTTTTTCATTTCACTCCCAAATAAGGAGAGGGATATACTCTCCTTCTCCTCCCCTCCCTCCCCTTTTCTTCCTCTTTGATCCCCTCCCTTTACTTCCCCTCCAAACTCGCAAACAGGACCAAGGAATCGAACAAGCTCAGGACCATGAACCAAAACATGATTGACCCTGTTTGTTCTAGACATATTGTGTGGTTGTTGCAGACAGATGTGTGCTATTGACTCTCACTGATGGTCCTGAGAAGCGATTTGTTTGCATCATACCTAGGCTAGGCACAAGAAATATGAAGATGCCGTAGTAAAAGCTACAACATATACTAATAGGATATGGATAGAACATGCTGATGCAGAGTCCATATAAGTGGGAGAGGTATTAACCTTGATAACGGATGTTATTTGAACATAAAGAAATTCGAAATTAACGATATTCAAAATCGTGCTTAATATGACGTGTTGGACTTGATTAATGGAGGTAACCATTAAGTAAGACTTTATACATCTTTAATCAAGTTGTTTAACAAGCTACCCATTTACTACATGTATACTCATTAACCATTAACCAACTCCAACACATTATTAACCACAATTTTAAATTTTATTAACCATGTATATGTTGTCAGGTGTCTGATTTCAGATGCTCAAATAACATTTTTGGTTAGGAAAAGCCATAGTGAATGAAATAGACAAGTACCAAGATGGGAACATCACAGGGTTGATTGGTATTTTACATCTTGAAGGATCTGTAAAGACCGGAAAATTGAAACACACTTGGCTACCTGACATAGGTGTGGTGGAGTTTGATAATCTAATTATAAAGAAAAAGGTATGTGCTGGTCCACCTTAGTTAATAAGCCAATTGATGTCTATGATTAAGAAATGTAAGATGCCAATTGGAATATAGTAAATATGTAAACTTCGTTTTGTTTATAAACCGCATTTGGGTAAACAACTTAATTAAGAGCTTATCACATAAAACCTTATCGTATGAGAGCTTATGCCATAAGAGCTTCTGAAGAAAGGGGCAGGAGAGGATTCGAATGGGGAAAACATGGAAGGATCATAAGCACTTATTAAAATTCCATAAGCTTGTTCCAGTGACTTATGAAAATAAGTCAAAAACTCCTTATGGGATGACATAAGTTACTTTTATAAACTCTGTCAAACACACTGCATAAGAGCTTATATCATCAGATAAGTCAAAAGGAGCTTAAATAAGCTCTTCCAAACGTCACCTATATCTTATATCACAATCTTCTCATGAGTTGGCCAATGCAGTGGTCAGATGATTTTTAGTAACGAAGAATTCTTACAAAAATTTAGTGCATCCAACTTCAATGCATCAAATTAATCATAATATTAATTTAGTTAAGAAGATTAATTATTAGTAAACTATAATAATTACTTTGTTAATTAAAGTTGTGATTAGGATGCACCAAGTTAATGCGTAAAAATTTCTATCTGAACGATTACTTCTTGACTAGCAATGACAAACGTTTTTTTCCTCTCAAAAAAAGCAAAATAGAATAGTCTTTGGAGTAAAGCTTTTGAGATGTTTACTCATGAGGAAATATAATAGATTAATTTGGGTTGGTAATCTGACATTAGTTAGTTTATTTATTTATTTAGTAATTTGCCCCATTCCAGAGGGGTATAGACGGCCAGTTTATGGCTAAATAATTAAGATAGGCCCATACTTGGGTTGCCAACTTTGATTATTATTATTTATTTATTTTGACTGATTGATTCTTTTCAAAAATGATTGGAGGAGTGAAAGCGATAACCAGTTTTTAAGGACCTCTCCAATAAATGGAGAGGAACCGGACCCAGTTTTTAACAATAAATTGGACGGTACCTTGACATAGAAAATCACCTTGCAGCATGGTGTATGGCATTTTATTTGCTGCCGCTACATAAAATATAGGATTAATAAACAATCCACTTAATTAGTTTAATTAACTAACATAGTAATAAACTCGGACACCTTTAAGTAAGTAGTCAGGGATTTGAATCCAAACTTTTGTGTATGGAAAAAACCTGGCTGGATGGGAGAAGAACCCACCTTATATACCCATCAGGTTCTTCGACGGAGATTAATAACGACGGTGGATACTTCGTACCTATAACATTATTATTGTCTATCATTGTGTCAAATCACCGTGAATTTCCTTCTTATTTATTTTGTTGATATTTCTTGCATAAAGTCAATAATGTTGTCAATATATGATATTAACAAGGTATCTTATGATATTATATTTTTGTTGTACACGTTAATCTTAACGACCCATTTTCAAATATATGGGTTGGGTTGGGTTGGGTCTAAGGGACTCATGGTGAAAATCTGTCAAGCAGAAATGGCAAGAACTTTCTAGTAATTTTCTTTTATTTTTTTCAGTAGTTTGACAGTTTACATTTATTTACTATATATTACATTATACCCACCATTCCTAAAAAATCCAAAAAAAAATACCCACCATTCCTACACTTATGGAACATTCAGACAATTCAATGGCTCTGGTAGGAAGCCTCTCTAATTTCAAATTCAATGAGCTTAATTAGATGGCAAACTACAAGGGAAAAGGAAAAGAAAGAGAGAAAAGGTAGCAGTAACTTCTATTATTCCTTCACAGGAAAAACCGAAAAACAATAGAAATATCAAATAGTAAGAACTATTAAGAAGTCAACACTCAATAGAATCATGATAGCCCATATGATTAACAAAATAACAAGCATGCAAGCATATTTCAAATTCCAATCATGAAAAGAAATGAATATGCCCCATTTGTCTCATTTATTTGTCCTTCATGAGTCCCAAGCATGAATTGTAAAGCCACAAAAGAACAACAATTAAAACAATCACAAAGACAACAAAATACACCACATATCCTACTTCTTTGGTGCAAGCCTAGACCTGATTGTCTCAACCTCCTTGGTACTAATTTGAAATGCCTTGGTCAACACATTATCTGGCACTGGTGGTGTGGAAGTAAACAAGGTGAGAGCAATGGACTGTGTACCAGGCAATTGGCTATTAAATGCTGAAATAACTGCAGCAGGGTAGTTACCATTGTTCTTTTGGAAGTGAACCAACCCTCTAGGGAACACAAATATCTCACCTTTGGTGATAGTTTTTGATATAAGCACATTGGCTGTGGTTAGGATCCCAACATCTAGTTGCCCTTCAAGCACAAACACTATCTCAGTGGCACGGGGGTGTGTGTGAGGTGGGTTTAGGCCACCTGGGGCATAGTCAATCCTTGACAAAGAGATACCCAAAGTGTTGAGTCCTGGCACTTTCTCAACAGTGGCTCCAGTCACTAGGGAACCATAGGTGTTGTTTGTGGCACCTGGTTTGGCTAGTATGTCTGAGGAGAAATCAGTTGCATTTACCTTGGAGGCATCTTTGCAGGTGAATCCATTCACTTTCACCACTGTTTTTAACATCACAAAGTTCCTCAAGAATCAAAGAAAAAACTCACACCTACTAATTATCTTTGAATTGTAAAATAAGAAAAGTTTTAAGACTATATGGTTAATGATTGCTTCTGCTAATCACGCTGCAAAAATATGCAATGTTTCTGGGATTTGCTAGAGTTCATTTTAATTAAAAAAATTAAAGTTTTTATCTAGCTGTGTTGAATGATAGAGATACATGTAAGGACAAAGTTAATCATATAAGTGGGAATATTGTACCAGAAATTACATGATTAGGACATTAGAGTGAGAAAAAAGCAAAATTAAAGGAATTGGTGGTCTTGAAGTGGTTGAAACTTGAAAGAAAACCAAATTAAAAATAATGAAACGAAAAATGATCAAATCTAATGATTAAGAGAAAAAGTGGGAAAAAAGTATTTTTTTCCATGTTAGTCTTCCTGGATGCATGAGAGTTTGCATCCTCTTTTGCTCTATACAATACAATATGAAAGGAAAAAAAGAGAGATTATAGGAATGTAAAAATAGTACCAGAGGTAAGGTCTGCAACACAGAGGTCTTGAAGAGGATCAGGATCTGATGCAGTTGTTGTGGCTAACACCAAAGCAAGAGTCACCAGCAGCACTATTGAGCCTGAAAGCTTCATTATTAGCTATATGATATATGTTACAAGCAAAGTAGACTTTTGAAGCCAATAAGTAGACAAAATGGGAAGGAAGAGAAAACAAAATGTAGAGTTGAATTCTTTGGACAAGTTGGAACTAATTGGTGGGGTTTTGGGTATTTATAATAGAAAGAGTCAGGCATAGAAGAAGACTTGCAAGAGAAAGATGGCGTTTGGAAGAGCTTCTTTAAGCTTCTTTTGATTTATTTGATGATATAAGCTCTTATGCAGTGTGTTTGGCAGAGCTTATAAAAGTAACTTATGTCATCCCATAAGGTGTTTTTGACTTATTTTAATAAGTCACTGGAATAAGCTTATGGAATTTTAACAAGTGCTTATGACCCCTCCATGTTTTCCCCCTTCGAAATCTTCTCCTGCCTCTTTCTTCATAAGCTCTTATGGCATAAGCTCTCATACGATAAGGTCTTATGTGATATGATCTTAATTAAGTTGTTTACCCAAACGCGGATATGAAATGAAAATGCTATAGGTGTGTTTTAAAGCATGCATCTTGCCAGCTCCTGCAGTTTTGGGGTTATCCTAAACCCAAGTCAAAGGCCTCTATTTTGGTTTGGGGCCTTTTTTTTTTAAAGCAATGACCCGGTCTTTGTTGCGTCCTTGCATCAAGTTACTTTCAATAGCGTTGTTATTTGGACACGAAAGAGGTGTTGGACACCGTAATTTTCTATTAATCTCGGTAAAAATACTTGTCACATACTTTGGTGCCGGAAAACTTGTTCAAAAACGTTTTTGTATTTTCAATTTTCGCAGTAAGGAAGGTTAATAATACACTTGTTATATATGTTTTATAATACTCCCTCCGGTCTCTATTGTAAGCAAAAATTAAATGGAACACACATATTAAGATAGTTAGTTGATCTCATTTAAAAGAGTCATTGGAAATAAAAAATTAAGTTTATTACCTAAATTACCCTTCCTCTTATTTATTAAGCTTGTGTTATTGAGAATAAAAGGAGTCATTAGAAAACAAAATTTGTATTAAATGAAGGGTATTTTGAGAATAACTTCATTAAATGAGAAGAAAGTAGTTGAAATTTGCTTATATTTTGGATCAAAAAATTTGGAAATTTTTACTTACATCGTGGACCGAGGGAGTATATCTTTATTAGATCATATATCATGTCCTTAGAAAATACTCTCTCCGGTCCTTATTATAAGAGGCAAATGACTACTTTTTTTTTGTCCAAAATATAAGAGACATGCATGTATTTTGACAAATATTAAATGCTCATTTCCAATTTTACCCTTATTTATAATAGGGTTTATATTTATGAGACAGTGTAACTTTCAATACAAGTAGGACCATTTATTAAGATTAGAAGGGGTAATTTTGTAAATTTATATGAATATTAATTACAAATAGTTAATTTCAATGTATTTCATTGGTCTGTGTGTTTTAGGGTTTTGCCTTTTATATATAGGACCAGAGGGAGTATAATTTAAAAATGCAACAGAGTACAAAATATGATTCAATAAACAATATATTAATAAGAGTGTATGAAAATAAGTTGCCAAGCATTCCACTTGCAGTTAAATCGTGATCAGTTTGTTTTCAAGTCACCATCTAATGACGTTTCCTTTAGGTAACTTTAATGCCTTATATTATGCATGTATGACTATTCCTTGTCTTGAATTTAGTTCGAATCTTCTACGAAATGAGCCTGCTCCACATGGGTTTCTATTTCATTTTATTAATGGGTGTTGTGTTTGTAATTTGTATTTCATTTTGGCACTTCAATCGTTTTAATTAAATATTAAAACCTTATCCAAAATACAAAGAATCTTAGGATGCCTTAACAAAAGGAGTCGAAGAACAGGCCAAAATGCCTATGTGCCAAGGATCATATGATCATGTGTAAAAGAAAAATAAAAGTAAAGCTAGTTATTAATAAATTCAATCAAGATTTGTACTCTTTTTTCTTGTTTGTAACTTTTGTATCTATCTCTCATCTATATTATCCCAAGATAAAAAAAATTAAAAATAAAAATAATAATAATAATAATAATAATAATAATAATAATAATAATAAAGAAGAGTGGCGTTTACCGAAAAATATATATATATATGAAAGAAAGAAAAGAGTGGCAACACGTTAGGTGGTGGTGGGGACTTGGGAATACTTGAATATCTGGTAAGGGAAGACAGAGGCACACGTTATCCTCCAAGATCAAACCTGCTCCATCTAATTATAGGACCGTTTACCCATTTTACCCTTTTCAAAATGCTTCAATCAGGACCGTTGCTTTTTTTATATTAATATATCTATGGCTATTATTTATAAGTTTCAATCCTCATGGAGGACATTAGACTTTGCCAAACCGGCTCCATCTAATTATAGGACACTTGTCTCTTCACTGATTGGCTTTTCCCTCTCATCGTTTGCTTGATACCATTTCTACAACCCTTCTAATGATCAAGCTCTATTTTAAAAGGGTCACCAATCACCATGCTAATCTATCAAATTCGTTGGCATTGTAATTAGGGGGAGATTTGCTAAATTATTTGGTGCCTAGTACATAGCATAAATTCAAATGCAAGTATTCCTCTTAAGTTTATAGAAAATTGTACACTTTGGGGTGGGCAGAGAGCAGCACAATATTAATATATTCCCTTGTTTTGGCCAATAATTAATCTTGTATTTATATGAAGCCTTACGTCGTCGCTTTCCTCATAAGACAGTGGCAAGGATGACCATGTCAAACAATGATAGCTACGAGCCTACGTAGTTGTAAAATGTTATTTAAACATGTTGTTAGTGGTTCGACTCATTAACATATATTGAAAAGACTTTGTTAAGAGTAGGGGTGGCAAAAGAATCAGCAGATCAATTATCCATCCAGTCCATCCATGATAAAATCCATCCAATCTATCCAATAATTCAAAGAAAACTAAGTGAATTGGACTGGATTGGATTGTTTTTATTAATGGATGGTTAATGATCCATCCAATAAAAAAATTAATCAATTGGATCAAACAAAGAAAAAGAAATGGATCATTTATTATCCATTTAAAAAATAATGGATCATTTATTATCTATTTATTATTCCTCTCCCCCACCCCCACCCCTTTTTTTTTTATCAACAAAATATGTATGTATATTACTATTGGAGTACAAAATGTACTCAAGCATTTACAAACCCAGCCATTACAATTTCCTTTCCCATCCGTTATATAACTGGACTTGGTTAATTCCAGTATCACTAAAATAACTTTAGCCTATTCCTCTGCTTGTTATCCTTTTCACCCACTAATAACAAATCTTCTAATCTCCAGCATTAGAAGACCTATCAGTGCTCAACCACCAAATTCCCAAACTCTATCACATCCACCTATTCCCCACGCAAATGGCCAAAGCCAACCACCATTCCCTCCCTTTTTTTTTACCCAGAATTACAGCATATACCTGCAGTTTAGTATTAAATTCCAGTATAGCAGACCTTGGTATCATCAATTCCCTCCCCACATCTTGTTTTGATCAGAAAAGAAAATGTCAACCTCTGCATCTTTGTTGGATTTATTTTCCAAATTTTTTCTATTTAATTATTTAATTAATTGTTTTATATTTTATATGATTATTATTCTTAATGAAACGATAAAATACTCAAAATCAGAACTAAAGAGTATTTGAGTATCAAAGACATGAATTAGAATGTGAAATTTTGGATTAGAATCATGGTGAATTTATTGGTATCATTTATTCATTAGTGTTTTATTGTAAAAACATAATAGCTATTTTAACTTTATGTAAAATATTTAGAGAAAGAAAATATTAAGAGAGAGAAAATATTTAATTTATAAAAATTGTTAAACTAAAATTTTAATGTATAATATATTTTTAAATGGATGGGTCGGATATCCATTCATATAAAAATGATTAATGGATGGGTTGGATGGTTTTTTATTAAATGGATCATGGATGGATTGGATTTTTTTAATATAATTTACTTCGATAACCATTAATTATGTATCTGACTATCGGTTGGAGGATACACTTAATGCATAAAAAAAATGGTACCTTCATCCAAATTAGAAAATTTTATTTTTCCTCTCCTGTTTATGATGATGTCATTCTAAATTTGGCTTATCTTATGTACTAGCCCCCTACTTCATTTTTATTTCTCACTTATGGATAAGGGTGACAAAAGGATCCGCAGATCAATTATCCATCCAGTCCATCCATGATAAAATCCATCCAATCCATCCAATAATTCAAAGAAAACTAAGTGGATTGGACTGGATTGGATTGTTTTTATTAATGGATGGTTAATGATCCATCCAATAAAAAAATTAATCCATTGGATCAAACAAAGAAAAAGATATGGATCATTTATTATCCATTTAAAAAATAATGGATCATTTATTATCTATTTATTATCCCGCTCTCCCTCTCCCTCCCTCCCTCCCCACATCCTTTTTTTTTTTTATATCAACAAAATATGTATGTATATTACTATTGGAGTACAAAATGTACTCAAGCATTTACAAACCCAGCCATTACAATTTCCTTTCCCATGCGCTATATAACTAGACTTGGTTAATTCCAGTATCACTAAAATAACTTTAGCCTATTCCCCTGCTTGTTATCCTTTTCACCCACTAATAACAAATCTTCTAGTCTCCAGCATTAGAAGACCTATCAATGCTCAACCACCAAATTCCCCAACTCTGTTACATCCACCTATTCCCCACGCAAATGGCCAAAGCCAACCACCATTCCCTCCCTTTTTTTTACCCAGAATTACAGCATATACCTGTAGTTTAGTTTTAAATTCCAGTATAGCAGACCTTGGTATCATCAATTCCCTCCCCAAATATTGTTTTGATCAGAAAAGAAAATGTCAACCTCTGCATCTTTGTTGGATTTATTTTCCAAATTTTTTATATTTAATTATTTAATTAATTGTTTTATATTTTATATGATTATTATTCTTAGTGAAACGATAAAATACTCAAAATCAGAACTAAAGAGTATTTGAGTATCAAAGACATGAATTAGAATGTGAAATTTTGGATTAGGATCATGGTGAATTTGTTGGTATCATTTATTCATTAGTGTTTTATTGTAAAAACATAATAGCTATTTTAACTTTATGTAAAATATTTAGAGAAAGAAAATATTAAGAGAGAGAAAATATTTAATTTATAAAAATTGTTACAATAAGATTTTAATGTATAATATATTTTTAAATGAATGGGTCGGATATCCGTTCATATAAAAATGATTAATGGATGGGTTGGATGGTTTTTTATTAAATGGATCATGGATGAATTGATTTTTTTAATATAATTTTAATGAATCGAAATGGATTGATTGATTGTTTTTATCCAATCCATTATAATCCGAACCAAAATCCACCCGGTCCATCCATTTGCCACCCTTAGTTAAGAGAGATAAAATTTACTTCGATAATCTTTAATTATATATCTGACTATCGGTTGGAGGATACACTTGATGCATAAACAAAATGTTACCTTCATCCATATTAGAAAATTTTATTTTTCCTCTCCTGTTTATGATGATGTCATTCTAAATTTGGCTTATCTTATGTACTAGCCCCCTACTTCATTTTTATTTCTCACTTATGGATAGGGGTGGCAAAAGGATCCGCGGGTCAATTATCCATCCAGTCCATCCATGATAAAATCCATCCAATAATTCAAAGAAAACTAAGTGGATTGGACTGGATTAGATTGTTTTTATTAATGAATGGTCAATGACCCATCCAATAAAAAAATTAATCCATTGGATCAAACAAAGAAAAAGAAATGGATTATTTATTATCCATTTAAAAAATAATGGATCATTTATTATCTATTTATTATCCCTCTCTCCCTCTTTCTCTCTCTCCCTCCCTCCCTCCCCACATCCTTTTTTTTTTTTCATCAACAAAATATGTATGTATATTACTATTGGAGTACAAAATGTACTCAAGCATTTACAAACCCAGCCATTACAATTTCCTTTCCCATGCGCTATATAACTGGACTTGGTTAATTCCAGTATCACTAAAATAACTTTAGCCTATTCCCTTGCTTGTTATATATCCTTTTCACCCACTAATCACAAATCTTCTAGTCTCCAGCATTAGAAGACCTATTAGTGCTCAACCACCAAATTCCCCAACTCTGTTACATCCACCTATTCCCCACGCAAATGGCCAAAGCCAACCACCATTCCCTCCCTTTTTTTTACCCAGAATTACAGCATATACCTGGAGTTTAGTATTAAATTCCAGTATAGCAGACCTCGGTATCATCAATTCCCTCCCCACATCTTGTTTTGATCAGAAAAGAAAATGTCAATCTCTGCATCTTCATTGGATTTATTTTCCAATTTTTTTCTATTTAATTATTTAATTAATTATTTTATATTTTATATGATTATTATTCTTAGTGAAACGATAAAATACTCAAAATCAGAACTAAAGAGTATTTGAGTATCAAAGACATGAATTAGAATGTGAAATTTTGGATTAGGATCATGGTGAATTTATTGGTATCATTTATTCATTATTGTTTTATTGTAAAAACATAATAGCTATTTTAACTTTATGTAAAATACTTAGAGAAAGAAAATATTAAGAGAGAGAAAATATTTAATTTATAAAAATTATTAAAATAAAATTTTAATGTATAATATATTTTTAAATGGATGGATCGGATATTCATTCATATAAAAATGATTAATGGATAAGTTGGATGGTTTTTTATTAAATGGATCATGGATGGATTGTATTTTTTTAATATAAATTTAATGGATCGAAATGGATTGATGGATTGTTTTTATCCGATCCATTATAATCCGAATCAAAATCCATCCAGTCCATCCATTTGCCACCCTTACTATGGACATCAATCTCTTAAAATTATCCCGAAAGAAACATAACAAGGTTTTTTTTTTTTTTTTTGTGTGTACAAGAAACATAACAAGGTTTGCTAATTATGAACTGATCAAATAAGAGAACTTAAAACTTTATTTTATTTTTATTATGTTCTTTGGCATTTTATTATTTTTTAAAATTTTTAGTTGTTTTTGTATTTTCAATAATTTCATAAGAATAAGAATAAGATTATTTCCATTAAAACAAGCTTAAATAAAAAGGAAAAAAAAAAACAGATTTTAATTAAACTTCATACAAAAACTACTAAAATATATTATATTTTTTTAAATTTTTCTAGCGCACCAAAAAAAAAAAAATACTCAAACTCAAATCTAGAAGATTCTACATCTAACCCAAAAGGCCAAAACCCAGCTTCTCTTTTTAATTGGACAATTTTGGGATTGGGAAGTCTTCTACTTGGACCAGCAAGCTAGGCCCTGAGAATCAGCACCCCAAAATACAAACACAGAAAACAAAAGAGAAAAGATCAAAGCTAAAGAAAAAAAGATCAAATGCAGAAGAGGAGGAGACACAAAATGAATGGGTCTTCAAAGGCTGTAGTCACAAAATTGACTGCAAGAGATTTTAGGGATATACTCCCTCTGATCTTATATATAAGAGACAAAACCCTAAAACATACAGATCAAGGAAATGCATTGAAATAAACTATTTATAATTAATATTCATATAAATTTACAAATTTAACCCTTCAATAATTAATGAACAAACCTACTTGTATTGAAAGTTGCAATGTCTTGTAAATACAAACCCTATTATTAATAAGGATAAAATTGGAAATGAGCATTTAATATTTGTCAAAATACATGTATGTCTCTTATATTTTGGACAAAAAAAAAGTAGTCGTTTACCTCTTATAATAAGGACCGGAGGGAGTATTAATTTTTGTGTTTGACAAAAAAGTTAATACAAAAATAATTCAATAAATTTCTAACCATTAGATTTTCTGACTACAATGATTTTAGGAGTCTCTGACTACAGGAAACCTAGATCTGTCAATATAGACATCCAAAACGGAGAGCGAGGAGAACAGGGCCACAATCATTTAATAATTATCAACCACATGTTTTGTTTTCTAATCCCTAACTTTAAAATTTATTCCAGTAAAAAAAACCTTTAATTTTATTATTTTAATTCTTAAAATTATAAACACTAATTATATTAATTCCTAAAATGATAACGCGGAAGTCAAACAAGGTCATAAAAATTTTGAAAACTAATACAAATGGTGTTTAAAATTTAAAAATAAAAATAATAATTTCTTCAATTTAAAGAGGATTGGAATTCTTTTCCCTTTTTTTCTTATGTTTTGAGAGAAAAAGACAAAAGCAAATTTGAATAGATTCCACAAATAAAAGCGAATTATTTTTGTATATATTTCATAACATGGCAGAAAATATGAAAGGAAAAAAAAAGGGGAATCCAAATTCATTTAAAGGCTAATTGTAAATTGTATTTATAATTTCAGGCACTAAAAATCAGAATAAGCCAAAGTGCATAGATTGTTGGGCCTGCTCAGAGAACCCAATAAAAAGCAGTTATCAAATGTATGTCCAGAATAAATTGGGAATAAAGGCCCATTGAAAAAAAACACGGTAACATTTTGGTCCTCGAGAAATAAAAAATACCAATTTAATTTTCAAGAATGTAAAGTGCGGGTCAAAATAGCCTTTGACAGGGACTAAAATATCCCTAAAAATTGTCTTAAAAATGACTATTTTGACTTGCATTTTACATTCCTAAGAACCAAATTAGTATTTTGTCATTTCTCAGGGACCAAAATGTCACCGTGTTTTTTGGTCGAAGACCAGTTTGGGCCTTTACTCATAAATTGGGCTCCATCCCAATTTATTGGCCCATTAGTTGTTGATCACTTCTTAGATTCGATCCAAATACGCGTTACTATGTTTGCTAGATGGGTGTTGCTATCCACACCCCCACACATGCTCCATCCACCTCCACATACTTTTTACAACTTTTTTATTACCAAAATTCCCTTAAGTTAACAAAAAATTATCAACTCCACCTCTTTTCGCATCTGGAAATTAATTGTCGGGTTATATATATTTTTTCAATTTTTTGTGTTTCTGCCAATTAGTCCTACATCTAATTGCTAGAAACGCAAAAACTTGAAAGTTATAATCCGACAATTAGTTGTCGGAGTTAACAATTATATACTCCGGCAACTAATTGTCGGTAGGTAAAAACTTGAAAAATTATATTCCGACAACTAATTGCCAGACTATATATATTTTTTTCAAGTTTTTGTGTAGTTGGTGGAAAAATATAATCCGGTAATTAGTTGCTGGAGGTAATAATTATATATTCCCTTAACTAATTGTCGGTAGGTAAAAAACATGAAAAAATTCGGCAACTAATTGTTGGAAACACAAAAACTTAAAAAGAATATAATCTGGTAATTAAATGGCGGAATCACCCCGACATTTAATTGTCGGTAGGTAAAGTAACTTACGGGGGCAAGATGGTCATTTCACACTCAAAAATTAAAAATATGGTGGTGGATGAAATATGTGCGGGTGTAGGTAGCCGCACAAGATTTGTTTTTCTAAACCTAAGTTAAAGGAGATGTCCGGTTTTAAAGTCAAAAGTAGGTAAATCCTGCCAATAATGTCATGAGTTTAAATTCTAAAGTCAAGATTCAAGACATGTTACATGTTTCAAAAGTTTATAATATACTTACAATCGCTTATGGACAAATTAAATTGCTAGTTGTGGAAATTAAACGTAAACCTTCCAACTATATTTCTAACACATTCTTTATTCGAGTCAATAAAAATCTTGGTATAAAACTCCTTAATTCTTTTTTTTTGGATGAAAAACTCCTTAGTTCTTATTCACATTTAATTGTCAAAGTTTAATAACGCTAAAATGAATTTATAATTTTACAATGTTATTATTTTCCTAGTTATATAATAACCAAAGAATTAAAGAGTTTGATTTAGATACAGTATGAAGTTTTTTTACATTGTCAATCAATCACAAATCATCTTATATATGATTTTTAAGGTAGTTAGAGTCAAATATTTTTAATGACGTAAAAATTTATGATTGATTAACAATTTATATTGATGATGGATACCAACTAAATTTATAATTATAATGATAACTAACTTAAAATTTCATTGAATCAGCTCAATTGGTCATGTTGTGCGACATAAATTGCACTGTGCTCCACCCATTTCTCTTACCCTTCTTTCCTATCCCATTCCTCATGTAACGCCTCTTATCTTATGAGCCAAACCTTAGGGGGAAAAACTAACTCAAAAGTTCCTATCAAATTATCATAGCTGAAGATTAGAAGTTATTTTACTGCTGGAGTTGCTGGGTTGAATTCGGACATGCAATTATCTTTCATAAAGGAATTTTATAAGCTGCTGTGAATATTGTCCTTAGCTCTTGGAGATAAAAAAAAAATAGTTCATTTGGGCGCCATTTTATAGAGGAATTAGTGGTGTCTTGAGCTTGCTACACGGCTGGTTTTGGTGCTGATGGAGCAGGGTCCTTTTTGGAGTTGCCATTGTGATTATGGGTCTCTTGGCAACTTGTCACAGAGCATGATTATTTTGGTTTACACAATTTTTTTTGTCAACCTAGCTCCTTAAGGCTCCTATAAAAAAAAGGACTCTAGCTAAGGAGGAGGGGCAACTATTCATAGATTCTCTCCCTCACCTTCTCCACCAAGTCACTACTTCAACCAAGAACTGCGTGGGCCTTGATTCTCATTTGGAATACGTAGGAGCATAATATTATTTTCTCTCATGCTATAATCACAAATTCCCCTTCATGTCTTCGTATGAACTGGAATTTATTGTTATGTTCGGAACACTCCTAATAGTCTCTTCATTATATTTTTGCAATCATAGCTGAAGATTAGCTATAGGAACTTTCACTTCTCATCAATAATAAAAGTTTTAATTATCACGTTTCTCCTAATATTCTCTTGTTTACTTGTCCCTTTCCAGCAAAATCTATCTTCATTATTGATCCACGTGCACACACACACAAAGAAGAAACACATTCTGCCACCAACTCACATCCACACCAGAAAGCAATGATATGTCGTAGACACAAGAAGAAATATTGAAATAATAATAGAATTGCTAAGGTTGAGAACAACTGGTACTCGGTGCATGTATGATTAGAAGAAGCAATTAGTGTGAAAGGGATAATTAATAAAAATGAGTGTTTAAAAGGAAGTGGAGTGGAGGGACTACTAGAAGCCTAGAAGATATTGATAGAACTTAATCCCTTTGAAAAAGCATGACCAAATTTGTGAGGAAAGTCATAAGAAAGGGTGTTGCTAAAAAAACATAGGGCATGGAATGTGGGGTTAATACATTAAGCTTTATGAAAAAGAAACATTTATGAATTAAGTGTCCTTGAGATAGAGAAGCATTGGCTCTATGAGAGTTCTACTCATTCACAAAAATCCACCCACATGCAAAAGGATGATGCATGATATAGACTCAAATTGATAGGTCCAAAATTTTCATGGGTCATTAACAATTTCTCTTGGCAGTTTGATACTTTGATTAGTACCCACCAAGGCAACAAATTGCTTTGTTTCTTTCATTTATAGCTGCAGCAGGTTTAATATATGTTTCAATTAGCTTATTTTGTGAATAAAATAACACAATCAAAAGTCTTGCGAGCAATTATTTCTTATGAATTAAGCTAATGAAAACATACTATTATTATTATAATGAGCAATTCCCTCACTTTATAGTTGATTTTTTTTTTTTGGTACATATAGCTAATAATTTATCTCACATCAAAAGTGTAAACTATAAGCGACACAGAGAATTTGTTTCTGACCACTTTCATACCCAATGCTTTTGAGAAGTGGGATGTGGGCAACAGTTTGACATTTCATTCCCATAACCCCATCTATAGTTTGGTCACCTACTGCCAGTGCCTACTGCCTACGTACTGAATTTAAAACTTCAATTTTGTTGGTACTAATGTTTCTAGTTATTCATTGTGGTTGACAATTAAACAAAAAATAATTGCACTCAACTTTATTCTGAACTCAGTTTAAGCTTTAGAGTGATTAGGGTTATATTATTTACATGCGTCGGTCTAATTAGTGTCTTTGAGGATATCGGTTAAGGAATCCAATAAAAATAAGATTTTTTTGGAAAATTAAAGATAACGCTCAAAATTCTGAATACATCACTTCTCAATAATTTTTTTTTTTAATTACTTAACTAGTACCTCGAAGATATCGATTAGCATTATCTTAAGTATATTAATATAACATTGATCCTATCAGATGTTTTAATATTTTCCTCGAAGGTAAAGAACATGATCTGCATTATTATCCTGTGCATATTCTGTTTGACATGCTGCAACTTGAATACAGATATTGATCTAACTTATTTTGATGTCTGTTTCTCAGGTACTAGCTAGAGTATGAAAACTACCACGCGTGATAACTTGTACACATACTGCAGTACAGGACACTGCTATAGTCAGGGTAGGTTTTCACTATCCATGTTCACTTGAAAGGTCATTGGGAAAGGATAATGATTGGTGCACATAGGTATGCACACATCTCCACACATCTGAAATATGTAATAAAATCAAAGTTTATATATGTAGAAAAATGAGTTCAATTATAATCAGTTGATTATGTTTGGTTTATAGTCGCAAATGTCCTTTTGGATGTTTGTTCCAAAAGAACTCTATATATTTTGTCTTAATCGTATGTTTGCAGTTTCTCAATTGTAAATCAAACGTGCACATATTTTATGTAAATGGTAGATGATATATGTGAAGTTACATGATATATATGTAATTATATATAAGTGACATTATTGCTTGACAAGGGTTGATACCAATCTTTGCTTCACTCACCAATCATACAGGATGGAACACTCAAAAAGTGTTTTCAGTTGATAGTGATTTTCGAACAAAAAAGATTTAACATGATTGAGATACTAGAAGTTAGACTGCTATTTTGAAAGAGACGGTTCAAATGAGAAATGGATTTTATCAGTAGAATGAAATCACAAGGCAAAAGCAAAAGGCAAAACTCTGAGTTTCTGTGGTATGCATTATAGAGGGGGGAAAGTGACATTCATAGACTTTTATCAATGGAGCTCTTTAAAGACACCATTGAGCTGTACCATGTGACTCATAAACTTAGGACTTTCAGTTTTTTATACATTGTTTTTTCACAGCCCCAGGGGATGGAAGGTCAGCTTTGGCCAAATGGGTAGAGTTTTATGTGTTGCCTAATCTAAATTGCGATCATAGTTATGGTTGCGGTTGCGGACAATTATAAAAAAAATGCAGCCGATGCGACCGCAATTGCGGTCTCGTTTCGATTTCGGAAATCTCCTAAACCAACAGGTTGCGACCCCAATTGCGGTTGCGGACCTTTATTGAAACCATGTCTTCATAGGCATTGAATTTGAGTTATGTTATTTGTATAATAAATTTGGACAAACTTTTAAGGCAATAATTTAATTTATATATTTTTTTATGCCTCAAAATATATGATATTTTTGTGTTCACTTATACTCATAAATCATATATTTTCAACGTATACGTTTTCTTATTGTCTTAACAGTTTTCAAATGCTGCACCATTAAACCTAGAGCCGCCTCTCTCTCTCTCTTAACCTTCCCTCTACTCCTCTTTTCCTTCTTCCTCATCCATCGGAAGGGGTGGTTTTGGGCCATCTTTTGGCTTGGAATCACCCCTCTACATCGTTTTTATCTTCTTTGATCTAAATAAGTGATTGTTCAACATAGATTTGGTTTTTCTTTCGTGTTTTTCTGTGTTTTTGTAGTCTGCATGCAGCAGTGTTTTATTCGTCGTCTTGTTGCGGCGTCGTTTGGTTTCCCGTCTTGTTGCGGTGTTCGTTTGGTTCAGATTGACAGATCAGCTTCGATCCATTACAGATTCAATCAAGACTTGGGCGTCAAAGTTACAGATCCGGAGGCATGGGTATTCCGGTCACTTTGATTATGTCACATTTGTAGGCATTTTACCGTGTTATGCTATTAACCTGGATGCTGTGAGTTTATTCGCAGATTCATCCTTTTCGGTTTTTAGCGATGTTGAATTTGTGTTATTTTCGATGTATTTTACCAATTTGAATGAATGAATATCCTTTTTAGTTAAAAAAAAAAATCATATATTTTCTTAATATTATCTAAAAATGTTATACAAAAAAATTTCCCATAAAATTTCTTGGCTCAATGTAATCTCTCTCTCTTTTTTTTTTTTTTTACCTAGCAAGGAAAATATAAGATCCTTTTCTATCTGACAAAGTTGTCTACCTAGGAAAAAGTTTCAACTTTCAACCATAATCCTCTCTCAAGCTAATAACATGAGATTTAATAATTTTAAGCTGTTACTGACAGCTTTAACTAGCAATAAGTTCAACCTTTTCACACTCACACATACAACTTCTTTGAATTACTTACGACTAGAGGTCTTGTTAGGGCCTAATCAAGGCTATTCTTATGGCATAATTAATAGCAAAATGACTAAGAAACCACGTGATGTATCTATGATGCAGCTTTAACGTTTTATAAATAGTTGATAAATTTGTTATGTGATATGACCACTACATCACTTGATGCAGTGTATCATGCAAGGAAAAGTCTACCCAATTTTCTGTAACCAGTCTTTTCCTTTCAATTTTTGACCCATGACCTTTACTAAAAGCTTCTTGTTTAGGAAACTGATACAAATCTACCAATGGATTGTTCATCAAAGACAAGCATATATATCAAGTGGAGTGGGGCATCTATGTTGGGTTGATTAACATGATTGATTAATGCATAATTAGCACCCTTGAACCACTTTTGTCAATAATACAACTCACAATTTTATTTCTGTTTTGGATTTGAAAATGCCAAACTGGTGAACATAAGAGACCTTGCAAAAGGAGAGACAGAGAGCATGATAAGTAGCATGGAGGACAGTCACTGAAAGATATAGAAACAATCAACACAAGGCCATAGAAATCATCATAAACTAGGCCCTCTTGTGCAATTTAAGCTCAAAGTTGTTCACTTTACCATTCTTGTCTGAAACTATAGCTTTTCTCAGAAGCTTCCTTTTTAGGCTATATGTACACCAACACCATTTCCTCTTAACTTCCCATTCTTGTCTAGAACTCTCCACATCTCAAGGATGGTAAGCCTAGTCATTCAATTCCAAATTTCCAACACTTTCTTCTCTAGCTTTTATCTTCTCTCTCTGTATATAGTTGATGAGTTTGAAATCTTGTCATGCAGGCAGACCAAGATGCAAATGAAGAACACAAGTCCCTCACCCAGTGGAAGAGAAGGAAAGGTGGATTCAGGGCTTCCATGTTTATTTTTGGTAAGTTAAAGAATAAAAAATAACTCTTTATTTGTTTCTTTGCTTTGGTAACAAACTATTTTAAGCCTTTTTCTCCCCCTTGTTCCTGTATAGTGTTGTCAGCTTTGGACAACATGGGATTTGTGGCAAACATGGTGAGCTTAGTCCTATACTTTTATGGGGTGATGCACTTTGATCTGTCCAGTTCTGCCAACACTCTCACAAACTTTATGGGTTCAACTTACTTGCTATCTCTTGTTGGAGGCTTCATCTCAGATACTTACTTAAACAGATTCATCACATGCTTGCTCTTTGGATCACTAGAAGTTTTGGTAAGTGGTAAACTAAACAATAATATATCTTTTTATGACAAAATTCCCAATCCCAAAGTTTGTATCTGATTTTTAAGCACTAAAATATATGTAGGCTTTGGCAATGCTTACTGTTCAAGCTGCTTCAAATCATTTACACCCAGATGCATGTGGCAAGTCAAGTTGTGTAAAAGGTGGCACTGCAGTGATGTTTTATACATCATTGTGTTTGTTGGCATTGGGTATGGGAGGAGTGAGAGGGTCTATGACTGCATTTGGAGCTGACCAATTTGATGAAAAGGATACAACTGAAGCAAAAGCTCTTGCAAGCTTCTTTAATTGGCTTTTGCTAAGTTCAACTGTGGGAGCAATTACAGGAGTTACAGGTGTTGTGTGGGTTAGTACCCAAAAAGCTTGGCATTGGGGCTTTTTCATAATAACCATAGCTTCCTCTGTTGGCTTTTTGACCCTTCTTCTTGGTAAGCCTTTCTACCGCATCAAAACTCCTGGAGATAGCCCCATTTTGAGGATTGCTCAGGTTTGTATCTCATTTCTATTTGGCTTTCTTACCATGTGAAATTAGTCCTTCCTTATATTATTGATATTCTAAATTAATGATAGCAGCAAACTCTTTTTAGCATTCTCTTCTACACCTGATTATTGAGTGAATTTTATATGAGGTTCATTTAGGTGAGTGGGTCACACATACAATTTATGAACCCATGTGAAATTCATCTAATAACAAAAAGTGTATTAGAGAAAGTATTAAAAAGAGTGAAAATTGAAAAGAGTGAATTGATAACATTCCTCGGGTAACATTAGGGACTGAAGGGTCAAAATTACTCTAAGGTCCCTATGTTTTTAATTGTGAATTCTGTCATTCAAGTTAGTCTTTAAATATTTATACAAGGTTTGATTTTGAATGATGAGATACATGTTTAGAAAGTTCAAAATTAATTTTTATTATTGATGACTAATATGGCTAATGATGTATGTTTGAAGGAGTAATTTGATTATTTACTCGGGTACATACAATCTATAATGATACCATCTTTTTGTTACAGGTTATTGTTGTAGCTTTTAAAAACCGAAAGCTGTCATTGCCTGAGTCACATGAAGAATTATATGAAATAAGTGATAAAGATGCTAAAGTAGAGAAGATTGCTCACACCAACCAGATGAGGTGACTCTCTCTCTCTCTCTCTCTCCAATCTCCATCCTCAAAAATTCATACTTAACAACTTGCATACACAAATCAAGGCTAATAATTTTGTGCAAAATGATGAGACAATTAAACAAAAACATGGTCCAGCGAATTGGCATGTTAGGATTCTTTTTTCCATGTACGCTGTAGTAGGTAACGCCAAGGACTATGGGCCCACTATCACTCACCTCTCCACGTTTAGGAGTAGCAGAGGTATGGAGAATGATCATGGAAAGTAAAAATATCTATGCCGTGTGTGAATTGCATAACACTAGTTAAATCTATCCTGACAAGATCAAGGCCTATGTCTTTGAACAACTGTACCGGGTGCTTTTATTGCCCTCAAAAGCACTTTCAATAGAAGCTAATGAAAACTCAATTATGTGGTTCCAAACACACTATTAGTTGTTGGAAGTCTCACATCGTCTGCCTCAAATACTGGGGTGCGGTTTAAATATTTGTTGGGCAACAACACTTAATACCAATTGGTTTTAGGTTGGAATCTAACATGGTATGAGAGCTAGAGCCCATCTTCCTATGTATCGCCTGTTCTGGCAAGGCCTCTTTGGAGGAGGGGTGTTGGAAGTCCCATATCGCCACCCTCAAATTCTGGGGTGTGGTTTAATATCTGTTGGGCACGTCCATTTAATACCAATTGGTTTTAGGTTGGAATCTAACATAAGTATCATTAAACTCGTGAAAAAGTCCTAACTTTATTTTTATTAACATTTTCTCTAAAACAAGTAAAAGTGTAAACTAATGCACATTTTAATTAATCAAGAGTGAATACACATTTTATATTTTTGCTCGCTTTATATGAGTTTTATTCATCATGTTACTATCTACCTTACTAATAGAAAATGAAAACTTGAAAACCATTTGAGTCATGAGTTCAGCCAAGTTCAATGATTTTCTTCTTTATCTATATTATTATGTTGCCAAATCATAGTCATCCCATGTACAATAATTGAAAAATAATGATGAATATAGGTTGGGGTTGGGAACATTGATACTGATATTCCCCTCCAAATAAATTTTTTTTTTTTCAATGTACATACATGCATATTAAAAAGTTATGGTTAATTTGGTGAATCAGGTTTCTAGATAAAGCTGCCATTCTTCAAGAAAACACAAAACCCCAACCATGGAAGGTGTGCACAGTTACACAAGTTGAAGAAGTCAAGATCCTAACCAGAATGTTACCCATAGTAGCCAGTACCATTATCTTAAACACTTGTATGGCACAACTCCAAACATTCTCTGTTCAGCAAGGGAATGTGATGAACCTCAAACTTGGTTCCCTCACAGTGCCTGCACCATCCATTCCTGTCATACCCCTTGTTTTCATAAGCATCCTGGTTCCCATGTATGAACTTTACTTTGTGCCATTGGCTAGAAAAATCACTCACCACCCTTCAGGCATTACACAACTTCAAAGGGTTGGTGTGGGGCTAGTACTCTCATCAATTTCAATGGCAATAGCTGGGGTTGTGGAAGTTAAAAGAAGGGACCAAGGTAGAAAAGACCCTTCTAGGCCCATAAGTTTATTTTGGCTGTCCTTCCAATATGGTATATTTGGTATTGCAGATATGTTCACCCTTGTAGGACTCTTGGAATTTTTCTATAGGGAATCACCTTTAAGCATGAAATCAATGTCAACTTCTTTCACATGGTTATCCACTTCTCTTGGTTACTTTTTGAGTACAGTCTTTGTCAATGTGATAAATGCTGTAACCAGAAGGGTCACTCCAAGTAAACAAGGATGGTTGCATGGATTTGACTTGAATCAAAATAATCTGAACCTGTTCTATTGGTTCTTAGCTACCCTTAGCTGCCTTAATTTTTTCAACTACCTTTATTGGGCCTCAAGGTACAAGTACAAATCTGAAGACCATAGTCCAAGCCCAAACTTGAAAGCTTTGGCTGAAATGAGTACCAAAATGGGTGAGAGTAAACAAGAGTGGGAATCCTTAAATGGTGGAAATGCACAAGATTGAGGGACCCTTTTTGGCAAAGAGAATGGAAGCACAGGCTCAAGACAAGATTGGATCATTGGATGTTATTATGGACTGAATGGAATAAGCAGGAGGAGGCTGCTATGTACTAAGCTTGAGATGTGAAAATAGGTAGTGGTTGAAATGAAATCTCTCTATTATGGTACATGTTTGCTTTTATGATTGATTGGTATTTCGTGGCTCTGGCACGATGTGTGTGTCATTGTGTGTCCACATCTTAAAGGTTTTCTTTTCTTTCCTTATCTCTTTTGGTTTAACCTTTTTTTCATGGAAGTTTATTGACATGGACTTGTAATTGGCTATTAATCAATGTTAGTTAGTTTGTTAATATTAATAGTAACTTTAATGGGAGTTGTTTAGCTAGTTCTTAAAATTAAGAATTGATGTTTGCTGCATTGTATCATTGGAGTAGAATGATATGACATCTACATATAAGGACGGTTGCTTCTATAAGCAAAACCAGTTCTTATAGAAGAGTTCGCGAAGCAAAACCAGTTCTTATAGAAGAGTTCGCGAGAGAGAGGGAGGGAGGGAGGTATTCTAACCTGCAAGTTGTGTGATTGTAATTATTTTTTTTAAAATTAATAGATAATTAAAAATGTGTTATTCAGAAAAGAATAAATCAATTTGCCTTGATTGTGTACATCTTGCATCGTCAACATAGTCAAACACTCTTAAAAACTCAAGTATGCATTATAAAGGCCGCATTACAACATTCAACCTCACTCTCATAAATTAAAAACTAAGGATGTGGGTTAAGCTTGAGTGACCATACAATTTAGAGGACATCAACCAACTATGAAAACAATTAACATTAGAGAGACGAAGTCAACTCAGGAAGTTCAACAAATATGTTAAGAGCATATTACAAAAAAACATCTTGTTCATGATTCAAGAAGGAAGCCAATTTCAAACTATGATCGTATCATTTGATTTAAATTTTTCATCAACGGAAGACCATCCAAACCTTTGGCAAATAAGATAGAATGCATTTATATACAACACATAAACTCGGGAAGCCTAAAAATTCATTAGCCTTCAAGAATTAATATATACTTATATCAGGTTTCAACCAGAATTTTAACAACTTCCCATTTAGTCCTTTTTTCAAACTTATGGTAGGTAAAAAAGGATATAGAAACACTGCAATGGTGCACAACGATTTCTTCGGCAATGGTGGTTTGTTTGATGCGGTAGAGCGCGAGGTGGCTCACATGTACACTCTACCCTTTTTTTTTTAGTGTTTTAACTATTGATTTTAAACTGGAAAGTTACCAAAAAAATAAAAATATTATTTATAATGACTTATTTGATAAAGAAGCACTTATATCATGAATTTGAATACCTTGCATGTTACAAAAAGAACTATCTATCTCAAAGACAGTCTCCAACCACATTTTTTAAACTTTTTGAATCAATGATTTTGTATTAGATACCAAATACAAGGCGCGCAATCAAACCATCTTGAGACTTTTGTTGTAAAGTTTGACAAAACTTGTTAAGGATTCCAATGCTTTCTTTTATCACATGTAAAATGAAAATAAAATCAAATGGCACCAATGATTTAAGAGCATAAGTAGCATTCATCTTTGATGAGAATAGGTAGATCCTTTAATGGCAAATAACACCAATAATGTTATTTAACAGTTGGTAATTTTATGGGGGTCGACACACATATAAAATATAAATAAATAAATAAATAAATCAATAGCCATGGTATCCAAATATTTTTTTATATCGTCTTTGTCAAAAAAAAAAAAGATTTTTTATATCGTCGGTGAATAATGAATTGTAATATAATTAAAAATATTTGCCTTTTGTCATAATTAAAAAGTCATGATTTGTGACTTGTACATTGATAGTATACCGAAATTAGACTTTATAATAAATTTTAGAAAAAAAATATATTTATAAATTAGAAAAAAAAATTGAAATGGTCATTGATGGCATGGATAACTACATTCACGTGGCTGTATACCAATATCATGATATTATAATAATTAGATATTCTTCCCATCAAGTAATATAGTGATATCAGCTCCCCCTTTCTTGAACATGTTTGAAGATGAAAAAGGAAAAAGGAAAAAGGGAAAGATGTTTGGTCGTGGATGGAAAGACGAAGGATAAGGTTAGAGTAACTGGCGTGTGAAAGGGTTAGTGGAAAACGAAAAAGAAAAAGAAAATCGATTGACATTTCGATTTTGATTGGGAATAGGAATATGACCACGAACACGAAGTGACCAAGCTCGTCGTATCGGCTCCAACCCACTAGTCACCATTCACCATCACCATCACCATCCTGTTAGAAAAATCAATTTAAATTTCCAAACAATTAAATTGAAGTGTGAAATTCTAATGTTTTGTAAATTGTTGAAATTTAATATTTGATTCATGGGGAGTCTACATTCATCTTTGGAGGATGGAGTAGATATTAATGATCTTGAAAATGTGAGAAGTAATTAATATCCACTATACTATGTTGATGAATAAAGCAATATCCCTTCACTATATAAAGGGTGATAATGTGAAGAGTTGAGGCATCTCCAACCATGTCCTAAAGAAGGGGGACTGGTATGGGTGATTATGTGAAGAGTAGAAGCATCCCCAAGTGTGGGTGGTGTGAAGAGTAGAAGCATCCCCAAGTGTGGGTGATCATTTGTAGTGAGATGTGTGTTTATCATTCCTTGTAACTCTTGAGTGGGGTACTCGAGTTTGTAGGGTGATACACAAAATGGGACGGGTTAAAAACATTGTAATCTAATTTGAGATAGTGAATACATTTGTTGTGGAGCTTGCGTGGATGTACACAAGAGGTGCCGAACCACGTTAATTCTTATGTTCTTTATAATTCTCTTTTTGATGTGCTTGTGTGTGTTTCATCGAAGATCCTTGGGCATGTGGGTAATTCTGTTGGCACGTACGATTTTACCCAACACACCCAGTTACAGGCATAGTGAATTGTTGCATGAAATGATAACTTTTACGCATTAACTTTGGGATTGAATGGGTATGTAGTTTTAGTTTAAAGTTTTTTTTATATTTATAAACTACTTATAAATTAATATATTATTAAAAATGTTTAATTCTTATTTCAACTATTTTAAAAGTCATTCATGTCATAATTTATGATTAACAATGATAATACATATTAATTAAACTCTTAATTTTAACTTAAACTATTCAACTTTACATTCTGTATTGGTCACTGTCATCCCATATTCCCATTACTGCCGGTTCGAGACTATAGCATGATAAAAAATTTCTGCCCAATTTTAGTGTATCGCTTTATGTCTTCACCAATAACATATTGTCACATATTTTATATTCACATATTCTATATTTTTAATATAATATAAAATTTTATTTTATGTGGCAGAGAGTGTTACACAGCATAAGTGATCTCTATCCACCAAAGTACCACATGTTGTATCGATCTTTTTTTTTTGTTACATCATTTTCTATAATTAGTATCATAATTATTGTCATGATTTTTTCAATACTAGTATTTTATCTACTTCACTATAATCATGGAATTGTTATTGTACGTTATGATTCTTTGAAGTACTTTGAATGCAATGTGTGATGCTATCGATTTTAAAACATATGTAAAAATGAATGCGACCCGTGCAAATAGACTGACCATCAATAATAGTAGCATAAATGCATAATAAAGTGGCACATTAAGCTTACAGAGGGCAAAGGCTTTTCGATGAAGATATTGAGGCTCCTTTTATGTTGTTTTGGAAAAATAACTTATTTTGGAAAAAAAAAAACTATTTTGGATTTAATTTTATATGTTTGGCAAAATGATTAAACTATAAAAAAATATATTATCTTTTAGAGAAATTATAAATTTAAAACTTATTTATACATTCAATATAATATAAAGAATAATTTTACAATATATATTAACATGCCACATATATCCTAAATTATTAAGATTACCATACCTCGTACCTATATTTGTACCGAGTAACGATCTTCGCACATTAAAGATGCCTATCAGAATGGGTTTCATAAAAGTAAAGTGATTCACTTCAAAATCATAAAAGAATAAAGGTTTAAATAAGTTTTTTATCCCTACAAAGTTCATCAAATTTGGTTTTGGACCCTGTGAAATTTTTTCTTCGGTTTTCGTCCCAGTAATCTCAAAAATTTTGGAAATAGTCCCTACCATCATCTTTTTCCTATATCTAGTGCTCATAGGTATCGAGGTAATTTTATTTTGCTGTACGACTTGCTGTAAAATTTGGCCATATAACAGAAATAAAATCATACATTAGGGAATAAGGTTAAAATTGCTAAATTCCTTCATCTTGTATGATATCTAGTACTCAGGGGGTATCAAGGTAATTTCTCGTTCTTGTCCGAATTGCTCCAAAATTTGGCTAGAAAGTAGAAATAAAATCATACATTAGGGCCATAGGGTTTTAATTGACAAATTTTTTCATCTAGTATGATTTTTTGTACTCAGGGGTAACAATAGGGACTATTTACAAAACTTTCGAAAATACAAGGACGAAATCCTAAGAAATTTTTTAACAAGGACTAAAACCAAAATTGGTGAACTTTCCAGGGACTAAAAACTTATTTAAACCAAGAATAAAATAGAAATCAAATGATGATTTTCTCATCATTTTTTCTTTACACCTTTTTTTACACATATTTTATAATCGATCAAAAGACTTTTACTTTAGAAATAAAAATGAATAGATGATAGATGACTCGAATTCAGATGCAAAAAGTGGGGTGACAAAAAATTGATAAGATGATATTTATTGATAGAAATCAATCAAATTACATGGTTAATTACTTTATATTTCCAACTTTTGCGGCCTCAACTTTTGTTTTTTTTTTTAAACAGTTAATAAATACTATTGGTTGGTTTAACACTGTAATGTCAAAAGATTACAACTATTAGTATATATGTGCAAGGGATTCTAATTAAGGTTTTATTGAAGATATAGTAAGGATACGTACGTATTAAAAAAAAAATAGGTTGTGCATGTTAAGGTAGGGTAAATTAAGAAAAAGATGTTACTTAAATTGAAACCAACAAATAAATAAATTAATAAACATATACTTGTGACAGAAATGGTCTTCCCAGGAAAAGAGAAGGAAAAAGCCAAAACTCCATGGAAACAGAAAGGGATTTGAATAAGAAAAAAGAAGTTTCTATCGGTGACAATTTTCTTTCCATAAATTATTTTATTAGTATCATCCCTTCAATTGAAGGGAAGTTTCATTAAGAAAACCCTTTTACCATCCTGATCAGCTTATTTTCAACCCTTAGAGCTCGTTTTGTAACACTCCGATTTTTCTGTTTTCTAAGATCGGTATGAATATAAATAAACGTTTATATTTTTATCTGAAACTTAGAAAATGATTTTGGATAAACCAAAGTCATATTTATACTCTACTTTATTGTAAAGAATTATGGTTAAATTTTGGGTTGAAAATTCAGACGGAACCCGGCCTGTGTTTTCACTGACAGTAAGATTTTACTGATCAGAAGACCTAATATTGACTCGTGAATGAAACAATTAGGGTTTTTATCGATTTTCCATTGATAGTGGTTATTTTGAAAATTTTCAAAATAAATAAGTTATTTCGGGCGTAAAACCTAAATTGGGTAATCGACGGAGTCAAGAACGGATGTGCAGAGACAAAATCCGGCACCAGATGGATGAAGACAATGAGTCATCGGGGTGACTCACCTAGCAATTAATGAACGTAATGATGAGTTTAAGTGTGAAAAGACTAAAATGCCCCTAACTTAACCTAACCTATCCTAGTTAAAAGTTAACCATGGTTAAGGCAACAAGTTCAACTTGGCTTCTTCCTCTTCTTGTGGCCACAAATCAGCCACCCATTTACAAATCCTCCACCACACATTAGTAATGATGATTTTCTTAATATCTAGATATTTATTTCTAGAAATGACCATTTTACCCTTGAATTTCCATGGTTATTACAAGTTGTGTCATCAACATTTTGGACCAAAATAACCCCCATAACCCACGGCTCCACCTCCCCTAACCCACACTTAGATCAATCTCAACTCATTAGTGGAAAACGCAAAAGAAAAATAAAATCCATTGACATTTGGATTTTGATTTGGAATAGGAATATGACCACGAACACGAACCCATTGCTTGGATTTGGTGATTTTGGAGAGAGGGAAGTAGAGGAGAGGGAAGTGGAGGAGAAAAAGGAATCTTAGTGTGTGTTTGGGAAAGATAGATTGTTTTAGTTTCAGCTGTTTTTTCATCTAAAAAGCTTTTTATAAATAATCTAATGTGTTTGGGTATTTTGCTTAAATTTTAAAAAAGCTTTTTTTTCTCAAAAACAGTTGGTTTTGAAACATCTCCCATGAAGGACTGTTGGATTGTTCTGCTGAAGATTATTTTCCATCTCAACATTTTCTTCCTTTCTTGCCCTCCAACATTTCACGCTCAACTTTGTTTTCTACTAAAGGAATGTCGTACAGCAGCAATGTAGCGCTAATGTAGCTTTTCTCTCACATTAGTGGTGCCATCATGTACAAGTTTTTAGTTGCTGCCTTTCAAATTTTTTTTTTTCTTCTAAAAAATAACATTATTAGAAACGATAATACATGGTACCTTATTGGTTACTACCTTTCATGACAATATATAAAAATAAACACTTAACAAGTTTTAATGTTTAAAAAAGCATCAAATATTATTGATATTAACATAAATAAATAACTTCATACCCTTTTTTGTAATTTATTATATAAAAGTGATTTTTTTTGTACCACCCAAACGAAATAGATTATCTTAAAATCGCTTTTCAGCAAAGAGACCCAAACAAAAACAGATTCTGATTATAATCGATTATCACAATAATCGATTATACAAAAATTGATTATCAGCATAATCTTTTTTTTCCAGCTTTCCCAAACACACTCTTAGACTCTTTGGATATAGAGAGAAAATAGGAGAGATGAAAAAAAAAAAAGTGGGACCCACCCAAAAAATAGTCTCTCCATCCATGGAGAGAAAAGTTGGAAGGAGGAGAGAATTTAATGAAATTACAATTATAACCCCATTGATTTTGCACTTCCTCAAGCTTTGTCTCTCAACTGGCGCTTTGACACTGTCACATGTGACAAGGAGCTTTACTATGCATATCTACATTTTTTTATTAATAATATAATATATTATAATATGATATATTAAATTATAATAACAAGGGACAAATATATCTTTAAAAAAAAAAATCAGTTTTTCTTTTTCTTCTACTTCTTTCTCACTTCTCTCAATCCAAACAACCTAAAAATATATCCATTTTCTACTTCTTTTCTCTTCTCTCTTATTTCTTTCTCTCCCACTTCTTTTTTCCCTACTTCTTTTCTAATCTAAACAATGCGGAAATGACCAGGCTGGTCGTATCGGTTCCAACCCAATAGTCACCATTCACCGTCACCACCCAGTCACAGGCATAGTGAATGGGTTTCATAAAAGTAAAGTGATTCACTTCAAAATCATAAAAGAAAAAAATAGAAATCAAATGATGATTTTCTCTTCATTTTTTCTTTACATCTTTTTTTTACACATTTTATAATCGATCAAAAGACTTTTACTTTAATTTAGAAATAAAAAATGAATAGATGATTAGAATTCAGATGTTAAAAAAAAATTTGATGAGATGATATTTATTGATAGAAATAAATCAAAGTACATGGTTAATTACTTGATTTTTCCAACTTTTGTGGACCCCAACTTTTTTTTTTAACAGTTAATAAATACTATTGGTTGGTTTAACACAGTAATGTCAAAAGATTACAACTGTTAGTTTATATGTGCAAGGGATTCTAATTAAGGTTTTATTGAAGATATAATGTTATCATATTTCCATAAGGATACGTATTAAAAAAAGAGTTATGATATTTGTACAGCTATTTTGAACACCTACATCATATATTTATACATTTCTATTTCTATACTTATATATTATTTTATTCTTCTCAAAATCAACACTCAACACCTAAAAAACCATCCTTCCATACGATGTAGATACCTAGGTGTCCCATTTGGTGTGCATGTATCATTACTTTTAAAAAAAATTGGTTGTGCATGTCAAGGTAGGGTAAAGAAAAAGATGTCGATTTATCAATATTTATAAATAATAAATAATAATAATAATAATAATAATAATAATAATATAATAAAGTATGGCAAAACCTATACTAAAAACAAAAATGGGTTTGCGTAAAAATGGACGTATTACTTAAACTGAAACATAATAATAATAATAATAATAATAATAATAATAAATTAATAAACATGTACTTGTGTTAGAAATGGTCTTCTCAGGAAAAGACAAGGAAAGAGCCAAAACTCCCATGGAAACGGAAAGGGAATTGAATAAGAAAAAAGAAGTTTCTATTAGTGACAGTTTTCTTTCCATAAATTATTTTATCAGTATCATGCCTTCAATTGAAGGGAAATTTCATTAAGAAAACCCTTTCACCATCCTTGTTTTCAACCCTGAAGGTATAAATACTAGAAAATGATAAGATATAAAGCAACCCCCCTACTCAAGTTTTTAAAATCACAAGTTGTTATATAGGGTTACAATAAATTTAAACTTTTCTTAAGATACCCCTCAATATAAGGGAAGCAAATTGTCGAATAGGAATAGCTAATAATATTATGTACTTCACCTTTTATGGATTCATAACTAAATTACCATACATTATTAAAGGTAGATCTTAAAAAAAATTATGACGAAAAAAAAAGAGAAGAGAAGAAGAATATGCATCTCATAGTGTTAGAAACCAAGAAAGGCAATGATATATGGACACCCCAGAAAACGGAAATAAACATGCACAATTTTATATTCAATAATTGTCTCATAAAAGATTTGTTCATCATTATACAAATAAAAAAACAATCTCATCACCTCCAGGGTTTATAATATTTGAATTGATGCAATTCACATTAGAGAATTATATTCAAACAGAAATGAAACTAAAGGGTTCAAGACTATATATTCATATCAAATGTTAGGAACGCACTCCACAAGGATATGCCCATCCGACTTATACAACTAAGTGATTAACATAAGTGCCATTAGATGGGATGAAACTCCAAAAGAAACATGTAAAGTCAAAATCCAAAAATGTTCTAGCACAATATACCATTTACAGAAAGTTAGAAACACCATCACATTTAACTACACCCAGAAGTTAGTCCACGCTTTCATTCACCATGTTTCTATTACAACCAAAACCAGTTTCCTGCAATGCACATGATTTCCTGCAAAAAGGAATAAAGAGTTGAGGTAAAGGGGTATACACTACGAATGATATAGTGATTCAACAAAGATAGATCTAAAACTTGCATGTGACTACTAGCATGAGTTGCATAGCAGAAATTATGATTCCAAAATTTGAGATGAAAACAACTAATTAACATGCCTTCTCCCATTAAGTGAATGAGTGGATCTGTTTGGAGGAAACAGCAGGGAGGTTTTTAGTTAAATCTGTATATCTTTTTCTTCATTCACATATTCCTTTAGCAGATTGTGTTTTCCTCAAAGATGGGATCTTAAAGCAGTTTTTTGGTTTTGCCATGCTCCATTGAAGGTTCTCACTTTCTCTTGGCGCTTGTTGAACGATAGATTACCTACTTGTCTCAATTTGCTTAGCAGGGGGGCTATTCCAGTGCAATTTGGCAGCTCTTGTGTTTTTCGCTTTGCAAAACCAGAGGATTTGAACCATATTTTTCTCACATGCAGAGTTTCCTATCAGGTTTGGTACTTAGTTTATTCTTGGTTGGGGGTTTCTGTTGTTTTACCTCGAAGATGTTCAGCCCCTCATTGTACAGCAAGGTTGCTTGTTGCGAGGCTTAGGAGTTTGAGACATTATTTGGCATGCAGTGGTGTGGTCGTTGTGGTTAATTCGCAATGAAATTCGGTTTCCCTCATTAAAACTTGTTCATGGTCATGGTTCCTTTCTCATTTAGAATGTGCCATATGCTCTTTTTCAGACTGGTGTTCTGCTCCACTGACTTGTTTAACACAGGCCAAAAGAATTTTTCAATGGTGTTATCTAATTGTGTCTCACATATGGGGAATGATGTTTCTGGTGGTGATCTTGTGCTGGTCTTTTTGGTGTGGTAAGGCAGCTGATTTTGATGCTGCATTTCAAGTTCATATTCAGGTTGTTTCCATCAGGTGACTCAAGTTCTTGAGGAGCTGTTTCTGCTGAGTCCTGGTGGAATTCTGCAAGTTTTTTAAACCCAATGGCCAATACAACTCTACGGGGAGGAAATATGTGTTTTTTATGTGTTATTGCAGGTTGGAGGAGTCTTTCTACCTTATTGCTGTCATGTTGCTTTGGCATCCTTTCTTCTGCAGATAAACAAATTGCATTGTCTGCAATTTTGTTATCCTTGGTTTTGGTTGAAATTTGGTCTTGTTTTGTGGGGGTTGTTTCATTAGTTTTCTGTTTTACTTTACGAGGAGTGCTAGCAACACACTCTCTAACACACTCTTTTCAACACACTCCCTCCTATTGGTTAAAATTCATGTGGGTCCCATTAATTCATGTGGGTCCCACTTGAATTTTGTAGGACCCACACAAATTTCATCCAATAAGAGGGAGTGTGTTGTAAAAAGTATATTAGAGAGTGTGTTGCTAGCATTTCTCGTACTTTATATATCAGACTTTTGTATAATAGTATAGTCTTCTTTCTTGTAATGATATTAAATTATTAGCTTGTAGAAAATAGAAAATAAAAAATAAAAGTGGGCCATAAAATTATAAAATTAGCACAAGCAAAATGACTCAAATTATCTCACCCTAAAAAAAATTCAGATCAAAAGCATATCTTGCCAATTAGAAAATAAAAACATCAGATGAAATTGTTCAATCTTTGACAATTTCTCAAAAAATCAGTGTTAGTGAATAAGATAAAATTTGATACTCCCTCCGGTCCACAATATAAACAAAAATTTTCAAATTTTTTGGTCCAAAATATAAGTAAATCTCAACTACTTTCATCCTATTTAATGAAGTTATTCTCAAAATATCCTTCCAAATTTTGCTTTCCAATGACTCATTTTATTTCCAATAACACAAGCTTAATAAATAAGAGAAAGGATACTTTAGGTAATAAACTTAATTTTTTATTCCAATGACTATTTTAAATGAGATCAACTGATCACCTTAATATATGTGTTTTATTCAATTTTTGCTTATAACAGAGACCCGAAGGAGTATTTGATATAACTCAGAACCTGAGCATGTCAAACACAATCATTACCATGGAAGTGTGTTAGGTAGGCTTAATCGAACACGACATTGACCACAGCAGGTGCACCGTGCACCGTGCACCATTGGGATTGGTCTTGTCCCACACGGCCTGAAAAGTAGCGCTTTTCCAAGGATGAGTAGCAACATCTTTTGCTAGAAACGTAATGTGATATTTAAAGCAGCAAGGATATGTTTCGGTGAAGATTAATTTGATAAGGTCATTAAACACAAAATTTGCACCCTAAATAAGAAAGAAAAGATAGAACAACATTAATTAATTAATAATTAAGTTCATGAATTAAGAAATAAATAAAAAAATAAAAAAGGCAAAACTAGTAATTTGGTCCCTTAACTTAATTTAATTATTCAAATTAATTTATTTTGTATCAAATGAACCCCTCTCAAGTTTTTTTTTTATTAAATTGGTTCCTTAAATTTTTGTGACACTATGTGGTATTGTTATTAAATTAATGAATTATGATGTTACAAGAAAATTCTTAAGAGACCTATTTAATACGAAATAAACTTAAGGAATCTGTTTGATACAAGATAAATTTAAGAGACTTATATAAAAAATTAAATTAACTTAAGATTATTTTGTATTAAATAGTTCCCTCAAGTTTTTTTTTTCAATCAAATCGGTCCCTTTAAGTTTTTGTGACACTATATGATATTGCTGATAAATCAGTGATTTATGGTGTTAAAGGACCTATTTAATGTAAACGGGAAATGAAGTCCATCAGCAGCGAGTCAAGATCCATCCTTTGCGCATTGTCGCCCTCGCCGTAACGAGCCATCGGAGAACGATCGGATATGGGTGACAGAAGAAGTAAGAATGTTCGGGAAAAATAGAAGATTTTAGGTTAAAATAATTTTTGGTCCCTATACATGAAATTGATTTTCAATTTGGTCCCTATACGTAAGGGTGTATGCGGATTGGATTGGATTGGATTGGATCGGATTGGATCGGATCGATTTTGAGCCAAAAAGTCATCCGATCCAATGATAAAAACAACGTGCGATTTCGATTGAATCGGTTTGCTTCCTTAAAAACAAATGCGGTTTGGATTAGATTGAATAATTTGGTTTTTATCAATACATATTTACGTAGTTATATTACATCAAAGAACATTCAATCTTTCGGTTTGATTTGGATTTAATTGAGTATTTAAAAAGTCATATGCATTTGTTACTTATTTAGAATAAAAATTAATTTTAAAATATTACATTGACAATTTCTAATAAGTTTTTTAACGGGATATTCATGAATTTAATTGATATGCACTCTCATATGTAAAGATATTTTATACCATCAACTAATCATAAATTATTAAATCATTATAAATTTTTAATTCTTGTCCTAAATATATTAAAAATCACTCATAACATTATTTATAATTGGTTAACATTGTAAAAGTTTTTACACAAACCTTATATTTACATACCAATTAAACTCATGTAACATAAGGACTAGTTGATAACTTATAAAAATATAAAGACTAATAATTACTTTTATAATATAAAGATCAAATTATTTTCATTGAACTAAATAATTTCGGTTCGGTTTGGATTGGATCGGTTTTATATATAGGATCCGAAATCCGATCCAATCCAATGAAAAATTTCGGTTTTTTTCAGTTTGCGGTTTTTTCGGTTTTCGGTTATTTCGGTTGTCGGTTTTTCGATTCGATTAGTGCGGTTGGCATTGGATTGGATCGGTTGATGAACACCCCTACCTATACGTAAAAAGTTATCAATTTGATCCCTATACGTGACACTAGTTTTCAATTTGGTCCTCACCGCTAATTGGTCCCTATATAAGAGGGACCAAATTGCAAATTATTATCACATGTAGGGACCAAATTGAAAATAATTGTCAAATGTACGGACCGATTTCAAATTTTTTTTTGTTGAATTGGTCCCTACATGTGATAATAATTTGCAATTTGGTCCTCTTATATAGGGATCAATTAGCGGTGAGGACCAAATTGAAAACCAGTGTCACGTATAGGGACCAAATTAATAATTTTTTATGTATGAGGACCAAATTGAAAATTAGTATCACATATAGGGACCAAAAGATTATTTTAACCAAGATTTTATGAGTGGACAAGCTACTTTTATTGACTACAATATTCTTTTATTATATCAGTTTTGTTATTATAATTATAATATAATAATTAGAAAAGTCACTCATCTCTCTCTCCTTTCTCTCTTTCATTATTTTGTTCAATAAAATTTAGGATAAGGGAATGGTGCCTCAATTTAAGGTAGAGAAAACCTTCGGTCTTTATAAGTACTTATAAAGAGATTTATATTTATCTCACCCTAAGAAGATTAATAGAGGCTAGAACTTACAACCTATCAGATACGAAATCTATCATACTTCACTAAACCAATCCGTTGATAGTCTCTCTCTTTTCTCTTCAAAAAAAAAAGTCACTCATATAGTCATATCCAATTGATTTACAGTATTAAAATCACGATATTAAACAAACGTGAAAAGATTAAGAAAATGTGAAAACTCATAAAATATTAAGAAAATGTGAAAACATTTTGCAATATACTCTATTTGGCTAAGTTATGGGCTAACCTGCGCACGGCTCAAGAGGCTATGAAGCACTTTGCAGATACCAAGCGTATCCCAAGTTATGGATCAGGATGTTGAGTTAGAATTGGGCCAAGTTCCACAAACAAGGTCCAAAAAGGAATAGACAAAAGTCTATATGGTTAACAGAAGGGACAATGAAATTTCATAGGGGAGCTGTTATCTACACTTTATATATTTGTTATCCACCCCCACACTTTTAATTTTAACATATAAAATGACTATTTTATCCTTATAGGTTTGGAAATCCCTATCTTCTTTGTTTGGTTCACACCCCCACCACACCCTTTCCTCTCCTTCCTCTCTCATCAGTCTCCTGCTCGGTTCATATTTTTCCTTTTTCTTTTTTATAAAAACGGTTGCTCTCACTTCTCTGCGCTTCCACCTTTTTAGGTTTACTTTGTGTTTCTACTTTCTACCCCGTAGTAGATGTTACGGCCTTGTGTCTCCAACGGATGTGTTATATATATATATATATTTTTTATAAAAACGTTATTTGTATTGGACATAAACAATAAAGGAGAAATACCATGTGAAATTCAATCTATAATTCGATTGTAAATCCTTTAAAGAATTTTATTCCATTTCTTTACATTTATAGACGGAAAAGATACAAATTTCCATATGCACCATGCCAGAATACTTTTTTATTTGCTGGAAGTTCGCGAAAAAAAAAAAAAGGTAGAATAGTACCTGTTTCTAGTAAAAAGTTGAGATGAGAGAGAAGAGGGGATGGAGGGAGATGAGAGAGAAGAGGGGTGGAGGGAGATGATGGTAAAAATTAGAGTAGATATATTTTTTTAATTCTTAAGGGTATTTTGGCAATAAAAAAATCAAAAGACTTGTAGGGATACATGTAGCAGCTCCCATCCCATAGTTAGCAGAAAGGAGGCAACAGGTTCCATACTTGTGGGTGAGAGGCGTGACTCCGGGAGGATGTTAGGGATCATTGTATGTTAATTTTATTGCTTTGTTTCATGGGGATGGACATCCTGTTAGGGGGTATTACGTTAGGAGGTGAGTTCTACAGTGAGAGGCCTCAACATATCTCTCACTATGGATGATGTTAAATGACTGTTAGATGAAGAAGTTGCACAGGATAAGAATAAGGGTAGCCCATACCTGATTTTTTTTCCTCTTTCTGATCCTTCTCTCTCATCTCATCTCTCAGAAACTTCCGTCCACCATGTCCTCCGCCACCTCGCTGCCATCAACAATAGTACATCCACCATCTCTCTTCTTCATCAGAACTCTTGGGATCCTTCGACTTATACACCGCCACGGCCTGAAGAACCACATCCACCCACTCTTCTACCCTAACCTCTTCTGATTCGTGGTGAGGTCTTGGACGAATGAGATGAATCCGAGCAACTTATTCTCCCGGTTGCCCCAGCCAACAAATCAACCTATTGTCCTTCTCGGCGTTCATCCGGTGGCAACGACGGTTGTAACATCCCGATAATTAAATATGTGTGTTTATTTGATAACTAGTTTTATTAAACAGTTAAATATTTATTTTTATGCGTTTCAGCTAATTTGATTTTATTTTCTTATTAAACTATTTTCAGTGGGTGCGTTAAGGTTGTGTTATCGCAATGTATGCACGTTTGCATATGCTATTATCACTATTATTATTTGTTTAGAAAATATTTTAATTAATATGTTTGAAAGAAATTTATTTTCAGATCTCACTCTATTTAATTTTAGATTTAAAAAAATTGGTTTAGAATTAATCAGAGATCAATTTTGGATCATTGATTTTCTTGATTGATCAATTTAGCAATCAATCTCTCCTTTAATTTAAATTTTGAACTTTTAGATTTTTCCCTCTTTATTTTTTTAGATCCAAGGGCCCAAAATATATCCTTTTTTGAGACTCAATTTTAATCACTAAAATTTTAACTCACACCAAAAGTAAAGAAATTTATCTAATTTTTCCCCCGGTGGCCCAATGTTCTCTCAGTGACTAAATAACTTTCTTTCTTCTTTCTCTTTTTTTCTTTCTTTTTCTCTTCTCAAGTTTCTGAAACCAGCAATGTTATTTGCACAAAAGCGGATCCCCTCCTGCACAACTCCCTGCAGCGCCCCTCCAGCCAAGATCGATGGCTATGATTTGTGCAGAAGAATGATCCAATGGCTGCACTGTGTTTTTAAAATTTCGTCAACCTACCGCAAGCGATAATTGAGAAACAAAAGCATTGCTGCACCGTGCAGCCGCTGGAGAGGATTCGGGTCCAATTTGCACACCCGGGTGCGACACCTGCACTGTGCAGTGCACTGTAGCACACTGTACAGTGCACTGTAGACCTCTTTTTTCTTTTTTTTTTAATATTTAGCTTGTTTAAGTATTAATATTTTTTTTGTTAATTATGTACAAATATTTGGTTAATCACGTACAAATATCGGGTTAATTCACTTTATTGTATGGTTAATGGGTCATCCTGAAGCTTGCAATAATTTTTCACACAAATTAACCATATAATGAACTGAATTAACCAGATTTTTGCACGTGATTAACCAAATATTTACATAATTGTGGAAAATAATTGTAAGCTTCAGGATGATCCATTAACCATATAATGAATTGAATTAACCAGATATTTGCACTGAATTAACTAAATATTTGCACGTGATTAACCAAATATTTACATGGTTGTAGAAAATGATTGTATGCTTCAGGATGACCCATTAACCATATAATGAACTGAATTAACCAAATATTTACACGGGATTAACCAAATATTTATATGGTTGTGGAAAATGATTGTAAGTTTCAGGATGACCCATTAACCATATAATAAACTGAATTAATCAAATATTTGTACTTAATTAACTAAAAAAGTTAGTATTCAAAAAAGCTAATTTTTTATTTTTTATTTTTTAAAATGTCAATGCTTAAATAAAAAAAAAAGTAGAGCTACAGTGCGCGCTACAGTGCGGGTGTCGGATGGAGGTGTCGCTGGTGGGTGTTCAAAACACATTTCTGTTCTGAACCTCTTCTTCTTTCCTTTTCTCTCTTCTCTCTCCACCATATACCATCACATTCTCTCTTATTTTCCGGCCAACTCCGGCCACCACTCACAAAACCAAACCCATAAAAATACTCCTCACATTTTCCTCTACATTTCTAACCAAACATTTTTCCAAATGGGTAACGTTGACGGTGGAGCCACCATTGTGCCGCCACTGTTTTCGTGTTTTCCAGCCACCGTTCGGCCTCCCTCACTAGAACCTAACCAACCATATGGAAGGCCGCTCCTTCCTCCACGTTTTGGAACAAGCATCGCCGCTACCGCCGCCTCGCGCCGCCGTCGTGCGCCATCATCGAAACCACCATTCGATGTCGTGCATGCCTCTCTTCCTTCTTGGTAAGGAGATTTCATCTCTTTTTCTCTCCTTCATGGTTTTCCCTAAATCCCCTTTTGAAACCCTAACCCTAACATTTTGAGTACAGTTTTAAATTGTGAAATTAACTATGTTTCTATGCAATTGGGACTTTGAATTGGTATTTTCTTAAGCTAATTTTATTACTCTTTGGTTAAATTAATTTCCTCAAATTGTGTTCTCCTATTCTGCTTTTATCATGAATATGATTCTGTTTTAGTGTAATTGAAACTGTTATTTGATGATTTCCAAGGTCAATTTCATCTTTCTATGATCAAATATATTTTTCCCCAATTTTTGTGATGAACCCTATTTTGCCCAAACTAATTTTTATTGAAAAATCAATTATATATATATATATATATTTCATCTGATTGTATGTTTTGATTATTATTAATTGATGGTTATGTTGTTGGTTGTTGAATGTGCTTGGACGCTCTTTCTTGTTGAGGGTAGTGACTGTGCTTACTTGGGGAGCATGATCTACTTTTCGAGAGCTGACATGATTTGCCTGCTCGTTACTGTGGAGCGCCAGAGGAACCCAGGGCGTCAATGTCAGGTGGGAGAAGATAATACTATAAGAGTAGTGTGGGTTTTAATGTGAGTTTTAGTATATCTGCTTAGGAAATTATATGGGGATTATTAAGATATATTACTTGATTATAACTGTGTTATCTTTGTGTAAATTGCTTGTTTTCTCCATTCACAAACTGTATGTAAACAAAGGAGCCATTTGATTTTCGTTCTATATCATGTTAGCTGATAGCTCCTTTGTGATTTTGTGGTACATTATGTATGTATATTGTTGGTGTGAAACCTTTCTATGAGTTGCTTGAAAAATTACCATGTTTGACTTGGTTTTAGGGAAAGGGGTGTTGTTTTTATTTTTGAGAGTAGCTTATGTTGCTAGAAGAAGAATTGAAGGCATTTTGTCATAAGAAAATAGGAAGGTTGGGATTTCTTTTCAGAAGTTGAATGACTGAAAATGGGAATATATTCATCGCATCACAATAAGATAACAAGGTGGAGAGTAGTAATGATAGCTGTTTAATGAGGATAAATTTATGCCGTTATGGAAAATAAATTTTATGGAAGTAAAGGTTATCAATAGGAATTAAGTATATTTATTAAACTAGTGTCAAGACCCGTGTCATGCACGGGGAATATGCTATTTTTTTCGGATTTCATACAAAAATATGTAATTGTTCATTGTATATTTTTAGTTTAAAATTTTTTGTGGGGAATAATGTACCATAAATTATTGATTTATAAGGTTAATAACACATTAATATTTGAATATGTTGTTATGTAAAATATAAAAGATATAACTTCATATAAGTTTAATTATAAGTTTTTTTTTTTTTTACCAACAATGGTTGGTCCAAGTGATAAGGGACTTGTGCAACTTAAGCAAGTGGTCAGGGGTTCGAATCATGTCTCTTGTGTATGGAGAAAAGCTGGTTTGGAGGGAAGAACCCGCCTTATGTGCCCGATAGGTTCCCCGACGGAGATTAGTCACTGCTAACGGTGGTGGATACTTCGTACCTATGTCATGGTTACCAAAAAAATTATAAGGTTTTGGCAATCTATTTGATTTATAAACCTTCTCTCTTAAAAATTTATTTGATTTATTTTTACTTTTTCCCTTGCAAGTTTACTATTTTTAGAAAACATATTTACCTATCATTTTTTTTTCTTTTTTCAAAATCTATTTGATTTATTTCTCATCTTTTCTCATGCAAGTTAACAATTTTTAAAAAATATAATTATGTATCATATTATTTTTCTTATTTTCTCTTTAAAATTTATTTGATTTATTTCTTATCTTTGTTCGCTGTAAGTGACACATTTTTAGAACATATGTTTATCTATTATTTTATTTTTTATTTTTTCTTGAAAATATATTAGATTTATTTCTTCTCTTTTCCTGTAAAAGTTAACCATCTTTAGAAAATATATTTATCCATCAAATTATTTTTTATTCTGTCTTGAAAATCTATTTGGTTTATTTCTCCTCTTTACCCATGCAAGTTAACCATTTTTAGAAAATATATTTATCTATAATATTTTTTCTTATCTCTTGAAAATCTATTTGCTTTATTTCTACTATTTTCTGTTCAATTCCAAAATTTTGGAACCCCTAGAACAACCACTTCCTTCAATGCCTTTCAAGCTTAATGGCATCAGATTCTAGATTTTATGCAAGTTAACAATTTTGAGAAATTATATCTATCTATCATATTGTTTTTTTTATTATCTTTCGAAAATCAATTTGTTGTATTTATCATATTTTCTTGTGCATGTTAACCATTTTTAGAAAATATATTTATCTATCATAATTTTTCTTCTCTCTTGAAATTCTATTTGATTTAATTCTCTTCTTATCCCCATGCAAGCGAATTATTTTTAGAAATTATATTTATGTATCCTATTATTTAACCTCTTCCATGCAAGTTAACCATTTTTGAACATATATTAATCTATCATATTATTTTTTCTTGTCTTTCAAAATCTATTAGATTTATTTATTCTCTTTTTCCGTTCAAGTTAACCATTTTAGAAAATATATTTATCTTTTAAATTATTTTTTCTTCTCTCTTTAAAATCTCTTTGAATTATTTATCGTCTTTCCCCATGCAAGTTGACATTTTTTGTAAAATATATTTATCTATCAAATAATTATTTCTATTCTATATTAAAAATCCATTTGATTTGTTTCTTTTCTTTTTCTGTGCAACTTAACCATTTTTATAAAATATATTTATCTATCATACTATTGATTTCCTTTTCTCTTGAAAATTATTTGATTTATTTGTTCTCTTTTTCAGTGCAAGTTAATTATTTTTAGAAAATATATTTATCTATCATTTTGTTTTTCACATTGACATTTCTCTCAATACATTATTATTCTACTTATCTCAACATTCAATTTTGTAGTGAATTTAATTTTTTTAAAATAAAATTATAAATTAGCACTATCCATTTACTTTCTCTCTACCTTGGTAATGTATTTTTCTGAACATATATATATATATATATATATATATATCTTAATGACTGTATTTCAAGCCGATTAATTATTATTTAAACAATAATGCTAAATACTTTCCAATGATGATTAATCAAGGATGCGAAAAGGTAATACTCTTCAAATTAGAAACAGATATTCCTAGTGTGTTTTTCGAGACCTTCATCAGCTGCTTCACTTGCCTGGAAAGGAATAAAGGCATAAAAATTTAGAGGAGATGTTAACGCTTAACTAATTAAGGAAGAAAAAATGAAAATGAAAATAACAATAGAGACGTAATTCGTAGTTGGCCTTTTGTTTCATGAAGTTGTAGGTATTTATAGATTAGGTGATATTTTTGGGTTGATTGTTAACTTAATTTGAATTTGATTTTTTTAAATTTGAATTTGAATTGATTACGAATTATATAGTGAATGACAAATTAAAAGTTGCCAAATTTGTATAGTAAGATGATGATAATAATAATAATAATAATAATGATAATAATAATAATAATAATAATAATAATAAATGTATCATAATTATCCTGCATCCATCGGAATTATCATAATTATCATATCAGGAATTTATACTAAATGAAATTTGAGTAATATTGATGGATTTTAAAATAATAATATCCTTGAGAATCTTTATCTGGTAAGTTTAAATATGAATTTTGTATATCTCAATTTAAATTCCAGATATGATGCATCAACTATTTAATGCTACAATCATTGCCATATAGTGTAGCCATGATTGAAATTCCAAACTCAAGCCTAATTCCTAATCTTGCAAGCAAAGCACAATAGAGTGTCATGTGTAAAACTGAAGCTCGGTTGCATCGTAGAAGCGACATGTGTAAAACCATGCCTGGAAATCGTGACCGATTTGTATATTATATAGATTAGGGGTTAAGCTTGGATATAACATGGGGTACGTATAGTGATCCAAATTGGGATGACCATGATGTTTAATAAATGTTGGGTGCCAATTTGATGATAAAGACACCTGTAAAGGGAAGAGTCAATTAGTATCAGTTAAGTCGGTTGAAGTTAGTTAAAGGTTAGTTTATGTTTAGAGCAGTTAGAGTAAACTGCATCTCTATATAAAGTGTACTTGTATCAACTCAATACTACTTAGATAAGATTCTATATGACTTTAAGCAATATTTGATGATTGATGGATAGTTTTGATTATTTATGATGTCAAATCAGAATTGAGAAGAATTTGAAGTTTGGAATTAATTTGGATAATTCTAAGGTGAATTATAGTAATTTTCTTTTAAGAGATTTGGAGATATATGGAGAATTGGTGGAAGAAGCCTTTTGGCATTTTAGTTGTTGATGTTGATTAAGTTATAATTAAATTAAAGACGGTCGTAGGATTGGATGTCAGATATATTAAATTCGGATTTTAGAGGGAGGCATAAAACTCTAAGTTGTTTCTAGTGAATATTTGAGTACTTATAGGTTAAAGAAGGATGTTCATAAATATGGCATATAAGTGAAGATGATTTTAGTGCAATTGCTTAGGATTTTATTTTGAGGGAATTCTTAGTACAGTTGCATGCTCCTGATTGTTGATTTATCTGTTTAGCTAGTACCTTAATTTATATTGTGCTTGAGCAATTTTATATTTAATTTAGCTTTATGCTAAACGTAATATTAACTGATTTGGTGTAAGGTTCGAATTCGAGAATCTTACTTGTTTGTAACTTACGCACCAAAGTGTTGGATATAATTTCGGTGCCATTGGGCTCTAGGTATAAGCCTATCGGTACAATCGTTAAGTCATTTAGGGACTTGTGTGAAGTGCATTTGTTTCCAAACTTAGATTCGGGAGGTGTTGGAATGTTATTATTAGTTGGTATCAATTCTCTATTTATTGAATTTATGAATTCACTCATAAGGTTTATCCTTATTTATATTTTGCTAAATCTTGGGCTCGAAGTTAATATGAGACATTGTATTTTGGAATGAAAGGAATAAAATTAATATTGGAAAGTTAAAGACTTTCAAATCTTAGTCTTATGACGATTTTAAATCTATGATTTGTACTTAATTTTCAGTATCAAATGTTAATTTTAACTATTACCATTTAATTAATTTAAGACTAAGTATGCTTTAAATAATTTTAGGTTTAATTATTGAGTTGGTCTTTGAATTATTTGAGAATTTTTAATTAGGTTCCTGAACTAAATTTTTTTTTAATTAGGTCCCTGAACTTATATAAAATTTTCAATTGGGCCCCTAAACTAAAAGGTTTGTAATTGGGAACTTATATAAAATTTTCAATTAGGTCCCTAAAGTAAAAATGTAACTATATAAAATAAAAATTAATAAAATGATAGATGATAAAATTTAGGGGAAAAAAATATTGTTTGACATAATAATAAACTAAAAAAAGATGAATATGAGAGAAAAACTCACTATTTAAAATAGTAATATTAATAATAAAATGAAAAATAAAACTTAGTGAGAAAAATTGTTGTTTAGCATAATAATTAAATAAAAATAGATAAATTTGAAAGACAAAACTTAGTTCTTGCAATGATAATAACAAAATAATGAAATATAAAATTATGCTAGAAAATCCATGTTTTATAATAAAATATTAAGAATTAAACTGATAAATCTCAATTAAAAAAATATAAATAAAATAAAATAAACATCAATTAACAAAAAAGTTATTATTTGAAATAATAAATAAAATAAGCAGATGATTGGTAGGGTCTGGGGTGTCAACCTAGTTTGGATGCATTCCCTTACAGTGATGCCTAAGCATACCGATTTTAATAAAAAATAATAAATAAAATAAAGAATCTAGTTAAGTAAATATCACATCTTAGTTTGATTGTCAATTTTATTTTGAGTTATTTAATTTATTTTATTATTTATTATGTAATTTTATATTTTAATTGAGGTTTTTCTTAAATTATTTTAACATTTCTTAAATAATATTTTTGGTTGCTATGTCTATTGTTATTATTTTAATGTTTTTCCAAATATTAAATATTTGACTCAGTTTAATAACTTAATATTTTGTTATAAAACATGAATTTTCTATCACAATTTCATATTTCATTATTATAATTTTAAGAACTAATTTTTGTCTCACAAATTTATTTATTTCTATTTAATTGTTATGCCAAACAATAGTTTTTTCTCACCAAGTTTTATTTATTTTTATTTAAATAGTAGTTTTTTCTCTCATAGTTTTCTTTTGTCATTTTCTTATTATGCCAAACAATATTAGGTTTTTGAATTTCATCATTTATCTTTTTTTTATTTTATATATTCACCTTTTTACTTTAGGGACCTAATTGAAAATTTTATATAAGTTCATGGACCCAATTGAAAATTTTATATAAGTTCTGGGACCTAATTAGAAATTTTTTTAATCTAGGGATCTAATTGAAAATTCCCAAATAGTTCAAGGACTAACTTAATAATTAATTAATTAAACCTAATAAAAATCAGCACGGGCAAAAAGAAAATAAATAAAAAGAAGATCTAGGCAAACATCAACCAGAAGATGAAGAGAAAGAAGAAGAAGGACACAACAGTCCACGCAACCACCGCTCACCGTCTTGTTCCGTGATGTCAGTAAAACCAGAGTGCACTTTTTTTCTTCACTTTTTTGCGACGTAAGAAAACATGATTAAACCAAACATTGCTGTACACTACTTACTTATTTTTTAAACAAAGCCTTTACAAACAAAGCCTTTACTTATTTGAATTTATAGTATATAGTTTATCATTTTTTTTTTATTCTTCTTAATATATTAATTAAATTTGTCATTTATCCTTAACTAATAAAATAAAATATTAATTATTCTATTTTTTTTTAAACCCTAATAATTTATATAAAAACATACAAATATATTCTTTTATTTCATTTTACATTTATAAAATAGTTCAAACATTAGTTTTATCAAATATTTCAAATCAATTTAATCAAAAAAATTATTTCAAATCAAGTCTACTAGATTATTTGTTATCGACTAACTTATCAACTATCCACTATTTTATTCGTTATCTTTGCAAAGCCTTTATAAATAAGTCAAATCTTAATAAACTTTTTGCATGATACAGGGAGGGTTTCAGTAAAATAACTACTTACCAAAAGAAAAAGAAAATCTTCCAGAAACGTAATCTCAATCTAAAAGCTTTTGAAGATTCCAAACGTGACCGCTGTAAATAAAAAGTTTGAGAAAGCCCGGACGGCAAACTGTGTCGTGTGTATAATATAATTATTGTCCCACCTCTTCTTCCTTCCTCCACTGTCTTTATCTCTCTTATATTATAATCTAACAAATCTTCCTTAAATAGCTTCCAAGTCTCTGTGGTCCAAAACATTTTGAACAAAATGACTTTTCTTTTTGTTGCTAATGCCACATTTTGCCATTAGCCACAGTACGTACAGTGAGTACCTTCTGCCTTGTGTTCTCCCATCCAAAACACAGAGAAGCAAAGTCAGAAGAGTTATGGAGAAACTTTTCTGGGTTGGCATTGCATTTGGACTTGTTTTTAGCAACTGGGTTGTTGTTGTTGATGGGTTTGTAGGATATGAATATCATCATCATGATCACTTCAATGAAACAGAGTTGTCTTTGTTGGAGGCTCATGAAGCATCTTTATCTTTGGTTGGAAGGAATAATCCTTTGCTTGTAGGACTCACCCTTATTCACAGTGCAGCAGCTAAAGGAGCAGGTACAAGCTACTATATATCTTTGTTGCAACCTTTGTTAATTATTTCTCGTCAACTTTTCAGCCTTTGATATGTTTTTCATTTTATGATCAAAATAGCTTTGGTGACTAAGTGCATCATTGAAAAATATATATTTTATTTTGAGTAAATACCTAATTTTGTCCATGAAATTGTGAAATAATATCAACTTGGTCCTTGAAATTATCGAAATTCCAAAAGTGTCCATGAATGATAAGTTAGTATCAATTTGGTCCCTCATTTTACTCACTTAATATCAATCAAGTCCCTGACACTGCAAACTTAAAATCAACTTAATCCATAAGATTTTCAACGGAGGGACTAAGTTGATTACCGTTTTACAATTTCAGGGACTAATTTGGAATTTCGATAATTTCAAGGACCAGATTGATATTACTTCATAATTTCAGGGATCAAATTCAGTGTCTACTCATTTCTTTTAGAATCTAAAAGTGGTTTGTCACGGTGGAAGTTGATTGTGTCCTAGACGAACTTTATGATAAATGGTTCAAATCCTATAATCATTATTTTAGGGAGATTTTTACCTAATCACCTCCAGACCCGATAGTTACTCTCACAGCTTTGTCTTTGGGAATAGCCTGTCAAAGACAAAAAAAAATAAAAAAAAAATAATTAGCGAAATAATCACATACTTTAGATTATAAGCAGTTTTAAACATAAAATAAGTTAATTCAAATATATTAAATAAAAAGTATTTGCTTAATTGTCTTCCTTTACCAGTATGGAAACAGTGCCTTCTCGATTGATTGTTACTTAGCATGCACTTTATCTATTTGACATTTTGTTTTTCATTTCTTTTTTTGAAATTAATTTCTTACAAGTTTTGTTTCTGAAATTTTTATGTATATACTCACATTATTTTCCCCGTTATCCTTGTATGCTATTTAACGCAAATCTTTGATTCTTGTTCTGTGTGGTAATGTCGTTTTTGATTGGTTAATTTGACCAGCTTGTCAAAATATTCTATTTTGTTCCTCTTTATGCCCACTAATTGTTAACTAACTAAAATTATGAACTTCTCTTCACAAAGAAACTTCATTACATTTATGGAAAATCACATTTTTTCTAACAATATTTGAAAATTGTTGCCTTTGCTCTGTCAGTATGCTTGGATGGAACATTACCTGGTTATCATTTGCATCGGGGATATGGATCAGGAGCAAATAGCTGGCTTATTAATTTAGAGGTATCACTTGTAATCTTTCTAATTCTTCTGCTTCATTTTATTTTCTGTAATAAGTTTGTTTACCAAATACAATTGGGGAAATTACACTAGAACTCACCTGATGCATACTTAATTACATTAAATATTTATCTTGTTTAAAAAATTACATCAACATTCTTGAGGTTTATGTTATCATTATACGTACCTTCCCTAAAGAGTGATGATTGAAATTACATTAACTGGAGTTAACCTTAAAAACAAGAGTGGTAATAATTAAACTAATCCTCAAGGGAGGTTAGTGTGATTTCCCTATTACAATATCTCTTGCAACTTCAAAGAACATATAATTAAGGTTGGTTAGTAATTCTTTCTTTTGAACATTAATTATAGAAGAATTTCTTGTAAATGTGTAGTTAGAATCCAGTTTTTTGTGACATGACATAACTGAAAATATTCAGAAATAGAAGTTTTAGAAGCTACTTCCTTGTTGTGCTGTAAAGATTTAGAGTGATGTTCAAGTTAAAATCCTGTGGCAGGGAGGTGGATGGTGTAATAATGTTAGAACATGTGTTTATCGCAAGAAAACACGGCGCGGATCATCAGCATTCATGGAAAAGGAGATACCCTTTACGGGAATACTAAGCAATAATGCTGATGAAAATCCAGGTTTCCATTCAATTGAACTACATGGACCACTCAAATTATGCTCCTCTTCTTGTTGCTATTGGCATTGCCATTTTGCTCATATTATTGTTGCATGTGTTTGCAGATTTTTTCAATTGGAACAGAGTTAAGCTTCGTTATTGTGATGGTGCCTCATTTGCTGGGGATAATGAAGATAAGGTAGAACTTGATATCTTGGTGTTCTTGAAATGATATTTAATTCTACTGTGGTAGCAAGAAGATGAAATAACTAAAAGTGGTATAATGTGTACAATAACACTTGTGACCTGTTCATGGGAGTAAATATGAAGGATTTTAAATTCAATTTACTGTCAATGTAAACCATTTTACACTAAGAGTAAATAAGAAAAGTGCCGCAACATTGTAGTAGCTATGGTTTGGTTGAGTAGGTAAAATGTGAGAATGTTGAAAATAGAGAACAGGTTGAAAATTAGTGAAAATGATGCATTTTATTTTCCACCTTCTCATGTTTCTTGTAAAGTGATTTCGGTTCCAAAATTTCTACCATCAAATTTCCCCCCAACTCAACCACCCTAAAGGATAATACAAGGACCAAGGTACCTCTGCTTAATTTTTATTTTTTCTTTCATAGCTGCATTCTTTTGAATTTTAGTTTTAGCTGGCTTCTTTAAGATTTTGGTGAATATGTTTGCAACACATTGATTTAAACAAGGCCTTAGTTTCCTTTCATTTAACTTTATACTTTCTGTCTTAATGAACTTTGCCAACTTCCTTTTTTATGGTTTTTCTAATTTTTCACATCTATGTTGAGGGTTGACATGCATAACTTGAACTCAAGTGAGGGTTATTCCACAATATTTACTTGCATATGTTGTCTGTTGAGATAGACTGCACAGCTGCAATTCAGAGGACAGCGTATTTGGACAGCTGCAATGGAAGATTTGATGTCAAAGGGAATGCGTTTCGCCAAGCAGGTTGTACATACACATGTATACACACATATAATGCTACTTTGGAGATTACCTTTCTTCTCATGTAATGTACAACTAATTTGCTTCAGGCTCTTCTTTCCGGATGCTCTGCGGGTGGCCTGGCTACTATCATACACTGCGATGAATTTCGAAGTCTCTTCCCAAAGACTACCAAAGTGAAGTGTCTAAGTGATGCTGGATTGTTTCTTGATGCGTAAGTCGCAAACTGAAGTATTTCATTCTTTCAATACCATTTCCATCATCATATATATAGGATCTTTGTTCTTGAATTAGTTCTTAATTGTTATTCCCTTTGGAATTATAGGATTGATGTATCAGGCGGGCATACCCTCAGGAATTTATACAGTGGTGTTGTAGGATTGCAGGTACTACACTGATTATGAGGCTACCATCTGCCAATTTATTTTAGAATGAAAGAAAAAATGTATTGAGAAAGCATTTCATATTTCCTGGTCATCTTGAAAATGACAATTGAACTATATATGGTATGTGGTTCAAGTTCAAAAACTTCATAAGCATAAGATAATGTATGTCAATTATATTAAAACATCATGTTGGAAGTTTCCTGTTTTGGTCATGCATCTTTCAAATGTTTTTTCGCTGAACCTGAGTCGAAACTCATATTGTTAGCAGTTAAATTGAATTTTGAAAACATTTTTATTTAATGATATTAACAGTTTCTAAACCATGCCAATTGCTAAATAGTTTGTATGGTTTGAAAACTTTATCATTTGGCATGGTTTTATAACTTTCATGGCACACTGATAAATATTTGTTTAATCATTGCAGGGAGCGCAGAAGAATCTGCCAAAAATTTGTACTAATCACCTTGATCCCACCTCCGTAATCATCGATTTCTCTTATGCCAAAAATTTAGGAATATCAGTTTCATTTGAAAAAATATGCAGGAAATGGATGTATAATTCTTGTCTGCTCTTCAGTTGAACTTTCATTGACTGATTTTTTACCCCTTGCAGTGCTTCTTTCCTCAGAACTTGATTGCCAAAGTTAAAACCCCACTATTTATTCTTAATACTGCTTATGATTCATGGCAGGTAAATTGTCTGATTTTATCATAACTCGTGATAACTGATAAATCATATTATATGATCTCTGGCAGTAGTGATCATTAAATTAATTGTTGACATTTTAGACTAAACAAATAAATTTTCCATTCATCAGATCCAGTCAAGCTTAGCTCCACCATCAGCAGATCCCCATGGTTATTGGCATGATTGCAGATTAAACCATGCTAGATGTACTAGATCACAAATCCAATTTCTACAAGGTGATATGATGCATGAGAAATTGCATTCATTGGAAGTGGAGAGAGGTCTTTAGTTCAGTTGATTATGACATTTCTCTGTCTCTTTTATGTAGGATTCAGGAACCACATGCTGAATGCTATTAAAGACTTCTCAAGATCAAATCGGAATGGATTGTTTACTAATTCATGTTTTGCTCACTGCCAAACTGAGAGGCAGGATACATGGTTTGCTGACAATTCTCCAGTCATTGAGAATAAGGTGAGTTTGGCACTTTACTAATGCAGTTTCAGCTGAAAATGTGACATTTTGGTATGGTCTTGTTAGGAGGATGAATATTATATAGACCTTATAATATAATTACTAAATGCTATATGATATTGATTCACATGTGGAAATATTCTAGGAAATTGTTGATTTTTTTTTTTTTTTGGGTCCATATACACACATACATATGCATATATAATATATATATTTACACACTCACTTATAGCATCTATTTTCATAATTTGAAACTCCCTTCTTTGATTTGAAGATGTTTATGTCTCTAATAGATGGATATTGACAATATGCAGGCAATTGCAGTGGCTGTTGGAGACTGGTATTTTGACCGAGCAGGTGTTAAGGTCATTGATTGCCCTTACCCTTGTGATAATACGTGTCACCATCTGACTTTTAGATGAGCAAAATTTCATCCATCTCTTTCATTTTTAGGCCTCTTCTAATCCGCAATAGAGGATTATGCTATTCAATTTAAGTTATAGAAAACAATAAAAGCAAATGGTTGCTAAAGAAATGCAATGGGAAGTGTGACCCCTCAACACCTAGTGTTATAAGTGAAATTCATCAGTGTATAATAGTATCTATTTCTGGTGTCCCTTTATACCCAGTGTTATCTATTAGGCATATTGAGTGTGTGGTTTGGATGAACGTTTGATAAAAGTGATTTCGAATGTAATTGATTTTGTAAAATTGATTTTGTTAGAATTAAGTTTGAAGTGAAGTGATTTATGTTTAGATGTTTTTATTTTGAAAGCAAGTTTGATGTAAAACTTAGTGTAAAATTTTCAACTCAACTCAAAAGCTTCTTTTTGTAGCTTCTAGTCAGAATCGCTTCTGGAGGTAAAATCAATTTTACCTGACAGTACTAAAATCATGTTTGACAGAGGGCAGAATCAATTCTGTGTGTTTTCTTCAAACAAAATAAATTTTTGAAACAATTGAGGGCTTCATGGAAGTGGTTGTAATGGTTCAAAGTATGAAACACTACTTCATGATAATCTAAATGAGTAACACATGCTGCAAATGAAACTCAAAGGGAAAATGACCCTTACTGGGGAGGGCTCGACATCAACTCAAAAGGATATATAGGATGGTAATCAGAATGTATCCTATACAGGTTATCCATAATATAATAGCTTCATGAAAAGTATTCCTCCATGAAACTCCAGATAATGCCCTATTAAGCCATTTAGAAATGAAGTCTTGACCACTATGAATCAGCCATGTAAGCTTACTCTAAATAGCATCCAGATCAAGATCCATGTTTCAGCCATGTAAATAGCATAGAAATTTATAAATAGCATATAAATAATCCTCATAATAAAGTTGCCCAACATGGTGAAAAACCGTTAGATTTCCATTAGGAACCACCTTGGTCCGTGTAACCACTTTAGAGCCCAATGACTTTTTTGGAGAATTAAAAACTAGATTACTCAAAAATTTGAACTGGGTTGAAGCCTGGAGGAGTTGCCGTATTGTGTGAGAAATCAATTTTTTTGGCTCTTAGCATAGTACATGATCCTCCAATATCACCGTGTGGAATTTGACATTGGGTAGGAGAATGGTTTTTCAAATTTTTTATTGCAATTTTTTTTTTCTTTTGGGTAGGAACCCACCGTAATTAGAGCATTTGGCTCTTTAGTACGTCCATGAAGTATCCCACAAGCTTAGATCATTTGGACCCGATGTGGGACTAATCTCCGCTCGAGTGCTTAGTCACAGTTAAAGTTCTTCGCTCATTCCCAACAACAAGCACACCCCTAACAACAAGCTCAGCCTACGCAACCAATTGAGTCACATTCATTGGGTTTTTATTGCTAGCTTAGCTAATCCTTTGTGAGGTTTATTGGAAATTTGCATTGAATTAGCATTTTAAAGTGTAAACGTTTGTTGTAGTCAGGAAGTAACCGGATTATCTATCAACTCAAGTAAACTAGAAAATTAGATGAAATTATTGTTATGAACCTTATTTCAAGGTCTTTATTATCACATTGAGACCATCATTATTCAATCATTATTGAAATCATTATATTATCTTTATTATAATTAACAAATTGTTTATTAGTTAACTGTCCTTGCTTTTATATTATATAATATAATGATATAATGATGAAGATACATATATTCTGTTCCTGATATAAGTATATGAATGCAAAGAATTCAAAACAAGCAACTCTCTAAGGTTTGTTTAACCACAATATTAATATAATACGGGAGATCAAATTTGGAATTGCTAAGCCACCACCTCATTATCCTACCCCGGATTTTTGTTCTGTTCCTGTAAACTGATGATTGTTGGTCCCCAGCAAATAGACCCAATAATTGGTTTCACATGCATGGAGATTCTGAACATACAATCACTATTGCCTACAAATTAAACAATGAATAAGCTCGGAAACTGTAAAATGATTGAGAAGACTTATTGAATGAGTATATGCACATGGTCAATGTAATGATATTTAAAAGAAACATCAGCTAACGAATATCCTGAGGATATTGTTTAAGGAATCTAAAATAGAAACTTTATATGACAAATAATGTAATCAATTCATTGAGAAGAAATATACTTAATTTTTTAATAAATAATTATCTTATTTGTATTCCTTAAGACTTAAACAATATTCTTAGGATACTTGTTAACAAAATTATAAAAGAAATGATGGGGATGACTTAGTACCCACGGCTTCAGAATTTTGTCCTTATGCATGAATAAGCAAAACCCAATTCTTAAAAATGTTCCGTTTTCTGCATTATGGGGACCTCTCAAATTAATATGATATAAGAAGCTTACTTTTCTTCGTATTGGCAAGATGGCTTGTAAAACTTGAATCTAATTGAAAAAATGGCATGTTGAAAGGGAAAAGGCGTCACTGTCCCAGCAGCTGAATGCTTTCAAACAAATTGACTTTAGCGGAAAAATTCATAAGTAGGCAGTTAACTGAATGATAGAGAAGTTTTCAACTATCAAATAGGCACCCTATTTTAAAAGTGTGATTATTTAGTAGTTGACAAGTTTGATGTGTGTAGGGATAATCTTTTAAAATCAAGTACATTTTTAAATTATGGCTACTAAAAAAATTTCAAGGAAAAATTATATTGAGCTTTCATGAGGTTTGATTTAGTTATATTTGATACTCCTTTTTTTTTTTTCATTTTATACTAAGAGATATTTCGATCGATAGTTAAAGACCAATTCCTTTCGAGGAGTAGAGATGATTGAAATGAGTTTTGTCTCTTCCAACAAAGTTTTTTTATACACACAAAGGATAACATGCTTACGGAATCCAACTATCTATCAATTGTGTTGGATTTTGTTAGTATATTTGATACTCTTTTATTTTAAGGTTCACCCGATTCTTTTGAATTCATGTTATTACTATAATTATTTTTATATTAAAATTATGCCAACGTTTGGTGAGAAATGCTACTTGAGAATATCAAACTTTGAAGTTTGAAGGATTGTTTCTTTCATTCTTCAGATTTTTGTGCCGGTCATTTCTTCTGTATGTACTACTGGGAAAATTGAAAAACACGGCAACGCTCTGTTTCTTTCTCATGTTGCCATTTCAGCATGAGTAGATGTAGATGCCAACTGAGGGACCCATCGTCTGGCGAAAAGGCTGTAGAGGAATAGGCCCACGACAAATAATCCTACTGTAATTGTTACAACTAAATTTTTTTTTTTTGGGTCGTGTTATCTCTCTTATGTAAATGTGCACACTAATTCCTCTAAATGGGTAATAATATCTTCGTTCCAGTACCCCATTTTGAAGTTCTTAAATGGATCCCATCATTATATATTACTTATTTTTACATTTAATAAATTAAACACCTCATATCTCCATCCCAACAACTCTTAAAAAATTCTTAAATGAACCCCATCAATGATCCCACATTCTTACAATTACAAAGTTATATTATTTTTTTTAATTACTTTTAATTGAAAAAAAAAATCAGGGACCAAGCACAAGCACCTGTTGCTTGTGCAAAACCCCTCCCTATTAAGCACCATTGCACCAATATAAGCGATCCCTCCATTGTTCCAAATTTTATAAGCGTCGATGCTTAAAACATAAGCACCTCACATGTGCAACCGATAAAGATAGCGTAAGGGTGACAAAATTTTCCCTCAAAATGTTTAACATTACTTCATACCCAAGGCTCAGATTCGAACTCAAAACCATTACTTGAGCTGAAAGAAATTCGTGTCATCTCATCCGAATACTCTCGTAAGTGTAATTGTTATTACAACTTTAAAATGGTACAACACGTGCTTACTCCCAACATCAACGAAAGTTGGATAGGATGTTCAAAGTCATTTTTTATCACTGTTGGATTACACACCCAAATCTTTAGTGGAATCACGTCAGTTGATGGTTTTATCTTACGAGGTAACGTTAACCGAAGAAAAGCTGTTAACTGAGTTGTTTTGTGGCCTTCATTGAATTGATCTAGTCGGTGGTGTGACATAAATTTGATGGGTTGTTTTTGCCTCTCTTTCTACAGACTACAATATATGGTTAGGAATTAAAACCATCAACAAACAGTTTTTGATTTCGTGCACTACCGAAAGGCCTTTGAAAGACGTAATTTAATCAATGGAACACAAGAATATTGTACTTTCTTATCTCTTCAGTCGTTAAAGGGGTAAGGGAAGTTAACTCAGGTTCCATGACCTGACCTTAGGCCTTAGCCCCCATTTGATAATTGATACACAACATAGGATAAGGCTTAAAAATATAAAATCTGATAATATAAGAAGTGCGGGATATATGGGCGTGGGCCCATGGACGATCGGTTTAACCCTTAATCCGTACGGGTTAGGACTATACAAAATGTAGGTTCTCATTTAAATGCGAGCATATTTAGGACAGTCCGTTTAACCCACGGTTTATACGGGTTCGGTCCGTAGGTTAACGGACCAACTCTCAAGCCAAAATTATCAATACAAAAGGTAGGTTCATGTATGAATCATATGATGTCGCATGTGCTCGAGTTATTTCCAAGCTTAAATATTTAATTCAACCTGTAAGCATATTAAACCATATGTAAGCCACTAAGCTCATTTGAACTTCTCGGGTTAGTTAAAACTAAATAAATTTTGCACTTATGTTTTTTGTACATCTGAAATTGGACACCCGTATAGACACCGTAGATTGATGTGAGTGTGGGTGTGATAGAGATGTATTGTGTTTTGAGATAGAGTAGTTGTACAGTATGCAATTATGAGTGTGGGCATCATTTAAATGTTCATAATAGTTATACAAATAATATAGCTCTAAATTTTGCAAGTATTACTCTTCCTTATAAATTTTTCCCTATATGCTTTTGGATATTTAGGAACCCCGCTTCTAATATTTTTTAAAAATTATTTATTTAAAAAAAAATCATTTTTTCAATTTCAAATGAGTTCGCAGGCCAGCCCGTTAACCCGTGGGATAGGTGGGCCGGACGCGGACTAGAGAAAATGTAAGTCTGTTAGCTTCGCAGGCCAACCCGGTCTGATCCGTTTAACTTCGGGTAAATGCAGGTTGGGCTTATTGAAACTTGATGGTAGACAAATCACAAATATTATTATAAACAATGCTGTTAAATAAGGGTCCATTTATTTTAGGTGTTTATAGAATTGATTTTGAAATAATTGATTTTAAAAAAAAAAAACCTAATTTTGAAAAATCGAAGTTAAAAAAAAAAAATTAGTGTTTGGTAATGATATTTTAAAAGTGAGTGAGAAGACTTGATTTTTTAAAATTAGTGTTTTACTTAAATTGGTTCTACTTTGGTACTTTTTTTTTTTTTTTTTATATGTAAGTACTTGTTTTTTATATACAGGTTAGAGTACCCCTGATATTCTTCAACTATTTACTTTTTGCTTATAAAATAAAAGAATTGATTTTTTTTAATGATAAAATAAAATTACTTTTGAGATGTAAATTACTTTTTTATATGTGCTTCAATATAATTTTCCTGCTATATAAATATATTAATCAAATTACCTAGAATCAATTCTATTCAATGAAAAAACTAGAAATTCTTGGTTCTCTTAAAATCAATTTTATTTAACCCAGGATCATTTTTTTTAACAGAATTTTGTAAAAAACATCCTCAAATCCTCAAAATTACTTTTACTTCATCTAAAATCAAGCTTGAATGACTTAAAATCTTAAACCAACATGTACTAAACACTACCCAGATGAAAGGTCACAAGTTATGGATCCATAATCACTAAACAGTGCAAGAAGGGGAGATCTGGAACAAGCCTTGTATATTCTGCAGTATGGTAACACAATTGTGTTTAATGAACAAAATGATGAGAAGAAGCTTGTTTGAATCAATCACAAATATTATAATGTACCATAATGCTGATTACTGATATGTTTTTTTGTTTTTGTTTTTGTATCAGACACATTTACAATAATATCAAAATACAATTTAAAAAATAATCAAATTACAGCACACACACCTTGCAGTCAGAACTCACGACAAATTTCTGATCTAGTTCACATTGCAAATGTCGGCATCTTTTTCTTTCTCTTTGCTTGAAGTTTCCACATGTATTGTTGTTAAGTACATACATGCTTTACAAAGTTTGTCCAAAAGCCACTGAAAATCTCTGCATATCTTTGGTGTATATATCTGATTGTTGAAAAGCTGATTGGTGCTGGCTATGGTTCCAACTAGTACTTGAATCATCTGTTATGAAGCCTGTTTCTGGTTTAACCTCATCACTGTAGATACACTGAGAGGTTTGATAATATTGCTGCACTGTGTTCATGTTTCCCACAAAAAATGGGGTGTTAAGAAACTCACAGTCACACCATTTCATGTCTTCTTGTAAGGATGCTACATCTTTGTCATCATCACCCTTTACAGTTGCAGAATCTGTTCCATTGTTGTTACTAAAGGTACATGCTTCCCAGTTCTGAAGAACCCCATCAATATTATTAGAAGATATGGAAGACGGGTTGGTCTTTACATGTGTTGTTGGAGTTGGGAAAAATGTGCTTGACATAGATTGGAGCATAGATGAAGTTATACTAGAATTCAGTTCTGATGACATCATGTGAGAGGAAGTGGAACTTGGTATGTAGCAAAGAGAGGTGTTGGGATTTGCAGTTGAGAGCCCCATGTTGTTGGGTCCATAGAAAGAGAAATATCCTCCAACCATATCAGAAGTTTTGCAAGTAGTGATGGAGCTATTATCTAGGAATAAAAGTTGTTCCTGGTTGGTGCTGCTATTGCTGTTATTGTTGATCTTGGAGTTTGAAGAAACTTCAAGGGGGTATTGTTCTATTGGCATAGATGTTGGTTTTGGTTTTGATGATGGCTCAAACTGAAGACTCATGAGTACCTCATTGGATCCCAATGAGGCTTTCTGATTGGTTTTGTCTGCTGAGGGTGGCTTGTCCTTGTCACTCTGATCAACCTCAGAAAGGGGTTGGTGAGTGTTAGGGTCAATTACTCTTTGCCTAAGCTTCTTTTTGAGGCAGGAATTCCATAGATTTTTTATCTCATTGTCAGTTCTTCCTGGTAACTGAGCTGCAATCTGTGACCACCTGATGATATAGCAGCAAAATTATATTGAAGCTCAAATAAAAAACCATAGAATAAGAATTATGGAGTTGAATTCCCAGCATTCAAAAAATCACAAATTCACGTATTAATGTACCATTGGATCGATCCTAGACTTTTTCAAATATTTTCTGTGATTGATCCAAAACTGTATATTATAATGTGTGGATGCTTGAATCCGTGATATTTTGAATTTACTAAAACTATTTTCAGTAAGATATAAATATAGTTAGTTCCTCAACTGAACTTTAAGTCTATGACAATAGATAACTACCTGTTGCCAAGGACTGCATGGAGTTCAATTATCAAATTCTCTTCCTGCTGTGAGAATGCTCCTCTCTTCAAATCAGGCCTCAGGTAATTTATCCACCTCAATCTGCAGCTCTTTCCACACCTCTGCAAACCTGACATATATAACACACATAGATTGAGAGAATGGAAGGTTAAAATGACTTAATTTTGTGCTTGTATCTTTATATCATGCACTTGTTTCTATACTTCTATATGGATAAAGTGACATATAAAGATAAAATAATAATATATATACCAGCTAGTTTGGGAACAGAACTCCAACATCCATGGCCATGATTGGTGATGTAATTCAAAAGCTTCTCATCTTCATCTGGAGACCAGAGGCCTTTACGAAGCTTCTGTTTATAGCAGCAAGAGTGTCTTCCCATGTGCACTATATAGTCTAATATCTTCAATGCTTTGAAATGTTTCACAGCACAACACAGCTATATGAATGAATTGTAGGGAAGCTTATTGTTTAAGAGGTTTTGACAAATAATTAAAATGGTAGCTTAATAGAGACTTATGAGAGTATCAAATCAGATAGATAATAAAGGAAGGAGCCTTAGAAAAGAGAAAATTGTACACAAGGGGGTTATGGGACAGTGCCATTTTGAATTTATATCTGACTTTCCTCAAGTAGCCTCCTCTACTTTCTTCACGGGACAATCCACATAATAGTTTGGGTCCCACCAGGTGTGTCATCATCATCTTTGGACGGTCCTGATGAAATTTCTCATTTCCATCGGATGGATAAGACCATAGTACCAAAGAAAATCATGTGGTTTGACTTGTATATCAACGTCCCCTGGGAAAGTATTTCTATTTTTTAAAATTGTTTTCATTTGATATGTTTTATTCCGTTTTGTGTAAATTTGGTAGCTAGGGATGGCATCCTAAGGTTATCGTGCAAGGCGCTCTTGGATTTTGGGCTTAACTCAAGTCTACAAAATCGGTTTGTAAGATGAGAATTATCCAACCTTTATAAGCACTACTTAAAACGTATCTCTAGACGATGTGGAACTAAATACACCCCTCATATCCAGCATAATGAAGGTGCTGATGGCTGCAATGAAAGCAGCACAAAGTTGCTATAATTAAGGTGGCTAGGAGCAGACTGTAATCAAGGCAAATTTCCAACACACCCCCTCATGTCGAGCGTGGATGATATAGACAACCCAATAACGGATCTAGAATAGGCTTTGATACTATCTTGAAATTTAGGCTTGGGCCTAACTAACCCCAAAAGCTAGCTTGTAAGGTGAGGGTTGCCCGTTACTTATAAGCACTTTTCAGGCAATATCACTATCCAATGTGAGACTCCAACACCCCCCTCACGTCTAGTATTGGACATCTGGAGCGTGAAATTTGTAGGACTGGACATCTGCGGGTGGCTCAACGGATCTAGGATCAATGACATGCTGGAGCTGCCAGCAGAGGTCCAACCCAGAGGATCGCAAGCAGTCTCATCCAATCACAGCCACTTAATAACTAGCCCTTGTATATTTTTCTACTTTACTTTGAAACACGTAATATCTTGATATTTATCTACATTCACATAAATTAAATATGATCCCAATATTGTCTAAAAGTGTTGTATAAAAAACATTTCTCATAAAACTTCCCAACAACTTCTTATTGTTTTACTTAATTACATGTGAATATATGTCCCATTACATGGGAAGGATATTTTCTTTTGATTTCTCAAGGGCACATCTGCTTTGTTTCCGGTTTCAGTTTCATGTTTTCATTTCCTGTTTTGAAAAATAATTATAAAATTGTCATATTATTTTTATTCTATTTACTGTTTCTAAAAATTTGTACAGGAAACAGTGAAAATAGAAAAAAGTTGTTTTCAGTATTTCCTGTACAAATTTCCGAAAACGGGAAACAAAATGAAAATAAGGTGGCAGTTTTATAATTATTTCTAAAAATAAGAAATGAAAACAGGAAACCGAAAATAAAATAAACATGTCCCAAATTTTCATTGGAAAAAAGTTCTTATCCTCGTAGGACGGTGAATCGAATCTTATTGATAGGCATATGATAATTTTTGCTAAGTAATTGCTACAAAGCTAGCCAGGAACTTTTTCACTTTTCACCGACCTTGGTAGTTATGTACCATGCTACTAATTAATTACACCACATATAATTCTCATCTGTGTTTTTGAAACTTCTCTAGTGTGACGAAATGTCTCCATTCCCATACGACCTTTCTATGCAAAACAATAACTTTGTATGGAATTTCAAGGATTTGGATTATCAAAATTTGGACTTTTCGTAAGTTTATGCATTTAGACAAATTTTAAGAGTGTTTTTATCTTTATTACATCCAGCAAATCTGGCTTAAATCATCTCTTGATAGAATTTTGCCTAACTGTAAAAGAATTTAAGGATTCCCAAATGAAAGGAATCAGAATTTAATTTCAAGGAGTGACTAGGCCTAGAACTCCAATATGAGTAATATAAAGTACAAATAAAACACAAGATATGAGAAAAGTAAATTTCTGTTAGAGAGAAGTAAAGTCTTGAGAGTGGCAAGATGTGCAAACAAAGTATGCTGCATTAAATTAAGGATAAGAGAACCTTCTCTAGGTTCTTTTGTTCCCTTTGGTGATAATACTCAAAGATTTGAAAACTCTATAGCCCTTTCCTTTCTTGGCTAACTTTTCTGCGATCATATTCTTTGGTAGAAAACTGACTTTCTCTTCCTTTTGGGCTTTTTGGGGATGATATTTCAAAATCATGATCGTTTGGAAAAGTTTCATCATTTGGGTACAAATACAAAATAATTACTTTTGACATCTGAGCAAGTTAAGGTCATCTTTCTTCCCATAGGAATTGCTGGGAATTCAACTAACTATCCAAATGATTCATCATTTTTGCAATTTGAAAATTACATGTCATTTTAATTGAATGTGGATTTTTTTCAATTTCAATATTCTGACTTCATACAAACTGTGTGTTTGTGTGGAAAGATATTAAAACCATTATTTTTTAGGTATAGTAATAAAACCATAGTTAATATTAGAAATAAACAACTATATGCAAATGCGACAATTATTACAATAATGCAATTGTCCCTTGCTTATTCAAGCCTGCATTTCAAAAAAAAATAAAAAAATAAAGCAGATAATTTTGGATATATAATTAGTTAACATTTATGAAGCACGGGATTTTTTAAGAACGGCTTATATTAATTTGTATTGGATGATACATTGAGTTACGTGTAAAAGCATCAAATTTAAATTGTTGTGTTATACTATATCTTCATCCATATCATCTAGTATCTATATCAATATCAAAGGTTTTAAATTTCGGTTGCATTTATCATATTTGCAGACAATTATATAAAATACGGCTGATACGATCGTTATATGATTTTCCAGACCTCCAAAACCAAAATGTTATTGTTCAAATTGCGGTCGCAGGCCCTTTTTTTTTTTTTAATTCTATCAATATCCATACATTTTAGATTATCACATTCAAATGAACAAAACTCTATTGCAGCCTGCGATTGATCACTAATATTTGAGCTATTATATGTATAGTTTGATAAAAATATATTCTCTTACAAGGTTATATTAGCCTAAATAAAAAGAAAAAAATGCCTACTGAGAAGATGCACAAATTAAAGTATTACTTGGCATTTTCATCGAGGTGGTAGCTATTGCATATAGACATACAATATAAAATAAGCAAATGATAACGATACGACCATATATACAAGGTTTTCCATTTAAAAAAAAAAAAGAGATTAAAAAAATCTGTGTGTTTGGGGAAGAAAAAGTTCAACGATTTTGGTTAACAGTACCTTTTCCCCTCTCTAGAGACAAACCTCAAAATCATAGAAGAGAGATCTACATGATCAAAAAAATAACCCACTACATGTGTCATTGAATCATTCCAAGAGCTTTCTGACTTTCCTAAAATAAAGTCAATTTTTAACTGCATTCCTTTACCAAAAACTTTTTTTAAACAACTGAATACCATAAGTTGTTAATTATTTTTTTTTTCATTAATGTATTTTTTAAATTTATTTATAGATAAAAAAAAAATCTCAAATATAATTCCACCATTCATTATAGTTGTTGGATTGCTGATAGTTTGACACATTGAGATGTTTCCTTAAATTCAGGGCTCTTGCATGCATGGAGCGGCCATTATCTGAACTTGAGCCTTTCCCTCTTTTTGGATTTGGCTGCTTCAGGAATCCAAAATTCAATAGAAAAATAATATAAGTTAAGGGGGGTTTCCAAATAGTTTGTAAAGATTACTTGCTTGTTTTATCATATATACATATTTAATCATATGTTTGAGAGAGATGAAAATAATTTATAATCTTTTATATTTTTTTTTTTTATAATTTATAGTTTATTTCAATAAAGTTGTCGAAGAAACTTATGAAATAAGTTAAAAAGAATTTATAAAATTATCATAAACTTTCATATGATAAGAACTTATTGAATAAGTGTTTTATTGCAGTTTTCACATAAACCCACTCTAAATCAGTAACTAGTTGTCCTACATGCAAACAGAAGGGCAAGGTCATCAAGCAATAAAATAGTCAATTCCTGCATAAACTTCAATCATTTTGAAACAACAATAAAGGTCTCAGCATGTGTCTAAAGTAATGTGAATTGAACTAAGATTGAAAGGGTGAGCTATGTCTTTTTGGCACATAAACTTTTTTGTTTTCCAGAAAAATTAAGAATAATTACATTTCTTGGAATAGAAGTACTTGAAGGACATTGCACACCCAATAAATTAAACTTTTCCTTTGTCCTTCTGAGATGGCACAAATTGTACACTATTCTCTGCAAGTTATTCATGACACGGAAGCAGCCAAACTAGTTATTTGTCTTGAAGTGCTTAAATTTTTTTTTCCAAAGAAGTTCTGAATTCAAAAGTATCTTCACCTCTCAATAATGAAATTTAAATAATCAGAAATATTAATGTTGATATCTTTATGTGATAGCCTGTCTCTTTGTTCTGACATTGTGAGCTTCCGTGGCCTAATCTATATGTCCTAATTCAGCCATCCAATTGGGCTTTTTTGAATTATAAATTAAGTCCTCAATGGGAAGATGCTTGTAATTAATCTCCATGCTTCATCATGCACTTGTTTGTAAGCTTATCTTATATTTCACATATGAGCTGTTAAACTAAGTCAAACTCCAAAACATTATAAATTGTTTATAACCGACCGGAGTTGGCACATCTGGTCAAGCTTTCCGCTCATACTAGCTTTGACTTGGGTTTGATTCCTAGATATCCCCTGTTAGTAGGTAATATGTAAATTCCATTATAAATCCTCGTTGAGGTTAGTGGTATCATCTGGCTTTGCAAGGAGCCTGCCTTCCCCCAATCTAAACTTTTTTTTTACCCAAAAAAAAAAATTTGTTTATACGCTCCATTACTCTTGCTGCCTCTATACGTCTATAATATATGTTGGCTTCGTTGTACTTTGGATATTCACGTAAAAAATAATTAATCGGTTCATTTAATTAGTGACATGAATGAAAGTTGGTCAGCTACATAATTGAACCAATGTTTTCTATCGTCTTATTCTTCCTTGAAATCAAGGTTATATCTTTGTTTTCTGGGAATCAATCTCTGACTGCAAATGATTGGAACAAATGAAACAACATTATTTTAACAAAAGAAATTGAACTTGCTTTCTTATGAAACGTATAGTGTAGAGGCAAATATTCGTTGCCAGGACAGAGGGGTTGGGTGGTACCTTAATGCTTGTTAGAATAAAATTGTTCAAGAAACACGCATGTCTAGAAGGACTGGATCATGGTATCTATTTATTATTATTATTATTATTATATTATTATTATTATTATTATTATTATTATTATCACTTTTAACTGAGCCTTAGTCACCAAGAGTGCTTTGGATGTGATGATACAAATCTCTTCCAGCTTAATCAGTGGTTTCGAGTATGAATCCAAGTCCTGGGAACGCAACAGGATTAAAATTCTTCGGGGAGAGCTTTGTCTTCTTTATTGTCCTTCCTGACTAGAGGGATTAGTCTTCGTAGTTGTGCGCGGGATTCCCGGGAGAAAAAAAACAAACTAAGCCTCAGTCATAGAAGGTAAGAGCCAATAGATATGTCAAGTTCTCATGAACATCCTTATAATCAGAGGCAGACAGGGGTTGAGACAAATCTAATCCAAAATCACTTGTACATTTTGCTGTATATTTGTCTCACAAGTTGCTGAGCTGGGATTCCTTTGGGAAGGTTGAATTTGTATGGAAATTTTAGTAAATGGAGCCCTTGGTCCCCCAGTTATTCCGCAGTAAAGGAGGACTGCATAAGAAAAAGAATTGTGTGGCATTATTGTCAATTGGAATGTGATATTAGTCTCGATGGACCATACCTACAAATAAAATGAAGCTTATTATTTAGGTCCAATGCATAGTGCCACAACTGAAAGATTAAAGAAGGACTAAAGCTCAACACACACACACACACAAAAGGACTAAAGCCCCCTTTAAATTTTTTTTTTTTGAAATATGCATATTTTTCTTTGAATTCGTCCTGAAAATAATTGATTACTAAAGTTGAAGTAAATAGCAATAATCTTGTCCTTGCTAGAGCCACCTAAGTGATTTAAAAAGCTTAAAGGCTTATAACTATGATGTTGATGGGAAATTAGTGAAGTGAAATTCATGAAGAGAAGTATTTAGAAGATCATAATGGGCATTTGAAATAGAGGGAGACATAATCCCCTTGCCCTTGAAAAATGAAGATGCCTCTGCATTATCCTTAAACAGACAACTAATTGACAAGAAAGAGCAACTGTTATAATTCATTATTTCATGATAAGAGATCACCTTCCTTTGTTTAGTGTAATTGCAAGTTAGTTATATTGAAATATTTGATTAAAATAAGCAACATGGAACTGTGGAAACAGTTATAACCACTTTCAAGTTAAGCTCACTTTGCAAAATTTAGTCTCTGTCAAAGCTCCCACCAAACCATAATTTTGCATAGGCCTAAAGTGAAATGTCTTCCTTGAGAAAGGCCCCAGTAAACCAAAAGATTATTCCAGAAGGCAAAAATGATTTATTGTCATTGAAAATTATTGAAATTAAGCAGCTTGAACACTCTTTCACACTTTATGAATTATTGTGTCTGTCACACATGATTTAGATTAGATTATATCTTCCTTAGTTGGGTAATTAGGAAATTCCTGTGAGTAGAATTTGTGGGCTGCTAGCTCCCACGTTAATTTGTTGGATAATTGAAGCTAGAAAGGTTCACAAAAGCTCCAATATGAGAAGACCTTAAGTTATCCTGGTACATTGGCCCGTTAAGGCCATTTGGAAACACAAGCACATGCATATTTCATATGTTGTAGTTAACAGCAAATTGATTATGTTGTCATGTCAAAGCAATAAGCAATGATGACAGAAACATAATGTCTCCTTCATAACGCTGTTTTCATACATGAAGATTAAGATCCAAATAATACTTCCTCCGGTCCTTATTATAAGAGGTAAATGACTACTTTTTTTTTGTCCAAAATATAAGAGACATGCATATATTTTGACAAATATTAAATGCACATTTCTAATTTTACCCTTATTTATAATAGGGTTTATATTTACGAGACAGTGTAACTTTCAATACAAGTAGGTTTGTTCATTAATTATTGAAGGGTTAAATTTGTAAATTTATATGAATATTAATTACAAATAGCTTATTTCAATGCATTTTCTTGGTCTGTGTGTTTTAGGGTTTTGCCTCTTATATATAGGACCAGAGGGAGTAATTATTAAGTTACACTCTAGAATTCATTCCCCATCAATGCACTTGGGTTAGTATTGGGAAAAAAAACCCAAGTCCCACGTTGATTATAATAGAAACATTTGCCACATATGATTATATTAAATTAAATGAATGAGATGAAATCTAGAAATATATTGGAAGAAGAGACAAAGAGGTGAGAAAGAGATTAGGGAGAGAGAAATAGATGAGAAAAAGAGTAGATTTTTGGTATTGTTTGGTACGAAAGAAAAAGGAAATAAAGAGAAGAGAAATAAATGATATTATTATTTGAATGACAAAAATACCCCTAATTAAAATAAAGTAAATGTATTATAAAAAAATAAAATAAAGTAAGATATATGGGGACAAAAGGAACAACAATTTTCTGGCCCTTTTCTTCGTAGTCTTGAAGAGAAGAGAATCCGTAGCTATTTTTTCTGTCTCGTCTCTCTCACCCACGTACCAAACAAGGGAGATGTGGTATTTCTACGATGTTTCTCTCTTCACTTACTCTCTCGTCCCTAATTCTTCTCTAACAATCAGAGCCTAAGTGTGTATATTGTTGGATCAAGTGTTGGATTTATGAATACAACAGTCCTAGACTTATACAGTGTAGATAAAAAATGCTTGACAACCCAACTTGTTAGTATGCCATGTGTATACTATGAATCCCCTCATATCAGCCCACTAACACGGAACTCAGATCTATTGTAGGGAAAAAAAAAGGCACACATTCACGATTCATTAAGTATGTATATTGTTGGATCAATTTTTGATCAAACACATTTGATGATTGATCCAATTGTGCACGTTTAGTTAATGTGTGAATGTGTTTTATTGATTGCAGGGGATCCATTTTCGCTAACACATTATAGACGCATAGCTATGTGCTTCTCGTTTAAGGAAATAAAATCACACTCTTACTAATAGCCATAATTTTTTATCTAAGGATAAGTTATTAATTCAACCAATGGTATTATCGTAAAGTTGTCACTATAAGAACATAAAGTTGTTCTCTCATTAATAACTACAACTCTTGATCTATTGATAAATGCTTAGTCTAAATTATAATAATTTTGTATTGCCATACAAGTCCATTAGAAAAGCCCTAAACCCCCATCAATTATCAAAAGCTTTGTCTGGTAGAAATGTTCCTTTGTCCCATCCTTGAATAATTATATTTTCACTTTTGCTTTGTAGTGGGAAATGATAGTCAACTTTATTGTTACACTCACATCATTACTATTGTTTTTGGGAGAGAGTTTATGCCTCTACATGAACTATTTGATATTCTTATAGGCATTTGCTTCAGGAAATGAGTCGTCTCAATCAATCTGATTTCAGAACTTGTGTTGAGTTTGGGGAATACTCATCAACATATTTTGATTATTACAAGGGTCTAATCAAACTCAAAAAGGAAGAACTCTCGGGAGAAATAGTGCTGTACATCAGACAACTCGAGATCTAATCATCATCCTTGGACATAGTACATGGTTACTTTACAATGCAACTTAATACATCTGAGCCAACCATAATTTTTATGTCCTCAACATGCTTGTGTACCTTTCTACGCATAATGTCATCATCTTCTTGTTCACATTCTTACATTTCATATTGCTTTCACGCCTTTTCTGGTATTTTACAATCTTAACATATCTTAGTTTTTTTTTTTTTTTTTGGGTACATATCTTCTTAGATTACTTGTACAGTTTTATTTGCAATATTTTACAAAAATGCTACTTGTACACCAGATAATATGTTTAATGGGTGAATAAATCATGGTTAATGATATTTAGATGTATGAATAAGTTGAATGATTAATGTTGTTGGATTTATGGTTAGTAATATATAAAATTTGGTTAATATTATCAAAATCTTCGATGTTCAAATATAATTGTTGTATTTGTAACTACTTATTCGGCAATGTGGAATTTCACGAGGGTGCCTTCTCTGTTGATTCAAATATAATGTCATGGTTTTTTTTTTATTCCTTTATGTAATAGATGGTAAAATATTAAATTAATAAAAAAATTACACAAATACCCATCATGCAAGATTAATTACACTAATAGTCATGTTTTTGTGCACCAAGAGAAGTTGGATCCTAGGTAGACGTATGTCATTTTAGGCATCAACGAGACCAGTTGTCATAGATAGCTCTTTCAACAAATTTAAGTATCGGATTACTAAGTTGGTCAACAAAGACTAACTCCTACCTAAAATTAAAATAAAACAACTTTTCCCCCCCCCCCCCCCCCCCCCCCTTATACACGTTCTTGTTCGTGAAAATATGATATATTTTGGTTTATATTCCAATTGATTTTATTTTTTTTTACTTCCATTAAATTTTTTGAAAAGTGTTTGGCTTTAGTTCTTATCATTAATTCCGTTAAATACTTATGGGGCAAAAGTTTCACTTACTAATGTCATATGTCAATAATTACATTTGTTATGTAAGCACCTAACCAAGACTCACTGACAACAAAGATTAAAACCAAAATATTTGAAAATTTTGAACAAATAAGTAAATAAATAATTAAATCAAAAGTACTATATTTTTCAGAGAAAGTAACATATTATAAGTTTAAGTGATTTCTTTTGTTAGTTGGAAATAGATTAAGATGCTGAAATGAAATCCCATGCCTATTGTCAGTCAAATGTCTACATTTTGCATATATTCCATGCTGAGATTGGTAAGGGCTGTGTGTAAAGCAAAGATGGGTAATTATTCTTTTGGAGACCTTTGTCAAGTTCTTTTGTTCTAAGCGATAGGCTTTAGTCAAGCTGAGTCTATATGGATTCAAAACAAATCAAGGCCTTCCAATCCTGCACGTTCAAGCCCATCTAGACAAAACATCAAAATAAATCTATTTTCGTGGGCTTAACTCTTTTTTTTTTTTTTTACGGTTAAAAAAAAAATCCTTTTTTTTTGGTATATCGTTGAGCTTAACTCTATCCTTACTTTTTGACAAAACAAAATGAGGAGTACCATGAATACATTCTCTAACATCTCTTTCCAACACATTCTCTCATATTGGTTGAGATTCATGTAGCTACCACTATTTTGGAAATGGATGCCACTAAAAGCCCGTTTGTTTAAGATTAAAAAATAATTGATTTTGTTACAAAATAATTTAGTGATTTTTTTTAGAGATTTAAAAAAAAAAGCAGAAGCAGAATTGTGTTTGTTTACAATCATAAAAATCAATTTTTTTTAAAGTAGTTAGTTATGAAAGCTGATTTTTTTTCCAGAAGCAAATCAAAGCTGCTTTTCATTTTAACCTCAAAAATGATTTTTTTTTGCTTCTGATTATTTTCAGAAGCAAAAACAAACACACTAAAAACTTAAAAAAAATTCATTTTATGGTTAAAAAAATGATTTTTTTAACAAAATAAGCAATAACAAACGGGCTCTAATTCATATAGGTCCCACTGAAATTTTGTAGGATCCACATGAGTTTCAACCTATAGTAGTAGGGAGTGTATTGGAAGAGGGTGTTTTGCTTGCAGTTCTCAAATACAATATCCACAAATTTATGCATGATTCATGAATTGAGTTTCAATGATCGCCTTGACTCTTCACGTTTCATGAGTAGGGCTAGCGCATTAGATAAAAGAAAGATTGACTTTCGTTGTGTCTTTCTATTAATGGGAATTTGATGGATTTTTTTTTACCAAAAATCATAAAGCTATATGTAGAACTGGGTACATGGTCCACGGGTTATACAACCAGCATGGGTTAGGATTAGGCTTCCATTTAAACGCAACTATACACGGATCGGTATGATATGTGTAACCTGCGTGTTTAGTTAGTTAAAATGATATGATCGAATTATCAATTTGACCAAGCTCCTTTATCGGAACTTCAACCATCATGAATGATGGATTTAGATCCTCTCCTTTTATCCTCTCATAATTCCTCTCATATTATGAGTAAGAAAGATACAAAACAAATTTGAATGAACTTCACAAATAAAAATAAATTTGTTTTTATATATTTCTTTTTCAGAACATGAGAGAAAATACGAGAGAAAACGTTGGTGCAACTCTCAAATCCTTCTTCCTTAGTCTTACTAATTTTGTCATTCCGTCTCCAGCAAATCAAATGCTTCTCAACCATAGATAATCGTAATCTACTAACATCCGATTTCACAAAATTCAGTACGGCATGCTGGAATAAATGAACAAAACCAACCATTTTACATATAACATTTATCAAATAAATATTCTTTGATAGCACTAAGATGGCCTGCACTATTATTTGGCAATACTTTCTAGCTATTATGATCACACAATACTTTGTTTGCACTACAAAGTACCACGACTTGGTAGTGCACACATGTTAGTAAGAGAGAACTTGGAAACTATGACCTGCACATAGATGCATGTAAAAATTTCTCACATTTTCATGTACGTGGCACAACTTTGCTGTGAAGGGAGACAATATTGCTAATGTTTCTCAGAACAAAAAAAAAATTTATTTCATCAATATAAAGAATCACTATGAAAGATCTGAATGAAACATTTGAATGCATATTGGTAAGATACTGAATTTTTTATGCTAATTGATTGAATAGGTCGCTAGGCGAATGTACAAAAGAGTCATGGCTCCAGAGATAGCAACATACTGTGCAATTTGGTAAGTCCAAAAATTAGGACCCCGATGGTTATTGTGAAGGGTCAACCTCAATGGCTCTCAAGTATCCTCTGTTGTACTCTAGATTGAACTTGCATTAGATGATAAATAAGATAATTTGGACTCACAATTCTGAAAATATGGATTCTTTTATGTGGAGTATCAATCATAACCTGCAAGTACAACTGAATAGTAAGTTTTTCCAATACGGCACTCCTTCACTTTAAATTATTAAAAGATAAAGTTAAAATGAACATGTATTTGTATGGACATGAATAGGGTGATACTTACTAACAAGTAACAACATTTATTAATCAGAGGTTATCTTCTTTTCCGGGATTAACAGCTCCACTGTCATTAGCCTCAGAGGAATGACCACTATTATGTACCAAAGCTGAGTGTTTTGTTGCTTCACACTGGCATAACAAAAACCAACACAAATATTAAAAATTGTATCACTTCCAGAAAATGATTGTGGACACAAATGTTTTAATTAGATGTTCAGAAAACTGATAAAGTGCAGACAAAAGATAATTTGGTGAAAGGAAGGATCAAAAAATGTGCATATTTATCAATAACTGAAAGGGTGGCCCCATGTACGAGGCTCCCACCTGGTTGGTCTAGGGAGGGTAGATGTATGCAGCCTTACCCCACAAGTAATTTCCAGGATTTGAACCCGTGACCTCCAGGTCACAAGGCAACAACCTTATCGTTGCACCAAGCTCACTCTCTATTTACCAACAACTATTATATGATAATTATATTGTCTTCCTGGTGATAAAACTTGCCAAAAATAAACTTTACAAGTTTCAGTCATCATATTAATAGGTAATTATCCAGTCTTATGAACATGGAGGATAAACTTTAAGCATCTTTTTTTAAAGTTCCTGCATTTTTTTTTTCAGTCTCTAATATCAAAAGTGCTCTTAAATTTGTTTTGTTAGATTACACTTGCCTAAAGATGAATTTTATCAGTTATGAAATAACAATTTGACAATCAACAAACAACCTTAAGGAACTTACACACTCATGGATCTTCTTTTAGAAGTAAAAACAGTTCAATAACTAGAATAGTTCAGTAATTGAGAATGGTGATTCAGGAGACCTAGAAAGGCCACACAGACAAATCCACAGTCTCTGAAACGAATTTGAGGCTATTAGGAATTTTTATAAAACTGAATACAATGTCTAGGTATATCCTTCCACAATTGTTGTAATAATTATAAATCACCTTAATAGCATGATTATGTTGAGCCTATATTCCAACAAAAGATAAGTTTCTATCAGGCCACAAGAAATCTGTTAGTAAACAGACCTGGTTAGAAATCTGACATGCTGAATTACAGCCATTGGTGTTTTGCATAACCTGTGAGCACACATTTGGCATTGGATTCTTTAAGCTAGAGGCTGTCGCCGAATCCACAGTTTCCATAAGTCCAGCTGTAGCACATGCCTTTAAGCCTAGAGATGATGAGTTCATAAGAGGCTCTCTTGGGAGAGGAAATAAGGGAGCATGTGGCATTGGCATGGGAAGTCCCTGACTAGGAAGCCCAAACACTTGAGGATTTGATCTTGCCATCCCATGCAAACCAGTGGATCCAAATATTTGTGCAGCAGGGAGATGAGTCCCTTGCATTTGGGGCATCTGAACCATTGGGAATCCGGAAGATCCACCATTGATGTCAGGCATTCTCATTCCACAACCCATTCCCAACCCCATTTGCATGCCAACACCCATAGGTGAAAATGGAGCCATATGTGGTGCATGCATGTGCTGCATTCCCGCAGGTAGCATCATTGTTGGCATGTACAAACCAGCTCCCATTGACATAATCTGCGTAGCATAAATAGATGAGAAAAAAATTCTCACCTTATAAATGGATTATTTATAATCTGAAAAATTAAAATTCAAAGCATGAATGGATAGAGGGAGATGGGGAGAGAAAGAGTACTTGAACTTGAAGTTGAAGTGTTTTAAGATATTCAATTGCCTCATCCAGCATTGAAGCTTTATCCACCTTATGCATGTGAAGTCAGAAAAACCGAAAATAAGTGAGGAATCAAGTATAAAATTAGGATTTAATTTTGATCCATTAATAGTTTAAAGAGTTTTACACTATATTTAACCATATAGTGCTACCTAAAATGATAATTAAAAGCTTCTACTGTAAGTGAAAAATCTTAGCACTTTCCTGTTTATACTGACAATGGGTCAAATTGAAACTGAAAAATAGTTTATGTTCAAGGTATTGAAGTTCTTCTATTTTATTATGAATTTTAGACAGATCATGTTTCATATTCAAGTTGAGGATTGAAATCCTGCAAGACAAAAGCTTTGTTTTGATAAAACATTTCACATTCCTCCAAAGCAAACTATATCTGATTGAAGTTTAAATCCTTAGTGATAACCAAAATTGAAAATTCTATAATCTTATAAAGTTCCTCAAGTGTATCTAGCAAAAATAGAACAGAAAAAGTCAACCTTATTGCAATTTGGTATGAGTTCTTGCAATGCACGCATCTTCTCATTGATCCTATCTCTTCGCCTCTGTATGAATAAATCCCAAAAATCACCAATCATAATCATATAAATCAGAAACAGCATAACATACACTTAAGAGGGAAACTTTATTGTTGCATATTTAGCAGATAGTCTTGCTCACCCTTTCGGATAGATTATGAACTTCAGCAGACCGACTTCTCTTGGATCCCATAGCACCTCGTGCACGAGCTGCCTTTTTAACTCCCACCGATTCTTCCTCAACATCCTGCAAGTTTCAAAATATATATTTATTTAGAGGAACACTATTAAATTAGTAAGGAAAAAAAAATTAAACACATAAGACAGTGTAATTCTAAGACACTAACTTCACTTTGGCACTCATAGTCCTCAGTGTCTCTATTTTTTCTCTTCAAATTTTGATTTTGGTCATCTGAATATCTCTCCGCGCCATTGCCAGAGCAAACAGAGGAAGAGGGTACTACTGGCTCCATTCTTTTTTCAACATCTTCATGTTCTTTAATGTCACTTTCACCAAGAACTAAATTGGAAGTGTGATCAATCTTAGAAACATCTTCTTTGCAAGTAGGGTGAACCTGCTTGGAAACAGCACCATTCTGTTGAAGAGATTTTGGCTCCAATGGCTTCAAATCAACTTTGGATGGTTCTATAACCTGCTGATTGTGAATGGCTGTTTCCTTTGGACATTCGCCACCGGAAACTTTTGTTGATTCAGGAGGATTGCTTCTAGTTGAAGCAGTAGCAGCACCCTTACTCTTATTTCCCATATCAATGTTCTGAAGATTGGCTTTCACTATGGCAGCAGGTCTTGCAAAATGGGAGAAATTCATTATGGTGGAACTATTGCTGGACATAGTTGGATCTTGCTTCTCCGTCTTTAAGCTAGATAAATCACTTGAGGCAGATGGAATCTGAGTGGTTTCTCCACAAGGTGCAATCTGAGTTGCATTACTTGTATTGTTTTCTTTTATATCTGATACTTTATATCTAGCAGATGCAAATGATGTCTGACATTGATGTGATGCATTTTTATGAGTGTCCCTAAATAGCTGATTATAATTACTTCTTTTATCCAATAAGGAAAAATTATTTGAGGCAGAGAGCTCATTCATGGTGACCCCAGATAATTCATGTAAGAAATCAGAACTATAGTCATGTTGCAAAGACTCATCCATTCCATAATTCAACCAAGGTAACACCTCTTCATCTGGCATTCTAATTTCATTCAATCCAGTATCTAAATCCCCAAATTTTACCATCCTCATATTGGTAACATTAGCATTAGCATTAGCATATCCTACATCTTTATCATGACCCTTGGGACTGTGAGATGGTAAGCAGTGAGATGGTAAGCTCTTACAAGTTGGGATCTTTCTAGCTCTGCTAGACTGACCCAGCATTGAAATCTGGCCATTTTCCCAAACCAGCTCAAGGAAATCATTCTGGGGTCTGCATTCAATCCCACAAAGGCAAGGTTAAAACTTAAAAACTAAAAGGGTAACTAAAAATCATATAAATTAAAGATTAAAAACAAAGATCAAATCAGATAAAGCAATTCAAACACACAGTGAATGATGATGATGATGTATTGAACTTACACTGGAGATTGATCAACTGCACATGTGGCGTTCATCTCTTTAGAGTCAAGTTTCCCTTTAGCCATACGGTACAACTCATGCAAAGACATGATGAAATTAATCAAAGGAAGAAGCACTGCTAAAAACTCAGAAACTTTATTAAGAACTGAGCCACTATTGTTGCTTGTGTTCACTAAGGAACCACCTTTGACAACCCCAAATAAGGTTTCAAGACATAGTGATGAGACAATTGAAACAAACGCTATGTGATTTTAAAATAGTAGAAGAAAAAGAGAAACAGTAATAATTATTTGTAAAAAAATCAAAATTAAAATCTTTCTATAAATAGCTAAAGTCCTTATCAGGAAACTAAACTATATAATACAAAATTAGACTAAATTAATAATAGATTAGAGAGCATAAGTCAAACAATAACAAATTGTTTAGTGGCTATATATCATGCATAATCCTAGTCAAGTCAAGTAAACACTTTTAAGACTTAAAAAATATTTGATCTTATTATATAGATTTCTATGGATAACAATAACAGTTATGACACTGATTTTTGGAACTCCAATATCAAATCTGAATTTTCTGAATACCCAGTGAACACTGAACAGTACATGAAATCCTCAAAGGGTATTGAAAAAGGAACAAAATTTCATCCAAATGCATGAGTATTTGAGTGATCATGCATTTGCAGTTCAACACTGGAAGTTGAAGTATGAAAAGTATAATCTTCAGAAACTGGGTATCTCAGTTCGAACAAAAGAGAATTAGAAACCCAAAATTTCAGAAGGAAAAAAAGCTGGCAGAAGCAGTAACACACACGCACGTAAAGTGGGGACACAAGAAAGAGAAATGGAATTGATTCAGGGGTTTTTCTTAAACCCTGGTTAATCAAGTAACCGTGGTTATTTTTGTCTGAGTGGGGCCCATTCATCAATCACTATGCAAAATCTTATACAAAAATCCAACGTTCACCTTCAAAACGAGGCCCACACTCCTCCCAAGGGAGTGAACCACACGCATCTATTAAGGGGTGCCCTAAATAAATGGGTGGGTAGTAGGTTTGCCAATTGCTGAATTGCCAGTGTGGTGTGACCCATAATAATATGAGCAGTGTCTGCGTCCCTATTCTGTGTACTTGGAAAAAGATGGTATCATCATATTAATGTTTCACTCTTTTTCCAATTATTGGTTGGAGAGGTTCATATAAGGTGGGTCTTATATGAAAGTTGTGATATTTGAATATTAAAGTATAGATATCGTATATAATATTATATGTGTTTATTTCTATCTATTACTTACTTTTTATTATTTTTGTATATATGCATCTCAAAAATATATAAAAAATTGCGGTGCCCTATTTCGATGTTCAAAAAACATTCTTGTATATGAAAAGAGAGAGAAGGGACAAGAGAAAGGAAAAGGATGAAACATATTATATAGTTTGAAGTCATGCACTCACAATTTATTTTCATAACTTAATTAACTAAGCTGACTTAAAAGGGACAATCATTTGTATATATATTATTATATCCTTGCAAATTTTGGTAAGGGTTGGGGTTAATAGTTGGTGGTGGCCGGTGGGTGGAGGGTTTTGTGTGTGAGTGCATCTTATAATGCAACACAGCAAAATCATATTCCTATCATAATAACCTGTTTGGATAGTGACCCTTTTTGTATGGATGGGCTTAAGTAATAATCAAATTTATTGTTTAAAAATTGGGGATTGAGGGATTAATAAAGTCATTGACTTATGAATCTCTTTTTCTTAAAGGGGTTTTGAAATGATCTTTAAATGTAGTTATGTAGATAAAGGAATTACCCAAAAGTGTTTGGATGAAATGATACGGATCTCTTCCAACTTTACCAGAGGTCTTGAGTTCGAATCTTGACCCTGGGAATGCAGCAGCGTTAAAACTTTTAAGGGAGAGCTTTACCGTCCTCGTGATCCTATACGGTTCGAGGTATTAGTCTCCGCAGTTACCCGTGGAGAATACCACGAGAAACCAAAAAATGTAGATAAAGGAATAAAGAGATTAGGAAAAGGATAACTAATTGCAGTTCTCTTTCAAGGCCCTTGTCATCAGGCAGAATCTTGGAGATTGCTTACAATATTATAATTAGCATTACATGCAATTCCCTTAATTAAATGTCACTAGAGAGAATGTCGCTACTGCCCTTGGTTTTAAGCAAAGGTAAGTACAACGAGTTGAGTTTTTCCGGGTATGCAATTATTACTTATGTTAGTAGACACCCTGACCATCAATTTCGGGGGAAAATAGATGAATAAAGAGTAGGGACCAGTTGAACAATTTTTTTATAGAAAAGTTGGGATTTAAATTTTTGAAGAGATTGTGTATAAACAAGTCAAGGATGCCTGCCGAAAAGCGATCATTAATATAGAATTGGATTAGGGAACAGGTTAGACACTGGTCAATGAGATAATTAATCAGTAAGATTATTGGATGTGTGATTGACAGCAATAACAGAGCCGTCACTCTGGGATTGAGATCCTCTGTCCCACTTTCTTATTTCATTCTCTATCCTCCAATAATCATAATTTGTCATTTAATAAAATATAATCATAACTCATTAATATTTATGTTGATTCGTAGCTTTTAATTAGTAGGGGACATCTAGACGTCATTTTTTTGGTACTGCAGAATTATACCCACCACTCTGGAAGAGTTTTACTCAACCATCACTAAGGATTGATCTTTCTTTTCCAATGAATTATCTAATAACCAAATTTTACCAATTCTTGAAAACAGTATATGTTCATGCACAGACATTTTTTATCATCATCTTCATAGGGTTGCTTAACTTATGTAAATGATATCTAATAATACAAATATTAATATAAAATAAGTTAGGAAGAAAGCGAAGCAACAAATAATGTGTAACATACAATAAAATGTAGCATTAGTCATTTATTTAGTCCCAATAGGAAGTTCCAAGAACTGAAACATCAAACATCAAACATCAAACATGCACTACGTTCTTCAATTGAATATGGGGTTAGATTTAGATCATTACAGCACCAAGTGGACCCCATCAACCCAGACATGAGACATGGGAAACGTCCACTTGGACCCTTCCTCACTCGGTAAGGGATTTGGTTCCATACATGTGACCCCACATTTTCTTTTTTTCTGGAGCATGTATGCATGTATGTACCACATTATCAGTGAGAGGGACTGAAAGAATGCTGGAGATGATGTGCGGAAAAACTTTGGCGTTGGAGAGATCTTAAAATTGACCAAACAAAGTGATCATCATCAAGATGAATTCAAAGTCTTTATCAGTGGGCGTGGATTTCACGTGCTTGGGTGAAATTCACGTGACTCGTTGTTTCTTTTTATGGCCAGATGTGACTCAATGTTCCGTGGTTACGTTATAGGAAGGTAAACCGATCTCATTCTAACCACGAATTTGATGGATCCAAATTGAATCCATTCCATTTTGGCAATTTAAGTGGACTATCGATTATTTGATTTGTATTATATTTAATTAATATGTTAATTTTAAATATCATTAATTTGAGTATCAGATTCAAGAGTTTTTCCTTAATCAAAATTGACTTACAAAAGCATTATAATGATTATACTAAAAACTCAACTAAGTTGACACGTTAGTTATATCAGATTCAAGAATTTTGAAAATCAATATCATACTGGAGATGGATGATATTAGTTTTGTAGAGAAAACAAATCTGACAAAAGCCATATTGTTCAATTTTGGAAAATGAGGCTCTGGAACAATATTTGGTTAAGGTCTTTCGTGATTGAGCACACATACAATCCAAATCGAATCAATTATTATTATTCAATTAATATATTATTTATTACTAGTTTAAATTATATTTTTTTTGAGGCAAATGGCTTATTGCTTTTGGAATCTATCATTTTTGTGCCTATATAATGAGGCGTCGTTAGTTAGTTAGTTATGATAAACATTACTTCGAAGCACAATGACATTTTGTAGAATTTGTTTGGGTTAAATATGTTTTTAGTCCCTCATTTTTTTACAAAAGTTCGGTTTTAGTCCCCCGTTTGGAAAACATACTTTTTTAGTCCCCCGTTTTCTAAAATATGTCAGAAATGGTCCCTATACTATGCATTTTTAGTCCCTCATTTTTTACAACCACACATTTTTAGTCCCTCATTTTTGAAAAAATTCGATTTTAGTCCCTTATGTTTTTCAAATGGAAGTTTGGTGTAGGGACCATTTCTGACATATTTTAGAAAACGGAGGACTAAAAAAGTATGTTTTCCAAATGGGGGACTAAAATCGAACTTTTGTAAAAATTGAGGGACTAAAAACATATTTAACCCAATTTGTTTTTATTAAAATGCCTTGAGAGCTAAAAGAAGATTGTGAAAAGAAAATGATGATTCCACATTTTATTGTCATATTCACATCTCTTTATATTTGTTGACTTGGTTGGAAGCATTAAGGTATGTAGAAATTGAGATATGGGATAAATCATAACCAAGTAGTAGAAATATACGAATGTATAGGACTAGCATTGTTTGTTGAGCAAATTATATATGATGCAGATTTTTGGGGTTGATGTGCAGTTTTTTTTTATATAGAAAATCATATATCATTTCTTTTCAATAATTTACTCATACACATTTATATACATATCACTTTATATTTTTATAATTTTTAACATTTGGCCGTAGTTAACATTTAACATTAGTCTCATCAATACTAGCCTTACATGCCATCTACTTCATATTCAATGGTTACAAATGAGTAGAGACTTGGGTGCACAATGATAACGTTGCCATAATTAAGATTCACATATGTTTATCCTTGTATTATTCATATTTTCACAATATAAGTGGGTATCTTTATACATTTGATTAAATCAAGGCGGATCCATATTTTTCTCCAATTAGAAACAAGCACACTTTAATTTAGAGGAATCAAATTCATATGAGTTAAGACGATAAACAAGAGACACATTAAGTGCTTGTTTGGTTAGAACTCAAAACTCCGTTTGGACTCTCAAACTCCAGATGCTACAGTAACTGGAGTGTTTGAGAGAAGAATTGAGTCCAAAATAATTGCTTTCTGTGTGGGTAGAATTGATTTTAGTGGAAGCAAGAATTTCTAGTTTTTCCGTTGAAAATATTTGATTCTAAATGTAGGACCCATAATTCTACATATTTACACCTCAAAAGTGATTTCACTTTATCATCCAAACAAAAACAATTCTTCTAAAATCACTTTTAAAATATTATTACTAAACATAAATCAATTTTTTTAACATTGATTTTTTCAAAATCAATTCTATCAAAATCTAAAACAAACTAATCCTAAGCGTTTTGCCGATGAAGTTCTTGTATGAACTTAGAATACTCAAGTTAGATGTATTAAATTAATTACATCATTAATTAATAACTAAATATTATAGTTAATAAATAATTAGTTTGACATAATCAACTATAACTATTAATATGATTGACCTAACTACTTTAAGTTAGATACTCAAGTCAGGTAAGAATTTCTCGTTTTGCAGAAAGCATCCAAATTGTACGGAGCCTATAATGATCGGATAATGCTATTAAATAGATGAGAAATGTTTCCATGACACAAATCTCTGCGCTTACACCGTATAGTGCTGCATAGTGCGGTACTGTAGCTGCACTGTAGTTTTTTTTTTTTTTTTTAAGTTTTAGTTTTTTTTAAAATGTTATTTTATGATAAATAAAAATTTTCGTTAAGTGGTGAATCATGTACAAATATCTGGTGAATTCAGTTCATTATCTGGTGAATGGATTTTTTTGAGAAATAATTTTTTTAGTTAAGTATGTGCAAATATCTGGTGAATGATGTACAAATATCTGGTGAATGGTTTTTTTGAGAAATAAAATTTTTCGTTAAGTGGTGAATCATGTACAAATATCTGGTGATTTCATTTCATTATCTGGTGAATGGGTTTTTTTTGAGAAATAAAATTTTTCGTTAAGTGGTGAATCATGTACAAATATCTGGTGATTTCAGTTCATTATCTGGTGAATGGGTTTTTTTTTAGAAATAAAATTTTTCGTTAAGTGGTGAATCATGTATAAATATCTGGTGAATTCAGTTCATTATCTGGTGAATGGGTTTTTTTGAGAAATAAATTTTTTAGTTAAGTACGTGCAAATATCTGGTGAATCATGTACAAATATCTGGTGAATGGTTTTTTTTTTAGAAATAAAATTTTTCGTTAAGTGGTGAATCATGTACAAATATCTGGTGACTTCAGTTTATTATCTGGTGAATGAGTTTTTTTATAAATAAAATTTTATTTTTTATAATAAAAACTAAAATTTAAAAAAAAAAAAAAAAAAAAAAAAACCTGCTACAGTGCCGCACAGTGCGACACTGCACAGTACCGTGATGCCTCATGCACGTCACATACGATGTAAACCGAATGTGTGTCAAAAGTTATGTCATATTATCACAACTCTAGATAGATTATTACATGAATGATTAAAAGAGGAGGGTGAAGCTGATAATTTATTGAAGTCTTATCAGTGTCGGACCCTAATACAAAGCATGGTATCTCGCTGCTCACTATTTCTGCAGATATTTGTGTCTGCTTCCTTGCAGTCTGCACATGCACATGACCGCTACGCTAGACCCATCTAACATGCACGAATGTTTTTATGACTAAAATCACTAACATGAGCAGGAAGACATTCAGGTTGTGCCATTTCGTGTTTTATTTTCAAATAAATTATATTTACAGTAATTTTATTAGTAGAAATATTTACTTTCCACATTCATAAATTGGAAAAGAATTTTAATTAATTATTATTTATTAATTTTATCCTCGAGCATCCTTAATAATTGGAAATATTTTTTTTAAACATGTATTAAACGCTATCTTAATCATATAGAAGCAGGTTGAACAACCAACTAGCCTACTTTTATAACTGAAAATATGAATTTATAACTGGTTGTTTCAATTATCAATTAATCTTTTAAAATCTTTATTATTGTATAAGTATCATATAACTAATTATAAATAATTTTTTATTTTGGCTTAATTGTACTTTTGATCCCCCAAGTATTATGATTGTGCGATTTTGGTCCCCCAGGTTTCAATTGTGACAATTGGGTCTCCCAGGAATTATGATTGTGCAATTTTAGTCCTCCAAGTTCTAATTGTGCCAATTGGGTCCTCTAGGTATTATGATTATGCAATTTTGGTCCCTAGAATATCACAATTATGTAATTTTTAATGTCAATAGCTTATGTGGCACACGTGGGATCGATTTGACACTTAGTAAGGCCAGCTTGATAGCTTACATGACGTTCATATCTGTCAATTAAAGTGTGAGGTGTCAATTATGCAACATAGGAATGTTGTGTAAGTTGCCAAGCCGATCTCACTAAGTGCCAAATCAGTCTCATGTGTGCCACTAGGCTACTAGCATTTAAAATTGCATAATTATGATATCTGGAGACCAAAATTGCACAATCGTGATACCTAAAGGACCCTATTGGTGCAATTGGAACATGTGAGAGTAAAATTACACAATCACGATATGGGGGACCCAATTGTCATAGTTGAAATCTGATAGACCAAAATCGCACAATCGTGATATTTAGGAGACCAAAAGTGTAACTAAGCCTTTTATTTTTTAATGACTTAACGGTGTTAAGTTAATAGTTGGTCAACATTAAAAATTGGGGTGATGTGTAATTTACGATCATATTTGAGGTTTGTTGGTATTTTGATAAACTTTAAGGTGGTAGAGTGTAATTTACTCAAAATAAAATTATCTCAACTCAGGTGACAGAATTCAACCTAAGACAACTAGAAAGCATCGAGATCATGAAGAAGTAAGTACTAAGTCATAGCATCATATTTTAAAAAGACATAATAAGTATGTGTACTGAATTTATCTATAATAAAAATAAAAATAAAGTGACAAAATCTGAAGGGATTTCCGGAGTTTTCAATTAAGACTAGTGGTGGTTAATCAAAACTAATACCATATGTATGAAATAACAAGCACAATAATTTACTTCTGGGCAGTGTCCAGACGTATACCTATTGTTGCATGTCTTTCAGCAAATGAAAATAATTCTTCTCCTCAGCAGAAAGATTCCATGTCAGTTGCTCTTCTATGTATAGACTATTGTGTTGTTTCTCCAGGTGTGACTCATTAAGATACTGCAAACAATCCTAGGAATAGCCCATTTGATATGCTGGTTACTTACCTATCAAGTTTGAGATATATTTTCAATAAATGGAGACAAGTTGAGAATACATAAGATACGATTACAGATATGCTAGTGTAGTCTAGCAATAATGCAAGTTGATCACATGACGTAGAAGCAGGTTACATAAGACTAACAAATCATATAGTCTGTTCTGTTCATAAAAAATATATATAGAAAATAGCATGACTGCATAGTACCAGGGCTGGTCCTGAGATTTTAATTTTGTATGCCCTAGGCGAACTAAGAAAATAATGCCCTCATAATCAATTGAATTTTGTTTATGCAACATAATGCACCATGTCTTTCTCTTTCATATATAGAGAAGAACAATGTCCACTACGGTACTACCAAGCAATAATAGGAAATAAAGAAATAGAAAGTTCTTTGAAGAAGAATGAAAATCTTCTTTCACCTGATCAGAAGAATAATAGTAATTATAAGGGTCGCAAAATCCAAAAGGGTCACGAGCTTTTCTTCTAAATTGGTACCAATAAAGGTGAAAAGAAAGGGAATAAGCTTTTCTTCGACGGGCAGATATTTCATTTCTAAATTTCAAAAGATTGAGAAAGAAGGAAAGTCAGAGAGATTGAGATATAGAGAGAAAGAAAGAGAATGATAGAATTAGGGAAAAGGAAAAGTCTAAATAGTAAATAAATTAGGAGTGTATCAAATTTTAAAATATATTACATTAAAAAGATATTCTAATACATACATATACATTTGTCATATTTATTCTATCACTCTATTTTTAGTTTTTTGGAATAATTATACTTTATTGGTAAAAAATTAATTATATAAATTTTTATTTAATATCTATATATACTATATAATATTTTACCTCCTATCTGGTGCCCCCAAATAATGGGGTCCTGGGCTGTCTCCCGCCTCAACTGTGTTCAGGGCCACCACTAATGAGTACCTTTACCAAGGAATGTAAGTTGCTTTGTCACTTAGCATATGTAAGGGCGCCATAGGTTGCAGTAGTACTATTATCAGAATTTCCATTTCTTTATTTACGGAAAATGCTACCTATAAGTTGGATTAAGGTAACATATCGAACATTGATAGATGAATGAAGTCGCCAAAGGGAAAAGGTTATCACCGGGTCCGTGTCCATAAAATGATCCTATAAAGCCACATGTAAACTCTTAAACGAGTGGTAATGTTATGATTCTTTCATTAAGTATTATTGAAGCTCAATTTAATACTTAAGTCATAAAGCTTTTCTATATAATGGATTAATCTTTTGAGTTGGGCTCTCCTCTTAGACTTAAGACATAACATTTTCATATTTGCCATACATCGTGATCAACGAACTCAAGACACAGCATTTTTCATAGTTGTGATCGTTTGTGTATGTATTTAGGTGATGTAATTTAGGTTCTTGATTTGGGAGGCATTGTTTAGGGGAAATTGAGCACACTTGTTGGTGCCTGAAGTTAGGGATTTGGATAGCTGATTCTTCTTTGCCATTGAGATCAAATCAACCAAACTTGTCTATTCCTTGCGAAAATAAAAATATAAAATGCAAATCTTATAGCAATATTGGGTTGAGCATAAAAAATGTGAGTTGGGTTAATAAGCAAAAACCTTCCATTCAAAATATGGTTTGGTCCGTTACCATTTTTTTTATGGGCTTTTAGTTTCTTAAAGGCTTGAAAGTTAATCTTGATCTGGTAACTCACCAAAACAAAATCTGAAGCAGGCCCAAGTAACGATGTCCATAACATTGTTCCTTGTGTCATAGGAGCCTTCTTTATTTTATTTTATGTTTAATGGCCAAATGAAAATGAATGAAAAGAATAAATAAAATTCTTAAATCTTCGGTAATTTTACTTTGAAAAACCGTATTCATTTTAAACTAAAAATATACTATTTTAAAATTTAACATGTATATAATAACAAATATTACATGTTATATTCTTCTTGATTTAGTACATCGTATTATATGTAGGGATGTAAATGAGCTGAATTATTTGTGAAATATTTTGTCTCGACTCGTTAAACGCTCGATCAAACTAGTTTATTTAATTAAACAAACAAATCCAAGCTTGAGATTGATCTCGATTATTTAATGAGTCAAGCCCAGACCTTAATGACTCGACATTAAATATTAACGGCTCACGAATAGCTTGTTTAATATATATATATATATATATATATATAATCGAAAATTTAAAATTATATGTCATACTTTCTATATAAAAATATTTTTATATAGTTTTCTAATGATAAATTTTTATAAAATATGTTTTTTATTTGTGAATTAAAACGTGCGATTATAAATTTGTTTTTAAAATAAATAATAAAATAATAAAGTAAACAACTAGCATTTCAATTGTTTTATGTATCCCACTCATTTTCTTTTCTTTTTTTTTTTTCCCTTGGTCAGGTAACTTGTAAGGTTTCTATGATTTTGATCAAATCAAGTTTCCACCTTGAAAGTTATTTTCCCATATCAAGTTAATATTTCTATTTGTGGACTATCATATGATATTAAATTTTTATTAAATACTAAATTAATAAATTTAAAACTTAATTGAAAGAAAATTTTCTTAATTGCAAAAATAATTTAAAAAAAGAGAGAGAGCTAAACAGGGTAAGTTCAAGCTTTACTCTTTTTTAACAAGTCAAACTTAAGTTTTTAGTTAGGCTCATTTAAATAAAAAGTCAAGATTGAGCAATCCATTTTTTCACAAGTTAAACTTAAGCTTTAAATATTCGGCTCGGCTCGGCTTTGTTATATGTGTACGAGAATCTCTCGACCCATATGGCAGAATATTCTAAGAATAATGATATTTTGACACAAAAATGGTGTTCAATATCATATAAAAATACTTTTCAACACTTATTTATTGTTTTTTCTCTCTCATCGTGTATTTCATCACTCCCAAAATACCTCATCAACTATACGATGTCTATACATGATATCAAAATTTATGTTCATATATCATTATTGATATTCGAAATAGAACAGTCACTATTTTTGTACATCAACTTTATGCGTTGGTGCTTTGCACGAGATGAATAAATTAAAGAAAGAGAAAAAAAAAATTACATCTAATATAGAAACGTTAAATTAAAAAAATTCTTGAAAAATAAAAAATAAAATAACTCATTTTTATTCAAGATTGTAAAAGGTAGTATTATTAGCGCGCGCGCCCCCTCTCTCTCTCTCTGCTTTTTTTTGTTACAAATAGTGCAGTTAGCTTATGTTAGAAATAAGCTTAATCGAACTGATTTATTCAAGAGAAATGATATTTTAACAATTAAATTGGACAATAATACAAGACACCATATACATATACAAATTTTGACCAATGAATTAGAAGAAAAGAGACTATAAATATTATTTTAAAGGTTCCACTGTATCTATATACGATGTTGAACAATTTTTAGTTGTCAAAATATCATAACTCTTTATTCAATGATTCCAATTCTTTATTGGTGAAATCAAACTAGGGATGGTAATGGAATGGAATATGGGAGATATTTCTTATTTTCTCCCCGTCCTCAATCCCCGATCCTGTCATGAGGAGTATTTCTCCTCCATTCCCCTCCTCCGATCTCCACAAGGATTTCAAAAAGGCAATTGGTGTAAATTCAAACCCTAATTTTATTCATGTAACACCTATCTTTTTTCAATGCAATCCCCTCTAGATTGTATTAAATTCTATCAACCTCACATTCTTGTTTCCACTATCATGGATGGCGTTTGATGCCCTTTCTATACTTATTTTTGAATTTCGAAATCCTATCTGACAAGCACCACAAGAACATATGTAGGTCTATATATGCATATAAAATTAACAATATACATGTGTGTGTGTGTGTGTGGATGGAGATCAAGTTAATCTAAAAGTAATTTTAGGAGAGTTACTCCAAATCCTCACCCTTCATTTCATTGCAATCCAAAGGAATTAGGTGACCTCTTTAATGAATTAATATAAACCATTAGATCACAATAAAATGAATGGTAAGGACTTGGTGTAACTTTCTTAAATTTACTTTTGGGCACCTTAAGCAAGTGGTCAGGGGTTCGAATTCTGACTCTTGTGTATAGAGAAAACTTGGTGGTGGAGATTAGTCACCGCTAACGATGGTGGATACTTTGGAACCACGTCATAGTTACCAAAAAGATAAAACACTCCTTTATATGATTACCTAAAAAAAAAAAAAATTCCTTTATAACAACGACTTTAGAATTTAAATCTCATGAATGAAATTCATTTGTAGTCATAATATGCTTCAACAACAATAAACCACTTCCACAAATTAAATTTTTTTTTTTATTTTACAGAAAATTTAGGATAAGAGGATGGTACCTCGGTCTAAGGCAGGGAAAATTTTCGGGCTTTATGAGCAATTACAAATGAATCCTCCGATCTCCACAAGGATTTCAAAAAGGCAATTGGTGTAAATTTAAACCCTAATTTTATTCATGTTAACACCTATCTTTTCTTCAATGCAATCCCCTCTAGATTGTATTAAATTCTATCAACCTCACATTCTTGTTTCCACTATCATGGATGGCGTTTGATGCCCTTTCTATACTCATTTTTGAATTTCGAAATCCTATCTGACAAGCACCACAAGAACATATGTAGGTCTATATATGCATATAGAATTAACAATATACATGTGTGTGTGTGTGTGTGTGGATGGAGATCAAGTTAATCTAAGAGTAATTTTAGGAGAGTTACTCCAAATCCTCACCCTTCATTTCATTGCAATCCAAAGGAATTAGGTGACCTCTTTAATGAATTAATGTAAAACATTAGATCACAATAAAATGAATGGTAAGGACTTGGTGTAACTTTCTTAAATTTACTTTTGGGCACCTTAAGCAAGTGGTCAGGGTTTCGAATTCTGACTCTTGTGTATGGAGAAAACTTGGTGGTGGAAATTAGTCACCGCTAACGATGGTGGATACTTCGTACCCATGTCATAGTTACCAAAAAGCTAAAACACTCCTTTATATGATTACCTAAAAAAAAATTCCTTTATAACAACGACTTTATTTGTAGTCATAATACGCTTCAACTACAATAAACCACTTCCACTATTTTATTTTATATTTTTTTTACAGAAATTTAGGATAAGAGGATGGTACCTTGGTTCAAGGCAGGGAAAATCTTCGGGCTTTATGAACAATTACAAATGGATTTATATTTACTTCATACTCAAGAGATTAGTAAAAACTTGAACTTACAGCCTGCCAGATACGTAGGAAACCCTGTTACGCTTCCACTTTTGCTTAGTTAAATAATGTTAGTTTGTCTGCTATGCTCGAGCACCTCATAATGCCAATCATATAATCATATATCATATCACATATATAATATAAAACCATATTATATGATATATTAAATATCATGCCCTAAAATATCGCCATGTGTCAATCCTGCATGTCATAACATTTTTTAGTCTTAAATAAAGCCGTGTGCCAACTTCGTTTCCTAGCTATATTGTTGCCATGTGCCACACAACAATTGTAATTAATTTTGCTGATAAGATCATGTTTACACACCATGGCACACCGCACAACAGTCCTCAGGCCACCATTCCCTTTTGTTTTATTCTTCCATTTAAGCATGAAGCGTTTTTCTCGCTTGTTTTATAAAAAATGTTACGTATTGGCAAACTTCAAAAACAAAGGATTCATTGTCCATCACATGTGAGGTCCATTCCCTTAAGAATTACTCTATACTTTGGAGTGCTGGAAATAAAAATGGAGAAGCTAGCACACGTGGGTCGGTTTCTGACATGGTATGGATAGCTCAACAAAGGAAAGAAGGAAGAGGAGGGATATTTTTTTACTAGTACCCATCTTTATCTATTAGTCTTACTTTTCTCCAATATAGTAAATTATTATTAAAGTTCAAATCTTAATTACGTATTAACCAAACAATTCGGCACAAGTGATTAATATACTACTGTTAAGGACAAATGGTTCGTCCTTTGCACGAGTTTGATCCTTGGCAGCAACAACTGTTGATCAGGCTTTACTTATCTCCCGGCCGCACCCCGGATTAGTCAGGGTCAAAGACTCTGGACACCGGGATGAGGGTCAAAGACTCTGGACCAAAAACAAAATCTTAATTTCGTACTGTTTGATGAAACAAAATTAAAAAGTATATGTAAATGATAAATGGTTTTCACTAGTGTAAATAGATCCTCTTCAATGAGAAAGAACATATTCATTTACACAAGTATAAATCATTTTCATCCAACGATTTAATTAATATTATAGCAAGACATTCAAATGTCAGTAGGATTGTACTTAATTCATTATATAGACTGTGTTTGAAATAAATTTCAATTTAAAATTATTAGATTTTATTCTTGGTGCACTATTGATATTCTCCAACAGATAATCGAATAGTAATCCCTTTCGAGATACGAGATCACCGCAGGGCCGGCCCAAGAGTGAAGCTACTAAAGCCCTAGCTTCAAGCCCACTAGCAAAACAAATTTTTTACTCTTACTTTTTATAAAGCAAAAAGGCCACATATGCTAACAAAAAGCCTAACCTGATCTAAGGAGACTATTTTACTTAAAATAAAAAGACATCACTCAAATTTTGCTTTAGGCCCCACTCGCTCTTGGACGGACATCACCAAAGTGAGTTTTGCCTTTCCGAACAAAACATTTTTATGCACACCTCAAGAATTGAACCTCTGACAATATGTGACTATCTACCAATTATGCTGGACCTTGTTGGTAAAATTATTTGGTTTTATTTGATCTATTCAAAAATTAAATTTTATGTTCGAAAGGTATGAAATGGTTACGTCTTGTGGGTCACAGCTCTTGAGTTGTAAGCGCAATACACAGATTGGGCGTCTCCTCACATCATCTATTGTGAATGTCCCCCTCAATCTTCGTGTGACGCCCTCCCCTTCTAGAAGGTTTCAACATACCGCAGATTAGTCGAGGATTGTCTATGAGGGTCCATCTCAGTCGGCTCCATGGCCACAACTTGGGACTCGAGATCTAGGCTCGTAGCTCGACATCTCGATACCTCGAGCTTGGGTGTCATCCCCTTTATTGGGTCACACTGCTTACCGGGCTTTAGTTTTATTAGGTCAGTAGGGAGCTCTTGTGACGATATTGGGCCTTTGACCAATCTTGACGGGAACACCTACTTAGTTTATCCCATAAGACTTGGTCAACAACTTTAATCATATATTAACACATTATTGGAAATAATTATTTCTCATAATAACCAAGTCAAAATCATGTGTGTGTATATATATATATACATACAACATAAGGTTAGTTTATTGTATAAAAAAAATTTATACTATCAATATATATGTTTGTGATTATATTATAATTTCATCATACATTACCGTATTGAAAGTAATAATGAATTTAGCTATTTTTTTTTTTTTTGACTGAAATAGGATCACTTCATATCATTAAAAGTAGTATCCGAAATACAAGATGGGAGGGAATCAAAAACATGGAAACAAGGCCAGGATGTGGCCACCCTAGCAAGGGAATGAGCAACCACATTTGCTTGTCTCCTAACAAAACTAACCACGTAGTTTGGAAAAAAACCTAAAATGCTCCTACACCAAGAAATAATATTCCCAAACTCAGAGACATCAATAAGTTGAGAATTAACGTTGTTAACCACTGTTTGAGCATCCAGTTCAAATATAACCTTGTCCATGTTCATAGACAAAGCCCAGTTAATGGGATGATATAGAGACCCAACGCCTCTCCTTCTTTCACCGCAAGCTTGAAGGAAGTCCAACCAGACTTTGCACCAACAAAGTGGCCCTCTTCATTACGCATGCACATGCCCTCTTCATATTTTTTAAAAGGAAATGCTAATAAGTACTTTTAGGGTGTTCTTGGGATACCGATTAAGAAATAAAAAATAATAAGATTTTATGGAAAAATGATTTATTTATTAGTTTCAAAAGTTGTTTATGTTAGATTCCAACTTAAAACCCATTGATATTAAGTGGAGTTGCCTAACAAGTATTTAAACTGTACTCCGGGATTTGAGGCAGGCGATGTGAGACTTCCAACACCTCGCCTCCACATATGCCTGTCAGAACAGGTGCTACACAGGAAAATTGTCATAACAGACAATATGCAGGAAGATGGGTTCTGACTCTGATATCATATTAGATTCCAACATAAAATCAATTGATATTAAATAAAAATTTCCAATAGATATTTAAACTGTCTCCTAAGATTTGAGGTTGACAATGTTAGACTTCCAACAATTTATTTAGATTTTCAATAAACTCTTACTTTTTGGCCCTAGTTATCAAGACTTTTTTTTTAACACGTGCCACATAATTCTTTCTCACTTGTTAATCCTCACTCGGTCTTAATCATTCGAACCAAGCCTGAGCTGTCTCTTATTCCGTTGAATCCATTATCCAATGCAAAGCTGTTTTTCTGAAACAAAATTAAAAACATCTTTATGTTATCCAAAGATGAGATAGCACACGCAATTTACGATGTTATATGTTTGTTGAGTAATGATAGGTGATCACTTAAATAGGCTACCTATTTGGGACACCTGATTAATCATATATAAATATTTGGTTAATTCAGTTTATTATATGGTTAATCATGTGTAAATATTTGGTTAATCATGATGACCCATTAATCATATGAAGAACTGAATTAACCAGATATTTGTATGTGATTAACTAAATATTTACATGGTTATGATAAATAAGCCCATTAGCGTGATTCACCATATAATAAACTGAATTAACCAAATATTTATATATGATTAACCAGGTGTCCCAAATGGATGACCTATTTAAGTGTTCACCTATCAATATCATTACTCATGTTTGTTTTGACGCAAATCAGGACATCAGGTTGACAGTGGTAAATCATGTTTCCAGTAATAAAACTAGGACTTTAACAAAAATGTGAAAGCTACTTATGGGAACGTTGCCCTCGTGTAAATGACACGAAAACATACATACACTGAGCATATGCTGCCACTGACGCCAACCGGTAACGCACCAAAGCAATATGAACTATGAAGGAGCTTTCACATTTTGTTTTAAAAATTTACAAACATGCCACCCAAAAACATGATTTCCACTGACGTGTGCTACTTGTATATTTTGGTTTCCCATTTTAGAAAAAATCCTAAACTTATCAAAATATTAGTCGAATTAAGGAAAAAAAATCCTTTCAGGAAATATTTCTCATTTGACCTATATTTAATTGTTATGGATACGTTTGTTCAGATTTTTTTCCATAAAATAAATAAAGTTTCTATAAATAAAAAATAAAAACTTCTGATATTTACATATTTGTTAATTGAGTTTTTACCAAAACCTAGACCTTTTTTTTTTTAAAAGATGATATTAATTTTTATAAAAAAGTTCGAAAAATAATTATTATTTTAAATCACTTTAATATCTTAGAGCCATTTCTTCATGGGTTTAGTTCTAACCAAAATTGAAAAAACAAGCACGAGATACTCGCTTTCATGTACTTGCCATAATAAATCAAAGTTAAAGATTAGCGCGTTTTCTACCAAAAAAGATTAGTGCGTGTTTGTTTCTGCATCTATGTTCAAAGCATCTTTCACGTTTACTGTTCATAAATTACAAGTTTAATTACCATTATAACGTGACTCGGAAAATAAACATGATTTCTGAACACCAAAACAAATACTTTTTAATATTAGGCTTCATTGTATTTTTCGCCTCTCAGCTATTTCAAATGTGCAATTTTGATTCTTTAAAAATTTTAATTATATATTTAGTCCTTTAATTTATTAAATTATGCAAAATCAGTCTAAACAACCAAAAAAAAAAAGGACTAAGCTTAAGAAGGACTGATTTTATATAATTTAACAAATTAGATATTCAAATCTGTAATTAAAATTTTTAAGTGACCAAGATTGACACGGAAGAAAAGAACACTCAAAACTTAATTTTATAATATTATTGTTGCAGCCATGTGGCCCCCTCCATTAATTGGAGTAGATATGTTGTGTACTTCTTCAATCAATTCAATTCATGTCCTATAAATATCACCCACCGTCTTCCACCACGTTGTCATTTAGTAGCAAGATCCTTCTGCAAAATTGAGCAGTTGCAACTTTGAAAGGAAGAAAGAAAGAAAATGGCAGACGACGGCACAGCTACCTGCATTGACATCCTCCTTGCCATCATCCTCCCTCCTCTTGGGGTATTCCTCAAGTTTGGTTGCAAGGTATTGGTTGCAAGGTATTGTGTTCATTTTTCTTCTCTCAAGTGATCAACATATATTATCTTCCCTTTTCCTTTTTAATCATTGTTTGGTTAATTTCTTTTGTATGTCTGCATTTTTTTTATAAGCAAAAATATATTTAAAAGAATATAAAAGATACTCCAACTCGTATGTCTGTGTTACGCAGGTGGAGTTTTGGATCTGTTTAGTGCTCACCATTCTTGGATATATTCCTGGAATTATATATGCTGTCTATGCTCTCACCAAGCAATCATGATATCCCTTTTTGTAAGTCTCACTTTTCCTGGGGTTCTCTATTTATTTTATTTTCTTTTTTTTTTAAATATATTTCACATAGAATTGGGGTATTGTTGTTTTAATTAAATTATATTAACATCTCTGCGCACGTATAAACACAAATGATTTTTTTTTTTTGACTGGATAAACACAAATGATATTAAATATTATATAATAAATAAATAAAATTTATGATTTTGGAGAAATATATGGTATTCTCTATCATATTTATTTCATTTATTTTTTCAAAATCATAGTAGTGAATATCTCCATTTCTTATATTCTCATAAGTAATGGAGGATTGTTTCCCCCAAATAATGAAATTCACAATCTAATCGTTCAGAAGAACACTAGTTATTGGGGGTGGGAACGCCCTATTTTGATGCTTTATTCTTGCTAAATAATTGTGATTAGGTGGTATTTGGCTTCAATTTTTTTGACAAATTTCCTTCAACATAAGGAGTTGGAACTTCTACTCACTACTGGACATCGATGCTTTTGTTGACAGGTGGACATTAAACAGTTGTCAAGGGCCTTCATGTCTTTCAACCCGGATATTTGTGTTTGGAGCGTTTGATCTTTGATGGAAAAAAAGTTATATTACTTTTTTTTTTTGGGTCTTCACAGTATATTAGTGTCAATATTCCTTTTAATGTTTTGTTTTTAAACTTGTACTTTTGTCTTGTATGTGAATGAAAGAAAGTGTGGACCTTGTGGCCTCTAGATATATGGCAGGATTTGAAAGATACCAGCTTAGTTGGTGTTAATAATCTTGTTCATGTGTCTTAGACCTCAATATACTCATTTATGAGAAATGAATTATTTACTTATTACATTCAAATTGATTAATTCGATCTGTTGTTATCATATTCCGTTGTGTTAGAAACTAAACTTGTCTATAATGATCCAGAAGCTTTGAAAAGTCAAAGACTTAGCCCTTAAGGAATTGCCAACTCATAGTGTTTTAATTCAATTTGAACTTCTCTTTTGAAAAGTCAATACTTAGTTATTAAGAATAACAACTCATGCTTAAGAGTTTTAGTTTAATTTGAACTTCTCTTCAATAGTTGACGGTCAAAACAAGGAATTGACCATGGGGCTTATAAATAGGGTATTGGTCACTTTGTTGTTGTATTTTGTTCTTGTGAGAGAATTTCAAAGAGTTATAATAGGGAAGCTCCAACGAGTTCCCTCTCTAAAACTTGTATTTGATCATTAACAAAGGCCAAGCTTTGTGAGTGAAATAGAAATTCTGTTTGTGTTCAAAATCATTTCATAGAATGTTCTTTTCATTCTCTCTATATTCTTCTATCAAGGCAAATTTAGTTGCCAACATCTGGTATCAGAGCCAGGTTGAAACAAGATGGCATTAAGTTCAAGCACGGGAGCAACCCAACTTCAACAAGTGCAATCAACAATTTTCAAGTTTGATGGAAGATCAAACTTTGCTATGTGGAAATGTTTAATGGATCTATGTTTAAAAACTAGTGGCTTTGGAGAAATTTTGGAGAAAGGTTTTGTTGAACCAACAGATGGAGAAAAATCAAAGGCTGATACGAAGCAAGTAGACAAAGATCGTCTACTCAATGAAAAGGCTTTGTTTTTAATATGTCAATCGGTGGAGCTGCCCGTTCTTGAGAAAATTTTCCATGCTAAAACTGCAAAGGAGGCTTGGGAAATTTTGCTCAAAACATATGAAGGAGCTGACCCAGTTAAACGGACAAGGTTGCAAGGCTTAAAACGATAGTTTGAGCTGATGGAACAACGCAAGGATGAAAGTATTCGTGATTATTTTTCACGAATGGATAAGCTGGTCAACGATATGAAGAATAATGGAGTGACATCACGGAGAAAGAAATCATGGAGAAAATCATGCGCACTCTCACAAGTCGATTTGATTACGTGGTAGCAGCAATCGAAGAATCAAAAGATCTCAGCAAAATGACCTTGAATGATTTGCAAGCATCCTTAGAGTCACGTGAAATGCGAATGAATGAAAGGACAAGTGACACAACTGAGCAAGCATTAAAAGCTCAAGCGAATCCCAGAAGTGAAGGATCAATGCAAAGAAGGGTGGATTACAACCAAAGAGGACAAAATTCTAGAGGTAGAGGAAGGTTTCCTAGAACTGACTCAAGCCACGGAACCAAAGGTAATTTTCAAAATAAATCCAATATTCAATGTCACAAATGCAAAAAGTATGGACATTTTCAATCTGAATGCAAATCCCATATTCAGTGCCATAACTGTAATAAGTATGGTCACTATATTCGAGAATGTCATGCTAAAGCTTCAAATAATAGAGAAGGCCATGCTCAAGTTGCAGAAAATGTTGCAGAAAATGAAGATAATATGAAGACGGTGCTAATAACCAGTAACATTGTTGCTGATAAAGATGATAATCAATGGTTGTTAGATACAGGCTGCAGCAATCATCTAAGTGGGAAAAAAGAATTATTTTCTGACTTAGATGAAAGCTTCCAAACCACAGTTAAGCTTGGTGATAATTCAAGACTTGCAGTCTTAGGAAAAGGGAAGATTGCCATCAGATTAAAGGATGGATCTTTGAATTATATTTCCGATGTATTTTATGCACCGGGTATATGTCAAAATATTTTGAGTGTGGGACAGCTAGCTGAAAAAGGCTATGACTTGTGGTTTAACAAAAGAGGTTGCACCATAAATGATTTGGAGATGGGCTTGATAGCAAAGGCAAGCATGTCAAACAACCGACTGTTCCCAATGAATATTAAGTACCATGATTCCTTGTGTTGCACAGCTACAATTGTTGACAATAATTGGCTTTGGCACATGCGGCTTGGACACTTCAACTTTGAAAGCATCAAGTTTCTTGCAAACAAAAAATGGGTTGCAGGCTTGCCGGCTATCAAAGTTCCTGATCAGCTATGCGAAAGTTGTGTTGTGGGTAAAAAGCATCGTGATCCTTTTCCTAAAAGGCGTGCATGGAGAGCTACAAAACCACTTGAGCTGGTGCACTCAGATTTATGTTATGTGGATGTTCCATCCAATGGAGGTAACAGATATTTTATTACTTTCATTGATGACTTTAGTAGGAAGACATGGGTCTACTTCTTGAAAAACAAATCTGATGCTTGTGATATACTTAAGAATTTTATGGCATATGTTGGAAGGAGAAGTGGCTATACTCTTAAAACATTGAGAACTGATAGGGGAACAGAGTACATAGTTTGTGATGATTTCTTGAGAAAGCATGGTGTTAAACATCAAGTAACTGCAAGATACACTCCTCAACAAAATGGAGTGGCAGAAAGGAAGAATAGGACTATCATGGAGATGGTAAGAAGCATGCTACATGGAAAGAAATTGCCCAAGAGTTTTTGGGCAGAAGCAGTGGCTTGTGCAGTCTATATCTTAAATAGATGTCCTGTCAAAAGTGTACGAGATAAAACTCCACAAGAAGCCTGGAGTGGACAAAAGCCCAATCTTGATCACCTGAAAGTTTTTGGTTGCATTGCTTATGCACATGTTCTCGATGAACTAAGGAAGAAACTCGATGATAAGGCAGAAAAATGCATCTTTGTTGGGTACAGTGAAGAAACTAAAGGCTACAAGTTATACAATCCAATTTCTCAAAAGGTAATCATGAGTCGTGATGTTACCTTTGATGAAAATGGAGTGTGGGATTGGTCAGAGAAAGAAAAGGAGTTGTTGCCTGTACCAGTAACCATAAATGAAGAAGTAAATGAAGAAATGTTGAACCACCAGCAAGTACAACAAGTCTTGATGATCCACCACTGCGTCCACGACAAGAACGACGTCCACCTGCTCACTTACAAGATTATGAAGTTGGTAGAGATGATGATCCTGATGATAGGGAGGAAGATGTTACTTATTATGCTTTATTTGCTGATTGTGATCCTGTGACATATGAGGAAGCAGCCAATGATGATCGTTGGATAAAAGCAATGGATGAAGAAATTCGAGCCATAGAAAAGAATAAGACATGGGAGTTAGCAACTCTCCCTGAAGGAAAGAAGCCTATTGGTGTTAAATGGGTATACAAGACAAAGTTCCAACCAAATGGAGAGATCGAACGTTTTAAGGCACGATTAGTGGCAAAAGGGTACAAACAAAAAACATGGAATTGATTACTTTGAAGTATTTGCTCCAGTTGCCAGAATGGATACGGTACATATGATTATTTCTATTGCTGCACAGAATCAGTGGAAAATACTCCAAATGGATGTCAAGTCTGCTTTCTTGAATGGTATACTTGATGAAGAAGTTTACGTTGAGCAACCACCAGGTTATCTAAAACAAGGAGAAGATAAGGTGTACAGGTTGAAGAAAGCACTATATGGATTAAAGCAAGCCCCTAGAGCAGGGTACACTCGTATAGACACATACTTCGTCAACAATGGTTTCCATAGGAGTCCATATGAGCATGCCTTGTATGTCAAAAACAACAAAAATGGAGACATTATTATTGTTTGTTTGTACGTGGATGACTTAGTCTTCACCGGAAACAACTCCAAATGGTTAGCTGAATTCAAGGAGAATATGACTACACAGTTTGAAATGACTGATATGGGCCTGATGTCTTACTTCCTAGGCATTGAGGTTAAACAGATGTGTGAAGGAATTTTTATTTCACAAAAGAAATATGTAGCAGATGTTCTGAAGAAGTTTAAGATGGAAGCTTGCAAACCAATCTTGACACCAGTTGAAGAAAGATTGAAGCTTGAAAAGGAAAGTGGTGGTGACCTTGTCAATCCAACTAATTTCAGAAGATTAGTAGGAAGTCTGAGGTATCTGACAGCAACAAGACCTGACATAGTTTATGGAGTTGGACTCATAAGTAGATTCATGGATTCACCACGACAATCTCATTGGCAAGCAGCAAAGCGGATTTTAAGACATATTAAAGGTACAATTGATGATGGCATCTTTTATTCAAATGCTAACAAGATAGAACTGGTTGGATACATAGATAGCGATTGGGGAGGTGATACTGAAACGCGAAAAAGTACTTCAGGTTATGCTTTTTATTTAGGGTCAAGTGTATTTTCCTGGTCATCAAAGAAACAACAAGTAGTTGCCTTTTCAACACCAGAGGCAGAATATATAGCAGCCACAAACTGTGCAACTCAAGCAGTTTGGTTACGGAAAATGCTAAGTGAATTACAACATCAGCAAGAAGGTCCTACAAGAATATTTTGTGATAATAAATCAACAATTGCTTTGACAAAGAATCCAGTTTTTCATGGTCGCAGCAAACACATCAGCATCAAGCATCACTACATTAGAGACTTGGTTAGAGATAAGGAAATTGTGGTTGAATATTGTTCAACGGAAGACCAAATTGCAGATATCTTTACGAAGCCACTCAAGATCAATTTGTTCTTGAAGTTGAAGAATATGCTCGGAATGATCAAGCCAAGTTTAACGGAGGATGTTAGAAACTAAACTTGTCTACAATGATCCAGAAGCTTTGAAAAGTCAAAGACTTAGCCCTTAAGGAATTGCCAACTCATAGTTAGTGTTTTAATTTAATTTGAACTTCTCTTTTGAAAAGTCATTACTTAGTTATTAAGAATGACAACTCATGCCTAAGAGTTTTAGTTTAATTTGAACTTCTCTTCAATAGTTGACGGTCAAAACAAGGAATTGACCATGGGGCTTATAAACAGGGTATTGGTCACTTTGTTGTTGTATTTTGTTCTTGTGAGAGAATTTCAGAGAATTGTAATAGGGAAGCTCCAACGAGTTCCCTCTCTAAAACTTGTATTTGGTCATTAACAAAGGCCAAGCTTTATGAGTGAAATAGAAATTCTGTTTATGTTCAAAATCATTTCATAGAGTGTTCTTTTCATTCTCTCCATATTCTTCTATCAAGGCAAATTTAGTTGCCAACACGTTGGCAGCGTCGGAATATATTGGATTTTTTTATAAAAAAATCCGTTTACAAGTTCGAGAGCGTTTTTGTTAAGCTATGAGACATTCGTTCATCACGGGCAGGGTTGCTAAAATAGCGAGCTTTATCGTACGAGTTTTCAGAACCTGGACGATCACGATACTGTACGAAACTTGTAGATGTGAGATCGTAGTAGGATCGATGAGATAGATCGCAAAATCGTGTGTTCTTACGTGGTTTACGTTTTCATTTTCAAGTGAACCCATACCCAGAAAATACCCACTTTATCTCCATTTATTTTATTTTATTGTTTATTTGATCTGTTGAAGGTTGCCGCTCTAGACTGGACTGGTAGTGGTAGGCGCCGATTCTCGGTAGGGAAGAACAAGAAGGTCGCAGCGTCAGTGTTCTTTATAGATGGTACTAGAGAAAAACCATTTAATCCCTTATCACATCTCTTATTGCATTCCTTTAGACATTGGCTCAGTTTGGTTATCAGTTGTGTTATTCTAATAGACCAAGAATCCCATGAATTATCAAAACTCTAATTATCCTAATCTCAATTGGTACGTTGAATGATAAGTTCCCTTAATAAATTGAAACTTAATTTCTTAGTGAATCAATCCTACCAAACCTTATACCTCATTAATTACCGTAATTTCTTAGGTCTAATTAACAAGGTAAGATGATAAAAACTATATGGAATTTGTGAAAGACCCACATTAATCAAGTTACTTATTACTATATTAACCCAATTAATGGTAATATTTATAAGAGGCGTATTCACATATCACCCTTCCTAGCATATACATCATATACATGAACCTTCAAAAACACATGAATGATAACCAAACATTCAAATGTCAATAAGCAAAGTAAACATTACGTCAACAAAACCAATTGTTCATAAGATAAACAGAGAGTCAATTAAATATCATTATAAAAGGATTATACCAAAACCTTAGTAAAAAGAATTTAGCTAGACGTACTAAACCCTAAAATAAATAAAAGATAGAGAAAGAGAGAAGAGAAAACTCCATTAAAATAAAAATGATTCCAGCAATGCCCTAGTTTGGCGGTTGGCAGCACCGTTTCCAGGCTGCTGCTGTCTATCTCTACGAACCCTATCCACGCTGCTGGCTCTCTTCCTCTCGCTGAAGCCACCCTTTCCTTTCTTTTTATCTCAAGTTGTGTTTTCTTCTAACTTTTTATTTGCCGAGTCCTGTACGTGAGTGACTTCAATTGCTTTTTTTCTTCTTAAAAATGCTTCACATACGTGGCCTTGCAGCAAGCCTCCTCACGTGGCTTCATTTTCTTTCCAATACAAATCCAAATTGGGTTGTCTTTTACTTACCCAGAATTAACATTTGCTTTACGTGGGCTTCTTCAATTACTCAAGTCCAATTTCATCTTTTCCTACTTGGTGCAGGAACTTACTTGCATTTTTGTGTGAATTGGATCCTTCCTTTTGTCATGGTTTCACTTTCACACCATTTATTACTACAAAATAAGTAAGTAAAAATATTATTACATTGACTCTAGAAAGATAAAATTAAACTAAAATATGTAAAACACTATTAAGAACAACTTAGGGACAAAACTCAATCAATTAACATAATTGGGAGCAAAAATCCATTCAATAAGCACTAAAAAATCTCAAGATCTAACGGATTATCAGATTACAGCTATGAATTTGGGCTGGCCCACATTGGATCAACATATTTTCGGGTCAGATCAGGTTGGACCAATTTAAGTATTGGCTACTAATTTACCAACCCATCTCAGTCATATGCGGGCTAAAGGCCAAACGAGCTAGCCCATGGGCTAATACATTTTAATAAAGATTAAAAATTATATATTTTTAAATTAATATCATAAAATTCACTAGGTTATAAATTTAAACTTCATTTTGTTAAAAAAAATTATTTTCTATTCTTTTTTTTTTGTAAAGAAAAAAATTATTTTCTATTCTTTAATATTAAGAGATAAACTTAAAACATGTATATTATATATTATTACAAATATTAATGTGTTAAGTTACGTAATTAACGACGAGCAACGAAACAAGCAGCATGGATAGAAAAGTATATGAGTGTTGTGTATTTAATTTATTTCAAAAAATTTACATTAGAATCTTGAAGGAAAGAAAAAGTTAAAGGTTTTAATTCTCTTTTATTGTCATTAAAGTCCATTAATATTTCCTTATCTTTACTTTATTTAATATATTTAATTAAAATATTTTGAATATAAATGAGTTAACATGCATATTTTATTTAATTATAAAGATTGCACATATAAAGATTGCACTAAAATATATATGTGCAATCATTAATTGTATTGAATGAAAATATTTGTTTACAATAGAAACGTGATCAACTCGCCATTTGATAGAAAAAGAAAACGTGCAGAATGTAACACTCCGCTTTTCGTATAAAGGCTATAAGTGCTTATTTACGCTTTATATATGTTGTATGTGGTGTTAGCCTCTTAGAAATACGCCCTAGGAATGTTAAAATGGGGTTAAGTGGGATTTTGAGGTGAAAAGTCCCTTTCTGGTACATGAGTACGGTCGTTCTCATGTTGACCCCATGCTTGTTGGAGTGATCAGTGGCTGCTTAGGCCACGAGCACGGCCGTGCTCAAGGGGAGCACGGTTGTGTCGGAAATCTGATTTTTTGACGAACATAGTGTAGACCCCGTGCTCAAGTCCTGACCTTATAAATAGAAGGGTTTTAGAGAGGGTTACGAGTACAACCCTCATTTTGGCACTTTTAGCCCCTCTTCCCCCTCTTCCTTTTGAACCCATCAAGTTCTTGGAGTTCTTGCATTGTTTGGGAGAGGAGTTGCTCGTTAGTGACAATTAAAGATAATGTAATTATCCCTATGTTAATCACTTTTCCTAATTCTTGGATTTAGAGGTTAATTGGTTATCCCTTTTGTGTTTGGCCAATGCTTGAGGAATTCGTCGAGCCGCTCGAGGGAACCAGAGCAGAATTGCTTACGCTTGGTAAAAGGTTTAGATCTTTATACCATGTATGGGGAGAAGGATAATATGAACATGTAGGCACTAGGGGTAGCGTAAGATGAAGGGTTAACCCATGACCCCATTGTTTGCTATTTGCCTAAATGTCTGGTATTGCTATATGTTTATCTATGTTCTATATTTGCCTAAATGAATGTTTGATGATGATGTTGCCATGCCTTGAATGTTTGAATGGTTGTTGACGTTGTTAATAACAACGTTAACGTTAATAAGACATTAAAATATGTTGATAAAGATGAATGAAATTAAGGGATGGTTCCCAATTGTTCATAAGACATGAACCGTAGTAATGAGAGGCAAGGTTATTGCTCAAATGTATGGTCAAGACCTTAGGATTGATCCATAAGCGTTTTAGGGACATTAATGATGAAACAGGAATTAACGGATTAATTCTCAATAATTATAAGACAAGAAGATTAAATGAGAGTAACAAGTTAACGATTGATGATTAGTTAAAAGCCAATATGATTGATCTTTGAATGCCCTAGGAAGCTTAGCAAGGGTTTTCCAACCCTTTCTGCCCAGAAACAGTACGGCCATGCTCCAGTAAGCACGGTCGTGTTCAATAGACAGCACGCTCATGCCTAACTTAAAAGTAAGCACGCTCGTGATAAGGGAAGCACGACCGTGCTCCCCTAAACAGAACAAAAGTTAAGACATAAACAAGAGTGGTTTCACCCAAATTATTCCCTATGATTAAAAAAGACACCAATTGAAGTAAAGACAAGCTAGATAATTTAATGAAGATTTAACAAAGATAATTAAACACAAATTGTTGAGATGGTTAAGCCGGTAATGATGGGTTACCGCATGTTGTTATACTTTGGTGCTTATTAGCCAAAGTAGCCTCAATGCTTATTGGTCGAGGTGTTGTTGATGTTGAACTTGGGGCTTATTGGCCAAGGGGGCCTTGATGCTTATTGGTCAAGGTGTTGATGGTGATAAAACTTGGGTGCTTATTGGCCCAAGCGGAGATGGTGGTTGCTTGTTTGTTGATGTTGTTGCTCATGCATTCACGTATTGGAGTTGTTAGTGGGGGAGGTCGTTCAAGAGTAAGGTGAATCGTTGCCCCCCATGGTGGTGCATCCTAGTGTACGGTGCGTCGGCTATCCAAGGGGTTCACCCATGGTTTAGTGAACTTCCGGTGTTGGTTCTTATTAGCCAATGTGGATATGTAACTCAGACGTTGTCTTCCTTAGGTAGATTGGATCCACATGCATAACGGAGTAGTGGAGTAGTACTGCACCCCATAGCATACATTTGTTGAAATGATGTGAATGACATAATATGTTAATTGGTGTTATGCTATGATACACCACGTTTATAAGTGATGTATGCTCATCTTGCTAACTGCTTCCTTGCCGTTGTGTTTTATACATGTTTCTTACTCCCCATCTTTGTTGTTTGCTTTGTATGTACCTTTTGTCATGCAGAGGATCGTAAGCAGCCAGTTGAGGAGTGACTCTGATGAGCCGCTTACTTGTAGTCTAGGATTTCCCTTTTGTTTAGTTTTGTCTATCCGATGGATTTCCTGATTTTTGGTTACCAACTCTGTAATGTGACATCGAGTTGGGTTTATGTTTCATGTTATGTTTCTTTTGTTTATGTGTTATTTTTATTTTCCTCGTTGAGATGTTTTGTTCATGTGGTATCTTCTACCCATGGTTTTATTATTATGAAATAATATGCATGTGTTTCCTTTTATTTTTTTAAAATTTATTTCTTTTATCTCTTTATGATGTTTAAAATGCATGCGGGCTAGAGGGTGTCACATTTAGTGGTATCAGAGCGGGTCTGTCCTATCATGTCGTAGTATGAGTCTGTTATAAGTCTTCTGTGTGCTCTTGCTTGGATTGTCTATATTTATTATAGGCAATAATGTGTAGTTTTAAGAGCCCGTAGCTTTTCCTGCTTAAGTTCTCTGTATTTAATAGTTTCCTTGGACAAGTGCTTGAACCAATGGCAGGAAGAGGTAGGAATGATCAGGCTATAGCTGATGCTTTGGCACTGCTTGCCAATGCTATAGGACAGAACCAGAACAACAATAATGGAGGACCAGCTGAGTTTAGGGGTCTAGATAAGTTCTAGCGAAACAACCCACCCTTATTCAAGGAAGCTTATGACCCTGAAGGTGCTCTTTTGTGGATGCGTGAGATCGAGAAGATCTTTCGGGCTATGGCATGCAACGACATTCAGAAGGTCATATTTGGGAATTTCATGCTGACAGAGGAAGTTGAGCATTTTTGGGAGAATTGTCGCCATCGTATGGAAGCTGAAGGTACAATGGTTACTTGGAATGCCTTCAAGGACAAGTTCTTGGAGAAGTATTTTCCAGCTGACATCCGCGACAATAAGGAGATGGAGTTCTTAGCTTTGAAGCAGGGGAATATGTCCATGGAAGAGGATGCTACGAGGTTCGAGGAGCTTGCTCGTTATTACACGCTCTATCAGATTGTGAATGACGATCACTCCAAGTGTGTGAAGTTCGAGGATAGTCTGAGTCCAGGGATCAAGCAAGCCATCAGTTATCTGGTGATTCGTGTCTTCCTGGTTTTGGTGAACAAGTGTGAACAAGTGTAGGATCTTTGATGATGCCTACAAATCCAGAGTGGCAAACTATAGGAGTTCGGATGCTCAGGGCAACAGGAAGAATGATCAGAAATATAAGGGAAAGCAGCGTCTAGCTCCAGTCGGCCGGGACTTCAAGCAGAGTGGCAAAAATCCATAGTTCTCTTCAAGCAAGTGTAGGAGTTAGGATTCTTCTGCTCCTAGACCCATCAGATGCAGCAAGGGCAGACAGGATCATTTAACCACTCAATGCAAGGAGACTGATTTCATCTGCTTCAAGTGTGGCAAATCTGGCCACATCAGCCGAGAGTGTGGAGGAACCCAGTCAGAACCGCAGAGTGCTAGCAAGAATCAGAGTTCCCAAGCCAATTGACTGAAGACCAGTGGAAGAGTCTTTACTCTTAGTGGAGCTGAGGCCTCCGAGTCCGAGGACTTGATTCAAGGTATGTGCCTTATCGATGGAACTCCTTTAGTTTTTTGTTTGATTCGGGTGCGACTCACTCGTTTATATCACATGATTTTGTCAAGAACCTTAAGTTGCCTGTGACCCTTCTTGATTATGATTTAATTATTGCTACACCCACAAATAAACCTGTTCTTGCTTCACACGCATGCAAGAATTGTCTCATTACCATTGACGGTAGAAATTTCATAGCTTATCTTGTATGCTTACCCCCTGAAAAAACTTGATGTTATTCTTGGAATGGATTGGTTATCTTCCGACCATGTCTTCTTAAACTGTTTTGACAAAACCATTGTTTTTGGAACTCCTGTGGAGTCTAAGGATCCAAGATTTCTCTGTGCAAGCCAAGTTAAGGCTTCTATGAAAGAAGAGGCCCAAGTTTACATGATGTTGTCTTCCCTGGAAGTAGAGAGAAAACCTAACGTTGAGAATGTGCCAGTAGTGAGAGAGTTTCCGGAAGTGTTCCCGGGAGATGTTTATAACTTACCCCCTGAGAGAGATGTGGAGTTTACTATAGACTTACTGTCGAGAACGAGACCCATATCCATAGCACCTTATAGGATGTCTCCTCTAGAACTAATTGAGTTGAAGAAACAGTTGGAGGAACTGATTCAAAAGCAGTTCATTAGGCCCAGCATGTCCCCATGGGGAGTGCCGGTGTTGTTGGTGAAGAAGTTGGATGGCAGTATGAGGTTGTGTGTCGACTATCGACAACTGAACAAAGTGACCGTTAAGAATAGGTATCCCTCCCTAGGATTGATGACCTTATGGACCAGTTGATAGGAGCATGTGTCTTCTCCAATATGTTGAGACCTCATAAGTCTAAAACACATTCAAAGTGTAAATCCTCTATGTTTTGATGATTCCAAATAGTTCAAGTATGGAAATATTGGACCAAATGAAATTACTGATATATTTGATAAGTGTGCAGGAAAATAGACTTGAGGTCACTCGTCTAATTTTGACCCGTCTACTGTTTAGAAGCTCAGCAGTGACTCGTCTAAGTTTCCACTCGTCTAAAAAGTTAGTCAAAGAAAGTCAATGCTCAAGAAAGACCAAGTTCACTTGATGACATGGCAAGAAGCATGCGTCTAAGTTTAGCTCAGCTGACCACCCGTCTAACTTTGGAATACGCATTCACCCGTCTAACTTTGGAACAAGCCAGGACCCGTCTAAGCTTTAGAACAAGCTTTCACCCGTCTAAGTTTTGGATGACTTTCACCCGTCTAAGAATTCTCATTACTGACACCAAGTCAGTATGTCAGAAATCAAGTCCAAGTCACCATATTCAAATTATATGCCATTCTTGAGGATCTCGAAGACCTCTGGACAATAGCTCGAAGGACAAAGAATAAAGAACATTGTTTCAAGGTTTTAAGGAATAAACACGCTATCTCTGCACCACTGCAGTAACCTTTTGCCTATTCTAGTACAAAGTAAAAAGTACTTTATGGAAAAGTAAACTGATGTTGCACTGAAAGAGGAAAGCTCTCTGCAACAAGTACAAGAAGCCTGCTGCCATATACTCTGAAAGAACAGCTGCTCAGTTTAAAGTGTACTCTTGGACACTCTTGACAATGCCCAACGTTTTCAAGCATTTATTGAATATTCAGAACGACTCTTTGGCATTAAATGGTGTCTCAGAAAGCTCAAAGTCAGAAGCAAACACTTTTTGAAGCTGTGTCAAAACGGATCTCTTGATTGAAGCCTTTAAATAGATCAAACAATGAAGATGAAGCCAAGAAGTTGAATATCAAAAGAACTCTGCACAGAAGCATTTACTCTCTTCATTAACTTCTTCATTCCTTCATTGAATACACATTCAATCATTTGATATAAATTCGCAGTCTTTCATACTTCATATTTATTCCACTCTCTGAGTGTGATCTGAAAGACTTGCAAGTTGTATTAACTACACAACTTTTTATCTCTTACTGTTTTTGAGCCTGAATAGGCTAGGTGAGAAAAGAATACTTGTTTGAGTGTTGAGCCTGAAGAGGCTAGGTGTGCAAAGAATACTTGTACTGTAATTTACTCAGTTATAGTGGAAACTTGGTGCTGCCAAGAAACTGGACGTAGCCCTGTGGATTTTGGGGTGAACCAGTATAAATCTCCTGAGTGATATCTCTACTCCCTTTATCTTTTAATTTACTTAAAATATTATTTCTGTTCTAGCTTTTAACTTGGGGAGTTAACACTGTGATTATCAAACTCTCTTAAAACCTTTTCTGTTTGTGTGTGTGTCATTCTGTTTTAAATATTAGACGTGTCACTCGTCTAAACCTCTCTTATTCAAATCTTGCTTGCTGTGCCTGCGAAAATCTTTTTAAGTAACCGAAAAAGTTGGTAAACACAATTCAACCCCCCTTCTTGTGTTCACTTTGGTTATTTCACAATATAGATTTGAGGTCAGGATACCATCAAATTCGGGTTAAGTCCGATGACATCCCAAAGACTGTATTTATAACGCGTTATTGTCACTACAAGTACTTGGTTATGCCCTTTGGTGTGACTAATGCTCCTGCTGTGTTCATGGATTATATGAACAAGACCTTTCACCCTTACTTGGATAAGTTTATAGTGGTTTTCATAGATGACATCTTAGTGTACTCCAAGACCAAGGAGGAACTTGAGGAACACTCGAGGGTTGTCTTCCAGACCCTTAAGGAGAAGCAGTTGTATGCTAAGTTGTCTAAGTGCGAGTTTTGGCTAGAGGATGTGAGTTTCTTAGGACATGTCATCTCTAAAGGAGGGATAGCCGTGGATCCGGCTAAGGTAGAGACTATGCTCCACTGGGAAGCTCAAAAGTCAGTGACAGAGATTAGGAGTTTCTTGGGTTTAGCAGGGTATTATAGAAGGTTCATAGAGGGGTTCTCTAAGATAGCTTTACCCTTGACCATCTCACTAAGAAGGGACAACTCTTTGTGTGGGACTCTAAGTGTGAGGAGAGTTTCCAAACCTTGAAGGATAGGTTAACAACAACACCAGTGTTAGTCTTACCCAATCATAGCGAACCTTTCGTAGTGTATTGCGATGCTTCTAAGCAAGGTTTAGGTGGAATGTTGATGTAGAATGGTAAGGTAGTGGCCTATGCCTCTAGGCAGTTGAAAACCCATGAGAAGAACTACCCTATCCATGATTTGGAATTAGGAGCTATAGTGTTTGCCTTGAAGATCTGGAGGCATTACCTTTATGGAGCAAGGTTTGAGGTCTTTAGTGATCATAAGAGTTTGAAATATCTATTTGATTAAAAGGAGTTAAATATGAGGTAACGTAGGTGGATGGAGTTTTTTAAGGATTATGATTTTGAGTTGACCTACCACCCAGGAAAAGCCAATGTAGTGGCAGATGTCCTAAGTAGAAAGACCTTGCATGTCTCAGCTTTGATGGTTAAGGAAATGGATTTGATTGAGGAGTTTAGAGACCCGAGCTTAGCATGGGAAGTTACCCATAAGAGTATTAGGCTTGGAACTTTAAAGATCACAAACAGTTTGATGGATCAGATTAAAGAAGGCAAAAAGATAGATGGGTACCTCTTAGATCAGAAGGAGTTGCTTGCCCAAGGTAGGAACCTTAGTTTTAAGGAAGGAGATGATGGAGTTTTGAGGTTCCAGGATAGAGTTTATATACCAAATGTTCCATAGCTTAGGAAGTTGATCCTTGAGGAAGGACATAGGAGTGGTTTGAGTGTTCACCCAGGTGCCACCAAGATGTACCAGGATCTGAAGCGCATGTTTTGGTGGCCTAGGATGAAAAAGGATGTGGCTGAGTTTGTCTATGCGTGCTTAGTATGCCAAAAGACTAAGATAGAACACCAAAAGCCGTCAGGTATGATGAGAACTTTGAGTATCCCATAATGGAAATGGGATAGCATCTCGATGGATTTTGTGTCTGGACTCTCTAGGACTACAGTTGGTTGTGATGCTATATGGGTTGTTGTGGATAGATTGACTAATTCTGCCCATTTCAGCCCTATGAATATGTAATACCCTTTAGATAAGTTGACTAGATTGTACATAAAAGAGATAGTTAGGCTACATGGTGTGCCCTCTAGCATAGTGTCAGATAGAGACCCTAGATTTACCTCTAGGTTTTAGAATAGTTTGCATGAGGCTTTAGGGACCAAGCTTAGACTAAGTTCAGCTTACCACCCACAGACTGATGGTCAGTCTAAGAGAACCATCAAGTCCTTAGAGGACTTGTTGAGAGCTTGTGTACTAGAACAATCAGGTAGTTGGGACAAGTTTTTGCTCCTGATAGATTTCACCTACAACAATAACTTCTATTCCAGTATTGGGATGGCACCCTATGAAGCTTTGTATGGAAGGAGATGTAGGACACCATTGTGTTGGAATGAACCTGATGAAAATGTTGTGCTAGGACCTGAAATAGTGCAAGAGACTACAGAAAAAGTGACGATGATCCAGGAAAAGATGAGAGTGGCACAAAGCAGACAAAAGAGTTATCATGACAAGAGAATGAAGGCTCTCGAATTCCAGGAAGGTGATCATATTTCTTGCGAGTTACTCCAACAACTGGGGTTGGTAGAGTGATGAAGGCGAGAAAACTTACTCCTAAATTCATTGGCCCTTACCAAATTCTAAAAAGAGTCGGTGAAGTTGCTTACCAAATTGCGTTGCCACCTTTTTCGTCCAAACTTCACAATGTTTTTCATGTGTCACGACTTCGAAAGTACATTCATGATCCTGGCCATGTGATAGTACTCGACATAATTCAGTTAAAAGAGAACTTGACTTTTGAGGTACTACTGCTACGAGTTGAGGATCGAAGGGTGAAGCAGCTAAGAGGGAAGGAGATTCCCTTGGTTAAAGTCGTTTGGAGTGGGGCTTCTGAGGAAAGTGCTACATGGGAGCTCGAGAGCAAGATGATGGAAACGTATCCGCACCTTTTTAATCGAGGTGAGTAGAAATCTTGAGGACCTCAAGGCTGAAAACATCATGCTACAAGATGAGTTTGTTGCAGGTTTATTGATTGAGAAGCTGTCAGAATCATGGAAGGACTACAAGCAACAACTCAAACACAAGCATAAGCTGTTGATAATTGAAATTATCTTTCTATATGCAAATGTTGGTAAAGCTATATATTAACAAGATGATGCTACTATTGTAATCAATAGATGATTCTTATAAGTCGGGTTTTCGGGTTCTTTGCTTTGGCTTGTATCCTTTAACATCCATACATTTTACATATAAGTATTACTTTTTGTATAAGATGCAATCAATAGATAATTCTTATATGTAAAATTGAAAAAATATAACCGTTCGGTTCTTTAAAGACGATTTCGAGCTCAAATTAACAAAGATGCATGATTTAAATTCAGAGACAACATCTGATCAGTATGAGTAGCATAACCTCTAATCATGTTGCTGTAAGGAGATAGTTGGAAGAGCTTTAAATGACATATTAGGCAATGACATAGGCTATGTTTGTTTTAATTTCTTTATGACGCAAAGTGCCGTTTGAACCTCCGTTTATCCAAAGCTATAAAATTGAGGTTTCAAAAAAGGTGCATTGGGAGGCCAAATTCCTCCGTTTGCGTTATAAGAAATGTAAAACAACCAGATTAATAAATGTAACTATAATTTCATAATTCATCAAATTTTTTATTTTGTTTCACTCCTTCCAATTTGGAGGGGACGAAAAATGAGGATAAATAATGAAATAAGATGAAATGGGTTTCATTGGCTTTCACCATCTTTTATGAAATCTAAAGATTCTCCATTCCCCTTCATTCCATCCTTTTCATTGATCCAAGCATACCTCTATAAAAGTAAAACACTTTTAATGATACGATAGTTCATGATTGTTTGACAATGAATTTAATTTTTTTTTTTACATTAACATTTGTGCAACAGTTCAAGATGTCTTAATATTTTTATGAAAAGCCCCTACTCTCAATTATATTGTGGTTGTCGAAGACTACAAATTTCTTCCACTCATAAAAATTAGTTTGATTTTGATGGTAATTAGAAAAAGCATCAAATATTTTTAATAATATAATAATTTATGATTGATTTACAGTATAAAAAATCTTTACAATGACAGGACCTACAAATTTATCAATTTTTTTATATTTACATATTTGTTTAGTTGAGCGTTTTGTAAAAACTAGAAACTGAAAAAAGGATTTTATTCAACTTTTATAAGAAACTACAGTTTTAACTTTTCACAAAATTACTTTTCTATTTGTAAAATTACTTTAGGGGGCATTTGGAAGAGTTTATAGAAATCTTTATTTGAATTTATTTGTAAAATATTTTATAAGTTTTTTTTAACCTTTTTGAATGTTTTCAAAAAATGTATAAAAGTAAATTCCTTTATCTTATTTTAAAATAATTTATTTAATAAATAATTTATTAAATTGTATGTCCAAATGTGTCATCGAAATATCTTAAAAGATCTCAATTTTGTTAAGTTTAAAATAGGGCTGGACAACGGGCGGGTTCGAATCGATTCAGGTCCAAACGACCTAATCCGAATCAACCCTCCCTTCTATATATGATGCCCATTTCAATCTGATGGATCCTTCGGGTTGGGCGGGTAATGAGTTGGCATGTTGGATGGGTTAGTACGTTGGGTACGGGTTGAATATGTTAAATTTTTGGGTCTAATAATTTTTGAGATTCAAAATGTGTAAAGAACGATTTTTTTCAAGGTTTGCTATGGCTACTCTTCTTCCAGAAAGCAGAAGATGGTGGATCTGGCAGAGAGAAAAGGGGCGAGAGAGAGATAAGGGGGAGGAAGGTGAAAGGGATAGAGAGAGAGAAGAGGGGCTCCACCGTGTTCTGCCGTTGGTGGCCCTGGCGGCTGATGAACTTGACGAGAGGCGGGGGAAGGAGGCTTTCAAAGGAGAGCTTCGAGGAGTGACTACCACAAGATCCATCCAACCACCAATAATTTTTTAGGCCCAATAATTTTTGTTTAGGTTTTGCTATGGCTTCTCTTCTTCCAGAAAGCAGAAACTGGTGGATCTGGCAGAGAGAGAAGGGGCAAGAGAGAGATGAGTGGGAGGAAGGTGAAAGGGAGAGAAAGAGAGAGCATAGGGGCTCTAGTAGGTTCTACCGTTGGCGGCCCTGACGACTGACGAACTTGACGGGAGGTAGGGGAAGGAAGCTTTCGGAGGAGAGCTTCGAGGAGTGGCTGCCACTAGATCCGTCCGACCACTGCGCTAGATATGTCTCAACAGCGATGCACCACCACCACCACGGCATCAGATCTTCTTCACGCGGAGGATTTGTGTTACTGTGATTCCTCTCGCAATGGTGGTCGAACGAACAGTAGCGATGACGACCTCGATGTGGTAGACAGGGGGCAACAACACGGACGTCTGTGGTTGCAGTGTTTGGTACTTGTGCCTCAGGAGTCCTCTACCTCTAATGCGATGCCGTGTATTGTGTTTGTGTTTCTGACTTATGTTTTGTATGTATAAAAACGCCTCTTTCTTACATGGTTATGTCTGGTCGGTCACTGAAGAAAAAATATATCCAGATACCTGAGCCCAACCGTTCTCACCCATGTGGAACTGAACATGGAACCAGTCGGCCCGACAACCCGTCATGACTCGCCCACCCACTGGCTTCTATGAACATATACATCGGGTTCGAGTCAGTGTTGGGTTGTTGTCCAGCTTTAGTTTAAAGATTTAATTCTAACTGAATTTGAAAAAAACCTACATGAGATACTCACTTTCATGTACATGTGACATGAATCAAAAGTTAAATATAAATTTTAGAGTAAAGACTCAATTTGATCTCTAAAAAAAATAATGAATATACTTTTGGTCCCTAAAAATAAGTTAATCATCTGGTCCCTAAATCCTAAACCCTAAATTTTAGAGTAAAGACTCAATTTGATCTCTAAAAAAAATAATGGATATACTTTTGGTCCCTAAAAATAAGTTAATCATTTGATCCCTCAAATTTACAAGTGTGAGACATGTTAGTCCCTTGCACCCGTTCTAATGTCAATTTACTTACTAATGTGTCCCATTAACCATCCTGCCCAACCCGTTGGTGACCCTGTATCGTGTGACCTGTGACGAATTTTCACCGTGAAAAAAAAAAAGTTGAAAAAACAAGCATAATTTTAAAAATCAGATACTTAAAATTGAGCACAATTTTTTACTTTTCATTTGTTTTCGACAATGGAATTTCATTACAAGATCATTGACGGAGCAGGCAGGATGTTTAAAGTGACATATAGGCAAGGATATGGACGTGAGGTTTGGTCTAATAGACTAACATGTCCCGTATATATATATCTAAGGGAATGAACTGTTAAGTTATTTTTTCATCTACTAAAATCCAAAAGTGTATTTTGATTTTTTTTCGAGCAATAAATTTGAGCTTTATTCTTAACTAGTAAGGTACCCGTGCATTCGCACGGGTCACTTTCGTTTTTACGCATGTTCGAAATGACCTATTTGTAAACAATCTATTATATACTGATAAGTTTGTCTAGACTAAATCTGTGTACTAACAACTGTTATGAAGAAGAGAAAGACTGCATTAATAATATAGCAACTTTTCAGTTCACAAGAAATTACATTCTGTACAGTAATGACAACATTAATTTGATATGCGCTCAAATATAATAAAGCTATATCGGCAAACTCAATCCAAACCAAAGCATGCTTCCCAAAAGTATATATCTTTATGACAATGCCACCCATGCAGACTTGAAAACACATGAAATATTAACATAGAATAGTAGAGGTTGTGAAAAGGAGGTACCATGTCATATTTAATGTTTTAATGTGAATTCAATAGGATAGAAACAACAGTATGTCAACATCTGATATGGACTCAAACCAACAACTAAGGAAACTAAATGGTCTTGATTCGATTCTCTTTCTGCACCATAGCTTCTGATGGGAAATGGATGGGAACCTGTTTTATCATTAACTCTTATATTATACCAAAACAAAGAATCTAAAATTTGTAGTAACTGTCCTGGAAGCAGAAATATTAATCCTCATATTTTGCACCTTATAGTGAAATTGAAAAGTGGATAGGTGATCAAATCAAATCAAATCATTCCAATCATAACTATAGTGAAATTGAAAATTCTGACCAATGAAACGGGTGTCAGATTGTTATTCAAATAAAGAGGCCAAATATCATAAGAAACTTACCTCAAAGTCACTTGAAAGTTTTTTTTTTAACTAATTAAGATCTTCTCCATGGGTTGCAGCATAAGTTTGATGTCAATAGCAAGTTGAATATTCTGGCAATGCACCTTTTGGTCGTTTTTGTTTTTACACATATTCTTAAACCACTTGTGTAAATAATAAAGCATTTATTTAAAATTATAAGCTAATTCTTTTATCTTGAAAAAATAACTACTATCTTAATCCAAAAGCTATAGCATGAATAGCTCCTTTTGATTTCAGCATGAAATATTAATAAGTAAAAAAAAATTTGCATGCTCTAATTTTCTTAAGGAGAGACTACTCCATGGGTAAAAAAATTGTGAAAGTGAAATGCTATATGAAATCATATACTAATTCTCACACTTCTTATGGAGTATAAAAATGATTGGAATCACGATCTAGAGCATTCTTCAAACCATGTTTTGCAATGTCCTGAGTATTTTGCAATTATACAGAGTATAAATTCCTCAAGAAAACAAAGAATTGCCTGATCTTTAATATTGAAATTGATTCACTAATTCATGTTACTATCAACAATAGAAAGAAAAGTCAATGTCTCCTAAATAAAAAAAATCAGTGTAGAACTATTGAAATAGCTCACAACAGTGGTCTTCAATGCTTCCTTTGCCTCCTCAAAGCCATCAATGCATGTCTGGTAAGTACCTATTTCAGCACAAAAACAAACAGTTATGTTCAAATCTGGTTGGAGTAGTAGCAGTAGTAGCAAAAAAGAAGGTACCAAGCTAAGTGGAATCTGATTATAGGCTTGCGGGAATTCCTTGATATAAAAGCCAAATGATATGATTAACATATAAAAGCTTTAAAACTAACCACACATAAGGATATCAATCATCACCATTAATCATACAACTGAGACAATTAATGATACACCTCATGTGCATTTTCTGATTCTTTCTTTTTTTTGGCTTTGGAAGAAAATCATTAATCTACAGATGGAAGAAAATGAGAAAGGTATCTCAGCAAAAGTATGTAATTTCCAGTGCTAGGAAGCTTTGTAGAGCAAAAAAAAAAGAAGATAGAAGTAACATACCTCATGGAACTGAGATCATATAGAAAAACAGAGTAAAACAACAACTAAAATCATGTAATCTTATGTTTAGGCAATGTAAGAAAAAAAAGTTAGTATAATACAATTCTACGGTAAAAACAGAAACTCTTCAATCCTAAGCCTCAAACGCAAATATGTGAAATGAGTACATGTTGTTAGTAGAATAACAGTAAGTAATTAGTTCTACGATATCATTTCCAAGTAATTCATAGGATCAAAACTCCATTAAAACAAAAGAGGTAGACAACTATTAAAAAAAATTAGAAGTATGTGAACAAAATCATCAAAACCTAGCACCTATGTTTGTGCAAGTTTGCCAAGGCTGTCCAGATTTTCTCCTGTGTCTTCATAGAGGAATCTCCCAAAAAAAATCAATGATAATGTCTTCCACTGGGAAAGCTAGTGAAGAAAGTAAAAAGTTGAATATTGTAATGACATTAAATAAATAAACAATTAAATGAATATAAATATCTGAATGGTAGCCTGAAATCACATTCTCATTGCCCACCCTATGTTTTGCTCAAATCACAATCGTCCAAGGGTCTAAGATGCAACTACTGCATGTTGAACAATACTGTGGATCATGTCACAAACACCAAAATGTAAAGTAGGAAAAAAATATCACATAAAAATGATATTAGAGAAAACAATCATCATCCTTCATTCACCCATTCCTAAATCGGTTGCCTCACCTAGCTATGTCAGGGTTGCCTAGATATTCATTAGTGGTGTACATCAATATCAATTTAAAAAAATTAAAAGGCAACATAGGATAAAATGGAAGATTAAATAAGGAGAATAAGCACCAATAACACTGCAAAAGGAAGATTAAATAAGGAGAAAAAGGAAAAAGTAAGACAAAGATATTTGAAATGTGAAGCAAACAAAAACCTGATCACCAGAAGTTGACCATCTCATTCCTTGAAGACCCAAACTTGGAGGACATGATCCAAGTGAAAACTTCTGAACCTCAACCCTTTCCTACATAAGGGACTATTTTAGTTTAGTACACATCTTCCAAATTTATAGTTATTAAATGTTCATACTGTTTTGGTAAACAAATGTGAAACTCTTCCATAGATAAAAATGATTGTTGCTTTCTATAAATCAGAAATACAAAGTTAATTAATATGTTGGTTTCAGTCTTAAGAGTGCAAAACTCCAATACAATAGATTTCTACATGTAGATCTTATAATATTAAAGCTATTTGCTCATTATACCACAAATCATAATGAAGTACAATCTAAGTGATCTAATTCAAACATGATGGAAGAAAATATGCGCAGTCTAACCATAACGTGGGAAAGCTAATTAGAAATTAAAATGCCGAATAAAGGTTAAAAAATACATCATTTTATTAATAGGGAAGAGGCAGAGGAATTTCACCTCCTCAATGGCTGATAAACTATTTGAAAGCTTTGGATTAAAATAGTTGGACCAGAAGAGAGGGGAGCGGAAGGCTTATAGTTAACATTTTCATCATATAAGAGTATTGTAATAATCATTCTAAAACAAAATTCCTCTTGGCATCAACAGTTTGACCAAAAGAAGAGCTATTAGTTGTGTATATTCAATCATAATGCTTCAAGCAATAATCAAAATAGAATATAAGAAATGGTTTAGCAAACAATACAGAGGATAATTTAGTTTTCATCACTTACCACCATGGCATCCACTAAAAGTGCCACATTAGCCAAAGGGGATTGCATAGTTCCCACACTAATTATTAATGCTAGAAGAGCCTTGCATGCTAATGTGGTTTATTCAAAAATTAGGAATAGAATTAGAAATGTCTAATGATGATACAATAAAATAATTTTTTTTATAAAAAAAATCAAAAGTGTATTGATAGGAGTATTAAGAATACCCAAACCATGTACAACCCAAACTTGGGCCAACCACCAACCATATACATCAAATATACCCAAAAAAATGTAGAACTTTGTTTTAACAGGAAATTGATTTCCTGACAGCTTTTGCAGCATCTAAACTATACAAATGTCTCCAAAAAAAAGGAACCAAATACATACCAAGTGCAATATTTGCACAATTTCAAGCTAAAGCACCTTTTGGTCCCTAAAGGCCACTAATATAATAAGGCCACACAAAATCCACACAGTACCAAGCTACCATGTAATGTTCCCCCAAGATATCTAAAAAACACACAGTCCAGGAATTATTGTATCAGTATAACCACCATTAGCGTATAGCAAGTGGAATTATCGAAACACATCAACAAAAAAAGAACCCCACTCTGCAAGCCTCATTTGCATAGATATACAGCCCAACCTGCAGACATAGGAGATTAGCCGTGTGACCTTTAGAATAATCAAATATTTGGATGATAATAGGGTGGTCAGTTTTAAAACTATCAGAAGGTCAACTTGTTTGATACTTTTATACCGCTTACATAAAATGAAAAACCAAGTTTTCTTTAACTAAAAACGGTAATGTAGAAAAAAAAAAAAAAAAAAGCAAAATGTATGTATTACTTCAGTAAGGATGATGTATATGGTGTGATAACAAAATTTTCAGGGCATCAATCCTGAGCAAGGACCTTTAGATAGCTTAGTTCATGCTTAATGCTATCTCTCTCCTGCTCAGTTGTGGCCTCCATGCATGACTTTGTATTACGGGTCATTGCTCCAAAGCTTAAACTTAGAGATGCATTAAGGGTCATTGCATAGGTTGGGCTAGCTATTGGGTAAGTGAAATAAAGCAAAACTAATAAAATAGAAGAATAAAGAGAATGAACAGTCTCTTTATTACCTCAGATAACACTCTTGAAGTGAGACTGATCGATGAGGGCATAATACCAAAAAAGTTTTTGTTGCTCAAACTGCTGTTGTCTGAGTGCCAGGAAGCATTCATAAAAATATGACTTAATTTTAATGGCTGCATCATATTTTTCTCCATCTTTTGCATATTGTTCATGTGCCCATTCATACGAACTTTTAATTTGTTCATACATAAGCTATTTGGAAGAATCTCCTAGTAAATACATTTTTTTTCTTGCCCTGGACATATGCAAATTTCCCAGTTGAACAAAGCGAGAGCTGCCATCTCTTGGAACTTATTTCCTGCCATGTCAATTAGCCTTGTGCTTCTTCACTTGTAATTGTCTCCTCCATTGCCTCAGAATAGAGCTTCATCCCAAGTTCATGAAAATCTAAATATCTGTCAGAATGTTATTAGTTAAGTCAACAATTCAGGAAAAAAAAGATGTTACCTTCTACTGAATGTAGCCATATCAATGTACCATGGACATAAATCAGTGTACCTTTGCTACCTAGCTAGCATATGTAACTTTGCCTCTTTGTTTTCAATCCCTTAAAATCCCCACCTATCAACTATAACAGAAAATAATGGCTTGAATCTCCTTTGGCCAAAAAGACCTACATTATCAGTTGTCCTAATTGAATTCTCTAACTCCAGAATAAGTTTTTCTAAGATGTTTGCCACAAATCAGCAAGAAAACAAAAGAACCTCACCTATTTGACTCCCTGCCACATAGACACACGCCAGTTCAAAGGGATCCTAATCTCTCTCTAAGTCTAGTTCAAATGATCATTAATATCCAAGTAAAAACAGTCCAAATACATTAAAAAAAAAAAATTTAAAAAAAAAATAAGAAAGATGGAAGAGAGTCTATGTCCCTTTCTGTCTTCAAGCTTTCGTGCTCTGTCACCACATCCCTGCATATACAAAATCCTCAGTCAAAACCAACCCCGTTTTTGCAAGCAATAATCAGTAGGAAGAAGGATAAAAAAAGAAGAGAAAAAAGAATAAATGAATCAGAGGAGAAGAGAAGGTAGGAAGAAGAAAAGAGAGAAAAGGAGGGAATCTACCGCCGCGTCGCCACCATCCCACCACCATGTCGCCACCGTCCTCTCTCTTTCTCTCACTGTCATGTGTGTTCCCCAATTCGATCGAGAGAGAGAAATAGTATGCAATCAAAGGGACATTCAAATTCTGGTTCATTGTGAATGAGGCAAAGCATGGTGATAAGATAAAAAAGAGAAAAAGATCAAACCTTGCCATGTTAAGTGACGAAAGTGTCAATGGAGGATTGGGATGTGTGTTGAAGATGATGAAGGAGCAGTGATTTTAGTGGAAGAAGAAGAAGAAGAAGAAGAAGAAGGGAGGTGAAGAGGAGTTGTTATGTGCATATGTGTTTTGAATTTTGAATGAAAAATAATAAAACATATTTTTATTCTGAGTTGAATATTAGGAGCCAAAAAATCTGAAGCAACAATTTGGTCATATGTGTGAGGAATTTGATTTGAGAGTGAGCGGGGAAATGAGTGAATGAGAGTGAATGGGAGATTGATAAGTGGCAATAGAGACAACATTTTATTAAATAGGTAATTGATAAGTGACGAAAGTGTCAATGGAGGATTGGGATGTGTGTTGAAGATGATGAAGGAGCAGTGATTTTAGTGGAAGAAGAAGAAGAAGAAGGGAGGTGAAGAGGAGTTGTTATGTGCATATGTGTTTTGAATTTTGAATGAAAAATAATAAAACATATTTTTATTCTGAGTTGAATATTAGGAGCCAAAAAATCTGAAGCAACAATTTGGTCATATGTGTGAGGAATTTGATTTGAGAGTGAGCGGGAAAATGAGTGAATGAGAGTGAATGGGAGATTGACAAGTGGCAATAGAGACAACATTTTATTAAATAGGTAATTGATAAATGACGAAAGTGTCAATGGAGGATTGGGATGTGTGTTGAAGATGATGAAGGAGCAGTGATTTTAGTGGAAGAAGAAGAAGAAGAAGAAGAAGAAGAAGAAGAAGGGAGGTGAAGAGGAGTTGTTATGTGCATATGTGTTTTGAATTTTGAATGAAAAATAATAAAACATATTTTTATTCTGAGTTGAATATTAGGAGCCAAAAAATCTGAAGCAACAATTTGGTCATATGTGTGAGGAATTTGATTTGAGAGTGAGCGGGGAAATGAGTGAATGAGAGTGAATGGGAGATTGATAAGTGGCAATAGAGACAACATTTTATTAAATAGGTAATTGATAAGTGACGAAAGTGTCAATGGAGGATTGGGATGTGTGTTGAAGATGATGAAGGAGCAGTGATTTTAGTGGAAGAAGAAGAAGAAGAAGAAGAAGAAGAAGAAGAAGGGAGGTGAAGAGGAGTTGTTATGTGCATATGTGTTTTGAATTTTGAATGAAAAATAATAAAACATATTTTTATTCTGAGTTGAATATTAGGAGCCAAAAAATCTGAAGCAACAATTTGGTCATATGTGTGAGGAATTTGATTTGAGAGTGAGCGGGAAAATGAGTGAATGAGAGTGAATGGGAGATTGACAAGTGGCAATAGAGACAACATTTTATTAAATAGGTAATTGATAAATGACGAAAGTGTCAATGGAGGATTGGGATGTGTGTTGAAGATGATGAAGGAGCAGTGATTTTAGTGGAAGAAGAAGAAGAAGAAGAAGAAGAAGAAGAAGAAGAAGAAGAAGAAGAAGAAGAAGAAGAAGAAGAAGAAGAAGAAGAAGAAGAAGAAGAAGAAGAAGAAGAAGAGGAGTTGTTATGTGCATATGTGTTTTGAATTTTGAATGAAAAATAATAAAACATATTTTTATTCTGAGTTGAATATTAGGAGCCAAAAAATCTGAAGCAACAATTTGGTCATATGTGTGAGGAATTTGATTTGAGAGTGAGCGGGAAAATGAGTGAATGAGAGTGAATGGGAGATTGACAAGTGGCAATAGAGACAACATTTTATTAAATAGGTAATTGATAAGTGACGAAAGTGTCAATGGAGGATTGGGATGTGTGTTGAAGATGATGAAGGAGCAGTGATTTTAGTGGAAGAAGAAGAAGAAGAAGAAGGGAGGTGAAGAGGAGTTGTTATGTGCATATGTGTTTTGAATTTTGAATGAAAAATAATAAAACATATTTTTATTCTGAGTTGAATATTAGGAGCCAAAAAATCTGAAGCAACAATTTGGTCATATGTGTGAGGAATTTGATTTGAGAGTGAGCGGGAAAATGAGTGAATGAGAGTGAATGGGAGATTGACAACTGGCAATAGAGACAACATTTTATTAAATAGGTAATTGATAAGTGACGAAAGTGTCAATGGAGGATTGGGATGTGTGTTGAAGATGATGAAGGAGCAGTGATTTTAGTGGAAGAAGAAGAAGAAGAAGAAGGGAGGTGAAGAGGAGTTGTTATGTGCATATGTGTTTTGAATTTTGAATGAAAAATAATAAAACATATTTTTATTCTGAGTTGAATATTAGGAGCCAAAAAATCTGAAGCAACAATTTGGTCATATGTGTGAGGAATTTGATTTGAGAGTGAGCGGGAAAATGAGTGAATGAGAGTGAATGGGAGATTGACAAGTGGCAATAGAGACAACATTTTATTAAATAGGTAATTGATAAGTGACGAAAGTGTCAATGAAGGATTGGGATGTGTGTTGAAGATGATGAAGGAGCAGTGATTTTAGTGGAAGAAGAAGAAGAAGAAGAAGAAGAAGAAGAAGAAGGAGTTGTTATGTGCATATGTGTTTTGAATTTTGAATGAAAAATAATAAAACATATTTTTATTCTGAGTTGAATATTAGGAGCCAAAAAATCTGAAGCAACAATTTGGTCATATGTGTGAGGAATTTGATTTGAGAGTGAGCGGGAAAATGAGTGAATGAGAGTGAATGGAAGATTGACAAGTGGCAATAGAGACAACATTTTATTAAATAGGTAATTGATTTTATAATTTTATTCTTATTTGCCGCCATGGTGTCGGTGGTCCCCTAACCTGGAGTGGATACGTGTCCTAACACTTTTTCAAATCAATCAATCACTCCATGGCCTATAAACAGACTACTTCTACCGCCTTACACAATTAGCATTTAGCAGCTAGCAGTAGTACCAATTACGTAAAGTTTCTTTTGCAACTTCGAAAGGAAGAAAGAAAGAAAAAAGGGTAATCAAGAGATCGAAAATGTCCACAGCTACCTTCGTTGACATCATCATCGCCATCCTCCTCCCGCCTCTTGGGGTATTCCTCAGGTTTGGCTGCCAGGTACGTATTGTGTTCATTGATATTTGTTCTCTCAATTCATCAACCTTTTCTTAATTCCTTTTTCATTTTGTTTAGTTTCTTTTTCTTTTGTATGTCTATAATTCATACTTTGTTTGTGCATGCAGATGGAGTTCTGGATCTGTTTGATTCTCACAATTCTTGGATATATTCCTGGAATTATATATGCTCTCTATGTTATCACCAAGTGATGAACACTGAATACTCTTCACCCTTTGTAAGTCTCACTTCTTCTTGATTTCTATATTTATTCTTTTTTATTTTTAAATTTCACATAGAATTAGGTTATTGTTGTTTTAACATATGTTTGGATGAATGGTGATTTTTTCTATAAATGCTTTTATTTAAAGTTACTGTGAATAACTTTATAGTGAAAAAGTGATTTTATTAATTTTCACCGTATTTTCAGAGACACAATTAAATTATCTTAACACTTAACATCTCTCAGCACGTATAAACACAAATGATATTGTTGGAGTCTCACATTGGATAGAGATATGGCCTAATGAATGTTTATAAGTTAGGGACAACCTTCACTTTACAAGATAACTTTTGGGATTTAGTTAGGTCCAAACCTAAATTCCAATATGGTATGCTATCTTAGATCCATTGTTCGCCCACCATGTTATTCACGCACCAACCCGACTAGAGATAATATCTAATAAGAGCTTATACAATCCTCATCGTCCAAAATCTAATAGATATAACTATGTTAAATAAAATAAAATAAATCTTAAGATCGAAGTATAGGGTTTTATTTTATATTTATAGAAGATATATTCAGTTTTTACATTATTATTCGTTAATCATTTTATTGTAATTTTATTTGTACACAAGAACTTAGTTTTGTTTTCATATAAAGCATATGCCGTGTCTTTTGATACTATATAGAATGGGTTGGGAAAGGGTTTGCTCGGGGTTTTTTTTCAAGGTCGGTATGTAAAAAAATAATGATATTTGAATATAAATTTGGTTGTATAACATCGAATGAAAATACTTTTCACCACTTAGTTTATTTTTTTTTTCCTCTCATCGTGTATTTCATTACTTCAAAACATATACAAGATCTACGATATTCATGTATGGTATCCAATTTTATATCCAAATATCTTTATTCCTGTCATAATATGTAGCAAGCAGCATTCTATTCTATGCGGTGAGTTTGCTCTTATTCTTGGTAATTCCTTTTCTTATTCTTGATGCTTTATTCTTGCTAAATAATTGTGATTAGGCGGTAATTCTTTTTCTTATTCTTGATGCTTTATTCTTGCTAAATAATTGTGATTTGGCGGTAATTGCTTTAATTTGCATTTTTATTTGGACAACTTTCCTTCAACATAAGGGTGGTGGAATATTTCTACTCACTACTTAACATCAATGCTTTTGTTGACAGGTGAACAATAAACACTTGTCAATGGCCGTGTCTATCAACCAAGATATTTTGGGTTTGTTAATTTGTCACGTTTGATGTTTGTTTGATGGACAAAGTGATATATATTTTTTTTTGTCTTCATAGTATATTAGTGCCATTATCCCTTTTTTCTTACGTGTGAATGAAAGTGTGTGGACCTTATGGCCTCTAGATATATATGGCTGGAACTGAACGATAGTAGCTTAGTAGGTGTCACTCAATATAGAGTTCATGTGTCTTTGACCTCAATATATTAATTTTACTATGTGAAATGTATCACTACTTATTACTTTCGATTTAATTAATTCGATTTATTGTTATTATTTTGCATTTGCAATTTTGAGAGCGTTTTTGTTAAGCTTTGAGATTCGTTCATCACGGGCATCAGGTGAATGTGGTTTTCCCAAACAGGAATGATTTTCAAACATAAAAAATGAACCCCGGATCCGGACACCATATTTGAACCACATTTTCCATAATACAGTCAATTATGTTATTTGAACACAAAATTTAGATATCGTGTTATGATATCGTATATATTTATCTTTATTTCTCACTTAATTTTTATTCTTTTTTATAAACATATTCCAAGAATACATAAAAAAAAAAAACAAAAAACAAAGGAACACCATATGGTGTCCCATTTTTTGTGTTAAAAAAATATTTCCCTAATACAATAACTATAGATTAGATAGAAAAATAATAACAATAATAGATAATATGTGGCTCATATGTACTTTTATACCACGTTGGTGTTGATGTTGAAGTTAGATGTATAAATAACATACATCTTTCCCAAATTTGCCATTAGTATTGCATTATTGCGTAATGGAATTAGCAAGTGGGGTCAATTTAGCGACGCAAACAAGCAAAAATAGCTTTACCACGAGTCGCCTCTGTGCGGGTAATGGACACAAAAAGTTAAAGATTTTAAATTTTAAATTAGTAGCACTATAAATGTAAAATATATAAACATAAGAGTTTAATTGATATATAATGTTAGTTTAAATGTTTTTTTACACTATCAATCAATAATAAATCGTCAAGTTATTGAAAATCTTTGACTCTTATTCAAATCATTTTAAAAATTATTTATTTCATGATTTGTGATTTGTTGACAGTGTAAAAAACTTTACACTGACAGTGCATACTAATTAAACTCCAAATATAAATAATAAGGTATTGCATCATTAACATAAATAATTATATACTAATTTTTCAAAAAAAAATCCACAATTTTAATCTGTTAATACAACATAATTTATCAATAATATAAAAGCTTTAACTTTACAATATAAAAAAAAAAAAAATCGTATTTAATTTGAATTTAATATCAATATTTTAACACTTTCAAAGGTAAATGATGTGTTGTCATCTTATCGTGTGGATAATGTATTAATTGATTATTATAACAAGTATCTGAAAAGTTAATAGTTAGTTATTGACAATTGAGTTTGAGTTAGAGTGTTTGTGGCAGACGTTACGTTAAGCAGAAAAATAATTTTTTATACAAAAATGAAAAAGAAAAAGCAAAGGAAATTTCTAATTCTTTTCTCTGTGTTTGTTCGCGTCCCTTTACCAAAAATAGGAAATTTCTAATGCGGTAATGCCTATACGTCGGTAATGTCCCCACCGTAGTTTTTTGTTTTTTGTCATGTCCCTCCGTGGCCATGGGTCAGGGTTGGTCCCTGATATAATACAAGAGGTGCCAGCCCACAGCTCCAATTTTCGTCACCTATCACTGCCACCAAAGACGTTAACAATGTGGCATAACAATATCATGGGTTGCAGCTTCGCATTTGTTTTTTTCTTCCAAAAAAGATAAAAATTTATTGTATGAGGTGTAGGTGTTTGGTTGAGCCTGATGTTGGCTTTCACGTTACCCAAGAAAAAAATTACGTCTCTATCATTCAAGAGGTGATTCCAATACAAAAGATGCAAATCCAAACACAAAAGTGATCCTAGCTTGGCAGGCGGGCCCAATATATATTGAGTTTTAAAGTGAATATTTAATGAGGTTTTTTTAAAATTAATAAAAATATTATTATAAAAATAATATTATACTTACAATTTATTTTTATTGCAACTTTTTATATTTTCAAAGCGAAATTATTATGATTGATATAAATATTTGTTGTGTGTGTACATACATTCACACTTAAGAGATGAACAAAAAGTATATTATAATTAACAAAATAAATACAAATAAAATATATTTTAAATTTGAGTTATTTTTGGAGGCCTAAAACTCTTGTAAAATTTTTTTTAAAAAAAAATTCTGGGGTCCTAAAGTTGCTGCTTCAACAGCTTCCCCCTGGGGGCCGCCCCTTAGCTTGGAATTGGACATTTTTATTATCCTAAATTGAGACTACACCAGGTTGTCCCAAATTAAGTCTAACGTATCAAGTCATTTGTTTACTTGTTTTATAATTTGGCTTCAACTTTTTATTCTCACCCACACTGATGGTACTCATTCGTCTCCAAGGGTTTTAATTTAAAGACATAAGTGATAAATAAAAGCCTTAAAACAATCTTGTCTATAATTTGAGCACCAAAAAAAATTTGTTTTTTATTATTTTAAAATGATATTACAATACGTAATATAACAATATGTATTAAGCGTTTCTCATTGATTATTACCAATGATTAACTAATCTTCTTAAATCATATAACTAATCCACATATCCTTCTTGCCATCAATATGATGGAGTGGAATAGGGAAACTTAGTATGATTATCAAAGATTTTAGTTTTGGAAAATGACGATTAAAATACATATAGCTATCATAAGAGTCTGATGCCGGAAAATTCACTCAAGATGATAAAATAAATTCATAATCAACATGTAAATACATATTAAGGAAGAATAACAAATTTTTGAGGAATTGAACAATTGAGATTATAATGGAGAGGGAAAACAAAACAGAGAAAGAGAGATTGAGGAAGAAATGGTTTTCAGAAATTTAAGATTATGCATAGATGAGGATGAAACTGCAAAGATAGACTTTGTCTGCTCTCGATAGCAGAGAGTAATCATCTCATAGAGGGATGATCATCTCCGAAAAACATGACAGCGACACATGTATTAGATGGACATAACTAATTCAAAAATTGTTTTAATATTAAATAAGACAATTCCCAAAAATTTCCAGCCACCTCCACTTTACTGGTCATTCACAGTAGCAAAAGGGATTATGTCTTTACATATTGATAGATAGATAGTAGTCATGACACACATTTTGATTATTTTCACATAATTTTGTTTTCATTAGGGCCTTTGGGTTCTACATTTGAGTGTCACATTTGAGAACATTAACAATTATTCCCAAGAGTTGTGTTCTTTGCATGCTCTTTTTTCTTTTTTTTGTTTCTTCTAATGTATTTAGGCAATTCATTTAATTTCCCAAATTCACTTAACACTCTCTCAATCAAGAGTTGTGTCCTTTCAATTCCCTATAGTTAATTTTTTTTGCTTTTTTCAATGCATTGGAACGCAGCGTGTTTAAACACCTTAATCAAATTCACACAACTAAAATATGTTTTAGTAACACAGTTTTTCTACTCAAACTCACGTTGATATGATCAAATCAAAATCAAAGGAAAGATATATATAAAAATCATGTGAAAATATATCATAAAATCATACTAATTTTAAAAAATTAGCCCCGTGGATTGTAATATTTAAATTATTATCTTCACATTTAAAATATTAACTTCAATATAAAATATTATAGATTTACGTAATTATATATATCTAGGTATACATATAAGTATGTTTTCATGTAAAATTTCCAACCCCATGTAAGATGCTTCAAATTAGAACATGATGTCATATTATTAATAATGCTATTAGGGAAGAACTTATTTCACCTGCATCCAAATTTAACATCATTTTTCTTCCTCCCTCAATTCAAATCTTTTAACATAACTTTGTTTCCATTAGGGCCATTGGGCTCTAACTTTGAGTGTCAAGTTCGATAACATTAATAACAATTTCCAAGAGTTGTGTTCTTTTCATTTACTTTATTTATCTACTTCTTCCAATCTATTGGGACAATTCACTTAATTTCCCAAATTCACTAAATGTTCTCCCAAGCAATATTTGTGTCATTCTCATTACGTATCTTTATTTTGTTGTTTTTTATAAATGCATTGGAAACCAATGTATTTAAACATCTTTCTCAAATGCACACAACACATTTAAACATCTCCTTGAGAGCATAGACAATTTCACGAGTTATGGTAATATTTATTGTCTTGGATCAGCCTCATACAAATGCACTCTAGCTTTTTGTTAGAAATTTATTGTTAATTATTTATTGTATTTTATTTAGAAATATATATTTTCCTTCATTTCATTTATAATTTTGTTAAGATTGACAAAGCAAAATCCATACATATGAATGATTGATGTTAGTATAAAACTTAGGGTTGTTCTTGAGTTGAGAGTCAACTGGTATGCAATCGTTATTATTTTATATAGTTGGGTATTTAAAATCACTCCAAAGTTAAATGTTTCACATCATTGCATTCAATCAAAAGACCATCACTTTGAAGAGTACCTCTAGCAGTAGGTTGGATCCTCCCATCCTACATTAAAAAATTCAAGAAACTATTAGTCATCAAAGAATTTGTAAAAAAACATATAGTTAAAAAATATTAAGCAATAGTTATAGATAATACTTTCTCATCTAAAAATGGCAACCCTACATCATTTTCCAATTGAGGTTGTAAGAAATTTGGTTGTTTCCAAAGCCATAGCACTCTGCTTTGATTTTCCATTTATCTTTTGATGGTGAAAGGTCACTAATAAGTTTAGTTTTAGCCATGAGTGGAAGATAGAAAAACAAACTTTCTCAGGGATGCTTAGTTGAATTTTATATTTTCATTTGATTGTCTATATTTTTATAGTACCTTTATTAGGTTGAATAAAGAGTAAATTCACATCAGGATATTGGAGAAATAACTCAAATATTTGAGTAAATTACATTGGAAAATCATTCATCATCTTAGAATTATTATTTTACTTTAAAAATTTATATAAATCTATAAATATTCTAATTATTTAGATTTATTAATTAGCTCAAACATGAATTTTGACATATATCTATAAAGTTCATGTCATGGAAAAAAAACATATATGATATATTTATAAAGTAGTCTTATTTTCCTCAAATAAATTGCCATACAGTTAAATAAATTTTTTATATAATAATGTTATTTTTACATCCAAGATTTTAACATCATTAATTAATATTTGTACATTATTAACTAAAAGTCCGACATGTTAACCAACTTATCAATTATCTACTTAAATACCATTAACTAAGATTTATACATCATTAATCAAATGTCATATATACAAATAACATTTTTTTTTTCTTTATAAGTCACTCAAATGCTGGTGACATGAAGATGTCACTTTTTTTTTTATCAATAAGAAAGAATAAAAGACAGACAAATTAAATTCTCAATCTACCTACTCCCATGGCATCAGCTAGAAGAGTAGAGGAGAGTTGGGATGGACACGAGTTCCAAACGGTGAAATCATGATCTGAGGAAGCTCCAAACTTAGCAAGCCAATCAGCACACGCATTCCCCTCCCTCAAAACATGCTTAAAATTCAGATTCCAAGCAAGATCCATAAAGCCTCTAATATGATTGACAAGAGGAGCAAAGGGGTGAACAGGAAGAACACCATGAAGAATAAGCTCCAAGAAAATCTTCGAATCTGACTCACAAATAATGTCCCTGCAGCCTGTATTCCAAGCCTGATCAAGGCCATGAAGATGTCACTAAATACTCGTAATGGATGTCTTTAAGTAAAATGAGTAACTTAACAATGAATATTTTCTCTTACTATTCTGCCATGTTACTTATATTGGAATAACTATTAATACTTGCAAGTCAACGTTCTCAAAAGTTCCAGTTCTTGACCCTTCTAACATTGAGCGCAAACTGATAAGAATAATGATGTAATGTATATAAGGAGACTATAGAACTGTGAAAAACTTCAGTTGCTGAAAGCAAAAGATGAGAAGAGGGAATACAATTGGACAAAGTTATTCAAATTAACATAGTTTATTGTATGGTTCACAAAATATAATCAAAATCTAATTGATTCTAAATAGTAAATGCAATAGAGATAAGAGGTACAATAATTAAAAAAATACAAAAAATCATAGTACAAAATTTTCTACTGTTGTGTTTGAGCTTGACAGTGAACTTCAGAGTCAGAAACCCTCTTCTTGTATTGGGCTATGTAAGCTGTAGCCCTCATATCAATGACAGGATCAGCCACCCCCCAATGACTTCTATCTTCATCACTAGGCCACACTTTGTTCCCTAACTTTGACCCTTCTTCATAAGCATTGTAGTAATCTTCCCCTCTATGCTTGTTGTTAGATTTGAAAATGTTGAATATAGACATGAAAGAGGAAGATTTCCTTTGCCTATAATTGTTGCCTCCCATTCTTTATGGTGGCTCTTTGGCAAATGAGAATTAATAACTAACCTTAGTGACTATGAAGGAACTTGAAGGAGTTGTTGTGTTGTGTTACATTTTGCATGCTAGGATTCTCAATTTATAGTACTAGGCCACATTTGTTAATCTGAGACAAGGGTGGAGAATCTGATTCATTGATACAGTGAAAAACAACTTCAATGATCAATATTCATGGTCCAAATAAACTGACATGGAATGGTAAAAAACACTAAAAAAATGTACCAACTTTTGGGAAAGGCACATTTTCTATGGTCCAATGGTTTGTTCCATGACTTGAGTACTCAGTCATACGGTTGGTACTGGTTTGTTCCATAACAATTGTTGGGCATACATTCATCGCTGAACTGTAGATGTTTTTGCCTTTGTTTACTTTGCAAGAAACATTTTATTGGGTCTGCATGATTTTTGTGTACATGTTCTACTAGACAGAGAACTACCAGATCCTTTTTCACTTTTTTTTTTTTTGATAAGCTCTTTTTCACTAATAATTGGTACAATCAAAATTCTCCTTTCCCTATTCCAAAAGTTACCAATGGGATATTGACCCCTAAAAATTTCATATTGACAACTTTAACTGACCTACAAATTCTAGAACTAAATATTCTGGCAAAGTCTAGGTTGATGTTTCAATATATAAAATATCACTAGATTTTAATTATAATCTCAGAAGAACAACCTCACAGCTAGATATAAGAGCTTATTTTAGCATTAAAAAAAAAAGTTACAAGAACTTGTTAATACTGTACAAATGACTTCATTATAGCAGTGCCAAGATCAAATGAACAGTGAAACGAATTTATTTATGTTACCAGCTTAATATAATACTTCCTCCGGTCCACAATATAAAAAACAAACAAATCCTTTTTTTTTTGTCCAAAATATAAGAAACATACATCAATTTTAACACATTAAATGCTAATTTTCAATATTGCCCTTACTAATTATTGTCATTAATTATAAACCACCAGAATATTAATTAAAATTAGAAGGGGTGCTTTTGGAAATTTTTGAGTATTAATTACAATTAATTCATTCCAATACATTCCTTGGTTCGTGTGTTTTTTTGGGGTTTTGTTTCTTATATTGTGGACCAGAGGGAGTATAAGAGTAATGATATTTGGACATAAAAATGATGTCCAACACAGTATAAAAGTACTATTACCCACTTATTTATTGGTTTATTCTCTCTCATCATGTATTTCATCACTCCCAAGAGGCCAAGACACTCATAAACTGTAAGGTATACAAGATGTCCAAGATATCTTTACTCTTAATATAATGTGACAGAACATATCTATTACTTTAGTGTCCAGAATAAAAGAGTGACTGGCTATTAAGGGAAGAATGAACATAAGTCAGTCAAAAAATAGCTTTATTGATTTGGTTCATGCACAATACAGGAGGCGTCAGGTTTAGGAGTTCCTGAAATTTTTTAACATTAATACAAAAGGATAGTGTATGGTTTTAGTGCTTCTAAACAAAGTTGATTCTCCTTTTCTTCTAAGCTATTCTCTTCCAACCGTACAAAGTACTCAGTGGCTTTAAAACAGTGGCAGCCAGCTACGAGGGAAATGAAAATTACAAGTTTATAACATACAGAGTAGAGAGCACTAATCCCAAAATATCTGAGATTAGCAGTAAACAAAGGTATTGTTATTGCAGGGAAATGAACACTATCTTTTCTTTTATCATTGCCTTATTGCCAGCAAGCTGTCAACAAGTACTCAAGTTTGAGGAATATCCAAATATCTTAATTTAAATACTCTATTGATATGTTCCTTCTTTGCATTAGAACTGCTATATGTCATCCTGATGATATTTCCTAGCTGTAATCACATTTAAGCTTTCAAAATTATGCTGTAATGAAAAATAATGTGACTGTGTTTAATACCTAAATAAATTACAAGCTTTGCATTATTATTATTTTCGGCCCTGGGAAGACTCACAGGAATCCTTACATGGGAGAAGGGGAAAAGGGAATGGAAAATGGGTAGAATGCATTACGGGGGTGTGAAGCCACATACTCAGCAAATATCTTGCAGTTTAATGAGGCTAAAGAGGACAGCTGAGCTGGCTAAAGGGGGACAACTTTACATTATTGTAAAAAAAGCTTATTAAATGAATTTAATGGATCCAAGATTATCGTTTTTTTTTTAATTATCATTCGATCATATGAGTATCAATTTTCCATATTTAAAGTTTAACTTATTCTTCTATTCAATTAGAATGATTGGTTTGTGAAACTTTTCATATTTTCTAATTGTATACAAATGTAAAAAGGTGGCATCTAAGGTGAGGGAGTAACTATCTCCCTCACCCGTGAGGGACCAAAAAATACTGGATACATTAGGTAATTTCGGTGGTCTTGGTATTAATTTAAAGTTTTGTGGTATATTTTTATAAATTGACGTTTTTGCAATTAGGTCCATGTTCTAAAGTTTTGACTTCACTCACTGCAACAAAAATCGATTGAAGCCTGCGTTGTTTTTCTCTCCATGCCCAAGCTATAATGATGAGTAATGCATGCCCAAGGATCAATCCTTCCAAAAATTTCAATCCATGCCCTGTCTAATCCTTTAAGAACACATACCTGTGCAGCATACTTTAAGAACACATCTCCATGAAAATTAAGAACACATACCAAGGATCAATCCTTTCATTTTACAAATGCAACATAATTAACAAGAATGTCAAGACGTTAACAATAATCATTACACGATATAGCTTGCATACAACAGAGCATCTAACATTCAAGCACCCAAATCTGTTTTCGGTATTGTCCTCTAAAAACTTCAAGCAATATATTAAATCAGCCACGAAAACACCATACTAATCCACATCAAATGTTGCTAGAAAACTGACTTTCTAGAACATTGAAGAAACTTAGACTCCCAACCAAACTTGCGGCAAAAACATAACATTTGTGTTTCGGATTTTTCCGAGATTCCCACCACAACATGCCTTGCTAATTAGATCTCTGAAACATCAATTTTGGAGCACCAAAATGCGTTCATATCCTCATAACAACACATCTGCAAATCTTGGTCGAGACAACAACTTTCTTTCCTTTGTGGGCAACCATACCTGAAACGAAAGGATGCTAAAGCTGGGGAAGAATACTAGGGCTTTGGACAGAGAAATGAAGGGCAAAATCGTCCATTAAACGAAAAAATAATGTGAATGATTGTGCAATGCCTTGAGGCCTTTAGCTCAAGGTCCAGCCTTCTAAGATGCTCTGCCCTATAATGTCAATTCTTTTAACTGGTTTAGAAGAGATGCTTTAATTAAAAATATGGATAATTGATATAGAGTTTCAACACTGACATAATGAGGCTACCTAGCCCCAAGTTTTTTTTTTGCATAACAGCTTATCATTTTCCATGCCAGGGCCAAATAGATTGATCAATCAAATAAATAATTAATGTAATATTTTGCACCTAGGGGAATCAAAACATTTAAACAGATTGTATCCATCCAATTTTAAAGGGAGTTGTAAAATTTTGTTTTAGAAAGCACGAGAGCTCTAAATCAGTGTTATTTCCATAACTAGCCTTGTTTTTGTTCCAAGTTTAACAAAGTATAAAAAATAAAAAGATTCTGATGCCATATTAGTTGAGTTCAAATCTACAACCAATAATGCCATATAGTCATTAGCTACATGGACCACACATTATCATGTGAGATCTGCAACTGAAGGTGCCAACTAGATTATACTGTGGGTAAGGCAAAATCTTACTTTCAACATTCCATAGTTCAAAAGGAAAATGTATGATATAACCTGTATGCACATAGCAATATGTCTCCAATCAAACCGAACCAAACAAAGGGAATCCATTATAAAGATGAGAGAAATGTAGAATGATAGCATTGGCAGTAACAAATCATAATAAAATGTGAATTTTGAACAGAATAACTTGAACACTGACAGACCCAAAAAAAAAATATATTACTGGCACTACAGGCCTGGAGAAGAGGCAATGTCAAGTAATTTAATGTATCAACTCCAATGATTCTGCAACTCCATAAATTCGTGAAACAACAGAACAGGCGGAGGGATATTCTATGTCAGCCCATTAGCATTCAAAGCTAGACATTACTCATCAGAGTGAGTTATTAGCTTTGCCAAGATGGGCTACTGATAAAGACATTATATGTCATTGGTATGCAGGTGCATGAGCATGTGTGGTTTGAACTAGAATAATATGACAATCATTTTCTTTTCATTAGACATTCCAAATAGAAAATGCATGTGCATATCAATGCAAGTAGAATTGTTAACTAACAAATGAAAACGTAATATAAAGATAAGTAAATTGCTCAATCATAAGATAGACAAACAAGCACCACAAATTGTTGCTATATAGCATCCACAGTAACAAGGTGAGGGGAATTTTGAAAACTAATTTATAAAAAACAACTGGCACTGGTGGCCTGGAAAAGATGTGATACAAGTGATTTTAAGTATCAACTCTAATGATTCTGAACATCCAATAATTTGTGAAGGAACAGAACCGAATAAGAAGGAATTTTTATGTTAGTCCATTAGCATTCAAAGTTAGCCACAACCCAGCCAGAGTTATTAGCTTTGCCAAGATGGACTGCTGACAAGGGAAAGGGGAGAACAGGAAAAGAAGGGAACTTTCACTGATTATATTAAATACTAAATACCTTCACCTGTAACTCAAATTATTACAATAAAACCTTAAACAGGATGCAAACCTGCCATGGGGATGATTTGTAAGGAAACAAAACATCACTTACTTTATCATGTTTTAGGCTCAATTTAACAATAGCATATTGTATTATAGCTCACAGTTATGCTATGTCTCGCTCTCGCCTATAACAGAGAAGTACCCCTTGCCATTAATTTCAATCAAATTTAACTACCATGCAAACAAGAGCAAGAGCTAATTCATTTCTACAAGACATTTTATCAAACACAGTGTGTTAGTGTACACATTGAAACCTCAAACATGGCACCTATGACACAGAAGTAGAACAAAAGTTTTAAACAAAATGGTACAAAGAAAATGGAAATCTTCCACAAGAACCCATTTGCCAAAAAGCAAACTTTGAATGATATCAAAGCTCATCCTCCATCCACAAGTAATCTCCAATTTTAACAAACACATAGTGTTAGTGTACACATAATGAAACCTCAAACAAAGACGTAGAACACAAATTAAACAAAATGGGATAAAGAAAATGAAAATAACTTGTTGCAGGCAATAATCTAATAACTGAAGGGGGGCAATATAACTAACTATAATCATCATTGCAAAATTTAACAAAATTCCAAGATGAGTGCGAGATTGACCCATAAGAAACCCTTCACCAAAAAACAAACTTTGAATCAGATCAAAGCTCATCTTCCATCCTCAAATACTCTCCAATATCAGCCTGGTGCAAAACGACAATCCCATTAGGATCCAACTTCCGACAATCCTGTGTAGACTTCGCAGCAACCCCAAAACCCAACGGCACATCAGACATAGAAAAAACGACAACCCCATCACCAGGAGCAATATTCTCAGTGATCCTCCCCAACGCGCTTTTCAAAACGTGGTTCCCATACAAAAACGACATCTCAGATTGGGGTTTAAGCCAAACTTTATGCTTAGCATTAGAAGCAAGCAAGTTCAACGCTTGAACCGTGATGTGGAAGCTTCCACCGTGGGTGTATTTTCCGATGCAGGTTCCGAGAGAAACGAGGTTTGTTCTGGACACGTTGGTGGCGCGTTTCACGAGGGACTCGCTGGTGTAATAGATCTTGTTCTTGTGGAGGCGGAAACAGTAGCGACCTGGGTTTTTGGAATCAGGGCCTTCGTGAGAAGGGTTGTCTACGATGTTCTTGAGGTTGTTGCCCACGAATTTGTATAGCTTCTCGAACACCGCTGTTGTTTCCTTCTCGTCCAAAGGTCTCATCTTGACGCAGGTTTTTGTTGGTTTAGGGTTTTGGGGGAAGAAGAAAGGAAAACTGTGAGAATGTGAGGGAGTGAGTTTTAGGGTTTAGGGTTGGGTTTTTCTTTTTTTGAGGTGTCTGTATGGGCTGCTTATTGGCCTATTGGGCTTTACTAATCAATTGATCCGGTATGTTTTTATTTTATTATTTCTCTGTATCATATTCGATATGTGATTGATTAATCTTTCAAGTGCTTTCAAATGTTTTAGTTGGAATAAGAGAATAATGTTTTTTCGAATTCGAGGATCGAATCCAAGACCACATGATAAATATACTTAATAAATTTTTATTTGCCCCAAAAAAATAGATGTTGCTCTGTAAGATAATCTTTTAAATGGATATGAAAAATCATAAGAAATGAAAGAGAGGATGAATTTGTGCTCTTTTCCTAAACAAGAGTTTTAAATAGTTTTAAAATCCCAATTGGATAGAGGTATCATGACTTACATACTTGTCTTTCTAGACTTACTACTCACTCTTTACTTATCAATCACTAAACACGCACAGTGGACTTATTATCCTCTTTACCTACTAGTCACTAAACATACACAATCTCGGGTCACCGACTCACATAGTCTAATCGTCACGTGATTCAATTGTATTCTATCAAATGCAATATCAATATGCAAAAGTAACAAAAACCAAAGCAGAAACACAAAGAAAATAGTGTGAACTACCAAAGAAAATAGCATGATAGAGCAGAGAGTCTAACATAAGGAAGGAAGCTGTGAAGGTACTTAGGACGATACAATGAGAACGAGACCAACAATAGGTGTTGTGCGAATTTTGAGTTTCCGACTACACTGCGATTTTCAATTAGATTCTCCATTTCTCTTATTATTTCTGAATTTTAGAATTTTTTTATGGTTCTCCTATTGTGTTTTACTATTCATTGTTTTTCTAGTTTCTATCACTTTAATTTGCTTTATAAGTTTAAATATCATTGTTCGTAGAGTTGGAAAATGTAGGTTTCACTTTTAATTTTAATTAGTTATTAAGTGTATAATTAGCTTTATAGCTTTTTGAAAATTGATTGTGCAATTGTAAGGGTATATGAATGATTGGATGATTATTTAGCTATTTACATAGAGATTTTTTTTCTTTCTAGTGTTGAAAATGAAAAGTCATATAACATTTTTTAAATATAAAATTAGATAGAGGGCGATTATAATTTGTAAAAATCCAAGTATCTAGAGTTTTTTCCGATTGTGAGATTATGTATTGTGTAAAAACTAATAATATTTTCCTTTTGTTCAAATTTTTATAGACTATTTTCTTGTCCCCAATAAAGAAAGTTTTTGGATCCACCATTGACCACATGTTTACGGGACTCAAGTTTCTTTCACTTGGATCGACACACATCGGTGTTCTTTCATGTTCATTTAATTATTTACTACAAAATATTCTGTTTTTTTCTCTCTCCTTCTTTTTTTTGAGTTGTTATCTAATGGGCCGCTCATTGGGCTTTAGGAATCAATCAATCTAGTTCATTCATTTTTGTTTTTTTGTTTTTTTTGCTATAAAAAAAATTCGTTTTTATTTTCTTGATGGGGTTAATTATTGTTCCCTTTCATCTCATCTCAACATCTCATGCTGCTGAAGACCGCGCGTTGAAATCTAACACGCCAGAGATCCGAGCAGCGTAGTTAGTTTCATCAAGGTATTAAACTATTATTATGCCCTAAATTTCGTTTTATAGGCTAGGGTTTTTCTGTATCTGATTTGTATTGTGTTTTTCTAACAATTTCCTCTGTTGGGTTTTTGTTAAATTTTAAAAGGGTATTGAAAAATCATGTCTTTTTGAAGTGGGTCAGTTTGTTGATTGAATTCTATGTAACTTGGGTTTCATGTATGTAATATGTGTTGGACTTGTTTTCATTTGGTGAATTTGATTAGATTACCCATAGCTCGTGTTTTCACGTGTCCTGATACTAGTGTTTTGAATAAGTTTACTTGATAAGTGCCTCTATTTTATAAGTCTTCATCATAGTGTATTTTGTTAGCATGTTGGCTTTGTTCATGTACACTATATGGTATCAATCGATGTTGGGTTGATGCTCTATGTTCTTATTTTTGTTTCATTTTATTTCTGTTAATGTTTTTGGGACCTGAAACAAGTAACTGATGCACCTGCGCTCCCAATGAATAAGTTTTTACATATTATGTTTGCTTTGGACTTTTGTAGATACAAATGGACTATCGATGGAACAATGGTAGGCAGGAATCTGGTGGCCGTGATAGGAGGCAATCTAAAAAGGATCAGGTGATTCACATATTGTTTTCCAATTAAGTCAAGTCCATGTTTATATGCTCTTCTCAGGATGACAGGAAGATGTTGTCTTGTATATATCTTGTTATGGGGATTTTTGGAAGAGCTTATAGAGGTCTTATTTAGGCTTATGAAAATAGTTTATGACCTTCCTATAAGCTCTTTTAGCTTATTTCAATATGCTTGTCAAAGAAGCTTATGAAAGTAACTACTTTTTTTTTTATCTTATTTCAAAACAGCTTATTAAATAAGTGTTTAATTAAGCTGTTTACGCAAGCACGTCTTAAAGCCTATAAAAAATTAAAATTTGGTACTGGTAGTATGATAATATCAATTGGCTTGTCTTTTTGTACATTGTGAATGTACAATCATTATTGTGGTTCCCTGAGTTTTGAGATGAACTGCTTTGATTGACAGGCATATCAGGACTCCCTTATTGAAGATTCGTCAGAGGATTTTCGTTTGCCAATCAACCACAGGCCAACAGAAAATGTTGATCTGGATAATGTAGAACAAGCATCTCTGGACACACAGTTAACATCATCTAATATTGGCTTTAAGCTTCTCCAAAAGATGGGATGGAAAGGAAAGGGTCTGGGGAAGGATGAGCAAGGTTGGTACTGTGTTATCACTTTCTTCAATATTTATCAATTTGTTCTTCTCTTCAATGAATTTTCACATAATGCATTTTGCCATTGTTTTAGCTTCTGGTATGCTGCATGAATTGTCCTTGACTCCTCAAGTTTCACCCCTTCTCCCTCCGTGCACCCCTCTTCTGTACCACCATAGTGTTGTTTCATTTCCCCTTCTCCCTTGGTGCACCCCTCTTTATGCACTTCAGCTGTCTCCATCTCCAGTGGCGGATCCACTCATGATGGAGTGGGGGCAATTGCCCCCAAACGGCCAGTTTTTCTACATATACACACCTAGTAATTTTTCCTTTTGTCCCCATAAAAAAATTGATGTTGCCCCAAAAGATAAATTCTTAAAAATGAATATAAAAGAATCACAAGAGATAAAATAGAAAATAAATTGATACTCTTTTTTAGGGGAGAATTTTCGAACATTTTAATTCTCATGTATAACAGTTAGCTGCTTTCCCCTTCGTCCTTTACCTATTATTCATTGTCTTACTAAACACACACTGACATGTCACCAATTCACTTGATTCAATCACAAACAACAACAATAAAAAGTTGCAGTCGCATGAGAGATGAATGGTCGAATGATTGTTTGGTTACACACACCAAGAGTTATTTTTAACAGTATTGAAAATGAAAAAATCATAGAACAATTTTAAAATATGAAAATGCATAGAAAGCAATTATAATTTGTAAAAACTTAGGCATTTTAGATTTTTTGTCATGAGATTATTTACTTTTTAAAACTGATAACATTTTCCTTTGGTAAAAATATTTATACTATTTTCTTGCCCCCACTAAAGAAATTTTCTGGATCCGCCACTGTCCATCTCTTCTCCTTCATTCTTAAATTGTAGGGGAAATGAAAGAAAAACTATTTAGCATGAGTTCTATCTCATTTTGGTGCTGATGAGCTGACAGGTTTTATCCCTAGTCATACATAACTGTGGCATGTAATACCTTCAAAACTTAACTTTGAAACTTGATGCTTTTGGTATAGATCAACATTTAGTAGTTTGTCTAAAGTCTAAACAATGGCAATGATCAAGTTTTTGTTGTCTTTTACCAGTATATAAAATAAATTGAATTTATATTTGTATACGATACGGATAGTTCTAAATTCGACCTTTTGCACCCTAGTTAATGCTCTGTATTAGCAGAAGCCTTTTTTTTGGGGAGTTGTCATATTTTTCTCTAGTGAACTGCTTGATTATTTAATTTATCGGATTAATTGGATTGACAACATGCTTGCACTTACCCCTTATTGTAACAGGGCATTTTGGCAACTAGTTCATTGCTACTTTTCTTTCAGTATTAATTTTTATGTTTCTAATGTTGGATGATTTTTCTGGAAGTGATTTGATTTTGGTGTTCTCCTTGATTTTAAATGCTTTATCTGGGTTTTTCAAGCTGCTTTCTGGACTTGTGTGCAGGAATCACTGAGCCAATAAAATCTGGGATTAGAGATCCAAGATTGGGGGTTGGCAAACAAGAAGAAGATGATTTTTTCACTGCAGAAGAAAATGTCCAGAGAAAAAAGCTTGATATTGAGTTGGAGGAGACAGAGGAAAATGTGAGAAAGCGGGAGGTATGATTTATAACTCCTTAGTAGTTGCTCTTAATGCAAAAACCATATAGTAATGTTGAGGTTGATGTTTACATTTTCTCAAACCTGCACCTAGTAGAAGAAAGCAGCATATAGCATATATGCATGTTTTTTGACCGGATTGTTATGTCATAAGGAACCATCAACTTTGGAAGGTCTTGAGAATTTCCTGCAGTTTTTATTACCTGGTGGCTTCTTCTGCCTGCTTCGTGCACATTATGAAAATTCAGGTGTTAGCTGAACGTGAGCAAAAAATTCAAACTGAGGTGAAAGAAATCCGAAAGGTGTTTTATTGTGATCTCTGCAACAAGCAATACAAATTAGCAATGGAATTTGAAGCACACTTGAGCTCATATGATCACAATCACAGAAAGGTAGACAAGTTAACTAACATTATCTTGGTTCTGCTTTTGTTAACTTGATTCCCAAATTGGCTCTAATTTCTTTTTCTCCTAATGCAAAATCCTTGACGTGGAATGCAGAGATTCAAACAAATGAAGGAAATGCATGGCAGTAGTAGCCGGGACGATAGGCAAAAGCGAGAACAGCAGCGTCAAGAGAGAGAAATGGCTAAGTTTGCTCAAATGTATCCTTTTACTCTTGTAACACTTCACTTTTTTATCCCCTTCACACACACCCTTTTGTTTTGGCTATGGGAATTAATGTAATAATTTTGACTGCCGTCTTCCCAATTCCTTAATGTCAATCAGTGCTGATGCCCAAAAGCAGCAACGGCTTCAACTGCAACAAGAGTCTGGATCAGAGCCGGTTTCCTCTGAATCTAGAACCGCTACCGCACTTACAATTGCAGATCAGGAGCAGCGGAATACTTTGAAGTTTGGGTTTTCTTCTAAAAGCAGTGCTTCCAAGGTACATACCATTGTGTAATTGAGGGTGGTTAGACAGTTTTCATACACTTCTGTTGAATACTTGTTGCTTTGTTCAAATTCAAGTTTTTACAATGTATTTAATGTTGCTTTTGCATCTTTCAGAGTAAGGTTTGTGTTTAAAAATACTTATATAGTTATATGCTAACCCCATTATTTCCTTTTCCCAATTATAGCAGAGCTCGGTTGGTGTCAAGAAGCAAAATGTTGCAAAGAAGCCAAAGGTTCCTATATCTTCCATATTCGGTAATGATAGCGATGAAGAATAGTGGACCTTTACGCTTGCAGCTCTTAATCAGCTCTGAATCAGCATATGATATTTATATTAGATGTTTTATTTGGACTTGGTCGCCATTGTCAGTTTAAGGGGAAAAAACATTTGGGATTCTCTGGTGATTTGGAGAGTAAAATATAAACTATATGCTGGGAAGAATATTTACAATGTGACAGTATTATGTGTGCAAGGATTTTACGACTATGTTAGCCTCCATTGATATGTGAATTACAATGCCTAGCCTTGGCTAACGACATACTTTGTACTTTGAAATATTGTTATAAAAATCTATTCGATATTGGAGATCCTTTGCTAGAAACTGAGTTTTTTTTTTTTATTGAATCGAGCATATATGCATTAATTGCTAATTTGCTATATAGTGCAAGGCATTAATATCGACTGAGAAATATTATGGAACTAATGCATTTTGTGAGAATTTTGTAAAACTTGAAACTGTAGATACATTGTTTCTCCTAATGTGAGAATTTTGTGAAATTAAAATTCCTACATATTGTGACATTATAAAACCTTCAGGACCATATTAAGATTTATTTTGCTTTCCACTCCCCCAAGCTTTTTCTTTTTGTACATGCAATTAATGGTTTTTACTACTAATCCATTGGCAATCATGACTCCAGAAGTTAGGTGGATAAAGTTTATGTCTTCTATTGTTATCCTCATTGGTATTGCACATAAAGGATATGTTAATTTAAAAAGGAAAAAAAAAGAGTACAAATACCATTCAACACAATGAAATGTACATGGGTCTTTCATGTAAGCATACATCACTTCCAAGAGTATTTTAAGTACATGCATACGTATATGAATTCAGTGTGTTTCAGAGCAATAGTAGTTATAAGCTACAACAGCTTATTTACAACATTCAATTATTATTAAAATATTCAAGACAATCCTCCCAATTTTCAAAAGTCTAGTTAGGCAGCTTCAGCAAAGCCAAGTTGGAGATTCCCGTAGTCGAAGACCGTGTGATATACCCTCATGAAAACATCACCAAGAATCCTGCAGGCAAATAGTAGTATTAAAAACAGAGAAAACTTCACATTATATGTAGTTCACTTCATACATGATTGTTCTGTACCATGCAAGTGTAAGCATATATGATTTAAAATTAATAAACAATATAAAAAGGTAATATACCATAGTGGACCCCGTGGAGGAGGAACATCAAGAGCAATGAATCCACTAAGGCAGACTTCTGTAATGCCTTCCCCAGTTCTCAAAATATACTGAAAAGTACACAAACCATTTTTAGAATAACAGAAAAACTCACAAGTTAGCATTAATCTATAGATAATAACAGCATACTTTGTACAATATGCTATTCAATTCAAGTATGTGCCCACATATTTTGGAATGTTATATCTATTAGTTTTTCTATTAACTTTAATAAGTCAACATTGTTACCTAAAAGCCTAAGTAATAAGTATTCCCAAAGTTATGTAGGGACTTCCTGACCCCTAATGTTCATTTGACACATGCAGTACATTTCTAGCAGTATAATCATCTTTTGCAGCCGCAATGTAGCTTAATTTTATCAAAACCACAAACCCTGACCTGATCTGGTGTGAGGACAAAAGGTTTATCTCCGATAGTGAAGGAGATGTTTGGCATCCGAGAAAGACTATCACAGCTTATCACTGACTCTCCAGATGGACTTGGCAGGCTCTCACACAGCTGCCGATGATAAAAAACAAACACTCAGTACAAGTCTACACCATATAAAATATAAAGTACAACTTGAGCTTGTAGACAGGATGATTCTAAGGGCTTACTTGATTCACATAGTTGAATACTATGTCCTTGTTTGCCTTTTGTCTGAGTTGATTCTGGATCCAAACCACAAGCATTTGACAAGATGAACACAAAGGAGTATCTCTAGCATTGAACTTACTGTGTTCTTTTTCAGTCACCATCTCAATCCCAGTGCTGCATAATAGTAGAATTCAAAGTAAATTTTGAGGTCTATTTCACTATTTCAGTCAAAATATTACAGTGCAAGTAAGTGATGTCAGGGCCTTAACTCTCCCAATGGCAAAAAAATATAAATTAATAAGCTAGTATTGTAATGGATCTATAAATTATTACCAAATTGACGTGCAACGAAACAAATATGGTGAAAAAGGCAGCAATTGAAACAAAAAATAAGTTGCTGATATATAACAGGCTCATCAAATAAAGAACTTTCTCACCTCTTAGAGTGATCATTCTTGGCAGAACATAATCCAACTTGCGAACATACATCAGCAGGTTTTACCTGATATCAAGATCAAATTCATTTAGGTCCGAAGAGTGAAATTGCATATGGAAAAGATCAGGGGCAGCAAATCATGTTCAATACAAAAGCTTGATAGCAGCGTTTTAAAAACCGGACCGAACCGGCTGGTTGAACTGGTTAGACCTTGAACCCTGCCATGTGTTCAGTTTGAACATTATCCAATTCAACCATAAATTAAGTTGGTTGAACCAACTAAACCATGACCCAGCCCAGTTCAACCTCCGATTGCTTTGTAGAGAAGGCAGGAAAACTTACCCCTGATACTAAGAGATCCCATATCATCTCTCCATATTGAGAAACAACTTCCTTACATTCTACACTTAGAACTCCTTCAGCACCGATAGCATGGTTGATTTCAGCAATAACGGGCTGAAATTAATCAATGGAACAAAAATTATAAATGAAAAACAGCTAAAGCTTTTTCTCACTAGGTGGGGTCATATACATGGATCAAATGAGACAATGGTGTTATGTCAAAACCAAGAGTGTGTTTGTATTTGTGTTGCATTGAACGCGAATGGCAAACGGCAACAAATCACGCTTTCATGTTGGATCAAAATATATTACACTTTTGCCATTCATATTAACGACACAAATCCAAATATGCTCCAAATATTCCAAGAGACTAAATCCTTTCTAATAGTCTTGCTTGGATCTGTCCTTGGTCTCCCTCTACCTCTAAACAAAAAAACTATAAGCAAAAAAATTTCAGAAATCTGGAAGCACATACAGTTGGACCAGCAAGCAGAGACGTTCCCGAATCCACAATAGCAGCACAGCCACCCTCACAAACACCTAAAAATAACATTGATATATTTCAGAATTGGATGCACTGTGGAATCAAAAGAGTTTCATATTCTTGACAAACAATACAGTCACCTGTTGAAAGGCCTCCAATGAGAAAATCTCCCATTTCAATCTGAAAAAGAAAATTCTCTTGTTAAAAATTTTTCGGAGTAAATTATTATATATTTCAAAGAAATTCCTGATTAAATTAAATTTTATTTTGCTAACCTGCCAGTAACCTTTTATAGTAACTGGAACGTAGGTGTGTTCTCCTTTGAAGTGCTTTGGGTCAACACCACCAAAAACTATTTCACCACCCTTTTTCGCCTTTGGATCCCCATTGAGCCAAAAAGAGAACACCTTCTCACTTACAAGATGTTGATCCACAATATTGTACCTGTAATTTAAAAATGGACCCGTAAGTTAAAAGGCACAGAAAGATTTACAAATTACAATACTTCACTCTGACATGGAAATCAGATACCAATGAGACAACAAGAGACAGGTCAAAACATACCATACTGGCACAGCTTTTGAGACTGAGATCTCTTGAAAACCAAGCCCGAATATTCCGTCAAACTTTCCTGCCAGAAAGGCAAGACTTCCTTCTCGGGTAGCCTCAATGAAATCCTATGTTTTATAACAAAGATATTTGTAAATATTGCTATAAATCTGTACAATCTATGCTGAAGTGGAAGGTCATAAATACAGTACTCACCTGATGCTTGACAACAATGTTGCCAACTTTAACATGATCTTGACTGAAGAAACCAGATATTGATCCAGAGCCATAGCTTATTTTACATGATGTTCCTGAGTTGATAGCCGTAATTAAACTTAAATGGCATAATATATATATATATGGTATACAGTATCGTCTAATTTAATGTATGCATCTATCACAGTACTGCTATTATGAACATGAATAATTAGAAGGCAGCATTACCATTTTTGGCATATGTTTTGGATTTCTTTGCCTTGTACCACTTATGGGTATAGCAGGCAAGCTGCAAGAGAACGTTAGTCAATAGGATACGCCTATACGTACATGGTTGTGAATAAAGAAAGGTTAAGTTGAACTCACAGAAAAATAACACTTTGATGATGGAACCCAAAGGTTAGAGCTACCAGTATCAAATATGACAGTAAAGGTCTGTGGGGGTGTGCCAATTCCAACCTCACCAAAATATTGAGCATCCAGATAATTCTTCAAAGGTACTATGTCTTCATCATTTGAATTACCAATATACTGATCATGCACACCCATCATTGGTCTTCCTGACCTTAGATCTTCTCTTGCCTTTTTAGCAGCATTGAAACTCTGAAGATCTAGAGGTTTCTTCTTCAAACCAATTCTCAGAAGTCCACAGGAGAAAGAAGGAAGAAGGGAACATGTTAAAGCCCACAAACAGAAAACCACCCACAAATGCTTCTGCCCCATAGTCAGGGAAAATCTGGGGACAAGGTAATCTGTAAGTAAGTGGAACTGGATATAGTCTTGATTTTACACAGAAGGCAAGCAACCACAGAACAGGGAAGGAAATAGACAGTTAAGACACTAAGCATGTGTTTGGAAACTCCTAGATTTCCGTCAACCGTGCATTAAACATGATGCTACTCTAAGTAGCTTTTACGTTTCAAACGTGATTCCAACCCAAAGCCACGTGGTTCCAAAGACGCTGTATATCTTCCACAATCCACACTACCAATGCCAAACATAGATAAAAAACAAGATACCATAGAACCGTTCTCTGATATTCAATTTGTGAGGCTGTAATTAGTTAATCACTCAGAGCATCATAGAATACGGTTCTGAAACAGTAAGTTTTGATTTTAAAAAAAAAAAATCAAAAATTAAAATGAAAAAAGGCAAAAAAAAAAAAGTTGCATTCAGTTGAGGTAGAAACCAGAAAGGAAATACTATTGCTAAGATCTTCATTACAAAGTTTATATCCATCGTTATTTTCAGTTGATTTATTTCTTTGTCCTCTACACAAGTTATTTATACACTCCTTTGACCCATAAACAAAAAGGGTATGGAAAACAAAAAAGTGGGAAAACTTTAAGAGAACCAGTTCATCTACTAATGTTGCAACTACATACAGATCCCTATACCCATATTCCAAATAAACGAACAGATACATCAAAATTAAAAAGAAACGAAAAAAAGAAGAGAGAGAACCAAATACAGATAAAACATGTTTACACAGTCAAATATTACTATATATAGAATCAAACTGGGTTGAAACAGAAGAAACCAAGTACAGAATAGGTCAAATCTAGTGGAAATTACAAGAAAAATTATGTTATTGGATAGAAATCAACTGGGCAGAGTTCATAGTGAAGATCAAAAGATCAAAATGAACAAAAATCAAACCTTTGTAAGATTGAAGCTACAACAGATATGTGTTGTTGCTGCTACCAAGACCCCAAAAGCGGAAATGGGGAGATAACTGAATGTACACACAAAAGTTGGAATCTTTTTCTTTTATTAAAAGGAAAAATTGAATGTTAAGACAAAAGTTGGAAGGTCGTCATCTACCAATAATGGATTTTCGTGAGCAATAAATTAAGTTGTTGCTATAAAAATATCTGCTTGACAAATGCGAGGCCACGCTTCTTATTAAAATTGTAATAATTTTATAAAAATTTAAAATTAATAAAATTAAAACTAAATAATAGTAGACTCATAAATTATAAATTATGGTAAACATTTTCTTTCTTCTTTCTTCTATATTAAAGAATTGATTCTGGGTGGTGCGATCATACTAATACTAATACACTGGATTCCATCAGAATTTTACAATTAAGTATGCACGAGAGTAATATTAGAGCATCTCCAATGAGGGTTGCTTATGAAGTCCTTAAATCTATGTGGTAACTAAGGAATCATTGTTTATTTTTTCCTCCCATTGGAGTTGATTTATGTGGCAATGTGGGTTGCTTAAAATAAGACATAGTTGCTTATATAAGGAACCCAAAAGATGGGTTGCTTATGAATAAAAAAATTGATTTTTGCTCAAATTTCAAGGATGGATTGTTATTTTAAAATAAAACAAAATTAAGTGCAAATAAAAAAAATATAAAAAAATGTGGGTTGCTTAAGAGTTGCTTAAATAAGTACCATTGGAATAAAAATATGATGGATTGCTTAAATATGATGTGGTATAGTGGGGCTCACTTAATAAGAGATAAGCAACCCAAAATGGGTTGCTTAAATATCACCCATTGGAGATGCTCTTGGGATGAATGATCTCAAGTAAAATCCTTGAGTTGCACCTTTTCTAATTGATAAAAAAAAAAAGTGTGGATTCTGCTTGGCTATGCAAATTTATGGTATTTGTTTTTTTCTTAAATATTACTATTTTAGGTGAGTTGTTACATTAATTATTAGTTATTTTTATATATTATTTATGTATTTATGTATGTGCAGTATAATGCTTGATTGATAAGGTCTTCATTTTGGTTTTGGGAGTGGTTTTTGAATGATAATGATAGTAATAGTGATTGTAACTATTATTTGATTCACTGCTTTTAGGAAGAAAAAAAAATATTACATAAAATAGATATCCCTTCTAAGATATAGAACCTTACAAAATCTAAGTGATAATAAAAATTGGATATGTATATTGTATTTGAATTGTAGTTTACATATCCCATTTTTTTTTTTTTTGATAAGATACATATCCCAAATTTTAACTTGGATTGTGTGAGATGAATTCATCTATAAGTAACATTTGAATCAAACTACGGTCTGTAAATTATAATTCAAACATGCTAATAACGTTTATAAATTTCCATTACATCATGATAACTGTTTTGAACGGGATGGAAGTTACAAAGATTCTTTTATTTGCAAGTGAAACGTGAAACGTGAAACGTGAAACGGTGAAAGAACTTGCAAGTAGTTGTGGTGTCTCATTCCATAGCATCAATAAGAAGAATATGGGAGACGTTCATCTTCTTAAATGTTGAATAAGGTTGAGAAAGGACCTTTTAATTTACTTCTTTTCAGCTACGCAATCGAATTGTTCTATATTTTTATAATATAATCTCGAAGCAATGTGATTTGGAGCAAATAATGTGATTAAACTATCCTCTCCAGTTGGAGAAGGTGAGCTAGGGGTTTAGACTTTAGACGAATGGCAATGACAACTAATAGAGACGGGGATATATAAGGTGGTGATGTAAGTGGGTTCATATTAATACGATTAATGAAAAAAAAAAAATCAAATCAATTTAATTTAATTTAGTTTATCGGGTTTAATTAGGTAAAATTTGATTAAGAGCCATTTGTTTAAGATTAAAAAATAAATAATTTTGATACAAAATAATTTAGTGATTATTTTTAGAGGTTTTAAAGAAAAGCAGAAACAGAATTATGTTTATTTACAACTAAAAAAAAACATTTTTTCAAACAACAATTAGTTATAAAAAACTATTTTTGTTTTTAAAAAACTAATGAAAGCTACTTAATATTTTAATTATGAAAATGATTTGTTTCTGCTTTTCATTATTTTCAAAAGCAAAGACAAACACACTAAAAGTTTTTAAAAATGATTATTCAGTTAAAAAAATGATTTTTTAACAAAATAATCAATAACAAACGCACTCTAAATCTTATCTCAATTGATTTGGATTTTGGTTTTAGAGTGTGTTGAGGAAAACTGAAAAAAAAAAGAAAGATTATACTGATAATTGATTTTTGTATAATCGATTATTGTAATAATCGATTATAATCAGAATCTGTTTTTGTTTGGATTTGTTTGCTGAAAAACGATTTTAAGATAATCTCTTTCGTTTAGGTAGTAAAAAAATCAATTTTGTATAGTAAATTACGAAAAATGATATGAAGTTATTGGTTTATAAATTTAATAGGAAAAATGAATAATATTTGTTTTTTTATAATCAGATTTATTCACTTTTAACATTTTTTTGTTTAACTTTTTTTTTGATATTTGAATATTATAATATTTGAAATATATAATAAGTTTAACATTTATTGTTTGATAACTTATTTCTTATGCTTGGCGTTGAGCTCCTTGTAAAACTTGGTCTTATCGTTATGGTGACTGCAAACGTAAATGAGGGTATGGGGAAATGGGGGTATTCCTGGAAGGACCGGACATCTTTAAGTACAATCAATTTTTTTTCGTGAAAACTGTCCTACGATAGAGATGATTGAAAACAGCTTAAAATTGTTTTAAAAAAAACTTTTTAACAAATTCAACTATAAACCCAAACAAAAAAAATTATTTACAAAGTGGCTTTTAAATGTAAAAACAGTTGAATGAGAAAGAATTAATCTTCTCCAAACAAGTTCTTAGAGTATGTTTGGAAAAGCTGAAAAAAAAAGATTATGCTGATAATCAATTTTTATATAATCGATTATTGTGATAATCGATTATAATTAGAATCTGTTTTTGTTTGGGTTTATTTGCTGAAAAGCGATTTTAAGATAACATATTTCGTTTGGGTGGTGCAAAAAAAATCACTTTTATATAATAAATTACAAAAAAGGTATGGAGTTATTTGTATAATTTAATAATATTTGTTTAGAAGTTAGTTTTGTAGGGGTAAACAGGGAAGAGAGTTTTGAGATTGGAAAATAATCAAATCACAACAATCTTAAGCTAGAAAAAACTAGATGGCATAAAACAGCTTTTTTTCCCCTAAAAAAAAGCCTTTTTTATAAATTTAAGCAAAATACCAAACATGATAGATTATCTATGAAATAGTTTTTAAGCTAAAAAACAGCTGAAATGAGGGAAAATAATCTTTCCCAAACACACACTTAGTGTTTTGATTAATTTCAAATTCAATCTCTTGATGATCTAAACCAATCACCTGATTTAAGTTCTTTTAATAATTTTTACATATAACAAAGTTGTGCCTTTTGAATTTTTAGAAATGTTACATGTGATTTTGGATTTTTAATCTCCTTCTTTTCTCTTGTAAAAGAAAAAAAAATCCTTTTCTCTCTTGGCACTCCCTCGTGGTAGACCACCGCAGTCATAATTCATTTTCATTCCTTTTATATCCTCCGTGTTATATTTATCTTAATTATTCTATTATGTTCATGACACAATTTTTTCCTATATTATTACACAAAATTATATATTTTTTTGTGAGTAAAAAAATATACTTTTGTGTAATAATATAGGAAAAATTGTATCTAATGAGTAATAATGGTTAGATAAGTTCATTAAATTATAGTTATTTCCACTTAACTTTATTTAAAATAATTTATTTCATTTTAAAGGATTTAAATAACACTTCTAAATTTTGTAAAATAATAATAATAACACTTCTAAATTTAAAATTAATTCTTCTTTTATAACATCATTTCCTTCTCATCACACTCACACCGCATCCGCATGTGTTGTGCCTTGGAGGCTTGGATCATGCTTTTGAACAAGATAGTGAAAGCTGGCTGCCGTTACACATTTCATAAGGAAATTACATCAAACCTTCGCACAATATTTTAATGGTTTTCTCTCTGTTTTTTTTTTCCCTGCTGAAAATGATTATGCTTTATGGTACAAAGCATAAGATCGAAAATTATTTAACAAGAACGCAAGCTTCTTTAAGGAATCTTCTTTAAAATACATGACATCCTCTACGATTTTTTTTTTAAATTGATTTATTTTAAAATCTACTAATAATTATGCAATAAGATTGAGGTCGCGTTTGGATAAACAACTTAATTAAGAGCTTATCACAGAAGATCTTATCGCATGAGAGCTTATGCCATGAGAGCTTATGAAGAAAGGGGCGGGAGAGGATTCGAAGGGGGAAAACACGGAGGGGTCATAAGTACTTGTTAAAATTTCATCAAACTTGTTCCAGTGACTTATGAAAATAAGTCAAAAACTCATTATGGGATGACATAAGTTACTTTTATAAGCTCTGCCAAATACACTGCATAAAAGCTTATGTCATCAGATAAATCAAAATGAGCTTAAATAAGCTCTTCCAAACGCCACCTGAGTGATTGACTTCCTTCCTCTTACCGAAACCAACTGCAATATTATTGGGCCTCATAATGGGCTTCCATTATACAAACATATAAAAGCAATTCCTCGACGTGAATGATACTCACCTTGAAATCCTGGTGGCCGATGTTTCATAAATGAAGTTGATGAATAGGAAACTTACACAACATTATCACGGAGAATATTATGTTAGTCACCTCTTTTTTATGGTACAATACTAAATATGAGTTCAACTATTTTATTACTTATTGATTAACACTATCACAGTAAGTTGAATAAGAAAGGAAGACTTGATTATCCTAGATCTAACGACCACAAAGCTATCCCCCAAGGGATAGCCCAGTTGGTATGGGCCGGGACATGAAGGAGTTTTAAGTAGGAGGTACAGGGTTTGATCTCCTGTCACTCACAAATCCCCTCCCCTAATATATTAACCACTGATAATTTGCCTATAAAAAAAAAACCACAAAGCTGCAGCAATCACTTTCGGTTCTCAGTTGTTATAGCTCCAGAAATTGCTGTAATGTACAAAATTAATAAAATACGCCAAATGTAGAACAATAACAAAGAGCCAAAAATGGCAAGAGCAATAGGTCTATAGGGTTTTTCTAACCTGTTCAATTTTGCACAGGTTAAGGATGTTAAAAGAGTAAGTTTACCTAGGAATTTGTATATTTTATACTTTTAAAACTGAAATGCTTAGTTTTCCAATAAATAGTTGCTATTTTTGGGTTTCTTAACATGTGTAAAATTGCACATGATAAAAAAACCCTATAAACAAATCATATAATGAAGTCCACAAAGGACCCAAAATGCTAATCCCCCACCATCATTAAAGATCCACTTGTTTGTCTCGTTAGCCTAGAACAAGTTTTTGAATCATACCTAGTATTTGACCATCAGAAAGCCAAGGAAGGCAAGTTCTAAGGTTAGAGAGCCCAACAAGTCTATCAAAGTGAGATATTACTATCCACTGTTTGATTCATGTAATCCTTATGATCATACCCTCCACCCTCCACACCTATCCCTTCTCCAACTAAGATGGGTTTGAATTATTCCTTTACAACAGCTACCATATTAGTAGTCTCATGAAGCGACTATGAATGCAAGCACAGAACACACAGATGTCATGCATATCCATCAAAATACTGAATTGAAGCACAAACTTCAGGAATTTAAGGTTCTACCCAAATGACTCATATTCATTGCAAATATTTACAAGCATTTAATTAACAGGAACTTTTTTATTATTTTATATCTAAGCAGCAGAGATCATGACACTAACATATTGCATTGATAGCAAATATATATAATTCTGGTAATTATTAATGAACAACTGTGTATACCCAGAAGCAATCCCTAAAGCAGTCTAAGAATGAAAAAATATTCAACAAACAGACCCACTTCGAAGGTGTTCTTATATCGAATAGTAATAAGGAACCAACCAAGCACAAAATCCATTCAAACAAAATACAACACGAGCATAAGTGTATCACAGCCTCACATCATAACTATTAAGCATAACCAATTACCGTACGCCACCCTTTGTAGTTTGTTCCAAGAAGGAATGAATGTGTGACCCAATCAACAAACAGACCCTTGATGCTAAGAAAAGGATTCAACCAGATTCTGCTAAGCTTCATTTAAATGAGTAGTAGGCTATTTTTCAGCCGATAGCCAGGGAGTAATTCCTTTTGAGACGTATAGAAATCACCTAAGTGAGTTTTGTCTCTTCCAACAAAGTCTTTTTCATATACACGACATTAGTCAAATCCCTGACATCATGCTAAAGAAACTTAGCTATTTATCAACTGTGTTGGGCCTAATTGGTAAATGCATAGTGTACTTTAAAAAGTTATATATGATTAAATAAATAATCAAATGAAAAGCCTAACGTTTTGAATTTTATACACTTGTAATCATGAATCAAGGACATGTAAACTTAAAAAATAGCATAATAGAAAAAATAATATTTTGGTGTACCACACCCTGTCCCAACAAATAATATTTTGCCATATATTATACTTTTTTTAATAAAAAAATTGATTGAATTTTAATTTATGTGATAAGATATTATTGGTTGAGACATGATATAATATACCAAAATGTAACAAACAATGTCTATCCATACAGATGAAGAGTTTTTGTCAGTTGTATGTTTCCAAATGTGATAATGTAGTATCATGTTTCAAGTTGTCGGATGCAATGAACTGAAAATTATGATTTGTAAATGTGGATTGATTATTTTATTTTTATTTTTATCATTTTGGACCTTGCTCATATAGTAATATGCCTTATATAAGCCGAGGTAGTGGGCAAAACTATATATGTAAAGAATCCCAATATAAAGCATGATGTAAAGTAGCTCTTTATTTTATTTAGAGAATGATGGAGTCAGTAAATCAAGCTTATTTTATTGGACTGAGCAGAAAATGAGGAACGATAAATAATACATTTAATATTAATTATAATTAAAGTAATTATTTGGTATTGCATGTTTTTAAAACTCTAGTGCTGTCCTTTTGATACCCAACACCAATCCAATCAGCGGTAAAAGATGGCTTTATGCAAAGATGAATAAGAAAAGCATTCTTAAAACGTAACTTAGTAGTTTTGTCCATTAATCCTCCCAATTATTGGTCTCGACGAGATACTTTGCTGAGTGAGGATTTGCATGTTACAAAGTAATGCTAACCGTGGGTCGGAAGAGGCGCTCATCGGAGACCTATGGTCTGGCCTATTTAAGGCCTAACTCGACCTAACCTATTTAGCAAAAAGGTCAGGCCAATGCTTTTTAAAAAGCCTATCAACATGTTTGGTTTAGATGGAAACTGACGCCAACGTTCTTTTGTACCGTCCCAAGGCAAATTTTTCACTTTAGACCAAAGCTCCAAAATGGAGCTTTCCTTCAATACAATCCAGAACGCCGATTTACGTTTAATTTTTTTTTTTAAACAAACAGGCACTCTATAGCTAAAGAGGCCAGGCCCAAGGCTTTGAAAAAAGCCTATTAAGCCTATTAGGCCTGCCTATTTAACACACACATACATAAATAAATATATATAATATAATGTATTATAATACCATAATATATGATATATTATTTATAATATTTGAAAGTAAAGGCATATTGGTCATGTAGTGGCCTACTTGCCTATTTATTTTTGAATGCCTAATGACCTATTTATTAGTATAGGTAGGTCTACCAACTTCTTTATCATTAAAGGCCTACGAACCTATTTACAGGTGAAGGCCTATGACATGTTTATAGGTGGAGACATATTTAAAAGCTTTGTTGATAAGTAGGCTTTCAGGTCAGGCCATGCTTTAAAGTAGGCCAGGCTCATCCCTTAAAAATTGGCTGATATCCGGCAAATAGGCCAGGCTCGGGCCTCAAGATTGGAAGGCAGGCCAGGCCCAGAGTCAGGGCCTAACTCGATCTAGCATATTCTCACCCCTAACCGTGGGTGCTATGCAGCAAGCAAGGGGGCTTAGGCTTGGGTGAAAAAGCTGTAAAAGTGGTCTCAGTCTTCGTCAATGTAGTATAATCAATTAGTTGTTCTTGTAGATCGAGGCTAAGGGCTTATAGGTGTTTCCCCTATCCTTTCTCTCTCTTTGTAGGCGCAGGCTTTGCTAAATTCCGTTATTCTAGTCCTTCCGAAAGACTTTTTTCCCTTACTTGGACTCAGTGCTAGTGGGGGAAGGATTGGATGAGTGGTAAATTGTCCTATTGTCGAAGTCGTGTAACTATGTTTCTAAACACATAATGTATAGGATAACTAAAAAGACTTGTATGGCTGAGTTGAGTGGAGGGGCTAAGCGCTGCTGCATATTCTAATTAGCCTCTCTTCCTCTTTCTCCGTTGAAAGCTGCGTTCCTTACCTCCCTGAATTAAAAAAAAAGACATCCGCCCTCGGGAAGTTGATGAGGCATGCCCTGGCCCTGGTGAGCCCCTGGGACCCAACTCACCTAAACTTTTTAATACCAAAAAAAAAAATTATCAATCTCACTGATCTATTATGCAAAATAAATTTTAATAAGCTATGTATCCATTATTATGAAACAAATAAATACTTTTATTTACAAGTACAATTAGCTATATATTCTAAAAGAACAATATTATATCCCTAAGCAATTGCACTAAGGATAGATGAGTTGTTCCTTAATTTGTACTCTATATTTTTAGGGATTAGTCCTATAATTATTGATTGTGAGAATACCCTGAATTCCATTCCGGACCTAAAGGGAGGGTTGGATTAAAAAAAGTCAATCACAATATTATTATTATTATTATTATTATTATTATTATTATTATTATTATTTTATTTTGACCTAATCTATCCCAGTTAGAAAAAATAGTTAGTCCATGTGGGTTGGTCCGATCTTTAATTTTTTTTTTATTACTTGATATTTACTTTGACATGTGTATCATAGTTTGATGTTCACTACAATAAAAGGCAGGATTTCCGACGGATTGTTACCGACGGCCGCGATTTCCATCGGAAACTAACAACTTACGGACGGAATCCTCCGTCGGAAAGCTTGGAAAGCAAAAGTCACAAGAATTACCGACGAAAAAGTCATCGGTAAGGTTACCGACAGCTTTTCCGTCGGTAATTCCATCGGTATCGATGGCGGGAAATGCGAATTTTTTTACTCGTGTCTGTACCAACAGAATTTCCGTTGGAAATGTCGATTACCTGTTACCGACGGATTTTCCATCTGAAAATCAGATCTCAGTTACCGACGGAAAATTCCATCAGTAATCGTTTTTTTTTTAATTACCGACGGCAAAAGTTGCCGGAAATCTTGGGAGGCTGTCGGAAATTTCTAAGGTTATTTTTTTTTCATTTCATCTTATTTTTGAAGTCAATTTATCAAAAGTTAAAAAATAAAGTTAGCCAATCGGTCAATTTGAGTCACCAAACCTTGCCATCAAGCCACAGAGTTTAATCGAGCCTGTGTTTGTTTTAGATTCTTAAACGTGCAAACGACAACTTGCATTCGATGGAATGAGGTTTCATATATTGGATTTTTTTTATATTATAAATTGTGTCTAGAAAATATGTTTTAGGTGAGTAAAATTGATTTTAAGAGAAATAAAAAATTTTAGGGCATTTTTTCCTGTTTTCGTTTTTTTTATGACTTGTTATGTCAAAGAACCGAGGGATGCCGAGACGGTACTCGGCTGATTGGTGTATGAATAAGAAGATCCCTCTGCCTGAGGGCTAGGCCTGGTATATAAAGAGTGAGGGTGGCTGTTACATCGCATTAGTGAGCCATTATGAGTGATTATGAACATCATTGATAAGGACAGTTACAAAGTCATTAATCGCCCATTAGTGAGATGTCGGTTATGAGATATGATATTGGTTACAGATCTTGGCAGTCACAGAATTGGGCTGAGGTGGGTCGAGTTTAAGGCCTAACACGACTATGTCGTAATAGAAACGTATAGTCGGGCCCGACCTAAATCATATCCATGTAGTAATATGACTAAAAGGGGCTAAAGCCCAAAACAAATAGAGGAAGCATCATACAGTAAAGGAAAGTAAGCAAAGGAAGGAATAAAATCAAATGTATGCACACTAGACTCCATCCCCATGCTACGTTTAGCAAAGGAATCCGCAACACGGTTTGCCTCCCTGACAATGTGCACCCACGAGCAATTCACCACCCCAGCAGCTAAATTACAAATATGAGGAACAATCTGACGATAAGGATGAGTAGAAGGACATCCTTCCTGTAAAAATTTAATCACCAATTGGGAATCTGATTCTACAACCAAAATCCTAAAACCCCTCCGAATTGTCAAATCCAAACCATGCCAGATTCCCCAAAGCTCAGCTTGAAGAATAGATCACATGCCCAAACTTGCTAAAAATGCTACAATGAAAGTTCCCCAGAGATCCCAGAGAACACCTCCACAAACAGCATGCCTATTAGTGCTAGAGATAGAGCCATCACAATTCACTTTGATCACACCTAAACAAGGAGGAACCCATCTAACCAGAGAAACACTATCTGCAAGATCCCTTCTGATTCTAACCGGTGCCAAATCACTTAAGGCATTTTCAATATTAGCAACCCTCCTTCTAATCTCCGACACTGCAACATCAGTAGAAGTAAACTTCTGTTGAAAAATGGCTTCATTTCTAGATCTCCAAATTCTATCCACGACCACACATAAAAATCAGAATCCATTTTCTATTCCTTTGCGAGCCAAGAGATAAATTTTGTAGAAGCCAATCATCTTTGTTCCTCTGGAAGAAATCAGGAGCAAGATTACTCCCTCCAACCGGCAACCAAACAATCTTTGCCAGTAGACAATCACGAACTATATGAATGGTAGATTCAACCATATTTGCGCATCCAGAGCACTCTGCACTTATCGTCGATCTTCTTCTTTCCCTTTGTTGATTTGTTAAAAGCGCATCCTCAACAATCTTCCAGAACATAATTTTTATTCTTTCCGGATCTTCTCAAACAAAGGAGCTCTCAAACAATCCCCTACCTCCACCAAGGAATTATAAGCAGAGGACAAGGAAAACGAACCATACGACGAACCACTTCAAGCTATTTGATCATCTTCTTTATTTTCATCTGGAGGACATAGAGAGAAGAACACTTGCACATTATTTGAAGGAAGAATACTTGAGATATACAGAAAATTCCAACCCCAATTTTTTTGTTGTTTTGTTGAAAACACTTTATGGGAGATACTTAAAGATGAAAACCGTCATCCAATTAAGACAAGTCATGTTCAATCATCAAGAATGAAGAAAGAAAGACAATGGCGGAAGCATACCCGCCGAATCCATGGAGAATAATGGAGAAACTTGTGGTTCTTGTTTTTTCAAGTCAAACATATGCATGTACAATTCCTCTTAAACCATAAAGAGTCCTCCTTTCTATTGATGAGATGTTAGTAAAAGAAAACTGATTACATTTGACTTGGTGACCATAGCCTATTAACCTTTTATAATGAGTCCATGCTCTTTCATGTAGAGTAATGCCTCTTGAGTCCATACACTTTCATGAAGGCTTTAAACTTTTCTTATTCTATTTTGGCCCATCATAACCTCAATTTTTTTAAAATCATTTAAATTTACCTTTTTCCCATGATTAAAGTTTTCCGATCCAAAAAGAAAATGGATTAATACATCGTTGGATTAATTACAAAAAATATTTAAGACAATCTAAGATTGATCCAATGGTGTATTAATGCATGAATGCATGATTTTTTTGAATACAAGAAATTCATATCCATAAAAAAACCATACTATTTATAAAAGAAAAGTAACATCTTTAATAACTTGCCATGGTGTAATCGTTATCACTAAATCTTGTAGTCTTGTTATTTTCTTTTTTCTCCATTTGCCATCAACTGAATAGCAAGAGGTATTGAAGCCTACAATCGAGGATTCAAGCCTTTAAATTTTTCCATAAGTTGATTGTTTCTTTTCGAATTGAAACATCTAACATTCATCCTCAGTTCCTTCACTTCCTTTTGTACACGTATCTAGACATACTCTCACGTTATTGAGCACTGGATGAGCACAATTGTCACAAACAAGTAACAACGTTAACAAACTGACCTATAATCACGTGAGTCATGAAACTTGCAGGTAAGGGGTGAGAGAGAGAGATCGGAGGAAAATCTTGGGAGAAATACTTATTTATTACATCTTATTTTTTACTTAAAATATTTTATTTTATAAATATATTTTTCTTTCTTCTCAACAAACAAATAAGATAAGAGAATAACCCCCCAACGAACTGGTCTAGTGGAGTATGACTGAGTGTTGTATTTATTAGGTTGCAAGTTTAAACGCCCATTTATCTAAATCCCTTTGTAAGTGTTCATAAAATCGGAAAGCTTTCTCTACATTGGACTGGGACACCATCCTTCATCCTAAATTTTCCCTAAAAAAATAAGTTAAGAGAAACCCGATAGTAATTAACTGCAGTAGCCGTGAATTGTATAATCAGACAAGCTTTACCCACAGGATAATATATTCAAATTCTATAGTTATTATTTTGAATAGAGTTTTACCTAACCATAATCACCGACTCAATGACTAGTTTCAAGTTTTGACTTTTGCCTATGAGATTTCTCTAATGAGTTTAATTTCTATACAATGTTGGTATAAAAGATTTTTACACAAATATCCAGTAATATTTTACCATATCAGAATCATTGTTAACTCTCTCTATTAGTTATTAAAATAAAAGTATATATATTAAAAATTAAGGGATATTAGAGTAAAAAATTTTACACCGATAGTTCCTATTTTTACCAATGATTTTTTTTTAGAGTAAATATCCAAATTAGTCAAAAAAAATTTGAGAACCCATTTTTGATCCCTAAAAAAAATAAGTTAATCACTTAGTCCCTTAAATATATATAAAAAAAAAAGATACATTAGTCACTTTATTTGTTAACCATTAACTAGTGACACAGATGCTCATTTTCCACTTCGTTAGTGGAAGAAGAGACTACTACTGTATCCCGTTTTTATATATTTGAGGAACTAAATAATTAATTTATTTTTTTAAGAGATCAAAAGTGAGTCTTTTAAATTTTTCGAGAACCAATTTGTATATATATATATATATATATATATATATATTTTAAGGTGTCTCCGTATCCTTTATTTCCTTTCACTCTCATTCCTACACCAAATTAAGGGTAAAGGTAAGAAGAGAGAGAGAGTGTTAGTGGGACTGAGTAAGAGGGAGAGTAGATAAATTTGTTTTTATTTGGTTTCATGGAAGTTATCAATGCAACCCACTTGTCCCTGTTCCCCTAATCTCTAGGGTTCTGACTCATCGCTTTCCTAGTTCCTATCTCCACCCAACACAACACCCTCTGTCTTATGTTGTTGTCCCTGTTCTAAATCTTCTTCATCATCACCACCACCACTCTTCTCTGTTATGGCCTCCAACAACCACCACACAAACCACCACCACAACGGTGACTCCATTTCCCACATACCCAAAAAGCCAAAGCTCTCATCTTCACCTTCATCTTCCTCCATCATCGCCCACTGCGAGTTCTCTCACCACGACCCTTCCGTCGCTCGCATCAACAACGGCAGCTTCGGATGCTGCCCCGCCACCGTCATCGCCGCCCAGCAACGGTGGCAGCTCAAGTTCCTCCGGCAACCCGACCACTTCTACTTCAACGAGCTTAAAAAGGGTATCCTCCAGTCGAGAACCATAATCAAAGACCTCGTCAACGCCGAGCACGTCGACGAGGTCTCCATCGTCGACAACGCCACCACCGCCGCTGCCATCGTCCTCCAGAACACGGCGTGGTCCTTCCAGGAAGGAAGGTTCCAGAAGGGTGATGTTGTGGTGATGCTCCATTACGCTTATGGTGCAGTGAAGAAGTCAATTGAGGCTTATGTGACACGTGCGGGAGGTAAGGTTATTGAGGTTCCTCTCCCTTTTCCTGTGACTTCAAATGATGAAATAATTGGTGAATTCAAGAGTGCATTGGAGAGAGGGAAGTGTGATGGGAAAAGGGTTAGGCTTGCTGTGATTGATCATGTTACTTCAATGCCTAGTGTTGTGATTCCTGTTAAGGATTTGGTTAGGATTTGTAGAGAGGAAGGTGTTGATCAAGTTTTTGTTGATGCTGCTCATTCAATTGGGTGTACTGATGTTGATATGAAAGAGATTGGTGCTGATTTTTACACTAGTAATTTGCATAAATGGTTCTTTTGTCCTCCTTCAATTGCATTCCTTTATAGCAGGAAATCAACAAAGTGTTCTGATTTGCACCATCCTGTTGTGTCTCATGAGTATGGGAATGGGTTGGCTGTAGAAAGTGCTTGGATTGGAACTAGGGATTATAGTGCTCAGTTGGTGGTTCCTGAGGTTTTGGAATTTGTTAATAGGTTTGAAGGAGGGATTGAAGGGATCAAGAAGAGGAATCATGATGCTGTTGTGGTGATGGGAGAAATGCTGGCGAAAGCATGGGGAACTCATCTCGGGAGTCCTCCGGATATGTGTGCTAGCATGATCATGGTTGGTTTGCCTGCTTCTTTGGGGATTACCAGTGATGCAGATGCTCTCAAGCTAAGGACACATTTGAGGGATCAGTTTGGTGTTGAAGTACCAATATATTATCGACCGCCGAGAGATGCAGAAGTTGGGCCAATAACTGGATATGCCCGGATTTCTCATCAAGTCTACAACACAGTTGATGACTATTACAAGTTCAGGGATGCAGTTAACCAACTTGTGCATGATGGCTTTGCTTGTACCCGTCTTTCGGATTGAAGAGGTTTGCTCTTATCTCCTTTGAACATACGTCAATTTTATGATAAATATTTGTGAATATGAAGTTTTCATTGGATATATGGTGACGATAGTGTTTGTGGCATAATATGGTGTCAAGTCCATTGAAAATTTCATTATTAATACAAGTATTTTACAGTAGCAGATGACAAAATTCACACTGGGTCATATGTGTTAATTTTACTAATCTAAACGTCTTATTTTGGCATCATTGCACCATCACAAAAAATTAATTTGATGGGTGCCATACCAAACATAAAGTAGTATATCAATGAAGACATAAAACAATTTGTTTGTTTTGGGGGGGGGGGGAGTCCCCCCTCCCTCCCACCTCTGCCATGGCTGCAGATTTTCCTTTATAGTTTCTATGTTGGTAAAGCAAAAATAAGCATCATATATTCACATTATTTTTCTATGAATAATTGGAAATTTGCAACCCTTTAAAATGCAATTACTATTCTATCTCATCAGAGGTCGTGTGCATTTATTATTAAATTATTAAATTTGAAGTCCTCTTAATATTTTGCATATTTAATAATCAATTAATCTCTTTAATATTCATATTCCCTGATTTGACCATAATTTTTATGTCTTTTTTATATTTAACATTTGCGTCATATATTAACCCTCCTTACTCAATCTTTTATTGTTGTTGGATATTGATAATGACATCTATTGTGATCATGGCCATTCAGTATTCTCTTGGCTGGTGAGACTTGGCATCTTTTCTATGCAAATTGTTAAGGTTTGCCATATAGAATTTCTGTTCTATACCAGTGTATTGAAACCAATACATAAGTAAAAATGGTTATCATGGAAACAAGAGTCAACACAAGGTAAATTAATGTATCCTTTGGAAATGGTAAAGCATTATTAGAAAAAGTTTCTTCTGTGTTTCCATACTTCTAGTGAGAGGAAAGAGTAGGAGGAAGTCTATTCTTGGTACCGATACTAAACTATTTAGTTGAGGTTTTAGCTTGGCAGATTATACAAGTCTAGAGGCAGCAAATTCTTTATTAACTGTAAGAGGTCAAAGCATCTTTATGTTTAACCAGACAACACCAGTTACTTGTTGTTTTAATAATTTGAATTGTTATTCTTCTACTTGTGTTATGTTTATGTTCACTATATTCTGTTTATTTGCAGTTAAGAAATGTCAAAGTCGTCTTTCTGATGAATAAAAGCAATGGTTCTGTGGTTGCTTGCAAGCTGGACAGTTGTGATGGTTTCGGTACCATGGACTCCAGATTTTGTTGAGAGACTGCAGCAATTGCTCATCTTAGCCTAGTAAGATTCCGTAGGAGTCATCCTTGTAAATATAATCGTGATTCTCAAACGGCTTAATGTTTTATTTTATTAACCTTCATTGTGCCAATTGAAGTTCAACTTGTTGTGGTTTATGCCAAATTTTACTACGCCTATAACCTGGAAGTTTGGCATTCCTCATCAAGTCAATAACAAAATTTATGACTTGCCATAAGCCAACATGCTACATATTGTTTAAGGAACCGGGAAAGGAAAATTTATATGGGAAATTGTGTATTTAGTATTTTGAAACGTGTTATACTTAGTTTTCCAATATAATCTTTCTTTTTTTAGGTTCCTTAACCAATACTCTTAGGGTACTCGTTAGCAGGACCCTTTATTTATTTATGAGAAATGCTAGCAACACACTCTCTAACACACTCTTTCCAACACACTCCCTCCTATTGGTTGAAATTCATGTGGGTCTTACAAAATTCAAGTGGGACCCACATGAATTAATGAGACTCATTTCCAAAATAGTGGGACCCACCTGAATTTTAACCAATAGAAGGGAGTATGTTGGAAGAAATGTATTAGAGAGTGTTGCTAGCACTCCTCTGAGCCTTAAATTGGAAGCCTAAGACTAGTTTTGTATGATACGATGTCTAGTAAATTCAAACTCGAGCTGGGAAGATTTGCAAAGCTCTTCCTATTCACAATACCCAAACATAAGATCTTGCTTTAAGAGGGTAAAATTCTTGGTGCCAATTTTTCATTCACAAAACTAAACCTCAGAGACCTTTTTTAAAGGAAAATCTTAGTACTCGGACCAACATTGATTGATTACTTGTCTTTTATAAAGACACGGGGTTTATTTGTAAATATTTTATTATGTAATAAGTTGTTTTTTCATATGTTAATTTACAATTTACAAACTCAAGTTTCATATACGTACTGTAATTGGTAAGTAATCAGTATTCAATCCTAAACATCAATTTCATGTATTTTAAGATCTAATGATTACAAATTAATAGCACACCAGGTCGCACATAAAACGTCACCTGAAAACAAACCAAGGTTGGTATGGAATGCCTGCATTTTGCAACCATTTGTCAGCTTGGATAAACTGAGAAGCTGTGTAGTTCACCATCTGGCTTTTCTGAGAAACAGTTTGGTGGTCCTCTATTATTATACTCAAGGAATGTTGCTGTTTCAGTGCCATATTTGTCACTACTCCATTCACACCACCCTTCTGGATGGATCACATCTCCTAGAAATGATTCCATTATGATTATTGTTGAGTACCCTTTATATGGAGTGCCCAAATAAGTGGTACCAGCAAGACTAATGTTTTCCCCTTGTGCTGTGATGGTGCAGTTTTGTATCACAAAACCAGTTCTCTCATTCTTATCTAGCCTAAACTGAGCACTCACAACATTTTTCTTTGACATTGAATCAGAAGAATTTTGACCCTTCACAATGATTTGTGAGTTCTGAATTATGGTGGTGGTGTCTCCCTTGATGATGTCGACGGTACCATGAATCTCGCAGTCTCGGTAGAATTGGCGTTGCGCTACTGCAAACAAGGTGCCTTCCTCACCTTGTATCTTGCAGTTGAAGAATGCTGCATGATCAGAAAGGACAAGGAGTGCTGGTGCTCCTTTAATATCAGCTGCGGCAGTGAAAGCCATATCTTTGCAGATGAACCTTTCCCCATTACCACTGCATTTCACAAAATAAAATGAAATTGTTAAAAACAACTTCAACATGTTAGGTTTAGTGTTACCTGTTTCTTTGGTACCCAAAAAAGGAAAAAGAAAATAGTAACACTAATTAAAGGGATATCATCGAGTACAAAACTGATGTATCCTGATGCCATTTTTCAATAAAAATATAATAGCTGCTAAACATTATATGTTTTCATTGATGAATTATTACATATATTAGATTGTTAATGAAGATCAGCACTACAACACCTAAAAAACTGAGATCTGGATCCTATGCAGCCACAATCCCCTCCATCCTCTTTCCAGCCAAATGTCAGTCGTTGATTTAATTTAACGGCAAGGGAGACTCTCTCCATTTGTTAGATTAATCCAACGACTGACATTTGGCGGGGGGATTGTGGTTGCAGAGAATCCATTTTGAAAACACTGTAAGCATGTTTTGTTTTCTTTCCTTTTAAATGTAGATGAGCTTACCGAAAGAAGCTGCCTGAAAAGAGGATGTGAGTCATGTGACTATCTTGAGGTCTCTTATGTTGATTCCACTGACAATGGTATTCATAGGCCCATCACCATACATGAGAACTTGGTCTACATCCTTAGGAACCACCACTCTCTCCTCATATTTACCTTTCTTCACATAAATAATACATGGACCCTTGTTCTTCTTTGGGATACATTGAGTGACTCAGGTATGATTGAGAACTGGCCACTTCCATCTTGAGCCACAACTGCATCTGGCTGCTTACCACCACCACCACCACCTTCTAACAGCTTGCGCTTTGCTATCGAGAACCATGTCGGAAATCTGTTGTGTTTGCTCCCCAAATCAATGGCAGCATTTAAAACTCTGGTGATTGGGATTGAGATTGTATACAGGCTCAGCCTTGGCATTAATGGTAGGCCTCTCAGAGAAGAAATAATTAACAATGGCCAAGGTTATCCTTGTATACATAATTGACCTTTCCAAGAAATAACCAAAAACTTGATAGCTATTTGTTTGCAGTAATTCATCAGAGCAAGTTTGTTGGTATGAAATGGCAGCACTTAGACTATTGATCACATGATCCAGGTTCATTTTGGACATGTCCACAGAAGAATTTGCCATTACATACAGGGATTCAAGCTCTTCCTTTCCCAACTCTTAACATTTCCAAACAATCTCTATGTGATTGTGCCTGATAAGGTGTTAGGCTCCTGCTGAAATAAGGTTTAGGCTTGTCCACCATCAACAATTCTAAGCAAGTTGCATCAATAGCAGCTTTCAAATAATCTAAAGCCTTACCTGTTTCACCAACAGGTCTTAAGATATGTAAACAAATTTCTGGTTGAACTGTTTTTCTGCAAACTGAGATAAGGATGTTTGGGGAGGTCCTATCAGCTTGTCTGTAGGTGTAAGTGTTGTTAGTGTTAGCAACAAAAGCAATGCCGATCGACACGGCCAGACAAAATTCACTTAAGGATTTTAAGCGTATGGTATATACTATAACTCAACAAATTAGTGAATTATTTTATGGACATCTAAAATATACAATTGAAAAAAGGCTTTGTTGTGAGAGACAAAATTCACTTCAACTATCTCTATGCCTAGAAAGGAATTAATCTTCTGCTATTGGCCGGGGATACCCTTGGTACAACACAAAACAATATAGAAGTGCTTTATCTTAAGTTATTGTGCATTGCTGTGCTGTATTGATTTTAATTAGTTAGCGATCAAATTATGCTTGCCAACGGCTCATTTTATTATGGTAGCTTAACAATAATATGAGGTTGGCATAATTTGATAAATTGCAGCAATCATTTTGGATATTTGTAAATTTATTCCAACCGTGTAATAAAAGATTCAAGGAAATATTTTTTTCAACATATATTTATATGCTTGTTGTTGGTAAGCGTACTACAACTTGTAAAGTATAACAATGCAGAATAGTTATGATAGTTAGACTAAGTCAATCTGAAGTTTGTTATTTCTGTTTTTCTGTTATATATATTAGTTATAGGGCGTTATTTGATATGACAACAATCCTCTCTCTTGTATCTTTAGGTCCATCTTGTGGATATCTTGGTTTCCTTAGAAGTCTATATAAATAGACCCCATGTACACGAATGATTCTTAGTGAATGAAGCATTATTTTCTCCCAATTCTTTCTCTATAGTGTGATCTTAGTTCTTTGTCAATACATTCTGCTCAGATACCTATCATCTTCTCAAAATATAATACATCAATGAAACAGAAAAGATGTGAAAAAGCATGAAAGACGAGAAAATATCTGATATCAATTATTTTTAACCTTATGATGTCAAACTTACGCATCAAGTCAAATAATGTACAACTTCAAATATTTAATCAAGAAATAATGCGCCAATATAATCTCTGCTTTGGTTTTATCTGATTATATTTTCCTTAAATAATGATCAATCTTATTCATTTATAAGGGAAATTTTTTCGTAATAGGTTATGATTGCCTCACTATATATTTAGATGATTCATATTCTTTATTTTTTCATGGGTTTTGGCTTAAGCCCCCCATGATAGATGTATTCTTTTTCCTTTTTTTTTTTTAATAAATAATAAATGTAGATGTGCTGCAGATGATTGATAGGTCTAGTGGTGCCAATTAGTTGGGATTGCTTTTGCTACGGCGATGCCTTTGCATGCCTTAGCTTTCTATTAAAAAAATCATTAATTACAACATTTATTACTTAATTTTATGACCTAAAAAACCTGCATGCTCCACTATTCATTCTCACGAAACGGTTTGTAACACGTCAATGAAACAAAAAAGATGTGAGAAAGCATAGAAGAAAAGAATACAATAATATATTCTACATTGATTTTATTTAATTAAATTTTCCTTAAATGACAATCAGGATTTATAATTAAAATTCCTCAATTTTATGATATTATATTTTGGATTAAAGTAATATGCATTGTCAGTATAAAAAGTTTTATACTGACATCCACTGACTAACAATATGACATGTGTTCTTTTATTTTAATAATTAAGAAAAAGAAATAACAATAATATCAATTTATCAAAATATTATTGGGTGTCAGTGTAAAACTCTTTTACACTTTTTATACATAGAAATTAAACTCTCATATTTTTTCGTAATATTATTTCTTTAATATTAAAGCTTTATTTATATTGTCTAAACAAAATCATAATAACTAGTGTGTGTGCATGTGCACGTGTGTGTATATAAGGGGCTATTTAATAAGAGCATTTAATAAGAGCAGTTGTTTATTGTAAAAGGTGAGAGGAGAGAATCTAAATTATTAGACCATACATGGATAGTCAATATCAAAAGTTATTCAATGATCATGAATCACTTAAAAAAGTTATATGATTTTATGTTTTAACAATACATAAATTCGAAATGGAGAAATTCGATAGCTAAATACCTTAGCGACCACCAATATACGACTGCCAAACCTAGGGATGTTCGTTGGTTTGGATGGATCTGATGAACTCGAAAATCTAAAGCAAACCAACTGAATTAATTTAGATTTTTTTTGGTGGCCAGGTCCAAACCAAACTTGATGATAATCGATTCAATTTTCGGATTTAAGGATTTTGTAACCGAACTATATATATATATATATATATATATATATATATATATATATATATATATATTAACATTTTAATATTTAATATATTTAACATTTATTTATATATTAAATATTTTTATATTCTTACGGGTCCAAACCAAGCCAAGTAGCCAACTCATTTTTTGTTGGGTTGGTTTGATTCAGATTTTCTGGAAAATAATTGCAAATCCTAACCGAATCAATTAATTTGATTGGTTCAATTTTTTCTATGTAAATCCGAACCAAACCAACCCGTGAAATCCCAATTGATTATGCAACCGGTTGCTCAACCGCTGAATCCGATCATTAAATTAAAAATTTCAATCTCTAAAGTGATGGTCGTGGCTTATTCATGGTGACCAACTTAGCGACCAAACATTTTATCGTTACTTTGGTTGCTATGTTGCTCAAAATTAATATCATCTCTGGGACAGAATGTTAGGTTGCTGAGTGATTAGTCGCTATTTCAGTTGCTATACAGGGCAAAATCGGCAAACTTTAGCTACTAACACGACAGTCGTTAATTCGGTTGCCAACTTGATATATTGAACCTAGTTAGCAAGGGAAATATTGATCGCTAATACGGTCCCTAAGCATTATAATTTCTTTTGGTGATTCATATTATTAAAAACAAACAAAATATTTTTAATGCCGTGATAAAATATAATTGGATGACAATATAAGAAGATTTTACACGAAAAATGCATCTATAGTATATATCCAGTTATCTATTCTTTCAAATCCTTTTTGTTTCCCTGCAAAAAGTCATTATCTGTTAAACACAATTAGCAAGTGTGTGTTTCATAGAAGAAACTGGTAGCTTCAGAACCCATCATTTTATGTTTGCATAAAAATATATCAGTCTATCAGTTTAAGTAACATTGTAAATCACAAGTCCACCCAAAAAAGATAAAACAGGAAACCTGTTTCTCTGAGAGCTCTTGGGTGATCATTGTCTGAACCATGTTCATCAAAATGTCATTGTTGCACTGTTGAAAAAGGCACTCATGAATTAAAATGACTGAAGTAGTTCTTGAATACTAGAAGTGAGGTGTCATTCTCATCTTGATTGAGTGTATTGAAGGTATATATATGTGTATGCAGGTGTATGATTCTAGCAATACACCACACTGCAGGCTAGCTAAACAGAGTAACAGACCAAACTAATGACTGCTCTTGGGTTCAACTACTGATCTATTTTGTGAAATATCCAAGTGCTGGCTTACCTGTGCATTGCTAGCCAAATCCATTTGCAGGAAATCTAGAAAAGCAATCTTCTCATTTCCTTCAGGCAATGTCCTGTGAGTATGAGAATTATAGCTTGAGGCAAAACCCTGAATAAATAAAGCCGCTTGTAAGGCATAATGCCAGCAACAATGAAAAATAATTCTCCTTTGAATAGTAGTACTTGATAGCTTTGTCGACTAGTCAGTAGTCATCAATACAGGATAAACAAAAGTCATCTGCAACATATGGATCAGAGGTTAGTTCCTGCTAATGAATGAAACAAGAGAACTTATATGCACACTTTTAATGTGTGGCCACTGGCCACGTGTGTTAATGAGAAGGAATCTAAATTCTCTTCACTTGCCACATTCATGGGCAGCAGCGTGTAACTGATTAACCTCTATAAGACTGTAACTGTCTTTGAGATCATTTTCATTGCATCGAATAAGTAAACGAAAGAAAGGAGGAGTCTCACAGACAATGAATGTTATATACAATGTAAAAAATGGTAAATCTATCCTCTAATTGAAGTTAATCCATATTACACATGTCATTTGACTGTTTCGATCTTACCAAGTAGACCATGCACCATGGCAAACAATGAAATAAATTTGAGTAAAGCTGAGATCTGGGCAGCCACATCTCCTGAAAGAACTTTTTTGAGACAATGTTTAGCATTGCAGGAAGACTAGAGACTGAATAAACAAGCTAAGATGGACAGAACAGCACCCATTATGGAACTGGCATGTTAGGCAATCAAGATTTTTTTTCATGGAATGTTGATGTTTTCACATCTCTCCAAGGCCTTCTGTAAGTATATTGCTAACAGCATCTTGCGTGGAAGAATGATCAAACAACAATATTTCTTGAATCCTTCCTTCTCCAACATCAGATCCAATCAACAATTTATGAGTGGTAGCATCTGGAAGCCAACCCTTTTCCAACATCAAATCCAGTAATCTACGGGCCTCATTTTTCTTACCCTCTTTCCACAGGCCAGTTATCAGTAAGCCATATATTGCTGAATTCAAATTTTCACAATCAAGAAGCTTATCAATAGCACTAGAAATCATACATAACTGACAATGATCGGCTATGAATGACAGCTGATCAAATAGTCTATCCGGATCAGGTATCAGACCTTCATTTACCATCATATTAAAAAACAGAACACATTCATTTACTTGATTTTGTTTAATCATGCTATGAATGAGGATGCAATATGTTTCCACGTCAAGATTGCAGCCTTCTATGAACATTCGTGAAAGGACCACTAACACGTCTTTTTCCTTCCCTGATTTAGACAACTCATGCATGATCGTAGTGTGTGTGGAAATACAAGAGGCACCAAAATGGTAAGCTAACTGCCATAGTCTAATAGCTTTGCTGACCTGTCCTAAGTCACACAAACATTTTATCAACTTTAGGAAGGAGAAGGAATGAAGAGAGCATCTCTTCAATGACATGTACCAAAACACTTCAATGGCATCTTGACAATTTTGAATGTCACAGAGGCCTCCAACTAATTCAGAATAAGATGTAAAATCCAAAAGCCAGCATCTTTCACAAATTTGACGAAATAGTTCCATTGCATCCTCATACTTGCACAATCTACAGTTGCCAACTACAAGAGCAGAATATGTCACATGGTCAAGATTAACTGAGAACTTGATCATTCTTCCAAGAAGTTCATATGCTTTCCTGATCTCTTCATTTTCACAAAGCCATCTGATGAGAATATTCCAAGAATGACAATCAGCTATATTCCTCTCAGACATTGTCTCCAGAAGAATGTTTGCTTCCAGAATTTTACCAGCATTGCAGCAACCTTCAAGTAATGCGTTATAAGAAGCAGTTTCAAGAACTTGATTATCTTCTAAGAACATTATAGCCTCATTTATTTTTCCTAACTCACAAAAGCAATCAACCAGATCAACAAAAACATTATCAGTTGGTGGTATACCACTTCCTATTATCTCATTTACAAGGCATATAGCAGAATCCAACTGGAGATTTTTGCATAAACACCCTATTAGAACCCCATAAATGAAAGAATCTGGCGTAATATCAGAAGCTTTCATCATTTTAAACAACTTCACTCCCTCTTCAACTTTATTTTCCCTGCAAAAAAGAGGTATGCAGCATGTATAAAAACTCAAATCTGGTTGATATCCGAGTTCACGCATTTTCTCCATAACAGAAATAGCTTCATCCACCCGATTTTTCACAATGAGACCCTTTACAAGAATCTCAAATGTCTTACTATTTGGACTACATCCTTTATCATTCATCCTTCTAAATTGATTCAAGGCCAATTCAACCTGATTGCTCATGAACAACACCTCCAACAAATAATTCAAAGTGTCTACCGTGGGTAAGATTCCTGCCTTCACCATCTCTTTATAAACAAACAAGGCCTTCTGAAAATCTCCACTTTCTTCCACGAGGGCACCCAGCAAAACATTAAAAACTTCTACTGGAGGCTTATAAGCACCAAAATTAATGTTCATGAAAACTGTCATGGCTTCATTAATCCTACAATGCTTTACAAAAGTATGAATCAATGATACAAGAGCTTCTTCAGCACCATGGCACCTTTCCTTCAACATGTTTTGACAAAAAGCTCCCATTTCCAGAACATTCCCTGCCATACCCAATTTCAAAATGATCTGAAAATATGTATTGGAGCTGTGGCGAAAACTCTTTTGATGAGAAGCCCATTTGAATATCTTCACTGCTGAGTTCAAATCACTAGTATGGTCCAAAACTTGGACCAAATTCTGGGGTGCAAGTTTATTCCTCAAAAAGTTAATATTTTGATTAAATTCAGATGAATCATTTGGTTTTCCTATGCTTTCAGAAATATCTTCAACAACATGAGTGGCACATGAACTTGAAGAAATGAAAGCAGTTTGATAAACCCATTTGCGTATTCGACTGGAATATGATAAAGATGGGAACTTTAATGCCATTGAGCTAAGCATGAATGAATTTCCCAAAGATTATTGTTTGCACAGAGAAGGAATGAGAAATTGAGAGAGAGAAATACATTGGAATATTTTGAAATCTGACCTGAGAAGCGGTGAGTCAAACAAACAGCAAAGAGAATTTAGAGGAACTGAGACTCTGGTCTCTGAGATATTATAGAGGATTTCGACCGGCTAATTTCAATGTTTTCATTTTGGAATAGATGTATGAGCAGTTTCACTGGGCGTGTTTAGCTTTAGTTTTGACATATCGTTCGGTTCTTTGGACTATGAATAAAAATTACATTATTTGCTTATCTAGAGTGAGAATAATGTAAAGTGAAAAAGTTACAGTAGTCTCAATTAATTAAATTGTTAGGAGATTTGAGATTTCAACTCAATTTATCTAATTAAGAGATTAAGCATTGTTATATTTTTACTTTCTCATTTTATACTTTTGTTTACATAAACTTAATTTCCTCCTTCACAATGGATCATATCGAGAAAGGATGAAATTATAGGATTTAGCATTCTTGTATTTTCCGTCTAGTATAATTAATACCGATTTATTAGAATAAAATTATCTATTATATAATTTATTTAAGTCAAATTTTTTTAAAAAAAGTTTGCACCAAAATATTTAAATATCAACAAAAAATAATAATAATCAAATAACTATTATTTCTATATATTTTAAATTTATATATTACATATATCAATAAAATAGTAAGCAATTTGAGATTAATGTAAAATTTTATATATAATCTATATAATAAGAGTCTTCAATTCAACGGGTGATTTAGTGAAAAACTTATTATCCAGTAAAAAGTTATTCCTAAGTGTACGAATGTTTTTTATTTACACCAATGTAAATTATTTGATAAGTGATTAAATGTATAATGATTTCAAAAGTCTCAATTTAGACATATTTCCCTATGCAATATTATTTATAAAATTATAGATAAGGCTATAATTAATAGATTGAAGGTTACTCTCCATCATATTTTTTCGTAATCTCGAAGGTCTCGTGCAAATTAGACACATTACGGATAATGTCCTAATTGAAAGCGAGTTAGTTCATGCTCTAAAATCAAAGAGATATATAAGGGAGAGCTATCTTGCAACGAAATTAGACACGAGTAAGTCATACGAAAACGTGGATATGTCTCTCTGGAATTTGGATGCTATGATGAGAAAATTTTAATAAAAGATGGATAAAGCTGGTAATGCGATGTGTGGGATCTATGTCATATCATGTGCTCCTAAATGGATTCCCTAATGAGAAGTTTGTGCGGAACGTGGTTTGATCACTTATCTTTGTTACAAAGGACAAAGGATTTAAACGAATTTTCAACAAAGTGTATGCAGATCTGCATCAAAGGTTTCTAACTCATTTTTTGTTGAGGATAATCTTATTTTTTCTAGAACAACTATGGAAGATTGTACGTCTATTATGAACAGTATTTATGGGAAAGCTTTTTGTTTGTGTGCAAATATTGACAGCTCTCCTATCTTGTTTAGTCCAAATACTCCTACTTCCTTCATGTTACAAATCTGGTAATCGAGTAACATCCATTCCATTATATTTTACAAAATGTATCTTGGGCTCCCTTCAATAGCTGGAAGGTCTAAAAACTATGTTTTCATCAATCATTTAAGAAAAGGGCAAAGAAAAAAAAAATCCCAGGGTGGAAGGAAGAGTTATCATCTAAAGGTCGAAAGTAAGTCCACTGAAGGCAATACCTAAGTACTTTTTGGTTTGTTTTAAAATTCATCTCTCATTTTGCAAAGAACTTGAAAGTATGATGAGCAAGTTATGGTGGTAGACCAAACAAATGCATGTAAAATCCATTGGGTTAGATGGAACCAGTTGTGTTGGCCAAAGCAGATAGGGGAATGAGTTTTAAATACTTCCAAACTTTTAATCTTGCCATGCTTGCCAAGCTAGTTAAGTTGTAATTGAGTTTTAATCCTGTAACTCAAGCATTAAATACTCAAAATAAGCATCAATAAGAAAACGAGTAAAGACTTGAACGGTTCTCAAGAAAGGTTTATTCAAGGCAAAGGCCTCGGAGGCTAGGAGCTAACATCAGGGAGCCTCAATATAACTCAAGGTGTGCCACTGTTCCAAAGATTAAGAAAGTTTTCAGAGCAAACAAATTTAACACTATTCCAGATCAGAGGACATCTACAATCAACATTCATTTCCAAATCATAATAAAGGTGCAAATACATTACAAAACCTGAGAGTATACCATTAAACAGACTATATGATCCAGCACAAATATTTAAATACTCCACAAGTTTTTAAAAGCAACATTTATACACATAGCTATAAACATTAAAAGGCAATAGAAAGCAGCGAGATCAGAGACTAATTCTTGACCAAATTACCAAATTCTGCGCTTTGAGCCAAACATCCAAAAGCTGATTCCAGATAAATAATCAAATATCACAACTTTGCAGACACCATTAGCAGTAAGAGATGTAATAGAATGCACTGCCATTTGGTTTGACGATCTTTGAATCATGTCTAAAAAGTCAATAACGTGATTTGTTCATAGTCAAATTCCACCATAATCATACCTGTAATTGTGTTGAGATAGCTAATCATGAGATTTGTGCAGGAAAATAAGATCGCAGTCTCCTTCAATTTTGCAAGTTCAGCGGAGGACACGGTAGAACTTAACTTCCTGCAAGATCGCAGTCTCCTCTGTCCAGTAGTTAAACTTCCTGCCATCAATAAACAGAAGGCAATACAACAGTTTCCAGACTCGCATTCCACATTACCGTTGAAGAATCTGACTTGGTAGACCGCTTCTCAAGTCTGAAGTGATAAACGAACTAATCTGACATGGTAGACTACTTCTCCTTTGATAAACATACAGCATAGAGGTAGGTTATTTAACTAGCCTGAAGGTCCATACTCCATATACTTCCAGAAAAAGAAATATTTGGCCAATATCCTCGACACTATTTAGAAAGGTTCAATCAAAGGATCCATGGAGTTCAGTCTAAGTATCCAATTTCCGAGCAAAACATAAATTTGTAGGAACACAAAACATGAGCAGAAGCTCAAGACACAGAGGAAGGCATACTAATTCCAAGATAGATTCACTGTGATGTATAACATGCAATAGCAGCAACCTCAGAAACCACAAGAAACTCTAGTGTTTGAGACGTTTCAACTATTGTCCAAATGCTGGTTTCACTTCTCCCTCAAGCTGAACTGTTACCAACTTACCAATAACCATAAACGCTCAAGGTACTTACTTATCATGCTACAGTTCACCATTATTATGTACACTTTGATTCGCACAAAAAAGAAAGAAAGAGGTTTTGTTCAAATAATTCCTAGTCCAACTGGCTCGTCATATATACGGTAACTCTTATTAGTTTTCTGTGGGCGTCTTTCCATTACCACAACTGAGGTGCAGTTAAGTGCCAGCTATAACCCCTGCATCAGGGATTATCTCTGGTAGAGTAATGTTAAGTGGTTGCCAGCCAGACTGATGATGCACAATCCATTTTTTATGGGTTATCAACAAGTTCAATATCTGAAGGACATCACCCAAAGAATGGTCTTTAAAGCACATATTCTTTATCACAATACCTGCTTCATACCTAGAGAAAGACAATAGACATATAAGAATAAAAAAAACAACTTCCAGGTAATGAAAATAAACTGAATTAGAATATTCTTACTTGCACTGAGAATCCATTATTGCCGATCTTCCAGAAGTAGTGGTTAAAAATTTCTCAATTTGATCCCATGTCTCTTTGGAGTGCTGCTTAGGATTACCGCCTATAGGGTTTACACACCTCCATAGTTTGTCATTCTTACCAACATACAATTGCAAAGCACCTAAATTCTGTTTCACAACCATTTGCTGCTCAATAGCACTCTCCAAAGCTTTCTTAACATTGGTGGTGCGGTGCTTAGGATCTCCATAACGGATGCAATCAGTTATATTTGCCTCAGTTGGCATAATCTTTTCATTTTTTAATGAATTCAAGGCAAGTAAAACAACACCTATAAGGCCTTGGACATATTCAGAGGGTTTAGGACACCCTGGAGAACCCCACATACCATTACCAGGAGGGTTATTATTACCTACTGCTGTCAACGGTTTAGGTTGATATTCTGGACCATATGGATAGCTTTGATATAATTGTTGTGTGCTACTGCTATGTACTGTATGCCCATTTTGTTCATCAGTTGATCTTACAGGAACTGGAGCATTACTGTTAGGGTTCTGTTTCAACTCTCCACTCCGTGGTTGAACAGCACGGGGATTATGAACACTATTGGGAAATCCAGAAATGTTCAGATTACCAATATCTGGCACATTGTTAAGTGATGCTGCAGTGAAACTGGGACCACCAGTCCTAGGTGGCATCGGTGAAGCCGCAAAAGTATGGGAATTTGGAGAATATGAATTACTTGGTGCAAAAGGAGGTTGCAACGGATAATTGTTCGGTCTTAATGGCTGTGAATAAGGATTTTGATGATTGCCCTGTAGATTACCATTATTGTTCCATAACTGATCAGTATTGCCACGAACAAAATTTGTAGAAGATCCACTTAGGGGAACATTTGGATTATAGTTGCCAGGTCGATGAGAGTTTATATTATTACGATTATCTTGAAGTCCAACTGGCGGTGGATTCATGGCTCTGGGTCCATTTGGTTGACTCGGAGTTCTCCAATTTGTTTTCCCCTGATATCTGGAATCAAATCCCCTTCCTCCGTTTGGAATTTTTTTATTTCCTACATGAACTTCAGAAGAGGAATCCACTTGTTGCTGTATCTGAGCAGTATTAGTGACTGGAATTTGGATGGTATCCGAATATGATGCGACGCTACTATTACCAAGTTGTTGTGATTCGCCATTAGTTAGAGGAGGTCCTCCAGCTAGAAGACTAGTCCAAAGCCATACACTCTTAGCAGCTGCGACAAGGGGTGCAGATGCCTTTTGAGGTTGTGCAAGCAAAATATTATATCTCCTCATCCGCAGTTGATGGAGAGCGTTAGAGAAGTCTCGGTCACCCGAAATTAATAAATAATTAGCAGGTGCAGGATTGTCCACTGCCCAGAACAGCATGTCGACAAGAATCTTCTTGTCGCTAGCGTCTTTGACACCTATTAGCATATATGGAAAGGTCAGTAAAACAAAATTGGAAGTTTCAAGTTCCTCATTATCCGCAATGCATTAAATTCACAAATGATTTTGCCTAGAAGGCTTTTGACACAATTACAAAGTTCAAGAGAGAAAACTAACAAGTCGTTAAAATTTCACGCCAGCCCTCCACATGACCTCCCTAACAACCCTTCGAATCCCCTCATGATAAGAGAAATTTTAAGGCCACGTGTTACTGAAGTACTTTCAAAGACAACAACTACAACAGCAAAGTTTTTTTCTTTCTAACGCGAGGCACATGGATCTAACAAAACAAACTGTGTCGTGTTGTGTGGTGTCGTGGCATTGTATAGTACTCTCACAGATCATAAAAACTTATCCAAGGTAACAAAAGAATGAGTTATTACAAATGGAATCGATCAATCAAACCAACTAATGTTACGACATCATACCGGATCTTCTCATGTACTTCTTTTTGTCATGTGTCATGCCGTCATCCAAATTAGAGAAATAGACACGATGGTTATAAAAGAAATTTCATAAATTTTCCATGACCCACTAACAAAATCTTTTTAAATCTATTCCTCTTCCCATGAATGCATGATCATCTGACAAGAAAAATATCTATTAGCACATATCAAACACTAGAAAAGATACTCGGGACATGTTTGCTTTGTCTTCGGTTTTCTATATTTATTTCATATTTTCATCAATAATTGCAAAATTGCATTTTATTTTTAGTCTTTTTTCAAATATTTGTCCAGAAAACATAGTGAAAACATTTTTACAAATCTTTAAATACAAGAAACAGAAAATTAAAAAGACGACATATTTGTAATTATTAATAAAAATAAAAATAGTAAATCAATAAAAAAACTGGAATCAAAGCAAAGGAACCCTAATGTAACAAGTCATGCGATAAGGTAAAATATGAAATTCTAATTAGAACATGCAGAATTGTTGGATCGGGTATAAATATAAATCAGGGATTATAAAATAAGTAAATAAATAAGGTTGAGTATCTATCTACCAGCAGGAACATGGTTGAGTGAGATGCCGGTACTGGAGAGCGCGTGCTGTACAGACGCGGTGATGCGAGTGGTGTCACCGTAGGCGGAGATGGAAACTGGGCCGCAATAGTTCATCCGAACGAGCGCGGAACTGATGTTCTGCGCGATTGCATGAGGATCGGAACCCTTTGGAACATGGCAGTTCTCTATGTCCCACCACACGGAAGTCTTCGCCGACGAGTACTGCGCCTCCGCGTTCGGCGTCGCTCCACCATCTCCGCCCATCAGATCCGATCTGTTCCGATCTGAATACCTAATTCAGTTAAAAGTATGAAATTGAATTGAGAATTGTGAATTGTGAAGAAGTGAGTGATGATATCGTTACCTAACCACAGAAGGAAGAGTGAGTTAGAGTTAGAACGGAGAAGAGGGTTAGGCGAAGATAAATGAGTCAAATTTTGTGAACTCACTTACTCACTGTCTCGGTTTTTATGGCTATATTTTCGTTGGAAAGAGGAGGAGAGAGAACTATGTTGTTGTCGTCATTCTTGTACTTTGACTCATTTACCCTTTTGGTTGGTCTGCGAAGGCAAGTGAAGTGAAGCATCGTCACGACTCACGACCAGGAAAAGTATATTTCTTGAGTAAACAAAACGTCGGAAAGACCCAAGTCTTAAGTCTCCTTCCACTTATGAGAAATGAGTTTTTTTATTTATTTATTTATTGTTATTGTAAATTTTTTTTTTATTATTATGTGATGCAATGTACTATTGATCGAGGATATGTGATCGGATTAACTGAGCTCAGGTATGGTGTATGGTTTGAGATGTACTCAAGTTTGGGGGCTTATAAAGTTCTGTCGCGCTCTCGTGAACCGTGAGCGCGAGTGACTTGTGTATTGCCCTAGGATATGAGGTCGGACCATTCAAACTTAAGGGTGACAACCATATCCAGACAGGATCTCATGTTTAGCGTTATGACCATGCTCGACTAAGTAAAATCGATCCACCCGATCGGGCTCAATGACCTTTCCCTCATGACTCATTCAAATATCAGACATCCCTCTTCATCATACTCCACATATTTCTCCTTTAGTATCATTCATCATTAGTACTCATTATGGCCCATTAATTCCTAATCCACAGAGATTGCTATTCCTGCATCTCCTCCTATCAGGCAGTCCACTAGACCAAGGAAGCAGCCAACCTACCTTAAGGATTTTCACTACAATTCCATCTCTTCCAATCCCGTCAATTCTAATTCGGTTATATATCCTTTAACCTCTGTATTATCCTACTCTCAACTTTCAGCTTCTCACTTACACTTTACTTTAGCCATTTCTCTTACTGAAGATCCATCCACTTATAGACAAGTTGTAAAACATAATCATTCGATTAAGGCTATGGATACTGAGCTACAAGCTCTAAACCAGAATCATACATGGATTCTTACTGAATTACCTAAAGGAAAAACACCAATAGGATGTGAATGGGTTTATAAAACAAAACATAGGGCTGATGGTAGCATTGAAAGACACAATGCCCGATTAGTTGCTAAGGGCTTCACTCAGATTGAAGGGATTGACTACTTTGATACTTACTCTCCTATGGCAAAACTGACCACAATTAGACTTTTGCTTGCTATTGCTTCCTCACAAAATTGGTATCTACATCAACTTGATGTACATAATGCATTTCTCCATGGAACCTTAGATGAAGAGGTTTACATGCAATTGCCTCTGGGAATTACTCCATCCTCCCCTAATCAAGTATGCAAGTTACTTAAATCAATATATGGCCTAAAACAATCAAGTAGACAATGGTTTTCTAGTCTATCTAACTTTCTCATTTCCCATGGTTATGCACAATCCTCTTCTGACTCATCTTTATTCACCAAATGCACAACCTCTTCTTTCACTGTTTTGTTAGTATATGTCAATGATCTTATACTTGCAGGAAATAATCTTACTGAAATTGCTGATATCAAGGCTGCAATGAACAAAAGTTTCAAAATAAAGGACTTGGGTGACTTAAAGTTCTTTTTAGGACTTGAAGTAGCAAGATCCTCCAAAGGCATACATATATGTCAACGCAAGTATGCTCTAGAAATACTATCCGAATGTGGTTTACTGGCTTCCAAACCAGTTTCCATTCCTATGGCCAAGGGAACTCATTTATCACAGCAAGGAGGAACACCACTTGCAGACCCTGCCTCTTATAGACGACTTATAGGTAGGTTGATTTATTTAACAACTACCAGGCCTGACATCTACTTTTCCGTGCAGCAACTGAGCCAATTCATGGTTAATCCCACTTCCTTGCATCAAGAAGCAGCTATACAGGTCCTAAAGTATGTCAAAAATGCACCAGCTCAGGACCTGTTCTACTCCAGCACCTCTTCATTACAGTTGAAAGGTTTCAGCGATTCAGATTGGGTTAGCTGCCCTGACTCACGCAAATTTGTCACTGGCTTTTGCATTTTCATTGGTGATTCCTTAATTTCTTGGAAATCTAAGAAGCAGGCCACCATTTCACGTTCATCTTCTGAAGCTGAATACCGTGCTTAGGGATGGCAATTTTACCAGTACTCGCGGATAACCTCGGGTAAAACCCGCAACGGGCACGGGCGGGGAGGTTAAACGGGTATCCGCGGGTTAAATAAACGGATTTTTTACACTACCCGTTTATTCACGGGCGGGGGCGGGTACCAAGGTACCCGTGCCCGCGAATACCCGTACCCGCCAGATATATATGTTTGTCTCCCTGTTTGTTCAGTGATTGAACTGATTTTATGCATAAAGTGTGTGGTTTAATGGTATACATCTCCTTGGATACAAACAATTTGAAGCTATAACTAAAACCTAGTCTATTTGGTATACATATTGTTGGTTCAGTAATGCTCATTTTAAATTCATCTACAACATTACCATAAGTGCTTCAAATATTCTGCCACATGAAGCATCAGATCCCCTGACACGCATTTGTTTACTTATTTGCCTGCTTGAGATAAATTAACTAATTAAATATGTTTATTTATTTTCTTAAATTCTTTGTGTAGAAGCCTACAAGGATTAATTTCGGTGGGATAAAACTTCTGATAAACATGTTAGGTAAACCCATGGAATTGTGTATTTGCGTATAATAAATTTGGTTATGGTTCTACTGATGTATCTTGCGTATGTTGATCTTAATTTTATTTGACATTTTGCAATTTTTGCAATTTTTTTATAATTTTTTAAGGAATTAATATATTTTTCCAGAAAAAATATAATTACTGATAAATACCCATGGGTACCCGTTGTACCCACGCAACCCGCCAAATACCCCCCTAGCGGGTAGGCGGGTACCCGCAAGGGTGGCGGGCAGGGACGGGCACGGGTTTATCCACCGTGGGCGGGGGCAGGGATGGTGCTACCCGTGCCCGCCCCGCCCTGTTGTCATTCCTAACCGTGCTTTGGCCTCTGCAGTATGTGAGTTGCAGTGGCTCTACTACCTCTTGAATGACCTACACATTCACCATACTACCCCAGCTCTTTTGTATTGTGATAGTGAATCCGCGCGTCACATTTCCATGAATTCTTCTTTCCATGAACGCACCAAGCACATTGAATTGGATTGTCACCTTGTTCGTGAGAAGTTACAAGCCAAACTTTTCCACTTATTACCCATTGCTAGCTCAAACCAACTTGCAGAGGTTTTAACTAAGGCTTTAGACTTGACACCTTTAAAAATTTTGTATCCAAGTTGGGAGTTTTAAGCATACACTCTCCAACTTGAGAGGGGGTATTAATGTACGTATTCTTTACAGTATGCTAGTATTAATCTTAGTCTGTAAGCTACTTAATCTGTTATAACAGATATAGGATATTGATTATGTTTCTGTTATTAAGTTAGATTCAGTCTTCATATTATGTTATTAGTTAGACGTAGTCTTCATAACAAGTTTACTATATATAGGACCCTATACATCTTCTACTTTTATATATGAGAAAATATTATTCAGATCAAATCCTATTCTTGATATTATAATATGGGGATCACGACCTATATTTTCAAAGGGGGACAAACATGCACCCCCGCTTTTCTTCCTTTTGCTCTTAGGTCTTCAAAGTAACTTTGTTCCATTCATGCTCGAGGATTAGCCGAATCTCAGGAGGACTAAGGAGACGAGTTCTACCTGACGACCCTTCCGATTTCTAAACAGAACATGCGACATTTAAAGTATTTATGATTTATGATAATTGTCAAATGTTTTGATTAATGAGATAATTTACGATTGGCTAACAGTATAAGAATTCTTTACACCTAAAATGCATATCAATTAAATCCAAAATAAATTTATATAAATAACTTATGAAAATAGTGTATGATTTTTTTATAAATTGTTTTTACCTTGTTTCAATAAGTTTATCAAATATGCTTATAAAAATAAGATATTATTTGCTTATTTGAAAAGAATTTATTGAATAAATATTTAATTGCACTGTTTATTCAAATGCTTCGTTATATTACAATTACTTAATAAATCCGCATTGTTGTGCAATTTATCAAATTAAAAGCAAGCATATTCTTACTAGCTTCTTTAAAAGATTAACTTACATTGGAGAAATATAATCCAATAATATTTTCAGTATTTTATATTGTTTTTATACTTTATAGTAATAAACCGTAGTTACAAATTTATATTTTTAAAAAAAAATACAAATGATTAAGCGAAAATGTAAACAGGTCGTAGAGATTGTTAAAAATATCACTTTGTATCATGTCTGGTGTTTTTGGGTAAATAGCTTAATTAAACGTTTTTTCCATAATTTTTTTTTTAAAAAAATAAGTTAAAATAGCTTATATTCATAAATTGCTTTGACAAACTTATTGAAATAAGCTAAAAAGAGCTTATAATATCATAAACTATTTACATAAATTTATTTTCATAAGTCCACATAAACTCTTGTAGTATATAAAGTTATCCTCTTTGCAAGGAAAGTATGTCAGGTGTCAACTCTACATAAAAAGCTTCCCTTGGAAGCCTCTACAAGAGTTTCCAAAAGTGGAAATAAAAAATAAATTTCTTGCCCATAAGATACTTAAAAAAACGAAAATTAAGAACTATGTTGAAAACAACTAGACTTGGACGGACGACGGAGGGTTGGCAGCGGATGGCTGGCAGAGGGTCAGTGGACAGCTGTCAGAGATCCTGTGTAAACAATGATGAAGAAGGCCCATGGTGGAGTGGTGGGGTCTTGCTGTTGTGCGAGGAGTGTTCCAAGAATGCCGAGTAAGATAAACTAGTGGCATCAGATGCAAATTTTTCAACTATTGGGAGCAAAAAAATAGATATAAGGCAATTATATTATTTTTTTAAAATTTGAAGGGGTGCATGTGCGCACCCTTAGCCTAATGTGGGTCCGGCTCTAATTTTACAAATAATAAGAAGAAATATTTTACAATTAATTGAGCACATTGATACGTAGAGGAACAAAATAAATGGAGGAGAGATAGGTTGGGGACATCATTGCCCCTTTCATCCATCCCTATTTACAAGTAGGACTAGGTTGGCATTGAATAAAACTATTAATCAATCATAGCAATGAGACTACCTTGATCTAGATTATACCATTTTAGTTTAATTTTGATATATTATCAGTATAAAAATTTTGCACTGTTAATAAATTACAAATCATTCTATGTAAGACTTTTAGTTTAGTTGTGATATTTTTAATGATAAGCAACTTATGACTAGTTAATATTGTAAATATTTTTTTTTTAGGTCCAGGATGGAATCCAGGGTATCCCCACAGTTGGAAGCAGTATAACTAATTCTCGAGAGTGTAGTGTATTAGTTAATGGGCAACTCCTCTACCTACAGATGCAGCTCTAGTCACATCATCAGGATTCGAACCCTGGACATATGGTTAAAGGGATCGAGCTACTAGTCATTCGAACCACACATTGTGGGTCAATGTAAAAAATCTTTACACCGGTAAAACATATCAATTAAATTTATTTGTTATTGTATGTGTGTGGATATATATATACCATATGGGGTTACTATTATAACATAAGGGGTTACTAATATTATACTATACGGTTTGATACATGATGGATACTATTATACTATAAGGTTTGAATAATAACAAGACATTGTATAAAAAAAAAAACTATTTCACCTTAAGAATAACATAGCATTGTATAGGGATGGGGATCATATATATAAACATAACGACAACATGATAGTTGGCAAGATGAACATACAACACATAACAATCATAACATAAATCACCATACCAACACAACAAGTATATCACAACATATCACATACATCAATCATATAATGCAATGTGGCTCACTACTCCGAATGCATGTGGATCCATCTATACTGGGCATACGACTTTGAAGTTACATATCCACATTGACCAATAAGCACAAATGCCGACAGTCCCCAACATAGGTGGACCCCTTGGATAGCCGACGCACCTTACTCTCCGATGCGCCACCACGGGTGTACATGATCACCTTATCGGACGAATCATCGCGGACGGTCAGATCGCCTTATTCTCGGACGACCTCCCCTAATTGTCGTACCTCCCCTAACAACTTCATGCATGATGCATGCGTACAATCAACAATCATTTGACCACCAACTCTATCAACACCATTTATTATGGCTTAAGGTCTTTGGCCAATAAGCACCAAAGTTAACATTATCTTTAATCTTTTAGCATTAACATTTCATTAACACTCTGGCCAATAAGTACCAGACCTCAACACCTCGATCACTCGGCTATCGAGGCCCCCCTGGCCACTAGGCTACCAAGGTACAACAACACCTTGACCACTCGACTATCAAGGCCCCCTTGGCTACTCGGCTACCAAGGTACAACGTTAACAACAACATCTTTTCACTTTAATTATTAACCACTCTGGCTCTTAAGCACCAAAGCTCATCACCTTGACCATTAAGCATCACATCCCCCTTGGCCACTCAGCTACCAAGGTACATTATTATCTTTAAGTTATCTAACTCGTCTTTACTTCGTTTGGTGTCTTCTTTCATTATTTGGATAATTGGGGTGAAACACCCATGTTTTAGATTTCTGCGTTCTGTTCTATTCATGGAAGCACGGGCATGCTTCCCTCTCAGAATGGGTGTGCTGAACTCAATAGTCAAGCACGACCGTGCTGACTATTGAGCACGGGCGTGCTTATGCAGCGCGCCCTTTTTTGAATTTCAAACTGGAGCATGGGCGTGCTCCCTGTTAAGCACGGTCGTGCTCAATGGAGATTGGACCGTACTATTTTTGGACAGCAGCGTTGAAGAACCCTTACTAAGTTCTTGGGGTATTCAATGATCATTCCTATTGGCTTTTAACTATCCACTAGTCTTCAGTTTCGTTATTCTTAATTAATTCCATGTCTTACACTTATGGGGAATTAATCCTTTAATCACAGTTTCGTTATTAATGTCCCTAAAACACTCAAGAATCAATCCTAGGGTCTTTAACTAAGCCTTATGATCATAACCTTGCCTCTCATACTATATTCATGTTTTACATCATTATCAACCCTATTAATTAAAGAGACTCAAAGATATCATTTTTGGCATTAACATCCTCAACAATCAACACTCATTCAAAGCACAACATCATCATCATCATCATCATAACAACATTCTTATCAAACAACATCATCATAACATTCATTACATCATTAAAACATCATACATAATTAGGCATTCCAATTATCAAGGCAACAACATACATTAGCATACAACATCAATTAGACAAATAGCATGCAAACGGATCATGGGTTAACCATCATCTTATGCTACCCCATAGCCTACATGTTCATACTAGCCCTTCTCTCCATACCTGGTATGAAGATTCCCAAAACGATGGCGGAGGCAAACTAGACACGTTCCCTCGAGCGCTCGATGAGTTCCTCAAGCCTTGTCAAACAATAAGAGAACAACCAATTAGTCTCTGGATCTAATAATCGAAAAGAGACTAAGAGAGAGGGATGACAACGCTACCTTAAACGACACTAGCGCGTGACTTCTCTCCCAAAACTAGAGCAAGAACACCTTGAACCGAACTTCAAGGGGTTTGAGGTAAGGAAATATAAGAGATTTCTGTCACACTAGGATTGCCCAATGTGCCAAAATAGGGTTTCACACGAAATCCCTCGCTCACTGCTTTGTATTTATAAACTTTGACCTCTATGCACGGCCGTGCTTAACATGAGCAAGGGGTCGTGCTCACTTAAGCACGGTCAGACAAAAATAATGTCAACGAGGGCATTGAGCACGACCGTGCTCCCCACCAAGCACGACCGTGCTTGTGGCCCAGATAGCCACCAAGCACGCGCCTAAACACGGGTGTGCTGATACATGAGCACGGCCGTGCTCATGCATCAGAAAGAGATTTCTTACTTGAAAAGTCCCACTTAGCCCTTGACAACACCCCTAAGGCCAAACTTAACATCTAAAGCCACACACAAGCACTTAAAGGCTTAAGATGAAAAACGGGATGTTACAGATGGGGAGGAAAATAGGGGATGGGGATGGGGAGCGGGAGGGTACTACCCGCCCCCGCCTCGCCCCATTAACATCACTAGCATTGTATGACCTTATTAAGAACCGGCTACAAAAATAATATGTACCAGACATTGATCTTACTCGACAATTGCATGACCAAATTCTGGTGGAAAGAGAGGGATATGCTTTCTTTGTGGGAATAGAGCTTGAAAAGTTGCCTCTTTTTTGTCATACTTGCAAAAAATTGGTCATTCTTTGACTAAATGTAAACAGAATACTACTTCTATTCCTAACCATAGTAATGATCAATTGATTCAGAAGGAAAAACCTCTGGTAGCTATTAAGACTGCTCCTAAATATGTCCCTAAGAACAAAGAAGTTTCGGTTCCAACGATGGCTCATAAGGAATACACTAGTTCCTCTTCTCTTATTGCGGTTCAAGAAGCTCTTATTGTGAACACAACCAACCAGAAACATATTCATAAAGATGATGTGGTTTGTCCAGGCCAATAATTTGAGTATCGATGGCATTAATACGACTTATAATGGTGTTAATAGTCCTTCTTTGCATAAGGATAAGAATTTGACCTACAAGTCTGATGACAATGAACTAGTTGAGACCACCCCTAACCCTATCTCAAACTCCATTCTTCAATACTCAACTCTTGTTGCTATTGTGCCTGATCCTGCCTTAAATTCATTGCATTCCATGGCTACCTATGATTTAACAGTTAGTGGTAAAAATTTTGAGACTCTCGTGATTAATTCAACCACTATGCATCCTAATGTTATTCGTGATATGAAAGTTCTTGCCAAGTTTTTGGGAGATGGGGATGAGGATGATCTAGTGAATGACTCTCTTTCAGCAGAGCAGAATAATGATATTGGTGTCGGGGATGATTTTAATTTCACAATGGTTATGACTAAATCTCGGAAGTATAGTCTGAGAAAGAATAGAAAACTTATTTTTTTTAGGCTACAAAAATATATATATGAAATTTTAAAAAATAAAGTAAAAAAATCTGATAGATTACTAAGTTTAATAATTAATTAATATAGTAAATAAATATAATTAATAAATTTCGTAATATATAACATAATATGAACTTAACAAAGTAAAATTTAAAAGCATAATTTTGACAAACTGTCAGTATAAATTTTTTCATATTGTTAACCAATCACAAATTATTATATGCATGATTTTTGAGGTAGTTATGATAAGAATCGAATATTTTTAATGATGTGATAATTTATAACTGCTTGATCGTGTAAAAAATGTTCACACTAATAGTGCACACCAAAGTTGACTTTGTCATTTAAAATTTTATTTTAATATTTGACTTTATTAAAATTAACTATGAAAAATTTTGTGGACATGTGCAAAATTTGAATTTTTCAATCATAGTGGCCTTGTGGAGTCCATGAGCATGTTACTCATCTCACAAAATAATTTATATCTTTTTATTATTATTTTTTTACTAAGTATTCCTATAAGCATAGTTGTAAGATTAACCTCATGTTAGGTAAAGTCTTCCCTAAAGTGACGATTTCAATATTCAAACCCCTAACCTTTTTCATGTAAATTTTGCTTAGGTGCATATGATACTTCCACCAAGACATACCATCGTGGAGTTGTAGAACTACTTTTTTGATTGGAATTTACCTTGATTAGAGTTTTGACATCAGGGGATTCAAAGAGTATCTCATAAATTTAGATCTTTTAGATCATAAGACTAATTTTCGTTCAGATGTTTAATAACAATTAACGTTCTTCGCCCATCTCTAATAATGTGTTTTGCGGAATAAAACTTGAGTCCTTCCCACAGGCTCAATATGTACTGTCAACTAAGCTACACCGGTCGTGTTATAGAACTATTTTTTGATAGCGCTAACTAATTAAAAACTTAAATTTTTTACAATTAAAAAACTCATTTAAAAAGTTTTAAATCATAAAAACCAGCCTAAAACGATTCAAAAGGGGGAAAAAAATTGCCGAAGTCACGGCTGTTTTTGCTTCTGATTCTCATTAGTCATTACATTACTCATTCATATCGATCACACCTCCTTCTGATTCAATCAGACGCACTTCTCGGGTGCGTTACTGTTCCTATTCCTGTTCCTTCCCCATAATAGCACTGCATAGACTACAGAACAGAGCTTCTTCTGAACCACACTCACCTGTTCTGTTCTCACTTCTCAAAATGAATGGTATGCTATGCGTGTTACCTCTCTTTTTCTAACCCTTCTCCCCTAGTTAGGTTGAACTCATTTATCTAAGGAAATGGGTATCTCAAAATCTAGTTAAAGTTTGAAAATTTAGTTCCAACTATTGAGTCATTGACACTTCCATTTCAATAAGTTACCCTGTTCTGTTCTGTTTTGTTCTGTCCTGTGTTTTTTTTTTTGTCTTTTCTTGTACTTTGAGACAATTCATATCAAAATGAAGTATGATAGCCATTAACTGATGTTTTCTTGTTCATAGGAATCGATTTGGCTTAAATACACAAAAGGGTACCATTGGATTGAAACTTTGTTATTACCATGTCATTTTTGGAGAAACCGTCTTCACCATCATCATCTTCATATGGGTCTATAACGTTATCAACTAGAGATGTTGATCCATTGTTGAAGGATTTAAATGAGAAAAAGCTGAGCTTTAGGCGTAATGTGGTGTCATTAGCGGCAGAGTTGAAGGAGGTTCGTGGCCGCCTTGCATCGCAGGAGCAGTCATACGTTAAAGAAACCCTCACAAGACAGGTACAATATTTCCTCTGCTTTTGGGCCTGTCTATTTTTTTCTTCTACCAATACAGCCTTTTCTTAGTCTCGTTTTGCACCTTGTTCACACGTCCATATTCAATAGTCAAACTAAATTGATTGGTCCCATATGTGTTTTATTTTACATCCAATAAGCAATATTTTTTATTTTTTGGTCCTATATTTTATGTTCTATCTTTTACGTTAGTTCTAAAATTGACACCGTCAAAAAGTAATTAACGAAAAAGACTAAATATGGAAGATGGAAGATAACCTACATGACTAAATTGAAAAAATAAATAAAACTTATAGGATCAAAGTGGGGAAAAATGCACCAGACCAATCAACCTATTTTGCCTGTTCAATATATGGAAGAGTTTAATTTTATATACTGTAGTTCTAAAATTTTAACACTATCAACCCATCACAAACCATCTTAAGTGTGAATTTTAAGATAGTTATGATAAGATTCAAATTTTCTTAACGACGTGATCAAAAAATAGTATTGTTTTTTCTTACTTTTTGGTCACAGTATCATTACCACTTTAATATCAATGATTTCTACTTTTTTTGTGTCTCTGTCACTTTCTGTATGTAGGCTGGGGGAATTCATGTTTTAATGGAGAGATGTTTTACGGTTTTTTTTGTTTGATTTACAGGAAGCAGAACTAAAAGCTAAGAGCATGGAAGAGGAAATTTGCACATTGCAGAAGAAACTGGAAGAAAGAAATGAGCAAATTCAGGCTTCAGCCTCTTCTGCTGTGAAGGTTTGAGTTATCTGTACTATGTTTTGTATAATTTTATAACTTTTCTCTTGATCTTACATGGCTTTCTGACTAGAAGTGTTCTTAATTGTAGTTTGTTTATTTAAGAGTTTCCCACTATTCATTGAGTATATCTTTTGTTTTTCTTGCTGAATTGGTATGGATGATAGAATATATTTTGCTTTTATCTTTTTCACTTTTTTTCTCTCTCATTAAACAAATAATATACTGCAATACACGATACACAACTTTTAGGATATTTTTTACTTTTCCAGTTGTCCTATTTGATTTTAGTGGCTCTCATGGGGTAGTACTATATCATTATTTTGCTCCCTTTTAACTTGCTTTGTTCTTAAGCATTGTTTATGACAATTGTTCTGTCTGCACTAAACACTAATCATTAGCTTACTAACACTATTGCAAAAAAATAATGTTTTAATGTATGGAATAGTCCGTCATTGTTTCTCCAAGTTGGAAAATCACTGATATAACAATTTTCTTGCAATGCATATCAAAGGCTGCATATTATTTTTGGCTTTCATCATCAGCCGTTTGATTTTAACTATATTTAAGTATGAAGAATTAATCGATATATATGGTCAAGTTATCCCGAGCTAGCAATGCTATCAACACACTTTTTTCAACATTTTCTCACTAATACATTCTGTTATTGATGAATTAATTTGGGGCCATGAAATTCACCTAATAATCAAGAGTGTGTTGGAGAGAGTGTTTTGCTAGCGCTTCTCTTTTATATCTTTAGTGATTTGACATCTGCCAATTACTAGGTAAAGCCAAGGGCAAGGGCTAGTAGTGATTCTATAGAACGAGAACTTGTCTGCATCTGCTGCATACTTCAGGGGTTGTGTGAGCTTCACATAATCCCTCCCTTCTATAGAACAAGCCTTCAGGTAATATGACTTCTCTAGCCAATCAGGGATTTAGGGTAACCACTTTATTAAATATAAATGCTTATAAATTCCTGTGTAAGATGAACATTATATCATATATAACAGTAATTATAATACACGTGTACTCCAAATTAATGAATTACTAGATTTTTATTTTGGAAAAACAAGTATCATTTAACCTTAGATTGTAGTTGTAGTCTTGTAAGAATACATAGAGGATTTAAGTGAATATCTATTATAGCAAGTTTGGAACAACAATGAGTACTGGCAAAATCACGTTTCTGCTGCAAAAGCTACTCACACAAGAAGCTAATGCTCAAATGTACATCCACTTTTATTTCTGCTGTTTCCAAACACACGCTAAATAGTTTGCAACAATGGTTTCATGTAGCACGCGAAAGATGACAATCCACTTTTACATAAAATAAAGTTGACATTCTGGTTGTGTCCGGGATTCTCTAATGAGCAACATGGCATTCAGGAGCAAAGTAATTCTTCAAAACAAAACTATCCCCAAATTATGTATATTTAGCCTTGGCATTAATCTGAGTGTCATTGACTCGTGTGCATATTTTTATAATCTTGAATTCTTGATGCAGTATGTGAAGGAGTTGGATGATGTTAGAACACAGCTTTCAGCAACTAGAGCAAGTGCAGATGCAAGTGCTGCATCAGCTCAATCAGCACAGCTTCAATGTTTTGAACTTCTAAAAGAACTAAATGAGAAAAACACCTCTCTAAGAGAGCATGAGGATTTTGTCATTAGGCTGGTAGATCAACTAAAAGATCTACAAAAAGATCTTCTGGCAAGGGAATCTTCACAAGAGCAATTGAAAGATGGTGTTCTAAGAATTGAGCATGATATTATGGAGGTTCTTGCAAAAGCTGGAGAGAACAAGGATTGTGCCTTGAGGAAAGTATTAGATGAAGTTTCTCCTAAGAATTTTGAAAAGATGAATAATCTTCTGGTTGTTAAGGATGAAGAAGTGGCAAAACTGAAGGATGATATTGAGATTATGTCTGCTCATTGGAAACTCAAGACGGATGAGTTAGAGTCACAGGTAAAGCCATCCTTGTTATTAATTACTTGGTGCATGTTTGGATTTATGTTGAAATGGACTCAAACGTCCGACAAACAAATTGTTGCTTTCACATTTGGTACATTGAAAAGTGTGTTTTTACGTTGAAATTTAAATCCAAACACACCCTCATTCATCTGGTTAATGCTTTCTTTTCTTTTCGAGGTCCGTGGCTTATGTATTTAAAGGCATTGATGTGTTTTAAAACACAGCTGGAGAAACAACGGCATACTGACCAGGAGCTGAAGAAGAGGGTGTTGAGGTTAGAATTCTGTCTGCAGGAAGCTCGTTCTCAAATGCGGAAGCTTCAAAGGGTAAATTCAGCCCTTTCTCTTTAATATTTGGTCATTTAAAATATTTACTGTCATTGTTGTGTTTACCGTGAATTTAGCTATATTGGTTGAGAAAAAATTCTATATAGACAAATTGTCTATACTATGCTGATGAAACATTAATAATTGTTATTGTTCTTTAATGGCACAAAGACATTAATTTATGAGGTGCTTTTTGTTTATTTAATAAATAATAATGATGGGTCAGTTTTTTATTAGCTTTAGTATACTCAACTTTTTATGTGTACTAGCGTGTATGTTTGGTTTGAAGAATATTAGAATTGCGTTTGCTCCTATCAAACATGATTTCAGTAAAAATACAACTCATGCACACTAATCTACAGAAGAATCTCATATTGTAGGTTTGGTGTTTCCATCTACTACTAGGCCCTTATTCCGTTAGTACCCTGATTGGTTTACTCTTCTACTTCCATCCTATCATTTCCTCCTATACATATGGAACTTATAATTTGTTCGGATACACGTTGAAGTTGTGGTGCATGAATTCCAAAATCACGTTATGTGAAAAGCAACAATTGTTGTTTTTCGGCAAAAGTCAGTTTGAGACTGTGCCAAACAAAAATAAAACATGTCCTTATATGTACGTCCTAGTCAAATCACGTTTCATTTGATTGGTTTGTTTTGCACAACAGATGGGAGAGCGAAGGGACAGAGATATTAAAGAACTTAGAGATCAATTAGCAACAAAACAACAAAGTGGAGTTGTGGCCGCAGAAAAGCAAATTAGTTTCTGGGAAACCTCTGGATTCAAAATCATTATCTCCATGTCCATGCTGATTTTGGTGGTGTTTTCAAAGAGGGGAAATTATTCCAGTATCCAATGATTCTTGTGTATTGATATAGAGAAGGGGTACAAGTCATTTTTGCACTTTTTGAGATAATGTAGCTATAGCCAGCATTAGGAACGCATGGATTTTTTGTTGTGTTATGCAAAAGTTACAATACAACACAATGATTGCATTACTGTTGCTACAAGAGAACTTGTATTAGCTGAGGTTAATTTGTGGATTTCTCCACAACACAATGATACATATCTTGTCTGAGTATACTTGGATGGATGAAAGGGAAAAGGAATGAAGGATTGTTTTAGGAAAATCATCTTTGGGCATGTTTGGATTTCTCCACAACACAATGCAATATCTTTTCAGATCATTTTGAGAAACTTGTATTTCCTATTTTCAAAACAACTATAACCAATGCACGAACGCATGCTAAACTACTTAGCTCTCAGTTTGGGAAAAAACTTATTCGACCGTTTATACAAGAAAGCCTTATGTAAAAAGTTTTATATCATAAACTCCTTTTAAATTAAAGTATTTAGTGATTCGATATATACTTAAAGAAGCACTTTTAAAATCTATAATTGTCATGTAAAATGTGTGAAACAACTTCTTGGATGAGCTACTTTTCAAGAACCTCAAAAAGTTGACTTCATAAAATAAGCTAAAAATAACTTTTGAATAGTTAATAAGTTACTTATTTAAGGTTATCTAAATAGCATGTTTTTTTTACATAAAAACACAGAAGTTCTATTAAGCTAAGCTGTAAGTTGTGTTATTATAACGGTCCATAGTCGTAAATTACTCGTACCTAACCATTAACCTGTATACAGCGGATTAGGATCCTCTATCTTTAGGATGGGAAAGTCACCTACCTTAAAGTCACTTACCTTTCCTCTCACATAGGGCAGTGCCGCCCGGCTTAATTTAGTGTGCCGGGTTGAATCTCACCGGGCTTCAGCTAGTCTGCGGCAGAATGCATCTTATGTGAGAGGAAAGGCAGAGTACCTTTCCCACCCTAAGCGTAGAGGATCCATTTCAGTGTACTGCCTAGAAACCAGAAGTCGTAGTTATTTCCACAGCTGATATTCTCTCATCTCCAAGGCATCCACATACATTCTTGCACCTAAGCTAAAGCATAGCATATCCATTAAGTGTAGTCATCATGTAGTCTCTTCACTCTCCTCTACTTTCTTTTTGCACCTAATATACCTATACACCAACTTGTAATATTATACTGAGCTTCTATGATTCATATGAAAAACTTGTCTCTCTCTATTGCCTCATGCTGAGTCTTGCAGTGACCAATGATATCAGCAAAACCATGAAGCCAGTAAAAGGTCTCGGACCAGCTGAATGAGAGGTATCTACCTCAGGTGGAGGGCTTTGAAAAGCTGAAGTTGGGGCACCCGAGCTGGAAAAGATGGCATTATACAAGACCATGATTAGTATCATAGTTATCTTCAAGGCTAAATGGTACCAAATAATTCTTGTAGCAATGAAAACCTTGCCATTACACTTACCCGGCTATGCCTGCTCCTGAAGATGATGTTGTTGAAGATGATGCAGATGAAGGGTAAATACAAGAACCCGAGCCTGGTCACAAATTAAATGAGTTCTTTTAGAATGATCTTCAATTTTGTGAAAGCTTAATATAAAAAGGAAAATTGTTCATGTCACACTAAATTTTTCCTATACCACTTTAAACTAGTTAACAAAATATAACTCATTAATTGGCTTATAAGGGCGAGCTCAATGCACGAGGCTCACACCAAGTGGGGTCTTGGGAGGATAAATGCAAGTAACCTTAACCCGGCAAGTCTTACCCCGCAAGTGGAGAGACTGTTTTCGGGATTTGAACCCGTGACTTCCAGGTCACAAGGTAACAACCGTACCATTGCGTCAAGACTCACACTCTCATTAAACAACTAATGAATGAGAATTTAAGTGAAAATTTTACTTAGGAAAATGGTGTGAGAAAATTGAAACTCTACAAAATTGGGATATTAAATGATCAAGGTCTTACTTGGATTGGTGTTAACTAAGTTGGCAGCCCCTCCAAAGTCACAGCTTGTTGGTGATGGATTCTTTTGGTAGTAGCTGTTGAAGGCAACAGAAGCATGGTTTTGTATGGAATTTGGATTGTAACAACTCCCACCCTGCTGTATTTGTGAACAATCTGCACTGCCCATTCCACAGGCATAGTCCAGTGCTGATTGAAGAACAGCTTCTGTAACTCCAGTCTTTGCCACACACCAACTCTGCCCCTGAATGGCTGGTGTGTTTGTGTTTCCTGGAGGAGGCAGTGTGCCTCCTGATGGGGGTGGATAAGAAGTCACAGGGTTGGTAGCTGGTGTTGCCCCTGGGACTGTAATGGGAGATGTAACAGGATTGGTAACAGGTGGTGAATTGGCTGGATTTGTGGGGGTTATTAAGGGAATAGGTGGGGTAGGAGGAACTGTTACAGGCACTGCAGCTGGATTGGTGGGGGTAAGTGTGACAGGATTGGTGGAAGGAACTGTGATGATGGTTGGTGAATCTGGAGGTGTGATGGCTGGTGTAGCTGATGTTGGATTTGTAGGGAAAGCTGTGGTAGGTGTGTTGTTTGTCTCATCTAGAGTTCTTCTGATAGGGACTTTGCTTAGGCTTTCTCTTTGGGACAATGGAAACATCTCTTCCTTTTCCCATTTTTGCTCTTTCTGTGCAAAATCTTCCATTTTGTGTACTTCTAGATATACTGCAACTATTCTTTTTGTAACCTGAGATCTTGCTTCAAGAAATTTGGATACTGCCTCACTAAATTGAGCTAATTCCATTGAACTTTTGATAACTGAGTTCTTGATTGTGATAACCACAGGAACATCTTTGCATGGAAGAATAGAAGCAGCAAGGGTGGCTCTTTCAATAAAAGACTGAACAAAGTGATCCCCCATGCTTGATTTCCCATCAATGCTATCTTCTATCATGACAAAAGAATTTATTTTCTTCATAAACCAAAGAATCCTAAGAAGATCATTTTCATATGATGCATTCAACTTCTCTAACAATGACAGTGGAAATGCTACTGAGACTTTTACTTCCTTGCTCATTTGAAGCTTGCTGAGAACTGAATGAATTGATTTCAGAGTAGATAGAAATAATGGTACCTCATTTTGGCCTAAGCACTCACTGCCACAACTAACAATGATGCTTCTTATGTCCATTTGTGGAAGAAAGCTTACTAGATGAGCTTTTAGCCATGAAACTCCAGATGGTTTTGAAGTGATAAAGTTTTCAACTAGGCTTCTATTTAAGATGAAATCAACTGACACATTGTAGTTTATAAGAATGCTCAAAATCTTATGATCTGTTACATAAAACCGGATCTGAGATTGTGAGATCTTGTTTTTCTGGAGGAATGTGGTCCAAGCAGATGTTGAAGATGCAGTGTCTCCTCTTTCATGATAAGAAAAACCCACCAAAGTACCTATAATGAGTGAAAAAAAATAGGATTAGAATCTGAAAAACTCCAAAAAAAATTAACATGAATTTGAGCTGGCTCCACTGATTTATACAAAGTACAAAGTGGGGTAGTCCCAAAAACAAAAAACAAAAGACAACAGATCGAACATCACTTATGGGATCCATCATAGTAACTGTTGCAGATTCAGAAACAAAAGCAAATCAAAGAGACACTGTTAAGTTGTGACTTTAACCAAGAATATTCATTTGAACAAAAATGATTACTCAGTGATACTAGTATCAGTTACTCACCAGAACAGCAGATTATGAGAAGAGAGAGGAACAAGAGGAACATAGAAGCTTCCTTGGCCATTTCAAAAGGGTGCTAATGGAATGTAGAATGGCCTTGTTGTAATGTGAGTGTGATTCATAGAGCAGCATTGCTTTTAAAAACATTGCATAGAACTGAAGAAAAAAAGGATATATGGACTGAGGAAGGTATTGAAGATAAAGCCATAAAGATGAGGAAGAGTGAAAAGAAGGGAAAAGTGTCAAAAGAAAATGACCAACTTGTGATGATAATGATGCAGAAAAGATGTTACTTTGCAACTAAGGATGATGGGGTTGGAAATCTTTTGGTCTAATAGCAGTATCACTGTACGAGGAACCAACAAGCTTTTATTGCTTCTTTATCTTTCCCAAAGCACTTTTAAGTGCAATGTCTAGCTGCATGTCTTCCCAAGTGACAAAATTCATCATGTGCATTTACGGATACTGGGACACACATGCCTTGTCTCTCTGTTAGGCACAGCCACCACCTTCTGTCTTTTGCTTAATGTTAAGGAATTTTATTTTAGAGCAAAGGCACATTTTGTTCTCTCAAATTTTTCGAGGATCCACTTTTGGTCCCTGAAAATAAAAATAAAATGCCATTTAATTCCTCAAATTTACTTCCGTGAGATAGTTTGGGCTCTCCGTCAATCAACCGTAGTAAGAATGAAACAAATGCAATATTGAAATTAACAGTGGTTGAGAAATTACATGGTTGAGCTCAGCTCCGACTTGCTGCAGTGCCTGGGGTTGGACATTATCATGAGGCCCTTCTTGGCTCTACAATAATCAAAATGAATGATTAGAAACAAACATTAGATTACAAACAAGTTCATTGTACTCCAAAATATAATACATGTGAGACAACTTCTATTTGAGTCTCAGTTTGTGACATAGTTCCATCTTGTTCAGTGTTGATTTTTTTCTTACTTGTCCTCCTTGTACTTTTTGGTTTTACAGGTTTTGGTCTTGCAGGTCCTTTATATGTCTTGTAATCCCTTACAACATTCTTGAACAATTCAAGGTTGTCAAACTCCATGCCAACCTGAAGATGAACTTGGCCAAACTGAGTTGTCTTTTTAAATACAGGAAATATCAGCCTCAGAGTTCCTTTATTCTGGTTGTTCAAAATAAAGGTCATTCTTGTGTATGGTTGTACATAAAAGAGGTCATTTTGGTAGTCTAATACACACAGGGATCATATTGGGTCACATTACTTTTCTAGGGACTAAAAATGGGTCACTAAAGAAAATAGGAGGGACTAAAATGGGTCAAAAAATTTAATTAACTGACATCTAGACCACTTAACGTTCCAGATCAGCAAGTTAATGGAAGTCAAAGATGATTGACTGACGGAGGGACCAAACTGTCTCACGGAAGTAAATTTGGGAGGACTAAATGGCATCTTTTTTATTTTCAGGGACCAAAAGTGGGTCCTCGAAAATTTTGAAGGACCAAAATGGACCTTTACTCTTTATTTTAATTTAGATTATGCACATGATATAAATGATTTGTATCTTCTCATGTTGGGATTAATATAAGTGAGTAATGTTGGGGAATCTCACCATTAAATCTCATTTACATATTTTTGAAATGAGACTCATCAATGAGATTTAAAGATGAAATTCCCTACATAACCCCTCATGTTGAATCTCAACATAAAAGTATCCAAATCCTGATATAACTATTTTGTGCTGCTACGTACTCTGATAAGCAAAGGTAATGACTAGCCTATACAATTGGTTTATGCGGATGCACTGAATTAGGGATGGCAATGGGGCGAGTGAGGGTAGTGCTTCCCCCACATCCATCTCCGTCAATATCCATGGATATTTATGTGGGTAGCAGGTATCCATGGATATCCGTGAGTATTTAAAACTCTAAAATAAAAGAAATAAAATTATACAGAATAATATAGCAATATATATTATATTAACATTATATAATATACTATATATATTCAAAAAATTATTATTATGGGTTTAACCACTTAAAAGTATGAAATAATAAAGAAAATAAAGTTTATTTCATTTCAAAGTGATAGAAATTTATAATATATATTATATATTATATATTTAATAAAAAAATATTTATTATGAATATGCTTGTATCTGTGGGGCGAATACTATGATCTCCATCCCCGTTTAACAAGTATCTGTTTACTACCCATCACGAGTGTGGGTAATTTTGTCATCCCTGCATTGAATAGAAAAAGTTCTTTCAAAGCATGGATGTGTATAAACTGAATAAATAAGAATTTATTTAACAAAGTGTATTATAATTATAATTTATTCAATTTATGCAAAAATTCATTTTACAAAAGCCCTATCTTCACTTGAGAGGATGATATCAGACCACAAAAAGATTGGTGCATCTTAGAGTATCTTCCAAGGATCTAAAGTTGGGTGCATGGTGTTAAAGGTTTATATCAAAAACAGTCATCTTCCCTCACCAAAAACCATTACTAATAGTAATAATAGATATCTATTTATATAAAGTAAAAGAAAGTCGTAGAAGGATGAAATTAAAAGAAGTTATTACTTATTAGGCGTAGTTTGCCTAAAATTTCTATTTTGGTTATTGTCTGTTTGCTTATTGCTCGTGCTCTGCAAGCCTTATATGTAATAATGCAAAAATATTATAGAAATGGCAAAAACCCGAAGAAATAAATAACTACCAATATGAGTGGGGACAAAGACAACCCATGTGGAATAATATATCCTATCCCCTCCTTTCAAATCGCAAGTACTGTCTGACTAGGTACCTAGCCGAAAGCAAAGCAAGATAGAGTCATAGGGCTGATGCAGAGTGTCAAAAGGGTCCATTTCAAATCTCAAAAAACAAAATAATTGTATAAATTTATGTCATACAATTATTTTATAATAAAAATAATGTATCAATTATTGAGTTTAGCAACAAAAAAAAAATATTGATTTTTGTCTGTCCCTGTAAAACTTGTGTAGAGTGTACAGAATTTTTCAGTGGGGTAAAAACTAGCGGATAGCTGATAAGCTAATTGATAATGGATAGTGGATTGGATTTGAAGTATTTGATAAAACTAACAGTTGGACTAGCTGATAAATATATAATGACATAAAAAGATATGTTTGCATTTTTTTATATAAATTATATATATTATTTATTTTAAAATAATTATCACTTTTAACACTTTAATTATTTTAAATTATTTATCATTTAAAAATTAAAATATTAATCATTTTTAATAAATAAAATGGAATAATAAAAATAAAATTATATGCTGATATGATTTTTATATAAATCTTTTTTTTAAAGATAAAATTATATTTTCTATTTTTTATCTTAAATATAAGTCTAAATAGTGAAATTAATTCTTATTTATATACTATGTTAAATGATAAGTGTTTTATTTTATTAACTAAGGATAAGTGAGGAATTTAATTTAGATAATATGGATAAAAATGGAAGTAAATATGATAAGCTATACGCTATAAGCTCAAACGATACTTCAAATAATGTCCGAAAAAAACGCTATACGTTAGTGAAAAAACGCTATACGCTAATTTTAAAAACAGTTATCAAACGGGGCTTCAAACGGGGCTATTTTTTCATATACTATAAACTATCCGCTATATGCTAACTGATTTGGCAAAACAAACCGACGTAATATCTACGCGTTTCTCGACCAGAAATAGAGTTCCTCTGAGGGTATAGGTTTAAGCTAAGCTATAATAAAGTTGTTTATTTTAGCTTCCAAAACAATAAAAATAGGAACAAAAAATAATTGGAGGGCCTGGGGAGTGCGTTTATTTTTTTCCTCTTTAATTATTAATTAATACATATTGAAGCACAAAGAAACTTCCTCCCCCCAAGAGAAAAGTCAGAAAGAAAGAGTTAAGCTTTCTCTGGATAATGCAATTAAAAAAAAAAAGAAAGAAAGTATAAAGTGATTGCAGATTTTGAGTGCTAGCAATACGAGTACTACAACGAAAGTGCAACATATAATGCGAGATTTGGCATAGAAAGCTTAGTGCAGTGATCATATGAATTCTTACTGCTCAAGAATGTAAGCTCGATTATTCAATATTTTAGTGATATTCACATTTATATTTTAAGGCCTAGTTTTCGGTTCCATTAAAAATTTCACCCCTCCATATAGCTGCTGGGGACCCTTCAGCCTTCAACAATCAAGAACAATCATTCAGTTTAACAATGTCATGTAGAGCTGGCAAAATTATCCAAGGATTCATTATCCATCCAGCCCATCCATAAAAAAATCCATCCAATCCATCCATTTATAAGAAAAAAAATTAAATGGACTGGATTGGATTGGATTTTTTTTTAGTGGATGGTTTATGGCCCATCCAACTTTTCTTAAAATCCATTGGACCAACCTCTAAAAAAATGGTGGATCAGTTTTTATCCACTCCAAAAAAAAATAAAAAAAAATAAAAAAATAAAAATGCCTTCTCCCCTTCCTTCTTCACACTGAATGGAACCAGCCCTGCCATGGTTTGAAACTCAACAAACTTCGGGCAGAGTAAATATTCGTGACTCATCTACCATGGAAGGCCACCGGATAACATCTTTGACAGCAGCGACAGCGTTGTTAACGTCGGATATACCTGAAAGAGCTCGACGAAGGAGACGACCGGAGCGTCGGTGGCGAAGCCGTAAAAGCAGATGTCGGTGTTGTGGCGGAGGGGGAAGATGAGATCGGAGAAGGTGCCGTCGCACTCGGTGGATTCCGGCCAGGGGGAGTGCCAACTGAAGAGGATGGTGGCGGCGATGGCGACGTTGAAGAAAGAGGGCGAGACTTGGCGGCGGCGATGGCGACGTCGAAGGTCTTGGCGACGTCGTGTCTAATATATTTTTTATAGATATTCAGATCTGATTTTTTATTATCAAAATATGAGATCTAATAACATATTTTATAATAACATATTTTTATAATAACTGCGTAAAAAAAATCTGATAATAATAAAATGTTTTTAAAAAATTATCACCTACAAAATATTACAATAATAAATTTTAAAAAAAAAACACATATTTTGTAATACTCAAAAAATTATTTAATTATATAAAATAATTTTAATGGATGGATGGATCCATCCATAGAAAAGTTATTAATGAATGGAACGGATGATTTTTATTAAATGGATCATGGATGGATTGGATTTTTTTCAATATATTTTTAATGGATTGATGGATTATTTTTAACCAATCCATTATAATCTGAATCAAAATCCATCCGATCCACCCGTTTGCCATCCTTAAATTGTCATGTGATAACATTTGCAGAACAAAACAACTCTTACATTTTATCTGCATAACTTTAGTTACATAAACATAAGTTTTTTTTTTTTTGAAGGAACATAAACATAAGTTATATCACATTTTGATCTTACATTTACATTTTGAAACCTCTTTTCTTCATCTGCTGTATGCCTCAGTTGCTGAAGAAATCTATTTCAGTTGTATCAATCAGTTAGTTAATGTTTCTATAGAATCTGTTATTGAGTTAGGTCCTCCAGCTATTTGCTGTTACGTGAGTTAGAACTTCTTTTCTGTTTTAGGCCTATATATAACAGAGGGCCACTTGTTGTAAACACATAATATCATTCATTCAATATCATGCAGAAGAGTTTTATTCATGAGCTTATTCCACATTTTACATGGTATCTAGAGCCAAAATCCTGAAGAAGTGAAGCTGCTCATTATCTCATCTCATCATGGCTAAGGATGATGATCCAAAATCATCAAAGGCAGATGAAGCCCTAAACCATGAAGAAGAAAATACTGAGAATAATAATGAAGCCAAGAACACAGGTAACGAAAATCATATCGATGCTATGTCCCCTTTCTATCTTCACGCATCAGATCACCCAGGTCAAGTGTTTGTTAGTGAACTCCTACATAATTCCAATTATGGGGAGTGGGTAGCAGACATGGGCAATGCTTTGTACGCCAAGAACAAGATTGGGTTTGTAGATGGGACCTTACCCATGCCTGAGGTTTCTTCCCCCAATCTTGCTCATTGGATGCTGTGTAATGCTATGGTGAAAGGGTGGCTTAAAAGCGGCATGGACAAAGAAGTGAAGGGTAGCGTGAGATATGCCAGTATAGCTCGTGAGATATGGATCGAGCTTGAAGAAAGATTCGCGAAAGGAAATGCTCCAAGAATTTATGAATTGCGAAGGGCAATCACCATGCTCAGACAAGAAAAGAATTCAATACCTGCATACTACACCAAATTGAAGGGATTGTGGGATGAGATTCAATCCCTATCGCCATGGCCGAAATGTTCTTGTGGAGAATGCAGATGCGATGTTCAGAAACAACTTACTCAGATGCGGGAGAGGGATCAACTCTATGATTTCCTCATGGGGTTAGATGATATCTTTGGCACTGTCAAAACGCAGGTTCTGAGTATGACTCCCACTCTCAATCTTGGGCAAGCATATCATCTTGTAGCAGAAGATGAATAGCAGCGTGTGGTTTCTGCAATGTATAAACCTGTGGCAGAAACCTCTGCTTTCCAAACTCAAAGTTCTCGCAAAGAAGGCTTCAAGAAAGATCGACCCACATGTGAACATTGTCAGAAATAGGGCACACCCAAGAGGAGTGTTGGGAAATAGTTGGGTATCCCACAGATTGGAGGAAACCTAATCGAGACAAAAAGACAGGAACATGGAATGGATCAAAGGCTGGATCAAAGGCTGCAGAAGTAACAGCAGAAGAAAGCCCCATCCCAGGCCTATCAATGCAACTGTATGACAGATTAATGCAGCAATTGAAAGACTCTAATGAACCTGTGATGGGAATGCAGCAATCAAAATTCAAGCCATCAGTTAACATGGCAGGTAATTTCTTCTTTGAAAGGCCCTGGGTCACTGACTCAGGGGCCACTGAACATATAACATGTGATGCAAGATTGTTAAAGGAGAGAATTAACTCTTCACAACAATCAGTACGCATTCCCAATGGCACAAATGTGTCAGTCAAGGGAAAAGGCCAATTAGAATTACCAAATGGAATGAAAGTGCATGATATGCTATACATTCCAGACTTTAAATGTAACCTGCTTTCTGTCAGCAAATTGATTAAAGAACACAATTGTGAATTCACTTTTATAAATGACTTGTGTCTCATACAGGACTCACACTCCAAGATCCTTATTGGGATGGTAGGAATCATGATGGGCTGTAGCTACTTGAACCAATTCAAGATGGAGGAGTTGTGATGAAGGTTAGTAAGGAAACTGATGCAGAATTATGGCATTCACATTTAGGACATGCCTCAGAAGCAAAAATGATACATATAGATTCTGTTAGTGACCTAGTTAAACATCAAAATAAAATGTACTGTGATTCTTGTATTAGGGCAAAACAAACTAGGTTGCCTTTTTCTCATAGTTCAATAAAATCTGAATTTTGTTTCGATTTAATTCATTGTGACATATGGGGTCGTTATGCTAATGCATCTACTTCGGGTGCACATTACTTTCTTTCCATTGTGGATGATTTTAGTAGAAGTGCATGGATTTATCTTATGAAACATAAGTCAGAAGTAGAGTATTTTCTGCCTATGTTCATTAACATGATAGAAACACAATTTGGAAGGAGAGTTAAGAAAGTAAGAAGTGATAATGACCTAGAATTTATATCTAGTCACACGAAGAGGTTCTATGAAGACAAAGGCATAGTTATGGAGCTGTCCTGTACATACACACCCCAACAGAATGGGGTGGTAGAGAGAAAACATAGACATATTCTAGAGATGGCTAGGGCTTTAAGGTTTCATTCTGGTTTACCTATAAATTTCTGGGGAGAGTGTGTCCTAACTGCTGTCCACATTATAAATAGGTTGCCATCTAAAGTAATAGACAATAAAACACCTTATGAAGTTATGTTTAAAAAGAAACCTAACTATAATCACTTAAAGGTATTTGGTTGTCTTGTATATGCTTTGAAAACTAAGAGAGATGAGAAGTTTGATGAAAGGGGGAGAGCTTGTGTCTTTGTAGGGTATCCAATAGGACAAAAGGGATATAAGGTTTATGATTTTGAAACTAAAGAAATCTTTGTTTCCAGGGATGTGATCTTTGTTGAAAGAGAGTTTCCTTTTAAGAGCAACAAATTTACAGAAGTTGCATATGACAAACCCGAAACACAGGTTTGGGAGGATGATGTTATAAGCAACTCACCAAATTGTAAACAGGACAATGCTCAAAATAAACAGGACAATACTCAGAACATTAACATGCCACAAACTGTGGAGGCACAGGAATTAAACCTTAATAATGCAAGCAACCAAGAAGCTGTTGTCATTGAAAATAGGCTTGAAGGAAGGCTGAGACAGTTACCTCGGCACCTGCAGGATTATGAGGTTGAATTACCTCCCTCCTTGTCTCATACAGCAGCAGGAAATTCTGTTTTATACCCCTTACAAATTATGTATCTTATAATAAGTTTTCTCATGCTCACTCAGTTTTCCTAGCGGCCATCTCATCTCAAGATGAGCCAAAGAATTTTTTGCAGGCTATCCAGCATAAACATTGGCGAGAAGCAATGCAAAAGGAGATTGCGGCTTTGGAAGACAATGAAACCTGGACCTTAGAATCATTACCACCTGGCAAGAATGCAGTGGACTCTAAATGGATCTACAAGATCAAATACCAACCAAATGGTGAAGTAGAACGTTACAAGGCTCGGCTAGTAGCTCGTGGATTCACTCAAGTTGAAGGGGAGGACTTCCATGAGACTTTTGCACCCGTGGCAAAACTTGTAACGATGAGGTGTTTGCTATCAATTGCTGCAACCAAGGGATGGATTGTTCACCAACTCGATGTGAACAATGCATTCTTACATGGAGACTTAACAGAAGACATATACATGCGAATACCACAAGGATTTGCCAAGAAAGGAGAAACAAGAGTATGCAAGTTGAAGAAATCTCTCTATGGTCTTCGCCAAGCTTCCCGAAATTGGTATAAAAAATTTACTCAAGCTTTGACCAAGGTTGGCTTTCAACAATCAAGGGCAGATCATTCTCTTTTCATTTATAAAGCAGATGACATTTTCCTCACTGCACTCATCTATGTAGATGATGTGATCCTAGCCGGCAACAACACAGATTTCATGCAATGGGTAAAGAGGTACCTTGACAAAGAGTTTAGTATCAAGGACCTAGGTCCATTGAAATACTTCCTTGGCATAGAAGTGGCAAGGTCTGCTAGTGGGATAGTGCTTAGCCAAAGGAAGTACATGATAGCGTGAATCCGCAAGTGTACGGCTTCGTCGTCAAGTAATAAAAAGATCGAACCCACAGAGACCGTGATCTTAAATAACAATTAATTATTAAATCAATTTAACTAAACTATATATAAAAGGATTTGGAAAAGATTTGGTTTTTAAAATAAAGATTAACTAACAAATCAAATATCTAAAACGAAATCAATTAAAAATCGCAATCAAATCTAATCTGGTGTTTTTCAAATTAAAAGATATTTCCAGGAATTGGGTTACCAACAAGACTGCTTATGCTACTAAATTGACTATTCCTCTTGTTAATTATCAAAACGCTTTGAAGGTGAATTTATCCTAATAAAGTTAATGTTCCCTCTCGAGATACAAGAACCGTGCCCAATTAAACCAACACCTACTCTCGTGATAATTGTATTTAAATTGAACCCATTACGATTTGTGACAATTCAATGAACCCTCGAAGGACCGCTTCTAACTCTCGTGATTTAAGTCCTAAGTTCAATTCCTATAGATCCAATACCTAAGTTCACCGCTAGGTTCATCCTTAGAATATCTATGACATGCAAATAAGTGCGCACCAAATTTACAAGTAATTCATGCAATAGGAACTAAATCGAAAGCAAATTGAAATTAACAAGAAGTAAAACGTCAATTCATCACATAAAACGAGTCTTGGGCATAGCCCCAATTCCTAGAAATAAAACGACTACTCACACATTGTCATGTTCATAGCAACGTTGAATAACAAAAACATGAAAATCCTAAGAGAAGAGAAGAAATTGAGAAGAAGAGAAATCCTAAAATTAAGCCTAAGGTAGCAGCCAAGAGGTCCTTATTTTCGAGCCTTTCACTCCTATTTATAATGCAGGGCAATTTGGATCCAAATCTGTTACAAAATCAAATCAAATCTTCCATTAAAATTCCAGATATTGCGCGTCACGGCCGTGATGGTTATCACGGCCTGGGCGTGATCTCTTCTGATTTGTGGGATTGCTTCACTCTGCGTCTGTCACGGTCGTGATGGTCATCACGGCCTGGCCGTGATCACTTCTGCCTGCGAGGGTCTGGTTCAGCTTCCATGTCACGGCCGTGATGGACATCACGGCCTGGCCGTGACCAGTTCTGCTTTTGAGCACTTTCTTCCTTTTCAGCTCCACTCGGTCACGGCCATGATGCCTATCACGGCCTGGCCGTGATGGCTTCTGTTTGGCTCATTTTTCTTTTATTCTTCAAGCTCCTTTTGATTATGCAAGCTCCAATATGACTGATTTTAACATTTAATTCTTTAATTCCTGCACAAACACACCACAAAACCACCTTACCCGTTCCAAGGCAAAAACTAACAAAAATTAAATTAAATATGCCTAACCTATATGAAAATGCATGCAAAATGTCAAGGAAATACGAGGTGAAATCACACTCATCAGTACACACTGGACATCTTGAAGGAAACTAAAATGCAAAGTTGCAGACGATGTAAATTCCCCATGGAACAAAATTGCAACCTGAGAATTCATGAGACAGATTCGGACACCAATGCAACTCGGTATAGAAGACTCTTGGGGAGACTTTTGTACTTAACTGTCACAAGACCAGACATTTTGTATGCAGTTAATACACTATGTCAGTTCATGACAGCTCCCAAACAAGTTCATATGGATGCAGTGGATAGGATTCTTAGATATCTAAAGTCAACTCCAGGGCAAGGTATCATGCTTTCCAGCAGTAATGATCTCAAGTTGCAAGCCTTTTGTGATGCGGATTGGGGAGGATGTCCTATTACTAGGAGGTCATGCACAGGTTACCTAGTGACTTTAGGAGGTTCACCTATTTCTTGGAAAACCAAAAGGCAAACTGTGGTGGCAAAATCTTCAGCAGAAGCTGAGTATAGATCCATGGCTTCTACTGTAAGTGAAGTCATATGGCTTAGATGGTTAACAAATGAGTTGGATGCTCCTCAACTAGAAGCAACTCCTCTCTTCTGTGATAGCCAAGTAGCTTTGCATATAGCCATGAATCAAGTTTTCCACGAACAAACAAAGCATGTGGAGATGGATTGTTACTTTGTAAGGGAACGTGTTCAATCAAAGGAAGTCCAACCATTGAAAATTGGGACCAAAGAACAAGTGGCAGGCATATTCACCAAGCCTTTAGGACAAGAAAGATTTCAACTTCTACTTGGCAAGTTGGGCACTACAAACCTTCATGCACCAACTTGAGGGGGAGTGAAGAAATCTATTTCTGTTGTATCAATCAGTTAGCTAATGTTTCTATAGAATCTGTTATTGAGTTAGGTCCTCCAGCTATTTGCTGTTATGTCAGTTAGAACTTCTTTTCTGTTTTAGGCCTATATATAACAGAGGGCCACTTGTTGTAAACACATAATATCATTCATTCAATATCATACAGAAGAGTTTTATTCATGAGCTTATTCCACATTTTGCTCAAAAAGATCAAGTCACTGAAGAAGGGATCAAAAATTGCTTCCTTAGCGGAAGTATACTTGTCCAGACGTTTCTTCAAGGAGCGTAGATCTCTCTCATTCTTTGAAGTACGTTCCTGCAAAAACACTAGTTCATTATATACTGCCTTCTTTTCGTTCAATTATTTCTATTTTTACCAGAAAAAAAGTTCAGCCATTTTGTTGACATTGTTCAATTAATTTAAAACGGTAGAGTATTTACCAAATTAACATACCAAAGTGAACGTGCATAATTTATTTATTTGGATTTAATTGGTACGTATCGTGAGTGTAAAAGTTTTTTTTTTCACTGTTAATTAATTATAAATTGTCACATATTAAAAAATTTGACTTATCTTAATTAACTTAAAAGACACAAATTGATTTGTGATTGGTTGATAATTTAAAAAAATTTGCACTCATCAAAATTAAACTCTACTTATCTACCCCAACAAAAGAGAGAAATGTTAGCATCACATTCTTTTGAACACTCTCTCCAACACACTCTTGATTATTGGATGAATTTCATATGGGACCCATCAAATAGAGTGGGTTTCACATAAAATTTATGTCTCACATGAAATTCATCCATTAACAAAGAGTGTGTTGAAAAAAGTGTTAAAAAGAGTGTGATGCTAGCACTCCTAAAAAAAAAAAAAAAAAAACCCTTTAACGTAAAACTACACTGAAAACAAGCAAAGCACATTAGCAGCAGGGACGGACCTACATAGGTTGATATGGGGGCATTTTGCCCCCACTAAACAATTTTTTGTACATTAATATATTTAGTAAATTTTATTTTGCTTCCATAAAAATTTGGATATTGCCCCTATATATCAAATTATCATCAATCTTTTGGAGAGAGTGAAAAATTATTTTTGTAATCTCTCATCTTTTACTTAGTAAATTGCTTCCTATTTCTCATCTGCGGATATATGTTTTCACATTGAAATCAAGTCACGTTATATCTTATGTATTTTATATTATTTTTTATCGCTTGTATATATTTATTTAATTAAATTAATTTATAAACTAATTTTTGACCCCACTGCTGGGTCCGTCACTGAGTGGCTAAACATCAAAGTAGATAGAGCAAGACTTACAGAGCAGTATCTAAAACTAAAAGTTGTAATTTTACAAGAATCCAAATCCATATACGGAAATAAGCAAAACTAGCACATGGTTACTAAATAGAGAGAAGACTTACAAATGACTTCTTCGTGAGGAGCAAGTCTACCAAGTAAAGCAACCACAAGACATTTGTTTTAGGAAAACTGCAAATTTGAAAAAGCAACAAAAATTTAGTGTCTGAAAAAAAAAAGCAACAAAGAGCATAAGAACTGCATTGAATTCAACACTAATATAAAGAGTGTTCCAAATCTAATAATACCAAATCAAATTATCAAATCAGCAGAAATATACTTGAATCAGTTGAATGTCATGTAAAATGTTTTGGAACATAAAATCAAATTTCCATCTAGGTGGAATGCCAAAGGAGGCCTAACGGATTTATGGTCTAAAAGGAAGTCATAAAAAAGGGAAATATCCTTTAACTAGAACATGCATCAATTTGTATACATTCGATCAAAGTACCACAAAGAGGTCTTTGCACACAATCACTCTTTTTAAGACCCAAGTAAGAAAGAACCTACAAGTTAAGCTTTAACTCTCATCTATCAGACTATCAGTGATTATTCACATTAAACATGTGACCAAACTACATACTCCCTGTCCTTTCTCCTTCCTTGGTTTCTTCAGTCGTTATAAAATTAAGTACCTCTCACTCTGAACTCTTTCACACTCACATGGACATTCTACACGCACGCACAATCACTACAACATAAGTCATTTTTTTTGACATTTAAAAAAGGTTTAATGAACTTTTTAGTCCCTGAAAAGTAGAGTCGTTTTAAAATTCGTCCCTGTAAAATTTTTTGTGTGGTTTTCGTCCCTGTAAGTTTAACTTTTTTGAAAATCGTCCCTGCCGTTAGTGTTCACTGTTAAGTTGCTGACGGTGAGCCACGTCAGCTGTGCCAAATCATCTGGCCTTGCTGACATGTATGCCATGTCATATTTTTTTATTATTTTAAATACGAATTTTTTAAAAAAAAAATCTATTTTTCATTAAAAAAATTTAAAAAAAAAAAAAAATTGTTTTTTCTAAAGAAACCTAACCCTAACATATCATATAGCCTTCATCTTCTTCCCTCGACCAGCTTCCCCCCCCCCCCCCCCCCCCCCCCCCAACTTCTTTTCTTCTCTTTTCCCTCGTTTTCGTCCTTGATGCTCACGGATCTGTGCTCGCATTTGAGCGCCAGCTTCGTCACCGAGTCGAATCGAGAGAAGAGCGAAGGGATGAAGGGAACGAGATCCGATTGCGCGTTGAGAGAGACACGGTTGCAGCTCTGTCCTTCAATCTGGAGCCACCGCCGGCACACGAGGGAGCAACGGATCGACGGAGCTGAGCGACTGGAACACGGTAGCCAAGCACTCGTCGGGGAGATTGGATATGTAGTCAGGGATAACCGCCTCTCCACCGCTATCTCTGTCTTCGTCGGCGGCGACGACATTGAGCATCGGAGAAACCGAGGACGCGGTGGTGGATCTGGACTTGGAGGAGAGGTGATGGTGGTGGCCTTGGGCGCTTTCGCGACTGGAAGAGACGGAGGCGGCCGAGGAAGTTGCTTGGCCCATCCTCAGAGAAGCCATTCATTCATTCATTCATTCAGATTAAGATCTTGATTGTTGAAGCTGCAAGAACAATCTAGTTATCGTTGTTGTTGTTCATCTTTGTTTGTTGGAAATGTTTGGGTTCAGACTTCAGAGCTCAAAGTGGCGGAAGATGGATATGTTAGGGTTAGGGTTGTGATGATGGTCTTGTTTGGTTCTTGATTGAATGAAGGAGTTGAGTTTGTTGTGATGATGGTCTTGTTTGTTGTTGATTTGGTTGGAGAAGGTTATGCTATTGTTGGTGAATTTGGTGATAAGTTTATGTGGTTCTGTGAAGAATCAATTTGTTTCTATGAAGATTATGCTATGAAGGGGATGATGCATTTTTAATATTTGTTTTTTCTGAAATAAAAAAACATTGAATAAAAAAATTAAAAGATTTTTTTTTATTTTGTTTTTTAATTTTTTAAATGAAAATCAGAATATTTTTTTTTAAAAAAATTCGAATTTAAAATAATAATAAAATCAGACGTGGCATACATGTCAGCAAGGCCAGATGATTTGGCACAGCTGACGTGGCTCACCGTCAGCCATGTCAGCAACTTAACAGTGGACACTAACGGCAAGGACGATTTTCAAAAAAGTTAAACTTACAGGGACGAAAACCACACAAAAAATTTTACAGCAACGAATTTCAAAACGACCCTACTTTCCAGGGACTAAAAAGTTCATTAAACCTTTAAAAAATGTCACTAAATTGTATGAAAATGTTACATATTAGCTTTAGTAACATTTATCAAGTGTCGCATAAAGTCTACGTCACAAATAGTCATTAGCAACAATTTTTATACCTATAGTAACATTTAATAAATGTTACAATATTCTCTTCTTGTAACACTTATTTAACATATAACAACATTTTGTTAAATGTTGCTAAATGTTAAAAATGTCACTAAATATATTTGTAGTGATGTTTTAAAAAATGTTGCTAACTTTAAAAATGTTACCAAAAGATATTATTGATAACATTTTTGAAAATGCAAGTAATCATATAAAAAATGTCGTGAAAAATAATATAAACATTTTCAAATACTACTCAATTTAAAAATACTAATTTCTTGCCAACCATTTGCTATCTTTAAGAAACCACATAATCCCTAATTCAAGCAAAATGTTTGGCATATTTATTGCATTAATTTTTTGCCTTAAAAGTCCAATAGTTCCAGTTACATGTAGTACTAGTATCCAAAAAATAAATGTCCAAATCTTAAAGATCCAAATCTTAAATGTTCAAGTCTACAACAATGAGACACTATAGAGTTGGGTTGAGCCTCCTCCAAATATGATGTGCTTTCCTTTAGTGCACTACTTGCTGCATGTCGCATCCAAAATGGCTCCAAGAAATATGGATCCCCACTACACCAAACAGATCCAGTTACTTTATGATAGATCAAAGATACTGTATCTCATGAAATTCATAAATATCAAGCTCCAAGCATTTTACCTTATTATCATTAACAAAACAAAATCCCCTTCCCCTTGTCCCTATGATTGACCTCATGTTTATGGTTTTCAACATTCTTCACTAAGTCTTGTGTTTTCTTTCCTTTAAGCTGTTTTCAACCAATAAACAAATAATACAAGTTAATCATAAAGGGCACAAAGGAAAAAAGAAAAGTTAGAATTAAATTTACCTTCTTGTAAGCCTTCTTCAAATCATCATGAGAAGCGTTCTTAGAAACGCCCAATTTCTCATCGTACCTCGTTTTATCGCTCTTCTTCGGTGACTTCCTAAACGTCTTTTTATCCTTGTATTTCACAATTAGATCACAAATTTAGTGGCATACCAATAAGATCGGAGCTCTAATTAACAAAATTTCTTGGTTCCAAAATCAATAGATGGGAAGCTAAGTGGAGGTATAAATCAAGAAGGAATCAACTACTACAACAATCTCATCAACTACTACAACATCATGGTCATAACAGGAGAAACAGAACACCATATATAATAGTACCTTCTTAAGCAAGTCCCTTTGAGTATTCATGTGCCTCTCCTCATTCAGCTTCATGACACTGACCTCATCCTACAAAGATTATAACTCAAACACCCATATTTAGAATACACATTCAAGTAATATTGTTGATCAGTTTTGCAAGTAATTTAATTAGCTACCTCTTCATCGGTTTGTAGATCGTGTGGAGCTACTTGATGAGTAACAGTTGAAGCTCGGGTATCGACAGCTTCTCCATTTATGTTTGGAATGGACATGCTAGACATATCTGGAATGACTATCTCTGGGAAGCATTTTTGCATCTGATTCAAAACCATTTTGAAACTACCTAACATTTCAGAATAGAGACTGATACATATAGTTAATGTAATGAAAACAAAAATCACAATCTGCCTAATTACCATAGGGTTAACCTATACAATGAATCTGGATACTATTCACATAGTGTTCAACAATTTGATATTGTGTTTAAAGATGCACTAGCTAAACCATACAACGTTCATAAAAACATCACGGTATGTTCAACAGACAATGGCATCAGAAATTTTATGGTATCATGGGATCTAGTCTAGTAATAGGTTTGAAACTTTGAATGTCTGATAGTAATATAATAATGGCTTTATAATACTCAAGAACATGGGATTAATGGATAGGATTGAAATCCAGAGCCATCAATTTGTATAACTAAAAACCTTGTTTATGAAATGTTAAAGTATCCAGATTTCTTTTGTCAACCTTTTATTTTTCTTCTCCTTGAACCATCACTTACGAGTTATGACTATAGTTTCAGGAACTTTAATCAGATGCATTTGTGAATTTTGAGGAGAAATAAAGAATTTTATAATACCAAAGTGGATATCCTCCTCCTGCCCAATCTTTCTTGCAACTACAAGGCTATCAAAAATAGGTCCAGCTCAGGACATATTTAAACAAATAAGCAGAACATCCAATAAAAACAGAGTCTATGATTGAGAGTCTATGAAAAAAGAATCACAAAGTTGGCAACTTTTCCATCCAAATAATGGGAAAGAATTAAAAAAAATCCAGTAATTTCAATTCAATAAAAGAAGAAACTCCAATAATTTTTTTGGAAAGTTTAAAAAACTCCATTGGATCTCTTGGCAGAACACTCTTCTCTTCAACTCTCACTCCCACAGGCCTCTCCCCCATCAAATTCTGGTCATTTTGCTTTTGGCTTTTACCCACAAGGTAATGGCTATGCTCACAAACTAGATGTTCTAAAGTTTCAGCTTCTTGATATTGGACATGGCAGTCAATCCAAACATATTCTCATACAGGTTTAATCAAAAGGAATCAGTTTCAAAGACCGAGGCCATGTGATTTCAGAAACAAAAAGAAAAAATCCCATCTATAAAACAGTAAGTAAAAACTTATCAAGTAAAAACTTTAACAGCAAGTAAAAACTTATCATCCCATCTTAATAAGACTTTAATTCAGATATAGAAAACTTTTGCAAGCAGAAACAAATACAATTGGAATTAATGAATAAAAATCCATAGCAAGAGGCTTAAATCATGAACAAATACTCTCCTATTCTTCATTCCACTAACTTTTCAGTTTTTTTATTTATAGTTAAATGCTGATCAACAATCCAAGTTGAACCACACTATCATTATTCTATTCTTTCAACTCAATTCCTGTTTATATTCTGATTAAGAAGTCCTATACTTGTATAGAACAAGAAGAGCTCAAATACTCAACTCAAGTATAGAACAAGAAGAGCTCAAATCAAGTTTCCAATGATAAGAAGTAGGAATTAAAGATTCAAACTCACCTCTAATCAAATTGTTAGATCTGCCAAAAACTGGAGAAAACGAGCTCAGATTCGAAGGAGGAATTGGACCACTTCACGATTGGAGTTCAAATCAAAGTTTGTTGCCCTAACCTGAATCTAAGACGAATGGAAAGGGAAATGTAAGACAAAATTGAAAGATGAAATTGAAGAAATAGATAGATGAAATTACCGTAACCTGGTTCAACGTGAGAATCGAGCATCAAGAGCGAGACCAGAGAGGAGAGAACGCGAACGCGGAAAGCGAGAGCGAGAGTGAGTGAGAGCGAACGAGCGAGACCAGAGAGAGCGAAAGCAGAAAGTGAGAGCGAGTGAGAGCGAACGAGACCAGAGAGGAGAGAGCGTGAAAACAGAGAGAGGAGATAGGGAGAGCGAGTTTTCACACATTTTGCAACATTTTGGTTTAAAAAATGTTACAATACCCCAATCACTAATCCTTTTCTTAACATTTTAATAAATGTGATTAAATAAATGTTGCTAATTATGTTAAATGTAGTAGTGAATATGTGTCACTTAGAATCAAGTTCTCATTTTCAAAGTAGAGTGAAAATGGCTTTGATAAGTAAAAAAGAAATGTTATGAGAATGTTACCTTCCTTCCCACCAATCTTCTGTTAGGGTTCTGTTTCAACTCTCCACTCCGTTGTTGAACAGCACGGGGATTATGAACACTATTGGGAAATCCAGAAATGTTCAGATTACCAATATCTGGCACATTGTTAAGTGATGCTGCAGTGAAACTGGGACCACCGGTCCTAGGTGGCATCGGTGAAGCCGCAAAAGTATCTTGAAGTCCAACTGGCGGTGGATTCATGGCTCTGGGTCCATTTGGTTGACTCGGAGTTCTCCAATTTGTTTTCCCCTGATGTCTGGAATCAAATCCCCTTCCTCCGTTTGGAATTTTTTTATTTCCTACATGAACTTCGGAAGAGGAATCCACTTGTTGCTGTATCTGAGCAGTATCAGTGACTGGAATTTGGATGGTATCCGAATATGATGCGACGCTACTATTACCAAGTTGTTGTGATTCGCCATTAGTTAGAGGAGGTCCTCCAGCTAGAAGACTAGTCCAAAGCCATACACTCTTAGCAGCTGCGACAAGGGGTGCAGATGCCTTTTGAGGTTGTGCAAGCAAAATATTATATCTCCTCATCCGCAGTTGATGGAGAGCGTTAGAGAAGTCTCGGTCACCCGAAATTAATAAATAATTAGCAGGTGCGGGATTGTCCACTGCCCAGAACAGCATGTCGACAAGAATCTTCTTGTCGCTAGCGTCTTTGACACCTATTAGCATATATGGAAAGGTCAGTAAAACAAAATTGGAAGTTTCAAGTTCCTCATTATCCACAATGCATTAAATTCACAAATGATTTTGCCTAGGGATGATCATCGATCGGGTTCGGGCACAAAACACCAAACCCGATCTAAACCGATGGGAAGAAAAGGTGGCCCATTTCCGTCCGATTTGTCAAGCGGTTTGATCGGGTGGCGAGTTGGTCGAGTGACGGGTGGGTCGGATGGGTTGATACGGGTCAAAGATATATATTTTTTTAAATTTCAGAAAATGTGTAATAAAAAAAATTGAAAAAAAAGAGCCCAGTCCAATTTTTTTTCCTAGAACCTTCTGTAATCATCCTACTGCAAAATCTGTGACACCATGGCTGCCATTCCTCTCCTTCGACCCTTCTTTCATTCCACACCCACCACCATAGCAAGTTCAACCCCATCCTCTGTATCATAAACAACCACCACATGAAGAATCAAACCTTCACAGTGCTCCCACTCCACCACCGTACTACTCACCAGGGGCGGAGCCAGAAAATTTCGATGAGGGGGGCCAAAATCTAATTTACATAACATGAAATAGTAATAAAAAATAAGTTTAATTAATTTTTATACAGTGTCAGTGTAATTTTTTTTTACGCAAATATCCAATGATATCTTGACAAATCAGCGTAATTGTTATTTCTCTCTCATAATTATTAAAATAAAAGCACACATGTCAAAATGTTAGCGGATGTCAGTGTAAATCTTTTTACACTGACAGTATATACTACTTTAATTCATAAAAAATTAACTAATATATAAAAACAAATTATATGATACAAATTTCATAATAACTTAATATAATATAAATTACTCAAATAGATTTATATCTAAAACATTCACTTCTTCAATTGTACACACGACATTTCATAGAGTAAAAAAATCATCTATTATCATATGTGGTCTATTTTTATCAATTTCTTTTTTTAATGTAAACAATTGTATCTATCTTAGAATTCTAAAAAAGTGTAATTTAAGTGTTTGAAATTGTACTTATTTTAATTAAATTTGAGCCAATCATTTTTTATAAGAGTTAATTGTTTTATATATATATATAAGATGACAACATGGGGAGGGGGGGCCATGGCATCCCTTGGTCCCCCCTCCCTCCGCCCCTGCTACTCACCTCCTACAGCCTCAGGCCGCCTCGAACAAGACGCTGTCTCATCCGCCGCGTGACCCTCCTCCTCCTCAAACCAGAACAGGGTCGTCTTTGTAGTAGCAATCGAACGACATGGATCAGATCTGGACAAGCTAAATGGAGTCGGACGATGTGCTGTTCTAAGAAAGAAAGGGCGGAGCGGACAGCGGTAGATCTGCTGGCGTATGGGTCAGATATGGACCGGTGGTGGAGGAGTGGTCGACGCGACGGTAAAGGGTGGCCGGACTGTCTCTGTTCGTCATGGAGAAGCAGATCTGTGTTTCTTTTCTCTCTTGTCTCTCTTGGTGTTTCTTTTCTCTTGGGAGAAATCAGGTGATTCAGATCTGTATCGGGTTAGTGATGGAGGAGGTGGGAGCACCGGAGCAGATGTGTAATGTGTTGCTTTGATCTGTTATTCTTTCTGAAGAGGGAAATAAAAAATTTTGAAATTTTATTTAATGTATCGGTCAGTTTCGGTTACCGATGGATGAAATTTAGCAGAACCGAACCCGTCCGATACTATCCGTGCTAGCCCAATTTTTTCACCCGTTGACCCAACCGAACCCACCCATTTCACAAAATTTCAAAACGGTTTGTTCGGTTTCGGGTGGGTCACGGGTTAACGCTCACCCCTAATTTTGCCTAGAAGGCTTTTGACGCAATTACAAAGTTCAAGAGAGAACTAAAAAGTCGTTAAAATTTCATGCCAGCCCTCCACATGACCTCCCTAATAACCCTTCGAATCCCCTCATGATAAGAGAAATTTTAAGGCCACGTGTTAGTGAAGTACTTTCAACGACAACAACTACAACAGCAAAGTTTTTTTCTTTCTAAAGCGAGGCACATGGATCTAACAAAACAAACTGTGTCGTGTTGTGTAGTGTCGTGGCATTGTATAATACTGTCACAGATCATAAAAAACTTATCCAAGGTAACAAAAGAATGAGTTATTACAAATGGAATCGATCAATCAAACCAACTAATGTTACGACATCACACCGGATCTTCTCATGTACTTCTTTTTGTCATGTGTCATGCCGTCATCCAAATTAGAGAAATAGACACAATGGTTATAAAAGAAATTTCATAAATTTTCCATGACCCACTAATAAAATCTTTTTATATCTATTCCTCTTCCCATGAATGCATGATCACCTGACAAGAAAAATATCTATTAGCACATATCAAACACTAGAAAAGATACTCGGTGTTTGCTTTGTCTTCGATTTTCTATATTTGTTTCATATTTTCATCAATAATTGCAAAATTGCATTTTCATTTTAGTCTTTTTTCAAACATTTGTAAAGAAAACATAGTGAAAACATTTTTACAAATCTTTAAATACAAGAAACAGAAAATTAAAAAGACGACATTTTTGTAATTATTAATAAAAATAGTAAATCAATAAAAAAAAACTGGAATCAAAGCAAAGGAACCCTAAGGTATTGTTTAGTTGGAGGAGAATGGAGGGGAGGGGAGGGGATATTTTAAATCTTTTGTGTTTGGTTCAAAATTTTTTGAGGGGAGGGGAGGGGAGCAAAATCCCTCCTGGGCCCATTTTAGCTCCCCTCCAATATTGGGGGATTTGGAGGGGAGGGGTTTTAAAACATTTTATGTGTATTGACTAAAATATCTCCACTTTTCTATTTTTAAATAAATAATTATAAGGTTTAAAAGTAAAGTTGTTTTAAAATCCCTCCCCTTCCCTCTTGAACCAAACATAAAAGTGTTATTTTCCCTCCCCTCCTGTCAACCAAACACAATGTCTAACTAAAATCCCTCCCCTCCCCTCCATTAAAATCCCCCCCCTCCCCCCCTCCCCTCCAAAGAACCAAACACACCCTAATGTAACAAGTCATGCGATAAGGTAAAATATGAAATTCTAATTAGAACATGCAGAATTGTTGGATCGGGTATAAGTATAAATCAGGGATTATAAAATAAGTAAATAAATAAGGTTGAGTATCTATCTACCAGCAGGAACATGGTTGAGTGAGATGCCGGTACTGGAGAGCGCGTGCTGTACAGACGCGGTGATGCCAGTGGTGTCACCGTAGGCGGAGATGGAAACTGGGCCACAATAGTTCATCTGAACGAGCGCGGAACTGATGTTCTGTGCAATTGCATGAGGATCGGAACCCTTCGGAACATGGCAGTTCTCTATGTCCCACCACACGGAAGTCTTCGCCGACGAGTACTGCGCCTCCGCGTTCGGCGTCGCTCCACCATCTCCGCCCATCTGATCCGATCTGTTCCGATCTGAATACCTAATTCAGTTAATTGATGAGATTGAATTGTGAATTGTGAAGAAGTGAGTGATGATAACGTTACCTAACCACAGAAGGAAGAGGGAGTTAGAGTTAGAACGAAGAAGAGGGTTAGAAGAAGATAAATGAGTCAAATTTTGTTTACTCACTCACTCACTGTCTCGGTTTTTATGGCTATATTTTCGTTGGAAAGAGGAGGAGAGAGAACTATGTTGTTGTCATTCTTGTACTTTGACTCATTTACCCTTTTGGGTGGTCTGCGAAGGCAAGGGAAGTGAAGCATCATCAGCTTTTTGATCAAAATGGGTTCCTTTTAGAAATTATTTATCAGTAAAGGATTATTCTAAAATAATTTATCAATGGGAATGGGAAGTCATTTTGGACACGTAGAATATTTTATTTTTTTTGTGTCTGACGGGTCAAAGGCGCCAGTCAGACTGGTGCCTTCAAAGTCAAAGGCACCAGTCAGACTGATGCCTTCAAAGGCGCCAGTCAGACTACCGTCACCCTTAAAAAAAAAAAAAAACCTGCCCTGCAATAATTGTTACTCCTCATACTAGTAGTTTAATTGTTATTCCTCATACTTGTAGTTTAATTTTTTATAGCAATGTTCCCTTCAAATTGTTGGAAACTTCGTTAAATTTCTATCAGGTAAATTTGTTATGGCTACTGTTATAATTGATGACTATTTGTTGGTGTAAATTGGTAATACAAAGTTTTTAATGTCTCTTGTTAGTTATATTATTTGCTACTTGTTATTAGGGTAATTTTTTTTGTTGCTTAGTATTTTAAATTTAAATAAATATATTAATTTATTTTATCATATGTTTCATTGTTACTCCTCATACTAATAGTTTATTTTTTTTGTAGTAGTGTTCCTTTCAAATTGTTGGCAACTTCGTTTAATTTCTACCAGGTAAATTTTTTATGGCTACTGTAATAATTGATGACTATTTGTTGGTGTAAATTGGTAATACAAAGTTTTTAATGTCTCTTGTTAGTTATATTATTTGCTAATTGTTATTAGGGTAATTTTTTTTGTTGCTTATTATTTTTAATTTAATTAAATACACCAATTTATTTTATCATATGTTTCGTTGTTACTCCTCATACTAGTAGTTTAATTTTTTATAGCAGTGTTCCGTTCAAATTGTTGGAAAGTTCGTTTAATTTCTACAAGGTAAATTTGTTTAGGCTACTTTAATAATTGATGAATATTTCTTGGTGCAAATTGGTAAAACAATTTTTTTTAATGTGAATCCATTCATGAATCTATTCACTGAATGCGAAGTGCTGTGAATCTATTCACGACCTATTGTGAATCTATTCACAGAGAGTAAAATGCTTTGAATCTATTCATACCAATTAGTGAATCTATTCACAGCATATTTACACTAAGGTTTCAATCATCTTATTTGTAAATCTATTCATTTAAACTTAGATTTTCAACATGAAACTCATCTAGTGATCAAGTGTTATATATTCATGCCTTAAATAAAGATTTAAAACATTTCAACATGATGAATGCATCGTCAATGCAACCTGATTATGTTAACCTATGTTGATTTTAGTTTCATTTTATTAGCGTCTGATTCAAACATCTTATATGATCTTACAAAGGTACTAATAAAGACATAAACCATTAAAGAACTACCATTTGTAGATCTAAGTCTTCAAAGCTTGATATGTTTTACATGTTGTCCTTTGTCATCTTAAAAACTTTGTACTTTAAATATATAAGTCATACTTGGGGAATGCGTTCATTCACACTTGTTATTAGGGTCTTTTTGTTGTTACTTATTATTTTAAATAATTTAATTGATTAATTTTATCATTATTGTCAGTGTTACTCCTCATACTTATAGTTGAAATTTTTGTAGTAGTGTTCCATTCAATCTTGTTATATTATTTACTACTTGTTATTAGTTAGGTGAAATTTTTTTTTTTTAAGGGTGGCACCAGTCTGACTGGCGCCTTTGACCCGTCAGACACCAAAAAAAAAAAAAATTCCACGTGTCCAAAATGACCCCCCCATTGGTAAATTGTTTCAGAACAACCCTAAACTGGTAAATAGTTTCTAAAAGGAACTCATTTTGGTCAAAAAGCCAGCATCGTCAAGACCAGGAAAAGTATATTTCTTGAGTAAACAAAACGTCGGAAAGACCCAAGTCTCAAGTCTCCTTCCACTTATGAGAAATGAGTTTTTTTTTTTTATTATTGTTATTGTAAATTTTTTTATATATTATTATGTGATGTACTGTACTATTGATCGAGGATATGTGATCCGGTTAACTGATCTAAGGTATGGAGTATGGTTTGAGATGTACTCAAGTTTGGGGGCTTATAAAGTTCTTTCGGTCTCGTGGGTCGGGAGTGCGAGTGACTTGTGTATTGTCCGAGGATATGAGGTCGGACCAATCAGACTTAAGGGTGACAACCATGTCCAGACAAGATCTCATGTTTAGCGTTATGACCATGCTCGATTAAGTAAAATCGATCCGCCCGATTGGGCTCAATGACCTTTCCCTCATGACTCATTCAAATATCAGACATCCCTCTTCATTATACTCCACATATTTCTCCTTTAGTATCATTCATCATTAGTACTCATTATGGCCCATTAATTCCTAATCCACAGAGATTGCTATTCCTGCATCTCCTCCTATCAGGCAGTCCACTAGACCAAGGAAGCAGCCAACCTACCTTAAGGATTTTCGCTGCAATTCCATCTCTTCCAATCCTGTCAATTCTAATTCGGTTCTATATCCTTTATCCTCTGTGTTATCCTACTCTAAACTTTCAGCTTCTCACTTACACTTTACTTTAGCCATTTCTCTTAATGAAGATCCATCCACTTGTAAACAAGCTGTAAAACATAACCATTGGATTAAGGCTATGGATACTGAGCTACAAGCTCTAAACCAGAATCATACATGGATTCTTACTTAATTACCTAAATGAAAAACACCAATAGGATGTAAATGGGTTTATAAAACAAAACATAGGGCTGATGGTAGCATTGAAAGACACAAGGCCTAATTAGCTGCTAAGGGCTTCACTCAGATTGAAGGGATTGACTACTTTGATACTTACTCTCCTGTGGCAAAACTGACCACATTTAGACTTTTGCTTGCTATTGCTTCCTCACAAAATTGGTATCTACATCAACTTGATGTACATAATGCATTTCTCCATGGAACCTTAGATGAAGAGGTTTACATGCCATTGCCTCCGGGAATTACTCCATCCTCCCCTAATCAAGTATGCAGGTTACTTAAATCAATATATGGCCTAAACCAATCATGTAGACAATGGTTTTCTAGTCTATCTAACTTTCTCATTTCCCATGGTTATGCACAATCCTCTTCTGACTCATCTTTATTCACCAAATGCACAACCTCTTCTTTCACTGTTTTGTTAGTATATGTCGATGGTCTTATACTTGCAGGAAACAATCTTACTAAAATTACTGATATCAAGGTTGCAATGAACAAAAGTTTCAAAATAAAGGACTTGGATGACTTAAAGTTCTTTGTAGGACTTGTAGTAGCAAGATCCTCCAAAGGCATACATATATGTCAATGCAAGTATGCTCTAGAAATACTATCCGAATGTGGTTTACTGGCTTCCAAACCAGTTTCCTCTCCTATGGCCAAGGGAACTCAATTATCACAGCAAGGAGGAACACCACTTGCAGACCCTGCCTCTTATAGACGACTTATAGGTAGGTTGATTTATTTAACAACTACCAGGCCTGACATCTACTTTTCCGTGCAACAACTGAGCCAATTCATGGCTAATCCCACTTCCTTGCATCAAGAAGCAGCGATACGGGTCCTAAAGTATGTCAAAAAATGCACCAGCTTAGGGCATGTTCTACTCCAGCACCTCTTCATTATAGTTGAAGGGTTTCAGCGATTCAGATTGGGCTAGCTGCCCTGACTCACGCAAATCTGTCACTGGCTTTTGCATTTTCATTGGTGATTCCTTAATTTCTTGGAAATCTAAGAAGCAGGCCACCATTTCACGTTCATCTTCTGAAGCCGAATACCGTGCTTAGGGATGGCAATTTTACCCGTACCCGCGGATACCCGCGGGTAAAACCCGCAACGGGCACGGGAGGGGAGGTTAAACGGGTATCGGCGGGTTAAATAAACGGATTTTTTACACTACCCGTTTATGCATAAAGTGTGTGGTTTAATGGTATACATCTCCTTGGATACAAACAATTTGAAGCTATAACTAAAACCTAGTCTATTTGGTATACATATTGTTGGTTCAGTAATGCTCATTTTAAATTCGTCTACAACATTACCATAAGTGCTTCTAATATTCTGCCACATGAAGCATCAGATCCCTGACACGCATTTGTTTACTTATTTGCCTGCTTGAGATAAATTAACTAATTAAATATGTTTATTTTTTAAAAAAATTATTTGTGTAGAAGCCTACAAGGATTAATTTCGGTGGGATAAAACTTCTGATAAAATTGTTAGGTAAACCCATGGAATTGTGTATTTGCGTATAATAAACTTGGTTATGGTTCTACTGATGTATCTTGAGTATGTTGATCTTAATTTTATTTGACATTTTGCAATTTTTGTAATTTTTTTATAATTTTTTAAGGAATTAATATATTTTTCCAGAAAAAATATAATTACTGATAAATGCCCATGGGTACCCGTTGTACCCGCCAAATACCCACCTAGCGGGTACCCGCACGGGTGGCGGGCTGGGACGGGCATGGGTTTATCCACCGCGGGTGGGGGCAGGGATGGTGCTACCCATGCCCTCCCGACCCCGTTGCCGTTCCTAACCGTGCTTTGGCCTCTACAGTATGTGAGTTGCAGTGGCTCTACTACCTCTTGAATGACCTACACATTCACCATACTACCCCAGCTCTTTTGTATTGTGATAGTGAATCCGCACGTCACATTGCCATGAATTCTTCTTTCCACGAACGCACCAAGCACATTGAATTGGATTGTCACCTTGTTCGTGAGAAGTTACAAGCCAAACTTTTCCACTTATTACCCATTGCTAGCTCAAACCAACTTGCAGATGTTTTAACTAAGGCTTTAGACTTGACACCTTTTAAAATTTTTGTATCCAAGTTGGGAGTTTTAAGCATACAATCTCCAACTTGAGAGGGGGTATTAATGTACGTATTCTTTTCAGTATGCTAGTATTAGTCTTAGTCTGTAAGCTACTTAACTTGTTATAACAGATATAGGATATTGATTCTGTTTCTGTTATTAAGTTAGACTCAGTATTCATATTCTGTTATTAGTTAGACCTAGTCTTCATAACAGGTTTACTATATATAGGACCCTATACATATTCTACTTTGATATATGAGAAAATATTATTCAGATCAAATCCTATTCTTGATATTATAATATGGGGATCACGACCTATATTTTCAAAGGGGGGCAAACATGCACCCCCGCTTTTCTTCCTTTTGCTCTTGGGTCTTCAAAGTAACTTTGTTCCGTTCATGCTCGAGGATTAGCCGGATCTCAGGAGGACTAAGGAGACGAGTTCTACCTGACGACCCTTCCGATTTCTAAACAGAACATGCGACATTTAAAGTATTTATGATTTATGATAATTGTCAAATGTTTTGATTAATGAGATAATTTACGATTGGCTGACAGTATAAGAATTCTTTACACCTAAAATGCATATCAATTAAATCCAAAATAAATTTATATAAATAACTTATGAAAATAGTGTATGATTTTTTTATAAATTGTTTTTACCTTATTTCAATAAGTTTATCAAATATGCTTATAAAAATAAGATATTTTTTGCTTATTTGAAAAGAATTTATTGAATAAATATTTAATTGCACTGTTTATTCAAACGCTTCGTTATATTACAATTACTTAATAAATCCGCATTGCTGTGCAATTTATCAAAGTAAAAGCAAGCATATTCTTACTTGCTTCTTTAAAAGATTAACTTATATTGGAGAATATAATCCAATAATATTTTCGGTATTTTATATTGTTTTTATACTTTATAGTAATAAACCGTAGTTACAAATTTATATTTTTAAAAAAATACAAATGATTAAGCAAAAATATAAACAGGTCATAGAGATTGTTAAAAATATCACTTTGTATCATGTCAGGTGTGTTTGGGTAAATAGCTTAATTATACGTTTATTCAATAACTTTAAAAAAAAAAGTTAAAATAGCTTATATTCATAAATTGCTTTGACAAACTTATTGAAATAAGCTAAAAAGAGCTTATAATATCATAAACTATTTACATAAATTTATTTTCATAAGTCCACATAAACTCTTGTAGTATATAAAGTTATCCTCTTTGCAAGGAAAGTTTGTAAGGTGTCAACTTTACATAAAAAGCTTCCCTTGGAAGCCTCTACAAGAGTTTCCAAAAGCGGAAATAAAAAAAAAATTTCTTGCCCATAAGATACTTAAAAAAACGAAAATTAAGAACTATGTTGAAGACAACTAGACTTGGACAGACGACGGAGGGTCGGTAACAGAGGGTCAGTGGACAGCTGCCAGAGATCCTGTGTAAACAATGATAAAGAAGGCCCAAGGTGGAGTGGTGGGGTCTTGCTGCTGTGCGAGGAGTGGTCCAAGAATGCCGAGTAAGATAAACTAGTGGCATCAGATGCAAATTTTTCAACTATTGGGAGCAAAAAAATAGATATAAGGTAATTATATTATTTTTTTTAAATTTGAAGGGGTGCATGTGCGCACCCTCAACCTAATGTGGGTCCGGCTCTAATTTTACAAATAATAAGAAGAAATATTTTACAATTAATTGAGCACATTGATACGTAGAGGAACAAAATAAATGGAGGAGAGATGGGTTGGGGACATCATTGCCCCTTTCATCCATCCCTATTTACAAGTAGGACTAGGTTGGCATTGAATAAAACTATTAATCAATCATAGCAATGAGACTACCTTGATCTAGATTATACCATTTTAGTTTAATTTTGATATATTATCAGTATAAAAATTTTGCACTATTAATAAATTACAAATCATTCTATGTAAGACTTTTAGTTTAGTTGTGATGTTTTTAATGATAAGCAACTTATGACTAGTTAATATTGTAAATATTTTTTTTTAGGTCCGGGATGGAATCCAGGGTATCTCCACAGTTGGAAGCAGTATAACTAATCCTCGAGAGTGTAGTGTATTAGTTAATGGGCAACTCCTCTACCCACAGATGCAGCTCTAGTCACATCATCAGGATTCGACACCTGGACATATGGTTAAAGGGGTCGAGCTACTAGTCACTCGAACCACACATTGTGGGTCAGTGTAAAAAATCTTTACACCGGTAAAACATATCAATTAAATTTATTTATTATTGTATGTGTGTGGATATATATATACCATATGGTGTTACTATTATAATATAAGGTGTTACTAATATTATACTATATGGTTTGATACATGATGGATACTATTATACTATAAATTTTTTTTGGTACATATTATACTATAAGGTTTGAATAATAACAAGACATTTTTTTAAAAAAAAAAAAAAGAAAAAAAACTATTTCACCTTAAGAATAACATAGCATTGTATAGGGATGACAATTTTCGCTTGTACATGAGGATCTCCGTGGGGATTGTCCGTTTGGGACCCTGTGGGCGGCGGGTTTTTTTTTTCCCATGGGGATGGGGGAGAGAATCCCCCAGAGATAATATAGGGATGGGGATCATATATATAAACATAACGGCAACAAGATAGTTGGCAAGATGAACATACAACACATAGCAATCATAACATAAATCACCATACCAACACAACAAGTATATCACAACATATCACATACATCAATCATATAATGCAATATGGCTCACTACTCCGAATGCATGTGGATCCATCTATACCGGGCATACGACTTTGGAGTTACATATCCACATTGACCAATAAGCACCAACACCGATAGTTCCCAACATATGTGGACCCCTTGGATAGCCGACGCACCTTACTCTCCGATGCGCCACCATGGGTGTACATGATCACCTTATCGGACGAATCACCACGGACAGCCAGATCGCCTTATTCTCGGAGACCTCCCCTAACTGTCGTACCTCCCCTAACAACTTCATGCATGATGCATGCGTACAATCAACAATCGTTTGACCACCAACTCTATCAACACCATTTACTATGGCTTAACGTCTTTAGCCAATAAGCACCAAAGTTAACATTATCTTTAATTTTTTAGCTTTAACATTTCATTAATACTCTGGCCAATAAGTACCAGACCTCAACACCTCGATCACTCGGCTATCGAGGTCCCCCCTGGCCATTAGGCTACCAAGGTACAACAACACCTTGACCACTCGACTATCAAGGCCCCCTTGGCTACTCGGCTACCAAAGTACAACGTTAACAACAACATCTTTTCACTTTAATTATTAACCACTCTGGCTCTTAAGCACCAAAGCTCATCATCTTGACCATTAAGCATCAAGTCCCCCTTGGCCACTCAGCTACCAAGGTACATTATTATCTTTAAGTTATCTAACTCGTCTTTACTTCGTTTGGTGTCTTCTTTCATTATTTGGATAATTGGGGTGAAACACCCATGTTTTAGCTTTCTGCGTTCTGTTCTATTCAGGGAAGCACAGGCATGCTTCCCTCTCAGAACGGGCGTGCTGAACTCAATAGTCAAGCACGACCATGCTGACTATTAAGCACGGGCGTGCTTATGCAGCGCGCCCTTTTTGAATTTCAAACTGGAGCATGGGCATGCTCCCTGTTAAGCATGGTCGTGCTCAATGGAGAGTGACCGTACTATTTCTGGACAGCAGCGTTGAAGAACCCTTACTAAGTTCTTGGGGTATTCAATGATCATTCCTGATGGCTTTTAACTATCCACTAGTCTTCAGTTTCGTTATTCTTAATTAATTCCATGTCTTACACTTATGGGGAATTAATCCTTTAATCACAGTTTCATTATTAATGTCCCTAAAACACTCAAGAATCAATCCTAGGGTCTTTAACTAAGCCCTATGATCATAACATTGCCTCTCATACTATATTCATGTTTTACATCATTAACAACCCTATTAATTAAAGAGACTCAAAAACATCATTGTTGGCATTAACATCCTCAGCAATCAACACTCATTCAGAGCACAACATCATCATCATCATCATCATCATCATAACAATATTCTTGTCAAACAACATCATCATAACATTCATTACATCATTAAAACATCATACATAATTAGGTATTCCAATCATCAAGGTAACAACATACATTAGCATACAACATCAATTAGACAAATAGCATGCAAACGGATCATGTGTTAACCCTCATCTTACGCTACCCTATAGCCTACATGTTCATACTAGCCCTTCTACCCCATACTTGGTATGATGATTCCCAAAACGATGGCGGGGGCAAACTAGACGCGTTCCCTCCAGCGCTCGATGAGTTCCTCAAGCCTTGTCAAACAAGAAGAGAACAACCAATTAGTCTCTAGATCTAATAATAGAAAAGAGACTAAGAGAGAGGGATGGCAACGCTACCTTAAACGACAGTAGCGTGTGACTTCTCTCCCAAAACTAGAGCAAGAACACCTCTAACTTCAAGGGGTTATAGGTAAGGAAAGAGAAGAGGTTTCTGTCACACTAGGATTGCCCAATGTGGCAAAATAGGGTTTCACACGAAAACCCTCGCTCACTGCTTTGTATTTATAAACTTTGACCTCTATGCACGCCCGTGCTTAACATGAGCAAGGGGTCGTGCTCACTTAAGAACGGTCAGACAAAAATAACGTCAACGAGGGCGTTGAGCACGGCCGTGCTCCCCACCTAGCACGATCGTGCTTGTGGCCCAGATAGCCACCAAGCACGCGCCTAAACACGGGCGTGCTGATATATAAGCACGGCCGTGCTCATGGATCAGAAAGGGATTTCTTACTTGAAAAGTCTTACTTAGCCCTTGACAACACCCCTAAGACCAAACTTAACATCTAAAGCCACACATAAGCACTTAAAGGCTTAACACGAAAAATGGGATGTTACAGATGGGGATGGGGATGGGGAGCGGGCGCGGGAGGGTACTCCCCACCCCCGCCTCGCCCTATTAACATCAGAAGTGGCTACAAAAATAATATGTACCAGACATTGATCTTACTCGACAATTGCATGACCAAATTCTGGTGGAAAGAGAGGGATATGCTTTCTTTGTGGGAATAGAGCTTGAAAAGTTGCCTCCTTTTTGTCATACTTGCAAAAAAATTGGTCATTCTTTGGGTAACTGTAAAAAGAATACTACTTCTATTCCTAACAATAGTAACGATCAGGTGATTCATAAGGAAAAACCTCCGGTAGCTCTTAAGACTGCTCCTAAATATGTCCTTAAGAACAAAGAAGTTTCGGTTCCAACGATGGCTCATAAGGAATACACTAGTTCCTCTTCTCTTATTCAAGAAGCTCTTATTGTGAACACAGCCAACCAGAAACATATTCATAAAGATGATGGGGTTTGTCCAAGCCAATAATTTGAGTATCGGTGGCATTAATACGACTTATAAGGGTGTTAATAGTCCTTCTTTGCATAAAGATAAGAATTTGACCTACAAGTCTAATGACAATGAACTGGTTGAGACCACTCCTAACCCTATCTCAAACTCCATTCTTCAATACTCAACTCTTGTTGCTACTGTGCCTGATCCTGCCTTAAATTCATTGCATTCCATGGGTACCTATGATTTAACAGTTAGTGATAAAAATTTTGAGACTCTCGTGATTAATTCAACTACTATGCATCCTAATGTTATTTGTGATATGAAAGTTCTTGCCAAGTTTTTGGGAGATTGGGATGAGGATGATCTAGCGAATGACTCTCTTTCAGCAGAGCAGAATAATGATATTGGTGTCGGGGATGATTTTAATTTCACAATGGTTATGACTAAATCTCGGAAGTATAGTCTGAGAAAGAATAGAAAACTTATTTTTTTTAGGCTACAAAAATATATATATGAAATTTTAAAAAAATCAAGTAAAAAATATGATAGATTACTAAGTTTAATAATTAATTAATATAGTAAATAAATATAATTAATAAATTTCGTAATATATAACATAATATTAACTTAACAAAGTAAAATTTAAAAGCTTTGACAAGGTTTAAATAAGTTTTTGGTCCCTACAAAGTTCATCAAATTTGGTTTTGGACCCTGTGAAATTTTTTCTTAGGTTTTCGTCCGTATAATCTCACAAATTTTGCAAATAGTCCCTACCGTCTTCTTTTTCCGTTATCTAGTACTCATGAGTATTGAGATAATTTGATTTTACTGTCCGACTTGCTGTAAAATTTGGCCATAAAATATAAACAAAATCATATATTAGGGACATAAGGTTAAAATTGCTAAATTCCTTCATTTTGTATGATATCTAGTATTCAGGGGGTACCGAGGTAATTTCTCGTTCTTGTCCGACTTGCTCCAAAATTTGGCTAGAAAGTAGAAATAAAATCATACATTAGAGCCATAGGGTTAAAATTGACAAAATTATTCATCTAGTATGATTTCTAGTACTCAGGGGTAATAATAGGGACTATTTACAAAATTTTCGAAAATATAGGGACGAAATCCTAAGAATATTTTTTACAAGGACTAAAACCAAAATTGGTAAACTTTTCAGGGACTAAAAGCTTATTTAAACCTTTTGACAAACTATCAGTATAAATATGCATGATTTTTGAGGTAATTATGATAAGAATCGAATATTTTTAATCATATGATAATTTATAACTGCTTGACCGTGTAAAAAATGTTCAGACTAATAGCGCACACACCAAAGTTAACTTTGTGATTTAAAATTTTATTATAATATTTGACTTTATTAAAATTAACTATGAAAAATTTTGTGGACATGTGTAAAATTTGAATTTTTTCAATCATAGTGGCCTCGTGGAGTCCATGAGCATGTTACTCATCTCACAAAAAAATTTATATCATTTTTTTATTTTTTATTTTTACAAGTATTCCTATAAGCATAGTTGTAAGATTAATCTCAAGTTAGGTAAAGTCTTCCCTAAACTGACAATTTCAATATTCAAACCCCTAACCTTTTTCATGTAAATTTTGGTTAGGGACATAGGATACTTTCACCAAGACATACCATCGTGGAGTTGTAGAACTATTTTTTGATTGGAATTTATCTTGATTAGAGTTTTGACACCAGGGATTCAAAGAGTATCTCATAAATTTAGATTTTTTAGATCATAAGACTAATTTTCGTTCGAATGCTTAATATCAATTAACGTTCTTCGCCCTTCTCTAATAATGTGTTTTGTGGAATAGAACTTGAGTCCTCTCCACAAACTCAATATGTGCCGTCAACTAAGCTACACCGGTCGGTTGTTTTAGAACTATTTTTTGATAGCACTAACTAATTAAAAACTTAATTTTTTTACAATTAAAAAACTCATTTAAAAAGTTTTAAATTATAAAAACCAGCCTAAAACGATTCAAAAGGAAAAAAAAAAAAAATATTGCATAGAACTGAAGAAAAAAAGGATATATGGACTGAGGAAGGTATTGAAGATAAAGCCATAAAGATGAGGAAGAGTGAAAAGAAGGGAAAAGTGTCAAAAGAAAATGACCAACTTGTGATGATAATGATGCAGAAAAGATGTTACTTTGCAACTAAGGATGATGGGGTTGGAAATCTTTTGGTCTAATAGCAGTATCACTGTACGAGGAACCAACAAGCTTTTATTGCTTCTTTATCTTTCCCAAAGCACTTTTAAGTGCAATGTCTAGCTGCATGTCTTCCCAAGTGACAAAATTCATCATGTGCATTTACAGATACTGGGACACACATGCCTTGTCTCTCTGTTAGGCACAGCCACCACCTTGTGTCTTTTGCTTAATGTTAAGGAATTTTATTTTATAGAGCAAAGGCACATTTTGTTCTCTCAAATTTCTCGAGGACCCACTTTTGGTCCCTGAAAATAAAAATAAAATACCATTTAGTTCCTCAAATTTACTTCTGTGAGATAGTTTGGGCTCTCCGTCAATCAACCGTAGTAAGAATGAAACAAATGCAATATTGAAATTAACAGTGGTTGAGAAATTACATGGTTGAGCTCAGCTCCGACTTGCTGCAGTGCCTGGGGTTGGACATTATCATGAGGCCCTTCTTGGCTCTACAATAATCAAAAAGAATAATTAGAAACAAACATTAGATTACAAATAAGTTCATTGTACTCCAAAATATAATATATGTGAGACAACTTCTGTTTGAGACTTAGTTTGTGACATAGTTCTATCTTGTTCACTGTTGATTTTTTTTCTTGCTTGTCATCCTTGTACTTTTTAGTTTTACGGGTTTTGGTCTTGCAGGTCCTTTACATGTCTTGTAATCCCTTACAACATTCTTGAACAATTCAAGGTTGTCAAACTCCATGCCAACCTGAAGATGAACTTGGCCAAACTGAGTTGTCTTTTTAAATACAAGAAATATCAGCCTCAGAGTTCCTTTATTCTGGTTGTTCAAAATAAAGGTCATTCTTGTGCATTGTTGTACATAAAAGAGGTCATTTTGGTAGTCTAATACATATAGGGACTATATTGGGTCACATTACTTTTCTAGGGACTAAAATGGGTCAATAAAGAAAATAAGAGGGACAAAATGGGTCAAAAAATTTAATTAACTGACACTTAGGCCACTAAACATTCCAGATCAGCAAGTTAACGAAAGTCAAAGATGATTGACTGACGGAGGGACCAAACTGTCTTACGGAAGTAAATTTGGAGGACTAAATGGTGTCTTTTTTATTTTCAGGGACCAAAAGTGGGTCCTCAAAAATTTTGAAGGACCAAAATGGGCCTTTACTCTTTATTTTAATTTAGATTATGCACATGATATAAATGATTTGTATCCTCTCATGTTGGGATTTAATATAAGTGAGTAATGTTGGAGAATCTCACCATTAAATCTCATTTAGATATTTTTAAATGAGACTCATCAATGAGATTTAAAGATGAAATTCCTTACATAACCCCTGATGTTGAATCTCAACATGAAAGTATCCAAATCCTGATATAACTATTTTGTGCTGCTATGTACTCTGATAAGCAAAGGTAATGACTGGCCTATACAATTGGTTTATGCGGATGCACTGAATTAGGGATGGCAATGGGGCGGTGCGGGTAGTGTTTCCCCCGCATCCATCCCCGTCAATATCCATGAATATTTATGTGGGTAGCAGGTGTCCATGGATATCCGTGGGAATTTGAGAGTCTAAAATAAAATAAAATTATGCAGAATAATATAGCAATATATTATATTAACATTATATAATATACTATATATATTCAAAAAAATAATTATTATGGGTTAACCACTTAAAAGTATGAAATAATAAAGAAAATAAAGTTTATTTCATTTCAAAGTGATAGAAATTATCATAATATATATTATATTATATATTTAATAAAAAAATATTTATTATGAATATGCTTGTATCTGTGGGGCGAATACTATGATCCCCATCCCCATCCCCATTTAACAAGTATTCGTTTACTACCCATTATGGGTAATCCATGCGGGTATCCGTGGGTGCGAGTAATTTTGTCATCCCTACACTGAATAGAAAAAGTTCTTTCAAAGCATGATTGTGTATAAAATGAGTAAATAAGAATTTATTTAACAAAGTGTATTATAATTTTAATTTATTCAATTTATGCAAAAATTCATTTTACAAAAGCCCTATCTTCACTTTAAATCAAGGATGATATCAGACCACAAAAAGATTGGTGCATCTTCCAAGGATCTAAAGTTAGGTGCATGGTGTTAAAGGTTTATATAAAAAACAGTCATCTTCCCTAAGCAAAAACCATTACTCATAGTAACAATAGATATCTATTTATATAAAGTAAAAGAAAGTCGCAGAAGGATGAAATTAAAAGAAGTTATTAAGCGTAGTTTGCCTAAAATTTCTATTTTGGTTATTGTCTGTTTGCTTATTGCTCGTGCTCTGCAAGCATTATATATACGAGCATGTTTGAGAAAGATTAATTCTTTCCCATTCAATTATTTTTTAGGCTTTAAGCTGTTTTGTGAAAAATCTGTGATATTTGGATACATAAGATTATTTACTAAAAAAACTTTTTCTTTCCATTTTTAGCTGTTTTATATAAGCTGGGTGTCCTAGCTGTTTGATGAAACCTTTTTTGATTATTCATTAGTTTTCCCATAAAAGCCTCTCATCTCCCCACGGTCCTTTTTCATTCCTGCACGGTCCTTCGTTATGCGTTCATTCCTGCATGGTCCTTTTTCATTCCTGCATCATTTTTTTTTTCTATTGTTTTTCTTATTTTCTTTCGGGCATCATTTCTTTCTATCTCATTTCTTTTCGGCAGTGTTTTTTTAATTCAAATTCTCTGTTATTAAACTGCAGTATATAATTTTTTTAAATTACCTATTATAAAAATTAATATATTTTCACATGTTTTCCATAATAATGGGGAAAAAATTGAGAAATTTTATTCAACTTTTTATAAATAGATAAATTTTCATAACAAGATATAAAAAATCTAATGTTAAAAGAAAAGCAAATATTATAATCAAATTTCTTCATACCCTTTTTCGTAATTTATTTTATAAAAGTAATTATTTTTGTACCACCCAAACAAAATTGATTATCTTAAAATTGTTTTTTCAACAAACATACCCAAACAAAAACATATTCTAATTATAATCGATTATTTGAAAACAGATTATAAATATAAATTTTTTTTTTTAATTTTCCTAAACACATTCATAGTGCAAAAATATTATAGAAATGGCAAAAACCCGAAGAAATAATAACTACCAATATGAGTGGGGACAAAGACAACCCAAGTGGAATAATATATCCTATCCCCTCCTTTCAAATCGCAAGTACTGTCTGACTAGGTACCTAGCCGAAAGCAAAGCAACATAGAGTGATAGGGCTGATGCAGTGTGTCAAAAGGGTCCATTTCAAATCTCAAAAAACAAAATAATTGTATAAATTTATGTCATACAATTATTTTATAATAAAAATAATGTATTAATTATTGAGTTTAGCAACAAAAAAAAAATATTGATCTTTTGTCTGTCCCTGTGAAACTTGTGTAGAGTGTACAGAATTTTTCAGTAGGATAAAAACTAACGGATAGCAGATAAGCTAATTGATAATAGATAGCGGATTGGATTTAAAGTATTTGATAAAACTAACAGTTGAACTAGCTGATAAATATATAATGACATAAAATGATATGTTTGTATTTTTTTATATAAATTATATATATTATTTATTTAAAAATAATTATCACTTTTAACACTTTAATTATTTTAAATTATTTATCATTTAAAAATTAAAATATTAATCATTTTTAATAAATAAAATGGAATAATAAAAATAAAATTATAGATTTTTATATAAATCTTATTTTTTAAAGATAAAAATATATTTTTTATTTTTTTTATCTTAAATATAAGTCTAAATAGTAAAATTAATTTTTATTTATATACTATGTTAAATGATAAGTGTTTTATTTTATTAACTAAGGATAAGTGAGGAATTTAATTAAGATAGTAGGGATAAAAATGAAAGAAAATATGATAAGCTATATGTTATAAGGTGAAACGCTACTTCAAATAACATCTGGAAAAAACGCTATACATAGTGAAAAAATATTATATACTAATTTTAAAAACAGTTATCAAACGAGATTATTTTTCCATATGCTATGAACTATCCGCTATACACTAGCTCATTTGGCAAAATAAACAGACATAATATCTACGCGTTTCTCGACCAGAAATAGAGTTCCTCTGAGGGTATAGGTTTAAGCTAAGCTATAATAAAGTTGTTTATTTTAGCTTCCAAAACAATAAAAATAGGAACAAAAAATAATTGGATGGCCTCGGGAGTGCGTTTATTTTTTTCCTCTTTAGTTATTAATTAATACATATTGAAGCACAGAGAAACTTCCTCCCCCCAAGAGAACAGTCAGAAAGAAAGAGTTAAGCTTTCTCTGGATAATGCAATTTAAAAAAAAAAAGTATAAAGTGATGGCAGATTTTGAGTGCTAGCAACACGAGTACTACAACGAAAGTGCAAACATATAATGCGAGATTTGGCATAGAAGGCTTAGTGCAGTGATCATATGAATTCTTACTGCTCAAGAATGTAAGCTCGATTATTCAATTTTTATAGTTATATTCACATTTATATTTTAAGGCCTAGTTTTCGGTTCCATTAAAAATTTCACCCCTCCATATAGCTGCTGGGGACCCTTCAGCCTTCAACACTAACAATCATTCAGTTTAACAGTGTCATGTGATAACATTTGCAGAACAAAACAACTTATATTTTATCTGCATAATTGTATAAGTTACATTAGTAGTTTTGAAACATAAGTTATATCACATCTCGATCTATACATTTACATTTTGAAACCTCTTTTCTTCGTCTGCTGTATGCCTCAGTTGCCGTGCTCAAAGATCAAGTCACTGAAGAAGGGATCAAAAATTGCTTCCTTAGCGGAAGCATAGGTTCTAGCATGAAGTACCAGTTTTACTGGTATACCGGTATACCACAAAAAAATTTCATCAGGAATAATTTTTAACCATTGGATATAATAATAAAATATTCAATGGTCTAGATTTCTTACTCCAAAAAAAAAAAAACTTGAAAAAGTCTTATTTGCCCTTTGCCCTTCACCTCCACTCAACCAATCTCCCGCCGGAATACCCAGACCAACTGCCACCGCCGGAGCCGCCGTCGTGTTCGGTCGTCTTCTCCGACCAGACCAACCGCCAGAAAACCACCCTGCAAACCACGCGTTCCCCTCACTTCCTCGGCCTTAAAACCGTCGGTAGAGTCCGAGACCGATTTCGCGATGGCTCTGCAGGTGGTGGGGCGGTGGTAAACGACCGGATCTGGGTTGTGCGTGATCCCTACGAGGCTAGAACATGACCGCACAAGGCTCGCTCGGACCCGAGAATCTGTTGCTCAAGTAAGGAGGATCCGTCGCTGTCGTTGCGCGCCTCCGATTCCGGAGGGTCGCGCCTCCACTTCGCAACCCATCCGGCCATCCCTGTACGAGTCAGATCTGGTCAGTCCCGGAAGTGGCAGAGCGCGGGAGTGAGGAGAGGGTGTTGGGGATGGGTCGGAGGAGTTGAAGTTGTTGAAGGAGAGAGAGGTAGAAGAGAGGTGGGGAAGGGGCAGGAGAGTTGGTGGTTGGAGAGGTTGAGGGCGGTGATGACGGTGGCGGTGGGTGGCAGGTGATGGTGGTGGTCCCATGGCAGAGGTTCAATCATGGAGCAAGAGGGAGGTGGAGGACTGGGGGGAGAGAGAAGGGTAAAAATGAGTTTTCCAGTAATATTTAGTGGTACACCCATATACTAGTAAAACTGGTACTTCATGCTAGAACCCACCGGACTTCAAGGAGCGTAGATCTCTCTCATTCTTTGAAGCACGTTCCTGCAATAACACTAGTTCATTATATACTGCCTTCTTTTCGTTCGATTATTTCTATTTTTACCATAAAAAAGTTCGGCCATTTTGTTGACATTGTTCAATTAATTTAAAATGGTAGAGTATTTACCAAATTAACATACCAAAGTGAACGTGCATAATTTATTTATTTGGATTTAATTGGTACGTACCGTGAGTGTAAAAGTTTTTTTTTTTTTTCGCTATACGTTAGCTGATTTGGCAAATCAAATGGACACAATATCTAGACGTTACTCGACCAGAAATAGAGTTCCTCTGAGGGTATAGGTTTAAGCTAAGCTATAATAAAGTTGTTTATTTTAGCTTCCAAAACAATAAAAATAGGAACAAAAAATAATTGGATGGCCTGGGGAGTGCGTTTATTTTTTTCCTCTTTAGTTATTAATTAATACATATTGAAGCACAAAGAAACTTCCTCCCCCCAAGAGAAAAGTCAGAAGAAAGAGTTAAGCTTTCTCTGGATAATGCAATAAAAAAAATAAAAATAAAAAGTATAAAGTGATTGCAGATTTTGAGTGCTAGCAACACGAGTACTACAACGAAAGTGCAAACATATAATGCGAGATTTGGCATAGAAGGCTTAGTGCAGTGATCATATGAATTCTTACTGCTCAAGAATGTAAGCTCGATTATTCAATTTTTATAGTTATATTCACATTTATATTTTAAGGCCTAGTTTTCGGTTCCATTAAAAATTTCACCCCTCCATATAGCTGCTGGGGACTCTTCAGCCTTCAACACTAACAATCATTCAGTTTAACAGTGTCATGTGATAACATTTGCAGAACAAAACAACTCTTATATTTTATCTGCATAATTGTATAATTGTATAAGTTACATTAGTAGTTTTGAAACATAAGTTATATCACATTTCGATCTATACATTTACATTTTGAAACCTCTTTTCTTCATCTGCTGTATGCCTCACTTGCCGTGCTCAAAGATCAAGTCACTGAAGAAGGGATCAAAAATTGCTTCCTTAGCAGAAGTATACTTGTCCAGACGTTTCTTCAAGGAGCGTAGATCTCTATCATTCTTTGAAGTACGTTCCTGCAAAAACACTAATTCATTATATACTGCCTTCTTTTCGTTCAATTATTTCTATTTTTACCAGAAAAAAGTTCAGCCATTTTGTTGACATTGTTCAATTAATTTAAAACGGTAGTATGACTAGAAAATCAATGCTATTCAGCTCAAGAGTATTTACCAAATTAACACCAAAGTGAACGTGCATAATTTATTTATTTGGATTTAATTAGTATGTACTGTGAGTGTAAAAGTTTTTTTTTTTTTAACACTGTTAATTAATTATAAATTGTCACTTATTAAAAAAATTGACCTATCTTAATTAACTTAAAAGACACAAGATGATTTGTGATTGGTTGATAATTTAAAAAAATTTGCACTCATCAAAATTGAAACTATTTATTTACCCCAAAAAAAGAGAGAAATACTAGCATCACACTCTTTTGAACACTCTCTCCAACACACTCTTGATTATCGGATGAATTTCATATGGGACCCATCAAATAGAGTGGGTTTCACATAAAATTTATGTCTCCCATGAAATTCATCCATTGACAAAGAGTGTGTTGAAGAAAGTGTTAAGAAGAGTGTGATGCTAGCACTCCTAAAAAAAAAAAAAAACCCTTTAACATAAACTACACTGAAAACGAGCAAAGCACATTAGCAGCAAGGACAGACCTACATAGGTTGATATGGGGGCATTTGCCCCCACTAAACAATTTTTTGTACATTAATATATTTAGTAAATTTTATTTTGCTTCCATAAAAATTTGGATATTGCCCCATATATCAAATTATCATCAATCTTTTGGAGAGAGTGAAAATTATTTTTGTAATCTCTCATCTTTTACTTAGTAAATTGCTTCCTATTTCTCATCTGCCGATGTATGTTTTCACATTGAAATCGAGTCACGTTATATCTTATGTATTTTATATTATTTTTTATCGCTTGTATATATTTATTTAATTAAATTATTTATAAACCAATTTTTGACCCCACTGCTGGGTCCGTCACTGAGTGGCTTAACATCAAAGTAGATAGAGCAAGACTTACAGAGCAGTATCTAAAACTAAAAGTTGTAATTTTACAAGAATCCAAATCCATATACCGAAATAAGCAAAACTAGCACATGGTTACTAAATAGAGAGAAGACTTACAAATGACTTCTTCGTGAGGAGCAAGTCTACCAAGTAAAGCAACCACAAGACATTCGTTTTAGGAAAACTGCAAATTTGAAAAAGCAACAAAAATTTAGTGTCTGGGGAAAAAAAAAGCAACAAAAAGAGCATAAGAACTGCATTATCAAGAATTCAACACTAATATAAAGAGTGTTCCAAATCTTATAATACCAAATCAAATTATTGATCAGCAGAAATATACTTGAATCAATTGAATGTCATGTAAAATGTTTTGGAACATAAAATCAAATTTCCATCTAGGTGGAATGCCAAAGGAGGCCTAACGGATTTATTGTCTAAAAGGAAGTCATAGAGAAGGGAAATATCCTTTAACTAGAACATGCATCAATTTGTATACATTCGACCAAAGTGCCACACACAATCACTCTTTTTAAGACCCAAGTAAGCAAGAACCTACAAGTTAAGCTTTAACCCTCATCTATCAGTGATTATTCATATTAAACATGTGGCCAAACTACATACTCCCTGTCCTTTCTCCTTCCTTGGTTTCTTCAGTCGTTATAAAATTAAGTACCTCTCACTCTGAACTCTTTCACACTCACATGGACATTCCACACGCACGCACAATATGTGTCACTTAGAATCAAGTTCTCATTTTCAAAGTAGAGTGAAAATGGCTTTGATAAGTAAAAAAGAAATGTTATGAGAATGTTACCTTCCTTCCCACCAATCTTCTGTTACCTCCTTCATCCTCCGATATGTTTCTGACTGCATACGACACGACACGACAATCATTGGTGCAATCAGATGGAACTAATATAACTTACGACTCTAATAAGCATTCCTTACCTGTTTGTCCCCTTTTGGACCTTTAAAGAGGTCGGGATCTGAGGACAGATCCAAGTATAGTATTCTATCACCTGTGTGTATAGGGCACAGTTAATCATAGCAATAGCAAGTGACAAATTCAATATTCACTGACATATGAAAGACAACTTCAAGTGTTTACCTGTGTTTATTCGTGACAGAGTAAAGTCAATGATAGATACTAGCAATCCATACGTTTTAACAAACATATTCTTGCCATCAAGAGTGAACTGCAACATTACAGAATCACTTCGACTGAGAAGTATATTACCCCTGACCAATTGAATATTCATAAATTAGTAATCATACAAATGCAATGAAGCATCAACAACGCCACTCTACGATGACCCTACCAGTGAAGATCTCGATGTTCAAATTCATAGGCAGACTCAGCCACAGCAAGCCCAGCTGTAACCTGTATTATATGATGGAAATTAACCTTCTAAAATTCAATCCTTCATCAAGTGAAAGCACTCAGCAGATGTAATCATAACATGTAAAACACACCTGAACCAGTAAAGTCCTTGCCTCATCAAAATTCAGGAGTACAAAACTTTCAAGATCCTTGCCACCATGTTCTTGTAAAAAGATCACGTAACACTAAATGTAACTATACGTTAGTATATTGAAATTGAACGAACACATTCAACCGTTAAATGTACCTATTCTTGTTTGGGAGATATACTCCTCATCTGTGGATTTCACATTTAATGTAACAAATATAGTAAATTAGTAACCAAAGAGTATATCCCCACTTATCTATTATTTGATTTATTTCCAATACATCATAGAAGAGGCTAGTAGCTTCAAAACCCATCATTATATGTTTGAAATTTGAAGAAATATATAACTGTAAGTAACATTGTAAATTTAAATTAGAAATAAACATAAGACCATCATCATCTAAGTTAAAACAAGAAACCTGTTTCTCTGGGAACTCTTTTGGGTGATCATTTTCTGAACCATGTTTGTCATCCCAATCTTCCCATGCTCGAATCAGTGTCACATCATAAGGACCTTGGCATACTCTAAATCTATCACAGAAGACAGACCATAGATATATGAGATACTAGTACTTATATGCAAAAGGAATAGAAATTTGTCCTCGGAGTGTGTCAGACATAATAATTACTTTAAGTTGGGCTTGACAGCCTGGCCCTGCCAATCATCTGTTTTTCTAATTTCTACAATGCCATGATGGCCAAAGTACAAACCCAAAGGTAGCAGACTTTAAAAAATATGGTTAAGAGGCAAGATCGGTAAAATAAAAAGCAAAACAAATAAAATAGAAGGTTTTAATCAAAATTTTGTTTTCCCTTGAACAATGTTTTTTAAGCAGAACCTTAACTAATAAAATCAGATACTCACTCTATTGATTCTATAAATGTTCTGCATGAATTGTATGATTCTCCATCATTTCCTCTCAATTGATTAAGAGTTTTGCAAAGAAGCAGCTCCTCCAGCAATTCTTCTGATTTCTGTAGTATATAAAGCCATATAGTTCATTAAGCCAACAATACTACTAATATATCCACGAATACAGCATCCCGACCAGTTCAATTAAAATTAAGAAGGTAGTCATCAAGATTTTCATCAACTAATAATCAGACCATAGCAGGGCAAACATGGTTACATTTGAAAAATAACTCCGAGGAATGTCGAATTCTGGCCTCAATCTCTAATGTTAAGGGATCTGATTTATTAGTAATTTTTTGTGGCTTACTTATTTGCAATAAACAATAAAGAATAGGAAGACTGTTTCCTTTAATCTATCTAGCCCTATTTGTTTCCTTGATTTAGGAGATTTATTATTGGAATTGGAATTAAGGAGATTTGGTAGCAGACCCGTTGCCATGTTTTCTCCTATATATTCCCCTGCTGTTTACAGTCAATTGGAATAAAAGAAATTCAGAGTTTTCCTCTCTGAAAAATAACATGGTATCGGTGGCTATCTCAACCATATCATAAAATACTGTCCATCCACCGGAATGACTATCGATAAACAGATATCGATCCTTGTAGTCACCACTCCAAACAATCATGGAGTGGTGGACAGTTTCTGGTGGCAACTGGTTGCTTTTTATTGTGCCATGTTACCAAGTTTCCCCATGCATGATTGCTTTTCAAAGTATAAGGCCTTAGATCAGAGTATATGTGAAGGATTATTACTAAAAAGGTTACTTTAAGAATTAAGGATCTTAACCACAACCAATGAAAGTATTTTGTGATAACATAAACTTGGCTGCAAACTGTATTGCAAACAATCCTATTCCATGACAGAACTAAGCACGTTAAGCTAGATCCATATTATATAAGAGAAAAAGTAGAATCAGCAATTATGAACCTGATCTATACACGTATTCATCTCCATGTGGCAGATATCCTCACAAAAGCTCTTTCTAGAATCAAGTTTGAAGGATTGAAGTCCAAGCTGGGAATGAACAACATCTATTCACTAGTTTGAGAGTATTGAATTCTGATATCAATTCTTAAAGTTTAAGGATCTGATTTATTAGGATCTGTTTTTTTTTTTTCTCGTTTTTTTATTAGGCCAAAGTTTTAATAAAGAGATTAGGAGGATGTTTCCTATATTTAGGAGATTTAATACTTGAATTAAGGAGATTCAATGGCAGACCTATTCTCATGTTTTCTCCTATATATTCCTCTGCTTTTTAGAATCAATTGCAATAACAAAAATTCAAAGTTTTCCTGTCTGAAAAACAACAGGGAACAACAATATAAAAGTGGTGGTTACCTTTTGAACTTCTCCATTCACTCTCAAGTCCCCATCAAATGGAACTATTTTGCAGACATAATTGCCAACCTTGAAAGCTTCACCATATGTTCCTTCACCAACTTTCACAACAGTTTCTGAATCACTATAAAAAAGAAAATTTGTGTTCCTATCAACATGAGGATAATCATACTTAAAGAAATCCCACAGGATGGAAATTGCAGCATTATTCATTATTACTTACAACAAAGGTACTCATTAATTAAAATGACTGAAGTAGTATTTTGAACTAGAAGTAAGCTGTTTTTATTTTATTTTTGTGAACTTGAATTTTCATATTAACAGAGGGGTAACAAGGCCCCCAAAAGGTTTCGTTCTCAACTGGGCACAATGAACCATACATAATTCCTAACACAAATTATTATCAGGAAAAAGTTAAAGAAATTCAGATTTATAACACCAGTCCTTTGTGATCTTGAAGAAAAAACAATTTAGAGACAGTTTAACAGCTAATGTGTGAAAAAAACTCCAGCGCATATAAAGGAAAGGAAAATCTTCAACTCAATATTGAACTCATTACTCAACATTAAGTTCACTTTATATTATAACATAATTTTCTTCTATTTATGGCAGACAAATTGTCGTGTAAACTAATAATAGCAATACCTAGCACCAAAAAAGGCTCGGTTTTTACACAACTATAGAAGTGAGTTGCAAAGGAAGTAGAAAATATGCCTCTCAATGAAAAATATGGATGCATTGAGAAATTAAACTCACTTCAAAATCCACAATCACATACTTATGCTAACCTTTGTCACCCTTAAACCAAGATATGTTGGTACAAGAAAATAAGGAACAAACCAATACCTAGAGAATAAATCTTGTAACATTGAAGGTGCAGACTGTCCACAAATTGCTAACAAAGCAGAAAATGGACTGATATGGTCACCATCTACTGAAGATGAAGTTGACACCAGAGAGAGTTTTTTAACAGCAGCTTCTATATGTTCACAGTCTCCATCATTTTGAGCTAACTGCATCTTATCATTTATTTTCAAATTGAAGTCACTCTCAAAAGGTCTCTCATCAATAAAACCTCTATTGTCGCCAGTATTGATGTTGTCCAATTGTGAATTGTTTACCCTGGTTCTTTCCAATGTTTTCAAGTTTGAAGAATTGAAATCGACATCATGAATAGTTTCCAATCCCGTGGCTGGAGTATCTAGTATCTTAGATAGTGTGCTCGACGGGCCACAGCTAGGGTTTAACCTTCTGGAGTGTAACCATTTCTCTAATCTGGAACATAGAGCTGGTACAGGGGCCCCTTCCGTCAGATTGCCTATGGTCCATGTGCCAACTTTCTTCGGTGAGGGGCTCTCCTCCAACAACTCAAAAGCATCAACATCTTGAAAGTATAATCTCTCCTTGTCAAAATTTGGGGGTTGCACAAACTTTCCCTATGCATACCAAACAGACAAATGACAAACTAACAGTTTAAGTCTACTAGAACAACACTAAGATTTCCAAACAAAAATGTAGGACATGGGGCAACAAAAACATACTTTGGGAAGGGCAGGTTTCCCTTTTCTTTTGTCCTGCTTTAACTTTGGCTGGTAAACCATACAAGCACCAACGGCTATACTTGTCCTCCCTCTGTTAAAAAGAATTAATTGAAAATTAGATTGAAACCATAGTTAAGGGTCCTTTGGTTTGTTTCCTATTATCTTTTCATTCTCTATTTTCATTAATAATTACAAAAATATCAACTTGTTTTCATTCAGTTTCCTGTGTCATATTTTCACTCTTTCATTTACAAATCTTTGAAAGCAGTTAGAATGAAAACAATGTGACATTTTTATAGTCATTAATGAAAACAGGAAACAAAACACACACAGCCTAATAATTTGAAAGTAACAAATAGAGCACAATACTTTGGGCTATATTTGGATGGATGGAGTGGAGTAGAGTGGTAAAAATACATTAACTCATTGTTTGAGAGTTTCTTAAATAATGGAATGAGACGGTTAAGGATGGCAACCCAAACTACACCATCTCACCCAAACCCTCCAGTTTTCATAACCTCCAATTACGGGGGTTTGGGATCTCCCTCCATTCCCTCTTTAAACTTTCAAACAATGAAATGATATACTTTTACTACTTTTCCACTCCACTCCATTACTAACTACCCCAATCCATCACCTTCAAAACTCACAAACATAACCTTAGATTTTCATGAAGAGAATGTTCACAAATAGCTAAAGAAAAGGTCCAATGACCGACCATCATGCTGTAAGTCATGAAAAATAAAATTTTGGAATAACTAGCTAACTGCCAAGTGTTCCAAAGAATCTAGTTGGTAAGACATATTCAAAGAGGTCAATCTAGCATTGATTTTCTCTTGTAAATTGTAATTAATTAATAAAAATAAAAAAGAGGGTTTTTATTGTTTTAAGTGACACTTTAAGTTTAACCAAATCCTTAAAATTGAAAATAAAAAAGGGGCATAGCGAAAACTCAGAAATGCAGAAGAGCAAACCTGGTGGAAAGAGAACGATTCCAACTGACTCGCTTGTTCGGGTCGGCCAGACTGACCCGAATCGGAGGCGGACGACCCAAATCAGGATGCTTTCTGGAGAAAAAACACAAATGAAAACTATTTTAAAAAATATATATATTTAAAAAATGGAAATAATGAAATGGTATGAATGAGGATAGAGTTACAAGTTAGCGTCTTTTTGGTTGTTGCGAGGCTTTCTTCTTTGGTAAACGACGTCGATTTGTTGTTGCTGTTGTTGGTGGTGGCGATGACTGTGGCTGCGATGTTGGGTTTCGGTGGCGACGATTTGTGACCAGAGATCAAGAGAAGGGGCGTTAGGGATTTGAGTAGCCTCACCTGCTGCTTTGGAATTGGAACCCATGATGATGATGCTGCTTATGCCTATGCTTCACTTCAATCATCAATTGCAGAGCCAGAGAGAGAGACTTCAGGTTTAAAACGCTGCGTGGCGGGAAGGAACCTTTTGGAGGACGAAGGTCACGTTTTTGTGGAAAAATTAATTAATATATATGTTTAATTTGTCTCATCACATTCTAAATTCCCCATTAATTATACTTCCACATTCCCTGAATTTTTATTTGTTTCATTTGATTTGATATTTTTAAAGGGGTTTAATTAGTAGGATCTTGCTAATGAATATTCTAAGATGACGTTTTGTTCTCAGAATGTTTTATTCTCCGATAAACTGCATTTCTGTGAATAGGGATGTAAATTTTACCTGCACCCACAGATATCCACGGGTAATATCCACAACGGGTAGAAAATGGATACCTTAATGGGTATCCATGGATAAATTAAATGGACAATTTCTCTACCCACTTATTAATGAGGCGGAGGCGGATATTGTAGAATCCCTAACTGTGGGTACCCACTAAGGTGAAATTGCTAAAATACCTTTGCATATATAAACTAAATGCCCTATTTTTTTCACTATACTTATTTTGTTTCTTAAATTTGTCAGTCGCATCACCCAAACCCTATCATACTCTAGCTGTATGGATCATTATGTTATGTATTATTGCTTTTGTTCAATTATTGTGTTATGAATTAATGCTCATGGATTATTGCTTCTAGATTAATGCTTGGGAATTAATGTTTATGTCTGAATGATGCCAAGATAGAGGTGTTTGAATAAAAATTTTAGTCTAATATTCATAATTTTATGAGGTGTTTGAATATCAATGGTTATCCATGGATACCCGCAAATATTGATAAATTTATTTAGAACCCGCATGATAAATATCGGTGCGGATATGGGGCGGGGACGGGTATGAAATTCATCTAATGGGGCGGGTAGTGAGGGGCTACTACTCGTACCCATCCTGCCCCATTTACATCCCTACCTATGAATCACAATCACATGAATCTTTTTTTCCCACATTCGCAAATGAAAATAGAGTTTTCCCAAGTTTCTAACTATCATTCACAAGTTTTATTTCCAAGAATCCTTTATGCATGAGAATAATCTTTTAAAACCTATATCAAACATGTGAAACTTTTATTCCCATGCCAACATTCTCGGAAATATTTTTTTAAAACTTGTAACAAACGCTGCAGAGTAGGGGTGTGCAAAACCCGGCCCGACCCAAAAACATGTCCCAGCTCGTAGTATTCGGGCCGAGTCGACCGTAACCCGCAGAAGAGAAAGGACGAACCCGCGTCTGATTTAGTGACCCGGCGTTGGGTCAGAGACGGGTTCAGGTGACCTTCGGGTTACCCAACCCGTCCCATATAATAAATCTACATTTATTTTTATTCTTCTCTAGCTTACGTTTCACGATTGATATATTTTGTGGCTTTTATAACATTGAAATAATCATGTTTGATGAAATTATCATGTTTTTAACTGTGACTTTGGTAACACTAGCATCAAGGAAGCATCCAGCAAAATGATCTATTTGTTGATATTTTGTAGCATTCATTTTTGGATCTATTGGTGACTCAAGATCAGTTGGTGGCTTTTAGGTAGCATCTTTTGCCGATATTTTGACTTATAAAAAAAGTAACATTTTTTCCCACTCAAAGAAATTTAGTTTACAAAAAATTATTTAACTTTGGGTCAACCCAGTCCCGTCCCATTTAGTCTCGATCTTAAACCAACCCGCATATGATCGGGTTCCTTCGGGTCTAGGGACGATTTTGTGTTCAAAGAATTGGCCCTATCAATATTTAAGGCCGAGTAAGGGACAAACAAAATCCGTCCCAACCCGTCTCACGCTCACCCCTACCTAAGAGCATTGTTTAAGGAATCCGAACAAGGTAAGTATTCATGTAATAAAAACTAGATATATCCCTTCTCAACATATTAATTACACCACTTCCCATAAAAACTTATATTTTTAGATTCCTTAAACAATTGTCTTATAGAGCATCTCTAATGGGGTTTCCCTTTTGAGTTCTTAAATCTATGTGACAAATAAGGAACCATTACTTAATTTTTTTTCTCCGTTGAAGATGATCTGTGTGGCAATGTAGGTTGCTCAAAATAAGGATGAGTTGCTTATATAAGGAACCACAAAATAAGGATGAGTTGATCTATGAGTTGCTTAAGATGAGTCGCTTATATAAAAATTGCTCAAATTTCAAGGATAGGGTTGCTTATGAATTAATATTTTTAATTAAAAAAATAAGTGCAAATAATATAAAAAAAGTGAGTTGATTAAGGATTGTTTAAATATGATGTGGCACGGTGTGATTCACTTAAATTGAGATGATCAACCCAAAGTAGATTGCTTAAATATTACCAATTGGAGATATCTGAGGGCACCTGTTAGCATTTGCCTACTTGGTATATATTGTAAGTTTAAATATTTTCATATTGTCAATCGGTTATAAATTTATATTATTAAAATTATTTAGCTCTTATTATAATTATTTTAAAAATTATACAGAAAATAATTTATAATTGATTTAAAAGATTTTCAACGATTATCTATGGAAATTAAACCCATTTTTACTTGAGCTCTTGTGATACAAGAATTATATAACACTATTCAAATTAATTTTATGAAGACAATCACGTGAATGCCAAGGTATTCAAATTTTTGCATGTTCACAGAAAAGTTAGGGTTAAGGAAATAAGAAGAAGGAAAAAATAAGATTTTATTTAATTACATCACTTCAAAATTATATATTACATTTCTTGATGTATTAACTACACCAATTTCTCATATATTTATTTATTTTAATTCTTTAACTACTAATTAACATTTCCCAAAAGCATACTATATCTATATATACCCAACGGAGAAGTGTCACACGTGAATCTAAACTATGATCTAGGCTTCATATCATGGACTAGCATATCCTCTTAGCAATACAAAGGCTTGGAGAGTTGTTATCAGGAAAAAAAAAATGGCTTGGAGAGTTCATGAGCCTAAATATACTGTCCCTAGGGACCCAATTAGCATGTCAACCACTGTGAGCCCATATGATGTTACTAGCTTCTATTGGAGAGACTGGACTTGGAGAACAATACGTTCACATATCAGAGAAGGCTTCTTTAAACGAAGATTTTAAAAAAAAAATCAGAAAACGATATTGCCTTGTCTCAATTCCCATTAATTAGTTCTGATCGTGGAAAAATTACATTAAAAAAAATTAGGGTCCGCTTGGTTTGTTTCATACTAGTGTTTTTGCCCGTGCCCTGCACGGGACTATAAGATGAATGATGCTGTGACGTCGTGGCACGATATATTCTATATGGGAAATATAATTTTTTTTTAAATAGTTATATCAAATTAAAAATATACATGTTGTTCTAATTGGGTGTAAATATTAAGAGGAAATTAACCATCAAATCAAACACATTGTAGGCTTGCAACATCATTATACCTCTCATCTTGTATATTATTGACAAGGATAATATCGATATTGATAAGGATATTTAATTAAATTTTTTTAATTAAATTAAATTTTATTGATATTGATAACATCAATTATAAAGCAATATGATTGATACTGATTATATTGATATTGCTGATATCAATTATTATTATTATTATTATTATTATTGATTGATACTGATATTAATGTTATTAACACTGATTGATAAACATAATTCACAAAATAGTCGATCTTGACATATATTGTTTTCTGATCTGCAACATTCACTTTCAGTTCAGTCCTGCTTCCCTTACCCAGCTTGTTTGTCCGTCAAAATTGTACCCAACCCCCGTTATGTATCCTTCATATTTTTAAGAATAATTACAACACAAATAATTATAAAACCGTCATATTGTTTTCATTTTATTTCGTGTTTCCAAAGATTTGTACATGAAACAGTAGAAACAAATAAAAAATTGTTTTCAATATTTCATGTACAAATCTTTGAAAACAGGAAATAAAATGAAAATAATGTGTCAGTTTTATAATCATTTGTATTGTAATCATTCTTAAAATTAGGAAATGAAAACAGGAAACAAGAGATAAACCAAGCATATCCTTAGATACTCACATTTTAATTAGCCCCATTGCCCACCCACCGTCGGTGTCAGTTCATTGCAATCCACTATTTTGTGTTGTGAAATCCGGATTGGGTGTGGTATAATGAATCATGACAAATATGCATCATTTCATTAGGACAATTAGATCTTATTACCTACCATATATATTGCAGGTACTTTGGATAATGCTGCATTAACATCTAATGCCTTTGCTTATTTAGAGGCCCATAAGCATTCGTGTGGATATTGACTTGCTTTGTTTTGTTGTTTGTGGAATAATTGGCCATTATACACGTATCATAATGGCTCATACATCATATCAATCCAAGCTATGAAGCTTCGTTTTGGCGTAGATTATTCATGTGTTTTGAAAATCGATCATTCACGCAATAAAGTACACAATAATTATGCAGTTTAAGGTATACGAGAGAAAATGCTTTCAGACTACTACAGTTCAATCCGAATTCAGTTGCAAGTCTACTGTATGATTTTGGCTTATGGCTAATTAAATTCTTAATTTGCTTGAGATTGAGCATAGTATTAATTATTTCAAATCAAATTTGTTAGAGTTTCATTTTCAATTAAAGTACTATCTCGAATAGACAACCTACGTTTCCTTCCTTGGTTGATCATACAGTTTTGCTATGATCAAGCCTGTCCTCTACGTTTAGTATTTTACAACAAGTTAGGTCGATATAATAAAGCAAATTATGTATTTTTATCAAGCACCTTAAGTTTTAAAGGAGGCTATTCATGATATGGGGGGCGTTTGGGAGGGCTTAAATAAGTTACTTTTGACTTATCTGATGATATAAGTTCTTTTACAGTGTGTTTGGCAACACTTCTGAAAAGAACTTATATCATCTCAAAAGGAGATTTTAGCTTATTTTGATAAGTTGCTGATACTAGCTTATGAAAATTTTCAAAAGCTCTTATGCCACTTCAGCGAACTTTTCACTCCTCGATTCCCTGGCTCCTCCCTTTCTTGTTTTTTCTTTCTTTTTTCCTTGTTATTTCTTCTGCTCCTTCGATCAGAGACCCTCCTTCTTCTTTGTTAACCAGTGCGACCTCCGAGCCGTAGCGCCGCCTCCGAGCTTCGCCTTCCGCCCTCCGAGCTCCGCTTCCCCTGCGAGCTCCGGCTTCCGCCCTCCGAGCTCCGCTTCCCCTACGAGCTCCGCTTTCCCCTGCGAGCTTCGCCTTCCGCCCTCCGAGCTCCGCTTCCCCTGCGAGCTCCGCCTTCCGCCCTTCGAGCTCCGCTTCCCTTGCGAGCTTTGCCTTCCGCCCTCCGAGCTCCGCTTCCCCTGCGAGCTCCGCCCTCCGCCCTCCGCTTTCCGCTGCGAGCTCCGCCTTCAGCCTAGCGCCGCCTCCGCCTTCTCTCCCTTTCTCTCCCTTTCCCTTTTCCCTTCCCTGTATCTCCCTTTCCCCTTCTCCATTTACCCTCTGCCTTCCCCCATCTCCTTTCCCCCCCTTTGTATTTGCTGTCTTAATGATTTTGTTCTTAGGGTTAACAAAATTGATTTATGCTGTTAGATAATCTGTCAAAAAAACTTGTCCTGAGTTGATTTCGATGTTTTGCTGTTGGTAATCTTAATTTGTTGGTGTTTAATCTGTTTGTTAGCTGTTGTAATTTTATTAAAAAAAAAATGTTGATAAGTACTTATATATTAATGTATCCAAACGTCTTAATTTTGTATAAGTGCTTTTTGAAGTGTACATCCAAACACACATGACTTATTGAATTTAAGCGCTTATGACATAAGCTCTCATGCAATAAGATCTTATGCAATAAGTGCTTAATTAAGCTGTTTTCCCAAACGCGACAATGGTATGAGATAAGGGTGAGCTTGGGGTGGCTGGGGACGTGTTTGTTTGTCCTTCACCTGGCTCTAAATGTTGTCCGGATCAATTTTTTGAACCCGAACACGACCATATACTCGAAGGAACCCGATCATATGAATTAAGACTGAGCTTTAATGGGACGAGACGATGTTGGCCCGAAGTTGAATTGATTCTTCATAAACTTAGTTAATTAATTTGGGAGTGAGAAAAAAAAATGATAATTTATAAATTGATATCACCGCATGATCCTATAATTTTTAGTGTACACAATAACAATTTACAGTATTCGAAACAAACTAGCATGATTTGAAGCTTACTTTTGAGTTGTGTTATTTGAACACAAAATTTTAGATACTGTATGTGACATCATATATGTTTATTTCTATCTCTCACTTACTTTTTATCATATTTTATATACACGCATATCAAGAATACCCAAAAAAACAAAGAGGATATTGTATGATGTCCCAACTTGATGTCCAAAAAATATATTCCTATCCGAAACAAGCTATGTCCTCAACCATCCCAATCTAGTCTCCTAGCCACTTGACTTGCAATGTTCTCAAATCATGACCATCTAACGATATTACCCCTGCAAAGATATTGAAACTCAACAAATTAGCTTTATGAAGATCTTTGGCCGGTTAGAACCTATATTTACTATACCTTAGAGGCTCACAATTTCAAGAAATCGTTATCAGCTGTTTTTGGATGAAAAGAAAAAGTTAAGGCTTGGTTTATGAAGTCATACAATCGTGTTTGTATGACAACGTATTGTTGGTCTTCAAATCAGAATTTAGCTTACATGTGCTTTGCTCCATCAAACAAATGCTAGAGAGAAAGTTACTTTTGGCAAATAGGAAATTTTGTTTGAAGGGTTTTTTACGAACTCCGATCGATATTATGAAGTCAAAGAACATCTCTACGCAATTCAGGTAACGATCTAGTCATTTTGGCATTTGGATCGTGGTGGGGGAGGGGAGAATTAATGTACAATTACAATAGTGGTGTGAGTTGTGACCTAGAAGTTGTCGCACTGTGCACTCATGAAATAGCTAGTTAGTACCATACATTTAAAGTTTCAACAATGATATCCATACATCTATTACATTATACTTTAGTTTTACATTATTTTTAAGAGTTTAATTGGTATACACAGTTAGTGTAAAGATCTTTTACACTGTCAACCAATAATAAATCGTCACGTCATTGAAAATCTTTGATTCTTATCCAGATCACCTTAAAAGTCATTCATACCATGATTTGTGATTGGTTGACAGTGTAAATTTTTTTTACACTGATTGTACATACCAATTAAACACTATTTTTAATAATAATAAAAAAAATACTTTTCAATACACAAATTCGTTTTTATAAGTGTCCGAAATCCTAATATTCATTTTCCTTAAAGCTTACATAACCCTCTATTTCTTTCATTTTGTTTTCTTGGTGGTTGATGTAAACAATTTTGTTATTTTGGACAGCACAAATTTGATAAGAATTAACACTTGATTAATAACATTTAAAATATAATAACATATTGGATTTGATTAATAGGTATATCGAGATTGCTTAATGAAGTTTTTGGTCCCTGAAAATATAGGGCTTTTTAGTTTTGGTCCCTATCTTTCATTTGCTTTGATTTTGGTCGTTTTAACTTGTTATTTTTTGGTTTTGGTCCCTGCCGTTAACTACCTCTGTTAACTGCTGACGTGGCAGACGGTAGGCCACGTTAGCAGCGACATGTGGCTTTTTTTTTATAAATAAAATTAATTCCACGTGACCTTAAAGTTAATTAAATATTAATTTTCATTATTTAAATAAATAATTACTTCTTTTATAAAAAAAAATCAAAAATCAAGTTTTCAACCCTTATCTTCTTCTTTTGGATCTCGTGACTGTCTCCAGATATGAACATGAACATGAACTTCATGTTACAGTAAAAGTCTTAGCCAACATACAAAGAAATCAATGTTACAGCAAAATGCCTAACCCGTAAAAATAGAGAGAGAGAGAGAGAGAGACAGAACAGACAGAGAGACAGAGATGAGGGCGAGGTGAGGCGGCCACGCATGGCGGCACGATATAGGCCACTACATCAGATTCGTGAGCTTTGTGGTGGTGATAGTGACGACGCGGCGACGATGCGACGGTGGTTTGGCGGCGCAATTTCCAGCCCTCTACGATCTTCTCCTCCATTTTGTTTTTTTTGCTATGATTCTCTTTCTTTTTCTTTTCTTTTCTTTTTTAATTTTCTGATAAAGATTTTGTGTATGTGCAGGGAAGGGGAAGGGATCCACGGAGCTTCAAATTTCGAAGAGAAATCACTAAATTTTCGTACAGGGAAGATGCAGAGGTGTCTCCCAATCTAGTAATCAATGAAACCAGTGAACAATAAACCCTAGCCCTATATTAAGGAGAAGAAGAAGGAGGGGAGGAGAAGAGAAGGAATAATAAGGAGAAGAAGATGACGAAAAGGAAGAAAAAGAAAAAGGAGAAGACGAATATGAAAGTGGTCGAGGAACAGGTTATGAGCTGTGCGAAAATGGTGGAGGAACAGATCAAGGAATGTTGTGTTTTGTAACACCCCGCTTTTCGTTAAGTGCTTTCCTTTAAGCTTGTTTGGTTGTTAAGCTGTTGGTTGAGGGTTTAGTGGGATTTTTGGCTTAAAAGTCCCTTTCTGGTACATGAGCACGTCCGTGCTCAATGTGTGGACCGCGTCTCGCTGACGCTAAGTCCAACACGACCGTGCTCAAGGGGGAGCACGACCGTGCTCAAGTTCGGACTATATATTTTTGCACAGAGACCGAGGGTTTTACGTGAAACCCTATTTTTAGTAGCAGCAGCCACCTTATTGCGGCTACCTGTGCTTTTCTCCCTAATTCCTCTTTATCCATTGCTACAGTGGAGTTTTGGAAACCTTTTGGGAAGCTTGGTCTATCTGTGTCAGTTTTAGAGGTAAGGTTTCTCTCCTTTGTGTTTTCCTTTTCATGATTTTGAATCGGGAACTGATAGTTTGTGTTTATGATTGTTCCAAGGCTTGGATTCGTTTTGAGTCGCTCGAAGGGAAGGAACCAGTTGCTGTTAGGACTTTTGTTAGAGCTACCTTCAATCCAGGTATGGGGAGAAGGGTAGTGTACTCATAGGCAATGGGGGTATTGTAAGGTAAAGGGGTTCCCCACGACCCCTGTGTTGTTGTATGCATGTTTGTTATATGGTGTTTAATCTGTGATAATATGTCTCTGGTTGTTTTAGTGTTATATGCTTCATGCTCATGATGGTTCCCTATGAATATGATGCTATGTTGAATGTTGATAAATTGATGTTTATTGATGTAAATGTTGAAGTTTTAATGATGATGGTTACGTTGATAAAATACTTAATTGATTAGGCTCTTAAAATGATTTAGAACCTTAGGGATTTAATCCAGGAAAATTGGTTAAAAATTGATGTTTGTTCTCTGTCCAAAACAGTATTGTCGTGCATTGAGCACGACCGTGCTGAACAGGGAGCACGCCCGTGCTCCCAGTTTGAATTCTGGAAAATGACAGCGCATTAAGCACGACCGTACAGCAGAGGAGCACGACCGTGCAGCTGAGCATGACCATGCTCCACTTAAGCGGCAGCACGCCCTTCATGTGTTAAGCACACCCGTGCTGGGGTTTAAGCACAACCGTGCTCACCCCTCTTGGACAGAAATAAAATTAAAGGACTTTAAGGGGTTTCAAACCCCATTTCCCCAATGATGATAGATGATACAAATAATCAATGTTATGGATTAGATAACTTGGTTTATAATTAATAAAGATGATTAAGATAATAAGATGTTAAGTCGGTATCTGTCGAATTACTGCACGTTGATAAGTTGTACCTTGGTGCTTATTGACCAAGGGGGCCTTGACCCCACGGTTTGGGTCTAAGGTGTTGTTGATGTTGAAGCCTTGGGTGCTTATTGACCCAAGCATGTTGAGTTGAACCTTAGTGCTTATTGGCCAAGGGAGCCTTGACCCCTCGGTTTGGGTCTAAGGTTACGTTGACGTTGATGTTGAAAGTCTTAGGAGCTTCATGGCTCGAGCAAGGAGGTAGTTGAGATTGTTTGTTGTTATGCCATTTGCATAGAGCATTGGAGTTGTTGATGGGGGGAGGTTCGACATATGGGAGATCGCCCGAGAGTACGGTGATCTGGCCATCCACGGTAGGTCACCCGATGGTTTGGTGGCCGCGGCCCCCAGTGATGAGGCATCCACGGTTTGATGCGTTGGCTATCCATGGAGTTCACCCAAGGTTTGGTGAACTGCCGATGTTGGTGCTTCTATGGCCAATACGGATATGTAACTCCGAAGTCGTTCATCCTGAGTTAGTTTGGATCCACATGCATAGTTGGAGTAGTGAAGTAGAGTTGCATTGCACCGCATAACATACTTGGTTGATGTGATGTTGTGTATGGATATATATGTTGATGTATGCCTATGATGTTGCCATGCTTGATTGTTTACCTCGCTTCCTATCTCCTTACTATATATATTTACATGATTCTTACTCTTGTTTTTCCTTCTGTTTGTTTGTTTGGCCTGATTGGCAATTTGCAAAGGATGACAAGCAGCCCGGAGAGGGGTGACTCTGAGGAGCCACCACTCATAGTTAGGGCCTTTCTTTCTGTTAGTTAGCTAGTTTTAGTTGTTTTTCCGTGATGTACGGAACGGTTATACCAGTCGGGTTGGGACGTTTGTTATTGTTTTATTCGTTTATTAGTTTTAAACTTGGTTTATTTCCGCGTTTGTGAACTCGTTCATGTGGGACTTTTCTACCCATGTACAAAGGTTTTAATTTATTCAATAAATGCATGTTTTATTTTATTATTTAAATCTTTTTATGTTGTATAACATGCGGGGTAGAAGGGTGTCACATGTTTGATACAGAAAATGAAGATGTTTGTTTATTTTTAATTATTTATTTAAATAAAAAAATAAATGGTGTAAATACAAGCCAACTGGATTTTAAAACAAATTGAAAATAATAATAATGACGTGGTAAGCCACGTGTCATTGCTGACATGGCTTGTCGTTTGCCATGTCAGCAATTAAAAGAAGCAATTAATGGCAGGGATCAAAACCAAAAAATAAAAAGTTAAAAGGACCAAAATCAAAGCAAACGAAAGATAGGGACCAAAACCAAAACGCCATATATTTTCAGGGACCAAAAATTTCATTAAGCCTATTGAGATTGAGTAACTCATTAATCATCCATTGAGCTTTATTAATTAAGATTTTGTACATTATCAACCAAGTTGTCCGTTAACGAATATTACTCATTTACCACACATGTACATATTAATCAAGCTCAATATGTCATTAACCACGATTTTGAACATCATTACCTATGATGTCGATATTGGCTTAACAAACATTGTTTATTTTGTCCCTCTTCCTTTTCAACCTCCTATGGTGTTGGCATTAACGTGAGACTTATATTTTTACACAAATCAGACAGATATTTTTCTTACAAGAAAGAAACTCGATCTTTTTTAATAAATGGGAGTGGTGCCGTATGCTCCTCTTGCATGTAAAGCTAAACTTGCTCTGTGACTGTGAGTGTGATGTTTAGGTCCGCGAGGTGCTTCTTTTAACCACAGAATGAATATGAACCATAGATGATGCTACGCGTGAAAGAACTTAAGACCTTCCTATACCTTTAAGAATTAGTTCACAAGCCTCAAAAACAAAACTGAACAATTTCGGTGCCACTTTTAGCATCTAATACATTTTAAAATTAGGTCCGAAATCATATTTGAGGTTGCGATGTTTGTAATTTTTGTACTCTTCGCCATTTTGACTATATTTTTTCATGGTTATCCATAACTATAAAAAAATGCAACACGACCGCAATCACGATAACAATCTTAAAAATCATGTGTCATTTATATAATATATATATATATATATATATATATATATATATATATATATTCACCTACCAATACCATGCTTTACCTGTAACCACTTTTTATGCATTGGGTTGGGCCAAGCATATGATCAAACAGTCATGTCAGGGTATGTACCTTGGTCGTTAAGCACAGAAATAATGTCCATTGTCTTCATGTAGTGCAACTGCTTCTTCGGTCAAGGCTATCCTTTAGCCTAACTTGGAATAAGTTTATGACCACATCATTATTAAATTGAACTTTGGGCACCCGTCAATGTATCTGCCCTAAAAAGAGAAGGCATGTAGTCCCTCACATGCATAATAATTGTATTTCTTCCTTTTCTTTTTAGAAAAAGGAGAACGAAAACTAGGGAGTGGATAAAATTATATAAGTTATGTTATTTGAATATCAAAACTTGGACACCATATATGATATCGTATATTTTTATTTCTATCTCTCACTTATTTTTTATCTTTTTATATACACGCATTCCAAAAGTACACCACAAAAACAAAAGGACACCATATGATATCCCTTATTTTGGTGTTCAAAAAACTTTTCTCAAATTATATATTGCCATTTTTCTTCTAATACAAGTCATTGCTATTATAAATTTATAATCCCTTGGGTTCATTAGAGTTTATAGGCTCCACGAGATTAATTAATTGAATAAGTACATGCTCTTTAACCACCCTTCTAAAATAACTAGTGTAGTTTGCACGTGCAATGCACTGGTAAATTTTCTTGCAAAATAAATTACTACAATATTTAATTCAAACCCCGTTTTAATTGCTATTTTTATTTTGAAATATAATTACATTATATTTTATTGATTGAAACAAAATACCTAAATTATTTATACTATAATTATATTATACTAATATTAATAATTGGTTCGTTTCCAAAATTCTTGAACATGATAATAGAACCAATGACCATCGGGGTTGATTATGTTCGGTTCGGACCCTAACACAAAAAAATACGAACCGATTTAATTGGTTCAGTTCAGATTTTCGGGCTCGTCAAATTATTGGTTCGGGTCTCACGCCCCTAAACTTTCCCTAAGAACACGATAGCTTTGCTACCTTTCATGGTTAAAACATTTAAAAAAATATATAAAATTCAAAAAGTCAATAATAAAGTAATATAAAAATCAGAACCAATCAAAACTGGTTTGGTTTGGTTTGGTTTAGTTATTACCCGAAAATATTTATATATATAATTATATATATATATAAATATAAAAATATTAAACTGTAAATTATATATAAATATTAACATATAAAAAATACTAAACATTAAAGTATATATATTAATTTTAAAACATATATAATATTAAAATATTAATATATACATATATATCTATGTATAAATATTAAAAGAGTTCACAACATGATACATCTACTTTTAGTTTTTTTTTTTTAGAACACGGTCTACTTTTAGTTTTTAATGTTACAAAAATGGTAAAAGTGGAGTTCCCAATTATATTGCATCGGGGTTGATTCGGTTCGGTTCGGACCCTAACATAAAAAAATACAAACTAATTTAATTGGTTCGATTCAGATTTTCGGGCTTGACAAATTATTGGTTCGGGTATCATGCCCCTAAACTATCCCAAAGAACATGGTAGCTTTGCTACCTTTCATGGTTAAAACATTTTAAAACAAAAAAAAAAACATAAACTTTAAAAAGTCAATAATAAAGTAATATAAAAATCCGAACTAATCAAAACTGGTTCGGTTTGGTTTGGTTTAGTTAGTACTCGAATATATATATATATATATATATATATATATAATATTAAACTATAAGTTATATATAAATATTAAAATATAAAAAATACTAAACATTAAAGTATAATTTTTCAAACTATATCGCATTTCCCCTTTCAGGGTTAAAACATTTATAAAAAAAAATAACCCTTAAAAAGTCAATAATAAAGTAATATAAAAATCCGAACCAATCAAAACTGGTTCGGTTTGGTTTGGTTTAGTTAGTACCCGAAAATATTAATATATATATATATATATATATATATATATATATATATAATATTAAACTATTATTATATATAAATATTAAAATATAAAAAATACTAAACATTAAAGTGTATATATTAATTTTAAAACATATATAATATTAAAATATTAATATATACATATATATCCATGTATAAATATTAAAAGAGTCCACAACCTGATACATCTAATTTTAGTTTTTTTTTTTTTTGAGAACACAGTCTACTTTTAGTTTTTACCGTTACAAAAATAGTAAAAGTGGAGTTCCTAATTATATTGCCATCGAGGTTGATTCGGTTCGGTTCGGACCCTAATACAAAAAATACGAACCAAGTTAATTGGTTCGGTTCAGATTTTCGGGCTCGTCAAATTATTGGTTCTGGTATCACGCCCCTAAACTTTCCCGAAGAACACGGTAGCTTTGCTAGTTGCTACCTTTCATGGTTAAAACATTTAAAAACAAAAAAAAACAAAAACAAAAACTTTAAAAAGTCAATAATAAAGTAATATAAAAATCCGAACCATATGTGATAAAGGAGAACCAAAACTAGGGAGTGGATAAAATTATATAAGTTATGTTATTTGAATATCAAAACTTGGACACCATATGTGATATCGTATATTTTTATCTCTATCTCTCACTTATTTTTTATCTTTTTATATACACGCATTTCAAAAGTACACCACAAAAACAAAAGGACACCATATGATGTCCCTTATTTTGGTGTTCAAAAAACTTTTCTCAAATTATATATTGCCATTTTTCTTCTAATACAAGTCATTGCTATTATAAATTTATAATCCCTTGGGTTCATTAGAGTTTATAGGCTCCACGAGATTAATTAATTGAATAAGTACATGCTCTTTAACCACCCTTCTAAAATAATGCATTTGATTTGGAAATATAATTAATTGGTCTAAAGCATCCAAAAAATGGTGTGGTCCCAGAAAACATTATGTATGGAACTGAGATCAGGCGCTGGAGATGAGATACACCAATAATACCAAATTGCCAGCAATGACTTCTTTTTCTCGCCTCATAAGAATTGATGTATATGACTTAAGAGAACATGAAAAAATTGTTCCTTTTCCTCCCTTCCTCTCTATCATTTCCTGATTTTGAAAATGATTGAAGCATGACTTGTTAGACATATCATATATAAATATGGTTCATTCTATGATATACCACCCAAAATTTACACCACCCATTGTACCACCCATGTGGCAAGTTCTGAACCAATCATTTTAACACCTGGACATTTGACTTTTCAACTAGTCAAGGTTTGAAAATTTGACCCACCCATATGGCTATTTGATTGGTACATAATTTGCCACATGAGTGGTGCAATAGGTGGTGTAAATTTTGGGTGGTGTAACTTAGCCCAAGCCTATAAATATGGCCTTTTTAATTAGGGAATGTTATTTGCATAACTATTTTTCATGCATTATTTTATGTAACGGTAATTATTAAAACATTTGGACCAAATTAAAACCCCCCTTTCAACTAAGAAAAAAACTATTGAGTACATCTAATTTATATAAGTTTGTGCATTAATTAAAATTACAATGGCAAAAAATTTCTTTTGAACTATTTGTAAAAAAGTTAGAATGGCAAATAACACTCTTGAATTATTTGTATTTGTATCTCAGTTCTTTTGAATTAATTTTAAAAATATAAATTTTATGTAATATATGATATTAGCTTAGCTTAATATGACTCTAAATATAACCCGAACTTGATTAAAATCATGTTAAGTTTAATTTTTAGAACCTGAACCCCACCTAATTAGTTTTGAATGAGGATAGATTAGGAGAGGACTCAAAAGGCAAAAAGTCATTCATATTTATCAACTAGGAACAAACTCTTAACTTCAAAGTGATCAAAGTGTATCATATACAATGAACTGAATAGGTTAGGAAAATAATTTGATAATGATGATTCTATTACTATAACTGCTACGATGATAATAACAATTATACAGCAAGGAGTGAAATAAATCAAATACTAATCCAACAAAAATATAATATTTAGACAACAACAATGGGCAATGGCTGTATTAGTTAAGAGTAATAATGTAATTAATGACATGCTATGCAGAGCAGTTGATAGTAAATTAACAATTCAGCTGCTCACCATCAAATCAGAAATAAAAAAAAGCAGAACCAAAATGGAAAACAAAATCTAGTGAAATTAATTACCATGTTCATAAGAGATGAGGGAAATTAATTACAAAATTACATGCTTGTGAGGGCATCTTAAGGATTTGAACTCACATATTGACAAATCATATCTCATGACTTAATTAATTGAGCTGACTCATCGAGAATTCAGACTTATGATTTTTCTAACCACTTTTTTTAATATGATTTTTTTATCTTTAGAATCCTTAATCAATATCCTTAGTGCACCGGTTAAAAAAGGTTAAAATGAGATGTTATATTGATAAATCATTAATAGGCATATGCATGGGTTGGAAGGCATCATAGATTCCTAAAACTCAACACCTACCACTGATAACTTCATCCCTTCCTCTTTATCATCATCATCACTGATATTTCCATCTATGTCCCTCTGTCCACAACCACACCAGTGACACCACCACCTTAAAACCTTTGTGTTTTTGTTCTTGACAATAATGAGATAGCTCCATCCCATCTTAGATTTACACTCACATTTTCCACACCCCACATGACCCATATACCATTTTGATTCACCTATTATATACTTGCTTCTCCTCACAACTCCATAGATTCGCTATTCTATGCTTTTGGGGCCTTTACTCAAAGATCTGTGCTTTTGTGTTTGTTCTTCTGTTTTAGCCTTTTAACTTGTGATGGGTCAATTCTGAGATCTGGGATTTGAGGGTTGTCCTTGTCCTTGTGATTTCTGAATGAACATTGGTCTCTGTAGAATAATAGGTAAGTGTAAGACTATGGTTTTCATAATTGCTTCATTGTTAATTTGAGCTAAATTTTTAATCTTATGTTTTGTGTTTCTTGGTTTTCAATCTGTTGAATATCACATTGCCTTGAAATGGTAATGCAAAAGTGTTGGATTTGATGATTAATTGCTTATTATCTCTTTGTATTGCATATTGTAGGCATCAAGGCTTTGTTTCTAAGAAATGGGTGCTAATCTTAATGATGAATTATCCAAGAAAACTCCAATCTTTGGTCTTAAGGTTTGGGAAATAATTGGAATTGTAGTTGGGTTGTCTATTATTGTAATACTCTCTGTGCTCTCACTTTGCCTTACTTCAAAGAAAAAATCTAGAAAAGTTAAGGACAAGATTCCTGTTAGTCAAATACCAACTGTCTCTAAGGAAATTAAGGAAGTGAGGGTTGAGCAAGTGTCATCAAATGGATTTTCTCCTCGTGATGGAATACTACTTACCATTCATGATAAATCCAGTGACAAAGAATCAGATAAAGTCATGGTTCATTTAGGTTTGGGGAAGATGAGAAATGGGGATAGTAGTAGTCATTCAGATTCATTTCATCACATAGAGAAAGATGGAGGGGGGTCACAGTCAGGAGAAGAAGGTAGCTCTGGCACAGTTACAGTGTACAAGCACTCTTCTTCATACCCTTTAACAGCTCCTTCACCTTTGTCTGGCCTTCCAGAATTCTCTCACTTGGGTTGGGGTCATTGGTTTACCTTGAGGGATCTTGAACTTGCTACGAACCGGTTTTCCAAAGAAAATGTCATTGGTGAAGGCGGGTATGGAATTGTTTATCGGGGACAGTTGATCAATGGGACTCCGGTGGCAGTTAAAAAGATACTCAACAACATGTGAGTTCCAGTACAATGCTCAGGCTAGTTACCTTAATTGTTTTGTTCTTATTCCTCTCAATTCTGCTAAAATTTAACTCCTAAGTTTTTTGTTACCAGTGGTCAAGCAGAGAAAGAATTTAGAGTGGAAGTTGAAGCTATTGGTCACGTCCGACACAAAAACTTGGTTCGCCTTTTGGGGTACTGCATGGAGGGGACTCACAGGTACCCCGATTCTTGATTATAATAGTGTCATCTCAACATATATGATCTCAAATATTCTGCTTAAATAAATTAAATTATCGTTGCCAGAATAATGGTAATCTTATGAATATGACTTGTATGTTTATTAACCTGCTACCTGGTGGTGAAGTTAATCTCACATTCATTGAGCATATCTTTATTTCAAATGTGGTATATTTGCAGGATGTTAGTTTATGAGTATGTCAATAATGGAAACTTGGAGCAATGGCTTCATGGAGCTATGCGTCACCATGGATATCTTACCTGGGAAGCACGTATCAAGATTCTCCTTGGCACGGCCAAAGCGTGAGTCTCTGCATCTATGCTTCTTCTGGCTTTATTGGTCCTCATTTAAAGCAATATACTTGTTTTAGGCTTGCGTATTTGCATGAAGCAATTGAACCAAAGGTGGTACACCGAGATATCAAGTCAAGCAACATATTAATCGACAATGACTTCAATGCCAAGGTTTCTGATTTTGGCTTGGCCAAGTTATTGGGTGCTGGGAAGAGTCATGTCACAACACGAGTTATGGGAACCTTTGGGTTAGTATTTTTGTCCTCTCCCCTTTAGAGCAGTGAGCTTTCCACATGCTCCATGTGGTTAAACTTTTTTGTAAGAAAAAATGATTCTTATATTTATTGTTTTTTGCTCTAAATATTTCACAGATATGTGGCTCCTGAATATGCAAATACCGGCCTTCTAAATGAAAAGAGTGATGTTTATAGCTTTGGTGTTTTGCTATTGGAAGGAATTACTGGAAGAGATCCAGTTGACTACGGTCGTCCAGCTCAGGAAGTGAGTAAACTTACTTTTATCTTGGGAACAAATTCAGCTTGAAGCATTTGTGTTTGACTTGTTTGTTTTCAACAAAATGCCAAATAGTCCTGAAGCATTAGCTGTAAGTTTGATTAATTCAGCCAATAACGGTAATAAAGAAGTTTTCATAGTTGCCACTTGCCAGCAAACTTAAGAATGAAAATTGCCCAAATTCTTCTAGCTACATGAATTTAACATTAGACCTATTCATATGAGAAATATAGTTCATGCCCAAAAGTCTGGTGGATCTATGATCTCTAATTATTTTCTCCCATGCTGAAAGAAATGCAAATCATTGGGATGTCATGGTTAAAAATTAATTGACTAATTGCTTAAATAGCAATTGGAGTTAAAGTTAATCTTGTACAAAAAAAGAAACAAGTTAATTTTCACTTCTTAAGTGACCCCTTAAAAAACTGTAAACATGAATATAGCACTAACATTCTTAAAAATGCTAGTAACTAATTTGTTTGAATGTTCTTTATTGTCAATACTATTCTACTACTGCTGCTGTTATTAACTTAATTTTTTTATAAGCTGTTATTAACTTATTATCACACAGAGGAACCGCATATGAAGCAAAATTTACTATCCTGCCCTTTTAGACCTTATCCCTCATAATGCATCAATTAACAATTAACATCATAAACAATTGGCCTCCTTGAAATTTTGGATATAATTTGAAGAGTTCATGATCACATATTCACATGCATTTTAACTACACAATATATGAACACTGGCTTGGAACCTGCAAATTAGAGGATCATTTTGTGTTAAGGGCTATGAATATCCCTCTTCAGGTCGTTTTGCTTGATTATTAACAAGAATTGCTCATGTGTGCTCTTAGTTACTTATTTCTACATGAGAGTTTTGACTAAGGTTTACCATGAAACTGCAATGATGCTCTCAGGTGAATCTGGTTGATTGGTTGAAGATGATGGTTGGAAACAGGAGATCAGAAGAAGTAGTGGACCCAAACATTGAAGTGAAGCCATCAACCAGAGCTTTAAAACGGGCTCTATTAACTGCTTTAAGATGTGTAGATCCTGATTCTGAGAAAAGGCCCAAGATGGGCCAAGTTGTACGTATGCTGGAGTCAGAGGAATACCCTTTACCAAGAGAGGTTTGTTTTTTCCCACTTTGTCATGATTTTAATTCTCCATCTTTTTTGTTTACCTTTGTAGTGCCCGTTTGGAATCACGGTGAAACATGGAAAAAGCATGTTCGCACCGTGAAAGCTACTAATAGTAGCTTCACTAAGAAGTGCAGTGGACGTGATATTAACGTGAAACCAAACAGACTATTAGTTGTTTCTCTACTTCCATAAATACACTCTACTTGTTTTGTACTTTTGGGTAATAAATGGTTAATGTCATTAAATGCTTAGGAAATAGTAACGTTATTTTGTGCCAAACTGCCAAGCCAAACTAGTGTGGCTTGTAACACCAATGGAGGCATGAAATTGGTGCAACTGTGTAAAACTTTGAGCTATAGGCAGATGATCCAATATTTTATTCATCATATACTTTTGTTGTGAAAGTATATTAGATCAATAAAGTAGTTATATTGTAAGTTTATCATAGTATCACACAAGCTCCTTTCTTTAACCCATTTGCAAGATGAATTTATTGTCCTTTCTTGTTGCATCTTGCATATGCTAACATTAGGGATGAATGGTTTTATCAGATGGTTTTAAGCTAACATTTGATTTCATCCATTGTGTGGATGTTCAGGACCGAAGGCACCGAAGAAATCGAGGTGGTAGTGCAGAAATTGAATCCCAGAAGGAATTTTCTGACACAGACAGGAGTGAGACTCAAGGTTCATAAGAGAGCAGAGGGAGGTAACAGCAGACATGACCCAAAGACAGATTCTTTGAGGATCAGTGGGTTACTATGCTGTAAGGATAAAACTTCTCTAAAATGAGCTTGCGTATAAAGTGAGAAAGTAAGGTATATACACTCTTAATTAGTTAAAGTAGATTGAGATTTCAATGGACTTTAACTAATTAAGGGTAGATACACTCTTACCTGCTCACCTTAAACTCTTGCTCACTTTAAAAGAGCCTAATCGGATGTATAAAGTGGTAGGGTATTTTTTCTTTTCAAGCTTTTCGACTTGTTAGATTATTTGATGGGCATTGCAGAGGGGTTGGCACAGCTGGAGAGATATATATGTATTTTTTATTTTTTTTTTCCTATGCTTTGTTTTTTCTTATCTCCTTTTGTTTGTAGAAGGATAGATATTGTTTGTGTATGAAGGTGGGGTGGTATTGCTTAAACCCAAAATATTGGGGTTTGTACAGAAATTGGTATCTTTCCAATATTTGTTTGGCTTGCCATTGGGGGAGAGTAAAAAAGATCCGTTTATGATTTTGAGCAGGATAAAATTGAGCTAAGTTTTTTTTTTTTTTACCCTTGTGATGATATTTCCCAATAAAAACATAACATATGCATTTTTTTGATCTATCATTAATGAAAACTTGGAAAAGTGATGGCTATGTTATGTTTTTTTATTAGAGAATTTCTTTTTGAAATACCCCCGGAGACTTTTTGGGTTCAAATAATTTCTTGAACCCATTTCACAGAAAAGAGATCCTTTGGTTAGTTTTGTACTACACATCCCAGACCTAAAAGTACACTACAAGAAATCAAACACTAAATTAACTTTTAGCTTGATGACATAAATAATAAATATAGAAAATTAAGCTAATTTAGATTTTTGACTCGTCTCATACCACCATTTGGAGTTGTAAATAATGTATTAGGTTATAGGAAGCACCTATATGAGATATGATATGTGCATATAGTAAATTTTAAAAATTATAGAAAATATGTAACATATAAATTTATATGATGACTCATTAGTCAATTTAGTTGGTTAAGTTACAAGATAAGATTAATGAGTGTGCAGGTTTAAATTCCCGTAATGTGCTCTGTTCCTTTCTCATTCTCTTATCTGAGTTCTCTCCCTCCTGCATGTTAGGCCTATTATGAGCCTCCCCTTGAAACAAAAAATATATGCATAATATAAACATAAAAATAAAAAAAATTAAAATATAAAAGTTAAATTAAAATAAAGCCATAATGTTTAGTTAAAAAAGGACATCATGGTCTGTTTCCTTTATTCCTAGTTTTCTGTTTTTATTTCATTTTTCAAAAATAATTACAAAACTGACACCTTGTTTCCATTGTTTTATGTTTCCAAAGATTTGTACAGGGAACAGTTAAAACAAGAAAAAATTGTTCTCAATATTTCTTGTACAATTTTTTTGAAAACATTAAACAGAATAAAAACAAGGTGACAATTTTGTAATTACTTCTTAAAAGAGATGAAAACAGGAAATTGAAACAAAGCAAACAAGCCTAATATTTCGGGCTTGTTCGTGTAGCCCAATTGTCATTTGTCAACGTGAAGGAGAGGCCGTATCTCAGCAATAAGCTAGCTAGCTTGTTGTCATAGCAATTCTGTTTGCATTGTCACCAAATTTTAGCTTGATTAAACTGGCATGTTATGTGAAGGTAACAACTATAAAGAAAAAGAAAACGATCAAAATGGCATTTGATTTCCAAATTTGAAACAACATTTTTAACAGTCCCTAGTAGGCTATAAATACTTAGCTCAATATATATACTTTTTAATGCAAAAAAGAAGTAACAAACAGTAGAGATGTAGAGAGAAGAGACAGAGTAAAACAGGACTGAAACATGAAAGCATCAGGTAGAGAAAATAACTTAATATCACTTTCTTGACAAACAAGCCTATTTTTGGGGCTTCTCCCACTTGAGAGGCTTCACCACCTCCCAGGTGAAGTCAGGGTCATCTCTTCCAAAGTGACCATAAGCAGCAGTTTTCAAGAACCTTCCATCTCCACCCCACTTAAGGTCCAAATCAATGGGAGATCATTCCAGGCCTGAAATCAAAATTCTCCTTCACAATCTTGAGAATCTCCTTGTCTGGAATCTTCCCAGTTCCACAAGTGTCAACAAACACTGATAATGGCTCAGGAACACCAATTGCATATGAAATTTGCACAATGCACCTTCTAGCAGGTCCACTAGCCACAATGCTCTTTGCAGCCTGTCTAGCAATATAAGCACCACTCCTGTCTACCTTGGTAATGGGCTCCCCAACCACCATAGGTGTCGACGATGATTTTGCGGCCGGTAAGACCTGCATCACCATGAGGGCCACCGATGACAAAACGGCTAGATGGATTGAGATGGAAAATTGTTTTCTCATCCAAGTACTTCTTAGGTATAACAGGCTTAATAACATGCTCTTTGCGGTTAGCAGCAATCTCATCATTAGTAACAGTTTCATCATGCTGAGTGGAAATGAGTACTCTGTGGACACGTACCGGGACGATAGCACCGTTGTCATTGTAATATTCAACTGTGACTTGGGTTTTCCCATTAGGTCTCAACCAGGTGCTGGTCCCATTCTTGCGTACTTCGGTGAGGCGAGCACCGAGTTTAGTTGCAAGGACATGACTAAGAGGCATAAACTCAGGTGTTTCATCTGTGGCATAACCAAACATATAACCTTGATCACCAGCACCTATCTCCTCAGGTTGCTTGGTGAGATTGCCATGGACTCCCTGAGCAATATCAGGGCTTTGCTGCTCAAGGTAGACCAATACCTTGCAATTGTCAGCATCAAGGCCAACATCATTGGACACAAAACCGATAGCGCGACACGTGTCACGAACAATATTCTCATAGTCTACATTAGCTTTTGTAGTGATCTCTCCAAACACCATGACCAAGTTAGTCTTGGTGCAGGTCTCACAGGCAACCTTGCTTTCTGGATCTTGCTCCAGGCAGGCATCAAGCACTGCATCAGAAATCTGGTCACATAGCTTGTCAAGGTGACCCTCATTCACTGACTCAGAAGTAAACAGGAAGGTATCCATTCTCTAAAGTCAAAACCTACAAGATGGATTAAAAAAAATATCACAACAATTTCATATAAGAAACAAACAACGGATTAAAAACATAACTGACACCTCATGCTAAAAAGTGTCTAGTTGAGTCATAAAACAGATTAAAAGCAAGGACCATGACATGTTCAAACTTTGAATAAATTAAGGAGAAACTGAACTAAATAGATTATGATATAAAAGCTTCTTTGGAATAGAATTCGGTAAGCATCCTCAAGTGACAAGTTTCCTCTGCCATATGCTAGCACATAATAATATAGAAGTAAAAGTAAAGTTCCACTAGCAGGAGAATATTGAGATGCATTGATACAAAGAAGGGTAAAGATACTCATGTCCTACATCTAAAAACCATAAAGATATGCATCCTTCACATTTAAGAAATCGAAAGGTATTTTACTATCTTTGTAAAAGACACAATATGTTGGAACAGGAACTATTGAAGGTTGTATTATAGTTCAACTTGCTAACAAATATCGTAATTATGCATATGATCAGAATGATCACTCAGTTGTCAGTTACAGTTGTAGCGATAATTCAACATGCACACAACCGGAGCCAAATCAAAAGAAGACATCTGGAAAACTTCCCAGTTTGTTTAATTTCTTACATGAGAGAAAAAATAATAGTAAGAAAAATAGGCCATAATCAGAATTTCAGGGTGGAAAATGACCAACGTGGAAAACAATATAATTCAAGCAAGACCAACTTTCATTTCAACTAGTACAATTTGATCAAATTAATGGAAAAGGAAAAAACAAACACCCAATTTCATGAACAAGCTTTCAAGCACGAAATAAAACAACTTCTTGTGGTTTAGATTCAGCAACCATGCAAATAAAGTGACACAAAATAAGATGACAACATGAGTAGTGACAAACATAAAAACACAAACCTTAGTATAAGCACCTTTAACTTTATTGAGAGTCTCAACTCCTCTCCAATCTACAACTCCTTTTCGCTTGGCTAGCTAAATTCTTTGCCACACCTAGGCAGAGGATTTAGGTTTGTTATTTATACACCGAACGGTTCCGGATCACATGCGCCACTGCAGTGGTGCCCATACATTGTTGTAACTCTTGCCTGTCCTAATATTGAAAATATAATATATGAGTTTATGATGAGATTTATGAGTTTATCAATTTAAAAATATAATATATATACTTTACTATATAAATTGGACCTCAGCCTAAGTCCACTTTCCCTTAAAGCCCCATTGCTCAATAACAACTTGGAGTTTGGGGACTTCTGTTACTACAAAAATTGGACCTCGGCATAAGTCCGCTTTCTCTTAAAGCCCCTTCACTGAATAACACCTCGGAGCTTGGGAGACTTCTTTTATTACATAAATTGGATCTCGGTCAAGGCTTGTCCGACAACTCAATATTCATTGAATCGAGAATGGGCCAGCAGAGAAATCAGAGGAGACAAGAGGTCCGGAATCATGCATCATCAAGAGATAGCACCATTCAAACAACGCAAAATGGTCATCCATAACTATTTTTGATTCTTACACTACAAGCCGAATAGCATCTCCGACATCATTGTTCTTATGACAAATTTCACTAGGTTTGCTTAAAAAACAGCAACTAAATTTTATGCTAAAAGCACTGACTTTTAATGATCTGTAAAATTTTGTCTCTGTTGCAAAGTTTGTACACAACGATATATTTTTTTGGGCAGAATGTTGGAGACCACTTCGCTTCCAAATCATCCTGATGGGTGGAATCTACTGTAGATATTTTGTGCCTTTTTTTTTTTATGAAGTAAAAATAAAAACTATGGATCGATGACGATTCAATTGACTCACTTGACAATAACTCGGGATTTATTTGGCTAGAGTTGTTGGAATGTTTGAAACTTCAAGAGATGGAAGAGACACATTGCTGCTACGTCACACGGAGGAATGCTGCGAAGTGTATATATAATAAAGAGAAAATTAATAATTGACATTTATTTGCCATTTAAATTATTATTAGATAAATATATAAATGCGAATAAGTTTAATGTCCGGGTCCCGTAGCTCAGTTGGTTAGAGCGTTGGTCTTATGAGCCGAAGGTCGCGGGTTCGAGCCCCGCCGGGACCACTTTTTTCGCACAAATCTTTTCTAATATTTACAATTTTACAGGTTAAACGAAATGGGATCAATATCATATATATATCTATAATATATATACTATTAATGGTATATACGTATAGGTTTTATAAATACTAATATTAGAAAGTATCATTTTTTTAATAACTGTGGATCATATATATTATTATTATTATTGTAATAAAGATAAAAGCTAGATGTTTTTTTATAAAAAAATTATACAATAACATATACATATGATTCACTTGATTATGAGCCCGTTTGTTATTACTTATTTTGTTAAAAAAATTATTTTTTAAACCATAAAATGATTTTTTTATGTTTTTAGTGTGTTTGCTTTTTGCTTCTGAAAATAATCAGAAGCAGAAAAAATCATTTTTGGGGTTAAAATGAAAAGCAGTTTTGAGTTGCTTCTGGAAAAAAATCAGTTTTTATAACTAACTACTTTAAAAAAATTTGATTTTTATGATTGTAAACAAACACAAATCTGCTTCTGCTTTTTTTAAAAATCTCTAAAAATAATCACTAAATTATTTTGCAACAAAATCAATTATTTTTTAATCTTAAGAAAAGTCATCCCTTTGTGGCCACGTGTCACATTTTCATAAAAAAAATTCCCGTCCTTTTTGCCTCCGCTTGGTTCTTTTATTTCAATTTTTTTTATTCATTTCATTTTATTCATTTATCTACTTTTTGCACTATTGAGAAGAACACTTTTGTAATACTCTCCCTGGACTCAATTATAAATAAAATAATATCTATATTTTTGGACTCAAATATAAGCAAAAGTGAACAAATTCAACTCTATTTAGAGCCCGTTTGTTTAGGTTTAAAAAATAAATGATTTTGTTACAAAATAATTTAATGATTATTTTTATAGATTTTTAAAAAAAAAAATACAAAAGCAGATTTCTGTTTGTTTACAATCATAAATAATTTAATGAAAGTTGTTTTTCATTTTAACCTCCAAATTGATTTTTTTTGTTCTACTTTTGATTATTTTCAGAAGCAAAAACAAACACAACAAAAATTTAAAAATATGATTTTATGATTAAAAAATGATTTTTTTAACAAATTAAGCAATAACAAACAGACTCTTAATGTCATTGTTTTAAAAATAAAGAAAATAACCAATCCAACTAATTTTCCTTTTACTTTTCCAAAAGCAACATACACACTTGAGGTAATTAAATTATAGACTAGTAATTATAACTCAAATTTTTTTTATACATAAATCAAGACAACCAAACTAAATTAACTAACTTCCTTAATAAGTGTGGAGTTAGTTGTAACATCCCGATAATTATGTATATGTGTTTATTAAAATTTAATTTTCTAAAGTTTATTTTTATGTTTATTTTAATGTTATTTAGTTTGAGTAATTTTATTTACTCATTTAAAAATATTTTACTAGGGTGCGTTAACACTGTGCTATTACAGAGTGTACACGCTTACTAGACAATAGCATTAAGCTATAATTCTTTGTTTAGAAAAATACAATCTAAAATTATTTTGATTAAAAAAAAGTTAATTTCATAGTCCTTAAAATAACTTTTTAGTATCAGAAAATTAAAAAGGGGCTTGATTAAATGTCATTACCATTTTTGTTAACATGAATTCTGACTACAATAGAATTTATTCTATTTTCTTCAAATAATTGTTTAACATTTCAATGGTAATTTATTTATTTATGCTTCTGTGTGTGTTGCAGTTGCAATATAATGGGTGGTGTCTGTCAAAAAGACATATTTGACAACATAATTTAGCTGAAGGTGACACACATGTGAGGAGGTCCTATAGTGCTAAACATGATTGTGAAATATGCATAGATAGTTGGTTATGTTAATATTATGATTTTGAAGATCAGCAATGTTCCTCATCTTGAGGTTCTTCTTCACGAATAGTTTTTTGAGCAGCTTCTAAAACAACTGTCATCATAATTTTTTATTACAAACTTCATCAAGAGTTCTTAAATCCGATTACTTTTTTCTAATAAAAGTCACTAAACTTATTTTAATCAGGAAAAAAAACCAATACAACTTTATAAGAGTAAAAAGTTGGTTATGGATGAATTTATATTTACAAGAAAAGAAAGCTTAGATGATTGATTTGTCAGATTGTGATGATATAATTGAATCGAAAGTTGGTTATGTTCAAATTATTACGTTGTGAATTCCTCATTCATTATGTTCACAAAAAAAAAAAAATCATTATTCATTATTCTGGTAACTTATAAAACTTTGAAATTTCTTATTGTGTGACATTGCTCATGGTATTAATATTACGGTGAATTGATTTGAAATTAACAAGATTTAATTTTTCCTATTAAGTTATGTTTGATTCTCAAGTAGTTGTATAATTTTATGCGCAGATCCGTTTTAAACATACATTAAAACCCAAACAACCCGTGCGACCGAACGGGTATCTTGCTAGTTTATATTAAAATTTAAATTCTTTTGACAATTGGAAAAATATTTATCTTTTAGAAAGTATATATATATATATATATATCTCATCCCACTTACATTGGTATTGAAGATTATCAATCATTTTCAATGTAATTGATTTATTTGAAGCAACTAAAAATTAATTGTTGTACATCATGAATTGTGATAAATGGAGAGTCATAAATTATATATGTTTTCAAAAAATAAAAATAAACAATTTCAAGATGATGAATCATTTCCCTATGTAATTTACTTAAATCTTTGAGTTATTTCTCCTATATTCCCAATGCAAGTTTACTCTTTATCCAACCTAATAGAGGCACTATAAAATGTAGACAATCAAATGAAAATATAAAATTCAAGCATCTCCTGAGAAGGTTTGTTAATCTAAAGTTTTTTTTCTTCTATTTTTCACTCATGGCAAAAACAATTAATTTATTAGTGACATTTCTCCATCAAAAGATAAATGGACGATTAAAGTAGAGTGAGACGACTTTGGAAAAAATCAATTTTTTTGCAACATCAATTGGGAGGTAATGCAGTGTTACAGTTTTTGGATGAGAATGGGTTATCTATAACCATTGCTCAACGTTTTTTAACTATATGTTTTTACAAATTCTATCATGACTAACATTTGATCTTCTTAAATTTTTTAAATGTAGGATGGGAGGATCCAAGCTACTTTTATAGATACTCTTCGGATTAGGGATCTTTTGGTTGAAGGCAATATATTTATCTATAAATATTAATATTATAATGCAAAAACCATGGATGCAAAGTTATGCCAGGTATCATTTTTAGAGCCATTTCGAAATTAAAAATTCTTTTGACATTTGACAAAATATTCCACTTTTAATAATTATTTATAAAATTATCAAGCACTTCTTTTTTCACTTGCCTTTTATCTATAAATATTATAAAGCAAAAATCATGGTTGAAAACTTTTGTCACATGTCACCTTCAGAGTAATTATAAAATTTAAATTCCTTTTGACAATTGGAAAAACATTCCATATTTAGGAAAATAATGATGCTTTGTATATAGGGAGATACATGTGTTAGAATCCATGCATGAGCTATTAAAACATTTATTCTTCCACTTGCATTGGTATTGGAGATTATCAATCATTTCCAATTGGTTTATTTAGATCAACTAAAAAATAATTGTCCTTTATTAACATAAGCAAAGAGTACTATATTATTATCAATAAAAATTTGTTATCATAACTTTGTCTCATACCAATAAAATGTGGTACCCATTCCAATGTAAACCAAATAAGGAAAATAATAAAATGTGGTACTCATTTCGATGTAAACCAGATAAAATAATTTATGATATTTATAATTTTTTTATAGACTTTTATAAGATTTTTGGGAAATTATGGATGCTTTGTATATATACAGAGATACAGAGAGATACACGTGTTAGAATCCGTGTATGAGCTATTAAAACATTATATTTAAGGTGGTTTTTTTTTCAAAAGACAAATTATAAATCATAAAACATTTATTTTCACCAAATATACATTCTCATGCAACTACATAGTACATGAACCGTGATAAAACAATAAAATGTGTTTAACTATGATCGATAAATCCTTCTATATTTATTGCATGATGCCCTTTTGATTTCGAGCCATATACACAAATGGCTTAGACATTAAAATTTCACTCAATCATGCCTTTATATTTTATTAATGGTAACATAATTTCTAAAAGTTTCTCACAAATGAAGCAATACATATTTCCGTATAAATATATCAATCATGATATATATTTTCATCTTCAAATATACGTCTAAAGGATAGAGTAAAGAGATATTCTTATTCTTTTAGAGTTTCTTTTCGAGTAACTTCAAAGATTTAGCTATGGCTACACCTATTACTTTTATTTGTGACATTTCTCCATCCAAAGATGAATATAATGAACGATCAAAGTGAGAGTTATACGCCTTTAGAAACAACCAAATTTGTTGCAACCACATTTTGGAGATAATGTGGAATTACTCCCTCCGTTCCCTTTCTATGGTAATTTAAGGTTTCTACACACAGATTAAGAAAACATTAATTTATTTATATTTGTACCAAATTACCCTTATTTATAGTATCATTAATTATTTATAAATTCTAACTATATTTACTCTACACTCCACTTGCCATTAATGTACTTGAAAACACAACCAGAGCCAATAATGAGAAAACAAAAGCAAATAAATTCTTGCCACTAAATAGTAGCCGTAGCCAACAGAAAGTGAAGAGACTAAGTTTGCAATGCACAAATGCAAAAGGAGACATTTAGGTGTGTGAGATTGGTGGCATTGGAACCATGTGGAGTATTTATGACTGAACCGTGTATTTGTGGCTGAACCTTGGTGGTATATAAAATTATGGTCATTGATATGTGTAATGTATTTATGACTGAATTTAAGTAGGGAAGGTTTAGTGTATCTATGACAAGGGTATATATGGAAAAATTTTGTCAAATATACCTTGGGTTTATAAAAGATCCATTGTTTTGGAACAAAAACCAAAAGCTAAAATTACCATAGAAAGGGAACGGAGGGAGTAGTTCTTTTGGATGAGAGTGTAATGTCTATAACAATTGTTTAACATTTTTATTTCCCATGTTTTTTTTTTTTTTTTACAACTTTCATGAATGATATTTGAACTAACTAATTTTATTTAATACATGATGGGATGATCCAATCTACTGTATATATTGTCATAGGTCAGTGAACTAAATCTATTGCAACTTATATTATATGTGATATTTACAAATGTCCTAAACATGCCTTTCATCTGTATTCATTTTAATTATTCTTAACTATGAAATATTGCAGTTTTTTACAACTTTGATGCTATTTAGACTTCTTCTTCCAAACATATCCTATATGTTATTATTGTTTATTATCTAAAGTGATTACAATTGCATATATTTCTTCATATCAACCAAAAACTACTAGTAAGGTTAGTTGCGTAAAGCTTTTATTTCTCCACTAATCATGTCTTCTTCCATTTTTCTATGTGTTTGATGTTATATCATGTTTAACTTAGAATTTGTAACTTCCAATCTGGGCTTAACGAATGATAGTGTGATAAAAGTTGGAAAAGGATATATAACATATAGTTGTTGTTTTATTTTTGGCTAAATTAGTATTTTGGTCCCTTATCTTTATTTTAGTTTTCATTTTGGTCCCTTATCTTTATTTTTTTCCGTTTTGGTCCCTTATCTTTGTTTTAGCTTCCATTTTGGTCCTTTCCGTTAGTTTTGCACTGACGGCGTTAGGTATCCGCCGTGAGTCGCCGGAAACCGCCGCCGGAAACAGTGAGTCTCACGGCGGATACCTAACGCCGTCAGTGTAAAACTGACGGAAAGGACCAAAATGAAAAAAAACAAAGATAAGGGACCAAAATGAAAAAAAAGAAAGATAAGGGACCAAAATGAAAACTAAAATAAAGATAAGGGACCAAAATACTAATTTAGCCTTTATTTTTTTAACAAAAAAAATATAGTTGTTATATTTTATTTCTCTAATGACATCCATGAGGCTCCTTTTTTGGGCTTATTGAATCTAAGAAGTTTGATTCATCTTATTTTTCTCAATTTTTTTTAAATTAATATTTTTTTTTTTGCAGGTTGCAAAGTTTGAAGTAAGCAGTGTCAAAAAATATTTATATCATCTATTTGTTTTAATAAATTGATACGTTCTCATGCGATGCACGAGCACCGGCTAGTTCTTGTTATCATGGATCCCATTTGGTGCAATTGTGGCCATTTTGCCATGGAAGCCACCCATCTTTTCACATACAGGCTAGATTGGTTCATGAGATATAAAAGTGATATCGTTTGGGCTGTGTAGCTATCGTGGGTCAAGAAATAACAATCCAGGCTCAGCCCATATTGGGATTAACTAACCAATTTTATTTTTCTTAATTTTTTGCAAGAAATAAAAAAATAACAAATTTAGAACGTACAAAAAAAATTGTGGAAAAAGATTCAAATAGGTGGAGCAAAGTTAAACGACAGTCATGAGTTAGACTTCTTGATTTTGATTATATTAAGCACGTGTTTCGAACTACATGGTTCAAGGTCGAAATGCCATTTTGTACGAAGCTATTTATCGTAGATTTCGCGTTTCAAAAGCACATCAATGTGAATTAATGTGTTTTCAAAACATACATTGAGGCATTTACAATCTGAGGTGTTTGAGGACTAAGATGCCTAAGCATTGAGTTGGTAATTGTGATCTGAGGCGTCTAAGGATTGACGCGATATTCATGATATAAGGCTGAGTTACATTTAAGGAATGAGTTGTTCATATCTTGTTCACAACTTTGTGACATACTTCAGGACAAAGGCAACACTCTCTTTTACATTACTTAACCACATGAAAAATTTCATGAGAGGATCCATCCCCTTTTTATTTTATAGGTGTAACATCCAAAAATTCTAATATAATTCTTTTTAATAAAAGATTAAACAATTATGAGCTTTAATACAAAAAATTGGTAGTAAAAGGGTTTATTGGAGTTGTTAGTAATTATAGAAAAATACAAAATTGGATATATATAGAATATAAAATAATAATAATAATAATAATAATCCTTCACATTTTATGGGTTTCTTTTGGAAAAATAAAATAAAAGATAAAAGCCAAGGGGTCCCACGTACAAGATAAAATTGGCATTTAGCCAAATTAAATTTGCACTCACGTAGTTGTTACTAGCATTAGGAATCATAACTTTAATATGCTTCAATGTTTGCTTGCTACTGTTTGCTTACTTGGCATGCTAACCGCATTTTAGGGAGTGGTAATCAATTTTTTATTCAATTGTATCACTGCTGATTTTATGCTTATTATTTTATTCTTTTGAAGTTTACTTCTACATGAGAAGGAAGCATTAACGGCGATGAGACAAGTTCAAAAGAGGTCAGATCTACTTTTTCCTTTTTATTCATTAACTTTTATTATTTTATTATATTTTTATTGATTGTGTTATTCATTTTAAATTTTTTGCATTTCCCCACTACCTCGTATTCTTCTCGCAGGAGCCGTGGTTCTCGGAGCCCCCATTGCTATGGAACCTTTGTTTTCTTTTTGGCCATTGCTCTATAGATTATATATTTATCCTATGTGGGCCATGTATCAATGATGAGGTCTGTGAGCTACGAAAGCTTCATCTTTCTGCTTCTGGTGGTTTCGATTTTGTGATTAACGCAGAGGCAGAGCTGGTGTGGTTGATCATCGGAGGCGAATCAGCTACGCCATTAACAACTACCTCCCCCGTTCTTCTCCTTCCACTTCTACCCCTATCAACCCCAACCATTCTTGCTCTAACATTTCCAACCCTCTACACGGTTCCTTCTTCCTCTTTTTCTATTTTTACATTTTTTTTATTCTTTCAATATTAAATATTATCGTTTGATGTGTCCATTTCCCGCTAAATAGTGGTTTTTTATCAGCACCATTGATCAAGCATCTGTCTTCACTTCTCAAATGGAAATGGTCTACCTCTACAAGAACTCTCAACCAGGTTATCTCTTATAATCGTTTCATTCTATAATGCTAAATTATAAACATATTTTACAATATGACATGGTTGTGTATCATGGTGTGTTTTCAGATGGGAGAATGTTTTCAGATGTTACCTCAAATCGTAATTCAAAGTTGTTCAACATTTGTTTAATAAGGTAGGATTTATGCTATTAATTTTTCCTAAGGTATGATTTTAATTTAAATTTTTCACGTGAATCAATTTTTTTTCTCCTATTTATTTATTGCTAAAGAAGGAACTCAATGGAGGGAATTTGGCAAATGTGGACCTAGCTTGCTTATGTCTAACTGAGATTGAAGATGTTTCTATTGCAGAAAACTAGCAGGTGTGTACTAGAGGCTGAGACTATTAATTCTGAAGGAAAAAAGGTGTAGGTCTGTGGAGACTGATGGATGCTGATACAAGCCAATTGCAAAGACTGGATCACTAGAATATGCAGGCGTGATTACATAGGTGATTTAACACATGTGAATGGTCTTTACTGAAAAGTTGAGACAGAGATAAGAAAGGTGTGGAATGTCAATAGGGCAAAGCTTCGACCAACATATGGGGAATGTTGTAGATTATAGTTAATAAAGAGATATACAATTATACAGGGTGAAGAAGGATCATGAATAGAGGAGCGTGTCAATTTGAAAAAAGCCTTTCAGAGAATCATGTATAGTAAATGGCTCATTTGGGAGGAATTTAGTTTAATGTGAATGTGAATTTAAATTTGGTGTTTTTTCTACAGGTTGCTCTAAGGTTCCTATGCAGTGCTTCGTAATATGGTCGGATGATTTGTTGGAGTTGGATAAATGTATGTCTCTCATGTGATTGAGGATGTAAATGAAATGGGTGGAGGACTTGGAGGGGTATGCCTGCTGAAGATAAAGGTTGTTGGTTTTACATATTCTTTGATGCTGTGAGGCCATTGTTAAACCTGATACTTATGTTTGTATGGAGTTTTTGGTGTGAGGCCACTGTTAAGGCTGGTTTCTGATGTAGATTAGAGTTTGTTATTTGGTTAAAATGGATTGTGGAAAATTTATGATATGCCTTTTTTTCCTTTATAGCAATGACAAATGACAACTATTTGATAGTGGGAATGATGATGAAAAGGATCAAGCATTTAAGAAGGGAGGCTTATTGTCTTTTTTTCTATCTTCGTTGATTGGCAGGAAAGCGAAGGAAAGGGACTTGATTTGCTGCGTGTTTAGCTGGAAGAAGGATGACACTAGGAAGTTTCAGTTTAAGGGAATTGAGGGCATGAGGAAATTATTGAGGCTGACATGGTTTACTCACCGTGGGACAGAGAGAAAGAGATGAAAGAGATGAAGGGATGGGTTTCTGAACAATATGAAGGAGGAAGATGAGGACTCCTAGGGGATGGTGTCGCCATGGAAGGTTTGAAGGAAGCTTCTTTTGAAGCTCTTCTTCTTTAAGTTCCTAATTTTTTTGTTCAGTTGCTTTTAGTTTCTATATTTTTACATTATTTTTGTTCCTGGGAATCATTCTGATTTCGATTGCATTTGTAGGGTTTCTGATTAGGGGTCTTGGAGGGAGTTACGGGAGTTAGTGGTGGCAACGCAGTCATCGGAGAGCTTGAGAGGGTTGACGGTGCAAGGTACAAGCTATAGCAACTTCTCAAACCACTCACTCATGAACAAGGCAAAAGCTAGGTATTATTCTGATCCTATTTCACCCCTTTATTTAAAATTGGATTTTTAAGCCTTTTTGTATGTTATTTTGAAGCACAAGAAGTAATTACTAGCTATAATGTATCTTCAAAGGTTGCTAAATGCAGGTACTTTTTTTCTTTTCTTTTCTTTTTTTGAGATTCAATACTGATATGCATTAGATAGGAGCTGGAAAACTGCTATTAGAAGAGTTTACATCAACACCATGATAAGCCATGGCAGGGGCATTCCCCAACCAGGCTTTTGAACCTAAATGCCTAGATAAGGAAGCTAAGTTGTGAGCTTCAGAAGTGTTGTTCCTTCTGACATGCTTTACAGCAGCATTTGGGAGGGAAGTCAATAAGATTCTGCAGTCTTGGATCACTGGATCACTGCAAGTACTTTATTGCTTTCAAAGCAAAGTATAATTATTTTGTTTATTTATTTTACTTATTATCATATTGGTGTTACACTCTATTAGTTTCAAAGCAAAGCATCATTTTGTTTATCTTGAGCTGCTTTATAGTTTATCCTTTTGTTTTGGGTTTAACAACCATTGAAACTTTTCTGCTTTCAAATGAGTTTGCTTTCAAAATTATTGTTGTATGCATCTTTTCTGAATCTTTGATATGGATGGGGATCTACCATTAAAAAAGAAGATTGACATCTGCACAAGTGGAACAATAGGTGAACCTAAAGGTGTCATTACCAAGTATGAAGCTTTCAGAATTATGTTGTTGGGAAAAATGCTGACTTGACTAATATAGTTATGTTTGCAGAAGTTGATAATTGAAGTGCTTAACATGTGGAAGAATTTATAGGTGATATGAAAAGGGTAGTACGTTTGTGTAATCCTGTTAAATTCCTCACCATGTCTTTTGAGTGTGGTTGAAATCTATTGGCTTTCTTTCCTTTGTTTTTTTAATCTCTTTGCAACAACCTTAATCATATGTTAGACTCATCTTCCTCAAGAACTCAAACACAGAGATTATGGTTACAACATTATTTATTGCAATTTTGTAGGCTGCCAAGATGGTGGATCTTAAGATAGTTGAGAAGGGGAAAGGTTACCATAGAAGCAGGGAATGTCAAAGGTGTGTCACTTCATTTTTTATCTCTCTATTTATTTTTTAATTTATTAATTTCTTGATTTTATGCATTTCAGTGGCTATGGTATAAACAGTTTTAGCGCCTGGGGTACTTGGCCAAGTTTCATACTGATTTGTTAGTAGAAGCTGTTAATTTTGTTGGATTTGAGAGGTTATATGTTGATATATATTTATTTAGAGTTTATAAGGTTGGTTTCTGTTACAGTTTAAATTTCCATGTTATGTAACTACTTTGCCATTCTCATCCTGAATGTACCTGTTTTATTTCAGGTTGTGATCATTCTATTTTGATAAAAATAAGGCAAGACCTATGATGAGAAAGGTCCATATGATTGTTACTCCGATTCACTTTTTTAGTTATTTTTTTATTTGTTGAGCTTTGTTTATTGACTGATTATTACTCTATTCACTACCCACTTCTTCTCTCATGTAGCACTCTCCAATCTCCATTTTCATGATATCTTAATTTGTTTTGAACTTTGTTTTGATGGTTTAAATAAATTTTATGATTTTTCTTCACAATTATCTTCATATGCTGCACTCTTTAATTTCATAGTTTAAATGTCTAATACCACTTCATCAGGAATCATTTCTCTTTTCCCTTTTATTTTTTCTTTTCCTCCAATTTGATGATTCACTTTGTCTGGGGTAAAATAAGATTTGTGATGTTGTGGCAGCAAGAACAAGGGTGAAGCTATTTGATGATAGTGGATGAAAACTAAGTTATCTAACCTTTAGTTTCTATTTTAATGCTTCTACATTTCGTTGGTGCAGCATTAAGCATGGGTTGAAACATTTTACAAGGCATTCAAAATGAAAACAAGAACTTAAAAAAAATCATTGAAGGTAATTTAACTTAAGCTCTTCCAAAATTGTACCTTGTCCCGCCCTATCTTGTGGATTATAAATTTTGTTGTATTGGTTTCCATTTGGTTAATTTTCAATGATTAGGCTTGAATTATGGAATTTATACCCATATTTATTACTGTTATTATTCTTTTAACATGATGTGGTTACTGAGAATGAATTTGAGAGAAAAAAAACTGCTTGGTGATGTTATTCTACCAAATGATATTGGGGTCACATTTGATGATATTGGAGCTTTATAAAATGTGAACGATACCTTGAAGGAATTGGTTATGCTTCCTCTTTAGAGACCTGAACTGTTTTGCAAAGGACAGCTGACTAAGTTAATTTTTCTTTTAGTTGCTTCTAATGATGTGTGTGGAACGCATTTTTAAGTAGATCATGTTGTGTGTCTAGCATCTCATTCCAATTACTTTGGATATAGCCTTGCAAGGGAATATTGCTCTTTCGCCCCCAGGACAGGAAAAAAAAATGCTTGCAAAGGTTGTAGCAACTGAGACTGGAGCAAATTTACTAAAATTTCATTGTCCAGCATTACTTCAAAGGTATTAATGTTACTAATTGAAACTTCATTGTTCCGTTGTCTATTTTCTTCTATGTTTTTATGACAGCATATATATTATTTTGTTTGTTGCAGTGGTTTGGTGAAGGGGGAATATGTTAAAACAACCTTGTCTCTGGCCAGCAAAATTGCTCGAAGTGTTATTTTTGTTGATGAGGTTGGTGGAACATGTCACACATATCTTCCTTGCACATTTTTTCCTTTGTATTAAATATTTTTATTTTAATTCCCTTACATTTTGACCACATTTTTCCTTCCAAATAAATATTCATTTGTATCCTTAATCCTATTTTTTTTTTATTCTCAACATTTAAATGCAGTGTTATGTTTGCGTAGGTAGTGGTAATTGACATGGCATGTTCATGTGGCATTTTCAGTGTGGCTTGATGTGCCCATGACCCCCTTTCCCCAATTTCCTTCATTTGATTTCCTTCTTCATTGTGCCTTTTAAAAAGGTAGCTTATTATCATACAATATATCTTGATACAGAATCATAAGAGAATTTTTGAACATGAACACACAAGTGGAATTGTTACTGGTGTCAATTAACAAAAAATTAATTGCTTGAGGCTGGCAATATAGGAAACATTTTTCCAAATTATTTGATAAATTTCAAATGTTTTCCACATAATTCACAAATTCATCAACTTGGGATTATCATTTTTAATAGGTTGTGCACTGGTTTAAAGATTGGCTAAGCCTCTAAGGGAATTGTGAAGCTGAAGAACATAGACAATGTTGCCTCCTATATTGTTTGTCAACATTGGGTGGGGTTGAAGAGCTGGTGGATTGTGATTTGGAATAAATTCCAAACAAATTTGAACCAAAAGTTTAAAAGTTAATTAGATTTTTTTTACTGATCACCTATGTTATATAGTTTTTGTGGTTGTTTGCTACATAGGCAATTATTTAAATCAGCTTCAGACTTCCAATTTTCCTGCAGTATTTAGTAATTACTGAAGAAGTTCAAAGGAGCCAAATGAACATTCTAAAAAGGTAAGGGGAAATGAAAACTTGCTAAAATGATGGCTCAAACATATCTTAATCTTGCCTCTTATATGATGGTAGCTACCATGGATGTTAGTTTCAGTCTGAAGGTAGCTTTCCCTGTAATGTTGGTAGCTTTGCATTTGCTTCTTGAATTTTTCTAATTATTAATTTGGTCAGATAGGATTAGAGTCATGGCGAAGAGTAAAATATCTCTTATTTGTGGATTCTCTTTCATTACCCCTGCAGATGGATAATGTTTTGATTGATGATTGAAGAATACATGCAGATTTTATTCAAAGTGTGGCAAAACAAAATTGTGGTCAAAATACAGGCCGAAAGATCAAAGTGGTAAAGGTAAGGATAAAGATATCACAACCTATAAGCATTTGTTTTATACTATTCTTATTTTATGGTATCACAACAACTTGCAAAATACACCTTCAAGTATGATAATACCCAACATGGTGGAGATAATGTGAGGTCTGTACATTGGATTGCCTAGGTTATTTTTTATATTCAATATGTGGTTGTTTATTTTATTGCATACATGCTGTTTGAGATAAATCCTCAACCATTATGTCTATATATTGATGTTTGGATGGCTTTATGGTATTTGGGACTTCATTAAACTATTTTCACTAATAATGGGACTACAATTTCATTTCTAACCTATTATAAAAATTGAATAAAGGATGGTTGAAAGGTTTTATACAATTTCATTTCTAACCTTTGAGGTTGTGTAAATGATTTTTGAAAGTGGAATTACAGGGCTTATCTTTCTTATTTGCAGGTATTGATCTAATCAGTGGAGTGTCATGCAAGTCTCCACATGAATGGGTTGATAAAACAAAGCAAGAATGTAATTTCCTGGAGAGTTTCTATGTAAGTACTTGTTGTATGTTGTTGGTAATGTTTCTTTCTTTGTGTTGGCTATTAGGTGTATGCTTCATGCCGATTAATTATTTGCAGGTAGTTGCTTATGATTTTGGAATCAAACATAATATACTTAGGTGCCTAGCATCTTATGGTTGTAAAATCACTGTTCTGCCATCTACATGGACATCATCAGAAATGATGAAATTTGGCCACCATGGGGGAAATCATCCTGTTCATAACCTTCAAATTGGCCATGTTGAAATTAGCGCTTAGGTATGTGAACTAATGGATTCCTTTCTATCACTTTCTATTTCTTAGTGTACCACCATAACTACAGTTAAATCCATTTGAATATGTTAAATATCCTGGCAGATACAAAAAGGAACTTTTGTTTTAGAAGAAGAAAACAAAATTGAACCAGAAACCGCTATAATATTAATAACGACCGTGTTGGTATAAAAAAAAAACTATTAATGAAAATCGTAAATCTTAGTGACTGTCTTTTGATGAAGTGGAAAGCATAATAACAAATTCAATTTATAGCAGCGAACATGTTGAAATGAAAAACAGTGTGCAGTCTTTTGAGATGGCTTCTTTCATTTTATCAAAAAAAAAAAAAAAATTCTCCTGTCATGTAAGTGTTTTTGTTATTTTTCTTATAGTATTGTATCATAATAAACTGATATATAAATTGGCCGAACCATGACTATGCGGTTGACCCGGCCACACTGCCAGGAGGAGTGGAGGTCACTCATATCAATCTTAATGATGGAAGTTGTGCTGGTTCTTCTTTCCCTGCTCAAAGAATTATGTCTCTTCAATCTTAATTATGGAAGATGTTGCTTTTCAATGTTGAATAGAAGATGGTTTTGTCAGAAACAATTTCAAGTATTATATTGTATTGTATATGTCTAGATCTTTATCTCTATAGTTTGGTGAACCGTTGGCTTGATTGCTTTTATTTAGGTGAAGAAGTCCATGAATATAAGCAACAACTATTGAATATTTTGGTAATTATTTACCACTACAAGAAGCTGAAAGAATTGAGCCTGTGGAAAGGAAAGCAAATTTTGTTCCAAGAGTTTGTGTGTGTGTGTGTGTGTGTGTATTTGTTGGGGGGAGCATTTGCTAAGTATGTGCAAGCCAATAGAATTTGAATTTTATCACAGATGTTGGGGCTATAGTTAATCATGATCCTGAAATAGGAGATCTACTTAAGGTACATGTCTCTCTTTTTTGTTTGTTAGTTTATGTTTTGTCCAAGAGTTCCTAGGCAATTGGAAGGTACAATATTATGGCAAAAGAAAATAGTCAGCTGGCTAAGCATCCCAACACTTTGCAATGACTATTTAATGTTCTTCTTGGTACTTTTTATTTTTGAATGCAAATTTGAATTCAAATTTTTTTTTTTTTGGTTTCCAGGCTGCAGCAGCCATGTGTGTGGGAATTGGAAACTTTTTTGACCCTTTTGAAGCACAGGGACTTGCACATTTTCACGTATTCAAAAGGGAATGACAGTTTTAAATTTCCTTTCCAAATTGTCTTATATTTATTTGTTTGTAATGCTAATTATTTGCCATTCAATGTGTGCATTTAACTTCTACAAAGTGATGTTTGCAACTTGCCTTTGAATGTGAGTAAATGGGCAATATTCTATGTTGAACCTACTAGCTTTTCCGTTGGTGTTGTTTTATCAACTTAAACGTTTTTTCTCTTCAAGACTCCAACTGGTGGTTGTAGCTTTTATAAAACTAAAAATGGAAAACCGGTTGGTGTCTCTTCTACGCTATTTCTAAAATATTTTTTTCTTTTACAACCTTTAAACTCATTGTTATGTTTGATTTCATCATGATACAATCTTTCTGATGTGAGGCTCCTATGAAGTTAGGTTCTTTTTACTTTAACCACTTCAATATTTATAAGACGAGGCTTATATTCATAATGTGGGATTAATGTTTTTTTCCCCAGTTTTATAAGGCCTGAGGATATTCCTATCCGGTATGGAGGACTAAGTAGGCCCAACGATATCCATAACGTGGGATTAATGTTTGTTGTTCAATTTTATAAGACCTGAGGATATTCCTATTCGGTGTAAAAGAAATTTGTCGATACTTGATAAAATTGTAACCGTGCGTTCAGCACGGGTCAACAATCATAGTTCATTTGAATTCTTAAATGAATAAAGAAGAGTGGTGGGCCATGCTTTTGCTAAGAAGAAATAAAAGGTAGAAACAAAATGGAGAGTCAGGGCTCATTGGATAAACTGACGCAAGGGTTAGCGCCGCACCACACCCTCTTTTGCGCGTTGAGAGGAATTATTGGCCTTGCAGTGCAGAGTGTGGAACAACACAGATCAAAGAAAGTCAGTAAAGAGAAGAAAGATTATTGGTGAACCATGGTGATTTGTCACAGATAATTTTTAGAGTATTTTGGAGGTTTTCGAGAGGTGAGTAACAATATCTTTTAATAACCCTTTCCATGGTATATGTGTTTGTTGTGTTGATAGTGATTTACCTTATGGTTTTGAGAGATTTTAATTGAATGATACATGTTATTAATAACCTACTTTCAAAAATGGTTTTCATAAATATAGGGATAATTGTTCAATTGAAATTATGATGTTCATGATTATCGTATTGTACATACAAATTTATTTGATAACATGATGTGTTTTTATTTAGCATGCATAATAATATTGAATGTTTAATTTATGATAAATGAGTTACTATGTGTATGAGACATGAAATATGTGACTTATGATATATGGTATGATGTTTGCCGCAATACCGCCTATGATAGGGGTATCGAAGAGTAATACCGCCGTAATGGGGTATCGAAAGTAACATTACCAAGTATTTGGGATGTCAAAATTGAGCAATACCGCCTAGAAAGGGGTATCGAAAGTAACACCGCCATACGTTGGGGTGTCGAAAAGGGAGAAATACCGCCATGTGCACATGAGAGGTATCGAAATGGAAATGTCCCCGACAGGAGGGTGACATCGAAACACTCCTCGTGAGTAGAGGTGAGCAATGGGACACCATTGTCATGTGATGTGTGAATTTATGGCATGCCGGCAAAAGACCAATTTAATTATGAGGTCTTCGGGCCACTTTGATTAAACTAGAATTTACTTGGTATATGAAATGTGATGCATTGAGATGAGTTGTTGTTACGCTATATGCTTTTGAGTTGATGAGATTATTGTTGTTATTAAAAGTATTTTTTTTATATATATTATTTTGGAAAATTAGCAGATGCCATGGACAGTTTTTCCGGTTAACGCGCCGGCTGAGAACAATACTATTTTCGAAAATATTTTATAAACTGTATTGTTGTTCACTGGGATTTTATATCTCATTATAAGTGTTGTTTTCAGAGCCCGAGTACACCGCCGTTGAGGACGCATAGACTTGAAGATTTATTTTCTTGCTTTTAGATTAGATGGTTAGTATTGTAGCATGGTTTAAGAGCTCATGCAGATATCGTGTATTAATTTCAGTTTTACTCTTCTCGGATTGTAGTTAGACGCCTAATTTTGAGGTTTTTGATTTTTATTCGGATGTACGAAATTACTATTATTTTTCATTACTGTGAAATATTATTATTTTCTTTAAGATGAGGCATTTTTCAAACTTAATTATTTGAGAAAATTCTTATGAATCATATTTTTAATTTAAATGTTTTAAAGGATTTTTATTGGATTTATTTTGGGTTACTAATGTAGCGAAGGGCTTTACATAAATGGTATCAGAGCAGCACCTCTCCCAGTACGGTGTGGTTCGGGGACGAACCAAGCAGAAGCTGGTGGGCATGTAACACCCGGGTGCTGACGAGGGCGGGGAGTGGTCGCCGGTGCAAGAAGGCACGGACAAGGAGCGGCTCCTGGCAGGCTTCTAGGCGGAGGGACACATGAATGAACCGATTACACACCCGAATGAGAGGGATCCTGAGACTGTGTAGGTATGGGACTATACAGTTGAGGAAGGCTTATATGAATTGATTGGTACTACCTATAAAAAACAAGATGCATCTTCTTTTCGGGAGCCCATCACTTAAGAACTCCACAGTTAAACGTGCTTGACTTGGAGCGATTCTGGGATGGGTGACCTCCTGGAAAGTTTTCCCGGGAAGCGTGTGAGTGAGGACAAAGCATGCTGAAAAGGCCCGTGTTGGTCTGTGGGGTCAGTCGTCAATCCAAAGAGCAGCCAGGGATGTTACAATAGGCATTTCAAAACTCGGTATATTTCTATATGAGTAACTTCGATCGTAAGGCAAATTATTTTACCTATGTTGTAGAAAACGGTGGATACTAACATCTCTAACTTTTTGTTGGAGGACCAATACTTTAGGGGCATGATTAGTATTTCACTATTAAGTCTACATCTTTGACATATCTGATTTTGATGAATCCAAACAAAGAATGATTTTAAGTGAACTTTTTGAAATCCACTAATATGTATATTAAGTGTGCATATTATAAAGCAAGAATATTATGACAAAACAACAAGTCTTAAAGATGCGTCTGTATTACAATTCGTCTGAATAAAGACTTAGTATCTACAAGCTATGAACATGTGACTGACCCTACAACTCGACTGCAAGTCCCTGGCTTCTCTTATATTCGATGGTCAAGAATATTCCCTCACGATTTCAAATCAAGAAAATCGATTTCAAAAGATCAAAGCATTAATCCGTGTTTGAAATTACTTATGTTGCAAAAGGCAAAGTGAACTTTACTTGGTCACAGACCCGTGTTGCACAAATAAGGAAAGTCGCACTGCCCAAGTCTGAAAAGCAACAAACACTGCTCTGGATCAAGCTCCACTTTCATAAAGCAATGCCAAAATATACGTTCAACATGTCTTGAAGTTCTCCAATGATCATAAACATTAAATGCAAGTACAGAACGACTCTTTGGCATTAATGGATGAAGAACAAAAGCATACTCATCTGAAGAACTCTCCACAACAGATTTATTATTGAGGAGCATAAATAGAAGACTTTGAAGACTGTTGAAGATATATACATAAATATATTCACTCAAGCATTCAGTACTCTATTCGCATTCAAAGCTTTCGTAAAGTTCTTCCTGGAACACTTCTCTGCTCAATCATTTGTATTTATTGAGAAGGCTTTATTGCGGTCATACCTACCTTAAGTACTTATTTACTCATTGAGTGTTACTTAGTTGACCTGCAAAGTTGTAATCTGTGAAACTGTTGCTTCATTCAACTCTTACCATTTGCAAAGCCTCAATAGGCTTGTTGAAAGAATACTTGTTTGAGCCTGGAGAGGCTAGGCGTGCCAACAATACTTGTTAGTTGAGCCTGGGGATTCTAGGTCTGCAATCAATACCTATCTGTAACCTGATCAGTTATAATGTTAATACATGATGAAACCAAGGACTGGACGTAACCCAAGGTTTGGGGTGAACCAATATAAATCTATGTATCTCCTTGTCTAACTTATCTTTTCAGTTTGCTTTATATTACCTGTGCTAACTGGGTTGAAAAGTATAAAGTTTTCATATATTCTGTTTTACATCAGACGCCTCTTTGTGTTTAAACTCTTGTTGGTAGGAAAACTTGTCATTTTTGAAAAGTTAATTAAAATACAATTCAACCCCCTTCTCGTGTTTTATATCTGTTCATTTCATTCACTCAATAAAAAAAGAAAATTTAAAAAAAATACCTTTCTCCATTCTTACCCTTCTCCCCTGAGCCACCGCTTGACAACCTTTGGAACAGAACCACAAGTTGGCCTTAGATGAAGGGCAGCTTTACTCCAATCCCTCCCAATATAGGAGACTCATTGGAAGGTTGATTTACTTAACCATAACCAGGCCTGAACTAACATATTTTGTACACATATTAAGTCAGTTCATGCAGGTTCCAAGATTAGCTCATTGGGAGGCAGCAATGAAGGTACTCAAGTACTTGAAATCAACACCAGGACAAGGGATATTCTACCCAGGAACAATGATTTGAAGTTAACAGCCTACTGTGATAGTGACTGGGCAGCCTGCCCTGTAACTAGGAGATCTATTTCTGGATATCTTATGAAGCTTGGAACAGCACCCGTGTCTTGGAAGACCAAAAAGCAAGTCATAGTCTCCTGGTCCTTGAATGAAGCAGAATATGGAGCTTTGGCTCATGCAACAAGTGAGTTTATCTGGTTAAGGAACTTGCTAAAGTGTTTACAAGTAGAAGATCACTCTACAACCATCATCCACTGTGATAACTAAGCTGCCATTCATTTGGCAGCAAACCCTGTCTTCCATAAGAGGACAAAGCATATAAAGGTAGATTGCCACTTTATTAGAGAGTCCATACAAGCAGGAGTCATCACTACTCAATACATTCCAACTCGGGAACAACAGGCTGACATCTTCACTATGGCTTTGGGGACAAAACATTTTCATGACTTAGCTGTCAAAATTGGAGTCCTCAACCCTCACACTCCAACTTTGAGGGGGAGTAATAAAATGTTGTAATTTAGTTTTACCTTTCTGTTAGCCTTTTTTTTTTTTTTTGTTGTTTGTATCTGTATGTTTTGGGCTCACTCTCTTTGGGCCTCATTTCTTTAGTTTTTTGTTTGGGCTTTTCCTTTATGTTACAGCCCTTTTAGTTAGAGTTTGTTAGGTTAGTTTTATTGTTAGCTTTTCTGTTTTTCTTGATCTATCAGAGTTCTATATATTAGATAGAACTCATCTCTGTAAACTCTAAGATTTGGGGAACATTCTGTATTCTTGATTCATCATAATTCAAAGAGGTATATTCAGTTTATACGTTTTTCAATAAATTTCATCTCGGTATGCAGCCAATTTTATGGCATTAGATCATAGGAATTGTTGTATCTGACTCCAATTGAATTCATTTGGACTTGAACCAATTGAGATATGAATTTATAGTTCTGATATATGTATGCTGTGGAAAGTTGTGTTGACAATATCACATAATTAAACCTCTTTTATAATTGGTTTGAAAATGTGATGCTCTTTGCTGGAGTATTATTATTTTCAATAAGCTTACTTGGAAGAGCTTGATGGTGCTAGTTGAGTCAGCTGGGGTAAATTCAATGTCTGGACACAGGTTCCTTTGTTTATGGAGAAGGCCGGGCGGAGGGAGAGGGAGAGGGAGAAGGAGAAGGAGAAGGAGAGTGCATTGTGTTTTATTAATTTTTTTATTTTCTCATCATTTTGCAAAAAGAGCACTGATAAGATCTTCCCCTTATTTTTCTCGTGGCTCAATATTGTGTTCATGCTATAGAGTGATAGTGATTTTATGAATTTCTACACATGCAAGTGACTTCTTATGTGCTACAGATGAGAGTCCCTTAAGAGCATCTCCAATGCTAGTTGCTTATGGGTTGCTTAGTGATAAGCAACGGTTGCTTATTTGTTTTTAGCATTGGAGTTGTTCCACCGGTTGCTTAAAATTAAGCAAGGTTGCTTGTATAAGCAACCCAAGGAAGGGTTGCTTATCTATTAAAAAATAATATTTCTCAAAGATTGAAGTCAACAATAATAAATGAATTAATATTTTAAGATAAAATAAATTCAATAGCAAATAAAAAAGAATAAAAAATTGGGTTGCTTAAGGGTTGCTTATTGTATGTACCATTGGAGTGAAAAATTGATGGGTTACTTAAATGTGATGAGATATTGTGGGATCCATAATGGAGCCCACTTAAGCAACCAAAGTGGGTTGCTTATACTTTAACATTGGAGATGCTCTTATTCTTGTTAAAACTGATAAAAGTTAACTACTCCCTCTGGTCCTATATATAAGAGGCAAAACCCTAAAACACACAGACCAAGGAAATGCATTGAAATAAGCTATTTGTAATTAATGTTCATATAAATTTACAAATTTAACCCTTCAATAATTAATGAACAAACCTACTTATATTGAAAGTTGCACTGTCTCGTAAATATAAACCCTATTATAAATAAGGGTAAAATTGGAAATGAGCATTTAATATTTGTCAAAATACATGTATGTCTCTTATATTTTGGACCAAAAAAAAGTAGCCATTTGCTTCTTATAATAAGGACCGGAGGGAGTATTTTAGAAGACATATTTAATGGCACATAACATAGGTGTCATCACTCTGACTTGAACCTATGACCTTTACACAAATCCCCACACAAATCCTTCACTAGTAATTTAATTCATAACACTTGTATAAAAAAACTGGTGATTTTTACCCGTGCGTAATGCACGGGTAGTTTTTCAATAAAAATGAAGTGTTATAATATCTAACTTTAATTTTATCTATAATTACTTTTTCATCTTGAAATATAATTATATTATATTTTAATTAAAATAAAAAAATTAATATATATTGTAGATTACATTTTTCTAAAAAACATCAAATGAGGAAGCAACGATATAACTGACAATTCTCATATTATCGAATGATTATTGAGGAAAAAAGAAAAGGAACAAAATTGCATATAGGATACATGGTTCAGACACCATCAAAAAGGAGAAATGATAATGATAGAGGTAAGAGGCGATTCTAATAAGAGTGGCATAGTAAGTTACTTTCTTTTTGTTGAGCTGAAATGAGAATCAGGGAGATGAATTTGACTACAGTGAAAGAATTGTAACTTCGGTTCCCTGCATTAAGATGTATGAAGAAAACTAAAAAACTGAGTTACTGGTCCATTGTGGCTTTTGTAGATAAACATGTACAATCAATTAGCAAATTATTTGAAAAATAGAACACACCAAAGTAAGGAACCCTTGCAATAGTTTCATGAACAAAAAACCGTTCATAATGTCTATCATGGTACAAAATACAAAGCATCATGAACCCTTGCATTAGTTTCATGAACACACCAGTCAATATCGAAAGTCTACAAAACATACATTTTACCCTCACAAAATGTACAGATTGAAAGGGAAACTTTCACCACAAAACTTTTGCACAGGACATCAAGACAAATCGTTGCATCTCACTTACTTTTCCAATAAGAATCTGTCTTATTCCACATTGTCATTGATCTTCAACTTTGCTAAAAAATTAAACTGTACTTAGGAGAAAGCTAGATTTACATTGTAGTAGATAGCCACTTTTGCTTCATTCACGAACAGAACAACTATAATTGAAAAGAGACAATAAAGCAAAACCTATACATATCCTAAAAGAAACCTATATAACATTGCTTATATCCTTGTATAGCAAAAACCCAGTAATCTAATTTGGAGGATTGTTTGTTTATTTAAATAAAAGTTCCTTGATTGGATAATCTTACCTATTACTTTTAAAATCTCAAGCCTTTTCTTGATTAGTTTCTCTATCTCTTTTATTCCCTATCATGGCCAACCTTCTACAACTCTTATCTGTGTCACTGTTCCTTTTGATCCCAGTTTCATGTCAGCTTGACCAGCTCTTGTATGCTGGATTCAAGTATGTAGGTGCAAACAATCAAACCTTGAATGGAGTAGCAGAAATTGAAAAAAATGGAATACTGAGAATGACATATAAGACCAGCATAATAATGGGACATGCTTTTTATCCATCACCCTTTCAGTTCAAGAACTCAACCACTGGTAAAGTTTTTTTTTTCTTCCTTTTCTTCCTCATTTAGTCTGACTATTGTCCCTGAGTATTGTGACACCCTTCTACCCCGCATGTTATAAGGCATTTAAATATAAAACAATTTTAAATAAAAACAAACATTTAACTGAATTAAATAAAACAGTTGTCCATGGGTAGAAAAGTCCCACATGAACTCGTTTACAACGCAGAAAATAAAAATAAGTTTAATCAAATAAATAACCCAACCCCGATGTCACAATTCAGAGCTGGTATAACCGTTCCGGAAATAAATCCACGGAATACAACCGAAAACAGACTAAACAATAAACAGGCCCTAACTATGAGTGGCGGCTCCTCAGAGTCACTCCTCTCCGGGCTGCTCGTCATCCTCTGCAAATGCCAATCAGGCCAAATACAAACAATACATGGAGTAAGATTCATGTAATCATATAAACGGCAGGGAAATAGTACGCAAGGTAAACATACACATAAGCATACATCAACATCCAATAGTATCATAACAACCAAGTATGCTATGCTATGCAATGCATCGACTACTCCGCTACTCCAACTATGCATGTGGATCCAAACTAACTCAGGATGAACGACTTTCATGAGATTATCCTCTTCTAAAATCAAATCTCAAGGCAGAAGAAAACCATCCCATGGATCGGGCATTACAAAACATGAATCACAAAAGGGTTATCTGTGTTTACCTCTTGAAGCGTGCTTTTCGTTTAGATCACTAGTGCCACAAAGGTGTGACACCTCTACTCAGTCCACGCGAGCAAATGGGCGTCGGAACTATGTGTCTTGTGCTAGCTGACGGCTACGGGGAGGCACAGTTAGCCAGACTAGGTTAGAGGGGAGAGCACTTCTATTTATAAGTTAGCAGCTCCCTTTAACCTAACTGCTGGCTTGGTACACTACAAGCCCAATTGTCCTTTAAATTAATTAAATCATATTTAATTAATTTAACTGCTCCGCATTTGTTCTATGCGTGTGACTCTATAGGCTCCCACTAAGTTGGCAATAATATTAAATATTATAATATTAGCGAGAGTATCGGTGATCCGATTTTAGCCTTACCGCAACCAAAATTTACCGTGCAGTAAATGTCCCTTCGTCCATATGTCTTAATTGAATACAAGGCATAAGAGTGTCATCCTTGTTATGTTCAATTATTTATTCCTCGATCCCCGAGTAGACGTGTAATCACAAATGGGCCCAATATCACATATTGGCCCACTTCCGCGTGGCCACGCATATTTCACGTCTCACTCTATCGAGGGCCCCCAGACATTACCCCTGTTATGTAGGAGGGAAGAATCCTATCTAGATCACTCACACTCCTCTACATGATTTATTGTGAGCCCAACAACTACCTTAATGATCACCCTGTTACGCGTGACGTTTGATAGCATTAAAGCCTACAACTCCTCATGTAGGAATCGTAGTGACTTCAAGTCGAAGGACTACTTCACTATGGTCGCCATGAGAATACTTATGACACTTACATAACTATTATGAAGTGTTCTCATAGTGGGTCATCCGGTATAAATATTACTCCTAATATTTATATTTGTGTGCCGACTTGATATCATATATCCATGACCCGTGAGATGCGGTCATCAGTCTACTCACACAATAGTCTCTATGTATTATTGTTGTCCTAATTAACAATAATACTCGACTACGGATATTTAAGAATAGAGTTCTGTTATTTAATGAGGTCTCACGATTAAGTCACGTACTTAATATCTCATTGAATGAACTGCCTATTCTAAGGACTTTATTATGCTATAAACTAATAATATAACAAATGAATGCCTTATCCATATATCAAATATATGATCAACTTCATGATACAAATAATGATCTATTCAAAATAGATTGGCCACTAGGGCTTACCCCAACAATCTCCCACTAGCACTAGAGCCAATCGGGCATCAATCTAACACCCATTGATCTAGTGTGAGTGTCATGCTACCACCGAGCAAGAGACTCCATTATCGGATTATTTAGTGTTGTCATTCTGCATATCTTCGCATCTCTCCTCTATCGATCATCTATCGAATGAGATGGAAGCAACTATGTATATGTTCGGATCGCTGGTGAGATCATGTTTCCTTAGCTTATGCGGTTACTCCATCATCATCGCAACGAGATCAATAGAGTTCGCAAAGTTAGGAATCATTCCTAGTTCATAATTGAACTTGACGATCCAAACGGCCTTTAAATCTGCATTTAAGGCAACTATATACTTGGCCTCTGTAATAAAATCTGCAATTGTCTCACGCTTGGAACCTTTTCAAGCTCACAATGCAACCATTAAGATAAAACAAAAATCCAGACTGCGATCTGGAATAATCTTTATCGGTTTGGAAACACTGTCTATGTAACACCTTACAATGACTTTTTCCTCACCTTCATTTGTCAGGAATGTATCCTAAGTTCTTCTCAGATACTTAAGGATGTTCTTGACTACAGTTCAGTGACCTTCACCGATATCAATTGGTACCTTCTTGTCATGCTCAAAGCATACAAGACAATTGGTGTAGTACATAACGTACTATGACTAAGGTCCAACAACTTCAACGATCTATCTCTATAGATCCTGATTCATAACACGTAGGAATCCTCGCCCAAGTCCTTCATCAAGAACCAATTCCCCAACCATGTTTTCACATTTTGCAGTGTAGGGATATCGTTTCCGATGAGTAGTATGTCATCAACATACAAAACGAGAAAGACAATCTCACTCCCACCAACCTTCTTGTACACACAAGGTTCATCCTCGTTCTTGATAAATCCAAATTGTCTTACAGCTTTTATCAAAACAAAGATTCCAGCTTTTGGAAGCTTACTTTAATCCATGAATGGATCTCTGCAATTTACATATCTTTCTAGCGTCCTTTGGATCGACAAAACCCTCGGTTTGTGTCATGTACACATCCTCGAGAAGATTCCAGTTAAGGAATATAGTCTTGACATCCATCTGCCAGATTTCACAGTCATAGTATGCAGCAATAGCAAGCAGAATCTGAATAGATTTAAGCATCGCTAATGGGGAGAAGGTTTCACCATGGTCTACACCATTAATCTGCTTGAAACCTTTCCCAACCAGTCGCGCCTTAAAGGTAACCACTTTACCATCCATGTCAGTCTTCTTCTTGAAGACTCACATGCACCCTATGGGTTTTACCCCTTTGAGTGTCTTAACCAAGGTCCATACCTGGTTCATGTACATGGATTCCAGCTCGGATCCCATGGCCTCAAGCCACTTCTCAGATTCAGGCCAATTACGACCTCTTGGTAGGTTACAGGCTCATCTTGATCCATGAGCAGCACATCACCTACTTGAGTCAGGAGAAGTCCATATCTCTCAGGTTGGTGATGTGGCATGTCAGACCTACGCAAGTCTTGTGTTACTTGAACAGACGGTTCAACCACAACATCTTGTGGAACCGGTTCTTGTTCCATTGTAGGCGGGTCAGTATTTTGTGGCACTTGGATTTCTCCAAGTTCTACATTTCTCCCACGGTCTCCTTTGGAGATGTATTCCTTCTCAAGGAACACTCCAGTCCTAGCGACAAACACTTTGTCCTCGAAGGGGTTGTAGAAATAATATCCTTTGGTTTCCTTAGGATATCCCACAAATATACACTTATTCGATTTGGGCCCAAGTTTATCTGTCATAAGATGTTTCACATAAACCTGACATCCCCAAATCCTCTAAATGAAAAACTGGGCCTTCGGCCCATCCATATCTCATATGGAGTCTTTTCAACCGCCTTAGATGGAACACGGTTAAGAGAGAATGCAACTGTAAGAAGAGCGAAACCCCAGAAAGAGTCATAAAGGTCTGAATGACTCATCATGGATCGTACCATGTCTAACAAGGCGCGATTCCTTCTTTCGGACACACCATTCCATTGTGGCGTTCCAGGAAGAGCGAGTTGGGACACTATCCCACACTCTCTCAGATAGTCATCAAACTCTTGGCTTAAGTATTCACCACCACGATCTGATCGTATGACCTTAATACTTTTTCCAAGTTGGTTCTCCACTTCATTCTTGAACTCTTTGAACTTTTCAAAGGTTTCAGACTTGTGTTTCATAAGAGACACAAATCCATATCTACTAAAATCATCAGTAAATGTGACGAAGTAAGGATAACCACCTCTAGCCGACTTGTTTAGGGGCCCACATACATCGCTGTGTATCAATCCCAAAAGATCACTGGCCCTTTCACCTTTACTAGTGAATGAGGCCTTAGTTATCTTCCCTAACAAGCAAGATTCACATACATCAAACGATTCATAATTGATGAGTCCAAGAGTCCACCATTATGGAGCTTGGAGATGTATTTCTCACCTATATGGCCTAAACGATAGTGTCAAAGGCATGTAGGGTTCAAATCACTTGGTTTGACCCCTATCGCATTTATATTATAGATGGGCATATCGAGATTAAGGACTCCAAGTCCATTATCCAAAAACATGCTAGCATAGAAAATATCATGTGACTGATATTTCTACCAATAGCTGGAACATAATAACATTTATTTAGTTTCAAAACAAGCCCCAAAGTCAAATGCTTATATAGTTAATGTAGCAACTTTTGCTCCGTTTCCTATTCACATATTGACTCTGCCTTTGGTCAACGTCCTACTCCCTTTGATCATTCACATTAATGTGAGATCCACATGCGGTATCAAATACCCATGATTTTGAAGTAAGTTGACTTCTACAACATAATGCTCAAAGAGGAAGTCGCACTTCCTTTCTTTTCTCATACTCTTTCTGGTATCTCTAGCAGTTTTCAAACGTCCGGTCAAACCGCAATGAAATCGATTGCCTTCCTTTGCAACCCTGCCTATTAGCTTCAAGACAGAAGTACTGGGCTTGAACTTGTTCTTGCCCTTGTTCTTCTCCTTGTTTAACAAGCTTAAGACTTTCCCTTTCATGACTATCACAATAGTCTACCCTTATCTACTTTAGAGACTCTGCTCAGTAGTTCTCAACTTCCTTTGCAATCTCTAGTAGAGGTCTGTCAGAATCGTTCGTAACGAATTGACTATAGCTGTCTAGCAACAATTGCAAGATCATATTACTGGTCCTACATTTGGCCAAAAGGAAATCACATTTTACCAAGTTCTTAATTTACTGAATAATATGAAGTACATCATAACTGTCGGGATTTCCCATCCATCAGTCAACTGAAAAAGGGTCGGAAAGACTTATAGTTCGTATGCATTGCATGCTCTCAATAGAGCATCATGAGGTGCATGATCATATCATGCGCCTTCATGGTTGTAAACATGAAGAATCCTACATCCAGGACATCGAGTTGATGCTTCATAAGCATCCTTTTCGATCCTAGTAGGAACTGGTTGCTCAGGAATCATTTGCTCAAGACAAACAACTTTTTCTCGTTCTTGAGGACAATCCTCTAAATCTTGTACCAATTTAGAAATTTAATTCTGGATATCTTGTCCTTCTCCAGGACAAATCGCAGTAATAAAATATAGTATTTTATTTCATGGTAATTCTAATTACAGAAACATGCAAAATATAAGTATCATGATGTAAACATATTTAATAAGGTCTTTTATTAAATACGCTCCCACTATTTTACTCAAATCAACGACCCTCATCATTGACTCGGAAAATCCCTTTGGAAGATTTTCTAGTGAGACCAAGATCCATATTTCACCTCGTTTTGAGTCAACTTTGGCTGATCTCCTAAAACTTAGTTATTTAGGTAGGAAACTCCTTTCCAATTACATCTCTATGTAACTCTTGGAACAGTTGGGTGAATAACTCTTATTCTAATCCATCCCATGGACTAAAGCCCAACTCAACGCCTCTAAGCCTTTCAATCCTATTGAATTTGGCTTAGTTAAGTTAGACCCAATGGATAGCAATTAGACATTACAATTGTCCCATCGCATCTTACTAGTATAGAAAAATGCACTCCGCTTTGGCGGACCTACACACATTCGATATTAGTCTTGATGAGTGCCATGCATTGGAAGGCTCTTAAACTTAATATTTCCTTTTGAGGGATTTTTAATTAGTGATCTCACCGACATTGTATCTCATACAAAATATCTCTCAACATACATGACATACATGCTATCATACATTTAATTATCATATATAACATACAAGACATATATGCATACAAACATACATTTCATACATAAACATACATCTCATACATTTCATGCATCTCATACATAAATATATAAGATAAGGTACTATGGTTATGACCTCCTAATGTACAATAATTAAATAACTAATTTATTACAATTCTTTGACCTTCGAGCAAGCTTCTCCCCCGGCGTCATGGTGTTGCCTCCTCTTCAACTCGAGTAATTACATTTATTTAAAATAAATAAATAATTAAAGGCACGGCACGCAGGCCGTATTTTTAAATAAATAAATAACACCAAAATCTAGGGCCATAATCATATATCTTATATTTAAAATTATTTAATAATAAATAATAATAATGACATTTATTATTATTATTATCTTAAAATAATTTTAAATTAATTAAAACCAATATAACCAATTATATTGCATACTAGACTCAAAACTGTTTGAATCATAAATAGCCTTTATCCACGGATTACTTTATCCAATAAATAAGAATTGACTTGAAAATAATGAATTCAAAATATAATGAAAATCAATCTTGATTTCAAAATCCCAAACTAATATCACGGACTAGTGCTGATATTTTGGAAAAAGCAATGTCTCTTTCATATCAATTTTGACACAAAATCCTCTTTGAATTAAAGGCCAATTAATTATGAATTTGAAGATACTGCGCACAACCATTTGAAAGACCATTTTCTTTGTACAAGGTGCGCTACTGTTACAAATTGAAATCAATGATTTCCTTCTTGTTTTTTTTTTTTGTTTCGAAAAATTCACGTATTGTGAAAAATACACAAAGACCATCTTTTGACTTTTCAAAAGATTGAGTGTCCAGCTCTAGTGTTAATACAGAGACATACGTGAAAGGCCAATTGGAGTTCATATATATATACGCACAAAAAATACTTTGAACGCCCAGCACGCATAAATATATATCAATATGTTCTCATAAAAGATAACATGTATTTGATTGAATCACATTCAAAAGCAATATCAATCAAGGTAAAGAAGCATATAGGGATTCAAGGTAAATACGATCAGTCTCTGATATCACTGTTGGGTTTTCATGAGATTATCCTCTTCTAAAATCAAATCTCAAGGCGGAAGAAAACCATCCCATGGATCACGCATTACAAAACATGAATCACAAAAGGGTTATCTGTGTTTACCTCTTGAAGCGTGCTTTTCGTTTAGATCACTAGTGCCACAAAGGTGTGACACCTCTACTCAGTCCACACGAGCAAATGGGCGTCGGAACTATGCGTCTTGTGCTAGCTGACGGCTACGGGGAGGCACAGTTAGCCAGACTAGGTTAGAGGGGAGAGCACTTCTATTTATAAGTTAGCAGCTCCCTTTAACCTAACTACTGGTTTTGTACACTACAAGCCCAATTGTCCTTTAAATTAATTAAATCATATTTAATTAATTTAACTGCTCCGCATTTGTTCTATGCGTGTGACCCTATAGGCTCCCACTAAGTTGGCAATAATATTAAATATTATAATAATATCAAATATTAATTATAATATTAAATATTATAAATAATGAGCGGCATCTAGCAATACATCATTACTACCCAATTAGCGAGAGTATCGGTGATCCGATTTTGGCCTTACCGCAACCAACATTTACCGTGCAGTAAATGTCCCTTCGTCCATATGTCTTAATTGAATACAAGGCATAAGAGTGTCATCCTTGTTATGTTCAATTATTTATTCCTCGATCCCCGAGTAGACGTGTAATCACAAATGGGCCCAATATCACATATTGGCCCACTTCCGCGTGGCCACGCATATTTCACGTCTCACTCTATCGAGGGGCCCCAGACATTACCCCTGTTATGTAGGAGGGAAGAATCCTATCTAGATCACTCACACTCCTCTACATGATTTATTGTGAGCCCAACAACTACCTTAATGATCACCCTGTTACGCGTGACGTTTGATAGCATTAAAGCCTACAACTCCTCATGTAGGAATCGTAGTGACTTCAAGTCGAAGGACTACTTCACTATGGTCGCCATGAGAATACTTATGACACTTACATAACTATTATGAAATGTTCTCATAGTGGGTCATCCGGTATAAATATTACTCCTAATATTTATATCTGTGTGCCGACTTGATATCATATATCCACGACCCGTGAGATGCGGTCATCAGTCTACTCACACAATAATCTCTATGTATTATTGTCGTCCTAATTAACAATAATACTCGACTACGGATATTTAAGAATAGAGTTCTGTTATTCAATGAGGTCTCACGATTAAGTCACGTACTTAATATCTCATTGAATGAACTGCCTATTCTAAGGACTTTATTATGCTATAAACTAATAATATAATAAATGAATGCCTTATCCATATATCAAATATATGATCAACTTCATGATACAAATGATGATCTATTCAAAATAGATTGGCCACTAGGGCTTACCCCAACATGCATGTGGATCCAAACTAACTCAGGATGAACGACTTTGGAGTTACATATCCGTATTGGCCATAAAAGCACCAACACCGGCAGTTCACCAAACCTTGGGTGAACCCCATGGATAGCCAACGCATCAAACCGTGGATGCCTCATCACGGGGGGCCTCGGTCACCAAACCTTGGGTGACCTACCGTGGATGGCCAGATCACCGTACTCTCGGGTGATCTCCCCTTTGTCGAACCTCCCCCATCAACAACTTCAATGCTCTATGCAAATGACACAACAACAAACAATCTCAACCACCTCCTTGCTTGGGCTATGAAGCTCCCAAGACTTCAACATCAACGTTTAACGTAACCTTAGACCCAAACCGTGGGGTCAAGGCTCCCTTGGCCGACAAGCACCAAGGTTCAACTCAACATGTTTGGGTCTATAAGCACCCCAAGACTTCAACTTATCAACGTGCGGTAACCCAACGGATACCGACTTAACATTTGATTATCTAATTATCTTATATAATTAATAACCAGGTTGTCTAATCTTTATCTTTGATTAGTTATCTCAACTTATCATCATAGGGGAATGGGGTTTTAAACCCCTTAAGTCCTTTAATTGCATTACTGTCCTGGGGGTCAGCACGGTCGTGCTTAGACCCTAGCACGGTCGTGCTTGGACACGTGAGGGCGTGCTGCCCTTTTAAGTGAAGCACGGTCGTGCTTCACACTCAGCACGGTCGTGCTCAGCAGCACGGTTGTGCTGTGTGACCTGTACGGCCGTGCTGAACAGCGCGGCCATTTCCCAAAATTCAAAGGGGAGCACGGTCGTGCTCCCTAATCAGCACGGTCGTGCTCAATGCACGACTGCATTGTTCTGGGCAGAGGCAGAACCAGATTCTTAGCCAAATCTTAAGGATCAATTAACCAACTAATCTATCACGTTTTCAAACCTAATTTTTCCAATTACCATCTTAAACAATAACTCAGTATTCAGCCAATCATTCAATATCACCATGATCAAATCGTCAATCATAACATCATGAACATGAGCATAATTCATCAAGCATCAAGAACAACTAAAACATGTTATGACATAACAGCATTAACTTAAACGATCATGTTAGCAAACAGACATAATATCAAGTAGACATACAACGACTCCAGGGTCATGGGGAACCTCGTTACCTTACACTACCCCACTGCCTAATGAATACAATGCCCTTCTCCCCATACCTGGATTGAAGGTAGCTCTAACACTACTCCTACTAGCAAATTGGTACCGTTCCCAAAGCGGTCACTCCAAAGATAAACCTTGACCAATTAATAACACAACCGGTTAGTTTCCAATCCCAAAATACGAAAGGAAACTAGAAGGGACGAAACCATTACCTATTAACACTGAAGCAGGTCAATCTAATCTTCCAAACGGCTCTCAGAACTCCACTACGGCGAAGAATGAAGGAGAAATAGAGCAAGAAAGCGTTCTGGCCGCAGCTGCACCAAAAGTAGGGTCAAACCCTCGGCCTCTGCAATGTTTATATCATTCGGACCTGAGCACGGTCGTGCTTAGCATCAAGCACCGTCGTGCTCCACTTAGCGTCAGCGAGACGCGGTCCACGTATTGAGCACGGGCGTGCTTACTATTGAGCACGGTCGTGCTCAACTTAAAATCAGAGACACGCTCCTGACTTTAAGCACGGGCTTGCTGGCTGATGAGCACGAGCGTGCTCATGTACCAGAAATGGACTTTTAGGCTAAAATCCCACTTAGCCCTTAACCAACATTATTAAAATAAATAAAACTAGCTTAAAAAAACTTTTTATGAAAAACAGGGTGTTACAAGTATACTAAGCTAGGTGGACATCCCTTGGCACCAATGTGTTCATTCATTTATTAGTCAATTCAGGAATATAATAGGCCAAGTCTAACATTTCTCACCTTTTCTATAATATAGTATAAAACAATGTGTATCAGCTATGCTTAGAAACAAAGCACTAAAGTATAATAGTAAAGTTTAACAACAATCGGTTTCAAACCATAACACATAATACTAATCATGTATGACAATTGGCCTATGAGTATATTACTTAAGCTAACAATTAAGCAAAATAAGTCCTCTTTAGTGCAATGAATAAAAAGGTTCACTCTTCTACATCAAATTAGAACCTAACATCTAAAATGCAATGCATAAAGCAAATCATGTATGGCAATTGGCAATTGAATAAATTACTTTAAGCTCATAGTTAATCAAAATAAGACCCCTTAACTGCAATGAATAAATAGGTCCACTGTGAGAAGTGTAACAGCAAAGGCAGAAAAAGAAGAGGCGAAGGAGTGAGTGCTAGACATTTCAATTCTAGCTAGAGAAAATAAACCAAGTTTCTGAAGCATTTAGGAGCATTGGTTCTTTAACATGGCATTGCAGCCCTCTTTAACATGGCATTGCAGCCCCTGTGATACTTGCCACCCCAATTCTTCTGATTAAAATTATATTTCCAGCCAAGGTTTGAGTTGCATGTGCTTTGTTTATTCATTGTTCAAGTCTAGGAAAATCTTATATGAAGGGGAGAATTATATATTTAAAGCATTCTTGGGCTTACACCTAATATGTTATCTTTTAAAGTTGTTGTTTCTCTGTCATTTCATACATCATATTCATATAATAATGTTACATTGAAGGCCAATTCGAGGATAATCATGCATGATGCACCTACATCTTGTTTGAAAGTTCAAATAGGTGATGTACAAAAAAAATTATCATGAGACTATTAAGGTTGACAACAACATCAGTTTGATCCAAATTCAAGTACATGCTAATGTAGCTTACACTCTTTTGGTCGTCAATGAAACCAAATCTACTAAATTTCAACAAATCAAATTAAACATTATATATTTGAGGAGTGCTAGCAACACACTCTCTAACACACACTTTCCAACACACTCCCTCCTATTGGTTGAAATTCATGTGGGTGTCATTAATTCATGTGGGTCCCACTTGAATTTTGTAAGGACCCACGTGAATTTCAACCAATAGGAGGGAGTGTGTTGGAAAATGTGTGTTAGAGAGTGTGTTGTTAGCATTTCTCTTGCCTTTCTAATACTTAAGGATTATTAATCCAAGAGTTTGTGAGAATTGGAACTCTCTAGCCTAATTAATCCATCATGGCCGAAGCCCAGCCATAGGAATTAGGTGATTTTAGTTGGTTTATGTTGTTAATTTTGTTGTGGTTTGTTGAAGGATAAGTTGTTGTGTGAACTTTGTACGTTGTGAAAAGGAAATCGGGAGATCGATGAGAAAGTTCAAAGAGGAAAGCTGTAACTTCAAGAGATAAGAGGAGTACATGAGGGATTTTTCCGATAGATATATGCTATCAGTGAGTGGTCTGTGGAATTTATTTGTGCTTCATTGTGGTTGTTTAAGTGGTTATTTTATCTGCTTTTAATTATCTGTTTTTAATATAATTATCTGCAGTTATGTGTTATAGTTTTAATGCATGATATGAACTGAATTATTTGCTAAAACATTGATATGGAATTTTCATTGATGTCGATTGTTGATTGAGAAGCCTGACAGTGGTCAGTGCTCAATTAATTAAAAAGGTAAAAGCTTTAAAAAGCTTCATGAGGAATATCAAATATTTAATTGAGAAATATTGGAAAACAATATTATTTAAGTATTTGATTTGTGGAAAATGAGAAATAGTTGAAAATACTATTATTTTAATGATTTATCGGTGAAAGAGGGATCTATGAGTTACCGTGGGGCGTAACCGTGAAAATATTTTAGTGCTGCGAATTTTTACGTAATAAATTACAAAATAATATGAAAAGTTATTATAGAAAGTTAATTTTTAAATATAACTTTATTTTCATGTTGAGAAAATTATTTTAAAAGAAATAGTCAAATTTTGACTTGAAACGTTTTTAAAATGCTAAACGATGGTTAATTCCAAAAATATTTACGAAAAACATTCTTAAAAACAGCGGTATTTATTTGAACAGAGATTTAGTCTCAAATGACTTCTTTTTCAAGAACTGAAGTTTCGGAAAAGATTTTCAGAGGAAAATGAATTTCTTGGTGATTTGACGGTTTATAAATGAATTTCAAACGGAAAGGGATTTTTCTATAAGTGAGTTTTACTAAACGGTGTTATTTACGACAACTTGGATAAGTTGCGGAGATTTTGTTTTGGATTTATGTTTCACAGAACGAAAACGATGAAAACGTTGAAACGTAAACCTAGTAATCGAGACGTCGTGATACTAGTGTTCTGTAAGAAAGTTGAAGTTATGGACTGTGTGTCCTATAAAACTTGTGTAAGTTTTGTGCTTTATAATCTACGAACCTAAGACTGATACATCGGTCTAGTGCTTCGTGATTCGCACATTCGGACTTCGTGTCCTATTGTTGATGATGAATAATAAACTTAAGGTTTAAAGTTGAGAAGGTCGTAAGCCTTTGAGCTTCGACAAGGAAAGAATGAAAGAAAAAGAAAAGTGACGGGAATAAAATGTTTTATATGCATTATTCGGCAAACGTGCCTACAGTGTTAATCTGGATAACTTGGTGGACAAGGTATTTAAGACGGCGTATCATTGTACCTTAATGGACAATGTATCTTTATGGACAAATGTCCCATTTATCGCGTTGACCATTGTACTTAACGGACAATGTGCCATGTAAATTTGATCATTGTACCTTAATAGACAATATATCTTTATGGACAAATGTTCCATTTATCGTGTTGACCATCGTGCCAGGAGTTTTGGACGATGTTCCATGTTTTGTGTTGACCATTGTGCCAGGAGTTTGGACAATGTGCCATGTTTGTGTTGACCATTGTTTCTTTCGTTGACAATGTGCCATGTTAGAGCCTGATCTGCTCAAACGAAAAGAAGTTTGGAATCTCTGGAGATTACGTATAAAAGTTAGACGTTGAATGTTGAAGTGTTCATGCATTTGTTTTCAAATGATGATGATCAGGTATGAAACCCATTGATAAACTACTTGTTTATTTCTGAGCATTTATATTGTGATGACTATATATGTGTCGATATGTTGTTTGTGTGTCGCGTATGTAGTTATCGTGTTAAATCCATATATTGGTGTCTCACCCTTACAATATATCAGGTTTTTCCTGGTTTTTGTGTTATACCTTGGTACGTGAGAGCAGATGGTGCAGAGGAGTTACTAACCTCGCTTGGGGATATTAATTCCAATCCTTGAAGAGGTTAGTGATAATGGTGAAAACTACGGAGTTCTTTCCAGTAGATGTCTTGTAGAGTGACCAGCTTAGAATATTTTTCTTTGGGTTGTGTATTTTTTAGAAAATCGATATAGGTGGTTTTGAAAAACCTTGTATGGTTTAGAATTTTCAGTATGAAAAACAGTTTCAGGAAAGCTTATATGTTGTGGTGGTTTGGTTTATAAATAAACCCCGAAGTATTACATAGAAATTTTTTTTACACCCGAGTTTTTCTGACTTAAAGTAAATTAATTTTCCGAAAGCAACCAGTAATTTCCTGAAGATATCACTTTTAGAAGGACTTTCTCTAATCATCACTCTCAATCCAAAGGTTAATCTAAGAGTCATGTATGGAAGGATACCCGATCAAAGAATTTAGAAGGAAAAAAAAGAAAGAAAAGGGAACTTGAGAAGAATGAAGAACAAAACTGAAGGCCTTCATGTAGAGTTATCATGTTCATAGAATGAATGCTCGACCACAGTAGACAATGATTCAAAGTCAGTGACAATGGTGTCCAAAAGAAGCTTGGAGAGCTGGTGATAGTAAAGAATTATTAATACTTTCATTTTATTAGGTTTAAGGTCAAACAACATTAGCTGGACCAAAGAAAACTCAAACATCTTCATTCTTCAGCAGCCTATCTCGAAGACAAGATATTGATTTCACCAAGTTCTACCTTGGTCAGCTATTGATGCAGCATACATTATGCCTAAATTAGTTCACAATTGCAAGTTAACAGTGACATCCATATAATATATGTCTTTGTTCACAATTTAAGCACGATGTGTTCACTTATTAATTATTCGTTGTGTATTGTCACATTCTTTTTCATTTTTATCTAATGAAGGCTCATAAAAAACCCTTAAAATGGGGAGGGTGAGATGGACTAAAGGGATAGTACATTGTCATGATTTAAACTTGCATATTCACAACCAACATGGTGGTGCATTGACAGATAACCGGGTCCCTTAAATATGTAGTCAGGGGTTCGATTTCTGATTCATGTGTATGAAAGAGCATCTGTTAGGAAATATCAGCCCTTAAATGGATCTCGATCCGTAACTCGAGGGATTAGTCTCTAGCTCCCGACCGGAGGATACCCGGGTACACAAAAAAAAAAAAAAAACTTGCATATTCATAATTCATATCTCATAGCCTAAGTAAATGATTTGACTTGGAGGAAACTGTACTTAATTCATGTCACATTCTCAATTCTTATATTTACTGGTTCTAAGTATTTAATCATATATGTATTTAATTAATATGTGCATATAATATTTTTTAAGTTCATTGTATATAGAGGTGAGAATACGACTTGTAATTCGCAGATCAATCCACATAACCATGACCTAGGCGGATAATGACCCAGTAAAATGTAGGTTCATCCAATATGTACCCCAAAAAAAAAAATGCAAGTCTATCTTGATCTGTGCATTTGCGAAATAATCCGCAAACTTGCATAACAAATATTAAGATTAAACAATAATTAGCTAATATAACAAACATTGACTACATTATTAAGTTCTAAATTGCTGGCTTGTTACATAACCCGTTTTCTAAGATTAGATAACCAAAGATGTAAAGTTGTATTCCATATATTCTTATTTTCACCACTGTTAGTGGTGACTAATCTCCACTAGGAAACCTGTTGGGCACACAAGGTGGGTTCTCACCCAACCAAGTTTTATCCATACACAAGAGTAAGGATTCGAACCCCTGACCATTTGCTTAAGATGTCCAAGTCTTTTACCACTTGTACTAACCACATGTTGGTGAGATAAAAATTAATAACCTATAAACTATATTATAAGTCAAAAGCTAAATAAAATGGCTTATGAAGATGGACAAACTATAAGAGGTGGAGAAGGACACCAGCAATGGACAACCTATTTGATTAATCCTAATTGTAGGCTGAACAAGTATTTTAAAATCAATTTTCAACAAATACATCTATTTATCCAAACTTTTTTTTTTCTTTGACAAAAGAAAAGTTAAGTAATTTAATTAACAATGGAGAATGCAATACATCCGGTAAGATCATTACAAATTTGGAGAATAGTAATATATGTAGTTACCCATAACAAAGAGTAAGCAACTGCATGGACTTTCCTCCTATCAAACTCTACCGAAGAGTTGTTAACATATGATGATAGAATACTCCTACAATTTGAAATAATAGCCCTATAATTAACTTTATCCTCTTGAAGGACACCGAGGACTTCCTTTTTTTGCACCTGGAGTCTGAGACAGTAACTATAAAATTTAGTTTTGAAGAAATATCCTCCCTCATCAGGTAGATTGTGACCGAAGTCGAATTTCGAACTACCAGCAAGAAAGGCTCAATGCACAGCCAATTGTCCTCAACTTTATTTGCAAAAACTAAAAATTTCAAAAGCAAAAAAGAAAAAACGATTAAACGCGTTTGTCCAATAATACCGAATGAGGTATTTGTAGATAGGAACTGCACGCAGGTTACTCAGGTTTCGGCAGTTCCAGCTAATTATATTCAAGGCTTCTTGCAGGCCTGAAACCAGTGCTTGCCATTAAAAAATGCCCATTAAGGGATCCAGCTGCAAGACCGTTGTTACGGTTGGATATAGTATAATTAATTATGAATATAATCAATTACTGAAATAATATCTTTTTAGTTAATTTTTTTGTTAATTCTTTCTTCTTCTTTTTTTTACACACACATTAGTAATTTTAGTATTTGATACTTTTAATGCAAGAATGTAAAAATATTTAAATAATTGAAGTATAACTGCATCCTAATAATTTATTTTTGGGCTATAATACGGAATCCATATGGTTAGACGATAATGGATTTTTTTAACTAATAATATTTTAAAATTAATTTATACATTTGTTATCGACACTTTTTTTCGATAAGTAAAGCAATTCATTAATAAGATCTAGCTTTAGCATCAAAGTGACTAATCTCCCCACCTTCTAGGAAGGGTTGAAGAAAAATCACCCAATCATGTGCTGGAAGCTAGATAACAAACCAAGTACAAAAATATTCAATCATACAAAATCCCCTCCAAATCAGAAATCAAATTTAACCCTAGCTGCAAGATATCTATTAAAAACACCTAATCAACAAATTCCGCTCCTCATTACCAGACCCTTTTAACATGAAAAACAAAACACCCGGTTGCTAATTGACAAAGTACACCAACTATAAACAATAACTGGTATAAACTGGTATAAAGCAGCTCCAGTGGACAACAACCAACACCCACATAGCAATTTCATTTTCACATCACTAAAGAACCATTAACCAGCATCTGTTCTCTTTTTGCTTTAGCCTTTAAGTGTAATAACAGCAAATGTATCATGTTTTCACTCTCCCATGGACAGCTCCTTTTGCATCAAAACATTTTCCTTGGCTGAAGCACCTTCTATGCAAGGTGAAGAAGATCCACCACTAACAAAGACTCAAACACAAACTTCAGGTGTCCTGATTCTTCCTCTTGTTGTGCTTGATTATTATCCTTTGTTTTGAATTAATAGAGTTCTTGTGCTTTGGATGAAAACTTTTGAACCCCTGCAATAACAGTTATAGATAACAAGCTGTACAAGCAAACAAAAATCAACAGATTAACATGATTAGTCAATTTATCAATCAATCACTAAGTATCAAGCTATATTCTCCATTTTGTCACAGATCTATTGAACCAAAACATTTTGTATCAGGTAATCTCCTTGGCCATCCCCTTAGCATCATGTTATTTAGAATTTTCTAGACTTGCGTCCACATAATCCATGTACCCTCCATTTGTGATCCCTCCTTTGCTAGAGAGTCAGCCACATCATTAGCTTCTCTGCATTTATGCTCAAAAGACACTCCTTTTAAAAGCAAAAGGATATCTTCCAGCTTGTTACAATAAAATCTAAGAGACCATGGACACTCCTCTTTCAGGGACACCCATGTCAGAGCATTCCTAGAATCTGATTCAATGATCGACTCCTTTTCCATCACCCAACCTCTCTGTATTGACATCTCTAAGGCAAAAACAATGGCCAAAAATTCTGTCTCATTTGAATCTCTAACACCCACCGAAGCTGCAAACATTCCTATAGTGTTTCTGTTGAGACCTTATAAGTCTAAAACACATTCAAAGTGTAAATCCTCTATGTTTTGATGATTCCAAATAGTTCAAGTATGGTAATATTGAACCAAATGAAATTACTGATATATTTGATAAGTGTGCAGGAAAATAGACTTGAAGTCACTCGTCTAAATTTCACCCGTCTACTTTTTAGTAGAAGCTCAGCAGTGACTCGTCTAAGTTTCACTCGTCTAAAAAATGAGTCAAAGAAAGTCAACGCTCAAGAAAGACTAAGCTCAGTTGATGACGTGGCAAGAAGCATGCGTCTAAGTTTGGCTCAGCTGACCACCCGTCTAACTTTAGGATCAAGCTTTCACCCGTCTAAGTTTTTGGATGACTTACACCCGTCTAAGTTTCTGAACAAGCTTTCACCCGTCTAAGTTTTTGGATGACTTTCACCCGTCTAAAAATTCTCATTACTGACACCAAGTCAGTATGTCAGAAATCAAGTCCAAGTCACCATATTCAAAATTATAGGCCATCCTTATGGACCTCGAAGACCTCTGGACAATAGCTCAAAGGACAAAGAATAAAAGAACGTTGTTTCAAGGTTTTAAGGAATAAACACGCTATCTTTGCACCACTGCAGTAACCTTTTGCCTATTCCAGTACAAAGTAAAAGTACTTTATGGAAAAGTAAACTGATGTTGCACTGAAAGAGGAAAGCTCTCTGCAACAAGTACAAGAAGCCTGCTGCCATATACTCTGAAAAGAACAGCTACTCAGTTTAAAGTGTACTCTTGGACACTCTTGACAATGCCCAATGTTTTCAAGCATTTAATGAATACTCAGAACGACTCTTTGGCATTAAATGGTGTCTCAGAAAGCTCAAGTCAGATGAACACACTTTCTGAAGCTGTGTCAAACGGATCTCTTGATTGAAGCCTTTAAATAGATCAAACAATGAAGATGAAGATAAGAAGTTGAATATCAAAAGAACTCTGCACAGAAGCATTTACTCTCTTCATTAACTTCTTCATTCCTTCATTGAATACATACTCAATCATTAGATATAAATTCGCAGTCTTTCATACTTCATATTTATTCCACTCTCTGAGTGTGATCTGAAAGACTTGCAAGTTGTATTAACTATACAAACCTTCTATCTCTTACTGTTTTTGAGCCTGAAGAGGCTAGGTGAGAAAAGAATACTTGTTTGAGTGTTGAGCCTGAAGAGGCTAGGTGTGCAAAGAATACTTGTACTGTAATTTACTCAGTTATAGTGGAAACTTGGTGCTGCCAAGAAACTGGACGTAGCCCTGTGGATTTTGGGGTGAACCAGTATAAATCTCTTGAGTGATATTTCTTCTCCCTTATCTTTTAATTTGTTTGAGTATTGTTTCAGTCTTAGCTTTTTAACTTGGGGAGTTAATACTGTGGTTATCAAACTATTTTTAACCTTCTTGATTTGTGTGTGCTATTCTGTTTTAATATTAGACGTTTCACTCGTCTAATCCTCTCTTAATCAAACCTTCTTGCTGTGCCTGCGAAAATCTTTTTAAGTAACCCGAAAAAGTTGGTAAACACAATTCAACCCCCCTTCTTGTGTTCACTTTGGTTATTTCAGTTGGTATCAGAGCTCAGCCTCTGGGTTGAGCACTTAACAGTGTAGAGGAAAAGATCTTGGAGATGGCAGGAGAAACCAGTGGAAGCAAGAACCATGCTGGAGAAGGATCCTCAATGTCGAGACCTCCTTTCTTCAATGGAGAGGACTACATCTATTGGAAAGAAAAGATGAAGTGGTTTTTACAATCCACCAACTCTGATCTTTGGGATATTATTGATGAAGGTCCTTTTGTCCCTAAAGATGACAAAGGAGAGGAAGTTCCTAAAGCAAACATGACCACTGATCAAAGAACAAAGTGGCAGCTTAATGCCAAAGCTAGATATGCAATCATGTGTGCTCTGAGCAGAGAAGAATTTGAAAAAGTCTGTGCTTGTGAGTCTGCAAAAGAAATGTGGGACTCACTAGCTATTGCTCATGAAGGAACTAGAAAAGTCAAAGAAACAAAAGTCAGCATGCTTGTCAGAAAGTATGAGCTGTTCAAAATGGAGGAAGGTGAAACTATTGGCCAAATGTATGGAAGATTTCAAACCATAACCAATGGATTGAAATCTCTGGGAAAAATTTACAAGACTGAGGAACACATTCAAAAGATTCTCAGAAGTCTTCCAAAACAATGGAGACCACTTGTAACTGCTGTGTCTCAGGCCAAGGATTTAACAACAATGAAGCTTGATGAGCTTCTTGGGACCCTTCAGATTCATGAACAAGAATTGATTGAAGAGAACAATGGAAAGAAAAACAAGTCCATTGCACTCAAAGCTGACAAGAAGTCATCTAAGGGAGCAAGTTCAAAAGCTCTCAAAGCAGATGAATCTTCAGAAGAATCTGGAGAATCAAATGAGGATGACTCAGATGATGAAGATGATGAACTGTCTCTCTTCACCAGAAAAATGAAGAAGCTGTGGAAGAAAAGAAACTTCAGAAAAGACAAACCCTTCAGGCGCTTCAACAAAGACAAGCATAACAAGGATGGTGGATCTAATGACAGAAATGTCATTGTATGCTATGAATGTAAAAAGCCTGGTCACATCAAGGCAGAATGCCCTCAAATCAAAAAGCAATCTTCCAAGAAATTCTTCAACAAGAAAAAGAAAGGAATGATGGCTACTTGGGAAGATCTTGATGAAAGCTCCACTGAAAGTGAAGGAGAGGAGCTTGAAGCAAACCTCTGTCTTATGGCTGATACAGATTCAGAATCAGAAACTGAGGTACATTCTGAACTTGAAAAATTGAATGATGCCTATGATGAACTTTTGGAAGAATCCAACTATATATCTAAAGCTTTTAGATCCCTCAAGAGACAGTATGCTAAACTCTCTAATGAGTACACACAGAAATCTCTAGAGTGTGAAAAGTTAGCTGAAGAAAATAGTAAACTTAAGACTGAAAAGTCTAAGTTGAGATCTTAGCTGAAACTCTACCATCTGAAGAAGTAACTAAACTTCAACAGAAAGTAGAAGAGCTCACCTTAGATCTTGCCAAGTTTGTTAATGGTAGAGATAATCTGACTAAACTCTTAGGAAGTCAGAGGCACTCCCTTAACAAAGAAGGTACTGGATATTCCAATCAAGAACATCATAAAGGATCAACAAAGTTTTCAAATGTAGCTGTTAAATCTATATGTTCCTACTGTGGAAAAGCTGGACATATCATGTCTAAGTGTATTCACAAAAAGAGAAGGAAGTCTTTACAGACTCCTCACACTAACAAAAAAGGACCCAAGAAAATATGGGTACCTAAGGTCATGATCATTCCTGTTGCAGACATTCTCAACAGAACAAAGCAAACACCTGTCATGGTATCTGGACAGTGGATGCTCGCGACACATGACAGGCGAAAGGTCTATGTTCCTAGACCTCCAACCTAAGAAAGGTGGACATGTAACTTTTGGTGGCAACCAGAAAGGAAAAGTTGTTGGTTTAGGTAAAATTGGTGGTAAACCTCCCTTACCTGTTATTAATGATGTGTTATTTGTGAAAGGATTAAAACATAATCTGCTTAGCATAAGTCAATTATGTGACAGTGGACTCTCTGTATCTTTTTCTAAGGATGCATGCATGGTCAATGACTGTAATGGAAAAACCCTCTTTTCTGCTAAAAGGCAAAACAATCTGTATCAGATTGACATGACTGAACTTTCAGATCAAAGTGTAACATGCTTTATGTCTAAAGAGGATGAAAAATGGCTGTGGCATAAGAAATTAGGACATGTTAGTATGAAACAAATTTCAAAATTGAAAAAGCATAACCTTGTGAGAGGATTGCCTGATATTTCTTTTAAGAAAGATATTTTGTGTGATGCATGTCAGAGAGGTAAACAAGTAAAATCAAGTTTCAAATCTAAGAAAGAAGTCACATCCTCTAGACCTTTGCAACTGTTACACATGGATCTGTTTGGACCAGTTAGTGTAGCTAGCCTAGGTGGAAAGAAATATGGTTTTGTCATAGTTGATGACTATTCTAGATTTACATGGGTACTCTTCTTAACCCACAAGGATGAATCTTATAAGGCATTTTCAGTATTCAGTAAAAGAGTACAAAATGAGCAAGGTTTCTGTATCTCTGCTATTAGAAGTGATCATGGAGGAGAATTTGAAAATGAGCAGTTCAAACTGTTCTGTGAGGAAAATGGTATTTCTCACAATTTCTCTGCACCTAGAACTCCACAACAAAATGGAGTAGTTGAGAGAAAGAACAGATCTCTTCAAGAGATGGGAAGAACAATGCTAAATGAAAATAATCTTCCTAAGTACTTCTGGGCAGAAGCCATTAACACTGCTTGTTATGTACAAAACAGAATACTGATCAGGCCTATTCTAAATAAGACTCCTTATGAATTGTGGAAAGACAGAAAACCCAACATATCATATTTTCATGCATTTGGTTGTGAATGTTATATTCTTAACACAAAAGATCATCTTGGTAAATTTGATTCTAAAGTAGATAAAGGAATATTTATTGGTTATTCTGAAATGTCTAAAGCTTTTAGAATTTTCAATTCTAGAACTTCTGTTGTAGAAGAATCAATTCATGTAAAGTTTAATGATGGTTTGAAGACTGATAGGGAACTATCAGATCTAGAAGATGATGTTGCAGGTATTGAACTCAATCCTACAGTAGAAGAATCTTTAGACAAGTCAAAAGTAGACGTATCTGAAATACAGACTGATGCTGATAAGTCTGAAACTCAGACTCTAAAGAAAGATTGGAAATTCAAGACCTATCATCCAGAAGATCTCATCATTGGAAGTCCATCTCAAGGAGTTAGAACCAGATCTGCCTTCAATGAAAACAACAACATGGCCTTCATATCAGATTTGGAACCTAAAAGGATTGAAGAAGCTCTGCAAGATGAAAGCTGGATTCTAGCCATGCAAGAAGAGCTAAATCAGTTCAAAAGGAATGATGTCTGGTCACTAGTTTCTAAACCCAAAGAGAAAACCATTATTGGAACCAGATGGGTGTTTAGAAACAAACTAGATGAAGATGGAAAAGTGGTAAGAAACAAGGCAAGACTAGTTGCCCAAGGTTACAATCAACAGGAAGGTATTGATTTCACTGAAACTTTTGCTCCTGTAGCTAGACTAGAAGCAATTAGGATTCTCATGTCATATGCTGCACAACATGATATAACTCTTTATCAAATGGATGTTAAAAGTGCTTTTCTAAATGGAATAATTGAGGAGGAAGTTTATGTCAAGCAACCTCCAGGTTTTGAGGACTCTGAAAATCCTCACCATGTCTATAAGCTTAAGAAAGCTCTATATGGACTCAAACAAGCTCCTAGAGCTTGGTATGATAGATTAAGCACATATCTAATGGAAAATAACTTCATTAGAGGAAAAGTAGACACTACACTTTTCAAGAAATGTTCAAGAAAAGACTTTATAGTAGTACAGATCTATGTTGATGATATTATATTTGGTGCTACTAATGAAAAGCTCTGTAAAGAGTTCTCTGAGTTGATGCAGAATGAATTTGAAATGAGCATGATGGGAGAGTTGAAGTTCTTCCTTGGTCTTCAAATAAAACAGTCAAATGATGGAATCTATATCCATCAACAGAAGTACACCAAGGAGCTTCTGAAAAGTACAAAATGGAAAATTCAAAGCCTATGAGTACTCCTATGCATCCAACCGTTGTTCTAAACAAGGATGAGGAAGGTAAAAAGGTAGATCAAACTGTCTACCGAGGTATGATTGGTTCTCTGCTATATTTAACTGCTAGCAGACCTGATATTCAATTCAGTGTCTGTCTCTGTGCTAGATTTCAATCTGACCCTAAGGAATCTCATTATAAGGCTGTCAAAAGAATTTTCAGATATTTAATTGGAACCACTAACCTTGGTCTATTATATAAGAAATCTGAAGATTTCAGGTTAGCTGGATTTTGTGATGCTGATTTTGCTGGAGACAGAATTGATAGGAAAAGTACCAGTGGAGGATGTCACTTCATTGGAACAAATATAATCTCTTGGTCAAGCAAAAGGCAAAGCACCATTGCTCTATCAACTGCAGAAGCTGAATATATATCTGCAGCTGGTTGCTGTTCACAACTACTCTGGGTAAAATATCAACTTGAAGATTATTCAATGTTTGAGCATAATATACCTGTTTGGTGTGATAATACTAGTGCTATTAATCTGTCTAAAAATCCAATACAGCATTCTAGAGCAAAGCATATAGAAATAAAGCATCATTTCATTAGAGACTATGTTCAAAAAGGTGTTTTTGAAGTTAAGTTTGTAAACACTAATTATCAGTGGGCAGACATTTTTACCAAACCCTTAAGTGAAGACAGATTTGTTTTTATAAGAAGAAATCTTAACATGCATAATGTACCTGATTAAATGTTTTGCTGTGTTGTCAGAAAAATTACTTGTCTATATTTTCTATGATTACTTGACTCGTCTAATTTAGCCAAGCGTCTAATGACGTGGCTAAAAGCACTCAGTGCTAAATTCTGACTGAGACACATGTACATTGCATTTTTCCCTCCTTTTCTAAAATATTTTATTTTATTTGAATTTGATTATCTGTCATTTATGGCAACACCCTCTTTCCTCTTTCCCAATGCAAAAAGCACTCAAACGTTTTTAGCATAAACCCGTGTCTTTTCAAAAACTACCCACTCAAAAAGTTTCTTGCTTACAAACTCTCTCTCTCTAAGCTCTCTTCGTCTTCACCTTCTCGAAATCTTCTCTGTCAAACCCTAATCTCTTCTCTCAAATCAATGGCACCCAAAAGCCTCCTTGAGACGCTATCTGAGAAGACTAAGGTATCTGTTACTGAGCTGAAGAAGGTGCTCCCTGGAAGAGTTCCAAACTTTGATGAACTCAGAACCAAAGGTTTAGACGTACTCCCTGAACTTAACCATGCTGGATGGTTACCTTTCTTTCAACTGCAAGAACTTGTCTTCCCTGCCCTTGTTAGGGATTTCTGGACTACAGCAAAGATCACCAAGGACTCCACCACCCACATGATTTCTGGGGATGTTGGTGAGGATCATATCTTCATCACTCACGAGTTACTCGCTGAAGTAACGAGATGCCCTAGGGAAGGAGCTGGGCACTACAAAGACTGGATGAAGGATCAAGGGGAAGCCAATGTAAATTTGGTACTCTATGGGACTGCAAACCCTGGCAACATGGACTCCAAGTATCTGACCCCCAAGGCAAGGTTTTTACATGTTTTGCTTATAAACTGTGTAATGCCTAGGACTGGGTCTAGAAACCATGTCAATTTATTGGAAAAGTTTGCCATATTCCATCTTATCCAAAGAATAAAGATAGACATAACTGATCTAATCTTTATTCATATGGAGAAAGCTGTAAAGGGAAAAGATAAAGATTATCCCTTTGGAATGGTTATGACTAGGATCTTCAGGGCCTGTAAGTTGGACTTAAGAAGGGCTGTTTCTGCTGATCTCTGTACTGAGATTACCACAAAAACCCTGGCCCTAATGAAAATGAACCTGAATCCTACTCTGGATGGCAATGCTGAAGCCTCTGCTCAGATGGAAGCAACTGTTTCCATTCCTGGTGTTAAATCTGAAGTGGTTGAGGAACCAGCTGAAGAATTTACTGATCAGCTTCAAAGGAAGAAGAGGAAGATTACAAAAACCACTGCTGAAACTGTTGGGACAGAAGAGTCTACTTAGGTTGTTGAACCTGCTGCTGCTGAGGAAGCTACTGCCTCTGTACCTAAGATCACCAAGGTATTCAAGAGAAAGAGGACAGTACAAACTGAGGGGGAGTCTCAATCAGAAGAGACTGTGATCCCTAAGAAGAAGAGGACAACTGTTACAAAGAGGAAACTTGTCTTGCCTCCCTCTTCATCTCCATCACCATCACCCTCACCTCAGAAGGATTCAACCCCTCCACCTCAGGAAACATCACCTTCTATCACCACAGTTCCAACTCCACAACCTTCACCTCAAAGAATGCCTACACCACCACACAGATCACCTACACCACCTCCATCACCAAAAATTCCAACACCACCTCTATCACCAAGAATTCCCACTCCACATACTTCACCACAAATCCAAACTCCACCACATACATCACCTAACCAACACTCACCTGAACCTAACCCTACCACATCAGAACCTCACATGTCTGATACTCACTCACCTGCTCCACCCTCACCACAAATATCTCACCTTTCTGATATTCCTCAAACTGAGGATATCAATGACTTTGAGTACTTTGACAACCCTATTTCACCACCCTCACCACAATCGCCAATTCCTGACCATATCTCAAACCAATGCCAAGTGCCTCTGAGAATAGTCTTTCCAGACTTATCCTCTGAAACCAGACACAACCCTCTCCCCTTAGCCACTTTACCACCCTACAACTCATCCTCCAGAACCACACCCTTCTCTGTAACAGATGATCTCTGTCCCTCTTACCTTGATGGCAAGACTCTGGACATGATTGCTTCTCTGGAAGCTGAAAGGCAGGTTGTGAGGCTGGAAAGGTTGCAGAAGCCAATAGGAAAATGGCTATTTAATCCTCACATCTTCATGAAGCCCTCCACTGCCATAAAAGTGATGCCTGACTCAATGGTGTTGAAAGGGAAGCAGAAGACAATATCCCTGGCAGTAGAGCAGAAGTTTTCCCTTATCCAGAGAACTGATCAGAAGCTGAAATTCAAAGAGAAGATGTTCTCTAAGGGTGGCTGCAGTTCTGGGTTGACAGAAGAAGAGAAGGCAGACATTCCAATTAGAGGTAGCCAAGCCTATGCCCTCTACCCGTCTCACCCTCTATTTACTTTATCCCTCCCTTCTTCATGGTATTCCCTTTCTCTGTCATAAACTTTCCTGAACATGCTCCTTTTACTCACATAAATCTCATTAGGAGATCTTATGAGTTCCTTCTTTCTATCACAAATTCCCCTCTACATCATGACAGAATTCATGCCTTTCTAAGGGAATTCCACCCTAATAATGATTTTGAAACCACTCTGTCAACAAATGTATTTCTAGATCCTCACCCTGAGGATGATATTGTTGTTGAAGAGTTACCTCCTACCCCTCCTCCTTGTCCATCAGCTTCTGGAACTTCTCTGGCCACTACATATTCTTCTGCTCCAGTTGTTGCATTTGATCCTGCTGCACATCAGAGACTGGATGAAATGGCTGCAAGTTTGCAGACTGTCATTCAAAGACAGGATGAAGCAATTGCTCAACAGACTGCATTTCAAGCTCAGATGTTGGCTCAGCAGCAAGCAATGCAGCAGATGATGGAAGCTTTCTTCAAAAGCCAAGGAGGCCCTAGCTCTTAGTGCTTAGAAATTTTTTTTGAGTCATGCAATGTACTAAGTCAGTGATGTCTATCACTTGTAATCTTTCATGACTTTGATTAAATGCAATGAGCTTTTCTTTTGGCAATTTATCTTCTCTGTTTATTTTTTTTTTTTCTGTTTGATTGATGCCAAAAGGGGGAGGAAATATAATTAAGCCTTCATGATTTTATATTTCTTATTGTATGTTATTCTTTCTAATATGTATGTTATTCTTTCTAATATCATGATGACCTCATATTTGTCCTTACTTAGTGCATAAACTAAGGGGGAGCCTAACATACTATGATCATTTATATCTGTTTCGAAATTTCTTCTGTTTCTTTTTGATGTTCAATAAAATCAGAAAAGATATTTGTCATCATCAAAAAGGGGGAGAATGTTGAGACCTTATAAGTCTAAAACACATTCAAAGTGTAAATCCTCTATGTTTTGATGATTCCAAATAGTTCAAGTATGGTAATATTGAACCAAATGAAATTACTGATATATTTGATAAGTGTGCAGGAAAATAGACTTGAAGTCACTCGTCTAAATTTCACCCGTCTACTTTTTAGTAGAAGCTCAGCAGTGACTCGTCTAAGTTTCACTCGTCTAAAAAATGAGTCAAAGAAAGTCAACGCTCAAGAAAGACTAAGCTCAGTTGATGACGTGGCAAGAAGCATGCGTCTAAGTTTGGCTCAGCTGACCACCCGTCTAACTTAGGGTCAAGCTTTCACCCGTCTAAGTTTTTGGATGACTTACACCTGTCTAAGTTTCTGAACAAGCTTTCACCCGTCTAAGTTTTTGGATGACTTTCACCCGTCTAAAAATTCTCATTACTGACACCAAGTCAGTATGTCAGAAATCAAGTCCAAGTCACCATATTCAAAATTATAGGCCATCCTTATGGACCTCGAAGACCTCTGGACAATAGCTCAAAGGACAAAGAATAAAAGAACGTTGTTTCAAGGTTTTAAGGAATAAACACGCTATCTCTGCACCACTGCAGTAACCTTTTGCCTATTCCAGTACAAAGTAAAAGTACTTTATGGAAAAGTAAACTGATGTTGCACTGAAAGAGGAAAGCTCTCTGCAACAAGTACAAGAAGCCTGCTGCCATATACTCTGAAAAGAACAGCTACTCAGTTTAAAGTGTACTCTTGGACACTCTTGACAATGTCCAATGTTTTCAAGCATTTAATGAATACTCAGAACGACTCTTTGGCATTAAATGGTGTCTCAGAAAGCTCAAGTCAGATGAACACACTTTCTGAAGCTGTGTCAAACGGATCTCTTGATTGAAGCCTTTAAATAGATCAAACAATGAAGATGAAGATAAGAAGTTGAATATCAAAAGAACTCTGCACAGAAGCATTTACTCTCTTCATTAACTTCTTCATTCCTTCATTGAATACATACTCAATCATTAGATATAAATTCGCAGTCTTTCATACTTCATATTTATTCCACTCTCTGAGTGTGATCTGAAAGACTTGCAAGTTGTATTAACTATACAAACCTTCTATCTCTTACTGTTTTTGAGCCTGAAGAGGCTAGGTGAGAAAAGAATACTTGTTTGAGTGTTGAGCCTGAAGAGGCTAGGTGTGCAAAGAATACTTGTACTGTAATTTACTCAGTTATAGTGGAAACTTGGTGCTGCCAAGAAACTGGACGTAGCCCTGTGGATTTTGGGGTGAACCAGTATAAATCTCTTGAGTGATATTTCTTCTCCCTTATCTTTTAATTTGTTTGAGTATTGTTTCAGTCTTAGCTTTTTAACTTGGGGAGTTAATACTGTGGTTATCAAACTATTTTTAACCTTCTTGATTTGTGTGTGCTATTCTGTTTTAATATTAGACGTTTCACTCATCTAATCCTCTCTTAATCAAACCTTCTTGCTGTGCCTGCGAAAATCTTTTTAAGTAACCCGAAAAAGTTGGTAAACACAATTCAACCCCCCCTTCTTGTGTTCACTTTGGTTATTTCAGTTTCCAAGTTCATTTCTAAGCACACCTCTTATCCCAGCTGGTCCTGGCTTCCCTTTAGAAGATCCATCCACATTCCATTTTAACTTAGAAGGTGGTGGTGGATTCCATGTAATCAACGGTCTTTGTGTTTTACTATGTCTCCACAATCGCACACCATCCAAGTTACTAGCTACATCCCCAGGACTGAATGGGCTGTTTTTGCTCCATCCTTTCATCCAATAGCCCAGCCTCAATTTAATAAGGAATATCAAATAATTCCAGTCAGTTTTAGCTTTCTCAAAAACCACTTGGTTCCTTTGAAACCATATAGACCAGATTACTACAAAGAACAAGGAGATCCATAGTTTCCCTTGAAAATCTCCTTTAACAGCTTCTATCCACCATTCCATCCATTGTGCAGGTGTTTGAGTCAAAGGCATTTCGATACACCATCATCTTAAGCAATCAGTCCATATGTTCCAAATATGCTTACAATGTAGAAACACATGATCCACTATGAGTGTGTTTGGGAAAGCTGGAAAAAAAAAGATTATGCTGATAATCAATTTTTGTATAATCGATTATTGTGATAATCGATTATAATCAGAATCTATTTTTGTTTGGGACTGTTTGCTGAAAAGCGATTTTAAGATAATCTATTTCGTTTGGATGGTGTAAAAAAAATCACTTTTATATAATAAATTACGAAAAAGGGTATGAAGTTATTTATATAATTTAATAATATTTGATGAATTTCATTATTTTTTATTTAAAAAAATATTAATTTTCTAAATGTATATTTTTTTATTTCAAAGTCTTATAAATTTAAATTAAAAAATATATATATAGACATCACAGTGTGTTATATAATAAGAAGTGCAGTATTCTTCCTATTGACACAGATACTTTGCACAATCAATTGCACCATCAATGAGTGCAAATGCAGTGACGAGAGTCCCAGGGCCAGGGGTAAGACCGGAAGAATCGTTTGAAGATGTAAAATAATCAGAAGCAAATAATCTACCAGTCTTCATTATGAGATGGTTGAAAACAGCTTCTTTTCCCAAAGAAACAGCTTTTTCAAAATTTAAGTTAAAGCCCAAACACAAAAGATTTTATATGAAGCAGCTTTTATATGCAAAAACAGCTGAAATAACAAAATTTAATCCTTCCCAAACACACACTATCTCTTCTTTACTATAATAGAATGGACACATAGCTTCATCTTCTTGGAGTAAATTTAGTCTTCTTAGTCTACTTTTGGTGTTCAATTTTTGTTGAATAACCAACTAGACTAATAATTCTGCTTTTGGTGGGGCTAGGCCATACTATACACTCCTTATATTATTCAATATAGGGTATTGATCCCAAATAGCTTAGGAAAAAGACTTAACAGTACAATTTCCCTTTGTATCATATTTCCACCAAGGTGAGTCTTGTTCATTTAGTGCTAGATTTGCCTCACTCAAGGTCTTCTTCATTTCCTCAAGCATTTGTTCTTCCCATTGGAATAACTCCCTTCACCATGAGAGGCTCCATTGCCATTGGATCCCATCCCAAAAAACCCATATTAGATATGAAGTCATCTCTTTGAAGAGAGATTAGGAAGGCGAGGAAACTTATCCTTTAGAGATGAATCTCCTATCCCTTTATCCTTCCAAAATTTAGTATTGCCACCGTTTCCTGTTTTCATCCAGCAACCTCTTTGGATTGCTATCTTATATTTTTCACCCCAGCTTTCTATTGACATGATTGAACTCCAAATTCCACCATTACTTCTATTGTTCTGGATATTCAAGAGGGAAGCATCCTGGTTTAGATTATGAATAGAACATATTGTTTTTTTCCATAGAGGGCTGCCCTCTTTAGAAAACCTCCACCACCACTTAAAGAGAAGAGCTACATTCTTTATTATTAGGTTGTCTACACCTAAGCCACCTTTACATTTTGGTTTCTGGGTGTCTTTCCATTATATAAGAGGCAATCCCTTATTGTTTTCATGACCTATCTAGAAAAAATTCCTTTGCACCTTTATTATCTGCTTCACCACTTTCTTAGGCATCTTAAATAGACTCATGTAGTAGAGTGGTAGGCTAGTAAGGACTGATTTTATCAGGACCAGCCTTCCAGCTCTTGATAACACCTTTGATTTCCAAGTGGCAAGTTTCTTTTGCACTTTATTAATTACTGGATTCCATACAGACACATTTTTGGGATTTGCACCTAATGGGATATCCAGATAAGTGATAGGCAGATTCACCAATTAGCACCCCAATTTTTCTGCCACAAGTTCTCCCTATGCTCTTCATTTGCCTAAGGCTATAAGACCTGACTTTGCAAAGTTGATCTTAAGCCCTAATAGTATTTGGAAGCAATCCAGCATCCTTTTTATATTTGTTAGAATTCTCCTCTTTGCTGGGCAAAAGATTAGAGTATCATCGGCAAATTGCAGATGCGAGATACCAACAGCTCTTCTGCCAACTTTGACATCTTCTATAGTATTCTCTTCAACTGCGTTGTGCATCATTTTGTTAAAGGCCTCAGTTGTTAGGACAAAAAGAAAATGGAGAGGGGGTCCCCTTGCCTGAGGCCTCTCTCCATTTTAAAAAGGGCATTAGGGGAGCCATTGATTATAATGGAGATAGAAGCTGCGGATAAGCATTGTCCAATCCACCTTCTCCATGTTTCCCCAAAACCCATTACCCCCATAATATGATCCAAAAAACTCCAACTGATAGTATCATAGGCTTTCTGAAAGTCTAGTTTCAAGAGGACTAATTCTTTTTTGTTCTTTTTTGCCCATAGCACTATCTCATTTGCATATGAGAGTATCGTAAAAATAATAAAATAATATTTGACAAAATATAAATTATTAATACATTAAAATCTTAAAATAATTTTTTATATAATGATAAGAAAATATATTAAATATTTGTTCATCATACACTTTTTAAAATGATGATATATTGATAAGAAAATAATTAATAAAATATATTAAATATTTGTTCATCAGAGTATCAGACACTTGTTAAAATCATGCAATGTCATCAACCAACAAATGAATTGCAGTGGGAGAAACTACCCGAGAATCACGTTCAGTTGTAGGCCACTGTCCCATTCGCGATTTCGCAGTGTCCCTCGATCCAGTGTTATAAAACTCGGACCGGACCGGCCGGTTCGACCGGTTAGCCCGGGAGCCGGTCACCAGGCCGGTCAGGTTAGGATGTTGAACCGTTTAGCACATCGACCCGGATTGACCCGGTTGACCCGGCCGGGTTTTTGTGAAACTCTGTTGACCCGGAAAAAAACCGGTTGACCCATTTTTTTTTTATGAATTATATTTATATTATAATGATACAATGATATATTGATTTCTGATACTGATAATATTCAAGTAATATATTGATAATTATTTGAACTGACATAATACTGATACTATACTATACTCAATATTACTCTCCATAATATTGAATTGTTTTTTAGTCAGATATGTCTTCTACTGAATCTGAACCACAATCTGAACTACTGAACATGATAAATTATGTTTGGCCTATGTATGAATATTTTTTAAAAAAATTAATGTATATCAAGTCAACTCCTGCCAAATATTATATATATACATAAGTCAATCATAAGAATTTATATATTTAATATATACCGGTTCATCTGGTTTAACCAGTGACCTTGATTGGTATTTGTTTAATTAGATACTTTTTTTATTGGTAATGATTTTAAATTTGGAGTATGGATATGTTGAACTATGCTATCATATATATGAATATTTTAGAATTTTTTAATATATACCGGTTTAAACCGAGTCAACTAGTGACCCCCGGTTGAACCCGATTGAACCAGTGACCCATTAACCCAGTGCCCTGACCGAGTCGATCACCGCTTCGGTTTTAATAACATTGCCTCGATCCCATATGAGGACTCCATGACCGTCAATTTTAATTAATAAAAACAAAAATGTATCATCTCTGGTGAATTTATCTCCACCATCATTCAATTATCTTCAGCTAATTGTGAATATATATATATATATATATATATTATATATAATATGAATGGAAAAAGGGAGGAGAAAAAGGATGATAGTCCATCAAAATCCTTCGAAACTTTGTCCTAATTCATTTTTTTTAGTTTGCTAAATTAAACGTTTTGATTCTTTTGTTAAAAAATAAACTCTCATAATTTATATGTGGTTGGTCTGAGTGGTAAGGGTCTCAGATACCTTAAACAAGTGATCAATAGTTCGAATCTTGTCTCTTATATATGAAGAAAACCTGATTGGGAGGGGAGAACCCACCTTAGGTGTCAAAGAAATTCTCAATGAAGATTAATCAATATTAACAATGATGAATACTTCATACTTATATTATGATTAAAAAAAAAAAATCCCCAAACATTTGGGTTGGGGTTATCCTCCATTTCCATCTCTCTTTTCATCCCATCCTCTTCAAACCCTTCTCCTTTTTTTTTCCTCCTAATTCCCCCATCACATCACGTCACTTGATAAATCAATAAATCATAGAGATCCATTCCCACTTTCCACTCTAAAAAAAAGTCCTAATAGGGCCACTAATGCATGAGGTCCCACCATAAGGTCACATTATGCCTTTTAGTTTGTATTTCCCTTTCGTTGGTAACATCAGAAAACAAAACAAGAGATTCTTGTGTCCGTGTGGTTGGCAAAGATCAATATAATGGCCCTCTGAAAATCAATGTTTCCAGAACTGGACCGGTCATTGAACCGGTGAAGGCACCGGTTCAAGGGTCAATGGTCCAACCGAGGTTGAACCATGGTTGGACCGGTTGTAATTAAATATATATTTTTTATTTTATATAGTATAATTATTAAAAATTAAATTTTATGGTACGAATAACCATATATATTATTTTTTTCAACACAATACTACAGCACTGCTCTGGTGCAGTGCTAAAGATCTGTCCCTTATTGCATGAGGTCGTGGGTTCGACACCCAACCTCTGCAATTTTCTTTAAAATGCGATTTTTTCAAAAAAAAAAAAAAGGAAAATCGGGAAACCAAAAACCGGCCGGTTTTCACCGATTTTGACCGGTTCAGGTTCGGTTCAGCATCGGTTCTTGGCAGGACGGTTCTTACCCTGTTCCGAACCGGACAGGGGTCCGATTCCCCGTCGAACCGGTCGGTCCGGTCCGGTTTTAATAACTATGCTGGAAATATAGCTTTGCTTGCTGAACGAAGATGTTTGGGAAAGATAGATATTTCCCATTTCAGCTATTTTTATGCCAAAAAGCTGCTTTATATATAATCTATTGTGTTTGAAAATTAACTTAAATTTTCAAAAAAAAAAAGAGAGAATTTTTTTGAAAAAAAAATGTTTTCATTCCATCTCATATGAAGGACTGCCGGATTGTTTATCATCCGATTGTTTTTGCATCTCAAATTTTTCTTCCCGTATTGCCCCAACGACTTGTCACTGTACCCTATAGCAAAGGCTTTTGTCAGTTTGTGCCCAAAACAACCAGACGGAACAATACCACAAAGTGAAAACGATTATATATTAAAGGTTAAAGTAATCTTTTGGTCTTTATACGTGACACTGATTTTCAATTTGATCCTTATACGTAAAAAGTTATCAATTTAGTCCCTATACGTGATACTGATTTTCAATTTGGTCCCTATACGTGACACTGATTTTCAATTTGGTCTCTATACGTGACACTGGTTTTCAATTTGGTCCTCCCCGCTAATTGATCCCTATATAAGAGTGACCAAATTGCAAATTATTATCACATGCAGGGATCAAATTGAAAATAATTATCACATGTAGGGATCAATTTCAATTTTTTTTTTGTTGAATTGGTCCCTACATGTGACAATAATTTGTAATTTGGTCATCTTATATCGGGACCAATTAGCGGTGAGGACCAAATTGAAAACCAATGTCACGTATAGGGACCAAATTGAAAACCAGTGTCACATATAGGGACCAAATTGATAACTTTTTACGTATAAGGACCAAATTGAAAATCAGTGTCACATATAGGGACCAAAATATTACTTTAACCTATATTAAATAACGTGGATAACTTTTTTTCAATGAAAGATACTTTTTTTTTTTTAGAAAATGAAAGATAAATTTTTTAAACATGTATATCTTATATTTATTTAATTTAGGAACTTCTTTTTTTTTTTATTGATTTAACTTTTGTTAAAAAAATTCTGATGTTAAAAATCAAATATTTTAAAAAAATTCTAATGTTAAAAAAACAAATATTATTCATTTTTCCACCAAATACTATAAACATATAGATTCATATCATTTTTCGTAATTTACTATGTAAAAATGATTTTTTTTGCACCACCCAAACGAAATAGATTATTTTAAAATCGTTTTCAGCAAACATACTCAAACAAAAACAGATTTTGATTATAATCGATTATCACAATAATCAATTATACAAAAATCGATTATCAGCATAATCTTTTTTTTTTCCAACTTTCCCAAACACACTGATAATCTAGATTCCATTGACGTGACATCATCAATTTTTGAATAATCTATTTCAAGAAAACATACCCAAATAAAAACAGATTCTGATTATAATCGATTATCACAATAATCGATTATTTGAAAACAGATTATCAGCATAATCTTTTTTTTCCAGCTTTCCCAAACACACTCTATAGTCCTCCAAAAGAGATGGATGAAAACATGTTAAGCAGTTTTTTTTTTCCCAAAGAAAAAGCTTTTTCAAAATTTTAGCTAAATACCCAAACACAATGATTTTGTAGGAAACAGCTTTTTCAAGTAAAAAAACAGCTGAAATGAAAAAAAACTATCATTCCCAAACAAGCTCATAGTAGTGTTTGGATTAGATATGAAAAATAGATTATTTCATGATTATAATATAATCAATTTTGTATTTAGACGTGTTTGCTAAAAAGTGAATTTAAAATAATCCTTGCTTACTATTCTAAAATGATTTTAAAATAATATATTTTATTTGATTCGTATAATATAATTAATTTTATTTGGTATAATTAATTTTACAAGTTCAAAACCTTTGTGATTTTTTTTTTAAGAAGTTGAAAGTATTATTGATTTCAAAATAATCTAACTAATTTTTAAATAAGTTTGAAACTTCTCTCATAAAAGTAGTTTTTTTTAAAAAAAATTTGATTAGATTTGTCTAAGATATCACATTAAACATAAAACAATAATTTTCCATAAATATAAGTTATTTTTGAGGGGAAAAATCTTTCCCACACATCCTATGTCCCACCACATCATTTCATGACTTGAAACTGAAACCATCTTTAATTTGTACTATACGTTGTTAACAAAAGCTGGAGTGAAACTAAAAGAAAATTTGGGAAATACACAATGGGTGTGGCTGCAGTTGTTGAAAATAATCTGAGTTCAAATCTCACAGAATACATTATTGGAGATAAACAAAGAATCTTAACTGTGACTAAGCACCCGAATGAAGATTAATCCTATAGCGGATTGATAAGCCTCTGGCTCATCTAGTTTTATAGCTAGTGAGGCCACGGTTATTGTGCTGATTGTTCGAGTTTAATCTCGTTTTAGCCCAAATTTCGCTTTAATTGTCCTTAAGCAATGTTTTGAGCCTTTTAAGTAGTTTTTAGTAATTTATGCTATGTTTGAGTTAAATAAAACATTTGATGCTATTTTATATTTTTCAGGTTAAAAGTGAAGCTCGAGGAAGCTAGGAAAAATGAAGAAAACAAACAAAAAGGCAAAATTGGCCATTGATCTCGCGAGAACGTGTTCGCCTCGCGAGACAGAAGCAGGGAATTGAAGATCATTCTGTCTCGCCTCGCGAGACCTGTCTCGCCTCGCGAAAGATCCAAATTTGAATGCGCGCCAACTTAAGATTCGCCTCGCGAATCCATGTTCGCCTCGCGAGCGCGCGCAGATCCCAAACTTTATAAATAGCTTGTTTTAGGTCAATTGGAGGAGTTTTTGATAGAGATTGTAATCCTAGTTTTCTTAAGGGCTGTGTAGTGAGTTTTAGTTTAGTTTCATAGAGGATGAATGTTTTTTACACTTTGTTCGTTGTTATCATCGCTATGAGGAACTAATCCTTATTTTCTAAGGGAACGATGAAGCCACCATTGATGGCATAGTGATTCCAAGTAATATTTTCTTATACCCTTGTCTCTTTTCTTGTTTCTTAATTCTGATTTGTTTGTGTTAATCATATGCGCACATGGTTAATTAGTCTAGTGCGTTGAGGCTGGCAGGCAATTCGTACTTAGGACTTAAATTAAGAACATCGCTTGAATATTGCTAGGCATAGAATAGGAAAACGGTGCAATTGCTATAGGGAACCAAGAACGTAATAAATCTAATCGTAGGTTGAATAGATTGGCAAATTGACAACTTACAATTTGAGATATTTCCTTTTGAAAATCGGCAGTGACATTAGGATAATTGAGGGTTCTTGATTGACAATGAAATTAAATTGAGCATAGGGATAAGGAGATAAACACTTGGGTAACTTGCTTGATAGGGTAGGTGGATTCGTGACCTTAGAAGCCTTAATCTAAACCAAATCTCATCATAATCTTTTAGGATTTTTAATTACTTGTTTTGATTTGATTTTGATTTGATTTTCTCTCTCTTCATAAAGATTTCCCTTTTACTTGGTCAAACGATTTGAATTTCTTAAATTGGTTAAATTGATCTTCCAATCCTTGTGTTCGACCTCGGTTTTTACTTACCGTGTTTTTATTACTTGCAACGAAACGGTACACTTGCCGGATCGTCAACACGGATCCAAATGATCTAAGCTTGTGGGATACTCTTTATACCCACTGAGAAGCCAAATGCCCTAATTACGATGGGTTCCTACCAAAAAAAGAAAAAAGAAAAATTGGGTAACAAAATAGTATAAGGATTTCTCATTAACAATGTCTTAAGGAATTTCAGAGGATCGGCTTAAGGAATTGACAATGATCAGCTTATGAGTTACAGTTAATTTGTTTACAGCTTGATTTAAGTTCACTACAGTAAATTTTATTTTCATTGGCAATTACTTAGTGACAATAAATTAACTATCATTATTTTATCATCTAACTTAAAAATTTTGTGGCAAATGAATATTAGTCATTAAAAACTTAATAATGACAATTGTTGAAAATTGCCAGATAAAGAATTTACCTGCCGAGACGCTATCCAATTTCATTCCCCGACCTAGCTACTCACTACCTCACTACTGTTTCAAAATCATCACTTGCGATTTGTTCGAAATGTAGATTCAAAATAATTCAATCTTCTTCAACCTTTGCCATCAGATTCAAATAGCATTACTAGGTACAGATTCAAAAGCTTGGGTACAGATTGCAAGATCGTTACTACAAATTTCCTCTTCTTTGCATATCAGGTCGCTTATTTTCTCTCCCTACTTCCTTCATTTCTCGACATTATCTCTCTTTGCGATTTCTTTGCAGTGTCGTTGAAGGATCATTGACGTTGAAGGTTCAATTGCTGGAACACACATATTTTACCACTGGTTATTGAGTCCATTTCTTTTTCTAATTCTGGCATGATTTTTTGTCTACAGTTGTAAGGATTCACCGCTGCAATTTGAACTTTTTTCTTTCGGATAAGTTTTCCAAACATTATTGTGCTGAATTTCTATGTGTTTGTTCAGTGCTAAATGTATAACTATTGTTCCCTATTTATTTTTTGTGTTCTGGACCTATTGGTGGAATATGAGCATTGCATTTTGCTTTGAATTGTTGGGCGATGCTTTCTAATTGGAGCAGACCTAATTTTTTGTGGAAGTTTTGTGGAGTTTAGAAATTGGAAGTGCAGGATAGTTAAAGAAAATGGAACCACTCTGTACAAAAGTTTTGTGGCATTTGCAGTCACAAAAACCACATACAATCACAAAGCAAAGAGAACGATGGACAAAAGAGTAACATAATAGGTTTCTAGAAGCTTTAAAGCTTAATGGAGGAGTATGGCAACACATAGAAGGCAACAATTTGTTCATCATTAGTACTTGAATCTTTTGTTCATTTCTTCAAATGGAATTGATTTGGGATTCCTAATAGTGGTATCCAGACTCATACTTTAGAAATACCCCAGTTCATCCTACTTATTGACATGTGTCAGGCACATAATTTAGTTTACTCCTAGATTCATTGGTCCTTACCAAATTTTGAAAAGAGTCGGCGAAGTCGCCTACCAAATAGCCTTACCACCGTTCTTGTCCAATCTTCACAGTGTCTTTCATGTGTCTCAACTCAGAAAGTATATTCATGACCCTAGTCACGTGATAGTCCCCGATACCATACAGTTAAAAGAGAACTTGACTTTTGAGGATAGGAGGGTGAAGCAGCTAAGAGGCAAGGAGGTTCCTTTGGTCAAAGTCATTTGGAGTGGGTCTACTGAGGAGAGTGCTACGTGGGAGTTGGAAAGCAAGATGATGGAGTCGTATCCGCACCTTTTCGATCGAGGTGAGTAGAAATTTCAAGGACAAAATTTTTATAAGGGGTGTGGAATTGTAATACCCCGCTTTTCGTTAAGTGCTTTTTGTATGCCTTGTTTGTTAGGAAGGTTTAGAGTTGGGCTAAGTCGGGTTTTGTTGGAAAATCCCTTCCTGAGGCGTGAGCACGCCCCGTGCTCAAGGCTATGTCTTGTGGCAGTTTGGATCACAAGCACGGCCATGCTTAATAGGAAGCACGACCGTTCAAGTGATTGGCGAGCACGCCCGTGCTTGATGGGAAGCATAGCCGTACAAGGGATTGGTAAGCACGCCCATGCTTAGTAAGATGCACGGCCGTGCATAGGTCTGCAGCCTATAAAAATGGCACAGAAATCGAGGGTTCGCGTTTTAACCCTATTTTGGCATAGCAGCCACTAGAGGTGTTCGCGGATTGGATTGGATCGGTTTTGAGTCAAAAAGTCATCCGATCCAATGATAAAAACAACGTGTGGTTTGGATTGGATCGGTTTGCTTCTTTCAAAAAATCTGATTCGATCCAATCAATCAAATGCGATTTGGATTGGATTGGATAATTCGGTTTTTATCAATACATATTGACGTAGTTATATCACATCAAAGAACATCCAATCTTTTGGTTTGATTTGGATTTAATTGAGTATTTAAAAAGTCATATGCATTTGTTACTTATTTAGAATAAAAATTAATTTTAAAATATTACATTGACAATTTCTAATAAGTTTTTTAATGGGATATTCATGAATTTAATTGATATGCACTCTCATGTGTAAAGATATTTTACACTATCAATTAATCATAAATTGTTAAATCATTATAAATTTTTAATTCTTGTTCTAAATATATTAAAAATCACTCATAACATTATTTATAATTGGTTAACATTGTAAAAGTTTTTACACATACCTTACATTTACGTACCAATTAAACTCATGTAACATAAGGACTACTTGATAACTTATAAAAATATAAAGACTAATAATTACTTTTATAATATAAAGATCAAATTATTTTCATTGAACTAAATAATTTCGGTTCGGTTTGGATTGGATCGATTTTACATATAGGATCCGAAATCCAACCTAATCTAATAAAAAATTTCGGTTTATTTCGATTTGCAGTTTTTTCGGTTTTCGGTTTTTTCGGTTGTCGGTTTTTCGGTTCGGTTGCGGTTGGCATTAGATTGGATCGGTTGATGAACACCCCTAGCAGCCACCCTAGTGTGACTACACCTCTGTTTTTTCCTATTTTCTCTAAACCCATTGTATTGTTGGAGCTTTGGAGACTCTTGGGAACGTCTAAGTTCATCGGTGTTGGTCCTTTTAGGTAACAGTTCCTCTCCTTAGTGTTTCCTTTTCTATTATTTTAAATTTGGGAACTAATTGGTTAACCCTTTCTGTTTGACCAAGGCTTGAAAAGATAACTGAGCCGCTCGAGGAACACGTGGTTTACCGGTTGTGTTGTCATTATCAGTTTCTTTATATCAGGTATGGGAGAAGAATAGTGTATACACTAGGCTAGGGGGTAGCGTAAGATGAGGGGTCCCCATAGCCCCGTTGTTGGTATCTGTTTTCAATGCTATGATTTTATTGATCTTATGCTATTTGTATTAGTTGCTACTAGTATTGCTGACTGTTATGAGTATGTCATGCTTTATTTGATTGTATGTCCAATTGGCTGAATTGCTATGTTGAATGTCATTAGTTTATTAATAATGATATGATGAGAATGTTGTTGGCTGTTTGATGATTGTTATTGGCTGGATGATGAACTGGTTGATGTTGTTATGTTGAACCATTTAATAAAACACTAAATGATTAACTAGGATTCTTAATGGACATAACGTTTAAGGGATTAATTTCCCAATGCTCAATAAAACATGAACTGTTAGTGTGATGTGAGGTTGAATGCATGTTGGATTAGTTAAAGACCCTAGGATCTGATTTGAGAGTGTTAAGGAGTTTTGGCTCCAAGAACATAATTGAATCTACCCAGAACAGTACGACCCGCTTCAGGAGCACGACCGTGCTCCCAGTTGAATTCTGGAAGGCGGCCGCGAATGGAGCACGGTCGTGCAGAACAGTGAGCACGACCATGCTCCACTTTAGTGGTAGCACGACCGTGCTCCCCCTACTGGTCATAATCGTGAATTAAAGGTTGATAAGGGGTATTCCACCCCAATTGTCCCCAATAACATGATAAGACACCAATCGAATAAGAAAATATAGATAAATTAATTAAAGAATAATTAAGACGAACTAAGATTACTAAGCTGGTTAAGTTGGTGCTCGTTGGGTTACCGCACGTTGATACACTTTGGTGCTTTTGGCCAAAGTTCCCTCGATGCTTTTTGGTCGAGGTGTTAATGAGTTGAACCTTGGTACTTTTTGGCCAAGGCGTTGATGTTGATGATGGTGATAAGTCTTGGGTGCTTATTAGCTCAAGCAAAGGAGGTGGTTGTCTTGTGTGTTGCTTGCTCATGCATTCAGACGTTGAAGTTGATTAGTGGGGGATGTTCAATATAGGGGAGGTCGTCCAGGTTATGATGATCTGGCCTAAGTCTCGGGTGGTTCACCCAAGGTTTGGTGAACCGTGCGCCCCCGAGGCGGCGTATCTAATTATGATATGTCGGCTATCCAAGGGGTTCACCCATGGTTTGGTGAACTGCCAGCGTTGGTTCTTTTATGGCTAATGTGGATATGTAACTCCGAAGTCGACTTCCTGAGATAGTTTGGATCCACATGCATAACGGAGTAGCGGAGTAGTGTTGCACCGCATAGCATATGTTGGTTGAGATAGCATGTTGTTATGTTATATATGTATGTTGATGTTATATGTTGTATTGCCATGCCATGTTATGATGTATGTTCATCTTGCTTAACTACTTCCATGCCGATGTGTTTACATGGTTTCGTACTCCCCGTTTTGTGTTTCTGTTGTGGCATGTAACTCTTTATGCAGAGGACGGTGAGCAGCCAGTGGAGGAGTGACTCTGAGGAGCCGCGACTCTAGTAGGATGTTCAGTTGTTATAGTTGTTAGTTGTTTCCAGTTTTGTTGTATTCTGAAGATTTTATTTCGGAACGGTTATACCAGCTCTGTATGTGACATCGGGGTTGGGTTATGTTTATTCGTTATTTATGTTTATGTTTTGTTTTATTTTAAAACTATGTTTCTTTCCGCGTTAAGTGTTACAATGTGGTACATTTTATCCAAGTTTTTATTTTATCAAATAAATGCATGTTTTTATATTACCTTTTTTAAGTAAATGTTTTATATTAATATGCTAGGTAGAAGGATGTCACAATGGTCACAATGAAGCAAATTGTGGTTGAGCCAAATCAGAGAGTGAAGTAGTTAAAGTGTAACTTACCTTCACAAAATATGAACAAAAAGATTCCTTTTACAAGTTACTGAAATTCTGGTAGGAAGATAGCTTAGTTTTGTGAGACATTTATATCGTAGAAGATTTAGATACCATAGGAAAAAGTAACAAGAAGTCATACCCAGACCTAGAAAAATGGATTGACAGAGCATGGGTACACAAGTTAAGGTTTTAGAATTTAAACGTGAAAAATAACAAAGTAAAATCAACTAAACAAGTTTTTACCAATAAAAAATCAACTAAACAAGGAGTAAGAGATCCTGAAATTAGGGTTCTATAGCAGACAGGGTTAGGCTGATTTTTGAACTATTATGAGTTCTTAATTTAATTGATCGACCTAAAGAAAGAATATATTTATCTCCGGCTAGAAATGTTTTGTATAATAGATACAGGAATGATTTGGTATCCAATGGTGAACACATTTCACTGTCAATGAACAAACTCAAGATTCTGTTTATACGTCTTATCACATCAGGTTTGATAAATACATGAACACTAGCTATGTACGGCACATGGAAATATTGAGTCAAACATTTACTGTGATTTGTCGATATTGGAATTAATATTAATATTACTAATTATAACTGAAACACGAGCTTGACCATTTGTTCACGACAGTTCCCTGTATTTGGTGTCTATCACTTGTATAATATTAATTGGTAGTAGAATTAAAATATAAACATGAAAAACAATTAAGTAAAATTTTATATATAATATATATATATATATATATATATATATATAGTAATAATATTAAATTATTCTCATCCTTTGAATCTCACATATGAATAATTAAGATTAGAATGTAAATTTTTTTAAGTGAACATATGACCATTAATTGAATTTTAATCTTGATAATCCATATATAATTTATTAATCCAAATTTGCTTCCACACTCTGATAAAAATACATCCCTCACTAAATCCGTTGGTAATATTAATTATTTCTTTTCGTGTATAAAACCATGTGCTTTACACATGAAGGTGTTGAAACAAGTAGCCAAATTGATTTAATAACCCAGCATATATACTATAGCCATAACTTTATTGACTCTATGACACAATCCAATAAATATTTCCAACCTTAAATCCTTCCCCTTTTCCCTTGTCTTCCTCTTCTATAATTCTTGATCTTTCTTTTCCTTCCCTTGGTTCATCAGAGAAGCCAGAAGAGGAGAATAGTAATAATGATCGTTGACAACTGCATGTGGTGAAGTGATCATGTCAATTTCAAGAACTCAAATGGGGTGGTGTCTACTGATATTATTATGTAGCTCAGTTTTAAAGCATGAAGTATTGGGTGCTCGATATGTAGAAGAAATGGAACATGTACTCAAGTCTCCCCAGTGTGGAGGAAAGGCTTTGGTAATGAAACAGATCATGGAGGCTCTTTTACCACAGTGAATAGGGAATGTGCCCGGGAACATTTAAAGGACGACTATTGATCGAGCTTCGCTTATCCATTAATAGATAATATACTGATAAGGGATCAATATTGACCGAGTCTCACTTATAACAAATTTAAGATAAGATAGAAGATAAAATATAACTATTCGAGATCTCCGCATAACAGACTTATTAGATAACAAAGCCTATCAACAATAAAGATAAAAGGGCTTATAAAGGATAATGGATTCAATTACAAATAACACTATAAATAGTTAAATACAATGTCTCCCCAATGAGGGAGGACACCTAATATTTTATGAAGAACTACGTTAGTTTTGATTCCCACTCGGGATACGTAGGAGCAGGACATCATCCTGTCAAGCTATATTCTAAAACACCTTTAGTATTCATTCTTAGAAATATAGGTCACACCCTGTTTCGACTAGATTATGGCAAATACGGATTTTGGAAGAACATTTGGTGTCTACCGTGGGGCCGAGGTAAACTTTCCCCGGCCACAATTCACAATCATCCACCGCTCATATCGTCGATCATAAAGAAGCAGGACTGTTATTCGAACAACCGAAATACGGGACAACTTTGACAACTTGTTACTGTAGCGCCACTACGGCGCTACTGTAGCACCTTTTTTTCTTTTTTTCTTTTTTTCTTTTTTCCAAATTTTGACTTTTTTTTAAAAAAAATAAATTTTTATTTTCTCAAAAAACCAAACCGAATTCACCAGATATTTGTACCTGATTAACCAGATATTTGCACATACTTAACCAAAAAATTTTATTTCTAAAAAAAAAACCCATTAACCAGATAACGAACCGAATTCACCATATATTTGTACCTGATTAACCAGATATTTGCACATACTTAACCAAAAATTTTATTTCTCAAAAAAACCCATTCACCAGATAATGAGCCGAATTCACCAGATATTTATACCTGATTAACCAGATATTTGCACATACTTAACCAAAAATTCTATTTCTAAAAAAAAAATCAATTAACCAGATAATGAACTGAATTCACCAGATATTTGTACCTGATTAACCAGATATTTGCACATACTTAACCAAAAATTCTATTTCTAAAAAAACGAAATGTTTAAAAAAAGAACAAATTACTTTTTTTTATAAAAAAATATTTTTTAAAAAAAAGTCAACATTTTTTATAATAAAAAAAAAGATAACGTTACAGTGGACCAACATACTGTTGTCACCATATCTTGTTTGTCTAAAAAACATTTCTGTAAAGAAGTGCGAGCATTTGATTCTCGGTTGTGTAAAGCAAATCAGGGAGGAACTTTATCTTTCTCATTATTCATTTATTATTATTAAAATAATTATTAATGTGCTAGAAAGCCCGATAGAATAGTGATGAATAATAGCATATATATGTTAGATTCATGGTGTTAGACTCATAAATTGTATATATTATTTTAGATTAATGGTTCGAACGGCATGTTCCCATTTATAGTGTTAAATTGAGATATAATTTGGTGAATGACCTGTTTCCATTTTTTCAAGAACTGAGATCTTACTTGGTATTGACTTACAGCATAAACGCTGAGATTCCGTGTAAATGGAGCTGCTAGAGGAGCATGGATTCAATATAAACTTTACTGCATCAGGGAATGACGTTATTGATCACATAAGCTCGAGACTTGAAATTGCTAGAATCTCGGCGTTATGTCTATTTTTGTCATATACTCCCTCTGCTCCTATATATAAAAGGTAAAATCCTAAAACACACAGATCAAGGAATTGCATTGAAATAAGCTATTTGTAATTAATATTCATATAAATTTACAAATTTAACCCTTCAATAATTAATGAACAAACCTACTTGTATTGAAAGTTACACTGTCTCGTAAATATAAACCCTATTATAAATAAGGGTAAAATTGGAAATGAGCATTTAATATTTGTCAAAATACATGCATGTCTCTTATATTTTGGACCCAAAAAAAAGTAGTCATTTACCTCTTATAATAAGGACCGGAGGGAGTATATAATTACTTATCTGTATCATCATGAAACATTTCTCTCATGGTCAACAACAAAAAAAAATTTATTAGGGCATAGTCACGGTCTCAATCCAAGTTCAGGACTAGTCATAGGAGTAAGCGATATTAAAAGAAACTTACAAATGACTCATTATACTAGAGTTCTAATGTAGCTCTATATGATGATGAAAATCCGTTGTTTATTTTCAAATACCAACTTTGGAATCTGGAATTTGGAAAATTTTCTAAGTCTCTACTTTCCACTCAGTTCGAACTTTACACTGCATTTGGAACGCCGGAAAAGTTATGGATAAAAAGGTATAGGATTGAAAACACGGTTCCTTATATTTTTTCCATCGTTTGGTTGCTATGAACAGTAGGGGGAGAAGAAAAAAAATTGTGGGATCCATGGACATAATTTTTCTTCTCAACTTGAGAAGAAAACGCACGTTCCGATGAAAGATAAAAAAAGTCAGCCATGAACAGTGTATCAAGGATGTGAAATGACTAAAAAAAGTTATTTTTTTTATTTTTTAAAATTATTAATGAGGGTATTTATGTCATTTTATAAGTATATTTTTTTTCTTTCCTCCCACTTTCTACCCAACCAAACAAGAGGAGAGAAAAATTTCAGTTTTCTTTCCTTTCATTTTCTCTTATACCAAACAACTAAACAATCCTCTTATTTTCGACTTTTTTTCTTTCCTCTCACTTTCTTTCCTCTTACTTTCTCACCTACAACCAAACACAGTGTTAATGTTAAGTAGTTTGTAAATGCCTCAAGCAGTCAAGCGTGTGAGGGGCGCTGGAATTGTTTAGCAATTAGTTGCACCATTTTTTGGCCCTATCTTTTATGGAGGTTTCATAGTTTCACTTGGCTACTTTTTTCTGTACACTTAACATTTACGTGGTCTTTTATTAAACTTAGTGTTATCATGTATATGGCCAAGAGTACCCCACTACTCTTATTAATATATTTTTGACTTATTAAAAAAAAAAAAACCTCAATTATTGTCAAGCCCTCAGCTTAATTAGTTAATATTTTGTTTTGTTTCCCGTTAATTCCTTAGGGTCTGTTTGCGAGTCTTATTTAGGAGGGGAAGTAAGGGAAATGGAAGGTTTATGAGAACCTCTTCCTTGTTTGTGAGTGTAAAAATTTGGAGGGGAAGTTTTTTAGGATTTTAGAAAACCCCTCAAACCCCTCCTCACCTCAATTTTTTGGTTTACCCCAATTTGAGGTTCTTTGGGGAGGTTTACCCCAATTTTTAGAGGAAAATGAATAATTTTTTTTGCATTAGTATTAATTTTTTTTTAAAGGTGTATTAATATTATTTAACAAATATTACTTATGTTAATTTTCTAAAATAAAAGTAAAATTGTAAAAGTATGCTATAAGCCCTCCATTTACTTTCCCTAGTACAATATGCACTCACAAACAAGAGGAGGGATAATACTCTTCTTCCCCTCCCCTCCCTCTCCTTTCCTTCCCCTTTGATCCCCTCACTTTCCTTTCCCTCCAAACTCCCAAACAGACCCTAAGGCTTTGTCTGTGAGTTTGGAGGGAATGGAGAGGGAGGAGATCAAAGGAGAGGAAAGGAGAAGGGGGAGGGGAAGGAGAGTATTATCCCTCACCTTGTTTGTGAGTGCATATTGTATGAGGGGAAGTAAATGGAGGGTTTATAACATACTTTTACAACTTTACCTTTATTTTAGAAAATTAACATAAGTAATATTTTTTAAATAATATTAAAGCACCTTTCAAAAAAATATATACTAATGCAAAAAAAAATTATCCATTTTCCTCTAAAAATTGAGGGTAAACCCCCCAAAAACCCCAAATTGGGGTAAACCAAAAAATTGAAGTGAGGAGGAGTTTGGGGGATTTTCTAAAATCCTCAAAAACCTCCCCTCCAATTTTTTACACTCACAGACAATGAAGAGGTTCTTATAAACCTTTCATTTTCCTTACTTCTCCTCCTAAATAAGACTCACAAACAAAGCCTTAGATTCAATTAGTAACTTCCCCCTTACCAATTAATCAATATTTTGGTTTGGCACGGTAGATGGAACATGGAAGTCTTCTTTCACTCGACACTTTTGGTGAAGTAGAATACATGAAGCACCTAAGACAACACCTTTGTTTAGAGAAAAAGAGTGGTGCGCCGATTGTAGAGATAGGGAAATGAGGCGCCGCAAAGGGAGGAGAAAACTAAAGAAGGGCAGTGCTGTTTGTTAGATGCAGTACTGAACGGCGAGTCACATAGATTTTAGATTTTAGTGAAGTACTAACTTTTGTCATAGATGATATTTATAGATTTTTGAAGGTCTACAAAAAGTAAGTAAACATCATTTTCTTAAACTTCCATGGTACTCCCTCCGGTCTCTATTGTAAGCAAAAATTAAATGGGACACATATATTAAGATAGTTAGTTGATCTCATTTAAAAGAGTCATTGGGAATAAAAAATTAAGTTTGTTACCTAAATTACCCTTTCTCTTATTTATTAAGCTTGTGTTATTGAGAATAAAAGGAGTCATTGGAAAACAAAATTTGTATTAAATGAAGGGTATTTTGAGAATAACTTCATTAAATGAGAAGAAAGTATGTGAAATTTGCTTATATTTTGGACCAAAAAATTTGGAAATTTTTGCTTACATTGTGGACCGGAGGGAGTATATATTTTAAAGGGGTTTGAGTATGAAATCAAAAGGTAATTATTTGGGATTTTGTCCTTAAAATGAAATTGATATTTTGTTGGTGATTGATTGTTATGAGATTGAATATTTACATATTGAGTGATATGATTATAATTATTTGGTATGACGTTTTGTGATATGTGATGCTTTAGTATTGTTTTTATATGAACTTGACAAGTATTAATGCATGTGGCATGATGTTATGTATTGATATTATTTTGGAATGACTGTATGGTAACATGCGTGTATTTGGTTGTCTCCCTTGGATAGAGATAATCGTTTCGGATACCTCCTTCTGGGAAGGGGATGATAGATACCTGCTCGTTAGAGGGGAAAACATATACCTCCTTCTGAGAAGGGGATGACAAATACCTCCTCGTTAGAGGAGAAGATGAGAAGGGGATGACAGATACCTCATCGTTAGAGGGGAAGACAGATGCCTCCTTTTGGGAAGGGGAAGATCCATTATAGATACGTCCTTTGGGAAGGGGGGCAGTGGGACGTCATTGCATTTGCCATGAGCTCATAGACTAAAATTGGATAATTAAATAAAAGAGACTTGGATGATAAATTGAGATTATTTGGATACAAGAGATGTCATTTGTATGATTTTATTTATGTTATGCGTACTTTTAGAGCTCATTTGGTGGTCAGGATAGGATAAGGACGGATAGGATAAGAGAGCAGGATAGGAGTAGGATAGGGTATGAGCAGGATAGGAGTAGGATAGGATATGAGCAGGATAAGCTGTTATCCTATCCGACGTTTGGTGTCCACCAGATAATCAACTGGATAGCATTGTAATTTTAGTATGAATTTTAAAATTTTAATTTTTGTTCCGAATGTTTTCATATTTTATTAGATTTAAGTTTTTTTTATAATTTTAATTTTTTAAGTTTATATTAAAAGACAAAATTGTCCTTGTGATAAAATTACATATAATATTTTAAATTTTAAAATATTGCTTAACTTAAATTAATTTGTTTATAATTTTAAATATTCATTTTTAGTTTTTAATTTACATATAGTTAAATTATTAGAATATTTTTTTATTTATTTTTTAGTTTTTTACAATAATATACATTAATAAAATTAGCCTTGCGACAAAATAAAAATAATTTTTAAAATTACTTATTAATATTTTTATTATTTTATGTTTTATTATACCTTTTTTTAACCATATTATATTTTATTATACTTTAATTATTTTATATATATAATATTTTTATAATTTATTATACTTTAGATCACCTTATCCTATCCTGTTGAGTTCTAACACAGCTCCCCCCTCAAGATAAAATTTTAACTAGATGGACAGGATAAAATCTCATCTATGTCTTCCTCCCAGCATTCTGCACAACATATTAGCACGAAGGGGAGCTGTGATCATGTACATGTGCCAGTTGAGGAGCATGATCATCATGATGTTTCCAACCTTCGTAAGCTATATGTTGTGGATCAATCTCGCCGGTTAGTGGCTTACGGCAAGATATACAATTTAAGGGGATATCGTGCACCACATTATATTAGAGCATGATATGGCGAGGGTGTCGGTTGACCTAGTTTTAGATGCTGATGCTCCAGTCCCTGTACCCACTGATGAGGTTCAAACAGTAGGCCAGACAGTCGGCCAGTTCATTAAATGGCCAGTAAAGGTATTCGTAATCATTCATGTGGAATTACTCAATGATCCTTTCTATATATATGTACAATTGAAATAACTTTTTCCGTCTTTACTAACGTTTTATCTTTGTTGTTTAGGATATTGACGACGGAGTTGGTCATCCATCATTGAAGAAACCACATGGGAAGGATGTTGTTCCAAAGGTATTAATTAATAATGCTTTATGTATTTCACTTGAATTGAAATAACTTAACTCCAGGATATATACTAATGCTTTATTGTTGTTTAGGATGTTGACGACGGAGTTGGTCGTCCATCATTGAAGAAACCACATTGGAAGGATGTTGTTCCAAAGGTATTAATTCATAATGATATGCTGCCTTGATCTTTCTTTGTCTTGAACCCGTTTTATGTATTTAACTTGAATTGAAATAACTTAACTCCAGGATAGCCACTAATGTTTTATTGTCGTTTAGGATGTTGAGAATGCCAGTCCACCTCAACTTTCTACGTTTTTACAGTTGGCTTCACTGTCTATGAAATACAAGACAGATAAGGATTTATTTCTGCCTTTGGAATATGATGGAAGCATGGGATTTTCTGACCAAGTCATCCCATTTTCAATTGCTGGGACTGATGCTTGATGTATGTATGAATGGGAAGCTTTGTGTTACGGTTGTACATTTATGGTGCATGTAAGTACTTCCTTTATTTGTAAATCAATTTTATAATATAATCTATATCAATATTTTATACTTAACATTAATTTATTTCAATATCTTAATTATAGGCATCTGTATCGCCTAAGTTTGTCCAATGGAACGGACCAGGTTTTTGGATTCTTGGACCCTAGCAGGACTCTGACTGAACAGAGCGATTTTCAAACTGTGCAGACCTACATCATTAATACAATTCGTAAAAGCAAAAAACGGTGTTATCTAGCCCCATGCATCAACTGTCAACATTGGCAGTTGCTGGTCGTTTGTCCTGACAAGAATGAGGTCGCGTTCTTGTGTTCATTGCATAATGCTTCGAGGAAGATCTCAAGAACATAATTGATATGTAAGCAAGCTTTCACTCTTAATTTGTACTATTATTGCATCACCTTATTGATGTGGATGTATTAATTTACATGAATATCGATCTGTTTATCCCAGAGCTATGCATGCATGTAGTAGGTTAGAAGGTAAAAGCAAGGCTAGGAGAGTAAAGCCTAAATGGATTCATTGCAATGTAAGTAATTAACCGGAGATTCAATTGGAAGTTATATATATAATAGTAATTATTATATGTTTACTCATTATTGTCTATAATTTGTAGTCTAATCGACAAAAAGGCAACTGGGAGTGTGGATATTTTGTCTTGAGACATATGTTCACTATTGTCTCTGCCGGTATTACTGATCGGTGGGCGGAGGTAATTAATAGTGTTTTTAAGTACAAGAGTTAATTATCATATGTTTGTTTGTACTCTATTTGCTAATATTGTTTATCTTATGTTATTTGAACGTGCAGAATTTCAACAATGCGGAACCATTCTCTTATGATGAAATTGAGGACATCAAGCAGCGTTGGGCAAACTTCTTTCTTGATTATAGTAAACCATTTGTATCTTAGATGTATTTAGTCTGACATTTATATGGGTTTAGTTTTTTTGTTGATATAGCTAGATTAATTAGTGGTTAATTATATATATGGATGTTAATGTTAATTGTTGAATTTTTGTAGATTTCGTGTTGTTGTTGATTTTGGATGTATACTGAAAACTGAATGAAAACAGGGAAAGGAAGTGACGGAAGAAACAGATGAGGTTTTTTTTTAAAAAAATACAAGACTTTCTACATCGGTTGTACATCGGTTGTGAACTTAACCGATGTAAAAAGTCCAGACAAGTAACCAGAAAGCACGCTTTCTACAACGGTTGGTCAACAAAACCGATGTAGAAAGTTAACTTTCTACATCAGTTGGTCAACATCACTGATGTAGAAACTCCACCAAAAAACCCGATTTGGATGTAGAATCAAGCTTTCTACAACGGTTGTATTTTCCAACCGATGTAGAAATTCACTTTCTATAACGGTTGTACAACCGTTGTAGAAAGTCCCTACTTTTTACATCGAGCATATCTACAACGGTTGGTCAACCGATGTAGAAAGCCTTTTCCAACCGTTGTAGAAAGGCTGTTTTGCACTAGTGTATGTTATGATGATACTATACTGTTTGTTTTACCTTGCTTCCTATCTCCATGCCGTATATGTTTACATGATTCTTACTCCCTGTTGTTTGTTTGTTTGTTTGGCCTGATCGGCACCTTGCAGAGAATGGCGAGCAGTTAGGAGAGGAGTGACTCTGAGAGCCACCACTCATAGTTAGGGTTTTCCCCTTTTAGTTAGTTTGTTAGTTTCAGTTGGATTCCGAGGATTTTATTCCGGAACGGTTATACCAGCTCTGTATGTGACATCGAGGTTGGGTTATGTTGTTTATCTTTGTTATGTTTTAATTGTTTTAAACATGTTTTAATTTCCGCGTTGTGAACTAGTTCATGTGGGACCTTTCTACCCATGAACCTTTTATTAAAGGACGTATGTTTTATGTTTTATTTTAATCTTTTATGCTTTATAACATGCGGGTAGATGAGTGTCACAAAAAGTATATCACCCCATTGTTTAGGAGTTTAATGAGGAAATATCAGATACCCCAATTTGGAGGGTATAAAAATTGGGGGGGGGGGGGGGGGGTGGTTTGGATGAGATGGAGTGGTTCGGGTTACAATCCTAAATCACCTCACTCCAATATTTAATAAACTCCTAAACAATGGGTTAAAGCTTTTTAACCATTCATCTCATTACTAACTACTCCACTCCATCCTCCCAAAAGATAGCCTTAGGTCATGTTTGAGAGTTTTAAAGGAGATGAAGTGTAGTGAAAAGATAAAATCATATCACTCCATTGTTTGGAAGTTTAGGGAGTGAATGGAGGAAAATCCTGAAGTTGACACAGGGAAATACAAGAAGGGGAGGTTGAATTGTGTTTCTTAATAGATTTCTAAAATCCTTTCGAAAATCTTTTAGCAAGCAATAAATAAATTGAACACACAATAAAATCCCTTTTTTAAAGACTTAAGAAACTCAGAAATAATTCCCCACAGTTAGTATAAATGAAAATTGTAAAGAGAAAGGGATAGAAGATTCACAATGATATTGTATCCTGGTTCACTCTCTTCCAACCAAGAGCTACGTCCAGTCCTTTTTACTTGAAGGTTTTCTTCACTATAATCTAATAGCTTACAAGTATTTAACACCTCTTCAGGCTTATAAGTATTTTTTCCAACCAAGCCTCTTCAGGCTCACTCTAACTTAGAGATTAATACTTTGATCTAAGAAACTCACTATGTGTGAGGGTATGAAAGTTTAAGATCAAGTTTACAAAGCAATCTAGAAAAGATCTGACAGAGCTTTTGTGCTTTCAATAGTTTGAGCTTGTTTTGTTTCGGTAACCTTCTTGTATTTATAGAAGGTCTTCAGCTTGAGCTCTCTTCTTCTTCAACGGTCTTTAAAATATCTGTTTAGACATAACATTTAATGTTAGGATCCGTTGAGTCTGATAACTTGATATGTGATCTCCAGAAAAGCACTCTTGGTTATCAGTAGAGCTGGAAATGGTTCTATCACTTCTTTCATGTACTAGAAAGTAGCTTTCTGTCTTTCATTCTTTGTACTTTATTCAACTTTACAGCAACATGTGTGTGTCAGAGTACAAAGTTTCGTGTATTCAATGGTACTATATTTCTTTTACCAAGAAACAAAGTCATAAGCAATTCAAACAACACAGGAAAGGATATTGAATTATTCGAAATTAAATAATCAATCATTTGAAATAAATTCGCTTGGAATAGACAGGTTCAGTTTCAGCACACTTTTGGACATGCAATTTTAATCTTAGAAGAGCAACTTAGTAGTCTACTGACTTGTCGTCTAGTTGTTTCTACTGAGTGGACTAGTATAACTCAGATCTGTTTATATCAGCTAGTCCAATTAACTACTCATAGTCTTTGGACTTGTTCTTTTCCAGATAGATTCTAATAGCTCATCTAGCGCTTCTTACAGAGGTATACTTAAACTCTCGTCTAGTGTCTTTTAACTTAGTTATTTTTAGCGCCTCATCTAGCGATTACCTTATAGACTTGTTCTTTATCATATTCCTTTGAGGGCTCGTCTAGCGAGTAAATCTTGGACCCGATATGCTTTTAAGCTATTCTAAGGAACTTTAGACTAGTTCCCTTGTTTAGCGATACTGAAAACAATCCTGCACACTTGAGTAGACGCTCTAGTTCTTAACATGACTTTGCCATACAAATTTAATCTTTTTGTTAGCATCAAACTTAAGAGATTATTTAACCATAACCACTTTAGTTCCAACAAATCCCAAACCCCTAATTTGGAGGGTATGAAAATGAAAGATGTATGGAGTGATTTAGGTTTCCATCATCAACAATATAACTCTGTTAATGAAGGAACTCCCAAAAAATGAGTTAATATCTTTTCACCACTCATCTCAATTATTAATCACCTCACCCCATCCTCGCAAAAATAATCTTAGGCATAGGCCAATTTTCATCTTAAGTTAATACTTCATTGAAATTCGTGATACAGCACTACCATGCATTGTTATGTCTTTATAGATTGGTAAAGAATTCTATCTGCTTTGTTTGTTTAATATCCATAAACAGAATCATGTTTGACCCATGCTAAATTATGGTTGACATCGTTTGTTTTCAAAAACACGTCTAATAAAATTAATTTTTGGCTTAATGAACTTTGTAGTCCCTATAAATATATTTTTGGTTTTGATCACTATCTTTTTTTTTCGGTTAGGTTTTGATATTTTTAAATTGTAAAATTTTGGAACTAGTATCTACCGTCAAGATGTAGTGTTAAGTGCCGGTGTGGCTAACAAATTGCCACATCAGCACTGTCACATTTCATTAAATATAATTTTTAATGCCACATGACATTTTTTAAAAAAATTGGTTTTGGTCTCTATACCTTTTTTTCCTTGGGTTTTGGTTTCTCCAAGTTCAAAAACATTAGAATTGGTCCTTATCGTTAGTTCTCATATGTTAAGTGCTGATGTTGCTAATTAATGAAAACTAAAGACAACGACCAATTCCAATGTTTTTGAACTAGCAGGGACCAAAACCTAAGAAGAAAAAAAACAAGGAACTTATTTTTTTTAGCGTATCATAATTAGAATTACAGTTAAAATAAATATTTTTGGTTGTTAAGTTGCTTGTATTTCTGAAATCCTTATCTAATCCTACGAATTAATGGGCTTAAACTTATAATCCAATTCAAAAGTTTACTGAATAAAAGTCCTGCAATGATTGGACCCAACACTTTTAATTTTGGCACCTCTCCATTTGATGATGTCACCTTCCATCCCCTATTATTCTTTTTTCTTTTTTGTATTTTGTTACCAAAATATCCCTTCCCCTTTTCCTCCCACCTCCAAGTCAGCCCACCCCATTGTCATTCCACCAACCTCTGTCGTCCCTGGTGCTCCAGATATTGCCATGCCTGTTATCGAACTCTTTTATTTTCTCTGCAACATCTTTCTCCACATTGTACTTCTCAAATGTTGATTCATTGTAAAAAAAAATATATCAAGACTTTAGGGAACTACGGAGCAAAAACCACCAAACCTAGAAACAGAACTTGTTGGAAGGTAAAGAAAGAGAGAAGAAACTAACGGTCACGATCGACGATATCAAAAGCCTCCTTTTGCATGTTGAGCATCATGCCAACGCTCTTGATGATGAATTTCTTAGTGGGTGGTGCCGCCACAGACTCAGCCGTTGAGGTGGCGGCTTCCGATCATCGGAGATGTCAACAAAAAAACTTCACCACACCAGAGCCGTCTCTTTGGACTAATCAGCATCAAAGGGGAGCATGCTCGAGTAGGCTGGGAAATGCAGATAATATTTCGTGCCCTATTTGCCGCGACGGTGGCGGTGGAGATAACATCCAGGGATGATATTTTTTGGGGTGGGTTCAGCAATAGCTTTGAAAATAAAGAGTGAGAGATGCATAGTAATGGAGGAGGAGCAGAGAGAAAGTGAAGAAAGATGCACGGTAAGCTAGACGAAGTATTGTTTGTCGTATGATTTCGTCGTCGCCTTCGCCTCTGCGCCTCGCCAGGACTAAGAAGGAATGGGATAAGATAACATGAGGGAGGAGGGGAGAAGAAAAGGAAGAAGCAAAAGGGGTGGGGAGGGGGATAAGGGTATTTATGAGATTTAATTAAAAAATTGGCGGAGGGGAGGTGGGAAAATTAATTCCCTGGACCAAAATATGAGTCCCGCAACGAGCCCAAATGACAGCCCAATTACACAGAGCGGTGCTTTGTCGGGTTGTTTAATTTTATGGATCAACCGAAAAAATAAATAAAGACAAAAACAAAAAAAGAAGAAAAAACAATTCCTTCAAAAAAAAAAAAATGAAATTCACAGGTCGAACTTTGAATAATGAAAATTGCTAGCAAAGTATAATTGTTTATTGTAATCATCACTGAAACCCAACTCACAACGATTCATTCAGCTTCTCTCTGCATCTCCGATCCGAATCGGAAACTCGGTGAGTGTTCCTTTTTCTCTCTCGATCTCGATTTCAACTTCTTCGTCTTCCTTTTCCCTCTTTTTTCTCGATCTATCATACTTGATCACAAAATCTCTCTATACTGTAACTAATCACTGTTCATTTTTTCTCAAATACAAATCACTTGTTACGCTTATTAATATTATCTCATACATACTAATCTTCTCAGAAAATTGATAACCCTAACAAATTAACAATTGTCTCTGCTTGCATATATGAATCTGCCTTTTAACTTTCATCATCCAAGTTAAAAGAATTTCTACTCAATTTTCTTTCTTATTATTAGTTTTACTATTTTCAATTTATTTGTTTGCCAATTATTCATGTAGGGTAAGGTATCTCAACACTAGTTAACCATAGAAAAGTGAACCAATGCGCTTATTGATTTGATTTCTTACAATTGGTGTGTGTATTTTGAACTGTGTTATGAGAACTGAATTATATTGCATTTGGTTGTTTTGTTTCTCTTTATCAATCATTTGGTATGAATAGAATTGAATTGGTTTTTTTTCTTCTTTTTTTTCCTTTCTAACAGGCTTGGTGATGGAACAGAGGTTTTGATTCAACAATAAAATTAAAAGCCAAGTGATTGGAATTATTTTGTAATAATCTTATGGGGACTGAAAATCCTGGTAGACCGAGCTTCCCTGCAAGACCTGTTTCTTCACCTTTTGCTGCTTCACAGAGTCAGACTGTGGCGCCTTTTACATCGACCGGCCCGGTGGCTGGATCGCAGCCTCCTTCTTTTCGGCCTACCCCTCCCGCTCCTCCTCGGACGGCTACGCCATTCTCTTTATCTGGACCTGCGGTTAGACCAGGGGCACCTAGTTTTAGACCTGCAGTGCCAGGTGGGTTCAATGACCCATCAGTGCCCCCTCCTCCTCCTCCCCCAGCATCCAATGTCCCGCCACCCAGTGTACCTTTCCAGCGTTTTCAAGCACCGCAGTTTTCCACAACAGCTCAAGCACCTCCTCCACATGCTCCACCCATGGGACAACCATCAATTCAACCTTATGCAAGTCAAGCGCCATCTTTTCCAGCATCGCCTCCTTCTCAGCCACAGCCGCAGACACCTTTTGTTCCAATGGGCTCTCCCCCACCAGGTGCCGCTCCTGCGCCTTTTGGTTCAAATGGTCCTCCGCCCGTGTTTCAGCCATCTTTTCCTGGTTATCCTCGTAAGCAGCCTGTTCCAGAAATGCAAGCTCCTCCATCTATGCATTCCTCTCTCCCTGCTAATCAAGGAAATTATGGACCTGTCCCGCCTGCAGCATCTTCTCCTTTTCTACTTCATCAAGGAGGCTATGTTCCATCACCCCCAATGGCTGCTCCACCAGGCGTCCATCAAATGCAGCAGCCAGGATCTGGACCCCCTATTGGTTCCATTCAGGGCTTGGCCGAAGACTTCAGTTCGCTCACAATGCAAAGTCGTCCTGGAACGATGGATCCATTATTTGATGCTAAAGAACTTCCAAGGCCATTGGATGGTGATGTGGAACCAAAGAATTTGGCTGACATGTATCCCATGAATTGCAATCCCAGATTTTTACGACTCACAACCACTGCTGTTCCTAGCTCTCAGTCCTTAGCTTCAAGGTGGCATCTGCCTCTTGGAGCAGTTGTATGTCCGCTTGCAGAACCTCCTGATGGGGTTTGTGCCTCTTTACCATGTTTGGGGAGAAGTAATATATTGGTCGTGTTGTTATTTTACTTTGTTCATCACTGTTCTTTGTTTTCAGGACGAGGTGCCTATAGTTAGTTTTGCCCCGGCAAGTGTTGTACGCTGTAGAAGATGTCGCACATATGTGAATCCATATATGACATTTACTGAAGCTGGAAGGAAGTTCCGCTGCAATGTCTGCACCTTACTTAATGATGGTACTTTTATGTTTTACTTCCATAGCTTCTTCCTTTGTTTTACTATTTAAAAATCATAAAAGAAAAAAATGGAAGGAATCAAGTCTCTGTTAAGGAGATAAAGATGGTATTTGAAAATGATCAATACTTCAGCATGCACATCCTTTTAATGGCAAAATATTTTCTTAGTGGCTCCGGAAATTCAATAATTTCTGTATTGTTCACGTTCTATTATGTTCTGAAAGGGACACTTGACAAAAGAATGCATATAATTGGCTTGTTTGCCTTTATAAGGTGGTTTAAGGTGTTAGTGCCATGGCGGCTAAACTTACTGTCAGACTTTTCTGAATCTGTATATTCATGTCAGTTGTGCTGTATGTTTATTACTATCATGATAAAAATGGACTATAACTCGGCTATAATGTGAAACAAGACAGGTAATAATTTAGAACTTCTCTAATGAAAGTTACTTGTTTGCATCAAATATATCTTCCATATCATCATTAGGTGAATATTATCTTTCTTATGATGTTAATATATGGAGTCTTATGTACAGTTCCTAGTGAATACTATGCGCAATTAGATGCCACTGGCAAAAGAATTGATTTGAGTCAACGACCTGAGCTCACAAAGGGTACTGTAGAATTTGTTGCCCCTGCTGAGTATATGGTGCGGCCTCCGATGCCCCCAGTATATTTCTTCCTCATCGATGTTTCCATATCGGCAGTTAGAAGTGGCATGATTGAGGTAAGCACTTTACTTCTAGCACTATGTAAAGCTTATACTGCATTCTAAGTCCCAACCAGATAAAAGAGTTTTCAGATATGATTTTTTTTTTTTTAAATATACTGTTGTGCAACTTATGGTTATTTTTGTGTGAATTAAAGAATGGGACTCTACTAGATGCATGCATTTGATAAATTTTGGTTTCAGCTTCCCTGAACAAGAGTTGTACTGTAACTTATTTTGTCTGAGATTAGTTTATTACTTTATTTAGATTGGAAAGTGATCTGCTCTCCAGAAAGCTTGTTAATTTGGTTATTATTTTCACTAAACTTTAGACATCAGATCATTTAGATGATTTTAAGGGCTCATTTTTTCCTTCTTTCATTCGGTGCTCACAATAACTGGTGCAGCTTAGCTCTTATGTTTATCTGGGGGTTGTGTGTTTGCCTTCGCATATTATGCTTTATGATTTATGAGCATGTTTGGGTAATTTATAAGGAATAATTTCTTTTGTGTAGAATGAATTATGAAATAATTACTGTTAGAAGAATGAGTTTGATGTTGGGAATATTTATCAAAAGCAAGTTTGCATGACTCGGTTTTGGAGATTGCAAGGAGAAAACTGTCTAATTATACCCGATGGTCAAATGTTTAAAATGAAATTTGCAAGAAATAACATTTTCTTCTCAGCAAACATCTTTTCTAGGAAACTTTGGATGATAGAGTGCATTTTGTGTTTAGGGTTACGAAACAACCACTGTGCTTCAAATTTATTTTCAACAGTGCAAAAAATGAAGTTTCAGCTTCAGGATGCATTTTGGGGGTATTAGCCAACATGGTTTTCATTGATTTGGAGAAGGCGTATCATAGGGTGCCAAGAGAGGTATTATGGAAGGCCTTAGAGAAGAAAGGAGTTCATATTGCCTATATTTGAGCTATCAATGATATGTTTGAGGGGGTCACGATTAATGTGAGAAACACAAGGTTGGGCCACAAAAGATTTTCCTATAATTATAGGGCTACACCAATGATCGACTTTCATCCCCTATCTTTTCACCTTGGTCTTGGAAGTTGGATGTGTTTATTGAGCATATCCAAGACCCATTACCATGATGCATGTTTTTTTGCATGTAATATTGTCCTAGTTGGAGAGTCAAGAGAAAAAATAAATGGGAAGTTAGAGATGTGGAGACAAGCTTTGAAAGCATATGACTTTCGTTTAAGTAGAAGACCGAGCATATGGAATGTTGTTGGAAGGTTTTAGATAGGGAAGGAGAAAAGGAGAGAAAGAAACTAACAAGTAATAGGACTATATTGATTTGATGTGGTGATGATGTGATTACAAAAGACAACCCTAATAGCCCTATTTATACTAAAAGTAGAATCCTAGTCTTGATCAAATAGAGAATCAAATCATAAAATATAAATAGAAATAAATCCTAAGAGATAATCCAGGATACTCTAAAATATGAAAAGATATTATCAGATATTTCTTTGATTTTCTAACACTCTCCCTCAAGCTAAAGTTTACTAAGCTTTAAGCTTGTTACATGAAAACAATGCATTCCCCCTCAGATTAAAATTTAAAATAAAAACATAAACCGAGCTCCATGAAAATAATGGTTGGAAGACAACTCAAGGATGTTGGAGAGGTCGGAGAGAGTTGCTGGAAAGATAACTTTGCAAAGGAAAGACTTAGGGTTTTGCCTCTTGTTAGGCTCTAGATACCATGTTGAATTGGAAGGTTTTAGATAGGGAAGGAGAAAAGGAGAGAAAGAAACTAACAAGTAATAGGACTATATTGATTTGATGTAGTGATGATGTGATTACAAAAGACGACCCTAATAGTCCTATTTATACTATAAGTAGAATCCTAATCTTGATTAAATAGAGAATCAAATCATAAAATATAAATAAGAAATAAATTTTAAGAGATCATCTAGGATACTCTAAAATATGAAAAGATATGAAAAGATATTATCATATATTTATCTGATTGTCTAACAGTAGGCCTAGCATGAGGTGCATCAATCGTAGCTTAGAGGTGAAAATTGGAGACCACACTATACCACAAGTCACATGATTTAAATATCTTGGGTCCATCATATAAAACGACGAAGAAATTGAGGGAGATGTATATTATAAGATTCAAGCAGGGTGGATGAAATGTATGAGTGCTTCGAGTGTTATCTGTGATAAAAAGGTACATCTCAAGCTTAAGGGAGAATTTTACCGCACAACTACAAGACCTACAATTTTGTATGGGTCTGAATGTTGGGTGGCAAAAAGCCAACAAGTGGATAAACTTAATGTACAGAGCTGAGATTGTTGTGTTGGATGAGTGGACATACTAGACAAGATAGGATTTGGAATGAATTCATTAGAAAGAAAGTTGGGGTAACACCTATTGTAGAAAAGATGGTAGAATCTCGCCTTAGGTGATATGAGCATATGTGGAGAAGACCTGTAGAAGCTCCAATAAGAAGAGTAGATTAGATGGAGGGTAGCCCAATTGCCAGAGGCAGAGGAAGACCGAGAAAATCTATAGTCAAAATCATTAAAAAGGATTTAATGATTTAGAGAGGTCAATGATTTGTGTATAGATGTGATTTTACGATACAACATTATGGTGTCGGTTGATCCATGTAGTCGACCCCATCTAGTGGGAAAAGGCTTTGTTCTTGTTGGTAGTTGATGTTATTGTTCTTCATGCAGGTTGTAGCTCAAACTATAAAGTCATGCTTAGATGAGTTGCCCGGCTTTCCACGAACACAAATAGGATTTGCAACTTTTGACAGCACAATACATTTCTATAATATGAAGGTCTGCAGTACTATTAGTATTACTATTGATAGTATATCTCCATTTTCCCATAAATTTGCCAAAATTTATTCTGATCATTCTGCGTGTTATGCTTTTGCAGTCATCTTTGACACAACCACAGATGTTGGTGGTGTCAGATCTGGATGACATATTTGTTCCACTTCCTGATGATCTTCTTGTTAACTTGTCTGAATCAAGAAGTGTGGTAGAAGCCTTCCTAGATAGTTTGCCATCCATGTTCCAGGACAATGCTAATTTGGAATCAGCTTTCGGTCCTGCTCTTAAGGCTGCATTTATGGTTATGGTAAGTTAGTCCCTTTTCAACATTCTACAGTGAATTTTATTATCATATTTCTGTATGCTAGTTTTTTTTTTCCCCATAAAAAGTGAAAAGAAGTTTTAATTGTGATATAATTCACCATTAACTGAAAAGAAGTTTTACATATAATTTAGGAGATTAGTTTTCATGGTAGAGAATGAGCGGATAGGTGATATTGAGTGTTGCAAATGCAAATGCAAACGCAGTTTTCTTCAAAGAAAAAACTTAAACAATAATTGGAAAAAATATTGGCATGGACTTGAAATTTTTTGAAGTAATATTTAAGCAGATCAGTCGCTCCCATATAATTTAAAATCTTTGAAAAATTGTGGTAGGAATTGGATAAGATCTGTGCCGTCATTTTAAATTTCTAAGGAATTGTGGTAGGGAATTCTTAATCTAATTGTAGGGAGAAAAAAACAGACACGGTAGTTGGAACTGGAAGGTCCTATTTATGGAATTGTGATACTTGTACAAGGCATTTTGTACCAGTCATTGGAATGTGTTTAGTTGTTTTGAAGTAAAATTGTTTATATATTTTGTATTTAAGGGTTTTAGGTGCAGACTCCCCTTAATTGGCATATTTTAAGATTTAATTCCTTACACAATTGCAATTCCAAGATCCAAATGGGGCCTTGGAGTATTGCTGGGGACACTAAACTACCAGAAAGTCACTGATTAAATCAGATAGACCGCAGATATGGAAATTGCATTGCAGAATGGTGGGACGGTGGGGCCTATGGTTAGCTGAACTTAAGGGAATCCCATCCACTTGGAATTTGTTGAATTTCAGTACATGTTTTCTGGTGCATTTAACAATTTCATTTTTGTTACGCATTGTGCTTTTGTGACCTTTTCATACCTCTCTGTGCAGAGTCAACTTGGAGGGAAATTGTTAATTTTTCAAAACACACTCCCATCTCTTGGTATTGGCCGCTTGAAATTACGCGGAGATGATTCTCGTGTTTATGGGACAGATAAAGAACATGGGTTGAGATTGCCTGAAGACCCATTTTATAAGCATATGGCTGCTGAGTTTTCTAAATACCAAATCTCAGCGAATGTGTATGCTTTCAGTGATAAGTACACTGACATAGCCTCCTTAGGTATTTCTTTTTGCAATTTCTTCTAACTTCATGCCATACTCTAAAAAAATGTGCTAAACCTGATGCTTTGGATTAGAAGAGTTTCGATTGATATATCTGATGATTCTTTGTTGACAAGCATTGTTTTATCATGACTTGCTGCCATGATTTTGTGGAGTTTAACTCTGTTAAACTTTGCTTTGGTGATTTGGTCTCACGTTCATTTTAAGATGCTTTTGGAGTATTGCAAACTTGCAAATTAATATGTTTGAGTACCTTTTATTGCGCATATATAGTTTGCACTTTGCACTGCTCTTGTTACTTGACAGGCTGACATTTGGTATCCTCTTAAGAGTCCTACATTGTGAGTAATTAGTTCATCACTTCATTTTGACCTTCGAATAAATTTAATTGAATGACTGCCATATTTTCCCTTCTGTGTTGTGATTAAAGAGTTGTGGAATATCAACTCTGTGTCACTGAAGGATGTGTTTCCCTAAAGGGTTATCCCCCCAACTTCCCTACTGGCCTGTAAATACTTAATTGGAATTAGCAGTTATGTGTTGGTACATAGTTATTATCTAAATAATGCATACCTTTTTATTCTCTCGGGACTCGGCATAAATGGCCTTCTAAGCACATATTCTTGCATGATGATGATCCTATATGTCATAAGTTGAATTATGTATTTATAATTTATTGTCTGTCTAGGAACTCTGGCAAAGTATACTGCCGGTCAAGTGTATTACTATCCAGCTTTCCAATCATCCATTCATGGGGAGAAATTGAGATATGAGTTAAGAAGAGACCTTACCAGAGAAACTGCATGGGAAGCTGTAATGCGCATTAGATGTGCAAAAGGTCTGTGCATTCATTATGTCTTTGAAAATTGTTACCTTCCTTGTCTCCTTTTGTTTATCTGGCGTATCTTGCAACATGCATATAATTATATCTATCTACACATATATAATTGCTGATAATTATTTTTGTTTCTAGGTGTTCGCTTCACATCTTATCATGGAAACTTTATGCTAAGGTCCACTGATTTGTTAGCCCTCCCAGCTGTAGATTGTGATAAAGCCTTTGCCATGCAGTTATCTCTCGAAGAGACACTATTGACAACTCAGACAATGTATTTCCAAGTTGCATTGCTGTATCCTTTATTCAATAATTCTTGAGATGAGTTCTATTGCGCACACAAGCTTAATTATTGATTATAATTTTTAATCATATGTTTTACGATACCACTATTTAAAATAGAAACACAATGACATTCTCACTATATAGGCATCTATTTCTTCCCCTTATATTTAGCATTAAGAGATTCACATTTTACCAATAGGAATATGATAGGGACCGGGTATTATGGGGTGCCTAAGTCCCACATCGAGTACTATGGGATACTTGATGGAGTATTTAAGTGGCTTGGTTCTCCCCCCTTAATGGCTAGCCTTTAAGGGAGGGCTCCCCAAGTGCTTGGGTGCTTATCAGAATATTGTTAGTTATCCCCTTATCTTTGTTTGAGATGCTATCCTTAGAAAGTTGGATATGTTTTTGGAAAGAGTTTGTACCTTTTTTCCCCTCCGTTTTGGTGTTGCACATGAAACTAAAAACAACATAATTAGCCATATATTTATATATATGCTTTTATTTTTTTGTAACATTCAGGCATTCAGCACATCTTATCATGCTTGTTTTCTATTTCTCCTCCACTGTTTGACATTTATGTTGATATTCGGTTAGGTTCGTTAAGTCATGATATTTAGAATGAGAATCTTTTAAAAAACGGGTTGCATCCCTAACAACAAAATAGATATACTGCTTCTTGTGGAGAAAGGCGTATCAGAGTACACACAATGGCAGTTCCAGTAGTTACAGACTTGGGAGAGATGTATCGCTTGGCTGATACTGGTGCAATTGTATCTCTGTTTAGTAGGCTAGGTAGAGTAAACAGGACTTCCATTCTAGGGAGATCATACTTGATTATGGATCATAATTGCTTTCAACTTTAACATTCCTTCATATTTGCAGCAATTGAGAAAACATTGTCCCAAAAACTGGAAGATGCACGCAGTGCTGTGCAACTAAGAATTGTGAAAGCCCTCAAAGAATATCGAAATCTTTATGCTGTGCAACACCGCTTGGCCAACAGAATGATATATCCCGAGTCTTTAAAGTTCCTACCATTGTATGGATTAGCTCTTTGTAGATCAACGCCTCTCCGTGGAGGGTATGGTGATGTTCCACTGGATGAACGATGTGCAGCAGGACACACAATGATGACTATACCAATAAAAACACTGTTGAAACTTCTGTATCCTAGCTTGATTCGAGTTGATGAATATCTCTTGAAGGTATACATTATTGCCTTCGAAAAGTTACCAATAAAATGGTTAATTGTCAGATCCTTGAATTATGTGCTTGTGTGGTTTCCAGGCATCTGTACAGGCTGATGACTTGAAAAATATTGAGAGAAGGATGCCTTTGACTGGGGAGAGCTTGGATTCTAGGGGCCTTTATATATATGATGATGGCTTCCGGTTCATCATATGGTTTGGTAGGGTGATTTCACCTGATATAGCTAAGAATTTACTTGGGGCAGACTTTGCAGCAGAATTATCAAAGGTATTGTATATTTCTGTTGTTCAAAAGTGGGTTCATAATAGGTGTTTGTCATGGGCTCATGGCAGAGACGGAGAGAGGTCTAGACATAATAAGGGTTTATTATAGGATGTCACTATGAGCAGCTTCTCTCTCTCTCTCTCTCTCTGTGTTTGTGTTTATAATATTCATCTTGCTTGCCAATTTGTCGTTGATATTTTTTTATATATTTTAATTGAAAAGTATACTATATGAGTATATGTTAAGATATATCAAGTATAAAATTGTCGCAATTATTATGAAATTCTATGAGCATCATCTTCATGACAAAACATTTAATTCATTGGTGAATTTTCGTTTGAAATTCATCCTATACCAAGTTTATTCATAAGTTTATTTGTAAGATTGACTTTTATTTACATCAGTGTTGATGGATCCTAACCCATTGAATAACTTCTTATATGGTCAATCCTTAGTATCAAGATGTAGTAGAATATCTACCAAAGCAAAATGTAGTAATATTTGTGATGTATTCCTCTCCTTTATTTGTGAACAAAATTTAAATCCATCTGGTTCTGTGTGTATCTTTTGTTTCTTCTAACAGGCTACTCTCAGTGAACATGATAATGAAATGTCAAGGAGGCTGATGAGGGTACTTGAGAAATTAAGAAATACTGATCGTGCGTATTACCAGTTGTGCCACCTTGTGAGGCAAGGTGAACAGCCCAGAGAAGGATTCCTTCTTCTTGCAAACCTTATTGAGGACCAGATGGGTGGTAACAGTGGGTATGCTGATTGGATGCTACAGATATCCCGACAAGTGCAGCAATCCTAAAATAGGTACTGATTGTAATCTTTTATTAAGAAGTTTAAGTTAAATCTGATGTGTTTTACAAGGGTAATCAATGGAGACTGCTTTTTTCCTTGTATCTTATTGCATGTTCCACTAGTAAAATAAATATCGTATGTGTAGCAATTGTCCTTTAAGTGAAACTTTCTTTCTGTTTTACTGACTAGAAGGCAGGGTGTGTATTTGAGTTTTGATTGAAGTTTTTATATATGGTGATTTGAATTTATTTATTTTTTGTCGAGGATATGGTGATTTAAACATAATTATATATCTACATTACATTTTAATTCCCTTTTGACAGCTTCCCTGGCTAAATAAGCAGGGTTTTTGTCAGGCTTGTTATCTGTCTCACGAGTGAGGACCATTTCTTTCTACATTGGGAATAACTTGAATCGAACCTCGGGGTGCATCGTAAAGCGTGGATTCTTGACTTGGCTAATTGGTCGTGACTTGTGGGAAGGATGCGTTAGGGACACTGTTGGGTCTTCCTGGATGTATCAATTAGGTGAACTCTATCATAGTGATTAAATTGAAACGTCCTTTGCTGTCTTATAGAGAGAGAGAAAAAGAACCATCTTGTTTCTAATTTTTCCTTGTGAGATAAGTTGTCATTTTCTGTCTTATATTTTCCTTTTTGTTGTCATCTTATGGTTGATTCATTCATTGTAGAATAAGAAATTAGACAGAGAGAAGAGATGACATGTTAAATCAATCTGAAAATCTTGAATTTTGTTTGGTGACGATTATTATTTATTCTAATATTTATTAAAGTTTGGAACTTCTTTCTAACTGCGACGTAGCCGTAGGTATCTACAATTTTTTTTCTTTTTTTTGACAAAAATCTTTGATTGCGTCTGCCCTCCCTACTTCTTGAGATTTGCAGTACCGACGATACATGGTGTTGAGATTTGAACTTGGGTCTTTTGTTTCTGGAGATTTTTTTGCATAAATTTAGAGCATTTAAGTTATATGTACTCAGCCAATTATTACAAGAACTTCTTGATGTGATTAGTTTAGTGCACCTAATTTAGATGCTCCAGGTTTACGAAATATTTTCTCTTTATCTTTAGTGAAATCCTTGCAGGACACTTTGGATCATTTGAAGTAGAGCTTAAATGAGTCAAGCTGACTCGTGTGGCTACTTAAGGTTCCATTCGTTAATAACCAATAAGTTAGGCACATGACCTAATCTTTGAGATTGAATTTTCGAATCATTTGATAAATGAGTTGAACTTGAGCTTTTATAGATTTGGCTCAACTCAACACACAAACTCATTGCTTATCATATATAGTTCACGTTTCTAGTTTAAATCGATACGCAATGACTTTTTTATTAGTTAATATTTATATTATTTTGTAGTTGTCTTGTTGGTTAAGAGATTTCTACTCCCACGCGCGTTATCAGTGGATGATGGTTCTAAAACTTGAACATGTTATCACTCATTATTACATCATTATATGTTCCTTTATCACTTATAAGTTGAATAATTGGTGGCCATTTTATTTATATTATGACTTGACTCGTTGGAATCGAATTGCTAGTGAGCTCATAGTGATCTAAATTTATGCTATTAAAATGAGTTTGTTTTCTTATTGAGTTGAGCTTCTGTTTATTAGTCCTAATATGAAGGGTTTGCTATTAGGTACTTATGGGAGACCCTTGATCCTTTGTGCTTAGTGTGGTGCCTGTGTATGCTTCTTGAAGCCAAATGGAAGGACATACAAATAGGAAAATTTACTTGCACCGAGAAAGTTAAAACACGTGTTTTTGATAGAAATTAAACATGCCTTCTCTAAATTTGAAGTAGGGCAAAGGAAAGAGATACAAATAAAAGCCAACAGACTGTGTTAACTCTGTATTAAGTCTGTTGAATTTACATTATTGTTAGGGATATAAGTGAGCTAAGTTATTTGTGAATTATTGTAGTTCGATTTGTTAAATAATAGATCAAGCTTGTTTGTTGCCGCCTTTGTATATAAAAAAACTCCAGGAACAGTTGATCAAGATCTAGGTTATACCAATACGTGGATGTTGGTACATGGGTATAAATAAATCTATCCTAATGTAGAACAGTGAAGTAATTATTAAATTGGAAATTAAATTTTTATTTTTTTATAAGAGGAAGATGATGATTTTAATATAGAAGCATGCATTCTTATTAGATGTTGCTTCAGAATCATACTATAATATTATATATTAATTTTCTAACACTGAAGTTGGATTAAATGGGCAAGGATAACTTCATGTGCTTAAAGGTATATAAAAAAAATTATGTACAATCCTAGTCATTTACAAAGAAATTGTTGGAAATCATTTATATTATTACACAACTTGCACTCCATCTACCATCACAAACGGAACCATTTATGTTATTACACTTCGTCCAGCCCAAGGCTATTTAAGGAAACAACCAGCTCACTTGAACTCGTTGATACGTTTGAGGGCACCATGCCTGCTTAAGAGGGTCTAAAGTTAAGATGGTAGTGAATCGCAGATGAAAGTCTCGTTCAAAGACAAGCTTCTTGGATCGCAAGATCCTGCTCCAAGAAAAGAGAGTATAGATTTAATCAAAAATAATCTGTTCAAAGTAGAACTTGACAATGGTGATCGCTTACACCCAAAGTGCTTTCTTGATGAAAAATATCTTGAATGTCTGTTGAAGCCCTGATGCTGTCATTGTAAAGCTTCTAGGCAAGACAGTAAGTTTCTTTGTGTGAGGGACAGATTAAAGATTCTTTGGAAGTTAGCAGGAGGCTTCGAAATCGTGGACATTGGCCACGGCTTCTACATGATTAAATTTGACCTTGCCGAAGACAGAGACAAAGTCATCAATGGTGGACCATGGATACTTTTTTATCATTATCTAACCGTTCGCCCATGGTCCCCTGACTTTATCTCTTCTGAGGTAAAGACAGATAGCACCCTGGTTTGGATTCGTTTTCCATCTCTTGGAATGGAATATTACGATGAAAATTTATTGATGGCCCTAGCTTTTATAGTAGGCAAGCCAATCAAAGTAGTTTTCAGGACCTTGGATGCCTCAAGAGGGAGGTATGCTAGGGTATGTGTGGAAATAAACCTAAACAATCCGATTGTTGACCGATTCTGGTTTAGGGGCAATTGGTTCAAAATAGAGTACGAGGGGTTACACTTGCTCTGCAAGAACTGTGGTCTTTATGGCCATATTGCAAGTAATTGCCCCTCCCCAAGTGCTGCCACTCAAGAACCCAGTAAAGACAAGCCTGTGTCAACGCCCATCACCCAAGATCCTAGTATTTCTTCTATGTTTGGGCTGGAGATATCAGAAAAGCAGGTAGTGGATGAAGTTCAAGCACATGGTGATTGGATAGTTTTAGAAAAGAAGAAAAGGCCCCAAAAACCGAAACAACAGAAAGACTCCTCCATGAAAGAAGGACAAGTTTCTGATGATCAGCCCAGAAATCCAGCCCAAAAGTCTGCAAAAGATTCAGCTCTAAGGAAAAACAAGGAAGTGGCAAGTGATAACTCTTCCCCCCATCAAGTGGTCATTATTAGTGACACTGAGAGTGAGTCTTCCCAACCTACCAAAAGGAAAAGGAGAGACAAAAATGGTGCCAGGAAAGGGAATCAAAAGGATACTGGGAAAGTGTTCCCCACTCTAGGAGAAAACTCCAATTCCTCAAATCTGATGTAGATGCGCATGGAAGTTGGACCTAGTACAGATGCAGTAGGTGCTCAAAACTCTGGTTTGATTTCAAAAGGTTTGGAAGCCAATTCTAGGATGTAGGATGCTAAGGATCTTGATCCAGGGAAGGCAGGACCAAACCCTTTGTCCCAGTATGATCATGCTAAGATTGGGAATATTGTCACCTCAATGGAAACAGGGGACACCGAGGGAGATATGGTTCTAGAAACTACATTGGATGATCCCAATGCTAGTTGAGTGTATGCTCCTGTCTCTTTATCTCCTTTTATGTTTATGGATTTTTTAGTAGGGGCGGGAGGGAATTTCTTTCCTGCCCTCATAAAAGATACTACTAGAATCTATAATTAAGTTTTTAAGCCATTTTGGAACCATGTATCAGTGGTGATCGTGCTGATGGGGGTTATAAATAGGCTTGGTTTTGATGGCACTTTTAAAGTAGACGCTGTTGGTTTTTCAGGTGGCATTTGGTGCCTATGGAAAACCAACAATGTGTCTATAAATGTATTTTTTTCTTCTGCTTCTTGTGTCCATATGCAGGTAAATCCGAGAGCTGATAACATCTGGCTGCTAACTGTTGTCTATGGAAGCCCTCATGAGAGGGGAAGGGATAGCCTTTGGGAGGAGCTTCGTGCCCTCAAAGACTCCTCTGACCTGCCGTGGCGTGTGATCGGTGACTTCAATGCTGTTTTGTATGAAAATGAAAGAGTAGGTGAGGAACCCGTGAATAGAAGATCATGTTTAAAGTTCGAGAAATGCATCAATGAAGGCAAACTTATTGACCTGGGTTACAATGGTCCGGATTTCACTTGGCATGGAGGTAACCTAAGGGAAAGATTGGACCGAGCCCTCGCTAATCTCTCTTGGCAAGAGTCCTTTCCAAATTCCTCGGTAACTAATCTGCCTATCCAAAGCTTTGATCACTGTGGCATTTGGATTAGAATGTTGTCCCAGTTAGACTTCCAACACAGACCTTACTTTAAGTTCTTAAGCCCTTGGCTGGAACATGAAGACTTCCACTCTCATGTGGTGAACTCCTGGAGGCCTCAAGACAATTGGAGTACAAATGTTCAGAGACTTTCTAGAAATATCACTTGCTGGAACAGAGACATCTTTGGCAATATTTTTCGAAGGAAGAGTAGAATCTTAGGAAGACTTGAAGGGATTGAAAGAGTTTTGTTGGAAGGTCCAAATGAAAGACTCTCTGCCCTAAAGAAAAGTCTTTGGAAGGAATACACTATTACCCTCAAACAGGAAGAAGCCTATTGGTTTCAATAATCTAGGTCCAAGTGGTTAAGGTTGGGAAACCGAAATACAAGATATTTTCATCAATCAACTTTAGTCAAGAGAAGAAGGAGTAAAGTAGAAGCTCTCATGGATGCAGATGGTAACTGGGTCCATGATGATAGAGCTATTTGCAACCTTCTGGTGGATTATTTTCAAAGCCTGTTCAGCTCTGATGGCCCTAGGGAACCTCTATGCATCACTCATCATTCATATGGTCAGTTATCTGAGGATGATCTTTTTTCTCTGAATAGCCAAGTCAGATTTGAGGAAGTTAAGAAGGCCTTGTTTAGTATGGCTAACTTCAAAGCCCTAGGTCCAGATGGCTTCCACCCCCTCTTCTACAAAGCCAAATGGGACATTCTTGGAGACTCTATTGTCCAGTTTGTTAAGGAGGTTTTTTCTAACCCTTCCTCTATAGCTTCTGTTAATCAATCTTTAATTACTCTTATTCCTAAGGGATTTGTCCCCTCCAAAGCATCGGACTTTCGCCCTATTGCTTTGTGTAATGTCATTTATAAAGATGTAACTAAAGTCATTGCTAATAGGGTTAAATGCCTCTTACCTAAAACTATCTCGGCTAACCAAAATAGCTTTATAGCTAGCAGGAGTACCCTTGACAACTCCATTATTCTTCAAGAAATCATTCATTCAATGGGCTCCTTGTTGGGTAAGAAAGGTTTTATGGTTATGAAATTAGACTTAGAAAAAGCCTATGGCAGAATGGAGTGTGATTTTGTTGAAGATTCCCTCAACTTGATCAATATCCCCCCCAACATCATTGATATTATAAGAGCTTGTCTTGACTCTTCTAGCATGTGCATAAACTGGCGTGGGAGGGCTTCCTAAAGTTTCTCCCCAACTAGAGGCATTAGACAAGGGGACCCTTAAGTCACTGCTATGGAAAGATTAAGTCCCCCTATCTTTTTGTCATTGCTATGGAAAGATTAAGTCCCCCTATCTTTTTGTCATTGCTATGGAAAGATTAAGTCACTTAATTCTTGACAAAGTTGCTTCGGGTGATTGGAAGCCAATGAAGCTTGGTAGGGGCCCCAGAGGTTTCCCACCTTATGTTTGCTGACGATATCATCCTCATTACCGAGGCTAGCACTATTCAAGCTAATATGATTAAATCTACCCTAGACTTGTTTTGCAGGTGCTCAGGTCAAAAGGTAAACTTGAGTAAGTCTAAAGTGATGTTTTCTAATAATGTTAATATTGATTTATGCTCCCATATCAGCAATGTCCTTAATTTGATATTACTAATGACTTTTCTAGCTACCTAGGAGTTCCTATTATTTCAGACAGAAATGGCAAAGAAGCTTATGCTATTATCACTGAAAAAATTAGGAGCAAACTCACTAGATGGAAAGCTAAGTCCTTGTCCTTTGCTGGAAGGATTACCCTGGCCCAGAGCTACATTATGAGCATTCCCTCGTATGTGATGCAATCCACCAGCCTCCCAGCGGCTATCTGTGATGAAGTGGAGAAACTCTGCAGAGATTTCATATGGGGCTCAACCTCCGAATCCATAAAATGTCACCTAATCTCCTGGGAATCCATCTGCAAGCCAAAAGAAGATGGAGGATTAGGTTTCAGGAACATAAGGATGGTAAATACCTGTTACATGATGAAACTCGGTTGGGAACTTATCATTAACAGAGAGGCCTTATGGGCCAGGGTGGTTAGTGCTAACTACGGCTGTGGTAATCTCCTGATCCCAAAGATCAGATGTGGCTCCAAACCTTCCCACATTTGAAGAGGGATTTCCGATGCTTGGCACCTGATCGAACAGAACATTTCCTGGGTCATCAGGGATAGTCAGAGTATTAAGTTTTGGCAAGACAATTGGGTTCCAGGTGTTGGTCCCCTAAGTGAGCACATGTCCTCAAGTCAGGAGCATACCTGGAATTTCAATGTTTCTGCCTTTGCTTCTACTAATGGTTAGAGCTGGGAGGAGCATCAATATTTTCTCCCTGGTAGCATTTGTCAGAGGATTGCCAGCATTAAGCCTCCGGTTCCGGATCTTGAATATTTCCCCCTTTGGAAGTTCTCCACAGATGGGTTCTTTTCTTTCAAATTTGCCTATCAACATCTTTATAAGGAGCTGGATAACCCCAAACGACTCTCTCTGCCCACACTGCAAAGCCGCTCCAAAAACTCTAGCGCATGTTTTCAGAGATTGTGAGGTGGTAGCGGAGTTTTGGAACATATTCATATCGGATGTTCATTGGAGTCGCTTCTTTAGCATAAGTTTCGATCATTGGCTGCAGTATAATCTATTCGCAAGAGACGGGGGCCAGGGTCAATGGAACTGGTCTCTTCTGTTTGGGGTTGCTCTCAGTTTCATCTGGAAGGAGCGAAACCAGCTGGTCTTTGCTGGGGTCAGCTCAAGTCTCGATGATATGGTTCTCTCAATGATCAGGCAGATCGATTTTGCTCACCATGAACTCCTATGTCCTGATCCTTCAGCGGGGGTAGCAAGTAAACGAGTTGTGCAGATCAGGTGAGCTCCACCACCGCTCAACGTTTACAAGCTCAACACTGACGGTTCACATTCTCAAAGAACTCTCCTTTCTGGGTGTGGGGGGTTTAATCAGGAATGCCAACGGACAAATCATCTCAGGCTTCTACTGCAATTTGGGGGTTTCTACCTCAATAGTGGCGGAGATCTGGGGTCTGATTCACGGGCTTAGGCTGGCAAAGAGTCTTCACCTCGACAGGGTCATTACGAAACTAGACTGCGAGGTAGTGGTCAATATGATTAATTCCATGCAGTTCCATTGTCAATACATATCCCCTCTCCTTGAAGAAATTTTCAGTCTCCTTGATGATAATAGTTGGGATGTCCAAGTGTTCCATGTCTATCAGGAAGCAAACAGAAGCATGGGTGTTTTAGCTAATCTGGGTCATGCTGGAAATTTTTTTTGTCAATTTTTCTGAAACCCCTTCCCAATTGAGGATGGTGCTTGAGGAAGATGCTAGGGGGAGTTGTATCCCTAGGTCTGTAGTGTAATTAGGTCCTTTTGTCTTTTCCTTTCCCTTTTAACAAAAAAAAAAATTTAAAAATTAAAAATTTAGAAAGCAGATATAAATAATTAATTTAAAAAATTAAATTAAAATATTAAGAAAAAAATAAATTTAGAATTACGCGTCTCATTCTATATGTTAATTACAAGCGGATTTAGTTATAATGAAAATTATTCGATAAATTGAAAATAAATCTTGATCTGGGCCCACATTGGCTTCAGGAGAGTGTATCACCTGCATCCAGAATTACGAACTCCGATTGCAATCGCCCTTCGTTACCTCCGACATGTCGCGGATGTCCGAAAAATCTTAGTTGAGTTTGGGGTTTAGAGTTGAGACAAAGTCGTAGGAATGTCACTGTCTTTTTCTTCAACCTCCGTAGCGTTCTCCGAATCTCCTTCGTTTGCAAGACCAATCCATCTTTCCTCAAGTGGTCACCGAGTCACGGTGAGTTGAGTAACTATCTATGTTGTTAAGTGCTGAGTAGAGTTTTTCACTGCTTTTTGAATCGGACAATGAAATTCACAGAACATTCTTAATTCTTGCAGGTTGTACCAAAGAGCTTTCATTCAGTACTGAATGTTGGAGGTGGCAGCTTCTGTCGAAGATTTCGTGGTCTGAAATTCTGGATACTTGAGAGGCTCAATTTTCAACCAACAAAGCACTCTAAGAGGTCAGCAAGTCACTTCAAAAACAATCTGGGAACAGGTTTATCAAATGAAAAGGGATCAATTTCTGATGGTTAGTTAAATTTTAATTCACCATTCTCCAGTTCTCTTTATTTAGACTTGCATGCTATTAAATGTCTAAAAAAACTTCAAAATGTTCTCATATTCAAATATTCAAATTAGGCACTCATTATAAGTTTAAGGGTGTTGCTAACCTGCACTAGTTAAGGAATAAATAAAAGGAAATAAAAGGAAAAGTTGTATGGGATGGAGTGGTTAGTAATGGGCTCAACTGGAAAAGTAAAAACATATCACTCCATTATTTGAAAGTTTAAGGAGGGAATAGAGGGAGATCCCAAACCCACCAAATTGGAGGGTATGAAAATTAGAGGGTTTGAATGGGATGGAGTTGTTTGGGTTATCATCCTTAACCCATTCCACTCCATTACTTAAGGAACTCCAAACATCGGGTAATTCATTTTTACCACTCCACTTCATTACTAACCACTCTATTTCATCCATCCAAACATAACCTCAACTAATGTCCCGAGGGCACAGAAACACACTCCTAGGTTTAATAATGGGGTAAAAAAGGAAGCTATCATTTCCAAAACTAATTTCACTCATTTGTTTGTCACCATAATTGTGTTTTCCCACAGATAAGGTCACTTCCATGGAGTCTCCATCTTTGTTACAAACAAGTACCTTAACCTCTCCCATGGATGATAGTAGAGGACCCTCACTTTCCATTGCTGTCGTAGGAGCCACTGGTGAGCTGGCAAGGAGCAAGATTTTTCCAGCTTTATTTGCTCTGTACTACAGTGGTTTCCTTCCTGAGGTACAACAGCTTTTTGTTGTATCCTGCATGCATTGGACAAAGTGATTGTGAATAGTAATATTGGATTCTGTCATGATATTGTTATATTGTGTTCCAACTTTCAAGTAATTTTTTTACTATAGTAAAGAAATCAGAACATATCAAGAGTGCCAGTTGCTAGTGCATCTTTGCTTTTTATTGTTTAAAATATTTAAATTTGCATTGCTATGTTTGAAGAATGTAGGCATTTTTGGGTATTCAAGGAAGAATATGACTGATGAAGATCTGCGATCCCTTATAGCTTCAACGTTAACATGCCGAGTTGATCATCAGTATGATTTTCTTATTACTTCCGAACTTATTACCTTCTATGTCATTGTCCTGCCTATTTGTGGACACAATCTGTAGTATTTTTATCTTAGATATGGCAACTTGGGAAACTGCTTGCTAGGTCATGGTTTGTGAAATTTTACTCCCAACTTATAGCAGATAAAATCTCCTGGAAATTAATTTATACATGTGAACATTTGCATGCACTAATTGACCAATTCCATAGTTGCAATTAAATTAGTTCATTTCATTTGAAACAGAAAGTTTTACGTCTTTCTGGCTTGAGATTGAAAGAATTGGGTCCAATTTCATACATGTTTGTCCTTTGCTAAGTCAATATTATATGAGATATTTTAGTTTTTTATTTTTGTTAATGTGAAATATAAAAACTTTCAGACAGAATTGTGAGGACAAATTAGATGCTTTCCTTGGTAGAACATACTACATTAATGGAGGCTATGACAATAAATATGGGATATCCTTGCTCAATGCCCGAATGGAGCAAATCGAGGTAACTTTGGACAAATCTCACCAGTACATATGAAAGTTCTTTTCTTCTCAAACGGGCTCCTGTAAACTGTATTTCGTAAGCTGCATGTCCTTTGATATTTGATTCTATTACAGCTTATTATCTACCTCAGGGAAGATCCAAAGCCAACAGGATATTCTACCTTTCTGTGCCCCAAGAAGCTCTTTTGGATGTTGCATCATGTCTTGCTAGCGGTGCTCAGACCCAAAAGGGATGGAATCGCATAATAATTGAGAAGCCATTTGGCTTTGATGCACTGTCTTCCCATAGGCTGACACAATCTCTTCTTTTGAAGTTTGAGGAAAAGCAAATATACAGGTGTTTATACCCTCCTCCCCCTTCTCACCCATCACCTCATGTATGCACAGAGACACTGATTGATGAACCACTTTAGCAAAATACTGCTGCATAAATTGATGATTAATGTATATCCGCTTTCAGGATTGATCATCTTCTAGGAAGGAATCTCATTGAAAATCTCACAGTTTTAAGGTTTTCGAATCTAGTCTTTGAGCCACTCTGGAGCCGTACTTACATACATAATGTACAGGTCAGCCTCTCATGTTTAATCTGATTAGCATGCCTTAATTTCTAGATTTAATAAAAATCTACGTCTCTTCTGTAATGTGATGTTTGTAAGTAATTTGTTTAGTTAAACTATTGTAGGTCATTTTATCAGAGGACTTGGCGGTGCATCCAGGAAGGTGATCATAGTGGCTGTATTGTCATTTGAGTAAATATAATGCAATGCATCATTATGGACTGAATATAAGTAAAGAACCTTTTCCTCCCCAAGTAGTTGTTTACTTGTTTATGACATGATATCAGCTTGGTCCTTTGTCACCCACACAGGTATTTTAGTGGCTATGGAATTATCCGTGATATTGTTCACAGTCATGTGCTCCAGACAATTGCATTGCTTGCCATGGAACCACCCATAAGCCTTGATGGAGAAGATATTCGAAATGAAAAGGTACACAGACAGATAACTGATTATAAACTCTATAATGTGCCTAGTAGTGTTAGACCGTTAGTAACAAGCTTCTTTTCAGGCGAAGGTTTTGAGGTCGATTCGCAAATTGAAGCCTAAAGATGTCATTCTTGGCCAGTATAAAGCAAGTAACAGAGATAAGGTTGATGTGTTCTTAAATGGTCTGGCACCTACTTATTTCGCTGCTGCACTATACATTGACAATGCACGATGGGATGGCGTGCCATTTTTGGTTAAAACAGGCTTGGGACTCATCAAGCACCAGTAAATATCATTATCTTTTGTTACACAGAGGCACACACAAATTGGGTTTAGGATTTTACTATTTAGATTCCATAACATGACTATCCCTGTTCCAATAATTTCTTCTTATCACTATGAATTTAGGTTCTCCTAGTCAGGAAGTTTATTGAGTTTGAAACAATTACGAAATTTCCAACATTTTATTCTAAAAAACCGGTCCAAAAAAGGGGGAGTGATGTTCGGAAGATATTGTTATTGTTTCAAGGTCAGACTGGGAAAAATTGAATATTACAATGAGTTTGCTTGCTTCCCTGCTCCCAGGTCCTGAATTATACACTGAGCACAAATGTTGAAGATCTAAGTTGCTTATGGATATGCTTGTGTGCAAGAATTCCTTAACAGTTAACAATTATAAGTTTTGGGCTTATGTAGTGTAGTTCTGTAAAATTAGTGGTCCAAATATTTTTTTTGCTCACCCAGTTTGGAAAATATAATGCAGGATGGAGATTCGGATTCAATTTCGTCATGTTCCAGGGAATGTTTACCACGAGCGAATCGGGCATAATATTGACCGTGCCACAAATGAGCTCATTCTCCGTGATGTTCCTGATGAAGCTATTTTGGTGAGAGTTAACAATAAGGTTCCAGGATTAGGGTTACAACTAGACTCTTCAGAGTTAAATTTGCTTTACAAGGACAAGTAAGCCCTTAAATTTTGGATTATATAGATATTTATATGCAATAATGTTATTCTTACACCTAGGTACAGATAATTGATGTATAAAATATTGGTTACCTACACTCATTGTATTGTTAACATTTATTTGCTGTTACTAGGTTAACAATACCATGAAGGTGGGTAACCAATATTTTATACATAGGGTGTGGGAATGACATTACTGATTTACATGTTTATTTGCATCACACTATTGACCAAATGATGCTAGCCATGTTAGTACAAAAATATCATGTATTTGCCTGTTGCTTTGTTACATTAAAGGTACAACATGGAGGTGCCGGATTCATATGAGCATCTTCTACTTGATGTCATTGATGGGGACAATCACCTTTTTATGAGAAGTGATGAGCTGGCAGCTGCATGGAACATTCTAACTCCAATTCTGAATGAGATGGACAAGGAGAATATATCACTGGAACTTTATGAGCTAGGAGGTCGCGGTCCAGTTGGAGCATACTATCTCTGGGCAAAACACAGTGTCCGTTGGGTGGAGGACTAGCTGTTCCCTCCTTATATCTACCTCATAAGGACCTGCTTTCAAGGGCTTTGTAATAAGTTATTTTAAAAGAAGCTTTAACTGGTAAACTAGTGTCATTATTGTCTTACATTGAGAAGGAAAATACTATTTGCACATTTTTTTTCCTTCTTCTTTCTAGTCAATGAGGTGGTGGAATCAAAGCAGCATGCAGAAAACAAGATGGAAATGGAATTAGTTCTGTGTATGGACCATTATTCTATTGACAATTGCCTATTCTACTATAGTTATACGATCTTTGTAATTTGTATAATCAGTTAATTGAAGTTAATTAAAGTCGACAAGTTTTTAAGTGTCTTTTGGGAGGAGAAAGGAAGAAAAGATATCAATGGACAAGCAAAATAGAAGGAAAGCAAAGCAAAGAAGACGATTTTACCTTTTAACTTCTTATTATTAGAGCAGTGGCAATAATTGAACTTTGGACTATTTGGTGGTTTTATTGTGACACTATTAGGAATCAGCTTTACAAAAGTTTAAGTTGCCAAGTGAATGTTGAAATTTTTATACTGGGACGTGCAAACATACGCTCGGCTCTTAACTGCGTTGTTCTGTTGGAGGCAAAATCCACCTTCTCAAGAATTTGAGATAATCCAATCGACATAAAGCTCGGGTGCTGGCGTTCTATATATTAAATTCCGTTTTTTATATGTAAATGTTTGTGTTAATATTTGTATTTTGTTGGTGGGTGAGGTTTGAACCTCTAACTTCCTTATAACTTCATTCCTCAACTCTCAATCATCAAGCCAACCTTATAACCCCTGTTAAAATCCGTTTATATTTTCTAACAGAAAACTTAACCTAAAACTTCCCGTTATTGTTCCTTCTTTATTGAGCTTACCATAAAATTTATCCTCATGTATGTGAGGTGGGTGGGTCACGTTCCAAAGGTTATCTCAAATTACGGTAGCTTTGCAAACAAAGAGAACAAAATGGAATGGTCATAATAAAACTAAACATATTAATCAAGGAATGAGAATGTCAGTGGCTTAGTTCTAATTCTAACTAGGTCAAGATGTATTCCCTCGCTTCATTTATATTTGGGTAAAGGCCCATTTTGATCCCTGACAAAAAGCACGGTATCCATTTTAGTCCCTGACAAAAAAAAAACTCCGTTAGTCCCTGACAATTATTATGTGGGACAAGTTAGTCCCTGCGTGACTTCCATTAGTCAGCGTCCTTTACTAAAATGTCCCACGATACTAATTTTCAGGGACTAATTAGACTCACTTTAAATATTGTTAGGGACTATAATGTCCCAAAGTAATTGTTAGGGACTAACTTGTCCCACGTTAGTAACTATCAGGGACTAACAGGGTAGTTTTTTTTTTTTGTTAGGAACTGAAATGGATATTACATTTTTTGTCGGGAAGCAAAATGGATCTTTACCCTTTATATTTTGTGGGAAATGAGAAGAGATGGTACATGAATCATCATCACCACGTCCATTCCTCTGTAGGGACCACAGAAACCAAGATGAGTTGGCGTTGCATACATCCATACCTACATCATGGACACATACAAATGTGATTCCATTCCCCTCACTAAAGTAGAGTGGTCCTCCCTCTCATTTTGAAAGAGTTTTAAATGGACCAACCAATGGTTGCTCGAGTGGTAAATATTCGACCCATAAGGAGGAGAATGTAAGTTTGGATCCTAGTGACAAACGATAACCAATGGCTAATTACCCGCTTTATGTAGTCGACTGATGATTAGTCTCATAGCTGGTCGAAAGGGTCAAAGCTTGTGAGGATATCCTGAGATGCTATTGGGAAATCAATGATCCTAATTATGGTTGTTTAAAAAAAAAAAAAAAAAAAGGAGGATGGCAACATATAATACCGGCTGCGTTATTAAGATTTTGGTTATTGTCAGTTGTCACAACTGTAACATCTTATAAATGTAATAAATTTGTATCATAAATGTGATATGCTGCAACATACCGCAACATATTTCAAAAATCAATTATCAACCATAAAACTTTACTTTCTAATCTGCATTACAATAACTAAAATGATCATGAACAAATGATCATAAATATATTGACAATCGCGACCGCAATCATAATATTTAAAACCATATTCACATGGTGGATATTGTAATTCCCATGAATCATTCGAAAGCTCTTTTAATTAAACCATTGTTTGAGTCAAGTCATCTTAGACGGCCTATTTTAGATCTTTTAATTTTTTTTAAATAATTATGGAGAATTGGAGATTGGCTTGGTTTACTCGCACTGAGACTGTAAATTGGTCCACTACGACAATAATAAGTAAATCAAGGAAATTTTGTTCTTCGCTTTTTACTAAAATCCAAGTTGCTTCAACTATATACATATACATACATTCTAGTTATCAGAAAAATAAAATACAAGTTGCAAACATTATTAAATTTGTTTGTCATACACATAGGATGTAATATCAATAATTGCAGAACTGATTTCAATCTGATGATGATATCGTATTGTTCGAGTTGAGACACCCATGATTAATTAAGCATTCAATTTTTCCTTGAAATTGTTTATTATGGGGTCCATCTTTTTGTCCATATATGACGACCCACCTAAACTATTCCCTTGAGTGAGTCCCTCTCCCCGCAAGGTGCCACATCTTTGTCATAAAGCAGCCATGACACATGCATAATATATATAGGGTGGAAATACGTTGTGGTATGACGGAAGATTTAGCTACATGTTCAGTGTTTTCAAACAATTAAAAAATACAGCAATACACACTTTTTAACACTCTCTATAACATAAATACTTTTTTGGGGATGAATTTTATATGGGTTTCACTAAATAGAGTGGGTCCCATATAAAATTCACGACCCCACATGAAATTCATCTTCTTTTTTTTTGATTTGGTACTCATCCTAATTAGTTCTTGGGACCGAGTGAGCCCTCGAAGTATCCCCACGGTTTAGATCATTTGAACCCGCTATGGGACTAATCTCCGATACGGCCGCACTGTTAGTAAAGCCTGGCTAAGGGTTGTTACATACCCAAGGATCGAACTCAGGCAGAGCCCGAACGATTCGTCCTTAAGCAGCAGTGTGTTGGTTTCTTGCTTTTGGATGTACTATGGTTTGAGTATCCATTGTATCACTTTAATTAATTAATTTCCTTATTAAAAAAATTAAGAGTATGTTGAAGAGTGTATTGAAAAGAGTGTATTGAAGAAAGTGTGTTTGTAGCATTGCTTTCGAACAATATATCTTCTACACCAAATTACACTCCAACCCTTACTTTCATTTTACTCATTTTCAAGCCTCACATGGCCAATTTCGTCTATCCAATAATCTGGCTAGTAAATAAATCACGCGGTATTGACCTCTTTTGCGAGTCAATTTACACGGTTTTGGTTCATCAAATTAACTTAACTCAGTACGCAATTTCCATAGTTTGTTTGTTGACTATAGCAAAGTTCTACTTGTGTTGAAGCCTATATATTAGGTTCAATTCTTATTCATGCATGGTGTTCCCTTCACTTTTTCTCTTTCTTTTGTAGGTCATCGACCAGGTAATTCAGCTGCCAATTTCCTATATTGTAGGGCAAAAGAAAAAAAGAAAAGTAGATGAAGAACTCGTAAATATTTTCATATTCTATTTCTTTTAATTTTCTTTTTTTCTTTTTTATAGATGTACAATTATTAATTTGATAGCTTCTTATGTTAGTAATGGTAAGATTTGAATATTATACCTTATACCTCTAAACCACCTTGATTACCTTATGACTCTCGTTTCTTTTGTTGTTATATATAGTTATAGTGAATTACTAGCTAGCTAGATTTTAATTTCTACACTATAGCCAGTGTGTTAAGATATCAATTATATGTCAAGTGGCATGGAAGGAGAAAGAAGGAAGAGAAAACTAGAGAATGAAGAAGAAAATGATGAGGAGCAAAAGATGGAGAAGTTCTTTGCCTTGGTAAAGAGCACAAAAGATGTACGCGGTCTCCTCTATAAGGAGAAAAAGGTTGATGATGAGAAGGCAAAGGGTATTTGGACTCCAATGTTTCAACCAGAAGATTTCATTGATTATGGCGAATTTGGAAGGAGAAATATGAATTCAACTCCACATGCAGGTTCCTCAGAGAAAGAAAAAGAGAGAGAGAAAGAGGTGATAATAGAGAAAGATTATTTGCAAGAAGCAACCACAGCAGCAGTGCCAGTGGCCCCTGCAACCAAAACTGAAGATAAAGAAAATGCAAGTAATCTTTTAGACTTAAATCTTTCTTTATGATAATAAAGACCATATGATTTGTCTTAATAGTAATTCAGTTTAGTACTTTTCACTGCAATATGCATCTAGATTGACCATATAAATAGTTGTTTGTATATTGGAAAGGGCATGAAGCTCCGAAATTATTGTGGTACGTGATCACAATATATTTTTTTGTTTGGTACTCACCCTAATTAGTCATTGTGATCGAGTGAGCCCTCAAAGTATCCCCACGGCGGTTTAGATCCTTTGGCCCCACTATGAGACTAATCTCCGAGTCGATCGTGGGGTTAGTAAAGCCTGACCAAGGGTTGTTGCATACCCAAGGATCGAACTCGGACAGAGCCCGAACGATTTGTCCTTAAGTAGCAGTGCGTTAACCACTTGCACTCAACCACTTGATTCGTAATCATAATATGTTTACAAGCATTTAAATGAATTTTTGAAAAAGTATAAAATATGAATTTGGATTGTCTTCTGCAGTGCTGCCTCTCCAGCCCCAAAAGTAAAGAAAGGAGGGGAGAGAGAACAAAGAGGGACAGAATAAATGAGGGAGAAAAGAAAAAAGAGATAACTAACAAGACAATTTAATTATTCATGCATGATATAATTTGTGTCATATTCCTTCTTTATTTGGTCAAACTCTTATTTTAAAAGTCAAAATTATTTAAATATTTACTGATATATGTAACACTTGCTACTTTCAGACCTTCGATGATTCTTTGAAAATTTCTTGTTTGCCATTGTCTTTATTCCATTATCAAAGACCAAAAGTCCATGGATTGGAAATATTTCTTTTAACTCCTGCATTAGTGTCTCTAATATTTTTTAACTTTTAAAGTATTACTAATCCTTTTGAGATAGAATTTTATTGTCTTTGAGTTTGTTTCCAATTAAAACAATGACATTTATTATTTAGAGACAAAATTTTCTATTTCCAAAGATTTTTGACATTTTAAAATAAGATGTTCACCAAATAGAGATAAAACTAGAGATAGATTATATCGTTGACATATAAATTCCGTCTCTAATCATATATCTAATTAGTAAATTAATATTTCATGACTAATTAATTTTTCATCTTAAAATCTGTCTCTAATAAAGGCAAGGTTAGAAACGAAAATGATTTTGTCTCTAAGTAAATAAATTTCAAATTTTATAAAACATAGGAGAAACTTAGTAACTACCAACAGATGTTGATCCGCTTCTAATAAGTCGCGGTAATACATGAAATTCTTGTAGTGATATTATCTTCAGCCGTGTTATTCTAACAACCGGCTTGGGACAACTTACGGGACAACTTTGTCCTGTAGCGCTACAGTAATGTTACTTTTTTTTTAAAAATGTTGACCTTTTTTGAAAAAAAATTCTATTTCTAAAAAAACCCATTAACCAGATAATGAACTGAATTCATCGGATATTGGTACCTGATTAACCAGATATTTGCACATACTTAACCAAAAAACCCATTAACCAGATAATAAACCGAATTAAACCAGATATTTGTACATGTTTAACCAGATATTTACACATACTTAACCAAAAATTTATTTCTCAAAAAAACCCATTAACCAGATAATGAACTGAATTCACCAGATATTTGTACCTGATTAACCAGATATTTGCACATACTTAACCAAAAAACTCATTAACCAGATAATGAATTGAATTCACAAGATATTTGTACATGATTAACCAGATATTTGCACATACTTAACCAAAAAATTTATTTCTCAAGAAAACTAAATATTTAAAAAAAGGACAAATTATTTTTTTAAAATTTTTTTTTTAAAAAAAAAAGTCAAAATTTTAAAAAAAAAAGTAACGTTACTGTAGCACTACAAGAATGCTGCAGTAGACAAACATACTGTTGTCACCGTATGTTGTCCACTTCATGTTGTCACAATATCATTTTTGTATTATCTTATGCATATTAATTGTTGATTTGAGTATTTAAGGCTATATTATTTTTGAATCATTTATCTTAAATTTGACAAATGTTTGCAATACACTCTTTAGATATAAGCACTCTTTATATTGTGTAAATTTTATGTGAGACACACTAAATCACAAAGGTCCACTTTATTTATTAGGTTCAACAACATGAACTCCATCAAGAATATATTAAAGAGTGATATAAAAGGTGTACATTACTCATTAATTTATTAAAAAATGGGTAAAAATCAACCTTGTTTACTAAAAATAAAAGAAGAAGAAGAACTTATTTTAGCAGAGCCTTATTCCTGAAACACTTCACGTGGGCCATCTCTTTCTGACATAAATGAGGAGAGAAAAGAAAACAAAAGGGGGAGGCCCAGCTTGCCCCCTTTTTCTCCATGGGTTCCATCACTTCCATGCCGTAACAGGCAACTACAAGGGAAAGAAAAACAAACATCTCTAGTGACAGGTAATTTGTACATTACTATTAACATTGAGTACTTTGTTTATCGATTGGATAAATCGAACGATAAATAATATACTTGATACTTAACGGTTATATAAAATATCTGAAAGGAGATATAAGAATCATGAAGTTTAATGTCTACTTAGCATAATTACAAAGAAATTTTAACGCAGTAGATACATAGTCACACCTTCTTTAATGAAATAGCAATACGTTACTAATGTAAAAGAACTACATTAAAAATAAATCAAAATTAGTTTCTTTAGTGAAATCCTTTTTTCCCCCCGACTTCTAGTTACTAACACGTGAATTTCAATCAATAGGAGAGAAAGTATTGAAAAGAGAGTGTTAAAAAGTGTATTAGTAGCACTCATCTTCTTTTAATGGTGCCTTCTATGGTGTACCACCCTCCATAATAGAGCAGTGACGCACCACCCACATGTCATTCTCATGTCCAATTATTTTCCCACATGTATCTGCTGACTTTTCAACCCATATTATGCCATTCTGCTGGTCAAACATATACTGTATAAATTTTGTATTTCTTTTTTTATGAATACTTTGAGTAATAATGTTGAATACTTTATGAATACTGTGGACATAATCTTCTTCTCTATCGTTACCAACAAGTAGAGGGGAGGAACAAGGGTGGCTGAACAGGGGCTTAGGACGGTGCGACCGAGGCGAGCGACGTGATGGCGGGGTTCGATGCAACTGGGTCTGAGTACGACGCAATGGTTTTCAATGCGTGCTGTGGATCTGGCAGCGACGCTAGGCGGAGCAATGCAAAGGAGCGCAATTTGGAGGCGTTTCGTGGCGACGGAGCTCGCGGTAGAGACAATGGCGGCGCAGAGGGCAGCGAGGTGTGGGTCTGTGAACGGCGAGGACTTGGGCGGTGCGGTTCTGCATCGGTGGATCTGGTTCAATGATGCACGTTGTAGTGACAAGCTCGTCGGTGGCGGGTTCACGACAACCACTGGGAGCAGTTTGGTGCGCCATGGTGGTGATGGCGGTCAATGGTGGTTGGCTTGTGACGCGGATGGGAGGACGTGACGGCGGAGATGGGGGTCAATGGACGCTTTATCCCATGGCCGTAGAGAAATTTGAAGATCACCGTCATCGAGACTCAAGTCCCCGGAAGAAAAAACACAACACTTAATATTATATTACTTTAACGTATTTTGATGGATGAATACTATATACATACATGTATTTCTATTGCAAAATACTAATCATATACAAGTTTGACTACAACAAAAGTTTGAAAAGTCATACTGACAAGTACTTGTACATTTGGCACACCCATTGGTGGACAGCAAGACAGCTGGGTGGTGCACCACTGCTCCACTTTGGAGCAGTGGTGCATCATAGACGTCTCCTCTTTTAATTTAAGTATTCATAATTATGGCAATGGAGCAGTGGTGCATCATAGACGTCTCCTCTTTTAATTTAAGTATTCATAATTATGGCATTGCCAAGAAAGCATTCATCATCAATCAATTGTTTTACATAGTACATCATACATCCCTCTTGGTATATAAAAGAGCAATTCAGGTAACATGGGCCAGTTCTACAACCCAATTGCACGTGGCCCTACTTTGTTCTTTGAGAACTACAGAGATGGTAGGAAAGCAATTAATGAACCAATTCTAGATTCACTGCATTGCACACTCGTGACATACATAAAACATGATAATCAGTGGTGGCAGAAGAAATCAAAAGGTGTTTTTGGTGTGGAATAAGCCGTGGAAAGTATCCTAGAAGCTATGAATGTATTTGCAGCCTCAGTATGATGGATTCCATCCCAACTCACATACCTAGATCCTTCCTCACAAACCTGATAGCCAGGTTGACCACATGTCACCCTTACATCAAAATTGTAAGGAGGCCCTCCATAGCCACAGCATACCATCAACGGATTTGAGAAACCTAAGCAATAATGCATTTACAAATTTCATCAAATCATGATAATAATAAGAGTTACCAATGTTCTCCAGAAGAAAGGCAATTAATTGTGTAATCATAATTTACGGATTGAAAGTCAAGAAAACTTGAATAAAGCTACTTTAAAATGAGCAAAAATGTAAAGTGTGAAAGTAAAGGCATATCCGCCCTTAAATAGTTAAAGTGGATTGAGATCTCGATACAATTTAGATAATCAATGGTGAATACACGCTTATTTTATCACTTTACACTTTTGCTCATTTTAGAGGAGCATATTCCGGAAAACTTTATTCAGATTAGAATCACAATTGTGAGTCAAATAATAATCAAATCGATACTTAAATGAGAAGAAAGTGCTTGCTTGGCTTACCATATTTGGCAGCATTTGTGATAAGATCATACTTTATGGCATAAATATCGACATAGACTAAAGTAGCATCCTTCAATTCATTTCTTAGTTTCTGAGTCAAATGTTGCAACGCTTCATTAAACAATCTTGCAGCAGAGTTATAGCTAGAAAGACATCCAAATGAATCCAGATCCTTCTTTTGAGCCCGTGCAAGTATTTTAGGAAGACAGCCCAAGGGCCCAGTATTGTGAACCCAAAACTTCCTGGCACCTTCATTATACAAACTCTGCAGAGATTGATGAACCAAAAATCATACTCCATGAAGGACAAATAAGTCAATGGAAGAAATTAAACTATGATCTGAGTTTTTGGACAAAATTGCATGTGTTGATGATTTGAACTAACTGATTAAGTAACAGTAGAAGGAAAATATGATATAAACCTATATAATAGAACATACAGTTCTTAGCAGAAAAAACTGCAGTCTCCATTTATACAATAGAAGATGCAGTAGCAGTACCTTGAGTAATAAATATAAATTCAAGTTTAATATACAGTAAACTTCTAACGTTGTGTGTGAAATCAAATTATGCATACCAGGAATCTTATTGAGAAAATGGAATGCCAGTGTGTTGATTAGACAAAGTACAAAATCAGATGTACTGAAGAGACCATGAAACTTCATTCTGATTTTGATTTTGGGAGGACAATTGGGTAGTTACCTACACATTTGTTTTTATCTTTCTTATGTGTGGTCTATCAAATTCTGATAAGAATTTCAAAGCACGCACTTTAAAGAACAAATAAACATATGCTGGTCCAAAGAAAATACTAATAAAAGGGGAAGAAAAAGTTATAGTTTTGATCATATAGGATGAGCAAAAGAATTGGGACCACTTCTGTGATCACATCAAGCATCTTCTAGTGACCCAAATCACCATTACTAACAAAAAAAATCAGACAGTTTCGTAGATAATAAGCAAGTTTACTCAACAAATTTTATAGAACACTAGACTGACCTTTACTGCATTCTCAATCTCAGTGATTACAGTTGGGATCTTCTTGATGACTTGCGCGTATGACATATTTTTGGAAAATGAATCAGCAATGTCGTTCTGCCCAATATCAATCAAGTAGAGTGCATCTCGGAAGCCTTCATCACTGACCAAATTTCTTGCACCTATAAGTTTGTAGTTCAATCAGTTCATTAAGGTTTCAATCAGTTCATTAAGGTGTATATAATGTTTTAATTCTGTTTATACTATTGAACAAATTTTTTTTTTCTTAATCAAGTTACCCTTCAATGTTCAGAAACAAATAGACTAATAGAGTATATCAGTCACACTAGATACCTAGTTTAAACAGAAGTTACACTAGAAAAAGTCAATATAGATACATATGACAGATCAAACCTTTATACTCAGTGTCTAAAATCAGTACTGAGTATGCATATTATTCAGAGGAAAAGAGAGATAGCAGTCATATATTTAAAACAAGGACCATAAAGACGTGTTAGATCATTTTCTTTTTGTCTAAACCCAGCATATCCCAACGCTGTCAATAAAGGATTAATCACAGTTTGCGGGACGTGGCTTCTGCTGGCCAAGCATTATCATTTTATGTTATCTAGTTTGTTTCTAAGGAAATAAAATAAAATAGTGAGGGAAATCTACCTGCTGTAACAAGTTCAAGGGTACGAGCTTTGAAATGCCGAAACTGCATGACCTGTATATTTAAAGAGAAAGGAACATATTTGGGGAGGGTAGAGGAACCCACCACTGCAAAGTTTGCTCCATTTGTGAATGTGGATCCAGACAAGGCATCCAAGTACGGGGTCAAAAAATTTATATTCAAACTTTGGCCTGCAAATGTTGGAAGGAAAAATAATGTTAAGATTGAAATTGAATGATATTTTGATATACAATATGAAAGGCAAATGTTTTTTTATGTATTCTTCGAATACATGTATACAAGAAGATAAAAAGTAAATGAGAGATAGAGATAAATATGTACGATGTCACATACGGTATCCAAATTTTGTGTTCAAATAACATAACTCAATAAGAAATTTGCATCTTTGCATCCAATTCCCCATCACCACAGTTTTCACTGGCAGTATCTTTTAGGAAAAAACTTACCTACAGATCCCTACGTACTGTAGCTACTGTTCTACACTGGAAATATATGATAACCGCTTAAACTAATTTCAAGTGGTCAAACAATTTCAAATTTTTTTGGCCTATTTACTTGAAGAACCGTGCGAACAGTACCTTTGGTACTGCACATAAGCTCGATCCTATCTTTTATTGCCTCAATTTGATAGTAAAAAATAATTTTAATAAATTACAATACTTTGTGCAAATTGTACAGAGTACTTTTATGCATCTTCGCTATTATGTTATCCAAGTATCGATCACTATTTTGATTAAAACATTAGCGCAGAATTGTTGTAAACAAAAATCTAATTCTTCATTAACACATAGGAATTTACTTGTAATGTTGAACAAAATTCTTAACTAGGAATCATCAAAACGAAAGTTCTTGCTTCGAAAAGTTCCCGTGCCTCGATGGTCACAAACGAGAATCATCATTCATCACTAAATTTTGGTCATACTTTTCTCAGCTTTTTTGGTCTTTTTCTAATACTTTTGTCATTCGAAAAATACTTGCTGCATATCACTCTTGTCTCACTCGACTATCACTTCACGTGAGAAACATTAATAAAAAGTAGCACAATCAAAATGCAATTGTATAAAATTTTGGTGGAGTTAATTGAAAAGAAATGGTCAAAATTGTGTGTTGACGGGTAAATGTGTGGCTATCATTATTGTTGTCATTAATTTAAAAGTCATGTTATTTGAATAACAATTAACAAAATATTGTATTTGATAATATTTATTTTGGGTGGGGATCAAGTTACTCCAAGAATAACTTTAAGAGAGTTACTCTAAATCTTCACCCTTGGTTTTAGTGTAATACAATGGCTTACATTAATTTATTAAAGAAGATACTTAACTTCCATTAGATTATACTAAAATCAAGGATGAGGATTTGGAGTAACTCTCTTAAAATTACTCTTGAAGTAACTTGATCCTCACCCATTTATTTTTGTCTCAAGATTTTTTTTTACATACATATTTTAAAAATACATAAAATAATTGCATGATATCCATATTTTGATCTGCATCAAACGTTATCCTTAATCTACAGATTCTAAGCTGAACGGTGAGAATGAAAATTAGAGTATTATTGAGCTTCCAACTGTATATTTGAAAAATGGAATATAAAAATTGAAATTGAAATTGAAAAAAGCAAAAGAAAGAAAAGGAAGGATCGCTTTTTGAGGAAATTGAGTTTGCACGAGCCTTTTTCGAGTGATGGTCCTCTCCAGAGAGGCCAGTATGAGAGAGGAAGAGAGTAAAAAAAGGTTGAGGTGATATATATATTTTATTTATTATTTAAAAAATTTGAAATTTAATTTTTTTGCCTCTCATGATCCAGTACTGGAGAGGACTTTTTTCCGCCTTTTTCTGGGTATAAAACCGCGTGGGCCCTACTTCGGACCACAAATAAAACAAAACTCACCGCTAGATCCACATCTGACGGCCAAGATCGATCGAGTCATTTTATTTTACTGTCTTGTTAGAGATTTGTTTTATCGAATCTAAACGACATCGTATCCTAGCTAACCTGGAAGCTGAGATCGAAAGGACCGGATTCTCCCCATCCTATTTTTATCCTAACCTCAATCATTAGATTAATGTAACGATGAAGAAAATAAATATCACAATCATTAGATTAATCCAATAACTAATATTTACTAAGTAGTATTATATTATTTACTAAAATGCACCTTATCAAATCAGGAATCAATATATATATATATATTTGGTTAATAAGAATCAATATATCTTTATTTATAAGTTGAGATATCAACCCAATTTATTTATAAAATAAAGAGTGAATACGTCATTGTTACTGATACAGTGATACTAATACTTAGCATTATTATTAACCATAAGTGAGTTGAAATAATTGAAATGCGGGTACTTTATTATTTAGCTTTAGTATTATGTGTCTGAAAGATGGTTGCAAAAGAAAATAAGAATAGAGGCGTAAATAAATGATTCCTTAATAAAAAGTTATGATAGGCAATGAAATGAGGTGAAGGGTAGACGTACAGAGTAAATCGATGAGGAGGCGGCCATCGGATAAACGACCGGTGGATCTGTGAAAGAAAGTGCGGCCATTGGGAAGATTGATTGGGAAACCGAGTCCGGAGACGAGTCCACCCGTGTCCGAGTTGGAATCCCCGAACACGAACAACACTGCAGGCTTATCGCAATGACCTGCATCTACAGCTACAGCTGAAGAAGAGAGGAAGAATAGAAATAGAAATAGGAACAGAAGTGGTGACAATGAGAATGAAAGAGCTTGAGAGTGAGAGTAACCGCCAGAAGCCATAGCGTTGTCGGTTAGGACTCACTTGCCAATCAACCCCGAAACTACTATTTGTATTTTCCTACCTACTTCGCTTCTCCTTCTGTTTTTTTATACGCGTATTTATTTTCTTAGATCCATTTTAATAGTTTTTATGGGGACTAGTTTTTGTTATATTATTACAGGAAATGACAGTATGCAATTTTTATTTTTATTTTGTGCCTAAGTTGTTTCTATGAAAAACTAGTAAGAATTTTTTTATGTCTTGGGTCTTCAAAAATTACATTGGGCTTGAATAGAGTGAGAAAAACTCATTTATCATTTAAGAGAATAAATTTCTTTAATACTTCCGGCACCAATTTTTTCATTCACAAAATTCAAATTTGAAATCTTTCTTAAAAGAATAAGTTACTTATCAGTTATCACTTGAACCAGCAATCTTCGTAATCTAGCAAGAATTCTATGTATTGGATAAATATTTTAAATTTTTTAAAAAGGATATTGATTTACGCTTGTGGGTAAGACAATAACAAAAATTAATATGAAAAATTCTATTATTAATTTTTTTTTATACACAAAAATCTATTATTTTAATCATTAATAATGTTATTACGATCAATCGCATTTGGATCGGCATTAATTAGCTCTGACCTATTATGTTAAAATCCACATGGCTTGCCTGTTGATAAATAGCATGCATCCAACCATTGTTTCTTTTCTTTTTAGAAAATATGTATCCTTCATTCTAAAGTTATTTTATTCAACAACTGAGTTCTTAAAATTAAATCATTAGATATATCTACTCCAACAAATACAAATATATAATTTTTTTTTTCCTTTTTACAAAGAGGGCATAGCCCTGTAGAAGCCACTACTCTATCAAAGAACCTATCGACTTGTCAAATCCAAGTAAGAAGACGACCACATGGAATCCAAGTTCGGTAGAATGGCCATAATTAGCGAGCCCAACTTCATTGGCTACTCTCATTAGAGCTGTTATAATGGGCTGTACAGACTAGGCCCAAATAACTCAACTAAATGTGTGAATTCAATTAACAAAATTCAAGTTGGAATTGTTTAATTGAAGAAAAAAAAATCAAGTTGGAATTGATTTTAACACTTGTGGTCTAGAGGGAGATTGGAAGAATTTATATAGCTTATTTAGATTTACGTTATCATGCACACACTTAAGCATGTGTTTGAAAGTACTTAATTAAATCATCTATCCAAACGTGCTCTTAATCCAATTTGATGTTGAGTCAATCTACTTACTAATACACTCATTATCCCTATAGTTTTTTTTTTATATATAAATTAATTTTACTAATTTGATATTTCAAAGTTCACTTCGTCAATAATTTACCCCTTTCATCAATTTCTTTTTTGGTTTACAACGGGGCCTACAAAAGCCCAACCCTTTCATCAAATTTAATCGCAGAGTAGTGTAGAGGAATTTTGGGGCTTTAGGCAAAATGAGATTTAATGTTATATAAATTATCAATTTTCATATTAATCTTCTAGTATTTTGGGTTGCAAAATTATTCATCAAAGTTTTATAATCAAGTCATTCTAACATTTCACTCTTATTGAATAAGATGGGTAATACATTCAATCTATCTTGTAACATCGTTGACCTTAGGTACGATTTAAGCAATTTTAATTTTAAAAAACTTTTTTCAGTAGTAACAACCGGTGCAAGTATTGTGAATAATATTCTATAAGAAATAGATATATTTGAAATATATATATATATATATATATAATGTTTTGATATAATTTAATATTTCTATTGGAGTATGTGATTGCGCTACTTATAAATTGATTTTTTTTTATTTCAATAATATATACACTGTATGTAAAAAGGAGTGGGGGCCAAAGGCAGTGGCCTTAATGGCCTTATAGTGCACACGGCCCTGTTTAATTGACACGTAATTCACCTTTATTATTTGAAAAGAGAGACTAAAATAAATGCTGAGGGATGAATGGATAAAACTAATCTATAAAAGATTGAATTAACAATGAATTTATTTTTAAGAACTAAAAGATGGTTTTAATCTTCATTTGGTTAGATTTACTGGCGTATATAACATCTGGATAACAAAGACATGTACTAAGAGCAACTCCATCGCGCCGTTCTTACGGGTTGCTTAAGTTTAAGCAACCGTTGCTTATGATTTTTCAGCGTTGGAGCTTGCTGATGTGGATTGCTTAACTTTGCTGGGTTGCTTAAATTTAAGCAACGTTGCTTATACAAGCAACTCAAGATCTGGTTGCTTATCAAATAAAAAATTATATAGATGAAAGAGTGAGCCAAAATTAACAGAATGAAGAGGAAATAGAGGGAAAAAACGGTATCATTGTCCAACAAAAATACAACCCAGTGAGACATATTGCATCAGAAAATGAGAAAGAAACCCAATCAGATTCAAGATTAACCCAAATCAGAAGCCAAATCAACAAAATAAAACAAAATAGAAACCCTAATCAGAAAAACCCAGTCATGGCCGCACCTCCGGCACAACGGAAACCTCGTCGGATCTGAAAGGAGGAGACGCCAGGGACAGCCGCACCGCTGGGAGGAGACGCAGTCACGGCCTCACCGCAGACGCCAGTCACGGCTGCACCGCTGGGACTCGACGCCAGTCACGGTCGCACCGCAGGGACTTGAAGCCAGTCACGGCCGCACCGGAGACGCCCCTCAGGGGACCTTGTCTTGTTGGATCTGAGGGAGGATCGAAGGAGACATGATTGTTCGCACCTCCTTGGACCTTGTCTTGTTGGATCTGAAGGGAGAAAGGTGGAACTCGTTGCATGCATGAGGGAGAAGGGAGTGAAGGGAGGTGCTGTGTGAAGGAAGCCGAAGAACCAGTGAGGGGAGGGGGAGGGAGAAGGTGAAGCCGAAACAGAGAAGGTGAGTGTGGGGAGTTTAGCAGGGACGAGAATTTTGAGGGGTTGAGTTGAGAGTGAAAAATGAAATAGAGAAGGGTGAGTGTGGGGAAAGTAGTGGGGGATGAAAATTTTGAGGGACTGAGGATTGAGTGAAAACCAAAACAGAGAAGGTGAGTGTGGGGAGTGAAGTGTGGGACGAGAATTTTGAGGGAGTGGGGTGAGAGTGGTTGAGAATTTTGAGGGGTGAGCAGAAATTTGAGACACAAACTGAGACAAAGTTGAGAATTTTGCAACAGGCAGAAATTTGAGACACAAACTGAGACAAATTGCAACGGGCAGAAATCAGTATCAGGCCAAACGGATATAATTATAAACGGGAGGAAATTTTTTGACTATAAATATTGCACAAATTGACAACATTTTGCACACAAATCTCTAAACTTGCAATTCTGTTTTTGATTATATTCTCAAGCCGTAATCTTTTTTTTCTCTCCTCCAAATGGATCCCAATCAGTTTAATTCCACAAGGAGAGAAGAGAAATTATTTGCCCAGCATCAAGAATCGGCAAGAAAGGATGTGGAACGGGCATTTGGAGTCCTCCAATCTCGGTTTGCAATTGTACGTGGCCCATCGCGTGCTTGGCACATGGATATAATCAAGCAAACAATTTATGCATGCATCATATTGCATAACATGATCATTGAAGATGAACGTCACACATATGGTGGTAATTTTGATTATTCTTATGATCGTGCAAACAATGACGTCTCAGCAGTTGAAGTATCTGACGGTCCTCATCCTAATTTTGCAACATATCTGCAAAGGAGAGCACACGTTCGAGAGAAAAGAATTCATCGTCAGCTTCAAGCAGACTTGGTGGAACATATTTGGGATCGTTTCGGACGTCAAAATAACGAAGTGTAATTTTTATTTTAATTACTTAATGTTATGTATTTTTGTTTTTAATATTATGTATTTTTATTTTTAAATATCTTAATTTTTTTTACACATTGTTTAAATAAATGAATTAATATTTTAACATAAAATAAATTCATGTGCAAATAAAAAATAATAAAATATTAGGTTGCTTAAGGGTTGCTTATTTTATGTAGCATTGGAGTGAAAATTGGATGAGTTGCTTAAATATGATGTGACATAGTAGGGTGCACAGTAGGGTCCACTTAAGCAACCAAAGTGGGTTGCTTATCTCCTTAGCATTGGAGATGCTCTAAGTAGATGATGTAAAAGGATAAAGGGTGGGGGATGTAACTATGAACTGGTTGTGGAATGAACATTAGCCACAACGTTGGGGTGGAATTGTGAGGGCTGGGTTTGTAATTACTTGAGTACACTTTGTACTCCTTTATAAATATATATACTTATACTCTGTTGATCAAAAAAATATATATATATGGTTTTAATCTAAATTAAATTTCATCATCACAAACAAATGCAATTAATGGCATAACGAGTAATTAAACTTTTGCGATGAAAATTTTCACAAAGAAACCAATCATCAATATGCTGGTTTCTGAAACGGGAATGATTTTTGAACAACTGAGATAGACACCGTATGGGATGATGAGTTTGAGAAAACAAAATGATGAGATGAGAGAGAAATAATGAACAAATATATGAGTCAAACTGTATGGTGTTTGATTTTGTTGTACAAATAACACCACTCTGTGAAATCCTTGCTTGGCTGGATAAGGAGTGGCATGAGACCTTCACTCATCCTTTCTGAGCCAAAATGTGTGCAGGTTAGCTAGCCAATACTCCAATACAGTCTCTTTGGTTTTATTGATTTGGTTTGGACCCCAGCCCGATAACCTTACATGCCATAAAAGTAAAAAGGGAACGAAAGAAGAGAAGATAGAAATGATAGAAAACAGCAAACAAATAAATGAAAGAAAAAGATATGGAAATTAAGAAAGAGGGATACAAATTGTTGTCCATGGGTTTTTATTTTATTTTATTTTAAATACGTGGTTAATTACATTAAGTGGATGATTAATGAGTATATCCGTTAACCATGATTTTCAGGTGTTCAAATATATTAATGTGGCATATTTGAACACCTGAAAATTGTGATTAACGACGTTCAAATTTGTGGTTAATTACGTTCAGTGGACAAAACCTGGTTGGGAGAGATCAATCAGGTTTTCATGCGTATGAAGAAAACTTGGTTGGGAGAGATCAACCCTTCAAAATCGTCCAGTACATCGAGGGATTAGTCTCCACAATTACACGCGGAGGATATCCTGAGAAACCAAAAAAACAAAAAAAAAAACTCAAAACACCCTTCCCATATGGTGTCCATATAGTGTCCCATTGGGGAGATGTTCAAAAATAATTCCCCTGAAAATTTTCCTATCATACACGGTAACATATGTTTTGTCTCCGAGATTTCGGTGGTTTGTGGTGAAGTACACACGTACAGAAATGTCTTTAACACTCTGTTTGGTTTTAGAGAAAACATAAGGAAAGAAAATGAGAGGAAGGAAAAGGGGAGGAAAAGGGTGATTTCCGTCGTTTGGTTCCCAGGTGAAAAAGAGATGAAAGAATAATTTCAGTGGTCCCCACCTCAAAATTCAATCCACTTATATCGGGAGGAAAACATGAAGGAAACTTGTATTCTTGGATAAAAAGACCGAACTACCCCTTCTCAAACAACCCCCACCTCAAACCAGATCTCACCACTGTTTCAACATTCTTCAATTGACGCCTTGGCATCACGGTTCTTATGTGCTTTGCCGGAGACGACGGAGAGAACGGTCACTGGAGAAACTTTATCGGCGTCGACTTGGCGCTCTTGCTCCCTCCTACCAAGCGACGACGCCGAGGACTTCTTGAGGAAGTGAGCAGGGCGGGAGCTGCAGAAGAGGAAGAAAGAGAGCCATTTTTCGTTGAAGATGTTATCTTTCCGTCGGTGGATATTGGCAATGAGATTGAGTGGAAAAGGTTCCTGGGTTTTGCTATATAGGAAACCCGTGAAAACATGTTTATGCAGAAAACATGTTTAAAGCACACAAAAAACAGAAAAAGAAAACATGTTATTTTGGATGGTTCGTATGGATGTCTACCAATATAATAACTATGGATAAGGTGATCTGCCTTAACCAATTAGAATGCTTGATTTTGATAAATTAAGCTGATTTCTTTTTTCTTTGGTTTTAAAAATAAAATAATAAATAAAAAAATAATACATGTAATATTTAAAAATATAAAATTATTCAATTTTTTATCCAACAAGATTATAAAATAACCCTCATATAACAACGTTGTAATTTTATCATTCTATAATTATTATATCTTATTTTTTTTAATAAGGGTATTTATGTCATTTCACAAATATGTTTTTTTTCTTTCCTCTCACTTTCTCTTCAACCAAACAAGAGAAGAGAAAAGTTTTGGTTTTCTTTCCTCTCATTTTCTCTTCAACCAAACAACTAAATAATCCTCTCACTTTCTACTCTCTTTTTTCCCTCCTTTTTTCTTTCCTCTCATTTTCTTTCCTACAACCAAACAAAGGGTAAGGGTAGCTCTAGCAGTAGGTGGATATACATACAAATTCTCTTCAAAGTCCAAGTCAAAGGAAAATTATAGGTGATAAGAAAAGAATGAACATAAAAATGGAAAGAACCAACAATACTATCATTAAGGGAAGGATGAAATCTTATACCATGTGAAGTGTCGTAGATCCCTTAAGATTTGGGTGGTGTACTTTGGTGTATCCTTGATTTGAGATTGGGTTTATTATGGTTAGGCGAATATGGGTGACGAATCTAATGTGAAATTTGTTTGGATTTAACTTTTTTTGTTGTTGACAATGTTTGGATTTAATTGATCTGTACAATCAATACAGTTTTTTAATTTTTTTACATTGTGAACAATTTTTCTAACTTATGCAACCGTGTACATATTAAGGAAACAAAAATAGAAATGTTGTATTGGAAAAAACAACTTTTAAACTTTCAAGAAATTGAATATACAACTTTTAACACAATATTTATAATTTTTGATTTATTAACATGTGCATGGTTACATAGGATAGAAAATCGCATTATCAATCAATCATAAATTATCATATCGTTAAAATATTTTACTATTATTAAACTACCTTAAGATTAATAATCTTTAATAAAGATTAATGATTTATGATTGATTGATAGTATACAAAAATTGACATTACCATTACACCTAGATATAACACTTTAGTTGGGGATTGCAAAAACTAACGGTTAATTCACTGCTTTAAACAACCGACCGAGGATTAATCTCACAACCGGTCCAAATTGGTTGAAGCTTATGGCATATCACGGGATGTCACCGGGGAGCCAAAGAACCAAATTACCGTGGTTTATAAAAAAAGAGTGATATACTTTAAAAAAAAATTAAATTCAACTTTTTTTAAAAAAATTTCTAAATATATTCCCAAACACACAATAAAAATTGATATGTGTTGGCCCAAGTGGAAGGGACTTCGATCTCTTAAACATGTAGTTTCGGGTTCGATCTCTAAATTATTTGTATGAAAAATACTATTGGGAGATGTCCTCGTTTAAGGTTTAGGCATATGATAGTATCTCGAGAAATTAATCCATCACCTATTAGGTGGGTGAATACTCAACATACAATAAAAAAAAATTAGGATCATACTGACGAGTGTCTTAAGAGAACTCGATAATAAATCTATAAAATAAAAAGTTTTTATTAAAAAGCTAAACATTTTACTTCTTTAAATATTAAATATATAAGTTCTTAACAAAAGTTTCTTGATTTCTTAACAATTTCCCTGCACACTAACACTTGCTAGTATTCTCAATATATATATATATATATATATATAATACAATTTGCAGTAATATTAGGATCCCAAAAGCGTCGTACGGTCCATAGGAATGGTAATTGCTTGGCAGTCACCACATATACGAAGACATGGCAGAGCGGCAGGGGCAAATAGTGGCTGCATGACTGTTCTTGCAGATTGACCCAAAAGCGTCGTACGGTCTACATACATAGCATCGGTACTTGCTTGCCAGTTGCCGGTTACAACATACGAAGACATTGCAGAGGTAGAGAATGGCTGCATGCCCTGTTCTTGCAGCTTTGCCTCTTCTTGCCTTTACTCTGCATCCTAGTGTAGCTCCTTCTCAATTGATCATTAATTTTGCCTTTTGTTTGACGATGTTTATTCCAGCTATTGTAGCCCTGTAACGCACCTCTCTTCTTTATAACTTGCTCCCCACTTCATTTTAATTCCACTATCATATTAATTTATTTATTTTATAAGTAAATATTAATGTTAATGGGATTTTTCTATTATGTGTAACTTTGCACAGGTTAAGAAACCCAAAAGTAACAACTAATTATTGGAAAACTAAGCATTTCAGTTTTGAAAGTATAAAATACAGAAGTTACTATGTAAATTTCTTATTTTAAAATCCTTAACATGTGCAAAATTACACAGGTTAGAAAAACCCATGTTAATATTAGTATTTTGTTAGTGGGTGAGGTTTGAACCCTCAGCATCATTATCACTCCACTTCTTAACTCTCTCACTTTAATAATCAAGCCAAACTTATATAACCCCTTACCATATTAAATTATTATTTAACCATTGAAGTTATTATTTATTTTAGATTTTTCGTCATAAAATCATGTTAAAAGTTCTTTTCACATAATTTTTGAAAAAGGGTTTTAAGAGAATTAGAATTCTCTAAATTTGGATTTCCCTAAAGTTCTTACGTTTAGACAAATTTTAAGAGTGTTTTGTCTTTACCGCAACAAATCTGATTTAATTAAACCCTTAGTAGAATTTTGCCAAAATATAGGAGAATTTAAAGATTCATAAATGCAATGATCGGGATATGATTTAAGATTTGTTTCTCACTTTTGTGTGAGAAAAATCTTAAACAAACAAGCTTAAAGTTACCGGAACCTTTGAAAACTTGTTTGCTTGATACAAGTTTTTTTTTTTTTTATAGATAAATATTAGCAGTTAGTTGTTATGTTAATTTTTTTTTTTCCTTTGCCAATGTGTGAACATTGGACCTCCTACCCCTCCAATTAATTATACCATTAACTCAAATCACTTGAGCTACCCTAAACCCATTTGTCAGATACCACTTATCTTATAAATTAGCTACGTACAAATCAAACACTTTGTTAGAAACACTTGTTTTAAATGGAAGATATGTGTACAATATTCTTAACTGGTCTTATGACCTATGTGATCTTTTCCTCTACCTATACCATTTGGTTTTCTTTGTCACGATTATTATACTTGGCTGTATTACTTCTTCCTGCAAATAAACCCCGACACTTGTTTGAATCATAAGTGGAAGGAATGTGTTACGTGTAAATTAAGACCCCGGATTAATGGTTTAATAGATGAATATATGCTTGATATAGATCTCCGATAAGCCGCATTTAACTGCACAAATACAGAAAAAGAGGACAATAAAGTTTAATTTCATTTCACTATCTATGTCATGACAAATTTGATTCAATCATACGACTCTTAGCTAGATATACATATAGAAAAGTATGGGACATTTAGATGGTAGCAAAAGCAATGTCTATATGATATGTATTCGGATAGCATTTGATCAAAACTTTATACCAAACTTTTATTCAGAATTAGAAACTTTTTGTGAGGGAAAGATAAGATGGTCATATAGAGATGGAGTATAATCGAAGAAAACCATTCATTTTGAAACTCTGTCGTTTAACTTCGTAGTTCTTCACTACTTAGAATAGGACCCCATATATATCAGGCTACATGAACAAGAGGCATGCAGGGTCTTAACTCTTTGCTGTATCTAGGAAAGTTTACCTCGCTGGCTCTAGATCCTTTTTCCAAGACAAATAAATGGTTCATAAATCCTTCATTAATTGTCCTTGAAGCTTGAAAGTTGAAACAATAGTATCCTTCAAAGGAAAGATTCTAGCATAAATCAAAAGCACTTTAATGAGGTATATTTGTCACTAGTTGAGCAATTAAAGACTACTCCCTCTGGAATCAAATTAAAAAAAAAATATGTATATTTTGTGGACTCAAATATAAGTAAAATCCAACCAACTCAACTCTATTTAATGATAGTATTCTAAAAATCAAGAAAATTAACCAATCCAACAAATTCTACTTTTACTTTTCCAAGAGCATTTGCATACTCCCGAAACAATTAAAGGGTAGCTTGATAATTATAACTCATATTTTTTTACATAAATCAAGACAATCAAAATAAATTAACTAACTTAATTCATTAATAAGTGTGAAATTAGTTATTTTTGCTTATAATTGATTCCAGGGGAGTATTTTATTGGAAAAGTATAACTTTAAACTTTGAAGAATGTTAGGGTACTGTTTGGAATCCTGAAAAGTAAGTTTTTAAAGAAAAATGATATATTTATTATTTTGAGAAGTGATATATTTAATCTTCGTACTATTTGGAATCCTAATTTTGGATTTTTTTAAAGATAATGATTAGCAAAATCCTTAAACTTTTAATGGATTCGATATCATTTTCCAATATAATTTTTTCATCTTATCTTTAATTCCTTGATAAGTAGCATTTGGCTTGGAATAATTATATCATTAATTGATATGCAAACTGATACAAATCTTGATTATCATCCTCTACATTGAGATATACCATAAGACCGATAAGTTGATTCGATATTTCACTAGCAACCTTTTGGCCTAAAAATGTAATCTTTCTCGCATGTGATTAGTCGATATTCAAAAAAAAAATATATAAGTTGAGAAGTGAAAAGGGGATAATTGAATCAAAATAATTCATTTTCAAGTTTTCTATTTCTCTTAGAGGTTAGGGCAATATCTTGAACAGTTCATGTAGGTTGAGCATCCTGTTCAAGCATCTAACAGAGAAAAAATGATTGACTCTCCGTATCAATGAAATCTCATCGTCCATATATATATATATATATATATATATATATATATATATATATATATATATATATATATATATATATATATATATAATTATAATTAACAAAAAGTTATGTTATTTGAATATCAAATTTTGGACACCGTATATGACACTATATATGTTTATTTCAACCTCTTACTTACTTTTATCTTCTTTATATATACGTTTCTCGAAAATACACTTAAAAAACAAAGGGGGCACCTTTCCCATTATGTGTACAAAAATCATTTTTCTTAACTTAGTATGCAAGATCTGGTTCACAATTAATTTGATGGATTTAAAAAATTGTCATAAACTTACCATGGCAAATCTTTGTTAAATAACTCTGATGAGAAGAAAACATGTGAGAAGAAAGGAGGGAATCCAAAATCCCTCATACAAAATCTTGATATTAATCATCCTCCTATTAAATAAAGAAAATATTAAATGGAAAAGTAAGGGCCTGTTTGCTTTGTTTCCAATTTTTTGTTTTAAGAAATAATTACAAAATTGTCACATTGTTTTCATTATGTTTCCTGTTTTCATAAATTTGTACAGGAAACACTGAAAATAATTTTTTTTGTTTTCACTATTTCATGTATAGATCTTTGGAAACAGGAAACATAATAAAAACAAGGTGGTAATTTTGTAATTATTTCTGAAAACTAGAAATAAAGCAAACAGGCCCTAATGTACTCAATGTCTTGAAAATATAAAAAGTCTCCAATATTTTCTTTTAGTAAGTAGAAGAATTAATAGGAGGATTGTGTAAGGGAATATAAAATTATTCAAAAGTAAATACATTCAATGTCTTAAAAATATAAAAAAAAATCATTTAATACTTTCTTTATCTATTATTTAGGAGGATTTGTAGGGAGAAATTGTAGAAGAATCTAGAATTATTCAATTGTTAAAAGTAAGGTTAATTAGTTCATGTTTTACAGACCTATGGACGTCAACTTTAAAGTGAGTAAGATGATTTACATGATGATTTATAAGAAGATATAATATTTGTCTTTATATATGTTAAGGATTTAGAATTTAAAAAATAATGCATTTTTATTTACAATTGAAAAACTGCAAACATAGGTTTGGAGTAAAGTATATGGTTTTCAAATAATCCATAACAAGTGAATGAGAGCTATTGTATGTTTTAGTTTACAATTGAGAAGCTGCAAACATACGTTTGAAGTAATTTATCTATATAGAATTCCTTCACGACAAATATACTTTTAAATCCAAAAGTATGTTTGTAAGAATAAACGTTAATAATGTGAAAAGTAAAACTTCTCTCCCTATATTTTTAAATTTGAAACACTTCTCTTAATTTAGGGAAGAGAAGCATCAAGGTGCATGCAATGCAATGTAGTAACGTGGAACAAGCAGAGGGGTGGGGTGGGAATGCAGGGACTTGCAATGAGAATCAATGTGATGTGTCTCGTTTATTTGTTGTTTTTCATGACATGCGCATGACTGAATACTAACAAATTTAGTTGCTTCAAGACTCTAAATGCAGCTAAAGCTGCCAACTCTGCACATAATCCCAAAAGGTTCTGCAAGAAATCGTTCACAACTGTTTCTTTTTTTCTTCAAAAAGAAAAGTAATAATTATTGTGACTAATTATCCATGCTAGTTGCCACCGTTTCTTACTCTTTTTTCACGCACAATGTCCTACACTTTTTTTAAAAATGTTAGTAACATCCTATTTATCACACTCTTTTTCAATATATTTTTTTATTATTGGATGGATTTCATGTGAGACCCACCACTAAACACATGGTTCCATATGAAATCCACCGAACAATATAGGTAGTGCCAAGACAAGTGTGATAAATTGTAATGCTAGCATTGTGCTTTTTTTTTTCCCTTGCTCCTCTGTATATATATACCATATTGTTCTCATATTCTTTCCATTCACATTCTCTGCCTTGTCTCACATTCTTTAAATTAATATCTCTTTCTCCAAGAAGTTCAAAGGCAGAGGAGTGAAGAAGGAAACTTTAGAGAGAGAATATGGCTAGTGGTTTCATGCCATTGTTACTAATGATTCTTGTGCAATTGGGCTATACAGGGATGAATATTACTTCAAAGCTTGCAATGCAATCTGGCATGGACCCTCTTATTCTTGTTGTTTATCGGCAAATCTTTGCAACTGTATCCATTGCTCCCTTTGCTTATTGGCTCGAATGGTAATATATATCCATACCCAAATTATATATAAAAATTATATATATATATAAATTCTATGACTAGATTTATTTCATGTTCTTCTGGTTAGGTTTTATACTTTTATTTCATATATAATCATACATGTATGAGTAATGATCATATTCAAAATCAAGTGACACTGGCATATTCTATAATTTTGTGAGTCAGTGAGTGCCTCTTTTATAGTTACAAGTTTACACTTGCATGCTGAGAATCTATATTAAAAGACCATGAAGGAGGGAAGATCACAACAAAAAAATAGCAATCCCAGCTACACAGTTTTTGACTTAATGGGAAAACTTCAAGCTTCAACGAAGATGTTTTTTCCATACTATTTGTCTGCACAATACATGTAGATAACATAGACAGTAAGACAGAGAATGATGAGGAAATGGATTTTCTGCGATCAAATATCGAAATTGTTGAATGAAGATCCGGATGACTCATATTCTGAGTTTGTTATTTAAATTTAATTTATCGAATTTAAAATATGAATCATCCAATCTTCGTCCACTAACTTCGACTTATTAAATATATTTGCAAATGACATGCATGTTTGACGTGTTATGAGTTTATGGGAATGTTATGTGCCAGCAACTGTCTACTTTTCAACACGGTGGTACACGTTTCAGAGTTTTTGAAAGCATATAGGCACACTGCATTGTTGTAGTTACGCGAGATTTGGATGTGATAGACTCCTTTTTTGTCTTTATATTCTTCTACCATAACAAAAGATCGGTGGAAATCCTCAGATTCTTTCTGCCATCAGGTTTATTATTTCATAAAGAGCCAAAATTAACATTAAGGTAGAAAACAAGGTCGAAATCAACTTTTTATGAAGTGCCAAAAGACTAGGGTGAAAGGAAACAAAAAGAAAACCCTTTGTTCTGTTCAGTGATTGCATCATACATAAAGGATTTTTTTTATGAGTAATATTATCATTTATCAAGTATAAAATGTTATAAAAATTAAACTTGTTCGAAAAATTGGTCAACAATTATTATTTACACAACATTTTCTTGCTTATTACATTTCAGTAAGAAATCAAGTTTTAATTAATTTTTGCGTATCTATGTATTTTTAATTGTTTGTTTCCTTCCTTAGGAATACGCTTCCCAGAATGACAAAGCGCATTATGTTCCAGATAATTTTATCTTCCTTAACAGGGTAAGCTTTGGGTGTTTCCACATTTCCTTTTTCTCTTTTTCTTTTCTTTATTTTGGTTAGCATGCTCAACTTAACTTCGAGTTAGGATTGATACATTTTGAGGGGTACGTGACCCACCCATTATTTAGAGTTGTCAATTTATTTTATTTAAATATTTAGCCTAATTATAATTTTTTTAATTATGAAACGCTGAAGTCAGTTAATCGAGAATTTTTCTGCTCAAAAGTAGTTAGTCGCAATGAAAGTATATTGTGCCTTGGAACGAACTTTACCTGATCAATGAAAAAACGAGAATTTTTCTAATAATTTTTATGTTAAATAGTATAGATTAATAACTATATTTCTTAATTATACTTTCATAATTTAAAATTAGCATTTTAATCACACACTTGAGCTTATTAAATGCAGAGTCACAGGAAACCAGGTTCTGTTCTTCGTGGGGCTAAAATATTCAAGCGCTACGATTGCATGTGCATTGAACAATTTGCTCCCAGCATTCACTTTTATTCTTGCAGTCATCTTCAGGTTGGTAGCAACTGAATTAGAGCTATTATTTATTTCCAAAAATAACATCACTCACTTTGCAGCTATATATCTTGTATAATTTTCTTTATTTTTGGAATACTGACATTAAATAGAGTTTAGTTAGTTGAATTTTGTTTATATTTGAGTTCACAAAATATAGATACCTTTTTCCTTATAATTGAGTCCAGAGCTAGTACTTGATGATTTAACTGTTTTGTTGTTTTTGTTGGCAGACAAGAGAATGTGAGAATCAAGAACAAAGCTGGGATAGCAAAGGCGATGGGGACATTTTTGTGTGTGGGTGGAGCGTTGATTTTATCATTTTATCATGGGAAAACCATTGGTTTAGGTGAATCAAGAATTCACTGGAGTTTAATGGAAGAAGGAACAAGCTCCTCCGGCAGCAAAACAAACTTGCTTCTAGGCCCTTTCGCAATAATTGCTAGTGCTCTTGTTTGGGCATTATGGTTCATAATTCAAGTAAGCATCGTGATAATTGATCGTATTAATTAATTGCCATTGCATATTAGAGAGAAATTTTAGCAAAAGTTGAGTTTAGTATATGCCAATCACAACTTTAATGAATAAAATTAGTTAACTTTGTTTGTTTATTAAATATAATACATTTTTCCTTTTGTAAATAATAGCAACATTTTTAAAACTTAATTGTATGGATTTCATGTGAGTCTGACTAAATCGTATAGGCTCACTCTCTATTCACTAAGTAATACATGGAATCCATCCAATAATAGAGTATGAGTTGGAAGGAGTATAATAAAAAATGTGTTGCTAACATTTATCTTACGTTAATATCGCGGTTGGTGTGTACTAAATTTGGTTGTTGTTTGCGTTTCAGGCAGACATGAGCAAGACGTTTCCAGCTCCTTATACGAGCACTGCCTTCATGTGTTTCTTGGCTAGCATTCAATGTGTGGCCATTGCCTTGTCTTTTGAACACAGGGCCTCAGAATGGTCACTCCACAATCCTATGAGACTTACTGCTTCTATTTATGCGGTATGTATATTACTCTTGTTAATCTTACTTTATAGAATTTTCCTCATCAAAGAATTAAATAAATTATTTTCTTTACCTAAAGTGGTCATAATATATGGTAATTAATGTTGTTTCCAGGGAGTAATTTGCACTGGGCTAGCGTATTGCCTCATGTCATGGACCATTGAGAGGAAAGGTCCTCTTTATGTCTCTGTATTTACCCCGTTGCAGCTTATCATCACCGCTGTTATAAGCTGGGCTCTTCTTCATGAGAAATTATACCTTGGAACGTATGTAATAAATAATGTGCACTTTTATCTAGTCATCTATAACTAGCAACTATATGTAGAATAATGATAATAACACACTCTTTATCACACTCCCTTCAATACACTTTTTATTATTGGGTGAATTCCATACGTGACTCGCTGAATAGTGAGTGTGCTCATGTGATTCAGCGGGTCTCACATGAAATCCACCAAATAATAATGTGTTGTTAAAGAGTGTGATGCCAACACTTCGGACTATATGTATTCCATTGTTAGTGTCTTTGTTTAATAACTTAATTTGGTTGGAATTTTAATCTTATTATTTTGATTTGGATTAGTGCCATGGGGTCTGTCCTCATAGTTTTCGGGCTCTATTCTGTTCTGTGGGGAAAGAACAAAGAGATGAATTATAAGGAAGACTCCATTGAAGTGACAATCACAGAAGCAATCATGGATAACGAGAAGGATGTGAAGAATGATATGGAATTGCACTATATAGCATCCAATGGTAATCATCAATATCATGTTGCTACTTAAAGGGAAGGAGGAAGAAACAAGTAGCTAGAGGATATTCAAGACGTTTTAGTTATTTTGTTTTTTTGGCTTGGAAATACTGATGTTTACAATTGTAATTTGATGGCTTTCTTTCGTGCTGTGTGTAATCTCGTGTCACATTTGAAGTGATTCACAAACCGTCGTATCAAGCTTCAATTAAAAAAATTCCTTGCAGACACATTAGTTTATTTGTAGAACCTTTTTTGACTATATGTTATAGCACCTTTATTATTTGCTAGAAATGTTCAATTATTATTTTACCCCAAATCTAATTAGCAATGAGATCATGAACAATTTTTTTTTGGGTACAAAAACATTTTTTTTTTTAAATTAGAATAAAAAATATTAGACTTCCTATTCACGTCAGCTGAACTTGGGGCTTGAGAGTTCTGTCTGGATTAACAACTGAATCAAGCCTATTTGCTCTGCAGTTTTCTACAGATAGATCTTTACATGTTTTTCTTCTTTAGGACAAGATCTGTTTAAAATTTAAGTTTTGACCGGTACAGAGTTTATTATATAGTATTTGGTAGATTTTATTTATGGGATAGAGTTTTTTTTTTTTTTCTTTTGGTCTCTAAACCCAGTGGGTGTATCCCAACGCTGTCAACAAAGGACTAATCACTATTAGCGGGGCGTGCCTTCCACTGGTATGGATAGAGTTTCTTGTATGTGACTGATATGGTTTTCTTTTCAATTAATAATATATACATTTTATGATTATTTTTTTTTGGGGTGCAATATACATTTTATGATTTATACATTTAATTATTCCTATTATATCTAAATAGTTATTTTCAATTTTTGAACACTTTAAATTTGAAAAATTATCTTATATGTATTTTGATATATACATTTATGATCTATGATCTAATTCAATTCCCTTTGAGTAATATAAAGTGCAATTTGTACAAAAGAAAGAGCTGTGTCATAGGGGTGTTCGCGCGGTTTGGATCAATTTTGAGACAAAAAGCTATCCGATCCAAAGATAAAAAGAGCATGCGGTTCGGTTCGGATGACTTCCTTAGAAAAATCCGATCCGATCCGTAAATTGGACCGGTTCAGTTAATTCGGTTTGTACCAACACATCATTACATATTTATATTACATTAAATAATCAAGATTACAAGCTAAATTGAATAAAATCTTAAACATGTATATAGTTGTTTATATATTCATGTAATAATTTCATAAAATATGTACAAAATAAATAAATATCCATCATCAACTAGTTCCATAACAACTTTTTTTTAATGTTTGGAACTTAGAAATAGTAAAAAAAATTATGACAAATCAAACTAGTAAGTATTATTAGGAAAAAATCAACAAATAAAAAAATCAATAATGCAAAAAATAGAATAAATATATATTATATTTTATCTATGCGGTTTGGTTTGGATTGATTCGGTTTAAGAAAAGGAATCCAAAATCCGATCCGATCCGATCGGTTTTCGCTAAACAAGATTAAAAAAAAATCCAATAGCATCGGTTTTGTTCGGTTTTCATTTTTGGATCGGATTTTCTTTTAGATCGGTTTGGATATGAACACCCCTACTGTGTTATTGTCCGGAACTTCAACAATCCCGACACAAGATTGGCCGAACTCGATTATGATGTGGGCCTTAAGATGTGGACCTCATTTAATTTGGGCTCTTTGTAATTAAACTCTATTTGGATCAATCTTGATGGACAGACCTATTTTGCCGTCTTTATTTAAAATTAGTTTATATAATATATTTAATTAAATTGGTTGTTATTTGATTTAAAGAATTTTTTTATCTAGATACTGTATGTACTTATTTAGTTTTTGCTTTTATCACGAACATTTTCAAAGTATTTGAGTAATTTGTCATAGTCAATTTTGGATTTGTACAAGTTATATAGTAGATTAGTTCATGGGCTGATCCTAATTACTCACAAGGCTTTATGAGGACTTAATCTTTGTGGGCTTTTTAACCTGTGCGCTTTTTGACCCCAACTCATATCGGTTAGGATTCAAAGAAACTGGCTAATATTAAATAAATAATATCAAAAGTAAACTATCATTCCGTTAAAATATAGGACCCTCTGCATTAGTTTTATGAATGTACACTTGCCCATTTTTTAGCTGTTGCTTGAGAGTGTTAATGTTAATTTATATTGTGTTGGACAACAGTGGGCCAGCCAAGGGTGAAGCTACTAAAAACCCTAGCTTTAGGCCAACCAACAAAACAAATTTTTTACTCTTACTTTTCATGAAGCAAAAAGGCCATATATGTTAACAAAAATACCCAACTTAATCCAAGGAGACTATCTCACTTAAAACAAAAAGTTCTCATTCAAAATTTGTTTCAGACCCCACTCGCTTTCGGACCGGCCTGACAAACATATAAGATTTTTGAAGTATGTTGCAAACACAAATGCGCTTCTCCCACGGTCCCACCTCCACCTTCATGTAAATCTCACCAACAAAACCCGCCATCGCCAGATGTATACGTACTTAGCAGGCCATGTGGCTTTGCTATAGTACATCACCACTATTGCAATGCAAAAGGATATTTTGGTGAAATCAACCATTGTTGTATTGCAAATATATATTTAATAAAAGCATTCTTATCCTCAAAAAAGAATCAAAATTAAAGTGTGTTACTCCCACTAAAGAGTAAACTCTTTACATCCATGTACATTTAATATATGAATAATAAAATGTTTTAAAATGGAATAATTAACTTTTTATTAAGTAGAAGATTTCAAAAAGGTGTATATAATATAATTTTCTTAGTTTAAGGAGACTAAGATATTTGTTGGATGGTAAATGACCTTCATATTGTTTTGAGATGAAATTTGGCATACTAGTATGCCGCAAAATTTGGAGGGTATTACTAGGGTTGGCAACGGGGCAGGCAGGAGGGTTTTACCTTCCCCGACCCACCCCCATCGGGGTTCCCCATCACAGCTCCCAGCGGGGGTCAGGTTTAAAACATTCATACAATTAAAATAATCAACCAGATATTAGAATTTAGTTTTCTTTCAGTTACAAATTAAAAAGAAACTAGTGATTATTTCATTATGCTTCAAATAACACTGATAGCATCAAAACACCAGAATAAAAGCACAATCAAATGTTAAGTAATTTTTTTTAAAAGTATCTTTTATATAAAATAAAACTTTTCAATCAAAACAAATTCAATTCTACATAGATATATGAGGTATTATTATAATTACGTAAACAACAGACTGGTTCATGGTCGGGGTGGGTATCAGTATCCTCATCCCCGCCTCCGTTTCCAATCAAAGCGATTTCTTCCAGTCAAAGTCGGGGCGAGTTCGATTGGGCACCCGCAGATTCGGATCTCGTTGTCTTGCCTAGGTATTATATGTCTGTTTGAAAGATTGCTTCCTAAGATTGCAATTGTAGTTTATGCAATTTATGTCGGTATGCTTTAAATTAAAGGAGAAATCCTCTAGCTAATTCCGCAATATTTATATGCCTAAGAACGGTAATAAGGAAGAAAGGAATCAATAAAAAAAAGGAAGAAAAGAAAGAAAAGCATACTGAAAAAATAAAAACGTCTCTTAATATATCCTTTAATAATTTTAAGATATTAACAGTCCCACAACAACTGATCAAGAAAAGCAAAGTAGACGGACTCAAAAAAAGGTCCTCTAAAACTGAAGGATCAAATGCTATATTATACGCGACTCAAAAACCATACTTTGATCTCTTATAAGACCCAAAACCAAAAAGGAAATGATATATATGTACATAAGTACATTATATATGGAAACATAAATAAGCAAGCATATTAGGCAGCGGATGGGGCGGGAACAAACTTAACGCCACCAGCCTTCAAAAGCGCCGCTGTAAAACGTTCCACGTTGGGTTGATTGTCATAGTCCAATGTCTCATCTTCATATATGTCCCACCACTTCTTCACCAACATCTTGATATCTTCTCTCTCCATGTTCTCCTCTTTCCCAGTATACCTCCAAGGCTTAGACCCCTAGTTACAAAATTCAAACAACAAATAATATTATTGAGCCAAACCATTATATACCACACAATTAATGAATGAATTCATATATAGAGAACATGGTTTCAAATGCGGTTAACTGCATCAGTAGACAATTGCGAAAAAATACAGTCGATGTAATTGTAATTACGGTCGCATTTCAATCTTGGAGATTAAATCAATAATCAAAACAGTGCGACCCTAATTTCGGGGAGCTTTATTTAAAAGCTTGATAGAGAAGCATAGTTAGAAATATATAACACACTCACAGCAGCACAATAGTGAACAACTTTAACTTTGTCAAGTTGAACATTCTCAGGGTGACGCCACAGCATGGCCAGCACAAGGTTGTACACATTGGGTATGGGCTTGTATTTTTCCCTGAAGAACATGTTCAGAAAGTCCTGCAACACACACAAAAAAATATTCATAATTACCCTTTGCATTTTTTTCATGTGACAATATAAACTTTAAAGTATGGAATTAATTAATTAAAAAAATCAAATATATACTTGTTCAGCAAAGGAAGTGGGCTTGGTGACTTGAAGTGTTTCAAGGAGGTCATGGTAAGTGTCCAGATTAGGCTCATAAACAAACATCCCAGCATTGAAATAGAGAGGTGGCTTGGGACCAAAATTAGAAGGCCATTCAACCTTATCCGGGCACTGTTGGCAGTAACCAATCTGATACTGGGGGGTGTGGGTCCAACTTTTCTCACAGAAACAGTCCATAACCGCGTAGAAATAATTATCAGGCAAATCAAATAGGTGGTCAATGTTTCCAAAAACTTGGATATCACCATCTAGGTAAATCATCTTGCTATACTCCACAAACTGCAAAAAATTCAATTACAATATAAAGAAACCAATATCAGAGAATCAAGCATAAACTCTATTAAGTAAAGATATCGTTTAATTTTTTGGTACTAAAAATATCTTGGGTATAGATAAACAAATACTTGTTTTTAATTACAAAAAAAAAGAAGAAGATATATTCAGTTAAAGTTAAAGGGTTTTTTCATGTGTTCTGATCATAATCATAAGAAGTTTTCCATTATACCAGACAGTCCGCTACAGCAAACAATAAAAAAGGTGTCACCCGAAACTCCTCCAAATTAAAGTAAAAGATGTCAAGAATCCGAAACTCCTCCAAATTAAAGTAAGGACAACGTTTTCAGTTTGAGAAATGCCACTATCACAACATATTGCAAGGTAAGAAAGCAATACGAACTTATTATATCAATAATTAATTTTTAAAAAATGCTCCCCGTGTATTGTCACTTGGAATAATTGATTATTATTAACTATTTCATTAAATTTCGGACAAATTAACTCGGTACCAAATTGTATTCCTCATTATTTTCTTCTTTATGAAATAAAATAAATAAAATATAATATTACTATATTAGTGATACTAATATTTCTTTTTAATTTATTAATTTGTTTAGATGACATATATTCTCTTAATTAAGTAATTATAAAGCGAAATTAAACCTCTCCTGAAATTTGTATAAAAAGTTATGCATGCGTGTAGCATATATTTCTCTTGAAGTATGAAGACTCAAAATTAAGTAAATAATTAGTTGAAAGGATTAAAGTAGTATACACCATAATTTTACCGTGATATCCACTATATTTTTTAACATACTCTTATTTTAATAATTAAAATAGTACCTCACTACATAGAAATTAAACTTTTGATTTGATTAAATACTAGAGTGATTAAATACCAGGAGGACTCAACAAAATGTAACCACTATGGTAAAGACAAATATATACGTGTAATAAAAGTAATAACACAAGTAATGGTAAAAAACAAAAAAACGCATACCTGCCCAAATTCTTAGCTTAGAGTAATTGATGACATAATAGGCCATGGCGAACTGGGTCTGATTCTCAGGCGGGTACACAGGCTCAATCTCTCTAACAATGCAACCTTGTGAGTTCAGAATCTTACGATGTTCCTCAGGGACATCAGGTAACACTGCCACCACCAAAGGGTACACACTCTTCGTCTTCCTAAGCCCTTTGGCCAAACCAACGACACCTTTTACATAGTCACCGTTCCCTGCTAGGAATGTCACGAACGCACGCCCTCTTCCGCCGCCGCCGCCAGCTTTTGGTTGTTCAGCGGCGGTGGCATTGGCAGCAGCGGTGGTGATATCAGGTGCCATGATTATGATATCTCAGTGAATTGAGAAATTAAGAGGAGAAAAAGAAGATGTTATAAGACAGAAAGAAAAGAGAGTGACTTTGATTTTGATAATAAGCAAAGAAGAAAGATTGTTTGAGATTGCTGTGTGAGAAACGGTAAGGGGTGGAGGGTGGCTTATATAGAGAAACTTTACACTTTGAAGGTTGTTATCGTCAATGTATGATCCAACGGTTGGTGAGATAATCTTGAGATTCTACGGTGCCAAATGGACTTTCATTAAATATGATATAATTAAGATATTGCTTAGTTTATGTTATCATTTTATTCCACACATTTAATATGGGAGAATTTCTACCTATTCAGTGTTTGAATTCGTTCGGATACCCTGTAATAAAAATCTTGCTAAAGATGGCTAGTCATCAGCTAGATAATAAATTAAATAAAAAACTTTCATAAGTAATTTCTCTGATTTTTTTTTTATATATCGCAGTTTTTACTTTTTATGTGTATAAGTAAAGTAAAGAATCTAATTTTTATGCATAGTTACTGTTAGGTGTTCTATTTTTTTTTTTTTTTATGAATAAAGTGTTCTATATTATTACTTCAATAATGTATTATTATCATATTATTATTTTATTGAAACATGTGTTAACACATTATTATTAAATAATAGTGTAAAACTACTCAAAAGTTTATGGTCAAAGTGGGTACACAGTCCTTGAAGGGAACTACTTGTAAGGACAACGATTCTAATTCTGCAATTATCACTTTGAGAAGTGTTTTAACTAATCATTATTCTTAATATATTGTTAGTTTCACAGTTTTGTCTGTGAGAGTATCCAGTTAAAAACAACAAATGCTAATGTAAAACTTTTTTTACTAATAATATGCCCTAAAATTATATTAGGATTTAATAATATACTTTATTAGTATAAACTTTATACAAAACAATCAATCTAATATATTATCATGATATTGAAAATTTCTCCATCTTACCATGATTATTTTTTTTACGAACCACTTTGATTAGGATATTTGGCTCCCCAGTGGCATCATGGTTATCCCTACAAGCTTCAGTCCTTTGAATTGGGTATGAGACTAATCATCGGTTAGTTGCTTAAAGCAGGAAATTAACCATTGGCTTTCGCAACCTCTAAACTAGAATATCTGTCATCGGAATTCGAATAATTTGCGTTCTTCTTCTTATGAGGTTGAGATGTTTACTACTCAACCAAGTGACCAACAACCCTTGGTTGGTACCATGATTATTTTAAAAGTCACATATTGAGCATGTGTGATTCATGGACAATAAAAAATCTTACTATATTAAAAAGTGTTTATTAACAAATTAAATGATGATATGAAAGGTACAATTGGCCAAAATATGAGTCGGTCATAGTTTTCTCTCCCCTTTTTAATGGTCTTATTTCCTTCCTTAACAAGGTTTTGTTTCTTCTTTTAATTTGAGTCCTTTCCGTTTCTCTTTTTTTTTTTTTTTTCTTATTTTTTCAGTTTTTCTTTTCGAAAAATTGATTTATCCAAATCTCTGATCTTTTAGATATGATATTTTTGTTAAACTTAGAGTATTTGACTTTGATTTTTTTAAGAAAAAAACTTACGTGCAATTCCAATGATACAGTTGGTGCTATTCTCCAATCATAACACACCCAGGGGCGGAGGGAGGGGGGACCAAGGGATGCCATGGCCCCCCTCTCCCATGTTGTCATCTTATATATATATATATATATATATATATATATATATATATATATATATATATATATATATATATATATATAACAATTAACTCTTATAAAAAATGATTGGCTCAAATTTAATTAAAATAAGTACAATTTCAAACACTTAAATTACACTTTTTTAGAATTCTAAGATAGATACAATTGTTTACATTAAAAAAATAAATTGATAAAAATAGACCACATATGATAATAGATTATTTTTTTACTCTATGAAATGTCGTGTGTACAATTGAAAAAGTGAATGTTTTAGATATAAATCTATTTGAGTAATTTATATTATATTAAGTTATTATGAAATTTGTATCATATAATTTGTTTTAATATATTAGTTAATTTTTTATGAATTAAAGTAGTATATACTTTCAGTGTAAAAAGATTTACACGGACATCCACTAACATTTTGACATGTGTGCTTTTATTTTAATAACTATGAGAGAGAAATAACAATTATGCTGATTTGTCAAGATATCATTGGATATTTGCGTAAAAAAAATTACACTGACACTGTATAAAAATTAATTGAACTTATTTTTTATTACTATTTTATGTTATGTAAATTAGATTTTGGCCCCCCTCATCGAAATTTTTTGGCTCCGCCCCTGAACACACCATGTTGATTTTTGTTAGAAAATTAACTAAAAGATAATGAATAATATAAATTAAATATTTTACATTGTGTGTAGTGATCGGAGAACAACATCAACTACACCATTGGAATTGTATGTAACTTTTCTCCTTTTTTCTAAAACCTACCTATTATTCTTGTAATTATTAGTTTTAATCATTTCATATCAGTCACATCTTTTTATCTTACTAAGCTGAAAGAGCTTCTGATTTCACAAAAAAAAAAAAAAGAAAACTGAAAGAGCTTTAAATTTAATCTAATAAGATAAAAGGTGTGATAAATCTCTTCAGGTGATAGCATTTATTTGTCGTTCTTTATAGAGAAAAATACATCGATAGTTTACATTTCATTAGAAAACCTACTAATTATGGATATTTCGAGTGTGTTCCGTCCGGATAGAAACAATAAATTCTAGCAAGACGGAGATAATGGAGATTAATGGATTGAGCCTGACAATGTGAGATTCCGCTCCTACGTATCCCGATTTTGAGAATCAAGGCTGACGTAGTTCTAAATTGAAAGAGACCCCTTGTGAGAAGGTATCAGTATTATAAAAATAGGACCGAACCTATCGGTCTAGCCGGAAACCAGTACAATGGTCGGTCCGGTAAAACGTATTGAACCGCATAAGGAGATGAACCAGGGATGACGTAATTGACCCGCGACGGTCCAGCGTGAGCGCACATATGATTGGACGATGGAGATTAGTGGATTGAGCCTGACAATGTGAGATTCCGCTCCTACGTATCCCAATTTTGAGAATCAAGACTGACGTAGTTCTAGGTTGAAAGAGAACCCTTGTGAGGAGGTATCGGTATTATAAAAACCGGACCGAACCTATCGGTCCAGCCTGAAACCGGTGCAATGGTCTGTCCGGTAAAACGTATTGAACCGCATAAGGAGCTGAACCAGTGATGATGTAATTGACCCGCGACGGTTCAGCGTGAGTGCACATATGACTGGAATTTTGGCTGAAATTCCAAAAATACAACGTTTCACACTATATAGGAATTGAACACTAGTCCCGCGGATGGCATAGTGCATGGAGCGCCACTAGAACATTGAAGTCGCTTAAGACACATCTCAAACAATATATTATATATACATGATTTATGATAAATTTAACATATACTGGTTCATCCGGTTCAACCATTGACTCAATGGTTCGATCAGTGACCTATTAACCCAGTGACCTGACCGGGTCGATGACCGGTCCGGTTTTAATAACACTAGAAGGTATGACTCCTCTTATATAGTTTTCTTAGTGTGCCTTTCAGCTAGAATTAGGTTTGGCCCAATTTGGTTTATTTGGACAATGAATTGAGCAAGGCCCAATTCTGGGAGAAACAGAGTGAATAACTTTTTTTTTCTCTCTTGATAAATATGTTATCTATATATTATACAAATCTCCATAAATATCACTATTCATGACACGTGTCATACTATTATGTTTCCACTCTTTTACAACAACATTACGTCATTTATATTCTATACATAGCTTTACAGTTTTTAAAAGTTTTTTTTTTTTGTTGACTTATCATAGTAAAATAGCTTTTAAATCAATAGAATAAAAAAAAAATTCAGATGAATATGTATTAATTGTCCATTTCTTTATATAATGACAATTCTTACTATCCCACAACAAATACTCAATAATTATTCAAAAAATTTAATATCTACAAAGTATACAAGATTTTTTTTTAATATAAACATATGAATGAAATATGAATAATATATTTAGATTCTTTGATATAGTTTATTTACAAATAACAATGGTATTAAGATATATATTTTGTATAATAATAAATAATAAATATATGTTATGTAATAGTCAGAAAAAAGATATACATTATGTAAAATAATAAATATTTTTAATTACATGAAACATAAAACTTGAAAACATATTAACTATCATAAAAATTACTTTAAAATGTAAGTCTTTTTTTGTGTATCAAGGATATCCTTTGGCCGATACCCGGAAACTAATTTCTTTTAAGAGATCATAATGTGTCAATATATACAAAATCTTCTCTCGTCTTTGAAAGTTTATGTCTTCTCTCGTCTTTGAGAGTTTCGTTTTCCTTTTGTCGATTCCATGGCTGCCAATTTAGAAGGGCTATCCCTAGTGGATGAGGATGTGGAGGGGGCGGTGTTTGTTAGGGAGGAGGGTGGTCCTGCTGTGGGACTGAATTTTGATCTGTGCCTTATTAGAAGGTTCCTAACAGATAGGATGCTCAGGATAAATGCTATGAAGGATGTGTTGCCTAAGGTTTGGAGGCTTGGAAGAGGTGTTTCAATCACCAAAACAGAAGGGGCTATTTCTATTCCAATTCAATCATAGGCTGGATCTGGAGAGGGTGGCTGAAGGAGGTCCTTGGAGCTCTGATAATAATTTGCTGGTGTTAGGAAGGGCTCAGCCAGGAGTTGAACTGTCCAAAGTGGCTCTATTCCATATAGCTTTCTGGGTGCAGGTCCATAACTTGCCCCCGGGTTTTATGACCTTAACTGTTGGTACTCGCCTAGGGAATTATATAGGCACGTTCATGGAGTATGATCAATCGAATAATACCGGGTTGTGGAGGAAGTACATGCGACTGAGGGTACTGCTGGATGTACGTGTGCCATTGAAGAAGGTGTGGAAGGTGAAGTTGCAGGGTGGTGAGTGATCTACTGTGATGTTCAGATATGAAAAGTTGGGCACATTTTGTTTCTTATGTGGGCTGTTAGGGCACAGTGATAATTTCTGTGACTTACGGTTCACAATGGAAAACGATGATGGCAGTAGAGGCTGGGGTGCGGAATTAAAGGCGGAGAATAGAAGGCAGAGTGGTGGTGGTGGAGACGTTGACGGCGGAAGTCGTTGGGCGAGGGAGCATGGGGACGTGCATGCTGCACCGACCCGTAGGAAGTGCCCAACCCTAACCGTGATTCTCGCAAGTTCCAGGCTGGAAGGAGCGATCCACGGGATTTGGGATTTGGTTCTGATATGGAAGTTGTGAATGTTCAAAACAACACTGGTAGCGTGGATATGCATGGGTCATGCGGTGATATGGGGATTTTGAATTTAAATAGGCATGTGCTTAGTAAAGGAAAATTTGCTGTTACCATGTTTGAAGGTACGAAGATCATGCAAGCAAATATGGTGGACCCCTCACGTGAGATTGTACCGATTACTGTTGAGGAGCTATATGGAGACAGGAAAAGGAGGAGAGAGGGTGGAGGTGATGCACAAAATGCTAATGATACTCTTGCTATTACTTCTGATGTTTCTCTTAATTTTTTATCAGTGGGTCCTGGTCCCCAGACCTACCAGGAGCAATGACAGCCCTTAGCTGGAACTGTCGAGGCCTAGGTCACCTGAGGGCAGTTCCTTCTTTAAAGAACCTAATCCGGACTTATAAGCTGGATATTATTTCTCTGTTTGAGACTTTAGTGAATGCTAATAAAGTTGAGGAGGTTAGGAGGAGAATTGGTTTTGATGGTTGCTTTGCTGTGGATAAAGAGGGGCGTAATGGTGGTGTTGCTTTTTTCTGGTGGAATTCTTTAAAGTGTGAGGTTACTAGTTTTTCTCTTCATTATGTGGATGTTCTGGTTGATGATGCGAGGTTTGGTAAGTGGCGTATCACTGGTTTCTATGGTTTTCCTGAGAGAGCTCGTCGTAGAGAGTCTTGGGCGCTGTTGAGGAATCTAGCTAATGTTTCTCAATTGCCTTGGTGTGTTATTGGAGATTTTAATGATTTACTGTCATCGGAGGATAAGTTGGGCTCAGTTGATAATCCGAATTATCTTTTTTCTGGGTTTAGAGAGGCGGTTCAGGACACAGGTTTATTTGATATTATGTTGGAAGGTTATCCTTTTACTTGGAGTGCTAGAACAGGTACTTCTAGAGCTGTTGAAGAAAGGTTAGATAGGGCCATGGAAAATCGTGGGTGGCTTGATCTTTTTCCCCAGGTCCGGTTGCTCAATCTTTTAGCTCCAATCTCGGACCACACACCCATTTGTCTCCAATCAGTGTCTCCGTCAGTGCCAGTTCATCGTAAGGGGTTTCGGTTTGAAAAATCTTGGACCTTGGAGCGTGATTTTATGGAAGTTGTGCGCAAGGGCTGGTTGCATGGTAGGGAGGGAGATATTGTTTCTAGGTTGAGTGGTTGTGCAGAAAGCTTGCATGCATGGGGCAAGCAATTGAGAGTTAATTTCAAGAATGATATTGCTGATTGCATGCGGATCCTAGAAGTGTTACAAGAAAGGCGTGATGAGGAGAGGGTGTTGAGACCTCATAAGTCTAAAACACATTCAAAGTGTAAATCCTCTATGTTTTGATGATTCCAAATAGTTCAAGTATGGTAATATTGAACCAAATGAAATTACTGATATATTTGATAAGTGTGCAGGAAAATAGACTTGAAGTCACTCGTCTAAATTTCACCCGTCTACTTTTAGTAGAAGCTCAGCAGTGACTCGTCTAAGTTTCACTCGTCTAAAAAAATTAGTCAAAGAAAGTCAACGCTCAAGAAAGACTAAGCTCAGTTGATGATGTGGCAAGAAGCATGCGTCTAAGTTTGGCTCAGCTGACCACCCGTCTAACTTTTGGAACAAGCTTTCACCCGTCTAAGTTTCTGAACAAACTTTCACCCGTCTGAGTTTCTGAACAAACTTTCACCCGTCTAAGTTTCTGAACAAACTTTCACTCGTCTAAGTTTCTGAACAAACTTTCACCCGTCTAAGTTTCTGAACAAGCTTTCACCCGTCTAAGTTTTTGGATGACTTTCACTCGTCTAAAAAATTCTCATTGCTGACACCAAGTCAGTATGTCAGAAATCAAGTCCGAGTCACCATATTCAAAATTATAGGCCATCCTTAAGGATCTCGAAGACCTATGGACAATAGCTCGAAGGACAAAGAATAAAAGAACGTTGTTTCAAGGTTTTAAGGAATAAACACGCTATCTCTGCACCACTGCAGTAACCTTTTGCCTATTCCAGTACAAAGTAAAAGTACTTTATGGAAAAGTAAACTGATGTTGCACTGAAAGAAGAAAGCTCTCTGCAACAAGTACAAGAAGCCTGCTGCCATATACTCTGAAAGAACAGCTGCTCAGTTTAAAGTGTACTCTTGGACACTCTTGACAATGCCCAATGTTTTCAAGCATTTAATGAATACTCAGAACGACTCTTTGGCATTAAGTGGTGTCTCAGAAAGCTCAAGTAAAGATGAACACACTTTCTGAAGCTGTGTCAAACGGATCTCTTGATTGAAGCCTTTAAATAGATCAAACAATGAAGATGAAGATAAGAAGTTGAATATCAAAAGAACTCTGCACAGAAGCATTTACTCTCTTCATTAACTTCTTCATTCCTTCATTGAATACATACTCAATCATTAGATATAAATTCGCAGTCTTTCATACTTCATATTTATTCCACTCTCTGAGTGTGATCTGAAAGACTTGCAAGTTGTATTAACTATACAAACCTTCTATCTCTTACTGTTTTTGAGCCTGAAGAGGCTAGGTGAGAAAAGAATACTTGTTTGAGTGTTGAGCCTGAAGAGGCTAGGTGTGCAAAGAATACTTGTACTGTAATTTACTCAGTTATAGTGGAAACTTGGTGCTGCCAAGAAACTGGACGTAGCCCTGTGGATTTTGGGGTAAACCAGTATAAATCTCTTGAGTGATATTTCTTCTCCCTTATCTTTTAATTTGTTTGAGTATTGTTTCAGTCTTAGCTTTTTAACTTGGGGAGTTAATACTGTGGTTATCAAACTCTTTTTAACCTTCTTGGTTTGTGTGTACTATTCTGTTTTAATATTAGACGTTTCACTCGTCTAATCCTCTCTTAATCAAACCTTCTTGCTGTGCCTGCGAAAATCTTTTTAAGTAACCGAAAAAGTTGGTAAACACAATTCAACCCCCCTTCTTGTGTTCACTTTGGTTATTTTAGTTGGTATCAGAGCTCAGCCTCTGGGTTGAGCACTTAACAGTGTAGAGGAAAAGATCTTGGAGATGGCAGGAGAAACCAGTGGAAGCAAGAACCATGCTGGAGAAGGATCCTCAATGTCGAGACCTCCTTTCTTCAATGGAGAGGACTACATCTACTGGAAAGAAAAGATGAAGTGGTTTTTACAATCCACTAACTCTGATCTTTGGGATATTATCGATGAAGGTCCTTTTGTCCCTAAAGATGACAAAGGAGAGGAAGTTCCTAAAGCAAACATGACCACTGATCAAAGAACAAAGTGGCAGCTTAATGCCAAAGCTAGATATGCAATCATGTGTGCTCTGAGCAGAGAAGAATTTGAAAAAGTCTGTGCTTGTGAGTCTGCAAAAGAAATGTGGGACTCACTAGCTATTGCTCATGAAGGAACTAGCAAAGTAAAAGAAACAAAAGTCAGCATGCTTGTCAGAAAGTATGAGCTGTTCAAAATGGAGGAAGGTGAAACTATTGGCCAAATGTATGGAAGGTTTCAAACCATAACCAATGGATTGAAATCTCTGGGAAAAATTTACAAGACTGAGGAACACATTCAAAAGATTCTCAGAAGTCTTCCAAAACAATGGAGACCACTTGTAACTGCTGTGTCTCAGGCCAAGGATCTAACAACAATGAAGCTTGATGAGCTTCTTGGGACCCTTCAGATTCATGAACAAGAACTGATTGAAGAGAACAATGGAAAGAAAAACAAGTCCATTGCACTCAAAGCTGACAAGAAGTCATCTAAGGGAGCAAGTTCAAAAGCTCTCAAAGCAGATGAATCTTCAGAAGAATCTGGAGAATCAAATGAGGATGACTTAGATGATGAAGATGATAAACTGTCTCTCTTCACCAGAAAAATGAAGAAGCTCTGGAAGAAAAGAAACTTCAGAAAAGACAAACCCTTCAGGCGCTTCAACAAAGACAAGCATAACAAGGATAGTGGATCTAATGACAGAAATGTCATTGTATGCTATGAATGTAAAAAGCCTGGTCACATCAAGGCAGAATGCCCTCAAATCAAAAAGCAATCTTCCAAGAAATTCTTCAACAAGAAAAAGAAAGGAATGATGGCTACTTGGGAAGATCTTGATGAAAGCTCCACTGAAAGTGAAGGAGAGGAGCTTGAAGCAAACCTCTGTCTTATGGCTGATACAGATTCAGAATCAGAAACTGAGGTACATTCTGAACTTGAAAAATTGAATGATGCCTATGATGAACTTTTGGAAGAATCCAACTATATATCTAAAGCTTTTAGATCCCTCAAGAGACAGTATGCTAAACTCTCTAATGAGTACACACAGAAATCTCTAGAGTGTGAAAAGTTAGCTGAAGAGAATAGTAAACTTAAGACTGAAAAGTCTGAAGTTGAGATCTCAGTTGAAACTCTACCATCTGAAGAAGTAACTAAACTTCAACATAAAGTAGAAGAGCTCACCTCAGATCTTGCCAAGTTTGTTAATGGTAGAGATAATCTGACTAAACTCTTAGGAAGTCAGAGGCACTCCCTTAACAAAGAAGGTATTGGATATTCCAATCAAGATCATCATAAAGGATCAACAAAGTTTTCAAATGCAGCTGTTAAATCTTTATGTTCCTACTATGGAAAAGCTGGACATATCATGTCTAAGTGTATTCACAAAAAGAGAAGGAAGTCTTTACAGACTCCTCACACTAACAAAAAAGGACCCAAGAAAATATGGGTACCTAAGGTCATGATCATTCCTGTTGCAGACATTCTCAACAGAACAAAGCAAACACCTGTCATGGTATCTGGACAGTGGATGCTCGCGACACATGACAGGCGAAAGGTCTATGTTCCTAGACCTCCAACCTAAGAAAGGTGGACATGTAACTTTTGGTGGCAACCAGAAAGGAAAAGTTGTTGGTTTAGGTAAAATTGGTGGTAAACCTCCCTTACCTGTTATTCATAATGTGTTATTTGTGAAAGGATTAAAACATAATCTGCTTAGCATAAGTCAATTATGTGACAGTGGACTTTCTGTATCTTTTTCTAAGGATGCATGCATGGTCAATGACTGTAATGGAAAAACCCTCTTTTCTGCTAAAAGGCAAAACAATCTGTATAAGATTGACATGACTGAACTTTCAGATCAAAGTGTAACATGCTTTATGTCTAAAGAGGATGAAAAATGGCTGTGGCATAAGAAATTAGGACATGTTAGTATGAAGCAAATTTCAAAATTGAAAAAGCATAACCTTGTGAGAGGATTGCCTGATATTTCTTTTAAGAAAGATATTTTGTGTGATGCATGTCAGAGAGGTAAACAAGTAAAATCAAGTTTCAAATCTAAGAAAGAAGTCACATCCTCTAGACCTTTGCAACTGTTACACATGGATCTGTTTGGACCAGTTAGTGTAGCTAGCCTAGGTGGAAAGAAATATGGTTTTGTCATAGTTGATGACTATTCTAGATTTACATGGGTACTCTTCTTAACCCACAAGGATGAATCTTATATGGCATTTTCAGTATTCAGTAAAAGAGTAAAAAATGAGCAAGGTTTCTGTATCTCTGCTATAAGAAGTGATCATGGAGGAGAATTTGAAAATGAGCAGTTCAAACTGTTCTGTGAGGAAAATGGTATTTCTCACAATTTCTCTGCACCTAGAACTCCACAACAAAATGGAGTAGTTGAGAGAAAGAACAGATCTCTTCAAGAGATGGGAAGAACAATGCTAAATGAAAATAATCTTCCTAAGTACTTCTGGGCAGAAGCCATTAACACTGCTTGTTATGTACAAAACAGAATACTGATCAGGCCTATTCTAAATAAGACTCCTTATGAATTGTGGAAAGACAGAAAACCCAACATATCATATTTTCATGCATTTGGTTGTGAATGTTATATTCTCAACACAAAAGATCATCTTGGAAATTTGATTCTAAAGTAGATAAAGGAATATTTATTGGTTATTCTGAAATGTCTAAAGCTTTTAGAATTTTCAATTCTAGAACGTCTGTTGTAGAAGAATCAATTCATGTAAAGTTTAATGATGGTTTGAAGACTGATAGGGAACTATCAGATCTAGAAGATGATGTTGCAGGTATTGAACTCAATCCTATAGTAGAAGAATCTTCAGACAAGTCAAAAGTAGACGTATCTGAAATACAGACTGATGCTGATAAGTCTGAAACTCAGACTCTAAAGAAAGATTGGAAATTCAAGACCTATCATCCAGAAGATCTCATCATTGGAAGTCCATCTCAAGGAGTTAGAACCAGATCTGCCTTCAATGAAAACAACAACATGGCCTTCATATCAGATTTGGAACCTAAAAAGATTGAAGAAGCCCTGCAAGATGAAAGCTGGATTCTAGCCATGCAAGAAGAGCTAAATCAGTTCAAAAGGAATGATGTCTGGTCACTAGTTTCTAAACCCAAAGAGAAAACCATTATTGGAACCAGATGGGTGTTTAGAAACAAACTAGATGAAGATGGAAAAGTGGTAAGGAACAAGGCAAGACTGGTTGCTCAAGGTTACAATCAACAGGAAGGTATTGATTTCACTGAAACTTTTGCTCCTGTAGCTAGACTAGAAGCAATTAGGATTCTCATGTCATATGCTGCACAACATGATATAACTCTTTATCAAATGGATGTTAAAAGTGCTTTTCTAAATGGAATAATTGAGGAGGAAGTTTATGTCAAGCAACCTCCAGGTTTTGAGGACTCTGAAAATCCTCACCATGTCTATAAGCTTAAGAAAGCTCTATATGGACTCAAACAAGCTCCTAGAGCTTGGTATGATAGATTAAGCACATATCTAATGGAAAATAACTTCATTAGAGGAAAAGTACACACTACACTTTTCAAGAAATGCTCAAGAAGAGACTTTATAGTAGTACAGATCTATGTTGATGATATTATATTTGGTGCTACTAATGAAAAGCTCTGCAAAGAGTTCTCTGAGTTGATGCAGAATGAATTTGAAATGAGCATGATGGGAGAGTTGAAGTTCTTCCTTGGTCTTCAAATAAAACAGTCAAATGATGGAATCTATATCCATCAACAGAAGTACACCAAGGAGCTTCTGAAAAAGTACAAAATGGAAAATTCAAAGCCTATGAGTACTCCTATGCATCCAACGGTTGTTCTAAACAAAGATGAGGAAGGTAAAAAGGTAGATCAAACTGTCTACCGAGGTATGATTGGATCTCTGCTATATTTAACTGCTAGCAGACCTGATATTCAATTCAGTGTCTGTCTTTGTGCTAGATTCCAATCTGACCCTAAGGAATCTCATCATAAGGCTGTCAAAAGAATTTTTAGATATTTAATTGGAACCACTAACCTTGGTCTATTATATAAGAAATCTGAAGTTTTCAGGTTAGCTGGATTTTGTGATGCTGATTTTGCTGGAGACAGGATTGATAGAAAAAGCACCAGTGGAGGATGTCACTTCATTGGAGCAAATATGATCTCTTGGTCAAGCAAAAGGCAAAGTACCATTGCCTTATCAACTGCAGAAGCTGAATATATATCTGCAGCTAGTTGTTGTTCACAACTACTCTGGGTAAAATATCAACTTGAAGATTATTCAATGATTGAGCATAATATACCTGTTTGGTGTGATAATACTAGTGCTATTAATCTGTCTAAAAATCCAATACAGCATTCTAGAGCAAAGCATATAGAAATAAAGCATCATTTCATCAGAGACTATGTTCAAAAAGGTGTTTTTGAAATTAAGTTTGTAAACACTGATTATCAGTGGGCAGACATTTTTACCAAACCCTTAAGTGAAGACAGATTTGTTTTTATAAGAAGAAATCTTAACATGCATAATGTACCTGATTAAATGTTTTGCTGTCAGAAAAATTACTTGTCTATATTTTCTATGATTACTTGACTCGTCTAATTTAGCCAAGCGTCTAATGACGTGGCTAAAAGCACTCAGTGCTAAATTCTGACTGAGACACACGTACATTGCATTTTCCCTCCTTTTCTAAAATATTTTATTTTATTTGAAATTGATTATCTGTCATTTATGGCAACACTCTCTTTCCTCTTTCCCAATGCAAAAAGCACTCAAACGTTTTTAGCATAAACCCGTGTCTTTTCAAAAACTACCCACTCAAAAGTTCCTTGCTTACAAACTCTCTCTCTAAGCTCTCTTCATCTTCACCTTCACGAAACCTTCTCTGTCAAACCCTAATATCTTCTCTCAAATCAATGGCACCCAAAAGCCTCCTTGAGACGCTATCTGAGAAGACTAAGGTATCTGTTACTGAGCTGAAGAAGGTGCTCCCTGGAAGAGTTCCATACTTTGATGAACTCAGAACCAAAGGTTTAGACGTACTCCCGGAACTTAACCATGCTGGATGGTTACCTTTCTTTCAACTGCAAGAACTTGTCTTCCCTGCTCTTGTTAGGGATTTCTGGACTACAGCGAAGATCACCAAGGACTCCACCACCCACATGATTTCTGGGGATGTTGGTGAGGATCATATCTTCATCACTCACGAGTTACTCGCTGAAGTAACAAGATGCCCTAGGGAAGGAGCTGGGCACTACAAAGACTGGATGAAGGATCAAGGGGAAGCCAATGTAAATTTGGTACTCTATGGGACTGCAAACCCTGACAACATGGACTCCAAGTATCTGACCCCCAAGGCAAGGTTTTTACATGTTTTGCTTATAAACTGTGTAATGCCTAGGACTGGGTCTAGAAACCATGTCAATTTATTGGAAAAGTTTGCCCTATTCCATCTTGTCCAAAGAATAAAGATAGACATAACTGATCTAATCTTTATTCATATGGAGAAAGCTGTAAAGGGAAAGGATAAAGATTACCCCTTTGGAATGGTTATGACTAGGATCTTCAGGGCCTGTAAGTTGGATTTAAGAAGGGCTGTTTCTGCTGATCTCTGTACTGAGATTACCACAAAAACCCTAGCCTTAATGAAGATGAACCTGAATCCTACTCTGGATGGCAATGCTGAAGCCTCTGCTCAGATGGAAGCAACTGTTTCCATTCCTGGTGTTAAATCTGAAGTGGTTGAGGAACCAGCTGAGGAAATTACTGATCAACTTCAGAGGAAGAAGAGGAAGATTACAAAAACCACTGCTGAAACTGCTGGGACAGAAGAGTCTACTCAGGTTGTTGAACCTGCTGCTGCTGCTGAGGAAGCTACTGCCTCTGTACCTAAGATCACCAAGGTATTCAAGAGAAAGAGGACAGTACAAGCTGAGGGGGAGTCTCAATCAGAAGAGACTGTGATCCCTAAGAAGAAGAGGACAACTGTTACAAAGAGGAAACTTGTCTTGCCTCCCTCTTCATCTCCATCACCATCACCCTCACCTCAGAAGGATTCAACCCCTCCACCTCAGGAAACATCACCTTCTACCACCACAGTTCCAACTCCACAACCTTCACCTCAAAGAATGCCTACACCACCTCACAGATCACCTACACCCCCTCCATCACCCAAAATTCCAACACCACCTCTATCACCAAGAATTCCAACTCCACATACTTCACCACAAATCCAAACTCCACCACATACATCACCTAACCAACACTCACCCGAACCTAACCCTACCACATCAGAACCTCACATGTCTGATACTCACTCACCTGCTCCACCCTCACCACAAATATCTCACCATTCTGATATTCCTCAAACTGAGGATATCAATGACTTTGAGTACTTTGACAACCCTATTTCACCACCCTCACCACAATCACCAATCCCTGACCATATCTCAAACCAATGCCAAGTGCCTCTGAGAACAGTCTTTCCAGACTTATTCTCTGAAACCAGACACAACTCTCTCCCCTTAGCCTCTTTACCACCCTACAACTCATCCTCCAGAACCACACCCTTCTCTGTAACAGATGATCTCTGTCCCTCTTACCTTGATGGCAAGACTCTGGACATGATTGCTTCTCTGGAAGCTGAAAGGCAGGTTGTGAGGCTGGAAAGGTTGCAGAAGCCAGTAGGAAAATGGCTATTTAATCCTCACATCTTCATGAAGCCCTCCACTGCCATAAGAGTAATGCCTGACTCAATGGTGTTGAAAGGGAAGCAGAAGACAATATCCCTGGCAGTAGAGCAGAAATTTTCCCTTATCCAGAGGACTGATCAGAAGCTGAAATTCAAAGAGAAGATGTTCTCTAAGGGTGGCTGCAGTTCTGGGTTGACAGAAGAAGAGAAGGCAGACATTCCCATCAGAGGTAGCCAAGCCTATGCTCTCTACCCCGTCTCACCCTCCATTTACTTTATCCCTCCCTTCTTCATGGTATTTCCCTTCTCTGTCCTAAACTTTCCTGAAACTGCTCCTTTTACTCACATAAATCTCATTAGGAGATCTTATGAGTTCCTTCTTTCTATCATAAATTCCCCTCTACATCATGACAGAATTCATGCCTTTTTAAGGGAATTCCACCCTAATAATGATTTTGAAACCACTCTGTCAACAAATGTATTTCTAGATCCTCACCCTGAGGATGATTTTGTTGTTGAAGAGTTACCTCCTACCCCTCCTCCTTGTCCATCAGCTTCTGGAACCTCTCTGGCCACTACAGATTCTACTGCTCCAGTTGTTGCATTTGATCCTGCTGCACATCAGAGACTGGATGAAATGGCTGCAAGTTTGCAGACTGTCATTCAAAGACAGGATGAAGCAATTGCTCAACAGACTGCATTTCAAGCTCAGATGTTGGCTCAGCAGCAAGCAATGCAGCAGATGATGGAAGCTTTCTTCAAAAGCCAAGGAGGCCCTAGCTCTTAGTGCTTAGAAATTTTTTTTTGTTGAGTCATGCAATGTACTAAGTCAGTGATGTCTATCACTTGTAATCCTTCATGACTTTGATTAAATGAAATGAGCTTTTCTTTAGGCAATTTATCTCCTATGTTTATTTTTTCTCTTTCTGTTTGATTGATGCCAAAAGGGGGAGGAAATATAATTAAGTTTTCATGATTTTATATTTCTTATTGTATGTTATTCTTTCTAATATCATGATGACCTCATATTTGTATTCTTTCTAATATCATGATGACATCATATTTGTCCTTACTTAGTGCATAAACTAAGGGGGAGCTTAACATACTTTGATCATTTATATCTGTCTCGAAATTTCTACTGTTTCTTTTTTATGTTCAATAAAATCAGAAAAGATATTTGTCATCATCAAAAAGGGGGAGAATGTTGAGACCTCATAAGTCTAAAACACATTCAAAGTGTAAATCCTCTATGTTTTGATGATTCCAAATAGTTCAAGTATGGTAATATTGAACCAAATGAAATTACTGATATATTTGATAAGTGTGCAGGAAAATAGACTTGAAGTCACTCGTCTAAATTTCACCCGTCTACTTTTAGTAGAAGCTCAGCAGTGACTCGTCTAAGTTTCACTCGTCTAAAAAAATTAGTCAAAGAAAGTCAACGCTCAAGAAAGACTAAGCTCAGTTGATGACGTGGCAAGAAGCATGCGTCTAAGTTTGGCTCAGCTGACCACCCGTCTAACTTTTGGAACAAGCTTTCACCCGTCTAAGTTTCTGAACAAACTTTCACCCTTCTAAGTTTCTGAACAAACTTTCACCCGTCTAAGTTTCTGAACAAACTTTCACCCGTCTAAGTTTCTGAACAAGCTTTCACCCGTCTAAGTTTTTGGATGACTTTCACTCGTCTAAAAAATTCTCATTGCTGACACCAAGTCAGTATGTCAGAAATCAAGTCCGAGTCACCATATTCAAAATTATAGGCCATCCTTAAGGATCTCGAAGACCTATGGACAATAGCTCGAAGGAAGAATAAAAGAACGTTGTTTCAAGGTTTTAAGGAATAAACACGCTATCTCTGCACCACTGTAGTAACCTTTTGCCTATTCCAGTACAAAGTAAAAGTACTTTATGGAAAAGTAAACTGATGTTGCACTAAAAGAAGAAAGCTCTCTGCAACAAGTACAAGAAGCCTGCTGCCATATACTCTGAAAGAACAGCTGCTCAGTTTAAAGTGTACTCTTGGACACTCTTGACAATGCCCAATGTTTTTCAAGCATTTAATGAATACTCAGAACGACTCTTTGGCATTAAATGGTGTCTCAGAAAGCTCAAGTAAAGATGAACACACTTTCTGAAGCTGTGTCAAACGGATCTCTTGATTGAAGCCTTTAAATAGATCAAACAATGAAGATGAAGATAAGAAGTTGAATATCAAAAGAACTCTGCACAGAAGCATTTACTCTCTTCATTAACTTCTTCATTCCTTCATTGAATACATACTCAATCATTAGATATAAATTCGCAGTCTTTCATACTTCATATTTATTCCACTCTCTGAGTGTGATCTGAAAGACTTGCAAGTTGTATTAACTATACAAACCTTCTATCACTTACTGTTTTTGAGCCTGAAGAGGCTAGGTGAGAAAAGAATACTTGTTTGAGTGTTGAGCTTGAAGAGGCTAGGTGTGCAAAGAATACTTGTACTGTAATTTACTCAGTTATAGTGGAAACTTGGTGCTGCCAAGAAACTGGACGTAGCCCTGTGGATTTTGGGGTGAACCAGTATAAATCTCTTGAGTGATATTTCTTCTCCCTTATCTTTTAATTTGTTTGAGTATTGTTTCAGTCTTAGCTTTTTAACTTGGGGAGTTAATACTGTGGTTATCAAACTCTTTTTAACCTTCTTGGTTTGTGTGTACTATTCTGTTTTAATATTAGACGTTTCACTCGTCTAATCCTCTCTTAATCAAACCTTCTTGCTGTGCCTGCGAAAATCTTTTTAAGTAACCGAAAAAGTTGGTAAACACAATTCAACCCCCCCTTCTTGTGTTCACTTTGGTTATTTCAGAGGGTTGCTCGGTTTAGAGAAGCCAAGGAGAGGTTGGTTAATCTGTTAGTCTAGGAGGAAAGTTTTTGGAAGCAGAGGGCTAAAGCTTTTTGGCTTAAAGAGGGTGATCTCAACACACGATTTTTTCATGCTACTGCTACCTCTAGGGCCAAAGTGAATAAAATCCAGAAATTTCGTGATGATGAGGACACAGTAACTGATGATATTGAGAAGGTTAAGAACATTACTAGGAGCTATTTTGAGAAGTTGTTTACTCATCGGGTTGGTGTTTATGATCCAGTGTTGGAAGCTCTTGATCCTAGGATTTCTCCTGAGGATAATGAGGTATTGACTAGTCCTTTTACTCGTTTGGAATTTTCTTCTGCTCTCAATGAAATGCATGTTGATAAAGCTCTAGGTCCTGATGGCTTTAACCCGGGTTTCTTTAAAAATTCCTAGGATGTTTGTGGTGATGAGATTTTTGATGCTTGCTGTTTATGGTTGGATAGGGGTTATTTTCCTAGTTCAATCAATGATACTAATATTGCTCTTATTCCGAAGGTTGATAATCCAGAATCTATGAAGGATTGGCGTCCTATATCCCTTTGTAATGTTGTTTATAAAATCCTGTCAAAGGTTCTGGCTAATAGATTGAAACGGATCCTTCATAAGTGTATGTCTCTTGCTCAGTCTGCTTTTGTGCCTGGTCGTTCTATTCTTGATAGTGCAATGTTGGCTGTTGAGATAATTCACTTCATGAAGAGCAAAACTAAGGGCAAAGTTGGGGAGGTGGCTCTTAAGATTGATATGAGCAAGGCTTATGACAGTGTTGACTGGGGTTATTTGAGGGCGGTTATGAGGAGGTTAGGCTTTTCTGAGAAGTGGGTGGAGTGGATTATGATGTGTGTGGAATCTGTTAATTACTCTGTCTTGGTTAATCATGCTCCTGTTGGCCCTATTTGCCCTAGTAGGGGGTTAAGGCAAGGTGATCCTCTCTCTCCGTATTTATTTATTTTGTGCTCTGATGGTCTTACTGCTCTTATTGATAAAGCTGAGAGGAGAGGTGACTTGCATGGAGTTAAGGTTTGTAGGGGTGCTCCGATTATTTCTCATCTTCTGTTTGCAGATGATTGCTTTCTCTTCTTCAAGGCTAAAAATTGTGAATCCTTGGCTATGAAGAACATTTTATCTGTTTATGAGGAAGCTTCGGGACAGGAAATTAATTTTCAGAAATCTGAGATTTTCTATAGCAGAAATGTGGTGGAACACTCCCGGGTGTTTATTGTTTCTCTTTTAGGGGTCCATATTTGCTTGGGCACGAGTAAATATTTGGGCCTCCCCTCGATGATTGGTAGAAGCAAAAAAGCCTTATTTAAATTCATTAAAGATCGGGTTTGGAAGAAAATTAATTTTTGGGGTGGTCGATCTTTATCGAAGGCAGGTAAGGAGGTGATGATCAAATCGGTCCTCCAATCAATTCCTACTTACTTCATGAGTATCTTCCTTATTCCTCCTTCTCTCACTAGTGGAAAATATGCAATAAACGAGAAGGGTACACATCTGTTAAACAAAAATGAGACGTAATAAAAGAGGCGGTGGCAGAACCGTAATTATCAGGTTCACTTAAATCACTTTTAACGTCAGTTGTTTAAACAACTGAAGTAAAAAGTGACTCATCACTTTTTACTTCAGTTGTTTAAACAACTGACGTTAAAAGCGTATCTTTAAACAACTGACGTAAAAGATGAATTTTAAGTTATTTTAAAACCGGTCCAACCAAATCACTCTCATTTCATTCAAGTTTCACCCATCACTTCTGAAACCCTAGCGCAGTCGTAGCAGTGCGTCTCTCCTTCTTTAGTTCCTTCTCTTCCTAATCCTCCCTTATTCAAATCTCAAACCTTATTCATTTCATTTTGAAACCCTTAAGTCTCTTCCTTATTCTCTCCGCCCCTTCCTCAAAGAAGTGACCAGATCTGCGAAAAAGAAGATCGTGAACGAAGGGACCAGATCTGCGAGCGAAGGGGTCCGATCTTCGAAGAAAGGACTAGATCTGCTAATAAGAAGACATGCGAATGAAGATCTGTGAAGAATCTTCCTACTTTTTCTTGAAAGTTCCAAACTTTCTTGCTTTTTGTTCATGGTTGTTTTTGTTTATGGTTTGTAACCTTTGATGCTTTATGTTATTGAAACTTTCTTGGTTCATTTTCTTTTTTTATGGGTCTATACATAATGTAGAGTGCATCCTTTCATCTTTAATTTCCTCAGTTATCAGATGAGTTTGAAGGTCTTAATTATCCCTTACTCCCTCCCCCTTTTTTGTATTAGAGCTTATATATGCTCATGATTGAGACATTTAAATCACAAGTTTTGGTTAGTGTGCTCATATTAAATCACTGTTCCCTCAGTTTCCCTTCACAGTGATGGCTGAGGGAAGAATTACTGGAACTTAAGATAGATATAATTTTTTTCTTTTAAAAAAATAATACTTTTAACGTCAGTTAAATTAAATAACTGACGTTAAAAGTGAACTTTTACGTCAGTTGTTAACAGACGTTAAAAGTTACACTTTTAACGTCTGCCCGAATAACGTCAGACTTTTTTCAGACGTTAAAAAGCATTTTTAACTGACGTAAAAGGTGCTTCCTGCACTAGTGTCTGGGTGATGAGATTCAGAAACTTATGAATTCTTTTTGGTGGGGTGGTGGTGGAGGGAATGGTAGTGGGATCAATTGGCTCTCTTGGGATAAGTTGGCTATGCACAAATAGGTTGGTTGTATGGGCTTTAGGAATCTTTATACCTTCAATGTGGCTCTTCTTGGTAAACAAGGTTGGAGGATTTTGTCTAGTCCTAACTCCCTTGTTGCTAAGTTTTTCAAAGCTAAATATTATCCACATTGTGATTTTCTTGAAGCCAATATAGGGTACAATCCCAGTTATGTTTGGAGGAGTTTGTGTGAAGCTAGGGTGGTTTTGAAGGAAGGTTTAAGGTGGAGAATTGGTGGTGGTACTAGCATTAATGTGTGGAAGGATGTGTGGACTAGAGACTCTCTCCCTCTAACCCCAAAGGCCAATAGCAATGTGGATCCTTCCCTTCGGGTATGTGATCTTTGGGTACCTGGGTCCAAGGCTTGGAATGTAGAACTTATTGAGGAGATTATGAGCCCTTCTTCTGCAGCTATAGTTCTCAATACTCCTTTATTTTTTATGGTGCATGATGACAAGATTCTTTGGTGGCCGGACCGTAAGGGGAATTACACTGTGAGGTCCGCTTATAGATTATGCTTGGAGATAGTGCTGGATGTTAATCATTTGAAAGTTGATGGTAACTGGAAGGTGGTGTGGGAGCTTAAAGTTCCTCCGAAAGTGAGGAATTTCTTGTGGAGAGTAGGGCGTGATGTTCTTCCCACTAGATCCAACCTTCAGAGCCGAGGTGTGCAGTGCCCTAGTTTCTGCCCGTGGTGTGAAAGGAATATTGAAAATAATTGGCATATTTTCACCTCATGTGAGATTAGTGAAGCTGTGTGGAGGAAAGTTGGCTTGTGGGGTAAGATCTTCCCTCTTCTGGATGTGGCTAATAGCTTCTGTGAGCTATTTTTCATGCTTTTTGCGCAGTTGTCCAATGATGATATGATTGTTTAGGCTATGTCTCTGTGGAGTATTTGGACTAGTAGAAATATGAAGGTCTGGGATGAGAAGGTTGAATGCGCAGAGGCCATTGTTTTGCGTGGCTCTTCCCTGCTGCGTGAGTGGCAGTTTGAGCGGGGTTTAGGGGCTGGTTTTTGTGGGAGCAGTGCTGCACCTGATAGCTCCTTGTTGCGCTGGAAGAGACCTCCTGAGGGCTTTGTGAAGTGCAATATAGATGCATCTTTTTTCCCAGCTAGCAATCAGGTGGGGATTGTGTCTTAGGAATGAGTTTTGTCCACTTCTTGGGAGCTAGAACTCATTGATTCAGTCCAGTTATAGATGTTCACATGGGTGAGGCAACTGGCCTATATTTTGCTATCAATTGGATGAGAGAGCTTAGTCTTCAGAGGATCATTTTTGAGCTTGATTCCAAGTTGGTAGTTGATAATATGAACTCCCAGTGTGATGATGGCACTGAATTTGGAGCTATTATTTTTTCTTGTAAGGACACTACAAAAAAAAGGTCATTTAGCGACCGAAATTAGCGACCGAATTTGTTGGTTGCTATTTGCGACCGAAATGGAGACCGATTGAAGGATATACAAGAGACACTTGTTATAGTTGTTTCGGCGACCGAATTAGCGACCGAAATAGAGCGTCGCAGAGTCATCGGTCTCTATTTCGGTCGCTAAATAAAGGAAATTAAAAGTCAAAACTTACTGACTTTTCAGCGACCGAAATGGCGACCGCGTTTAATGCAACGGATACAATTTTATTTATATTTGCGACCGATATTAATTCGGTCGCTAAATGGCGCCTAAAAAAATTAAAATAGCACGTGTTAGCGACCGATTCTTATTCGGTCGCTAAATTTATTAATTCAAAATTAAAAACAACCTTTTTAGCGACCGAGATAGCGACCGAATAATTCGGTCGCTAAAAATTAAAATCCCTAAATCTGCAGAACCCCCTTTCTTCCTCATTTTTCCCCGAACTCTCACTCTCTCTCACTGTTTCTCTCTCCGTCTCGCGATTTCCGGCCACCACAGGACGCCTCGAGCCACCACTGTCGTCCTCTCCTCCGGTAAGCTCTCATCCTTTTATCTTCTTCGTCTCTCTCTGTCCCTCTCTCTCTATCTCACTCTATTTCTCTCTCTCACTCTGTTTCTCTCTCTCTCTCTTTCGCAGGTTCTCTCTCAGGTTGCCTCTTGCCACCACCACCACCACCACTATCCTCCTCTTCCATAGGTAAGCTGTCTCTGTCTCTGTCTCTCTCTCTCTCTCTTACTCGGTTCTCTCTCTCTCTCTGTCTTGAGGTTGTGCTTCTGAGTAAGGTCACTGTGTTGGAGATAATTCAAATTAGGTAATTAGTTAGTTTGTTATTGTTAGTTGAGTAGTTAGTGTAACAACTAAGAGTGGGTTAGTTTGTGAGAGTAGTGATCTATATGAGTCTATAAATAGACTTAGTGCTATAGTGTAAATGTAGAGAAGTGAAGAGAAATGAAGAGAAGTGAAAAGAGAAGTGTAGAAAAGTGAAAGTGTGTGTGAAGTGAATAAAACTTTTCTTTTAGAAGTATTTCTTCCATCTCTTTCTTCTTCCTCTCAATATTTTTTCTATGTGTGTGCATCATGAGTGATAGTAAGTGCTTGTGTTCCAACACACTGGATATGGAGTTGGTTAAGTTTAGAGTTTTCAGTTCTTAGTGTTCTGTTAAATTGTTCTTTTAATAAAGAATGCATAACCTAATGGAAGAACTTAGTTTTGCAGCAACTTAGTTCGACCTGAGTGTATGAAGTTGAATGCAGGCTTTTAAGCTCAATAAATTATTTTTGCTGCTCATATGGTTATAGTCAATAATCTATTCTCCTGTTTTATAACATTCAGCTGCATCCTTCTATACATATGCAAATAGATGTGATGGGATATGATATTAAGAGGTAGTGAAAATTAAAGTATGTTAGACACGGTTTTAGAGAACATTTGTTATTTATACAATGGTGTGATAGTTGAAAGATGATGACCAGAAAAAATCCCATGGATCTTGGGCTTGCTGGGATGGAGAGAAATAAAAGGCTGGAGATTCTCATAGCCAGAAGAAGAGCAAGAAAATTAGTGAAGTTACATATTGAGAATGGCCTAATTGATTTAGTTATCCCAAGAGAAATTGTGGTTAAATTTGATGATGAAATTGTGGTCTAAGACTTGACATACCCAAGAGAATGGCCTAATTGACATAGGATCATCTTGTATAAAACAAAATATTTTATATAAACATTAAGAAGCCAACACATGTCCCGTGCATTGCACGGGTTCTTATACTAGTTGACTATAAGGAAAAGAAAATATTATGCCTTTTTTACTTGTTGATGATGCAAATGTACCTATGATATGGAACCTCTCTAAAATTTCCACTATCTCCATGAAAATCAATTGATGTTAGGTTGCCAATCTCAGGTATAGGAATGAAACTCATTAATTAACCAGTCCTAGTTAATTAAACCCAATCCAAGAGCATCTTTCTCATTGGAATTAATTGCCATCCAATATTATATCATAAATTATCTTATTTTTCCATTACTTCATAAAAGCCACTGAACTACATAATCATTTTTTTGTTTGCTAAACTAATCATTTAGTCAATATTACTGTATAGACAAAACAGAAACATGCATGCCTCCTACTACAATGGCCTCTTGCATAACATTGCAATAAGAAGGCAGAGTATTTTCCCCTGCTAGACAAATGAATGGCAGTCCACATGCATACCCTGCTCGTACAATAAATTCATGAGGCAGAAAGTCGATCTGTTAGGGGACCTGTGTTATTTCATTAGGAACACCTCTCTAAATTTCTTTGAGATTTGCATTCATTTATATTGGAATGGAACTAATGACTTTTCATGAGTTTGAATACCTAACAAGAGCTATGCTACCTATCCCATTTCTTTTTAGTTGCATATGAGAAATCCTCTACTTTTTTACATCTGAAGTATTTGTCAGACTGATTTTCATATGTTGTTTATGTCACTTTGTAGACTTTTTACAACGTTATTAGGAGCTGGGCATCGAAAAAGTTCATGACCTGAGTTGAAACCGAGTCCCTTCGTCTCCTCTCCATCTCCACAGGTAATCAATTGGTCGTAATGACAATTTGTTGAACTTTAATTTTATATTACAGACTTGAATACACTTAAGTTGGCTCTAAGGATATTAATTTGCTTTCATATTGTCTTATTATATTTATCAGTTCCCAATCTTCTTGTCTGAGGCTCCTCCCCTTATCCTTACTTGTTTTTGCATTTTGTCGCATAGGTAAGTTCTCTCAATACTCTCTTTTAAGGTTCTACTTTGTCTAAAAGGTTTTGATTGTATGGTGCTTTTAATGTGTTATGTGAATTATATATCTTGTTGTTTGTTAGTGGAGAGCTGAGCTCAATAGGATTGTATCCTGCCTGAAAGGCAAGATGCTGATTGTGTGCTGATAATTTAATATTTATGCATGTATTTGCAATTATGTGTTGTTTGTTAGTGGAGAGCAGAGCTCAATAGGATGGTATCCGTCTTGATTGTGTGCTGATAATTTAATATTTATGCATGTATTTGCAATTATGTGTTGTTTGTTAGTGGAGAGCAGAGCTCAATAGGATGGTATCCGTCTTGATTGTGTGCTGATAATTTAATATTTATGCATGTATTTGCAATTATGTGTTGTTTGTTAGTGGAGAGCAGAGCTCAATAGGATGTGATCCTGTCCAAAAGGCGGGATGCTTGTTGTGTGCTGTTAATTAAGAAGTTATGCATGTGTTTGACAATTATGTGTTACTTGTTAGTGGAGAGCGGAGCTCAATAGGATGTTTGCTACTATATTTTATCTAAGTTTGTATTGAATTATGCTTCAATATATATTTGTTGAAGTATGCTGCAATCCTTATAAGTCAATGGTTTTATTTTCTGCTAGAGTTAATTATTAAGTTACGAAAGCCTTAGTTTCCTGTTTGAGATTCAATATTAATGAGTATATGTACCTTCCCAAGGTACGCATGCTCATTGTATTGAATCTTGAATTGTCCAAGTGGGACAGTTTGGGAAAAAACCTTTTTCACACTCGTACAATAGTCATTTCCATGTTCAAATGCCTTATATACTTGTTGAAATCTCGGTCTGATGCATTTCCTTTTATTCTCTGGGTGCATACTTGATCGTGGTGATTCTCACCGTGCTCGAGTCGTGTACTTGGAGACCGATGGGAAATGCTGTCGAAATTTTGTTAGGTATAAGGTATTTGAATAAGGGAATAACTATTATAAGCCGAGTGTGGTAAAGGTTTCTTCTCGAATGGGATAGGTTCATACCTTGTCATAAGAACGAGATTGATGTAGTTATTGGAATGCACCGTAATCTATAAGTGTTATTGTAGGGTTGGTCAGGCTTTTAATTGGCAGGAATGGATATTCCGGAGAATCGGAAATCGATGTACCGTAGGTTGGATCGGAATAAACGTCTTAGGGAAGAGTATAGAGTTGGAGTGGGTGAGTTTATAGAGTTTGTTGTTAGCCAAGAGAGATTTATACGGCTGGGCGGTGATCATTTGAGGTGTCCTTGCACAAGATGCAAGTGTCAATCTTTCAAAAGCGTGGATGGAGTTGTAGCCGATCTTTATGAGAAGGGCTTCATGCCTGATTACTATTGGTGGAGTAACCATGGTGAGACGTTGCCTGATTTAAACCTGATTGTGTTTGAAGGTTCGTACTATGGAAGTGGTGACCGGAGGGAAGAATTTAATCCATACGAGCAGATGATAATGGATCATGCTGGACCCTCGGTTGGTGTTGCACTAGAAGAAGATGGGGGAGAAGATGGTGGAATGGGTTCCCAATACATAGAGGAGAATCCGAATCCCGAAGCTCAAAGATTCTATAATATGCTGAGTGCTGCACGATCTTCGTTGTGGGAAGGATGTCGGGAGTACACAGAGTTGTCGATGTGTATGGAATGGTTGAGTATCAAATCTGACTACAATATGCAAGAAGACTGTTTTAATCGCCTCGCCATGTCAGTGTCCAAGGCGTTGCCGGAAGACAATCGGATGCCTACTAGTTTTTATCATGCTAAGAAGTCTGTGGAGAATTTGGGTCTGGGGTGTTTGAAAATTGATTGTTGCCCGAATGGATGTATGTTGTACTATAAGGATGATTCAGCGAAGAGCATAGCATGTTGTCGATTTTGTGGTGCGGATCGGTATAAGACAACCACTAGGAGGGGCATTGAGAAGAAGACCGCTCTAAAAAAGATGTGGTACTTTCCACTCGTGCCAAGACTAGCAAGATTGTACTCTTCGATGGCCACTGCAGCTCACATGAGGTGGCATAGTGAGCATGAGAGGGAGCAAGATGTCTTGTGTCATCCATCGGATGGAGAAGCTTGGAAGCATTTTGATAGGGTTCATATGGCATTTTCGCAGGACCCTCGGAACGTCCGATTGGGGTTATGTACGGATGGATTTAATCCTTTCGGGCAGTCAGGAAAAGCATACTCTTGCTGGCCGGTTATCCTGACTCCGTACAATCTTCCCCCAGGGATGTGCATGAAGCGGGAGTTTATGTTCCTAACAGTCATAATTCCGGGTCCGTCTAACCCAAAAGGGAAGATTGATGTGTACTTGCAGCCGCTGATAGATGAGCTGGCAATGCTGTGGAATGATGGTGTGTTGACATATGACGTATCTTTGAGGCAGAATTTCATGATGAAAGCAGCTTTGATGTGGACGATCAACGACTTTCCCGCCTATGGGATGATGTCGGGTTGGATGACCGCGGGGAAGCTTGGTTGCCCAATATGTATGGAGCGATCGAAGGCATTCACGCTTAAAAATAGTCGAAAGATCTCATATTTTGATTGTCATCGTCAATTCCTTCCAGAAGATCATCCTTATAGGCGGAACAAGAATGCATTCAAGAAGCGTTGTGCTGAGACAACACCGCCTCCACCACGTTTGTCTAGTCCAAATGTATGGCGGAGAGTACAGTACTTACCGCTCGTCCATGAATCCCAAGGAGAACATATCCCTGATTATGGTGTCAACCATAATTGGACAAAACAAAGTATATTTTGGAGGTTGCCGTATTGGAGGACGCAGCTACTCCGTCACAACATTGATGTCATGCATACTGAGAGGAATGTGTTTTTGAATGTGTTTGACACTGTGATGGACATCAAGGGGAGGACAAAGGATACAAATAAAGCCCGACTGGATCTGGCTGAAATTTGTAATCGGAAGGAGCTTGAGTTGCAGGACGGTGGTCGTGGCAGACTTATCAAACCGAAGGCAAGTTATACATTAAGCAAAACACAGAAAGTGGCTGTCTGTAAGTGGGTTAAAGAATTAAAGTTACCAGATGGGTATGCTTCCAATCTGGGTAGATGTGTTGACATTAAGGAAGCAAAGTTACATGGAATGAAGAGTCATGATTGCCACGTGTTCATGCAACGGTTGCTTCCAATTGCGTTCGACGCATTACCGAAACCAATTTGGAACCCACTAGTTGAGCTGAGCCACTTTTTCAGGGAGCTTTCGTCGACAACACTCAATGTGAATCAATTAAAGGATATGGAAGTCAAGATACCCGTTTTGTTATGTAAGCTGGAGCAAATCTTCCCCCCGAGTTTCTTTGATTCAATGGAACACCTTCCAGTTCATCTACCTTACGAAGCAAGAGTTGGTGGTCCAGTCCAATACCGCTGGATGTATCCATTTGAGAGGTATACAACATCAACTATTTTACTTAATACATATGAAATTCACGAACACGAAATCGTAGTTTAGCTTTCCCTAAAACTAGTAATTATTTGTATGTATTCATCTTTAATAGGTTCCTGCACTCCCTTAAACACAAAGTCAAGAACAAGGCACGAGTGGAGGGTTCCATCTGTGAAGCATACTTAGTAGAGGAGACTTCGACTTTTGCCTCTTATTATTATCCAGACGAAGTTAACACGAAAAGGACAAGGATGCCTAGAAATGTTGATTCGGGCGAAGGAAGTTCAACTAGTCCTCCTATATCAATATTCAACTATCCGGGCAGATTTAGTGGCAAATCAAAAGGATATTTCTTGGAGCAGCATGACATTAATGCTGCTCATCTGTATATCCTTCAAAATTGTGAAGAGGTGGCGCCATATTTAGAGTAAGTTTCTACAATGTCTTTTATAGGTTCAATTGACATTTATGATTATTAATCGTCCTGCTGTTAATCTCCCATATGTAGGATGTACGGCAACTTTCTAAGGGATCTCCAACCTGACATTTCAAACAATCAGGTTGATCGAGAAATTACTTCTCACTTTGCTACGTGGTTCAGTAAATATGTAGGTGAAGCATCTTCGTTTATTGCAATACATTTTATCTCCTTAAATATATAGCATGTATAAGAATATTATAATATTCGATTTTTTAGGTACTAGATCCAGTAAACAATGTTCAAAATCCAGTGTTGACAAATTTGGCATGGGGGCCTAACAGATGGGTTACATCATGGAATACTTACTTTGTAAATGGATATAAATTTCAACACAAAAACATGGAATGAAGGAATGCAGTCGTGTAACTATGGTGTTTATGTGCGAGCCACTGATGGGAACGTAGAGGATGATTTCTATGGGGTTCTAACTGACATCCTTGAACTCGATTATACCGGTTTCCCCGTGATGAAGTTGGTTCTCTTCAAGTGTGATTGGTTTGATCCTACTCTTGACGTAGGGACAAAAATCGATAAAAAATATGGTATTGTTCAAGTTAGGCTGTCTCGTAGGTATAACAAGGCGTACGACCCATTCATTTTTTCACAACAGGCAGATCAGGTTTATTACTCGCCATATCCCGAAGGACATCAAGGTTGGTTGGGTGTCATTAAGATAAAGGCTCGCAGTACAATTACTGATAATGTAATCAACCAACCTGAAAAAGATGCTCCGTACCAAGACGATGAGTTTTCAAGACCCCACGTACCATTGCAAATTACGCCGGACATTATTAGTAATTCTCTGGCAGACATTTCCGGCGATGGGGAAGAGGTTGAAAGAGAGTTAATGGATCAATCTGAGTTGGATGCATCTAGCGAAGCCACTTTCCAATCAAGTGAGACTGATGAGAGTGAGGGTGAATTTAGTGAAGGAGATTCTACTTAGGTAATTTATTTATGTCATAATTCATTGCGTCAAGCTCGCTCTACTTAGGTAATTTATTTTTGTATTATTTACACTGTGGTGTAATCGTCTTTTCATTTTTTACACAGATGGCAGATTCCTCTAGAGGTAGAGGGCAGCGTGGTGGTCGACGAGGAGGTCATGGCAGAGGTCGTGCTGCGAGAGTTCCTTCGCCGGTCGACCCACGGCCTTCAGATCGAGACCACCCTACCAGCACCTCTGTGGACGGGCCACATCAGGATGATGGAGTTGCACCCCCTACCCAACCTCATGTGGTCGGGACACAGGCTGCACCGTCATCATCCACACCTATGACAGGACCATCATCATCAGCGGGGCAGGAGAGTCGTGGTCCATCCGACAGGAGGATTCTTCTTATCCCCAGGGGTTAACGAGTAAGCTAATTTAATCAAATTAATATATATAAAGTATCGTTAATTTCTATTTACTGGTTTTTAATTTATTTATAACATTTATTAATGCTCTAATTTTACTGCAGCTTTCTGCCCGCGAAGGGCCCTTCTGATTCGATATCGAAGATCTTGCAACGCAAGTTTGATGGTCCATGGCCTACATGGAAGGCCATCCCAGATGGCCATAGGGATCAGTTGTTTCAAGAGTTTAAGGTAACAATTTATTAAGTTTTTTAAATTAAATTTACATATATATATATATACACACACACTTTTATTTCCTAACAACTGTAAGTTGCAGAAAGAGTATAGGTGGGACGCAGCTTTAGAGGGTCTCGTCAGGGACATATTTGAGCATAAAGGCTCACTGGTCATGAAGAATCTGACGAACAAGCTGAGGAAAGGTAAGAATAAGGGGAGGTGGGTGGATCCTGATATCAGGAGGCAGCTTGACCAGTATTGGGCTACTGAGAAGTTCCAGGAGATCCAGTCCACAGCTCGGCGTAATCGAGCTTCTGATGGTGGCGCATGTGCTTGGACCGGCGGGTCTAAATCAGCCGCCGCCCACTACGACGAGCTGGTAATACTTAAAACTTTATTGACTAAGTATACTATTTAATGTGTTTTCATTTTTAAATATTCTTATGAATTTAAGATTATATTTTTCTGTGCAGAAAGCACAGAAACAGCGGCCCCCCACTGCTATGGAGTTGGTGGAGAGGACGAAGAAGTTGAAGTCGGGGGCATGGGTCAACGACAAGGCTCGTAACTATGCTGTAAGCAAAAATAATAATTTAGTCTTTACTTGTAATTTATTATAATTGATTTGTTAATATTGATTATAATTTTAACTAAATCTCTACATGTATACTTTGCAGGTGGGCTTCAACGAGAAGAAGGACGATGCCATATCACGTGCCTCACAGTCACAGGATGAGGCCTTGACTGATGGTGGGCCCAGCCCTCCTATCTCCGTCGACGATAATGCCATTTATTTGGAGGTCATCGGGGGCAGGAACAAGAAGGGGCACGTGTATGGCCTCGGACACCTGGGAGGCGAGTTTATAGCTTCATCATCCGGCACGCCTGCTCCTTCCTACACCGATACCGTCCCTCAGGAGCAGTTCAACCAAATGCAGGACACCATCACGCAGCTGAACGCGGAGCTTCGGGAGAAGAGGGAGACAGAGCAGCAGATGGCGAACCAGATTGCACAGTTGACTCAGGCACACCAGCAGCTGATGCAGACGAGCATCGAGCAGGGCCAGACACTGCGGCTGGTGTTGGAGCAGATGAGGATCCAGCCTCCAGTTGCTCAGGGTGATGCTCCGACGGTTGTGCCGCCTGTTGCCGCTCCTCCAGTTCCGCCACCAGCTACTGATGATGCTACTCCAAAGGACGATCAGATTGCAGACGTTGGCGGCACGGACGCTGAGGATGATTGGGTTCCTCCACCTCCACCTCATCATGACTGAATTCTTTTTTTTTTTTTTCATTTTTCCGATTTTAAACCATTCATGTACGACACTTTGTATTATTTTTTTATATATATATTCATTATTTTTTATGATTTTACATTTCATTAGTAATTTGGTGTGTTTTGTTAGTAATTTTGCGAAACTTTAAAGCAAAAAAATTATTATTTAAAAATTTAAAATTAAAATAAAATAGTAAAATCAATTTAGCGACCGAATTAGCAACCAACAATTCGGTCGCTTAACAGTAACCAGAATTAGCGACCGCATTTTGCAACCGATTATCGGTCGCTAAAAATGGTTCCCAATCAATGCGACCAAACGTGTAGCGACCGGTTTTTATTATTTGGCGACCGAAAATACGGTCGCCATATAGCGACCGATATATAAATTCGGTCGCTAAAATCTTAGCGACCAGGTAATTGGCCACCACCTTGAAGCGGTCGCTAATTCGGTCGCTAAATTAAATAGCGACCGATTTATCGGATATAGTCGGTCGCTAAACAGCTGATTTTTTGTAGTGGGATTTACTTTCTTCTGTTTTTCAAAACTCTCGTGTTGCGTTTTTTAGGAGGCAAGCTAATATGGTTGCTCATACCTTAGCTAGGGTGGCCATTTCCTATGTTAGTCCTCATTTTTTTCATGATGTCCCAACATGTATCGACTCTATGATTATTAATGAGATGCAGTGATCTTTTCTTGTCAAAAAAGAAAAAGAAAACATATTAAAGTATAACACCATCGAGAGTCGATTTAATACTTCAAAACTAATTTTAAAATATAACGAAAGTTAAACTCTTTTATAAATGACTCGTTACACATTGATTTCCTATGTTTAATACTTCAAATATTTTATATTTCAAGCATCCAGCAAGCAAGAAACTATTATTAATAAGTATTGATAGTGTAGGATAGTAAAATGACATAGCATATTATTTTATCATTTTCAAATTTGAAAGCAATAATCACCCTAACGAATATGGTATCATATTAACGGTAGAATAATATTGTTACTCCAATATGATAATAAAAGAGGAGAGCATGTTATGGGATGTATGGGAAAAAACAGGGACAGAAAATTAAAATCAATTTTATCTCAGATAAATATAACATCAAGAAATAATTTTTTTTTTTCATATGATAGATAAATATATTTTCTAAAAATGATTAAATTGCACGAGAAAAAGAGAAGTAATAAATGAAATAGTTTCTCACATGAGAAGAAAAATACTATGATAACATCTATTAAATATAATAATTTATTTTTCACATCAAATATCCATATTTACCAACGTCAATTACTCCGTGCATGGCACGGGTCAGCTATTCTAGTTGATAAATATTTATATCACACAAGTATAATACATCACCTTGAATGTAAAATTAGTAAATATCCATTTCAAAATATACAAACTCAGACAATTAAAATTATTTTAATAACTTTATTTCATATGAATCGATGAAAAATCATAAATAGTTTTTTTTACAAGGAAAAAAATTATAAATAGTTAGTCCTTGTATTTTTATGCTAGCATTATTCTTTTTATTTTTGTTAATCTTAAATTTAATTTTTATGTTGTCTCATTTTTTATTTTGAAACAAAAATGATATCAACTTTTTTTGAGAAAAAAATCTTGGAAGTTGGAGCGTGATTTTATGGAAGTTGTGCGCAAGGGCTGGTTGCATGGTAGGGAGGGAGATATTGTTTCTAGGTTGAGTTGTTGTGCAGAAAGCTTGCATGCATGGGGCAAGCAATTGAGAGTTAATTTCAAGAATGATATTGCTGATTGCATGCGGATCCTAGAAGTGTTACAAGAAAGGCGTGATGAGGAGAGGGTTGCTCGGTTTAGAGAAGCCAAGGAGAGGTTGGTTAATCTGTTAGTCTAGGAGGAAAGTTTTTGGAAGCAGAGGGCTAAAGCTTTTTGGCTTAAAGAGGGTGATCTCGACACACGATTTTTTCATGCTACTGCTACCTCTAGGGCCAAAGTGAATAAAATCCAGAAATTTCGTGATGATGAGGACATAGTAACTGATGATATTGAGAAGGTTAAGAACATTCCTAGGAGCTATTTTGAGAAGTTGTTTACTCATCGGGTTGGTGTATGATCCAGTGTTGGAAGCTCTTGATCCTAGGATTTCTCCTGAGGATAATGAGGTATTGACTAGTCCTTTTACTCGTTTGGAATTTTCTTCTGCTCTCAATGAAATGCATGTTGATAAAGCTCCAGGTCCTGATGGCTTTAACCCGGGTTTCTTTAAAAATTCCTGGGATGTTTGTGGTGATGAGATTTTTGATGCTTGTTGTTTATGGTTGGATAGGGGTTATTTTCCTAGTTCAATCAATGATACTAATATTGCTCTTATTCCGAAGGTTGATAATCCAGAATCTATGAAGGATTGGCGTCCTATATCCCTTTGTAATGTTGTTTATAAAATCCTGTCAAAGGTTCTGGCTAATAGATTGAAACGGATCCTTCATAAGTGTGTGTCTCTTGCTCAGTCTGCTTTTGTGCCTGGTCGTTCTATTCTTGATAGTGCAATGTTGGCTGTTGAGATAATTCACTTCATGAAGAGCAAAACTAAGGGCAAAGTTGGGGAGGTGGCTCTTAAGATTGATATGAGCAAGGCTTATGACAGTGTTGACTGGGGTTATTTGAGGGCGGTTATGAGGAGGTTAGGCTTTTCTGAGAAGTGGGTGGAGTGGATTATGATGTGTGTGGAATCTGTTAATTACTCTGTCTTGGTTAATCATGCTCCTGTTGGCCCTATTTGCCCTAGTAGGGGGTTAAGGCAAGGTGATCCTCTCTCTCCGTATTTATTTATTTTGTGCTCTGATGGTCTTACTGCTCTTATTGATAAAGCTGAGAGGAGAGGTGACTTGCATGGAGTTAAGGTTTGTAGGGGTGCTCCGATTATTTCTCATCTTCTGTTTGCAGATGATTGCTTTCTCTTCTTCAAGGCTAAAAATTGTGAATCCTTGGCTATGAAGAACATTTTATCTGTTTATGAGGAAGCTTCGGGACAGGAAATTAATTTTCAGAAATCTGAGATTTTCTATAGCAGAAATGTGGTGGAACACTCCCGGGTGTTTATTGCTTCTCTTTTAGGGGTCCATATTTGCTTGGGCACGAGTAAATATTTGGGCCTCCCCTCGATGATTGGTAGAAGCAAAAAAGCCTTATTTAAATTCATTAAAGATCGGGTTTGGAAGAAAATTAATTTTTGGGGTGGTCGATCTTTATCGAAGGCAGGTAAGGAGGTGATGATCAAATCGGTCCTCCAATCAATTCCTACTTACTTCATGAGTATCTTCCTTATTCCTCCTTCTCTCACTAGTGGAAAATATGCAATAAACGAGAAGGGTACACGTCTGTTAAACAAAAATGAGACGTAATAAAAGAGGCGGTGGCAGAACCGTAATTATCAGGTTCACTTAAATCACTTTTAACGTCAGTTGTTTAAACAACTGACGTTAAAAGTGTATCTTTAAACAACTGACGTAAAAGATGAATTTTAAGTAATTTTAAAACCGGTCCAACCAAATCACTCTCATTTCATTCAAGTTTCACCCATCACTTCTGAAACCCTAGCGCAGTCGTAGCAGTGCGTCTCTCCCTCTTTAGTTCCTTCTCTTCCTAATCCTCCCTTATTCAAATCTCAAACCTTATTCATTTCATTTTGAAACCCTTAAGTCTCTTCCTTATTCTCTCCGCCCTTTCCTCAAAGAAGTGACCAGATCTGCGAAAAAGAAGATCGTGAACGAAGGGACCAGATCTGCAAGCGAAGGGGTCCGATCTTCGAAGAAAGGACTAGATCTGCTAATAAGAAGACATGCGAATGAAGATCTGTGAAGAATCTTCCTACTTTTTCTTGAAAGTTCCAAACTTTCTTGCTTTTTGTTCATGGTTGTTTTTGTTTATGGTTTGTAACCTTTGATGCTTTATGTTATTGAAACTTTCTTGGTTCATTTTCTTTTTTTATGGGTCTATGCATAATGTAGAGTGCATCCTTTCATCTTTAATTTCCTCAGTTATCAGATGAGTTTGAAGGTCTTAATTATCCCTTACTCCCTCCCCCTTTTTTGTATTAGAGCTTATATATGCTCATGATTGAGACATTTAAATCACAAGTTTTGGTTAGTATGCTCATATTAAATCACTGTTCCCTCAGTTTCCCTTCACAGTGATGGCTGAGGGAAGAATTACTGGAACTTAAGATAGATATAATTTTTTTCTTTTAAAAAAATAATACTTTTAACGTCAGTTAAATTAAATAACTGATATTAAATTAACTGACGTTAAAAGTGAACTTTTACGTCAGTTGTTAACAGACGTTAAAAGTTACACTTTTAACGTCTGCCCGAATAACGTCAGACTTTTTTCAGACGTTAAAAAGCATTTTTAACTGACGTAAAAGGTGCTTCCTGCACTAGTGTCTGGGTGATGAGATTCAGAAACTTATGAATTCTTTTTGGTGGGGTGGTGGTGGAGGGAATGGTAGTGGGATCAATTGGCTCTCTTGGGATAAGTTGGCTATGCACAAATAGGATGGTTGTATGGGCTTTAGGAATCTTTATACCTTCAATGTGGCTCTTCTTGGTAAACAAGGTTGGAGGATTTTGTCTAGTCCTAACTCCCTTGTTGCTAAGTTTTTCAAAGCTAAATATTATCCACATTGTGATTTTCTTGAAGCCAATATAGGGTACAATCCCAGTTATGTTTGGAGGAGTTTGTGTGAAGCTAGGGTGGTTTTGAAGGAAGGTTTAAGGTGGAGAATTGGTGGTGGTACTAGCATTAATGTGTGGAAGGATGTGTGGACTAGAGACTCTCTCCCTCTAACCCCAAAGGCCAATAGCAATGTGGATCCTTCCCTTCGGGTATGTGATCTTTGGGTACCTGGGTCCAAGGCTTGGAATGTAGAACTTATTGAGGAGATTATGAGCCCTTCTTCTGCAGCTATAGTTCTCAATACTCCTTTATTTTTTATGGTGCATGATGACAAGATTCTTTGGTGGCCGGACCGTAAGGGGAATTACACTGTGAGGTCCGCTTATAGATTATGCTTGGAGATAGTGCTGGATGTTAATCATTTGAAAGTTGATGGTAACTGGAAGGTGGTGTGGGAGCTTAAAGTTCCTCCGAAAGTGAGGAATTTCTTGTGGAGAGTAGGGCGTGATGTTCTTCCCACTAGATCCAACCTTCAGAGCCGAGGTGTGCAGTGCCCTAGTTTCTGCCCGTGGTGTGAAAGGAATATTGAAAATAATTGGCATATTTTCACCTCATGTGAGATTAGTGAAGCTGTGTGGAGGAAAGTTGGCTTGTGGGGTAAGATCTTCCCTCTTCTGGATGTGGCTAATAGCTTCTGTGAGCTGTTTTTCATGCTTTTTGCGCAGTTGTCCAATGATGATATGATTGTTTGGGCTATGTCTCTGTGGAGTATTTGGACTAGTAGAAATATGAAGGTCTGGGATGAGAAGGTTGAATGCGCAGAGGCCATTGTTTTGCGTGGCTCTTCCCTGCTGCGTGAGTGGCAGTTTGAGCGGGGTTTAGGGGCTGGTTTTTGTGGGAGCAGTGCTGCACCTGATAGCTCCTTGTTGCGCTGGAAGAGACCTCCTGAAGGCTTTGTGAAGTGCAATATAGATGCATCTTTTTTCCCAGCTAGCAATCAGGTGGGGATTGTGTCTTAGGAATGAGTTTTGTCCACTTCTTGGGAGCTAGAACTCATTGATTCAGTCCAGTTATAGATGTTCACATGGGTGAGGCAACTGGCCTATATTTTGCTATCAATTGGATGAGAGAGCTTAGTCTTCAGAGGATCATTTTTGAGCTTGATTCCAAGTTGGTAGTTGATAATATGAACTCCCAGTGTGATGATGGCACTGAATTTGGAGCTATTATTTTTTCTTGTAAGGATTTACTTTCTTCTGTTTTTCAAAACTCTCGTGTTGAGTTTTTTAGGAGGCAAGCTAATATGGTTGCTCATACCTTAGCTAGGGTGGCCATTTCCTATGTTAGTCCTCATTTTTTTCATGATGTCCCAACATGTATCGACTCTATGATTATTAATGAGATGCAGTGATCTTTTCTTGTCAAAAAAGAAAAAGAAAACATATTAAAGTATAACACCATCGAGAGTCTATTTAATACTTCAAAACTAATTTTAAAATATAACGAAAGTTAAACTCTTTTATAAATGACTCGTTACACATTGATTTCCTATGTTTAATACTTCAAATATTTTATATTTCAAGCATCCAGCAAGCAAGAAACTATTATTAATAAGTATTGACAGTGTAGGATAGTAAAATGACATAGCATATTATTTTATCATTTTCAAATTTGAAAGCAATAATCACCCTAACGAATATGGTATCATATTAACGGTAGAATAATATTGTTACTCCAATATGATAATAAAAGAGGAGAGCATGTTATGGGATGTATGGGAAAAAACAGGGAAAGAAAATTAAAATCAATTTTATCTCAGATAAATATAACATCAAGAAATAATTGTTTTTTTCATATGATAGATAAATATATTTTCTAAAAATGATTAAATTGCACGAGAAAAAGAGAAGTAATAAATGAAATAGTTTCTCACATGAGAAGAAAAATACTATGATAACATCTATTAAATATAATAATTTATTTTTCACATCAAATATCCATATTTACCAACGTCAATTACTCCGTGCATGGCACGGGTCAGCTATTCTAGTTGATAAATATTTATATCACACAAGTATAATACATCACCTTGAATGTAAAATTAGTAAATATCCATTTCAAAATATACAAACTCAGACAATTAAAATTATTTTAATAACTTTATTTCATATGAATCGATGAAAAATCATAAATAGTTTTTTTTACAAGGAAAAAAATTATCAATAGTTAGTCCTTGTATTTTTATGCTAGCATTATTCTTTTTATTTTTGTTAATCTTAAATTTAATTTTTATGTTGTCTCATTTTTTATTTTGAAACAAAAATGATATCAACTTTTTTTGAGAAAAGAATGTTAAACAACTTAAAAATTACATTTTAACTCTTTTTATGTGTCATATTATTACTTTTATGTTGAATAAAGTTGTATATTAGTAAAGTTTTATATATGGTCATTATTTGTAATTATTTGTTAACAATATGTCAATTAATATAATATATGTTTGTTTGGTATAGAATTATAATAATAAGTCGTGAAATATAATCTCATATAAATCATCTAAATTTATTATCGGTGGCTCAATCTTAATAACTTAATATCATTCATCGTACTTAATGTCATTCTTTGAAGTTGTTGCAAAATATTTATTTTAATTTCTAATTTTTGTTGTACTTTTTTTTTTTTTTGGTTACGCAGAGTGTCCTCCCACTCGATAGGTGAGAGACTAATCTCCCGGGGTACCGTGATTAGCCAAAAGCGGGCAACCCCTCCCAAGAATATTTTTTCCATACATATGGATCTAAGGATCGAACCCAGAACCACATGCTTAAGGGACCCAAGCTATCTTACCACTTGGACTAATACCACATTGGTTTTCTGTAGTACTTTATATCAAAGTATAATTGATATACCAAAAAAATATTAAAGTATAATTGAATGATATTTGATTTCATATTTATAGTAGGGTTTTGTTGACAAGTGTCAGGTTAAGAATTTAAGAAAAGGAAATGTTGCATTGAAAAACTAATGGCATGTTTGCTTTATTTTTATATGACCAATTAGTATTCATAAAAAATATTAAAATAAATATACATGTATACATATTAAATTAATATATAACTATATTTATTTTAATATGAATTAATATAAACAAAGTTAAAAAAAAAAAAAAAAGGACCGTGCGGGTACCTTTCTAGTTCTTTTTAAACATAAATCTAATGTGTTTTTACTTTTTACTGAGTTTCTATTTAGTCTTTAATTTATTTTATCAAAACATAGACTTATAAATAAAATAAATAAAATAGAAATATATTATTTTTGCATGATATCATGGGTTGACAAGTAAATAAAAAAAAAAAAAAAAAATTGCGAGAGGTGAATATGGCCAAATATTTGCATGTCACAATTCAACGATATCATATATCATAACTATCGTGATCCGTTTTTATGACGCAGTTAGTTCTTTCCATTGATACCCAAACTTGAAAACTCTATTTTACAAAGTTGAAATGGACAGATCGATGAAGACTGAAATCGAGACGTTTTGCTGATTTTTAGCTTCTCTTCACTAGCAAGTTACCAGAGAGCAGACCGAAAAAACCGCTTGACTTGAGCTTTCGCTTCCCAAGTAACCGACCAGAGACCATACCAGAAACACCTAATGATTTGACCGTGGAATTTGTGGTTTAACAAATAACATAAGGATAATGTAAAAAACTTTATGCATGATGAAGATGAAGAATGTAAACGCAAAAATTTATCGCCAATAATATGATGAAAGAATGTTAGCATGCTGCTATTATTATTTTATTTTATTTTTTCCCCTCGGAACTTCCATATTAAATTTGAAAATTACTTTGAACTCTAATTAAGAGTGTTAAAAAAAATTCATTTAAGAACATAAAGCTCTTTGCAACTTTCTTTTTTTAATTGACAATACTCAAACTCACGACCTTATTTAACCATGATATTGATTCTTACCACTTGTGACTTGACCAACAAACATTAGTTCTTTTTATTATTTTTATTTGTGAAACCAAAAAAAAGAAGAAAAAAAAAAAACAGATTTGGAGCTAATAATATGTTAAAGTGCATTTTATACAAGTATTTCAACACTAAATTAACTTATCTTTAGCTAATCTTTTTCTGTCATTTGTCAACTAATAAAACCACAATTAAACCGATAAAGGGAAGATCTGTGAAGCGTTAAAGCGGGTATAAAATATTATTTTTCTGGTTAACTGCCACCGCCCAAGAAGTAGGAAGGATAATCACCGACTGGTCCTACTCATACGTAATCAAGGGAGATCAATTTTTGGTTAGGAAAATCCATTCTCTCCTGAGTTTGAGAGTCACACAATGCGATGGCAGGGCACGTCAACAGTTACTGTACACGTGGCTTTCCATGAAACGCCCCCTACTTCTTACGTCAAGGTCTTGGGTAAAGTGGGTCCATAATCACGCGGGCCCAACCCATTTAAGTTGCCACGTCCACATTATTCCACGTGGCAATCAAATCACCCTCCTTCACTCTACTTTTTATTTTAAATTAAAAGTAGAGAATACTATCTAATGTTTAAGAACATTAGTTTAAGAGAAAATTTTCATTAGAAAGCTGTGTATTCAAAATTTTGAGAAGAGATATATTTAATTTTTTAATAAAAATTTACTTTGATTGAAATCCTTAACTAATATTTTTAGAGTATTCCTTAATATTCGAAAGTCACATTGTTATCCTGCGTCAATTTTATCTCATTTAGAAAACTTTAACTTGAGATTTTGTTTAGGAGACCCAATCTCCAGCTTGGACCAACCTACCTTGATTACTTTTTTTATTTTTTATTTTTATTATATACTTATTTTTGGTGGGGTCCATAATATCCATTGCGTGTCTAGCTGGTAATATCACTCTTTATGATGGAACATGTGTCATCTTGTTGTTGAAGAAAAGTCCTGGTAACGCCACATGGCGATTAGTGTACTTTTCTTGAACCAACAGTGACTCGGCGCATGGACGTTTTTTCTGGTATGGTTAGTTGGTCCAAAAGCAGGACTCATTCAAATTTGATAAAAGTCATGATCGTACACTTACTGGAACAATTTAGGATAATGAAGTGAGATTTAACAATATAATCAATTTATATAATTCTTTTGAGGATAGTGTTTTTGTCAACTTTTCCACCGAACCATTCATCAAATCTTGGATATGCAGGTGGTTTGTGCTAAAAAGTGATTAGTCCACTATTTTATGTTTTCCTTGTGATTGAGACTATTCTTTTTGGTACGTGATATTTGAAAATTATTTTTTGTTCTCGCGAAGAACTGATGTTGTATTGGATATCTTTTCATAAATCAAATATTAACTTGTGGAAGAGGAAGAGTCCTCTTTTGCAAGTCATCTTGTCGGTATTTATAAGAGCCCACTTAACAATGTTTTTATAGGTTAGAATTAGATGACATTTGATATAAGTTTTAAAAATTTGTTTTTGAAAATTTTAATATGAGAATAAAAGTTTTTCATATTTGATAAGTTTTAAAAATTATTCTTAGACGTAAAATATGTTAGACAATAAAATTAGTGAATGATAATTAGAAATATGAGAAAATTCTATTCCCATATGTGAAAGTGAAAATTAAATATTCCCTGAAATGTGATTTCTAGTAATGTAGTTTATCTAAAAATAAAACACTCCATGAACCAAACGTTACTTTAGAATCTCAAAAAAAAAAAAAAAATCCAACTTTATGTTCCAAAATAGTTAATGAGGAATCAATTTCGGATTGCAACTATTTTAAATTAAATTGAAAGCTTTATTTAAGAGGATTAAATTATTTTTTTTGTTAATTTTTCATTCATAAAACTTGAATTGCAATTGTAAATCTTTAATTCATTTACACTATCAAGGATTAGCGAGGCTTTTTGTTAAGGTTAGGGTGGATCAACAGAATAACTGAAATTGGCCCCATCACACGAGAAAAAACTGTTTCCAGCAAAAGAAATAGACTTGTAGTGAGGTAAAAGAAATTGTCTCGAAGGAAATATTCCTTTCAGAATATTCCACTGTCTTTATCATTTTTAATTTCTTACCTCTTTATTTTATTACTGTTCCCTAATTAGTCATTGAATCTGGAATCTTCAATGCAACTTATAAGCAGGGATCACAATTTGTATCCTATCCATTGGGTACCTGCAAAAATTATCCACAATAGATGGGGTGATTACCAGCATAATGGGTAAGGGTTCGGGTACGGGTAATTACCGACAAATTTGAATGGGTACGGGTGCGGGTATGAGTACTATGGTACCTACCCCACCTCATACCCGCACATATGTATATGTATATATAATTATTTATTTATTTATTATTATTACTAATATATATAATCTTAACAATAATACAAATTTTAAAAGCAAAATTAATCTAAAAATTCTTAACTTTCTAAACATAGTTGCATCTATAATTCCTTTTTGGATTATTTAGTTATTTAAATATTTTGATTTATAATATTTATTAGTAGATTTAAAAGACCTCTGAATCGTTTTTTAATTGTTAAAACTTTCTTTTATTATTTATTGCTTTTTCACAGTTAAAGTGGGGGTAACTGGTGCGGGTACGGGTACTTAGATACCTAGAGGATATGGGTAAGGGTACTAAAGTTACTACCCACGAAGGTACAGGTCCGGGTACGTGTAATTTTTTCAAACGCGAGTATGGGGATGGGTACTATAGTACCCTACCCAAACCCTATCTATTGTTACTTATAAAGCAGTAAATAATATATTCTGAGCATTTTTCACGAAATTCTGTTTTCTTGTTTCGAATTTCTTTAATTTTTTTTATTTTTTGGACTTTATAGCCCCGGCAATATCTTTCTATGATATAGGAGTGATTGGGGGAATACCCTGTTATCTCTCGGAACTTTCTTTTGGTCGGGATCTGTAATAAATTAGTCAAATAGAGCGTACTGTACTAGTATAGTTTTTTATCCCCTAACAAACTATTTATTTGAAGTTGTGTCGGAACGGTGGTTGCATAAAATTTTCTCTAATGTGAAATTTTCAATTATTCAAATTAATTCATCGACATAAGTGTTGGATATAAACCGAGCATGTTTAGAATGTTGGTTTTGTTTCCACCGTGGTTTTCACTCTAAGCTTAGTTCCAAAAACCCACTGACTATATTTTTCGCATGATCTTATTTTTGTAGGGTGGAATTTAGCTGCAGTACTTTTTGGGAATTCAGCTGCGGGTCTTTTGGATATACCTACAGCTTACAAATTAAAATGATATTTTTTTTTGGGTGTATAGTGGGCTAGAAGGCTTAGAAAAATGGTAGATTCATTTGGTCTATAGAATTAAATTAATGAGTTTGATATGCATGAATTAAAATAAATTATGAATGTTCACCAAAAAAAATAAAAAATAAATTATGAATAAGCTAAAAGGTTTTATCATTTAATATATCTTAAGTTAATCAATAATTTATTTTTAATTGACCAATTGTGAACCAATCTGTTTATTTGCTACAGCTACCCCTAATATTTAATTGCTCACCCGCATCTATTCTTTTAGATTAATGGGCTTCTGAAAGGATGACAACGGCCCAGCAAAGTTTACCTGATAAAAGATGTACAACTAGGCTTCTATTTTATCTCGATAGCCCAGAGAAAGGAGAAAAAAAAAAAGGCTAAATTAATGTTTTGGTTCCTTATTTTTATTTTAGTTTTCATTTCGGTCCCTTATCTTTATTGTGTCCCATTTTGGTCCCTTATCTTTTTTTTTTTTTCAGGTTTCATTTTGGTCCATTCCGTCAGTTTTGCACTAATGGCATTAGGTATCCGCCCGTGGGTCATCGGAAACCACCGCCGTCGACAGAAACCGCTGCTGGAATCTGGGTTTTAGAGCTCTGTCTCTCTTCTTCCTCCTTCTTCCTTCATCCTTTTTCATCCTTCTTCCTTCCTCCACGAAACAGTGACAACATCAATAGGATTTAAGGAAGAGGAGAGGAAGGAGGAAGAAGGAAGGACATGAAGAAGGAAGAAAGGAGGAAGAAGGAAGGAGAGAGAGAGAGATTCCGGTGACTGACTGCGGCGGTTTTCGGCTGCTGATAGCGACGGACTGACGGAAAGGACCAAAATAGGCTAACGGTTGAAAGATACAGGACCAAAACGGAACAAAAAAAAGATAAGGGACCAAAATGAAAACTAAAATAAAGATAAGGGGTCAAAATAGGGATTTAGCACCCAAAAAAAAAAAAAAGTGTATAATGTTTGCTTGTTTAATGGCTACAAATTTTATAGGCCATTTGGATAAACAATTTATTTAAACTCTTATATAAGAAACCTTATGTAAAAAGTTTGTATATCACGAGTTCCTTCTAAATTAAGTTATTTAATATTTGGATATATACTTAAAGAAACATTTTTAAAATTAAAGTCAATAGAGTTAAAGAAGGGAGATGAAGCGTCTGATTTTTATGAAATTTCAAATTAAGATGAGAATATAATTGTCGAGTAAACGTGCAAAACAATTCTTGGATGATGCTAAAAAATAGCTTTTGCACAAGGCTTTTTAAAGAAGCCAAAAAAATTTGCTTCAAAAATAAATTGAAAATTGCTCTTGGGTGTTAATAAGTTACTTAAGCTTACCCAAACACTATTTTTTCCACGTAAAGACATGAATAGAAAGAAGTACTCTTTTGTAACAAAAAAACAAGAAAAAGAAAGAAGTACTCCGAAGAGAGCTTTGTTGCAATTGAGACATGAGAATAGTGAATCATTATGTTAGAAGTAACCTTTAACATACTTTATTAGTGCTATTAAGCGCTATTAAAAAATAACGCTTTCGAAACGATAATGTAGATCAGTAGATGTTTTTCTTCTGTGCTTCCCTTTCATAATCCACTTGAGAATTGAGATCGTTAGAGTGAAACACTTTGATGCCAATGCATATAGAAACCTACTGCTCGTGCAAGATTGAATTCAGCAAAAAAATAAATAAAACAAAAGCATTATTTATTTAAAACAAAAAAAATAATTGAATGATAAACTTGTGAAAATTTCACAACTTTATCTGATGACATTGTAGCAAACCCCAACAGCTTCTTTAATTATATGTGAAATACTGAAAATCGAGCTTAGAGTAATCTAATCATACACTAACAAGAGTCTTCTTGCCAAGAATTATGTCATCTGTTTCAAAATCAGCCTCTTTGCGATAAGTTCCTCTACCAAAGTCCAGGTTATATGAGTCTGCAAGACCTTCTACAAGGCCCAATTCAGGTTCCCACCCAAGCACGCTCTTTGCCTTCTCAATTGATGCAAAAAAATGCTACACAATAAAGGAAATATTGGATCAATATCATTCATCATTATTTTGCTAATGGAAAAATAGCATTTATTTTCTTTTGTTCAAATTTTTTTTTTCCATGAGAGATTCGTAGTAGGTCTTACATGGGGAGCGGAAAATGGGAGAAGGGAATGAGAAAAGGTAAAGTGCATTGTATGAATTTTAATCTGCACGAACTCACATTTCATGTCTTACAATTTAATTAACTGAGCTGACTAAATAGAACTTATTTCTATGTTTTTTTTTGTGGGGAAAGGGGTGTCCCAAACAACAATATTACCCTTTTTTTTTAAGGAACAACAACAACAACAACATATTACCTTATGGAGTGTACAAATTAATGTAAACATATAATTTGTAATGTAATTATATAATGTAATTTTGTTTATAAACTAGCAAATTTACAACTTGTCCATGCCCTTTTTTTTATTGAATCATATAGTTTAATTTTGATACACTTGAAGTATAATGTTTTTACATTATCAATCAATTACTTATATGTAACTTTTAATTTTAAGGTTATAATAATAGTTAAATATTCTAATGATGTGATAATATATGATTGGTTGACAGTATCTTTACACCAACACTGCCTTCTAATGAAATCCTTGAATCATATTTATAACTTCTTTTTTAGATAAGCAAATCATATTTATAACTAGTTTCACCTGGTCACGAAATGGGAATGATTTCTTTTTCCCAAAATCAAATTCTTTGGGGTTGTAGTGAATGATCTCTGGCTCCGGGAACCCACCAGCCTGAAAAACGCCATAACAGATGAAAACTACCATAGTAAAATGCTTCCCTCAAAGTCAAAATACAAGACATTATTAAGGAATTTTTCTATTATTCTCTGTGTATCTTACATAAGGCATGGCATGAATTGGTTACCTTAGCACATGCTCTTGCTAATCCATCAAAAGTGACATACTTGTCTCCTGAGATGTTGAATATTTGCTTGCTGGCCTTATCATTAAGAAGAACCTGAACAAAAGCTCTTGCCAAATCCTGTCATAATTGAACCATATTTTAGACAGATCACAAAAGCCATAAATTTACATATTGTTATATATTTTAGTCTTTCACCAATTTCTCATACAATTTTAAGATAGGGTGGTAATTAGGTAAAGTCTTCTCTAAAGTAACAATTTCATACTCCAGTATTATAATAAGTTTGTTTGGAGTCACAGTTCACTCTCACTCGGTCACTCCAACCAAGTACCACCGGACATTCACACGAGATCATTTATTAATATTCAAAGCCATCCTAGAAGACAAGCATTTAAAGTTTCCTTCTTCTGATAAAGAAGTAACATCTAGAAGAAAGGTAGCTTAAATCAAATATTTCTGCTTATTATAAGTCTTCAAATTATAAAAATGGAACTTAATAGACATGATATTAAACTTAGGTAGCAAAATGAATATGATAAGGCAGAGAACATAACATGGCAAGTTTCTTACCTTAACATGACCAAGTTGTGTTATCTGTAATCCTGAGCTGGGAATAGGAATTGGGCGACCAGCTTTCAATCTGTGGAAGAACCACTCTTCAACAGGGTTGTAGTTCAAGGGTCCATAGATGTAAACTGGCCTTATTGAAGTCCAATTAACACCCTTTGATTGCAGCAAGCTCTCTGTTTCAAGCTTTCCCTTATGTCTGCTCTTAGGATCAACTGCATCTATCTATAACCATGAACCAAAGAGTTCAAAGATAAATGGAATTAATTATATTGGGAAGTGAAAAATGTTTTAAAAGGACATCTTCATATGTATAACATAATTTAAGGTAGATCATGCCATCAAGACATGAAATACTATATTGAATTAAATATAAATTTTTTTTTTATCTACTTTGAGGAGTATCCCACCGCCAACCTGAGACGGGGATTAATCTCCCGCGGGAGTTTGTTTGGCACCTCTAAGGGTGGCATCCCTCCCAGCTGAGATTTTTTCCATACCCAAGACTCGAACTCGAGACCTTGGACGAGAGGCCTTTAACCACTCACGCCAACCTCAGTGGGGTTTTGAATTAAATATAATGCCACAAAAGACTTCTAAAATGAAAGATCTTTTGCAAGCACTATATTTGTAATTTGTGAAAAAAGAAATTTAAAAATGGTATAACTCTGTGTAAAAAAAAAATTGATATGAATGACTACAGGCACCAAACATTTGCATCATCAGACCAAATATCCTGAAATCGCTTGAAGAAAGGTGAAATTAAATGTAAACTAACCTCAGCATGAGGTAATAGATCAGATTTTAGATAGACACCAGCAGAAGAGCAGTAAATGTACCTGACATTTAGAACCGAAATTTGATTATATAAACAAAATGGAGACACATTACAGTGTTACACAATATTACCATAGATATTTTTTCATGATATGCAATTAGGATTTATAATTTATTTATTTGTGAAGCTAAGATGTATCTCCCTTTAAAAATGTAAGAATTCAATACAATCCTTTTAATAAAACATCAGTTGTTTACCCAGTTACCCTTGTAAAAAGCCAAGTAAATATTCATACTGATTTTCATCTATATGTCTGAAGTCTGAACCACAAATTCCAATTTCTACAGATCAAAGCAAAAATGAAGGGCAGGACATAATGGTTGATGAGGCAAGAATTAGAGAACTTTACACATTATCTGTATGTTACAAATGATTTTCTACATTGAATGCTAAATAAAATGAATATGACATGAGAATTACATGAAGAAAAAAAAATTGAAATTACATTTTATTAAAGTGTAATAAAAATTCTTTCTCAATATTAATTAACCAGATATTTCATTAGTGAATAGATAGAGCAATGACAAATCGAATTTATAGCGGATTAGATTTCTAGAATACATAAAAGCCTGCTAGAGCTTACTGTTCCAGATTAGGCAGAGCATCCAGTATGGGCTCAACTTCTACTGCCTCTCGTCCTGAAACATATGCCAAAATCAAGATTTGAGTAAGAAGAGTAAGATATATTATGAAGAGTTCAATTGTTGTGCATTGTTAGTATAAAGTTTTTGACACTATCATTCAATCACAAATTATGATATGATTGACATTTAAGGTGGCGGGATGAGAGTCAAACATTTTTAATGATGTAATAATGTGTGATTGGTTGGCTGGTTGTCAGTGTAAAAACTATACCAATTAAATCATGTTATGAAATGGTGGTATTGAGTAAGGTGAAGAATAAGTTCAGAAGGTGTGAACAAGTAAGACATGCACACCATTTATGTCATAAACAACATCAAACCCTTGTGCCGATAGACTGGATTTTACAAATTCAAAGTCCTTCCTGTCTCCTTTCAAATGCAGGAGCTGGGAAATAAAAAATATTACACAGAATAAGTTCCCCACATATGAGAGTAACAAAGATGAAATGTATCTAGTCATGCCTTACAAGCATGTTAGTCCAATGTTCACAATTAGCATACCTTGGAAGAAAAATCAGCATACTCACTGTCTGATTCACCTGGCAATTGTTGACTGATAGGTGCTTTTCCTCTTGTAAATAAAGTCACCTGCCAAATTAATTAGTTAAAGTTCCCTTTATTTAAGGCATCCAAAATTTCCAGTTAATGCAAAATGGATTGAAAGTCATATACCTGGTGACCCTCTTTGACAAGGAGCCTAGACAAAAACACACCAATAAACCTAGTGCCTCCCATTATGAGAATTTTCTTGGTGCTTGATGCTGATACATAAAAAGACTCTCTTGGCTGCCATAATTTTTTCTTCAACTGTAACCAGAATAAGGATGTATGGTGAATCAAATTCTTAAACTTGTTGACTCAAACTTTGTGAAAAGTATATAATTCATTCAACTCTACTGGACCAATACAAGAAATGTTCAACTGTAGCATCACTTAATTAGTAAGTAATACACAATACAATGTTGTTTATTACAACATGCTTCTTAATGCACACATGTAAAAGGAGTTTAATCTACAAACACACACATAGGATAATTTGAAACTGAGAGACAGTTATTCCATGAAGTCATATTCATGATGATATATATACTATGTAAATAAGTGGAGATGAAAAATGGAAGGAGTGAAGGGACCTGAAGTTGAGTATGAAGTCTGGTCCCACTGAAATCAGAAAGAGATGAAGCTAAGGGAGAGAAAGAGAGTTGGTTTTGTTGGAGTGGAACCAGCCTTGCCATGCCTCCTTGTGAGTTCAAGTTCAAGACAGTGTTGTGTTGGTGTGTACTCCATCCAGTATTATAGTATGGGGCTGAAATTTGAAGTGTGTTTTCCTCACACAACTAACTGCTTTGGTTGTGATAAGACAATGACCATTCTCCACCTCACTTTGTTTTCCATCCACATTCCACAACCTCTCATTTCCCTTTTAACATTCATATTTTTGTTTTTTAATAATCATAGTCATGGTTTTTAGACAAAACATGTACAGCCTCATATTTTTAGTATTAAAAATCCATAATCATGATAACCAAAAATTCCTTTCTTCTACCGGTTCAATAACCAATTTAGTTATGGAAAGAATGATCATAATAATCCATATAAAAAAATTGTGCCTCCCCTAGTCCTCTACTTTCGAACATGACACACAATGACTGATAAATAGAGGTTTTAAGAAACAACAATATTTTAAATAGTTGTAAATTGATATGTAACATAACTAACAAGGATCAACTGCGTTTTATCGATATTTTTAAATTTAGAAAAAAAATGAAATAAATAAGATAAATAAAAAATGTATAAAAAAACTTTAAAATTATAAATTATAAGAACATAATTAATTTAAGTATAATCTAAAAAGTATAAATCAACAAAGAATATTTAAATTTGAAAAAACATACACGTAATTCATTCTAAAATTTAAATTTAAATATTAAAAAATAGATAAATTCAGAATAACATTTATCATACTATAAATAAGATTAGCCAAAAATATTTAATCAACTTTAAGAGGGTATAACCTGATTTAATATATAGCATAGGTATGAATATTTTTATTAGAAATCTTTGTCCTAGCAAGAAAAATAATCAGCCTGGGCCAGCAGCCTAAAAGAAATTGATGGGCCAACCGTCTGGGCCTGGGCCTGGGCCTAGTTTGAGAGGCGAGAGATGCGCCTGCAGTCTGTACTGTAGTGGCAGGGAAAGGGAAGAAGAGAGTGCAAGATCTGTTTCTTCTCTTCTGTTCTCTACCGTAACAATCTTTCTGAAGATCTCACATTCTCACAGATATGGATTTCAACCAGGTATCTATCTATTCCACCTTTTTCTCCATTTTTAGATCTAACTCTACATTTCTTGTTCAATTACCGCATTATTATTGCTTTTGTTTCTCACATTCATTTTTTTCTTCCAATTCAATGTTGCTTTTATGTTTCAGTAGCTACATTTTTTGTTTGTGCCTTCCAAATTCAAATAAAACTTAGATTCTTTCTTAGGCCTTTAAGTGCATGCTTGGTTCCACATTGTAGAATACCAAAATCGGGTATGTTCCTATCCAACGTGATTTTAGTAAAAATAAAAAATAAAGGTGTTTGGTTCTTGTAAGACAAAATTGATTTTGCCTTTAATCGTGATTCTAATAGAAGCTACCAAAGTAACTTTTGCATTGGATTAAAAAATTTATACTAAGTTTTACATCAAATTTATTTTCTAAATATAAACATACAAAGATAGGCCAATTCTATCGTGGACCACTTTGATAGGTGGTACCACGGTGCACAAGTAATTTTAACTGTAAGATTTTCATGTTGATCACAGTAATATGGTGCACCTTCCCGCATTGAATTTTTTTCCACTTCCTCATTCTCCCCTTCCCCCTCACGGTAACCCGAAAACGCTGCCCGTCGCGCCTCCGCATCGCACCGCCGCCTCAGTGACCGGCCGCCGCCCCCTCTCATGACCCTTTCATTTGGGTGGCTTGCATGGCGGCAGATTGGGTGCTGGAGGGGAGGTGGCTGCCAGGGAGGTGGCGGAGGAAGGGAAGAGGGAGAAGGGGAGAAAAAGGGGGGAAATCATGTATAGAATGTCCACTATTAGATGCTATAAACTTTGTGATCAAACGACGACCAATATTAGAAATTAAACTGGTGCATGGTGGTACCACCTATATCATGGTGGTCCACCATAGAATTTGCCTACAAAGATAAATCACTTTACTTCAAACTCAATTGTAACCAAACCAATTTTATTCAAAATCATGTTTATTAAACTCTCATCCAAATACACACTAATTGTTGGAGATAATTCAAATATTAGTTAGTGTTAGTTGTTATGGTTGATTAGTTAGTTGTGATGGTGGAATTATTCAGTGCATATTCACAGTTCCATTTCTTTACTTTCTCTCGATACTCTCTCTATGTGTGTGCTCTGTGAGTCTTTGTGTGAGTGAGAAAGTCCAAGTGCTTGTGTTCTAACACTAATTTGGTTGGAATGCTCAGATTATTGTTCCCTTTTAGTTTTAGACAATTAATTGATCTAATTTTACTTTCTGTGCAGCCTGTAGTTGAAAACTATGCTAATCCAAAGACTTGCTTCTTTCACGTTCTCTTCAAGGTTTAGTTTCTCTAATTGTGCTGTTTGAATAATGATAATTACCTTTCTATATAAGCCTTATTGGTTTTTTGTTCTTAAAAAGTAATGTTTTTGTGTCTTGCAGGCTGCAGCTTTGGCATTTTATATTCTTTTTGCGCTCTTTATTAATAACTTTGTCATCATTTTTGTGGTGACTGTCTTTCTTGCTGCTCTTGACTTTTGGGTAGTCAAGAATGTGAGTGGGAGAATTTTAGTTGGTTTGAGGTGGTGGAATGAAATAAATGATCTGGGTGAGAGTGTCTGGAAATTTGAATCTCTTGATCAAGAGGTAGGAATCATGTGTTCTGATCAGTTGCAATTTGCATGTTTTAATCTAATTATTGGAATAATATTCAAAATGTTTTTGCTAAGTTGCTTGTTTGATTTTCGTCCAGTCATTGGCTCGGATGAACAAGAAAGATTCATGGCTTTTCTGGTGGACTCTTTACCTTACAGTAAGAAAACATGGATTGGTTACAGCATGTGATGACATTCCGATTTTTTCTTATGCCCTTCGGTAATTTGTTGGAAAATTGAATAAGGGGATAGTACATTGAATATTCTGTCCAGATAGGCCTATTTAGATGATTCCTGTATTGCTTTGATGTAAATACTAAATAGTTATTAATGTTTAAAATAGTGACCAATTCTTCTAAGTTTAGATCTGGATTTTTGTGAATTGACTTGCCAGGTTTGGTATCTGCTTACAGTTTAGGTGTAAGAATACCCCACATCCCCCTCCAAAAAGCACATAATTATGTTCTCTGGTAAAGCAGCATAAAAATTGATTTTGTTTCTCTGTGTGTTCTTCAATAGGCAATTGCATGGATTATTCTGGCAATATTCTCTCTCATAAGGCTTCAAGCTGATTACCTCCTTGCTGTAGGAGTTTGTTTGACCCTCAGTACTGCAAATATTGTTGGTTTTACCAAATGCCAAAAAGGTATGTTAGTTTATTGATGTTCTTAAAATTTGGGAGAATTTACATTGATCTTTCCTAAAGTTAAGCTTAATTACACCGACACTTCTCTTGTTTTAGAAATCACACTATGTTTATGTTGTAAGAGATGTAAGTGAAATGATAACATAATCCTCAAGGGCATAAGTATAATGATAACATAAACCTCAAGGGAGTAAGTGTAATGTCAACATACATTTCAAGAGAAGTCGCTGTAATTTCTAAAATAAGAAGGGTGTTGAGTGTAAGTAATCAAATTTCAAGGGAGGTTAGTATAATTTCCCCCAAAATTTGTGTATCTTCTAATACTGTAAAAAGGTTTGGTTTAAGCTGGGCACTGTTAGGCCTCAACATGACTTTATTTAATCACTCAATCATAATTTGTTTTAGTTTGGTCACATTATCTAGTTCCAAGGTAAAGTGGATGCCTCTCTGTAGGATTTTATGATTATCAATGCTTTTTAAACTGCATTCTTGTAAATGTTGTTGCTTACAACCCAATGAATGGGCTATCTTGGGTGAACTTGTTCATTTAATAAAAATCAGAAGTATGGCCTCAAGTTTATATTGAACCCAAATTGAAGGTATTCTTGACTCTTGTTACTGGCATTGTCAAAATAGTATAAATCTTTATACTGACGATACTCACATAACAAGAAAAATGATTGTGGCATGAAATGCTCTGTGAAAAGGAATAACTCATTGTGATAATCATAATTCCCCGCATGGATTTTTTGTGGGAATGGGAACTTTGAGTCTTATAGTAATTTTTAGCTGTTATATCAATATTTTCTGCTGACTGGTAGTGCTACTTCAGCTGACCTTATTCACAAATACGTACTCCAAATCCAACTCTTTCAGTACAATGCTTCAACCAATTCTCATCAGTACCACTTGAGTGCTCTGTATCTAACTGTCTTCTACATTATTATGATTTATGAAGACCCTGCACTTGAAGACAAACAAAACCCAGAAAACACACAGTTTTTTATAAACAAATGTTAGGATTGATGTTAGTATTTTGTTAGTGGATGGAGTTTGAACCCTCTCCATCCTTATCACTCCACTCCTTAACTCTCTCACCCCAACTATCAAGCCAACCTTATAACCCCTAACACATAAAGCTTAAACATCTTAATAGCAATTATAAATAAGAAAAGTGATAGAGGTATGTACCATTTAATTACACTTGCCCAAATTCAAATTCTTAGTCCAAGGAATTCATATTTTAAGTTACATCCAATCCACATCAATCAACTGTGAACCAAAGAAAAAATAGAATAGGAATCTCTCTTTATTTTCTCTTTTGCCAATAAAGCAGATAGAGTAGCAGTCAGAATCAGAAACTTAATTTGGCTTCACACTTGGCTTTGGTCACGCAAGGTCATATCACAATCTTTCTCAATATTCCATTTTAGGCATAGTTTTTTTTGCTGTTTCAAAATCCTCAACGATCAATCACACTGAGGAAATTTTTTCCCAGTTTTGAGGCTCATTAAGCGTGCACGCTTCCATGAATGCCATGACTCCCCTATCAATCCCCATAAGATCCTAATTATAACACAACACCAAACAAACACCACCCCATTATTGAGAATGCCTTTATTTTGGTTATTTGCTACTTTAGCTATACAAGCTGACGAATGCATATACCACTCACAGTATGTGCACGGGACAAAGAAGTGAGAGTGTGTGAGGCATAAGTGTGGTTGGTGTTTCTGGTTGTGGGGGGCCTGGCCTCACATCTGCATCTGCATGTCTTTCTTTCTTGCCTTGGCAGTGATACAATTCTGCTTGTTTTTCCCTAGAAAGTTACCCACTAATAGGAACTCTTTTTGGGCCATGTGCTAAAGGTAATTGAGAACGGGTATATTAAACAGCAACCATAGAAATTGATCATGAAAATTCAAAACCTTGTTTGCTAATTAAGAACGGGTATATTACTCACCCTCCGTACCCCAACAGAAAGGGTTCCTTTCCATTCTACATGAATGCTCCCATTCGTTTCATCTGGTAATGCTTTACATGTTATTCAGTGGACAAACTTGCAATGGATGACACTGCTTGCTTGTCTTTCAGATGCTAAGAAGCAGATTCAACAATTTGCCTCTCGGACTATCGCCTCTCGGGTCTCATCTACCTTACAATCAGCATTCAGTGTTGTCTGATTTGTTCTCTATCTAACATGTAAATGAAAGCAGAACAGTGCATTATTGAAACTTGAAAGTAATGAGAGTGGTGGCGTTTTGTACATGATTATTTTTGCCAGCATCGGAAATAATTCTGATTTCCTATTGAGCATTGCAACTTGCATAGAGTTACGAGACTACAAATGCAAAATTTTGTACCTTATAATGTAAGACTTGAGTAAGACTATGATAATCAAATTACATACTAAAATTATTACTCGTTTTCTGGTGTAAATCGTTTTTTTTTTTTGGGTGCATTGTAGGTCTATAAACATACTACTAGTATTCTTTATCGTGTCTACAATTCTACATATTCTACATATGCTTATTGCTTATATCATGATATTGATTCAAGGAAATTGATAGGTGATATGAACGATAATGTTGTATCGTCACGATGAACTCACTGACCAAATCTAAAATCAATTGCTTGTGTTAGAATCGTTTGATCAAAAGCGGAGAATCTATTTTTCAATTAAAAAAAAAAAAAACCGGAGAATCTAAGCACAAAGCAACATTATCTAAAGTCTGCATAAATAAAGTTTAAGCCCTTTATATAGTCTGCATCGTAAGAATTAAGGAAGATATACAAAATAAAATACAACATTAATATAATTATAAATCAACTGAATAGCAATACTGAATAATAAATTAAAAAAAAAACAAACAAGCCTCCCCTTTAGACGCCAGAAACTGATCTTCATTCACAAGTTTCTCACAGTCACCAACTCACATAATTAGAAAATAAAAATCAGCAAGAGTGTGTTTGGAAAAGCTGAAAAAAAAAAGATTATGCTGATAATCAATTTTTGTATAATCGATTATTGTGATAATCGATTATAATCAGAATCTATTTTTGTTTGGGACTGTTTGCTGAAAAGCGATTTTAAGATAATCTATTTCGTTTGGATGGTGCAAAAAAAATCACTTTTATATAGTAGATTACGAAAAAGGGTATGGAGTTATTTGTATAATTTAATAATATTTGTTTAGAAGGTAGTTTTATAGGGGTAAACAGAGAAGAGAGTTTTGAGAATGAAAAATAATCAAATCACAATAATCTTAAGCTAGAAAAAACTAAATGGCATAAAACAACTTTTTTTCCCTAAAAAAAGCTTTTTTATAAATTTAAGCAAAATGTCAAACATAATAGATTATCTATGAAACAACTTTTAAGCTAAAAAACAGCTGAAATCAAGAAAAATAATCTTTCCCAAACATACTCTAAATCAGATTCGAACCCTATCGTCATATCTTCCTCCTTATTTCTCACCTTCCATTTAGAGTGTGTTTGGGAAAGCTGGAAAAAAAAGATTATGCTGATAATCAATTTTTGTATAATCGATTATTGTGATAATCGATTATAATCAGAATCTGTTTTTGTTTGGGTCTGTTTGCTGAAAAACGATTTTAAGATAATCTATTTCGTTTGGGTGGTGCAAAAAAAATCACTTTTATATAATAAATTATGAAAAAGGGTATGAAGTTATTTGTATAATTTAATAATATTTGTTTAGAAGTTAGTTTTGTAGGGGTAAACATGGAAGAGAGTATTGAGAATGAAAAATAATCAAATCACAATAATCTTAAGCTAGAAAAAACTAGATGGCATAAAACAGCTTTTTTTCTCCTGAAAAAAGCTTTTTTATAAATTTAAGCAAAATGCCAAACATGATAGATTATCTATGAAACAGCTTTTAAGCTAAAAAACAGCTGAAACGGGGAAAAACAATCTTTCCCAAACACACTCTTAGAGATGTTCCGGGTAAGATATATAATCAAACCACAATGTTTAAAATTATGCCAATTTACTCGATTTCTTCGAATTCAATTTCCAATTTAAAATGCTATAAATTTTCAAAGCCATAGTAATTTTTCAAAGTTAGAGAATCAAAACGGAAAAGACAAAGTGGAAATAAAAAATAATTATAATGGTTAAAAATATATTTTAGCAGAAATTAAAAACAAAAATGAAAAAACACAAAAGCCTCCCCTTTAGACGAGAGAAACTGATCTTGATTCACAATTCACAAGTTTCTCACTCTAATGGTCTCACCAACTCAAGAAACTGATCTTGACTCACAATTCACAAGTTTTTCACTCTCACGGTCTCACCAACTCACATAATCAAAAAAGAAAAAAGAAAAAGAAAAAGTGAGGACTCAATTCACTTGCATTTGGGAGAAGAAGCAATGCAGCGTCTTATGCGTGTCTACCAATTCAAAGTTTGTTTCAATTCATATGACAGCCTGCCATTGACAATGACATCCACAGACACTTTTAAGATGCCGTTTGGTATCTGGAGCGTTTTATTCCTAAACAAACTATATTCTTGGGGAATCATATACCAGGAATCTATACTCACATTCACATATAGGAATAGAGTTTTTCCAAGTTTCTAACTATCATTCACTAATTTTATAATTTATAATTTTATTTCTGGGAATCTTTTATGTCTGAGAATAGTTTTTTAAAACTTGTACCAAACACGTGAGAAACTTTTAGGGTGTGTTTGGTTCAAAGGTGGGGAGGGGAGGGGAGGGATTTTAATGGAGGGGAGGGGAGGGGAGGGGAGGGGTTTTAACTAGCTATTGTGTTTGGTTGGGAGGAGGGGAGGGGAAGGGAGGGGAGGGGAGGCAACACTTTCATGTTTGGTTCAGGAGGGGAGGGGAGGGATTTTAAAACAAATTTACTCTTAAACCCTTATAATTATTTATTTTAAAATACATAAGTAGGGATATTTTAGTCAATCCATAGGTTATATTTTAAAATCCCTCCCCTCCCCTCCAAATCCTCCCATTATTGGAAGGGAGGCAAAACTCACTTAAGGAGGGGTTTTGCTCCCCTCCCCTCTTAAAATTGAACCAAACACACTAGTTTTAAAAAAATCCCTCCCCTCCCCTTCCCTCCAAACCCCTCCAACCAAACACTATGTTATTCCCATGGTTACATTCCTAGGAACATTTTTATAAAACTTGTAACAAACGCTACCTTAGCAGCAACAATTGTAAATTAAAGTAAAACTCAATGCGTCTTATTATGCATGTATAAAATCTCATTTTTCTAAATCCCTATTTTACCCCAATACGTTTCGGCTTCCCTGCTTTCTTCTAGTTCTATATATACACTGTCCCATCCATTCTCATTCTTTCTCTGCTCAATGGCGCAAAATGCTCCAAACTTTCCCGCCCCCGCCCTCAGAGTTAGGATTCGGGTGGAAGCTCCGAATATAAACGACGCCGTGTTCTTCTACAAGGATGCGTTTGGGTTTGTGGAGGTTCGTCGAACCTTGAACTCAGCTGAACTCCAAATGGGTTATCACATTGTTCACATCAAAGAAGCTGCTTCGCCGTGAGTTCTCTGTTTTTCACTTCTTCACTACCTTCTATATGTTTAGATCTATATATGAAACTGAAAGCTCTTTTCTTCTGGTTTTTTTTTTTTCAGTTTCATTTATGCTTTTGGTTTCATGCTGTTATTTACTTATTTTTCGGTGAAATTTCTGTTGTATTATTTTACTTAGTTTATGTTTTTTTTGTTACGGTGTAGCCTTATCTGTTTCTATCTATGTTTGTATTTTTTTTTAATGAAAAATGCTAACGAGTACCTTACATACGGAACTGGTGTGTTTAACATTTGAAAATGTGAAATGCTTGGTTTTTCAATAAAAATTTGTTTTTCTTGGTTTCTTAAAGGTGTCCTAGTGACACTTGTTAGCATTAACTTTTTTTAATTTCTATTTTAATCTATTGGTATCATTAAATAGTTTGTTTTTTGCCGTTATTGTCTGTATATTTATGAAATCTTTTTGTTTTAAATAATTGTTTGCTTTATTTATTTCTCTTATAAAAAAATTATTTACAAAGTATGTTAAATTTTAGGTATAAAAATAGTATACTGTACTGTGTAACCAAAAAATGTACTATGTTTTTTAATACTTTAAAATTGTTTTTTTTTCCCCGATCAGAGTGAATGATGCTGGTAGTACGGTTCTTGGGCTCTGGATCCGTGATGTGGAAGGCGCCACAGCTAAGGCCGTTAGCGCCGGAGCCGTTCTGCATGGAGAAGGTGGAGGTGATCCCGTGGAGGTGAAGGATCCTTACGGCCTTGTTTGGAGAATCTGCTATCGTCACTACATGTGACTTGGCGTTTTTAACCATTGAAATGGCTTATCTGTCCTTTTTTCGTTTTTTCTTTTGACTTATCTGTCCTTTATTAAATTGCTCTGGTTTGTTATGTTTTATATGGTTATTATTACAGCACTGATATTCGGACACCAGCCGTAGACACCAAATTGCGACACCAGGGTACTGTAGCGCTACAGTAGAGTGTTTTTGTTTTTGTTTTTTTTTTTAATACAAATTTTGACTTTTTTTATAAAAAAAAAATTAGTTTTTTTAAATACTAACATTTTTTTTAATCCAGTGCAAATATCTGGTTAATTCAATTCATTATATGGTTACTGAGTCATATAGAATGGTTGAAGCATCAGAGTTACCGATTAACCACAGAATACACTGAATTAACCAACCATTTTCAAAGGATTAACCGCGTGTTTTTTGTTTTAAAAAAAAGTCGAAATTTGTCCAAAAAAAAAAAAAAGATCCATTAACCATATAATAAACTGAATTAACCAGAAATTTGCATGTGATTAATCAAATATTTACATGGTTGTGAAAAATGATTGTTGAAGCATCAGGATAACCGATTAACCACAGAATACACTGAATTAACCAACCATTTTCAAAGGATTAACCACGTATTTTTGTTTTAAAAAAAAAGTCGAAATTTGTCTAAAAAAAAAAAGACCCATTAACCATATAATAAAATGAATTAACCAGAAATTTGTATGTGATTAATCAAATATTTACATGGTTGTGAAAAATGATTGTAAGCTTCAGGATAACCGATTAACCACAGAATACACTGAATTAACCAACCATTTTCAAAGGATTAACCACGTGTTTTAGTTTTAAAAAAAAAGTCGAAATTTGTCCCAAAAAAAAAAAGACCCATTAACCATATAATAAAATGAATTAACCAGAAATTTGCATGTGATTAATCAAATATTTACATGGTTGTGAAAAATGATTGTAAGCTTCAGGATAACCGATTAACCACAGAATACACTGAATTAACCAACCATTTTCAAAGGATTAACCACGTGTTTTGGTTTTAAAAAAAATCGAAATTTGTCCCAAAAAAAACCCATTAATCATATAATAAACTGAATTAACAAGATATTTGCACGTAATTAACCAAAAATATTAGTATTCAAAAAAACTAAATTTTTTATTTTTAAACAAAAAAGGCAAAATTTGAAAAGGAAAAAAAAGAAAAAAAAAAAGGCGCTACAGTAGCGCTACAGTACGTCACTGTAGCGCCACTGTAGCGCTACAGTGAATTGGTGTCTCCCGCTGGTGTCGCCCGCTGGTGTCAGAAAATCATTTCTGTATTATTATGTTTTTCTGGTTACCCCTTATCTGTTTTATGGATATTTTATTTTATGGTGTAGGAAAAAATATTATGGTGTAGGAAATTGTTGGGAATATAATATAAGACTTGAAAATATTCCAAGTGGTTAACCAATAACCATAGATATATTATCCATTAAGAAAATTGTGAATGCTTAATATTAATATGAAATGAATAAACTAAGAGTGTGTTTGGGAAAGCTGGAAAAAAAAGATTATGCTGATAATCTGTTTTCAAATAATCGATTATTGTGATAATCGATTATAATCAGAATCTGTTTTTGTTTGGGTATGTTTGCTGAAAAGCGATTTTAAGATAATCTATTTCGTTTGGATGGTGCAAAAATAATCACTTTTACATAGTGAATTACGAAAGAGGGTATGAAATTATTTGTATAATTTAATAATATTTGTTTAGAAGTTAGTTTTGTAGGGGTAAACATGGAAGAGAGTTTTGAGAATGAAAAATAATCAAATCACAACAATCTTAAGCTAGAAAAAACTAGATAGCATAAAACAGCTTTTTTCTCCTAAAAAAAGCTTTTTTTATAAATTTAAGCAAAAATGCCAAACATGATAGATTATCTATGAAACAGCTTTTAAGCTAAAAAAACAGCTGAAATGTGGGAAAACAATCTTTCCCAAACACACTCTAAGTGCATAAACAAAAATCAGTACTACCATTCATATTTTTAATAAATTTCTGAATTTATTTATTTAAATTATTTCATTATTTCAGTTAGGGGAGTGTTTAATGGTGGTGAGTATTATTTTGCTTACGTTAGCTCTAAACAAAAAGTATGGTTTACACAGATTGACAAACTCTTGTTTATATATAAGAATTCTGTACTCTACCAAGTCATGGGTGGTTGAAAGACATAATTCTTTTTTTCTAACGAGGTTCGATAAGTATAACTGTAGATGACTTGAATTTACTATAAAAAAATGTCTTTAGAATGAGTCAAGATAGGAGTATGGTATGCTTGGTTTGTGTTACAGGAATGGTACAAACGAGAATGATGTAAAGTTTTGGTGGTACATTTGGAGAGGGCTTACTTGGTTTGCAAATGAAGGTAATAATATGGTCAGGGAATTTAATTACATAAGACATTAAAAATTATGTTAAAGAGAGAGATATCACTGAACCTATAACTAAACAGTATGTATTTTAAGTCTTGATAGAAAAATACAATGGTTTCCTCAAACACTTGTGTCAATAAATATTGAACAAAGTTTTTTATATGATTTAGAAGCAAGTTATACGTAATTTTCTCAAGCTTTGTACTTAAATAAGCTGAATAGAGTGGATCCTGGTCTATAGCAGATTAATATCATCTACTGCTAAATTTAACTGAGGCATGATTCGTGGAACCTTTCTTTACCATTAATTTTTTCCATATTCACTAGGGGTCTTAAGCTGCTTTTTGCAAACACCCTTCAAGGGAAAATACAAAAAATTAATAAAAAAAGAATAAATAGACAATGGTTGGTTGATGATGTAATAGATATCTTAGGCACTCTGCTAAGGTTTCAACTTTTTATAAAGCAGGGATATTTATTACTACTGTTTGAATATCTAAATGACACTTTATTCTTTATTCTTAATATACATTACACATAAAAAACACGTGAACGGAAGGGGAGGGTATATAAATTTGCCAAATTCTACCGTGCCCTTATATTTTTAATGGGTTTTAAAAAAGTCAATTTTGGACCAATAAATTAATGGTCTTTATTTAATGAATTTTAGTCAAACATTTTTTTATTTAATACACAATGAACTATGAAAAGTTTTCTCTCAAATAAAAAAACGAAACAAATTCCCTTGAGATATCAAACGTACAAGAGAGTACTACTTCTAAGCAATTAAGATATATAAAAGCTAAAAGCTTCAGTTTTAAATGCTGGAATTGTAGAGTGTATACGCCTGTTTCATTTGAAATGTCAAAGATGCACCTACATCGTCAACCGTCGCCGTCGCCGTCGCCACCGCCACCGCCGCACCAACTTCGAGTGCAAGAACCGTACCGGCACACTCAATAAGTTCAAGATCGAGAAGGCTAGGATGTCCAATTCCGACAACGGCGACGGCGATTACAGCGGCAAGTGGCCATTCTCTCACCGCCTTGATTTCCTCAACCATGATAATTTTTCGGGAGTTAGAGTGAGAGTGAGGAAAAGAAAGGAGATAGTGGTTTCAGAAATAGTTGATAAGGCTATGTTGCAGAAAAAGAACAAGAGATTTATAGTGTTAAAATTGTTTTTTTTAACAGCAAAATTGTTTATTTAAGTTCTAGAAATTTGGGTTCAGATTTTTTACAGTATATAATATTTTAAATTTTTAATGTTTATTTAAATTTATCAAAGGTAAAATATATTTAACTTGAATGACTAAATTTCAATATCAGAAACTTTAACTATTAACTAATAAAAAGGAAGAGATAACATCACTAAATGAAACCAAGCTCCCTTATTGGCCCATTAAAAACTGTTCCAAAACCCCTTATATTTTCATGGGTACTCTAGCACTTCCGAATAAATTTATGATGCAGCCATGCAGGTCAAAGGAGGTAGTTAAGAAGATTAACTGGATCAAATCAAGTAATCAACCATGAACAAGCTTAAAACTGAAGCCAATGTTAAGGCAACTACGATTGAGATATATTGATATCACATCTGGCTAGAAAACTGCCTAAGCATCAAACCAAAATCTCAGTTTTAATTCTAGGCTTCTTTTCAAGGTGGTAGTGTGGTACCGGTGCCTTCTAGTGCTCCATCACTTAAGTTGGAGCAAGCTAGCTTGCTCCTTATAGATCAATACTTGTAGACCAACCATTATGCCATAGTGGAATCCACTTGTAGAATTTGTTTTTTAGTGGTCGATGTATACATATTTAAGTGGGTATGTATTTAGCATACCAAATTTTTATTCACCCATTATACAAAAATTTAAAAAACCTCCTTTATTTAGCATACAGAATTTTTGTATTTAACACATAGGCACTGTTTGGTTTGCCAAATCCGCTAGCGTTTAGCAGATAGCGTATAGCGGATGAAAAAGTAGCCCCGTTTGATAGTCGTTTTTAAAATTAGCATATAACGTTTTTTCACTAGCATATAACGTTACTTCAAGTAGCGTTTGAGCTTATAGCGTATAACTTATCATTTTTTCTTTCATTTTTATTCATACTATCTTAATTAAAATCCTCGCTAATCCTTAATCATAAAATAAAATATTAATCATTTAACATAGTATATAAATAAGAATTAATTTCACTATTTAAAATTTATATAAAAATCAAATCAGTATATAATTTTATTTTTATTATTCCATTTTATTTATTAAAAATAATTAAAATTAATTTAATATTTAAATTTTTTAAACGATAAAAAATTTAAAATAAATTAAATTATAAAAAGTGATAATTATTTTAAAATAAATAATATAAATAAGATATATATATATATATATATATATATATATATATATACACATACATATAATTTATATAAAAAATGTTAAAATATCCTTTGATGACATTTTACATTTATCAGCTAGTCCAACCGCTCGTTTTACCAAACACTTCAAATCCAATCCGCTAGCTAATTTGCTATCCGCTATCAGCTAGCTTATCCGCTATCTGCTAGCTTTTATCAAACAGAGTTTTATACAAAACTGAAAAATATCATCTTCCTTAAACCAGTGTATTCAACACAACCAAATCCCTAACCCCAAAATCCCTATCCACCTTCCAGATTTCGTTCATCCCCTCCTCTCCTTATCATCTCTTTGCACCTGACCAACTCCAGATTTCGGATTCTTTTCATCTTCATCATTGCATTTTGAACTCCACAGCTCCATCTTCTACCCATCCCATTTCTGTCATCTCCCAAATTTCCAGATTCATAGGAACTGGGCGGCCCGGCAACAACCTCCCACCACCGTGATGTATTGCGCCCCCGCCCTTTTTTTTCTTCTTCTCTCCCCACCTCCTTCTTCTCCCTCTCCGCCTCACCATGCCGAACTGCCGCCACCATGGAGTTCAATTATGCAACCGTTGCCGCTATAGATAACAGATCTGCAACCGCCGCCGCCGCCGCCACTAAACAGCCGGGTTGTATCCGAGGTGTGCGAGTGGAGCAAGATGCGTCGCCAACGGAGATCTAGTCGGCTTATCGAAGCCTAGCGAAGCTCTACCACCACGATGCGGCAGTGCAATAACGGCGATTCTGGGGGATTCATCGAGATCAGAAACGCGTATGAGACGTTGTCGGATCTATCGGCAAGAATGACGTACGATCTATCGTTGATGGCGGTGCACGGTGGAAGACACTGTCGGTTTCCGACACCTTCGATGATTCCCCCAATTTAGATTCAACTAGTTTAGGATTTAAAGTTTTTTTCCCTTCTTTTTCAGGGGTGTGTTGTAATGGAAGAACAAAAAAATTTAATAAAAAAGAACCAATATATCATGTTCTTGTTCTCCTTCAAAAAAAAAAAATCATGTTCTTGTTCTTTACACAATATATCATTATAATAAAAAAGAAAAAAAATGGAAATTGTGAAATGCAAGCTCCACCAGAAAGAGATATGTCATATATGGTCCAAATATGACATACTTCTATGAATCTATACTAATATAAATACATGTATGTTGACCGTGTATCAATCATAGAAAACTTAAATAGGCTGATATGTCAAATTGCTTTTATTCCATTGTGGTATACGGTCCAAATACAACATATGAAATACGAATGTAATTCAGCTGAAATACAAAAAAGAATAGTTCAGATACAGTAAAATACATGTATTATACTAAGTTGACTATTATTGCTGAGGTGTCCAGTGAAATTACCCCATTGGATAGTCAACAAGGAGCAAGGTTGTACCAGCAAAGGTGCTGATGCAACTTAGACGGAACCGTGTGGTACTAACATGATAAGATACAATAAATTGGACTTATTTTTTCTGAAAAATTGAGCCTATTGGATTGCATTTGCTATTGTTAATAATAGACTACAAAGCCATATATAGATACGTGCATTGGATAATTATCCATTTAAGAAAATTGTGAATGATTAATTGTTGTAAACAAATTTGTCTAATTATAGTAGCACTTAATACAATTGTGGTACTTCTCGATTTGGTGTTCCCAGTGCCTTCTGTATTTGTAGTTATGGGTCTTCGAGTTCACCTCTTTTTGTCCCCTCCCTGACATCCTGATTATTGTTTCCATAATAATTCTTATTGAAACTGTTGAAGGTTTCACCCCAATAACTAGCTAAGCTGTGTATTCTGCATCTAGGTTCCTCATCTGAATTGGATAACAACATCTAAGAAAATTATTTGATCAAGAATTCTTCATCAAATGTAAATAAAAACTATACAGGCTGTTTAACTCCAGCATATAGCACCAGTAAGACACAACTGTGTACTTCTTGGATTTATTTTACATATTTCCATGCCAGGAATGTCAAGTAGAAGTGTAGAACCTATGCAAACCCTTTATATCTTAAATAGAGGCATGCACAAGCACAACCAATGAAAAGTGAAGCCTCAATTCACTTGCATTTGCGTATGGGCAACCCAAAATTTACCGCCCAGAGGAAGCATTGCAACGTCTTATGCGTGTCTGCCAATTCAATGTTTCAGGTCACAGCCTGCCATTGGACAATGACATCCATATAGAGACCGTTTCAGTGTCACAATAGCATCAAATTCTAAATTAAAGCAAAACTCAATGCGTCGTCTTATGCATGTATAGAACAAAGGATTGCAGGAAATCAAAAGTCTAAGCGTGTGTTTGGTTTTATGTTGGAAACCCTCAGAATTGATTTTGTCAACTGTCAAACGTGATTTTAGTAAAAATGAAATGTTTGGTTACTGTCGAGTATAATTGATTTTGCCTCCAGAAGCGATTCTGACTATAAACTATAAAAAGTAGCTTTTGAGTGGAGTTGAAAATTTTACACTAAGTTTTACATCAAAATTGCTTTCAAAATAAAAACATCCAAACATAAATTACTTCACTTCAAACTCAATTCTAAACAAATCAATTTTACAAAATCAATTACATTCAAAATCACTTTTATCAAACGCTCATCTAAACACACACTAGGCATCCACTATGAACTCAATTCTGAATTACAATATTGTATAGCATTTTCCTCAAGACCCAAATAGGTGACCTGAAAAAATGGCTGCAAAAGCAATAATTAATCCCTGAAATTATTATGCTTGTAGATTCTAAATACGTCTGGATGAACTAGTTGAAAGAAATATAACAGTCAAGTTTAGTAATCTTTATCATAGATATAAAATTATACACTGCCCTTTTTGGTGTTGTAGTCCTCGTCAATATCCTCAACTCTTAATTTATTTTGTTCTTTCTTTATTCTTTCTTTTTATCAAGGATTGTTGGTGATAATTAACATCTCAGCTAACCATAATTTCAACACCTTGCATTGCATGATCTCTATATCAGCTACTCTCCTTTAGATTGACATGATTAAAATCTTTCATATTTCATATTCTTTAATGCTTTAATTTGGTTCATAAGAAGACACATGGAAGACGGTGTCTTTGTCCATTATTTTGTCTCATCCTCTTGCACCATTATTACGCGAGGATAGTGAGACCTACAACAACGTAGACAAAGCTGCATAACTCCTACTTTGTGAAAGGTTTCATTTCTTCTTTCTTCCATATGCATCTACACACAGTACTGCACTGCCTACTATTTTTGTGAAAGATTTCATTTCTAATTGGTTCCCCATGCACTGCAGACACTGCACTTCTGCACACATTGATACCCAGCCACTATAGTAATGACACTATACAGCTAGCTGTATTTCACCCTCCTTTTCGTTCATGTCTTCTGATTATTTTCACGTTTCTTTCATTACACGTTTTGCCATAAGTGTTTTTTCTTCTCACTACACGTTTCTTTCTTTCTACTCGGCACATGTGCCTTCTCAGTTTTAGCAAAAGCTTTCTTTCACTGCTTTACCAGAAGCTTAATTTGCAAGAAGCTTTACAATATTTAATCTATTATGTTTGTCTTCTTCCAAATTTTCAAAACTCAAGAGTGAGTGATAAAAAATGTTTCCGTGAGCGGTGGAGACCTTAGTTAAAAAGAGTGGAGCTGATGAGATTTTTGTGAAGCGGCCAGTAGTTTTGATTAAATAAAAATTGTCATAACATTGTGGCCATGTTTTGTCATAAAAAATGTAATTATTGTATAATACCACTATTTTGAATCTTTGTAGGAGCGAGTTCATTTTAAAAATAAAAATGTTCTTTTATTTTCTTTTTAAATAAATTCTTCATAAAAAAATAATTTCTTTTCTAAAAAAAAATATAAAATCAATCAACTTTTTTATAAAAATTACGTGACTTTGAATTTCTCATCACACACGCGGATATTTATTTTCTAAGGAACCTTAAAAGAGGGTTCCATAACATTTAAATAATATTTTTTTGTATTTGATAGTGTAAAAGTGGGAGAGAGAACATAAGATGTTGAAGAGAGAAATTAAAGAACCTAGTATTATAAACTCCAAAATTGAGTGGGTGTCATAAACTTCTATGGACCCACTTAAAAACTTAAGAGGCTTACTTTTGATACCTTGCATCATGCTCCACACATCCTACACTATTTTTTATATTTTTTTCCTCCAAAAATACCCTTTTCACTAATCTGATAATTCTACATCCAGAAATTTAATTCCAGAAATTAAATTTCGCATCCCATGAAAAGACCCACCGGAAATTTTACATCGTGATAATAGACATTTTACACATCCAAAAATTAAATTCTTGATATGTAAAATTTTACAAAAGGCCATTGTACAGGTCAGGAAATTAAATTCCTGATGTGTGAATTTTACACGTCCGGGAATTAAATTTCAGATTTGTAAAATTTTATGAAAGGCCATTTTACATATCCAGAAATTAAATTCCAGATGTGTTAATTTTTACAAAAGGCTATTTTACACGTCCGGAAATTAAATTCCAAATGTATAAAATTTTACGAAAGGTCTTTTTACACCTCCGAAAATTAAATGCCTGGCGTGTAAAATTTTACACATTCCGAATTCAATTCAATGCGTCGTGAGAGGAAGGCCCGTGCTGTATTGGAGGATCCGTACTGTCTTGTTTGGCATATCTGCTGGAAGCCTGATTCAGCCGCGTTACTGAAGAAGAAGACAAGTTTCTAGTTTCTACCTCTTAGGATTTTATTATTATGACTAAATAAGTAAATAGGGTTAGAATCCTCCTTTTATTTGTAGTATTTTAATAGGGTGGTTCTTCTTGTTTCCCAAGTTGACACCGTAAAATTATGTTTGTGTTGTTATTCTCTTTTGGAAGCCTGTGGTCAGTGGTGGATCCTGATTGAAAATTTTGGAGGAGCCAACTAGTTACTAGTTAGAATTATTTATTCAATCATATAAAAAATATTTATTCAAAATATATAATTAATTATATATAATTTTAAGTGTAACCTTGATAGACCGCCAATATAAAGTTTTTATATTATTAACATATCACAAATTATCTTATATGTGTCTTTCTAATGTATTTAGTATAAAAGTGAAACATTTTTATTATGTAATAATTTATGATTGATTGACCGTGTAAAATTTTTAAACTAGTATTACATATCAATTCCATATAATTCCTGGATTAAATCGATACATATTATCGGTGGAAAGATTTTTTACACTTCAATAATATTAAAGTTATACAATTTTTATCTCTATCATATGTTTTCTTCTTCGGAAATTGCATCAATTTTTTATGCTTGTATCATTGTATTTTTTAAGCTAAAAGTATCACTTATGAAATATCTAAAATTAATTACATAGTATACGATATTTTTAAGTGTGTAATATTATTTTTATATTGAAGCCGTTGCTCCCCCCGGTCCTGTAGAAGGTCCGCCAGTGCTTGTGGTGGAAGGAATGACTATATAGTTAGATTTTGATAGTATTGATTTTGGTAAAATTGATTTTGAAAGAATTGATTTTGAAAAAATCAAGGTTAAAAAAATTGATTTGTGTTTGGTAATAATATTTTAAAAGTGGGTTTAGAAGAATTGATTTTGCTTGGATGATAAAGTAAAATCACTTTTAAGGTGTAAATATGTAGAATTTTGTGGGTCCTACATCCAGAATCAATTATTTTCAACGGAAAAGCTAAAAATTATTGCTTCCATTAAAATCAATTCTACTCACTCAGGAATCAATTATTTTGGACTGGATTTTGCACCCAAACACTCCAGTTGCTATTATAGCAACTGGAGTTTGGTTTGGGTGCCAAACTCCCATTGCAAACGCAAGCCAAACAGGCACTATGCCTGTTTGCTTTGCGTTTACAACTGGGGTTTGCCACCCAAACCCCAGTTGATACAGTAATTGGAGTGTTTTGGTGCAAAATTCAGTTTAAAATAATTGATAAGCAAGAATTTCTAACTTTTTCGTTTAGAATAATTGATTCTAGATGTAGGACCCATAAAATTTTATATATTTACACCTTAAATGTGATTTTACTTTATCATCCAAACAAAATCAATTCTTCTAAACTCACTTTTAAAATATTATTACCAAACACAAATCAATTATTTAACCTTGATTTTGTCAATATCAATTCTTTCAAAATCAATTCTATCAAAATCTAAAACAATCGGATATGATGACTAGTATTTAGTACTCCCTCCAGTCCTTATTATAAGAGGCAAATGACTACTTTTTTTGGGTCCAAAATATAAGAGACATGCATGTATTTTGACAAATATTAAATGCTCATTTCCAATTTTACCCTTATTTATAATAGGGTTTATATTTACGAGACAGTGCAACTTTCAATACAAGTAGGTTTGTTCATTAATTATTGAAGGGTTAAATTTGTAAATTTATATGAATATTAATTACAAATAGCTTATTTCAATGCATTTCCTTGGTCTGTGTATTTTAGGGTTTTGCCTCTTATATATAGGACCGGAGGGAGTATCTACTATGTGTTTATATCATTAATTATTGACTATTGATATGGCTTATCTATGCATTCTGCACCTAGGTACTTGCAATAATGAAAAAATCACGGAGCTTGTCCTCATCTGAATCCGATAACAACAACTAAGAAAATTATTTGATCAAGAATTCTTCATCAAATGATCCAGCTGCTACAACCTGAAATGTAAATGAAAAAGTAAAAATGTAATGAACTGACAAATAAAAACTATACAAGCTGCTAACTCCAGCATAGCAGTATGACACAACTGTGTGGTTAATAGTTACAATTCACGAACTCATGAAGAGTTAAGAAAAATATTATCATATTAAAAAGAAAATTTCAGAGGCTGTACTTCTTGGATTTATTTTACATATTTCCATGCCAGGAATGTCAAGCACAACCTATATATGCAAACCCTTTATATCTTAATTCTTAAATACTAATTCTTTTTGAAGTAGAACAAAGAAATGCAGAAAATCAAAAGTCTAAGCATCCACTATGAACTCAATGCTGAATTACAATACTGTATAGATATTTTCCTCAAGACCCAAATAGGTGACCTGAAAAAATGGCTGCAAATGGTTATATATATATATATATATATATATAAACTAAGAAAGCAAGTTCATTATCTCAAACCATAGGCTGTTAGCGGCATCAGGTAAGTTTTGATTTTCTGATACTCCTTGGTATGCCTTTATACATAGTTATTTAATGAATATGGTTCAAGTATCGCTTGCAAAGATGTCTTATATTGTTATTTCAAGAAGATAAATTTTGGTTATAGTAGATCGATGTACATTGAAAGTAAGTTTGATCCGAAAGCATTAATTAATCCCTGAGAACTTATTATGCTTGTAGATTCTATATATATATATATATATATATATATATATGTCTTGATGAACTAGTTGAAAGAAATATAACAATCAAGTTTAGTAATCATTATCATAGATATAAAATTATACACAGCCCTTTGGTCCTAAATCAGTAAATCCTCAAGTCTTTATTTAGTTCTTTCTTTATTCTTTCTTACTAACAAGGATTGTTGGTGATAATTAACATCTCCACTAACCATAATTTCAACATCTTGCAGTTTTCATTGCCTGATCTCTATATCAGCTACTCTCGTTTGATTGACATGATTAAAATCTTTCGTATTTCATATTCTTTAATGCTTTAGTGCATGTTTGGATTCACTTTTGTGAGAGGCAAAAGCGATTCGACAAAAGTGATTCCAGAGGTAGAGACAAAAAATTGATTTTGACATGTTTTGGTGTTCTCGATTAGAATTGATTTTGCGTCTGAAATCAATTCCAACTTGAAGCTATAATTTGTAGCTTTCGCCCCTAAACGTGATTTTTTAGCCTCAAATTTATTGTTCAACTCACTTTTACGTGAAGGTATCCAAATACAAAACACTTTACTGCAAACTCAATTCTATTGAAATCAATTCTATAAAATCAATTTCATCCAAAATCATATTTGTCAAACACTCATCCAAACAACACAGATATATTGGTGCATAAGAAGTGAGTAACAACACATGGAACCATCACAAACATTAGACAAAGCTGCATGACTCCTAATTTGCGAAAGGTTTCATTGCTTTCTTCCATATGCATCTACACACAGTATTGCAATGCCTACTTTTTTTGTGAAAGATTTCGTTTCTAATATGTTCCCCATGCAATGCCGACGGCACTTCTCCACACATAAATACCCAGCTACTGTAGGAACGACACTGACCCGAATTATTCACAATTCAGAATTCATAAGTTTCTCACTCACATGTGGGTGCGTTTGATTCGCTAAAAGGGCAGAACAGGACAGAACAGTACTGGACAAGCAGCTGAGTTACATGACAACTTTTTGTACTGTACACTGTTTGGTGGTCGATGCACAGCACTAGCAATTTTGTGCTGTGACTTGTTTGATATGCTCATGTACTGGACAAAAAAATGTGTACTTTACGATAATACCCTTTGTACTGTCCAATGTTTAGTTTGTACTAGGAAAGAGCACAGAACAAGATTTTGAAACTTTTTAAATTATTCTATTATTTAACATAAAATTTATTATCATTATTTTTAAAATAAATTATAATTTGTCAATAAAGTGATATAATTTTATTTTATTTACCACTTATCGTTACATAAAAAATTGCAATTTATTAATTACGTTGTTATATTTTTTAACTATATCTTACAATTATCCTATTGTTATATTTACCTCCGAATTATACATTTTTATTATAAAAAAAATTTAAATTTAGTTTTGGTAATATATAAGTTCAAGCTTTTTTAATTATCAAAAAGTAAAGAATGAAAACACATGTACGTTACAAAAAGTGGCATGAGCAGCATACGTTACAAGCAAGGAAAGTGGAAAACACATACCTAGTGGAAGAAAACGAGAGTGGCGCTAGCAGGGGGGAGAGAGAGAGAGAGAGGTGCGTTGGATACGTTCAGTACTTCAGTGTGAGTCAGAAGAAAAGGAGTCACTTATTGCACTGGGAAAATGAAAAGTCTGAAGAGAGAGGGATAGTTTTGTCCTTTTATTTTTTCTAGACACTGGACAAAAAGTTGTACTGAGGTTTGGTGGGTTACAAATTTATGGGTACTTGTCCAGTCCATCATCCATTATTTTGTGCTGTCCCTTAGTCAATTTTTAAATCAAAAAAACTCTCATTTTTCGAAATCCCTATTTTACCCTCAAATTCAATATATATACACTGTCCCACCACGCTTCTTTCTTCACGCTCTTTTCGTTTTCTTCTGCTTCCACTTTCTCTCTCCTAGTTGTTAGGATTCCTAGTTGTTAGGATTTCTGATTCTTTCTTTTCTCACTTTTTCTTTGTCGTTTTTACCTTCAATGGCGCAACAAGATGCTCCTCAAAACGTTGGATCCCAGAATGCTAGAACACTTACTGTAGCTTCCGCCGAGCTCATGATTCTAGTGAAAGTTCCAAAAGCAAACGACGCCGTGTCGTTCTACAAGGCTGCGTTTGGTGCAGAGGAGGTGGTAGCTCGAACCTGGAACCCTTTTCGATATAATGAAGAGCTTCCAGTAACAATCTCAGCTGAGCTCAGAATCCATGGTATAGCCATTCTTATTAGCGAAACCACTGATGCCGCTGCTTCACCGTGAGTCTCTGTTTTTCACTTCTTCACTACTTTCTATTATTTAGAAGTTACGCTGTTCTTTTCTTTCGGTTTAGTTTCTTTTGGTTTTATTCTGCTTTGTTGTTACCTGATTTTAGAAGTTTCATGCTGTTATTTACTTATTTTTCGGTGTATTTTTTTATTGACGTTTTTTTTATACTTTGTTCTGTATCTTGTTTTGACGAGAATTGTTTTTCTTCGATAATCGTTATTTTATTTTATTTTTGTCGCTATTATATACTTCCGTAGTTTTTGTTCTTTGTTTTTTTGGACTATAGTTTTTCACTTTCTATTTTCATCTATTGGTATCATAAATAGTTTGTCATTTTTGGCGTTATTGTCTGTATAAATTTTTAAATAATTGTTTTTTTATGTATTTCTTTTGTAAAAAAAAAAATGTATTTCTTTTATAAAAAGTAAAAAATTAAGTATAAAGTATTTTAAATTTGAAGTATAAAAAGAGTATACTGTACTGTGTATTTTAATTTTAATACTTAAAAATTGTTTTTTTTTTAATCAGATTGAATGCTTGGAATAACAACCCCATTCCGGTTTTGGTGACGGCTGACGTGGAAGGGGCCGTAGCTAAGGCAGTTAGCGCTGGAGCCGTTGCAGATGGAGAAAATGTGGAAGAAATTGTGGTAGATGAAGGTCCGTTTCGCCTGGTGAGGGTTAAGGTTAATGATCCGTATGGTTTCGTTTGGCGTATCAGCTCTCCCTTACCCTTTGATATGAGTGAAAATGACGGGAAAGAAAGGAGAAGCAGAGAAAATTAATAGAGTCTGTAAGGTTTGGTGACGTGGGAGCCTCATTGACCGTCTGATCTTAGGATTTAAGTGCATTGTTATTATTATGACTGTATCGTTAGGCCCCTCTTATTTTTAGTATTTTGATAGGGTGGTTCTTCTCTCTTGGAAGTTGGCGGTGTAACGACTATGACTATGATGACTAGTATTTAGTATCTTCTATATATCATTTACCAATTGATGTGGCTTATCTGTTAAATTTTTTTTGGTACACAAGGCTTATCCGTCCTTTAAATTGCTTTGGTTTGTTCTGTTTTATGGTTATTTTTATGTTTTTTTCTGGTTGGCACGTCGCTGCTCTATGGATATTTTATGGTGTAGGAAATTGCTTATGTTGAGTATAAAAGGGTGTATATAAGGACTTTTTTTGACTGAAGGGTATGGGTATATATTAAACTTGAAAATATTCCAAGTGGTTAATAGAGACAGAGGAATGATAAATAAACACATTTTTGGGATATCAAGTATAAATATCATACGGTGATGTGTTGTTTTTAAATGCTAAATACATATGATGAGAGAAAGAAAATAATAAACAAGTATAAATACATATATATATATATATATATATACACACACACGATCTTGGACAGCAAGTGTGTCCAACTATCATTACTCAGAGAGATATATATCCATTAAGAAAACTGTGAATGGTTAATTGATGCAAGTAAATTTGTCTAATTACGGTAGCACTTTATAAAATTGTTTCATTTGAAATTTCATTCTTGGTACTTCTCGATTTGGTTCTCTTCTCCCAGTGCCTTCTGTATTTGTAGTTATAGGTCTTCGGGTCCACTTCTTTCTGTGCCCTCCCTGTGACACTGGAATTGTTTCTTACTGAATAACTAGCTAAGCTGTGCATCTAGGTACGTACTTGCAATAATGAAAAAAATTATGGATCCCTGTCCTCATCTGAATTCCATAACAACATCTAAGAAAATTATTTGATCGAGAATTCTTCATCAAATGATCCAGTTGCTACAACCTGAAATGCAAATAAAACAGTAAAAATGTAATAGGAAAACAAATAAAAACTATACAGATTGCTAACTCCAGCATAGCTAGTAGTAAGACACATGTGTAGTTAATTATTAATTAATAGTTACAATTTACAAACTCATGAAGAATAAAGAAAGATATCATATTAAAAAGAAGTATCGGATTGGATTCTGATTTCCTATTGAGCCTGGCAACTTGCATAGAGATACGAGACTACAAATGCAAAATTTTATACCTTATAATAACGTAAGACTAGATTAAGATTATGATAATCAAATCATATAGTAAAAATATGATCCCTTTTTTGGTGTAAATCTTTTCTTTTTTTGGCGTTGTAGGTCCATAAACTTACATTATTATTCTCCATCGAGTCTACAATTCTACATATGCTTATGGCTTATATCCTGATATTGATTCAAGGAAATACGTGGGTGTTATGAATGTCGATATTGATCACGATTAATTCACAGACCAAAGTATATGTAAAGCTAGAATCAAATGCTTGTGTTAGCTTATAAAAAAAAATGCTTGTGTTAGAATCGTATGGTCAGAAGCGAAGACAATCCTTGTAATTCATCGTGTAAGGTAGTGGAAGTTATTTTGGAAGAAAACGTCACGAACTCGAAGAACAAAGAATTGATGCTAGCGCTAGGGGTTATTTTGAAAATATTTAGAGTACAAACTTCAAAGAATGACTTCAAAAGGAAATATGAAGACTAGACTAAAAATAGATAAAAGATCAAAAGTCTTATAATCAAATTTTACCTTCATCTTTTACATATAAGCTAAGTTCAATGTATGTATTTATGTGTATTGATGTGCATGTATTGCTTAAGTGCATTAATCAAATTTCGTAATTGACATCTACTGGATTTTTCCATACAATTATCTTTCCATTTTCCCTCCCTAATGCTTGTCACATCTTTTATGACCGTGATTTTGTGCAGAAAAAGCTAAGTTTGTATTTTGTATTAAAAAAAGGTAAATATTAACCCGTGATTTTTTTTTTTTTTGAGGCAATATTATTAACCCGTGATTGTTAATGAATTTTAAAAAATAATTTCTATGAAAAATTGTGAATTAAAAACATTGAAAATTAATATACTTAATTTTTTATGAATTATTGCTTTTTTGTGGGGAAGACCATTAAAAAAAAGTGGAAGGGAAGAAATCGGATTACCTTAAAAGATGACAGGGCAAGATGGAGAATTTGATGAGGGATGAAGGATAAAGTTTTTTACAAAATGTCGGGTGCATTGTAATAGTGTAATACCGTTATTAAAACAAAATTAGGGGAAGATTTTAACATGTAGTAACTTTTACAAGTTGGAGAATCAATCCGTCAAAAAAAAAAAAATTTGTTGGAGATTCAAAATCGGCTAAAGTATACTTTTTGGTTCATATCTTTATTTTTTGTTTTAATATAGTTTTTATTTTATTTTTTATTTCAAAATCGTCATTTATTTTCTTAAGTTACACAAGTGTGGTCCCTCTTTTATATTTTATTTTGAAATTCTGAAATGATCCCTTATTTTACAAAAGTTAAATCCATGCGGTCCTTTTTTTGTTACAAAATAGTCTCTTATTCTAAAAAAAATTATATCAATGTGATCCTTTTATGTACAATAATTTAAATGGAAATGACCACATGGAAACCAAAAATAAAGATAAAGAACTTTTGGAAAAGAAAAAAAAAGAAGAGAGACCAAAGTAAAACCTAAAATAAAAATAAGAGACTAAAAAGTATACTTTAGCCAAATAGAAAAGATAAGGTTAAAAAAATAATAAGTTAGAAAGTTTAAAGTATATTTTAACAAAAGTAAAAAAAATAAAGGCTTAACTGTATTTTTTGTCCTCCTATTATTGGTCATGTGCAATGTGCGATTTCGATCCTTTGAGTTTTTTTTTTTTGTGTGTGCATATTTGAGTTTTTTTTTGTTGTTGTGCATATTTGGCCCACTAGAGAAACTATTCCTCTGAGCGTATAAAACCTCTTGTTAGGTTCTCCTTCTTTTCTCTTTGATTCAATATGATTTCATTGTTTCTCAATGTTATCTATTGGTTTTTTTGTCTCTCCTTTCCGAAACTTTTTTGGTTCTACCACGAGGACTTCTATCACAAAAGCTCAACCAGAGGTTTTATACACTTAAGAGCAGTTGTTACTCTTTGTTAATCATTAAAATATTGACGGACAATGGATAAAAGGACCAAATTTACAATATTAAAAAAAAAGGAAATCAAATATATATATAAAAAAAAAAAAACAGAATGACCAAAATCACACCTAATTGATAGTATAAAAAAAAAATGCAATTAAGCCAGAAATAAATAAATAAACATGCAAGCCTGTCTCGTTGGACGGGAGAAACCGAGAAAGTGATTTTCATTTCAGAGATTCACAAGTTCGACTTTCTCTAATTCTCCCACTCACCAACTCTCATCATCAAACAAACAAAAATCATGAAATCAGATTGACAGATCCCAACACCTCCTAGTTCACAAGCTTAACCCTATCGGGATCCGATTGCCTTTGTCTTATTCCTCTAGACAGAAATGTTGCAGTGCATTTTTCTTGTGTCCGATTCCGGGTAAGATATCAAACCTTAATTTATTGGAATTATTCAATTTCCAATTTTTAATATTGATTTTATTTTTATAAATTCCCATTTTTGAATTTCATGAATGCTTATAATCTGATTGCTTAGAGAGGTAATGCTAGAGAAACAGCTCACTGGGCACCGCGTAGATCGATCCATATGTGACTGGTTCTGGGACCAAGCCATTTCTCAAGGTGAATCCTTCAAGGTATTATATCATTCACAATTATCTTCAATTTTTTTATATAAATTTTTGTCTATCTTAGCTCCTGCTTATAATTTTACAAAAAAATATTTGAATAATTCTGACAACCTTTGGAGAAATTTACTTACTTTGCTTTGTAAATAGAAAAATGGCAAAATAGGTAGATTGATTCTATAAGTTTTTGTACTTTTCACATAAGTCATATATATATAATTTGGTCCTGCATGTTACGTTCTGTTTCACACGTGTCAGACTAACTAGCTAAGCTGTGTATTCTGCATCTAGGTTCCTCATCTGAATTGGATAACAACATCTAAGAAAATTATTTGATCAAGAATTCTTCATCAAATGTAAATAAAAACTATACATGCTGTTTAACTCCAGCATATAGCAGCAGTAAGACACAACTGTGTAGTTAATAGTTACAATTTACAAACTCATGAAGAGTTAAGAAAAATTCAGAGGCTGTACTTCTTGGATTTATTTTACATATTTCCATTTCCATGCCAGGAATGTCAAGTAGAACCTATATATGCAAACCCTTTGTATCTTAAATTGAGGCATGCACAACCAATGAAAAAAGTGAAGCCTCAATTCACTTGCCTTTGCGTATGGGCAACCCAGAGGAAGCATTGCAACGTCTTATGCGTGTCTGCCCATTCAATGTTTCAGCCTTTCAGGTCACAGCCTGCCATTTGACAATGACATCCATATAGAGACCGTTTCAGTGTCACAATGGCATCAAATTGTAAATTAAACCAAAACTCAATGCGTCGTCTTATGCATGTATAAAATCGCGCTCTCTCTCTCTCTCTCTTTTTCAAATCGCTATTTTACCCTCAAATTCAATTCAATGCGTCGCGTGGGGAAGGCTCGTGCGGTATTGGAGGATCCGTACGGTCTTGTTTGGCATATCTGCTGGAAGCCTGATTCAGCCACGTTACTGAAGAAGAAGAAGACAAGTTTCTAGTTTCTACCTCAGGATTTTATTATGACTAAATAAGTAAATAGGGTTAGGCCCCTCCTTTTATTTGTAGTATTTTAATAGGGTGGTTCTTCTTGTTTCCCAAGTTGACACCGTAAAATTATGTTTGTGTTGTTGTTCTCTTTTGGAAGCTTGTGGTGGAAGGAATGACTATATAGTTAGATTTTGAGGTGCCTTCTACCTTGCTCCGTCACTTAAGTTGGAGTAAGGTTGCTCCTTGTTGGCCAACACTTGTGGACCATTCATTGTGCCAGAGTGGAATTCTCATGTACAATCTGTTCTTAAGTGGTCAATGAATACATGTATTTTTTTGACCCATTATACAAAATTTTAAAAAGCTCCTTTACTCAAATTAGAAATTCATCCCTAACCCTATGGCTGTGTTCGAAGTCCCCCCACCGCCATGGCTGATTTCGAAGCCCCCCACCCCCATGTTCCAGAATAGCCTTCGCCCTTGCCAACTACTCGTTCCTGTACGCTTAAGCCATCTCTTCACCGTCGAGCTTCACGAGCCGTACCACCATCTCGAACCAGGATCGCTTGCTGTCGCGTCAAGCTCCACAAGCCGCACCGCCATCTTGAATCAGAACCCCGTCGTCCCGGTCCTCTGTCTTCTTAGATCTGTTTCCTTTCTCTTTCCTTAACAATGTACAAATACAAAAAACTCCTAATACAAATAGCGTACAAGGCTACCATTTTTGGGCCATCCAAGCCGGATCCATTTTCGCCGACCTGCACATCACCAAACCCTACCCGAATTCATCTGCCATTTTCACCCCCAGTAGCATCTGCGGCTGCCGCATCAACCAGCTCTTCCCACCGGAAATAGCTTGCAGCTCCAAGCGATGATGTCTTCTCCACGAAGATCAGTTCCAATTCAGTAAAATCCCTCTCCGGCATCGACAGCAACGTCGCTCGATTCGCCAAGACGCACGACCTACAGAGCCACTCTCTTTTTCAGGCTCTGCTTCGCAGCCTCCAATACGGCGGCGAATATCTGACAGAGACGATCAGATTCCCAAAAAAAGATAGATTTGCTACATTATTTGGCTGAAAATAAAAAATTACATTATAAAAATATAATTCAGGTTAAATATGAAAACAATTGTTAAAATACACTACAATACATATATTATAATCAGTTGACTATTATTGCTTAGGTGTCAAGTGAAATAATCTCATTGGGTAATCAATGAGGAGCAAGATTGCACCAGCACAAGTGCTGGTGCAACTTAGACGGTACCAGATTTTGATAGTATTGATTTTGAAAGAATTGATTTTGAAAAAATAAGGTTAAAAATATTGATTTGTGTTTGGTAATAATATTTTAAAAGTGGGTTTAGAAGAATTGATTTTGTTTGGATGATAAAATAAAATCACTTTTAAGGTGTAAATAACTAAATATGTAGAATTTTGTGGGTCCTACATCCAGAATCAATTATTTTCAACGGAAAAGCTAAAAATTATTGCTTCCACTAAAATTAATTCTACTCACTCAGGAATCAATTATTTTGGACTGGATTTTGCACCCAAGCACTCCAGTTACTGTAGCAACTGGAGTTTGGTTTGGGTGCCAAACTCCCATTGCAAACGCAAACCAAACAGGCACTATGCCTGTTTGGTTTGCGTTTGCAACTGGGGTTTGGCACCCAAACCTCAGTTGCTACATTAATTGGAATGTTTTGGTGCAAAATTCAGTTTAAAATAATTGATAAGCAAGAATTTCTAACTTTTTCGTTAAGAATAATTGATTCTAGATGTAGGACCCACAAAATCTTAGATATTTACACCTCAAATGTGATTTTACTTTATCATCCAAACAAAATCAATTCTTCTAAACCCACTTTTAAAATATTATTACCAAACACAAATCAATTATTTGTCAATATCAATTCTTTCAAAATCAATTCTATCAAAATCTAAAACAATCGGATATGATGACTAGTATTTAGTATCTACTATGTGTTTATATCATTAATTATTGATTATTGATATGGCTTATCTATGCATTCTGCATCTAGGTACTTGCAATAATGAAAAAATAACGGATCCTGTCCTCATCTGAATCCGATAACAACAACTAAGAAAATTATTTGATCAAGAATTCTTCATCAAATGATCCAGCTGCTACAACCTGAAATGTAAATGGAAAAGTAAAAATGTAATGAACTGACAAATAAAAACCATACAAGCTGCTAACTCCAGCATAGCAGTATGACACAACTGTGTGGTTAATAGTTACAATTCACGAACTCATGAAGAGTTAAGAAAAATATTATCATATTAAAAAGAAAATTTCAGAGGCTGTACTTCTTGGATTTATTTTACATATTTCCATGCCAGGAATGTCAAGCACAACCTATATATGCAAACCCTTTATATCTTAATTCTTAAATACTAATTCTTTTTGAAGTAGAACAAAGAAATGCAGAAAATCAAAAGTCTAAGCATCCACTATGAACTCAATTCTGAATTACAATACTGTATAGCATTTTCCTCAAGACCCAAATAGGTGACCTGAAAAAATGGCTGCAAATGGTTATATATATATATATATATATAAACTAAGAAAGCAAGTTCATTATCTCAAACCATAGGCTGTTAGCTGCATCAGGTAAGTTTTGATTTTCTGATACTCCTTGGTATGCCTTTATACATAGTTATTTAATGAATATGGTTCAAGTATCGCTTGCAAAGATGTCTTATATTGTAATTTCAAGAAGATAAATTTTGGTTATAGTAGATCGATGTACATTGAAAGTAAGTTTGTTTCGAAAGCAATAATTAATCCCCGAGAACTTATTATGCTTGTAGATTCTATATATATATAATATATGTCTTGATGAACTAGTTGAAAGAAATATAACAATCAAGTTTTAGTAATCATTATCATAGATATAAAATTATACACAGCCCTTTGGTGTTGTAGTCCTAAATCCTCAAGTCTTTATTTAGTTCTTTCTTACTAACAAGGATTGTTGGTGATAATTAACATCTCAACTAACCATAATTTCAACATCTTGCAGTTTTCATTGCCTGATCTCTATATCAGCTACTCTCGTTTAGATTGACATGATTAAAATCTTTCGTATTTCATATTCTTTAATGCTTTAGTGCATGTTTGGATTCACTTTTATGAGAGGCAAAAGTGATTCGGCAAAAGTGATTCCAGAAAGGCAGAGACAAAAAATTGATTTTGACATGTTTGGGTGTTTTCGATGAATTGATTTTGCTTCTGGAATCAATTCCAACTTGAAGCTAGAATTTGTAGCTTCTGCCCCTAAACGTGATTTTTTAGCCTCGAATTTATTGTCCAAATCACTTTTACGTGAATGTATCTAAACACAAAACACTTTACTGCTAACGCAATTCTATTGAAATCAATTCTATAAAATCAATTTCATTCAAAACCATATTTGTCAAACACTCATCCACACAATACACTTATATTGGTGCATAAGAAGTGAGTAACAACACATGGAAGCAAAGCAACCATCACAAACATTAGACGATGCCTTTCTCCATTATTTTGTCTCATCCTCTTCTCTTGCACCATTATTATGTGAGGACAGTGACCTACAACAACGTAGATAAAGCTGCATGGCTCCTAAATGGTGAAAGGTTTCATTGCTTTCTTCAATACGTATCTACACGCAGTACTGTACTGCCTACTATTTTTGTGAAAGATTTCCTTTCTAATGTTCCCCATGCAATGCCGACGGCACTTCTCCACACATAAATACGGATTCGGATTCCCTCCGGCTGCATCCTCTCTAGCGCCCCTCCTGCATGCGATCTGGACCGTTCGTTCAGATCTAACGGTTCATATTAAATGCTATTTTATAAATTAAAAAAAAAAACTAAATTCTTCTATTCTAATTTCAATTCAAACCCTTCCCAGTTCCCTACACACCTTCTTCCGTGGACCCTTTCGCACCCCCCACTGTTGTGAGTAACCCATCACCGCCACCTCCCACCGCGCCGTCACCGCCATCGCCGGAGCACCGCTACCACATAAGGTTGCGATGGGTTTATATTATCAATGCCTCACCTTTTATCTTTTGGTTTCAGCCACAAAAGGACTTTGACATTCACAAACTCCTCTTCATCTTTATAACTGCCACACCAACTCAGCAACTCCCTTCTGCTTCCCAAGATCCATTTTTTTTTCTTCATTTTCCTCTTCAGAAAAATAAAATAAAATATCTTCACCCAATTCTTTCTTGTCTATGTCTTTTCTTCTCTCTCTCTCGTGCCCGCTTACTTTCACTAACACACACAAGCACACATGACAATTTGATTTGTCTGGACCATCAAAAGATTCATCAATTTATTGAAGCAAATAGTTCAAAAAAATTCCAGTTGTAACTACAAGCATTTTCCATTATGTGGCAGGAGGTGAATGTTCTAGCTAGCAAAGCTAGCCCCAAAATCTCATGTTTTGATTTAGTTTATCCGTGTTATATATTTTCTTTTCTATCTAGGCCAACAATAGGTAAAGACCCATCGCAACCTTATGTGGCAGCGGCGGTGCGGTGGGAGGCGGCGCCATGGGTCACTCAGAACAGAGGGGGGTGGGTGCGAATCGGTACACAGGAAGAAGGGTGTCGAAGGAACTGGGAAGGGTTTGAAATTAGAATTAGAATAGAAAGAAAAGAATTGGGTTTTTATTTATTTATTTATTTATAAAATAGCATTAAATATGGACCATCAGATTTGAACGGATGGTCTAGATCGATGCAGGAGGGGCGCTGGAGAGGATGCAGCAGGAGGGAATCCGAATCCAATAAATACCCAGCTACTGTAGGAACGACACTGACCCGAATTATTCACAATTCAGAATTCGTAAGTTTCTCACTCTCACAGAATCACAGTCACCAGCTCACATTATAAAAATTAAAATTATATATAAAAAAATCTCATTTTTCGAAATCCCTATTTTACCCTCAAATTCGATACGTTTCCTTCTCCTCGCTTCTTCTATATATACACTGTTCCACCACGGTTCTTTCTTCACGCTCTTTTCGTTTTCTTCTGCTTCCACTTTCTCTCTCCTAGTTGTTAGGATTTCTGATTCTTTCTTTTCTCACTTTTTCTTTGTCGTTTTTACCTTCAATGGCGCAACAAGATGCTCCTCAAAACGTTGGATCCCAGAACGCTAGAGCACTTACTGTAGCTTCCGCCGAGCTCATGATTCTAGTGAAAGTTCCAAAAGCAAACGACGCCGTGTCGTTCTACAAGGCTGCGTTTGGTGCAGAGGAGGTGGTAGCTCGAACCTGGAACCCTTTTCGATATAATAAAGAGCTTCCAGTAACAATCTCAGCTGAGCTCAGAATCCATGGTATAGCCATTCTTATTAGCGAAACCACTGATGCCGCTGCTTCACCGTGAGTCTCTGTTTTTCACTTCTTCACTACTTTCTATTATTTAGAAGTTACGCTGTTCTTTTCTTTCGGTTTAGTTTCATTTGTTTATGCTTTTGGTTTTATTCTGCTTTGTTGTTACCTGATTTTAGAAGTTTCATGCTGTTATTTACTTATTTTTTGGTGTATTTTTTTATTGACGTTTTTTTTTTATACTTTGTTCTGTATCTTGTTTTGACGAGAATTGTTTTTCTTCGATAATCGTTATTTTATTTTATTTTATTTTATTTTTGTCGCTATTATATACTTCCGTAGTTTTTGTTCTTTGTTTTTTTGGACTATAGTTTTTCACTTTCTATTTTCATCTATTGGTACCATTAAATAGTTTGTCATTTTTGGCGTTATTGTCTGTATATTTATAAATTCTTTGTTTAAAATAATTGTTTGTTTTATGTATTTCTTTTATAAAATAATTGTTTTATTTCTTTTTTTTTAAAATAATTGTTTTATTTCTTTTTTTTTTAAAATAATTGTTTTTTTTTATGTATTTCTTTTATAAAAAGTAAAAAATTAATTATAAAGTATTTTAAATTTGAAGTATAAAAAGAGTATACTGTACTGTGTATTTTAATTTTAATACTTAAAAATTGTTTGCTTTTTCAATCAGATTGAATGCTTGGAATAACAACCTCATTCCGGCTTTGGTGACGGCTGACGTGGAAGGGGCCGTAGCTAAGGCAGTTAGTGCTGGAGCCGTTGCAGATGGAGAAGATGTGGAAGAAATTGTGCTAGATGAAGGTCCGTTTCGTGTGGTGAGGGTTAAGGTTAATGATCCGTATGGTTTCGTTTGGCATATCAGCTCTCCCTTACCCTTTTGATATGAGTGAAAATGAGGGGAAAGAAAGGAGGAGGAGAGAAAATTAATAGAGTCTGTAAAGTTTGGTGACGTGGAAGCCTCGGTGACCGTCTGATCTTAGGATTTAAGTGCATTGTTATTATTATGACTGTATCGTTAGGCCCTTCTTATTCTCTCTTGGAAGTTGGCGGTGTAACGACTATGACTATGATGACTAGTATTTAGTATCTTCTATATATATCATTTACCATTGATGTGGCTTATCTGTTAAATTTTTTTTGGTACACAAGGCTTATCCGTCCTTTAAATTGCTTTGGTTTGTTCTGTTTTATGGTTATTTTTATGTTTTTTCTGGTTGGCACGTCGCTGCTTTATGGATATTTTATGGTGTAGGAAATTGCTTATGTTGAGTATAAAAGGGTGTATATAAGACCTGTTTTTTGACTGAAGGGTATGGGTATATATTAAACTTGAAAATATTCCAAGTGGTTAATAGAGGTTGAGGAATGATAAATAAACATATTTTTAGGACATCAAGTATAGATATCATATGATGATATATTGTTTTTAAGTGCTAAATACATGTGATGAAAGAGAGAAAATAATAAATAAATATAAATACATATATATATATATATATAAGATGTTGGACAGCAAAAATGTGTCCAACTATCATTACTCGGAGAGAGATATATCCATTCAGAAAACTGTGAATGCTTAATTGATGTAAGTAAATTTGTCTAATTACAGTAGCACTTTATAAAATTGTTTCATTTGAAATTTCATTCTTGGTACTTCTCGATTTGGTTCTCTTCTCCCAGTGCCTTCTGTATAGAGCTGTCAGTTTGACCTTAAGCCTTAGGGCCAGCCCATCTAGCCCACAATAATAGCCCATCCCATTTAGTCTATAATTAGAGTTGTCAAATGGGCCACCCTAGCCCATTTAGCCCTAGCCCATGTGGGTCAAGGCCAAATGGGCCACAGGGCCAAAAGGCCCACATTAAAAAAAGCCCACAGAACCAAAAAGCACTAAAAAGCCCTAGGGGCCAGGGCCAGCCCATGGGCCATAATTTTTTGTGATAGTCCTATTTATTTTATTTATTTTATAAAACTTGACAAAAAGAACAACAATTATAATCACTCTAATATTATGTAATAATATCATTCAACCTATGAAATTAATTATTCAAATATGTATTAAATGCTATAGTTTTCTCTAAAAAAATTGAAGAGAAAGGATTGTTTTCTCTCTTTTCATCCTTGTCTTTATATGAAATAAATTGTTAAAATAGATAACTGATATCAAATTATTGCAATAGATAATATTCCAGCTACGGGAAATCATTCACTTGGATTACCTAAGTGGTTATGCGGTTAGTGAAGGAAAAATTATAGCATGTAATATATATTTAAATAGATAATTCATAGGTTAAATGATATTATTACATAATGTTAGAGTGATTATAGTTGTTGTTCTTTTTGTCAAGTTTTATAAAAAAAAAATAGGTCTACCAAAAAAATTATGGCTCATGGGCTGGCCCTGGCCCTTAGTATATTTTAGGGCTTTTTGGCCCTGTGGGCTTTTTTTTAATGTGGGCCTTTTGGCCCTGGCCCACATGAGCCAGGGCTAAATGGGTTAGGACCGGCCTATTTGACGGCTCTACTTCTGTATTTGTAGTTATACGTCTTCGGGTCCACTTCTTTCTGTGCCCTCCCTATGACACTGGAATTGTTTCTTACTGAATAACTAGCTAAGCTGTGCATCTAGGTACGTACTTGCAAGAATGAAAAAAAATTATGGATCCCTGTCCTCATCTGAATTCCATAACAACATCTAAGAAAATATTTGATCGAGAATTCTTCATCAAATGATCCAGTTGCTACAACCTGAAATGTAAATAAAACAGTAAAAATGTAATAGGAAAACAAATAAAAACTATACAGATTGCTAACTCCAGCATAGCTAGTAGTAAGACACGTGTAGTTAATTATTAATTAATAGTTACAATTTACAAACTCATGAAGAATAAAGAAAGATATATCATATTAAAAAGAAGTATCGGATTGGATTCTGATTTCCTATTGAGCCTGGCAACTTGCATAGAGATACGAGACTACAAATGCAAAATTTTATACCTTATAATAACGTAAGACTAGATTAAGATTATGATAATCAAATCACATAGTAAAAATATGATCCCTTTTTTGGTGTAAATCTTTTCTTTTTTTGGCGTTGTAGGTCCATAAACTTACATTATTATTTTCTATCGAGTCTACAATTCTACATATGCTTATGTCTTATATCCTGATATTGGTTCAAGGAAATACGTGGGTGTTATGAATGTCGATGTTGATCACGATTAATTCACAGACCAAAGTATATGTAAAGCTAGAATCAAATGCTTGTGTTAGCTTATTAAAAAAAAATGCTTGTGTTAGAATCGTATGGTCAGAAGCGAAGACAATCCTTGTAATTCATCGTGTAAGGTAGTGGAAGTTATTTTGGAAGAAAACGTCACGAACTCGAAGAACAAAGAATTGATGCTAGCGCTAGGGGTTATTTTGAAAATATTTAGAGTACAAACTTCAAAGAATGACTTCAAAAGGAAATATGAAGACTAGACTAAAAATAGATAAAAGATCAAAAGTCTTATAATCAAATTTTACCTTCATCTTTTACATATAAGCTAAGTTCAATGTATGTATTTATGTGTATTGATGTGCATGTATTGCTTAAGTGCATTAATCAAATTTCGTAATTGACATCTACTGGATTTTTCCATACAATTATTTTTCCATTTTCCCTCCCTAATGCTTATCACATCTTTTATGACCGTGATGTTGTGCAGAAAAAGCCAAGTTTGTATTTTGTATTAAAAAAAAGGTAAATATTAACCCGTGATTTTTTTTTTGAGGCAATATTAACCCGTGATTGATTAAGGAATTTTAAAAAATAATTTCTATGAAAAGTTGTGAATTAAAAACATTGAAAATTAATATACTTAATTTTTTTATGAATTATTGCTTTTTTGTGGGGAAGCCCATTAAAAAAAACTGGAAGCGAAGAAATCGGATTACCTTAAAAGATGACAGGGCAAGATGGAGAATTTGATGAGGTATGAAGGATAAAGTTTTTTTACAAAATTTCGGTGCATTGTAATAGTGTAATACCGTTATTAAAACAAAATTAGGGGAAGATTTTAACATGTAGTAACTTTTACAAGTTGGAGAATCAATCGTCAAAAAAAAAAATTTGTTGGAGATTCAAAATCGGCTAAAGTATACTTTTTGGTTCCTATCTTTATTTTTTGTTTTAATATACTTTTTATTTTATTTTTTATTTCAAAATCGTCATTTATTTTCTTAAGTTACATCAGTGTGATCCTTCTTTTATATTTTATTTTGAAATAGTCCCTTATTTTACAAAAGTTAAATTCATGCGGGTTTTTTTTTTACAAAATAGGCTCTTATTCTAAAAAAAGTTATATCAATGTGATCCTCTGTATACAATAATTTAAAAATGGAAATGACCACATGAAAACCAAAAATAAAGATAAAGAACTTTTGGAAAAAATAAAAATAAAAGAGAGACCAAAGTAAAACCTAAAATAAAGATAAGAGACTAAAAAGTATACTTTAGCCAAATAGAAAAGATAAGGTTAAAAAAAATAATAAGTTAAAAAATTTAAAGTATATTTTAACAAAAGTAAAAAAAATAAAGGCTTAACTGTATTTTTTGTCCTCCTATTATTGGTCATGTGCAATGTGCGATTTCGATCCTTTGAGTTTTTTTTTTGTGTGTGTGCATATTTGAGTTTTTTTGTTGTTGTGCATATTTGGCCCACTAGAGAAACTATTCCTCTGAGCGTACAAAACCTCTTGTTGAGGTTCTCCTTCCTTTCTCTTTGATTCAATATGATTTCATGGTTTCTCAATGTTATCTATTGGTTTTTTTGTCTCTCATTTCCGAAACTTTTTTGGTTCTACCACAAGGACCTCTATCACAAAAGCTCAACCAGATGTTTTATACACTTAAAAGCAGTTGTTACTCTTTGTTAATCATTAAAAAATTGATGGACAATAGATGAAAGGACCAAATTTACAATATTAAAAAAAATAGGAAATCAAATATGTAAATAAAAAAAAAAAAAAAAACCGAATGACCAAAATCACACCTAATTGATAGTATAAAAAAAAAAAATGCAATTAAGCCAGAAATAAATAAATAAACATGCAAGCCTGTCTCGATGGACGGGAGAAACCGAGAAAGTGATTTTCATTTCAGAGATTCACAAGTTCGACTTTCTCTACTTCTCCCACTCACCAACTCTCATCATCAAACAAACAAAAATCATGAAATCAGATTGACAGATCCCAACACCTCCTAGTTCACAAGCTTAACCCTATCGGGATCCGATTGCCTTTGTCTTATTCCTCTAGACAGAAATGTTGCAGTGCATTTTTCTTGTGTCCGATTCCGGGTAAGACATCAAACCTCAATTTATTGGAATTATTCAATTTCCAATTTTTAATATTGATTTTATTTTTATAAATTCCCATTTTTGAATTTCATGAATGCTTATAATCTGATTGCTTAGAGAGGTAATGCTAGAGAAACAGCTCACTGGGCACCGCGTAGATCGATCCATATGTGACTGGTTCTGGGACCAAGCCATTTCTCAAGGTGAATCCTTCAAGGTATTATATCATTCACAATTATCTTCAATTTTTTTATATAAATTTTTGTCTATCTTAGCTCCTGCTTATAATTTTTCAAAAAAATATTTGAATAATTCTGACAACCTTTGGAGAAATTTACTTACTTTGCTTTGTAAATAGAAAAATGGCAAAATAGGTAGATTGATTCTATAAGTTTTTTTACTTTTCACATGAGTCCTATATATTTTTTATTTTTTATTTTTTTTTAATTTGGTCCTGCATGTTACGTTCTATTTCACACGTGTCAGACTAACGTGGTCAAAACCGACGTCGTTAGGTCGAAATTGACGGAAAGGACTAACGTGGAAACAGAATTTACCGTGTAGGATTTGAAAAAAATACTTAGAGGACCAATGTGAAAAGTTAAAAAAACACATAAAACCAATCTACCTCTTTTGGCATAGAAAAATTGTGTCAAGAATGGCTGTTCAAATAACACTGCTCATAATATTAACAGGTTGTTCTGTTTTGCTCTGTTCTTTGTGTATAGCAACAACCAGTGATTGCTTCTCCAACACATTATCTTTTCCAAGTTGTTCGTGAGGGAATCACTTTTTTGGCCTGCACTCAAGTTGAAATGCCACCATTGATGGCCATTGAGGTTTATTCCCAGTTATACAACTGTTAATGCGATGGTATATGAATGAGTGCTACTGTACTCTATTTGCTTTTTAACTATCTGATTTTTAGTTCCTTTGTAGGGTAGCCGATGTCCTCAATGATTATCTTGGTGGGTTGAATGAAGATTTGATAAAAGATAACTTTGTCATTGTATATGAGGTATTTCTTTGAAAAGCTTCCTCTCTCTGATTTGATAAAAGATAACTTTGTCATTGTTGTTTAGATGCAAAAATAATCAGTTTGTTTTGTTATTTTAGTTGCTAGATGAGATGATAGACAATGGCTTCCCGCTTACTACAGAACCTAATATCCTGCAAGAGATGATAGCTCGACCAAATATTGTTAGCAAAGTCTTGAGCGTTGTGACTGGCAGCAGTTCCAATGTGAGTGACACACTTCCAGGTGCTACTGCATCTCTTGTTCCCTGGAGAACAGCAGACCCAAAGTATGCCAACAACGAAATTTATGTGGATCTTGTTGAAGAAATGGATGCAACAATAAACAGGTCTATATGCTCAAATTTGTTCTTTCTTGTCTTTTGCTTATTAGCAGTGATAATTTTATGGGAATTAATTTGATATTTTTAAATTATGGTCTTATTGATTAGTTATTTTCATGAAACTTGTAAAGTTAAAGAGTTCAAACTTTGAATCTAAGACACCACATGCAAAAAGAAATAAATTATGTGTTGGATTTGTATGCCTTTTCCAGAAGAAGAAAGGATTACTATAATTCATAGGGTTAAAAACACTTTTGTCTGATAGGTTACTGTATGATGATCTAGTGGTGTGAGCCTCTTTTTCCTCCCTCATCTGGGTTGGCACTAAATCTTCTTTTAATGGATTACAGTGCCTTGCTGCACTCCTTAACTTACAAACATAATATTCTTTGAAATGGTACAATGACTAAGCAATTGGGGATGTAGCTTGCTTAAAGTCTTGTATATGAACGTACTAAGTTTCCAATGAAATATCTTATGTAAAACTGTAGCTGGATGAAATAATTCGTATATCGGTCATCCATTGTATGAATAAATGGCTAGGTATCTGTCTATCTGACAGAGATGTAAAAATCAAAGTGTGGTGGGCAACTCAAAGTTGATAGGTTTTTTTGTTTTATTTAATAAGGTAGTGTTTGACAGATGTACTAGAATGAGGTGAAACATAATATATAGGTTCTATTCTGTGTTAGGATAGAATGGTAGTTAGAACAGTTAGTAGTTAGAGGGGATTAGTTAATTAGTAGAGGGGTATAAATAAGGCGTAAGAGTTTATTCTTTTAAGAAACAAGCAATTGGCTTGGTGAAAAAGGGGAAACCTTTGAGAAAGGTTGGGGAAACCCTTGGAGGAGAATTCTTTCTCCTATTCTGTTCATCGATAAAATTTCCATTTCCATTTCTCTGATTCTATCAATTTCTTAGTTTCCGATTTGGGTTCATAACACTGGTGTATTTTATAAATAGAACTTAAAAGTGGGACAGAACATTTTGTTTCATTTTATTCTGTCCGCACACCGAAAGCTACCTTAGTGAAATACGATATGACTGATTCTTTGAAGTTTGAACTTGTGGAACTTTATGTGGCTGAACTTTATCAAAGATCATCTCGAGAGTCGAGACTCCTTCTTAGTATCCTGTATCTTGTGCATAATTTCTTTCAACTTCTTTAATTCTCACTGCTCCAAAGTTGTGTTGATTCAGGGATGGAGTTCTGGTGAAATGTGAGGTCTACGGTGAAGTTCAAGTGAACTCCCATATCACAGGTCTTCCTGATTTGACTCTTTCATTTGCAAATCCTTCAATTCTAGATAGTGTAAGGTTCCATCCGTGTATTAGATTTCGGCCTTGGGAATCCGATCAAATTCTTTCATTTGTGCCTCCTGATGGACAATTTAAGCTTATGAGTTATAGGTAAGGTGTCCAGCTTTGAAACCTGCATTTGAGTAATCAGTTTGGATAAAGATATAATTGTGAATGCCTAATTTGACTCCATGGTATTACCAATTTTCTCATTCTCTAAAAAGTTTTGGCATTTCACTTATTTTCAGAGTTAGAAACTTGAAGAACACCCCAATATATGTAAAGCCACAGCTGACTTCAGATGGTGGAACATGTCGTGTTAGTGTATTGGTTGGCATAAGAAACGATCCCGGAAAGACAATTGATTCAGTTACAGTTCAGTTTCAGCTTCCTTCTTGCATCTTATCAGCTGATATGACTTCAAATCATGGAACAGTAAACATCCTTTCTAACAAGGTACCTAATAAGCAGCAATATTTCTGCTTATTGTTTTTATCTATTGTAGAAACCAGGAAGTTAAAATAGTCAGATATTAACTCTGTTCTACTTTTGCAATGTAACTCGAAGCTTTATTTATATCTTGTTTTATCAGACATGCACTTGGTCCATTGGTCGGATACCAAAAGATAAAGCCCCTTCAATGTCTGGAACATTGGTGCTTGAGACTGGATTGGAACGACTTCATGTCTTCCCCACATTTCAAGTGGGGTTTAAGATTATGGGTGTTGCCCTCTCTGGTCTGCAAATAGATAAATTGGATCTAAAGACTGTACCCTACCGTTTTTACAAAGGTTTTCGAGCTCTTACTAAGGCTGGTGAATTTGAAGTCAGGTCATAGTTTTGTATTTACTGTTAAATCATATGAGACTTGTCATGATTATAGACATGAAATTTTGTTGCATGTAATGGCTGGTTTCATTTGTAAAGTAAGTTGATAGTGTTTTCTTCTGGTTTCAAAGTATTTTAGTAGTGAATTGTATCGTGGTTTTTTGAGACAAGAGTCATGCGACTTGTATTCTGAATCTAATTTTACTTTGGGTAAAGGTTCATTTTGGTCCCCAACAAAAAGTGTATGGGTCATTTTAGTTCCTGACAAAAAAAAACTACTCCGTTAGTCCCTGACAATTACTAAGTGGGACAAGTTAGTCCCTAACAATTACTATATAGTCCCTAACAATATTTAAGTGAGACCGATTAGTCCCCGACAATTAGTATCGTGGGACAATTTAGTAACAGATGTTAACTAATGGAGTGAACGTAGGGACTAAGTTGTCCCAATTAGTAATTGTCAAGGACTAACGGAGTATTTTTTTTTTTTTTGGTCAGAGACTAAAATGGCCCACGCACTTTTTGTCAAGGACCAAAATAGTCCTTTACTCTTTTTACTTTAGATCGGCATTAGTGAGAATGAATCGTGATGTTTAATGATTTTTAGATGGAGGGGTGATCTCTACTACTACATCTTATCCAACAATCCACTTTGAATATAGGCTAACTTATGTTATGAAACACTAATTTGAGTATATATGTTTGGGAAAGATTATTTTTCCCTGTTTCAGCTGTTTTTTAGCTTAAAAGCTGTTTCATAGATAATCTATCATGTTTGGTATTTTGTTTAAGTTTATAAAAAAGCTTTTTTTAGGGAAAAAACTGTTTTATACCATCTAGTTTTTTCTAGCTTAAGATTATTGTGATTTGATTATTTTTTATTCTCAATACTCTCTTCCCTGTTTACCCCTACAAAACTAACTTCTAAACAAATATTATTAAATTATACAAATAATTTCATACCCTTTTTCGTAATTTATTATATAAAAGTGATTTTTTTTGCACCACCCAAACGAAATAAATTATCTTAAAATCGCTTTTCAGCAAACAGACCCAAACAAAAACAGATTCTGATTATAATCGGTTGTCACAATAATCGATTATACAAAAATTGATTATCAGCATAATCTTTTTTTTCCAGCTTTCCCAAACATACCCATATAGAAAATTGAATTTATAGTGCAAGCTTCAGTTGTTCCAAGTGGGTTAAAAAGATCAGATGAACAATTATTAATGAACAAAGAACACGATGCCAATATTTGGTAAAACAGACGACGTAATGAAAAATCATCACATCTCAATATCCTAAATTTGGTTGGTGTCAATTAAACTAGAATATTTTATAATATATATATATATATTTTACCAAACTTCGATTTGGATTTTTATTTTCAATTTTAATAATATTATTCCTGTAGATTTTATATTGTAGTTTTGTCTCTTAATGTTACTGGTATAACAATACTTTATATTAGATGCGGCTTAATATTTGATGATCGACAATTTTTGTTGACTAAGAAAATTTGGGACGTGCGACAATAGTGCATAACAAGCAGACTTGCATAAATATGAAATAATGATAATTTTACAATTGACATGTGAAAGCCAAAAGAACACTTCAACAAAAAAGGGGGAAAATGCAATCAAGCCAAAAATACTTGTTAAAGTAAGAGGTCATTAGAATAAAGAAGAAATAAAGAACTAGGATTAAATTACAAGGCCATAGAACATCTTCATATATCCAACATTCTAAACGGCAATCTTGTTCACCCGAAATGAATCCATCACTTGACGAAGATCGTTTTCCTCCTGGGAAAACACATTTTCTGGTACCTGCAATCTCAACTCATACAGTTGGTTGTTTTCAACCCCAAGAACAGATAGGTATCTACGATCCCATTCAAGACGTACCACCCGGTCTTGCGGCATAACAGCAAGCTCATTGTTATTAGCATATGACTTTATGTTTACCTAGCAACATAGACAATACATTCAATTAACCAATGCATGAACAAAGGAACTCATTCAATTTGCTATAAGGATGAGAAGGTACAACTGTTCATGAACAAAGGAAGGTATATGAACTCCTCATGAGGCTCTATTCATAATGACTTTGTTATTTTTGGTACAATTCTTCTTTAAAAAGGAGTTGGGGAGGTCAAGGCCCATGCCATGGATGAGCACAGCAGGATCCCAACTCCCCTCAGCCTAGGACCAAAATGGCATGCCCTCTCCCGACAGGGTTTACCAAGTCCATAAGAGATGCAGTTGACTTCGATTGTGCCACCCCATGCAAGTCCGTCAAGTGCACGAGGCTCTCACCTGATGGGGTTTGGGGAGGATAGATGTATGCAGTCTTACTCCCGCAAGCAAAGAGACTGTTTGCAGGATTTGAACCCGTGATTTCCAGGTCACAAGACACCTTATAGAGGGCAAGAGTTTCACCTAGTGGGGTTTGGGGAAGAAAGATGTGCACAACCTAACATCGTAAGTGGAGAGACTGTTTCCAGAATTTGAAACAGTGACCTCCAAATCACAAGGGTGCAACCTTACCATTGCGTCAAGGCTCACTCTTTGCCACCCCACGCAGGTCAATAGTGATTTTGTTAGCGGTGTCTTCCCTATGTCACTTTCATAGTATTAATCATGCTAATCTAACAATGGCCAAAAGGTAAGGGAGGGGGGATTTCATGCTAATCTGACCACAGCCAGTTCCATCTGCCAATACATGTTAGACTCTGTTGTGAATAAAGAATAACACAAGAAACTCATGTTTTGAATGTAATTGTTAACCAACCTCCACTTGATAGTATAACCTGCCATCATCAGCAACTCTTGAAGATGTGGAAAGAATATTTGATTCGCGTCTAACGCCAAGCCTTGTAGACATAAACTCAGTCAAATACTGCTTGAGCACTTTCTTTGCAGCATCTTGGGGCAGACCCAAGTCTTCAACACTCTTGTATCGGGAAGATGAAGGTGAAGAAACTTCAACAGATATATTTTCATCGAGAACATAAGGGTCCCTGAAGAATATGTCAGCCCCAGCACCTCTGACTTGAATCCAATTCCCTGGATACTTGAATGAATAGCCATCAAATGTATCCACATATTCGCGGAACACAGGAGACTGTTGAGCCAATGCTAAACCAGCTTCTGAGAGAAAGTAACTTGATAAGATCAAGGACACTACTTTCCTCCTTGGAACTGCAAAAGCTTTAGTCTGATTATATATTAGCAGAGATAGAACCAAAGGCCATTTGCAGATAGCCCAAGTAAAAATGTGAAAAGCAAAGGTATAAGTACACAAAATTATTACTCGGAGTTACTAATGTTGGGCTAGTTCTTCTTGGATAAAGATCCTCGAAAGTAAATAAAAGTGTAAAGTGAGAAAGTAAGAGTGTATTCACCCTTGATTAGTTAAAGGACATCGAGATCTCAACTCATCTTAGCTAATCAAGGGTGGATACACTCTTACTTTCTCACTTTACACTTTTGCTCACTTTAGAGAGCGTAATCCATTCTTCTTATATTATGCCTCTTCTGAGTTACACTCCCCCCTTCCATATGCAGTCATTACTCAAATATGCCCTCTTTCTATTTCCTTATTCTGCTATTCATTATAATTGCAGATTAACAACTCTCATGCCCACTGTAATTTTGGTCTTGTTGGGGTTTGCCAAAAGGAACACAGGCTCAAAAAACTTTCCTTCTCTTTCTATTGCAAGCAGTACTATTACTAACTCAAATTGGTTAGAATGTCACAAAAATTGCAAGAAACGGTTACAATTGTAGGAAAAAGGTTAAGGCCGTAAAGGGAAATTGATTTACGGTGTTGCCCAGGAATGAGGAAATCAAATACCAAATACCCCTAATTTGTAATTTCCAAGCATTTAATTCCACAGCATATTATATATATCATATCATATATGAGCTGATGCAATGAATTATGCTGACAATATATAATATAATGCATCACTTAAAATGTGAAATATGATTACCGATTGGGAAGTGGGCGAAGGGGAGGAGCAGGAACGAGCAGAATGGAAGGAGTAACGGAAAGTGTGATTGGGGAAGTGAGAAGAGGACATATGGGCAATGGGTGAGGGTACAAAACCCAGCATTGTAATTGCATAAGCCATGCCCAATATATCATTCACTTCGACACCAAATGGATAGATAGATATCAGATAGATAGAGGCACACGAGATGAGATGAGATGCTGCTATGCCACGTCAAATTCTCCCACTCATAGTTATAGTTTTTTTTTTTTTTTTTTTTCTCTCCCTCTCTCTCTCTCTCTTTAAAAAAGCAAATAGACATCTTCAATAGGAGTTACTTAACTTGCATAGAGTTTAGCAATATTTTTTAGAGTAAAGGCTCATTTTGGTTTCTCAAATTTTTCGAGGACCCCTTTTTGATCCCTGAAAAAAAAAACGATAATTTGGTCCCCCAAATTTTGTTATGGGAGACACTCTGATCCCTCCGTTAGATGCATGGGGAGACCAAAGTGTCTCCCGTAACAAAATTTGGGGACCAAATTGTCACTTTTTTTTTTCAGGGACCAAAAAGGGGTCCTCGAAAAATATAAGGGGACCAAAATAGGTTTTTACTCTATTTTTTATACATTTGCATCATTGGAATTAACTTACGTGGACATGAGTTGTTTTTATTAGTAAATGATTCTTATATTAGAACCCCCCAAATAAAAAGAAATAGAGAAAATAGAAAATTGTATTGTTATATTCCTTCGAAAATTGAAATAATAATAAATGTGAATAAAGATACGAGTAACTTACGGGACCCATTTGATGAACTTTTTAAGAATTACATTATTGGAGTATAGAGTTATTTAAAGTAGTATAAAATAAAAAGTGGTGAGGTGACATAGTAAAACCCATAAAAAGAGGAGTTAAACAACTCCAATGAATTGCACCGTTGAAGATGTTCTTAAGGGGAAAAAAAGTAAAAACTCATTGAAAAACTGACTTTATCACTTTTCAAATTATAAAATGCACCAAGTCCCAATGAAAAATTTCTTTTTTTAGATCCTTAATCGGTGCCCTAACTCGTTCATCAGCACATTTGCTAAAGAGTATCAGGCTTCTTTGCTTTGTTTCCGATTTTTTTTTCATTTCTTGTTTTTAGAAATAATTATAAAAATGTCATCTTATTTCTACTATTCTTGTACAAATCTTTGAAAAAGGTAGACAAATAAAAACAATGTGACTTTTACTATTATTTCTCAAAATAGGAAGTTGAAAACCAAACAAATAAGTCGATTAACAATTAAAACAACCAATAAAGGTTGGTCCAATTGTTAAGAATACGACACATATCCGACAAGGACGAGAGTTCGGATCTAGCTGCCAATGTGAGGACCCTGTTAGTGAATAATCTCATTAACCTCTAAGCACCCACCTCTGAAAGCATTTTTTGAGTCATGAGACCTGCCTTGACCCTAGTGAGTCTCGGAACCTAACTCACTTAAACTTTATGTTATCGGAAAAAAAAAAAAAAGTAACTAAAACAGTGTTCTTTTGATTTTAATATATTTTACATATATTACAAAAGATAAATCAAAAATAAGGTTCAATCTGCATGTCCCTTAGTTATTTGAGAATTTCTAAATAGGTTCTTATACTTTAAAATTTGTAATTGAGTTCCTAAATAGTTTGTAATTACTTCGTATGATTTGCGGATTATAGGTGAAAACCTTACACCAAAACAGTACTCAAATATATAACATCAAAAGTTTAATTTAAGCTCCTCAATACCATACAAGGTTAATATAAAAAACGATACTTTACATGAAAGAGTTGTTTTAGTTTTCCTTTTAAAAAATAATTTAACAAGAGTTCTCTTGCTCCCTGTCTCGGAGGATGGAAAAATGATTAAATCTTCGATTTCATCTCTCAAATTGTAATATGTATTAATTTTGTCCTAAAATTAATGAAATTTCTAAAGCGTCCTCGAATGATAAATTAGTATCAATTTAGTCTATCATTTACTCACTTGGAATCAACTAAATTTATGATACCACTAACTTAAAATCAACTTAATCCATGTGATTACAAATAGATGGACTAAATCGATTAACATTTGACAACTTATAGGAACGTTTTTTAAATTTCGTAAATGTTAAGGATGTTAAGGATGAAGTTGATACCATTTCACAATTCTAGGAATTAAATTGAGGATCTACTCATGTAAAAATCAAGGGGAAAATGCGGAAAAAAAAATCCTCTATGTTGGTCTACGAAAAAAAAAAAAACTCCACTTTGCTGAATGCTTAGCCGAACATAACGAAAATATCAAAATATAGCAAAATCCACAACTTATGAATATAAATACCATGTTTAAGTTACAAGGCCACATTTGACATCTACAATAATCTGAATAGTGCGATTGTGTGTGTGGTGAGAATTATAATCTTGGTTCCTAAGGCAGCTTTTTTTTTCTCTTCCTCACCAACCACCCATACATGCATCAATAAAATACCACATTTGACATTCCTATTCTCTTCTACCCACACAACTATTCACCATTCTTGTTCTTGTTCTTGTTCCAACATTCCAGACACCACATTTCTTGAACCTTTGATCAAGTTACCATTACCATTGATAGAATAGAACCATTTTCCCACTTGATCATATTTCATTTGTCTTTTCACTTCTTCTTCTTTTCTTTTGCTATGATCACTATCAACCTTATTAGTAATTGCACCATGAAACCTTGCACTAGGATTCTTGTTGGTTACAAGAATTCATCGTTTCTTGCAAGATGTCACAATTCTCTAACGTTGCCTAACCCTTTTAGTCTCAATCTTGATCACATTCACCACTACCCTTTTCGCCTAATGAATAATGGTAATACCGCAATGTTTTTGGGTTACCCTCTTCAAGTTTTGGCCACTCAAAGGTAGCCACAACTTCAAATAAAGGAAGAACAAAAGGGGACGATGTATCTGACATTATTGGTGGAGTTGCCTTCAAGGCACGTGAATTCTCAAGCTTCATTGAGACCCGTGTCAATGACAACAATGTTGAGAGGGTTTATGTAAACGGTGGCATGAATGTGAAGCCATTAGTGGTGGAAAGAGTTGATAAATATGATGAGAATGATGTTGAAGGAGAAGAAGAAGAAGGGTCAATGTTAGAAGGTGGTGATGAAGATGTGAACACAGATAATAATAATTCAGGTGATTTGAAGAATAATGTATCTGAGGCCAAGAACATAGGTGATGAGGAGACAGAGGCGGAAAAAGAAGCATGGAAGTTATTGCAAGAAGCGCTTGTGACTTTTGAAAACAGCCCTGTGGGGACGGTGGCAGCAAATCATTCAGGTTGCAAGCAACAACCCTTGAATTATGATCAAGTCTTTATTCGAGATTTCATCCCTTCAGCTCTTGCTTTCTTGCTCAAGGGTGAGAAAGAGATTGTCAAGAACTTTCTCCTTAACACCTTGCAACTGCAGGTAATATACTCTTTTGGGGTGGGAAATGGGTTCTTTGCAGATATATTAATGCAAAAATGACTACATGAGATGCTTACCGTAGATTAAAGTGAATATGTAAATGTAGAAAATCTCTAAAAGAGAATGTAGGTCCCTTTTGGTGTTACATGATAATTGAATTGCAAGAAAGTTTGTTACTTATTAATGTTCATTCATTTATGACAGCAAATCTATTGTCCCATGTCAAACCATAAAATGAATGTGACTATATGGTGTTACTTTTTAATGTTCATTGATTTGTTACCATATTATGGGGATAATATTATATGTCACTTTTTCTCTTTTTAATATTAACATTTTACATCCTTCACCCTATTCAATTGTAAAAGAGTTGGGAGAAAACAGTGGACTGCTATAGCCCCGGGCAGGGCTTGATGCCAGCTAGTTTCAAGGTTCAAACTATGGAAATTGATAATGAAAAGGAAGAAGTTTTAGATCCTGATTTTGGGGAATCAGCTATTGGTCGTGTTGCGCCGGTAGATTCAGGTTAGTATTTTGCAGTTTTTTTTATAACAATCATGTAAATAAAAGAATAATATTTTGGAAGAAATTGCTTGTAGCATTCATTCTCATTTCTCAGAATATTATTTTGAGTTGTTTCTATGTTTGGTTCCTTAATAGGATTGTGGTGGATCATCCTGCTCAGGGCTTATGGGAAGCTTACTGGTGACTACAGCTTGCAAGAAAGGATGGATGTTCAAACAGGCTTACAAATGATCCTCAATCTGTGTTTAACCGATGGCTTTGATATGTTTCCTTCTCTATTAGTAACTGATGGATCTTGCATGATAGACAGGAGGATGGGCATACATGGACACCCCCTTGAGATTCAAGTTAGTATAACTAAGCTATGTGTTCATTATTGTGTTTTACATAGTGCGTGTTTGGATTTATGTTGGAATGGACTCAAACGTCTGCTTGAGTAAAAGCAACCTCAGAAAGTATGTTTTTCCGTTGAATGTTCTTTCGAGCGTAAATCCAAATACACCCTTAAAATTGAATTGCATTAATGTGCCTTTGTTAAACATGAGATGAAACTCTGGATTCAGGTAATGTGGTTTCTGAGTTTTGCCTCTATTGCTTCAATTATATGTGTAAGTTTTACTTTGCAGGCATTATTTTACTCAGCTCTTCGCTGCTCCCGCGAACTGCTTATTGTAGATGAAGGATCCAAGGATCTAGTTGGAGAAATTATCACCAGACTCAGTGCATTGTCATTCCACATTAGAGAATATTACTGGTTGGATATGAAAAAGGTGAATGAGATATACAGATATAAAACAGAAGAGTACTCCTTGGAAGCAACTAACAAGTTCAACATCTATCCAGAACAAATTCCAATGTGGCTAATGGATTGGATTCCAGAGGAAGGTGGATATATGATTGGGAATCTGCAGCCAGCTCACATGGATTTCAGGTTTTTCATGCTTGGAAATCTTTGGTCTATTGTTTGTTCTTTGGGTACACCAAGACAGAATGAGGCTGTTTTGAATCTGATAGAAATAAAATGGGATGATCTTGTGGGGAACATGCCTCTTAAGATTTGTTATCCTGCATTGGAGCGTGAAGAATGGCGCATAATTACTGGCAGTGATCCCAAAGAATACGTAAACATTCTGTCTTTAATTTTCCTTTCTGTTGTTTGTTGTACTTCATTTTTTGGATCAAAAAGTACTTTGAAGAATTTACAGTATTTATTTGAGTCAAATTTTTTTCTATGGTGTAAATCTTAACTGAAACTCAATGCTTAACTTGTGCAGCCCTTGGTCATATCACAATGGTGGATCTTGGCCAACCCTTCTATGGCAGGTAAAGTTTTCCTGATGGAAATATTATGTGCCTTGAGGAAAGTTCAGAATATTTGTTGTCCCTACCCTCTTGTGGCTTGTGGAGTAGTTTTTAGTTAGGCACAGACACATAGTCTATCATAGAAGGCAATCAAATTATTATTTGACATTTGTTAACTTGTGAGAATCATGTTAGAAATACACCATTCTTTAAAAGTGCTTTTGCAAATGTCATATATAATGATTTTCAGTGACTAAGAAATGACATGCTAGACTGCCTATGTAATATCCTGTCTTAGTGCTTCAACTGCTGAATCTCTAATTCATGGCATGGGAGTGTTATGACATCATTCAAACTCCATGATAACACACTTTGAGGGTTGAATGGTGTCATAAGCTGGTTCATTTGTTGAAATGTTAATGTTGTATAGTCAGAAGATCTTTGTTAATTATTTGTTAGAGGTTTTAGGAAAGAAAAAGACGAAGAGATTATTTTTTAAGTTGTTAATTATGAGAGATTCATCTTAACAACTAAATTTTGCTTTCAATATCTGATTTATTTCCTGATGCATCTTCAGTTCACATTGGCATGCATCAAAATGGGGAGAACTGAACTAGCCCAAAAAGCAGTTGCTTTGGCTGAGCAAAGGTTACCAGTTGATTCTTGGCCTGAATATTATGACACCCGCACAGGAAGATTTATTGGAAAACAAGCCCGGCTTTATCAAACATGGACATTAGCTGGCTTTCTTGCATCTAAGATGCTTTTAAAGAATCCTGAAATGGCATCCTTGTTATGCTGGGATGAGGATTTTGAGATTCTTGAGACATGTGTTTGTGTACTTAACAAGAAGAGGGGCAGGACAAAATGCTCCCGTGATGCTGCCAAGTCCCAGATTCTTGTAAGATGAGGCCTTGTTGTACAATCAAAAGTTTAGTGTCTGATATGAGTTTGATAGGATACAGTAAAAATTTACATTGGAAAAACAAATTTTGCATATTCCTTGAGCTTGTGAATATGATAGGTAAGATTTTTTTTTTTTTGGGGGGTAGGGGAATTCTTACTCATCTGTCTGTAAATTTGAAAATATATTCAAATTGATTTTTTTCATTGTCAAATACTTCTCTGGAACATTTTTATTTTTTTTTACAATTTCTTTGTAGGCTTACCTTTAATATTTTACCTCATCCTTCTTTCAAAATGAAGCTTGGCTGCATGGTAAGTTACAAGAATTCAACAAAGAGTACATCATGCCATGAACCCTTTTAGCAGCTTATTGTGTTTCAAGAAATAATTGATAATCTCAACTACCAGAACAGAGATAAACATACATAAAATAAAAGAGGAAAAGAATGAACTTTTTAGAAACATGCTGATTAACTAAAGGAAAGTATCAAAAGCAGATATGTCAAGGAACTAAAAAAAATTATTCATCAGTTATTCCCTACCTACTCTATTCAGCTGACCAAATTGCTTGGCCCACATAGTTGATGAACATAAAAAATGTTACAAAAAAAAACTTTATAGAAGCCCTCTTCTTCTCTTATAATCACTGATGGTTAATGTAAGAGCATGCCTACTCCCATCATTCTCAAGGACCCGGCACCCAACTGTTGCTTCTATTTTTTGTTTCCTTGCCATAAAACCATGTTTTAGCCCCTGTTGTCCACCAAGATTCTTAAGTGCAGCCAATGAAATTGGCAAGTCAAAATCATGCAGCATGTTTGTTTCTGTTACTTGATCCACAGGAGCAATGGTATCAACCAACTTCCCTGCATCAGCAGCAGCTTGCAAAGCTACTTTTGTGGCTTCAACACCAACTTTTGTTTTGACTTGTTTTTCTTTTCCTCCTTTGCTTTCCTCCTTTTCCACTTTAGCTTCATTTTCCTCACCACCTTTCTCTGATGTGTAGTAATTCCTCGACCTTGTCCACCTCCTTGAAAATGGATCATACCCCTCCTTTCCGGCTTTTAAATTTGCATTCATTTTTCTATGCTCAGCCAAGTTTTTGAAGTTGTCAACCTTGTTCTTTCTGTTCATCTCAGCCAGCCTAACAGCCTTGGCATCATTCTCGCGGGCTTGTCGCGATGCTTCCAATTCCTGCAGCTTTGTGAAGATCCTATCCATCTCAGCTTCATCATTCTTACTTTTTGCTATTTCCAACAGCCTCTTCAAACGATCCTTCTCTACTGCAATGTTCAATGGCCTAGATGAAACAGTTTTTTTCTCCTCTAGCATCTGCTTCACAGTGGCTGCTGAGTAAATGTATGTGTTGGTTCTTCTTAAGGCTTCTTTCTTTTCCAATACATTCATCTTACTAGGCATCTGGCTGCAGCTTCTCTCAACTTCTCTAAGCAATTGTCTGAATTCTTTCTCTAGTGGTGCAGAATCTGAGATCACAGCTACTTGAAATCTTTTAGCAGAGTTTTCACTGCCCCAGACACAAATCAGATACTTATGAGTGACTTTATTCTCTACCTTGTAAGGCCTATTTGGGTCACCCCCATCAACATTTTGGACCATGCAAAGCCTGTAGACAGGTCCACTATCTGATCTTCCTATGCCAATTCTTACAAAACAACCAACAATTAACTCTTCAAAAAATGGCTCATTTAACCATTTCACAAGCTTTGGACCTCCTAATAGTAATTTCCTTTATATCCTCATATGTTGGTATATCTGATTCAATCATGTTCTTATCATCATCACTATCAGCCAAGCCACCATCATCAGAGGATTCTCTTTCACTATCAGACCTCACAACACTTTCACTCTGACTAGAACTACTTGGACTTGGTTTTGGCTTCACTCTTTTACTTGTTGAGCTTGTTTTTGAAACACTTCCCAATTTACCATGACTGTCTAGGATCTGCTGTTTCATCCTTTTGGCACGCAATTCGCTTAGAACATCACCCTTTGCTGCTATCCTCTCAGCATGCCTTGCTGATGAACGAACCTTGGAAGATGAAGAAGGAAGAGGTGATTGATTTGCATTATTGTTGTTGTCCCTCTTCATTCGAAGTTGCTCTTTGAATTCCTTTTCACCTTTCTTAGCTGCTCTATCAGACAAAATCATCTCTCTTTCAAGTTCAGTCATCTTTGCAAGCCTTTGTTTGTCATCTTCATTCTTGTAAAGATCACTGCCAACATCAGATTCTTCACTGCTTCCAGTGCCACCTTCACAAACTGGAACCCCATCATCTAACAACTCACCTCCTCCATGGTCATTGTTACTAGTGCTACCTCTTTTGGTGAGGTCCAACCTCTTCTTCAATGGAACATGGGATGCACATCTTGTTGGCCTCTTGCTTGCAGCAGCAGGAGCAGCACCACCATCATCAGAGTCTTCTTCTCTGGAATCACTTCCTGAACCCTCACGTTTCATTCTTGAGTTTCCAAGCTTGTTCCTCTTTCTCACTGGAGAACTGGTTCTTCCAGCTGCCTCAAGAAGCATGTTTTCCAAGTCTGCCATGTTTCTCTCTTCACTCCAAATTATAGTAATACACTTACTGATAAAGAAGCAACAAAAAACCATTCAGGTAAACAGAAGATTTTATTACAAACAAGATCATATGCAACAGTTAAAAAACTTCATAGGTGATTGCAAGAAATATAAACAGGAAAAGAGAGATGCTGATAGCTTAAGTACTTCGTAAAAAAGTTGGTGATTTGAAATAAGTGAAGAAGAGCTTATTTTCATACACTTTTTGACCAGCTTATTGAAATAAGTTTAAAAAAAACTTATTGGAAGATTATAAACTATTTTCGTACGCTTATTATCATAAACTATTTTTACAAGCCAAAATAAGTTATATATGAAAACTCTTGAACATGCATTCAGTCAAAAAAAGATTAATTGAAACAGAAAAACCCAAAAAAGAAAAAAAAAATTATAAAATAAAGGAACCTTAGCCAGAGGCAATGTGTAACGGAAGACCAAGATTACTAGATTAGGAAAAGTTCCGGCCACCAAATTCAGCATCAAAGTAGAAATTAAAAATTCATCAAGAGTTTGAGACGTCCTTCTTAGATCATTAGATACTTATGTATGTTTTAACTTTTAATCCTCTGCTGAGATATGATATTCGCTTAAATTAGATCTCCATAGTTATAGGAAGAGGAAATTAACTCCTATAAAGATGTACAAATTGCGGATATGATGTTTGACTGATTCTTTCAAAATAGTGTAAGTTATATATAGGTTAAATTAATCCATTAATGTCTTAAATATTTGACAATTTTCAAATAAATTCATATACCTCAAAAGTTTGTAAATGAATCTCTAAGGATATAGACAATTTGTAATTGGATCTCCCACACCACACTTCTTCATAGGGTTTCATATGCTTTGTTTGATTGTGAGAAGAAAATGAGAAGAGAGAAAGAGGTGAGAAAGAATATGAGAAGAGAGAAAGATGTGAGAAATAGAGTAGATTTGATGTATTGTTTGATGTAAGAGAAATATGAGAGAAATAGAGGAGAAATTAGTATATTCTCTCTTCTTCTTCATTTTCTTCTCACCTTTGGAGAGAATAAAATTTTGGGTGGGTCCCACCCAATTTCTTCTCTCTTCTCTATTTCTCTTGCCTACCAAACAAGAGAAAATCATCTTTTCTTCTCCTTTTCTCTCCTATCTTTTTCTCTTTTCTTATTTTCTCTTACACCAAACACTCCGTAGTGATCCACTCATATTTGTGGGTCCTAGTTTTTTTTCAAAAAATTCAAATAAGTCCTTGTATATTTTAGGAAAATTCAAATAGATCCTAATATTTGGAAGTCTAACGGAAAAATATATGTGAGACTTAATTATAAGTTTTCTGGAATTTAATTACAAACTAAAGACCTATTTTTTTTTGGTGCAATACAGCAAAGAAGCAACTAGCTAACAGAGACCCATTTAAGAAGTCTCAAATAGTTATTAATTAAACCTTATATATATATACCCCTATTTTATTATCATATAACAACAATAATGTGTAATGCTAGCGTCTTGATTAATTGATTCTAAAGAGACTCGCTGCATATTTTCACGTGTGGATAATGCATTGCGAACTTAGCAATTCTGTATTGTTGTGACCAATAGTTTAAGCCTTTAAGGGCAGAACTAAATCATGTATAGGCTAAAGAGGAAAAATATATTATTATTGAGTAAGTCAAACTTAATATATATAATTTTTTAAAAATAAAGCAAAAAAAAAATTTAAAAATAACGCAGCCTACAGAACAGAGAAAAAACACTCAACAGAAACAAATCACAATGCAGATCAACACACCAACATCTTGTTTTTCTGATTAAAAAAAGATCAACACACCAACACGCGCAACAGTAAACAAAGAACAGAACAGAAAACGAATCAAAGGAATAAAAGTAAAGGAAGGATTGACACTATTACCGTATTACGTGATTAAGACGATATAATGATCAAAGGTACAAAAAGCTTTACAGTAGAAATCTCCCTTCAATCTTACTTTGAATCTTGCCTTCCATGTGTTTGATACAATGCCTCCAAGAACCCAAGACTGATATTTCTATGCAATTTTCCTCCTCTCACAATCACTCTTAATTTTTCACATAAAGATAAAATTGCTATTAAATGAATTACATACATTTCCCTATTACATTATGCATTTATATATAGATGTCTATATAGCAATCACTAATAACATGATGAATCATTAATTCTTATGAGTCATAATCCTTATGTAGACCTCCATTTATAGTTAGTTGTGGCCATCAACTAACTAACTGATCTTCTAGAAGAATTTTGAATCACTTTACAAAAAAATAGTATTTCGTGTGTTATATTTTATTGGATTGCATATATTTCCCTACTATTCGATTGCTTATATTTTCTATTTGGTGTGTTATATGTCATTCCAAGTTTCCAACGATCTAATCCTTTCTAATATATTAAAATCTCCCGAACACCAGGTAGGCACATGGTAGATATTTTTACATCCATGTCTTCTCAGAAGAAATATAAAACACATTTAATAGCATACATTAGAATAATAATTTGAGTCTTGTTAATCAATACCCTACAGGGCCGGCCCAAGGGTGAAGCTGGTGAAGCTAGGGCTTTAGGCCTCCAATTTTTTTTTTTACAACGTATATATACCATATTTTCTTCATCTACTAAAAGATGGAACATTTTACAAGATCATATCCTTAGCCTAACTCTTAAATCATTGTTACAAACACGTTGAAAAAGTCGTATTGAAAGTGTAAAAGCTTTAAGATTTCAAACTTCACAAATAAGAGATGCTTTATTGAAATTAGGTGAAGTTAATGACAAACCTAAAATAAAAAGTGAAGTTGATTGTTTAGCAACTTATGAGCTTGAAAATTTTGAGTTTTTATTAGGAATGACTATTTAGTATGAGATATTGTTTGCGGTAAACTCAGTTAGTGAAAATATGCAATCAAAGAATATGTGTATCGATGTTGCTATACAACAATTGAAAGGTCTTTATTTCATTTTTTGAAAAATATGGGGAAGACTGATTTGAAAATTCTTTAATTTCTGCCAAAGAAATTGCTATAGAAATGAATATAGAACCAAAGTTCCGTGAAAAAATGTATTATTCGTAGAAAGAAACAATTTGATGAGATTATTGATAGTGAAGTTGTAAAATCTCCCGAAGAATCATTTAAAGTTGATTACTTCTTGTACATAATAGATAAAGCAATCACCTCATTTCAAAGTAGATTTGAATAATTTAAATGTATCAAGATATTTTTGGTTTTCTATTTAGTATTGAGAAATTAAGGTCATTGGATGATGGAAATTTAAAAGAAAATCGTCTTAACCTTGAACGTTCACTAAAACATAATGACAACTCTAATATTGATGGATTAGATTTATTTACAGAACTAAAAATTTTAAGAGAAATTATACAAGTAGAAAATGATACACCAATTGACATACTTAATTATATAATAAGGCTTGATTCTTTTCCAAATGCATATATCGCTTATAGAATAATGTTAACGATTCCCGTAAACGTTGCTTTGGCAAAAAGAAGTTTTTCAAAACTAAAACTAATAAAATCTTATCTAAGATCGACAATGTCTCAACAAAGATTAAATGGACTAGCTTTATTATCGATTGAAAAAGATTTGTTAAATGAAATCGATTACAATAATTTAATAAATGATTTTGCATCCCAAAAAGCATGAAAGATAAACTTTAAATAAAAATATAATAAATTTTATAATTTTTTATTATATTTTTTAAAAGGCCTCACTTTGGAGTTCGCTTTAGGCCTCCAAAAGTGTTGGGCCGGCCCTGATACCCTAAGAGTATTGGTTAAAGATTCAAGTAAAAGTAAGTGTTTATTGAAAAACTAAATAAAACAACCTTTCAAATGTTAAATATATTATTTTTCAATCACAATTTTTTTTTCCCGTAACCGAAGGTTAACGTTCTCCTAATAATTTTTAACTTCTATTTAAGAGATTGGCATGTCCAGCTAGTTGTGTTTTGTGGTCCGAAGTTTTTGAAGCCTAAAAGAAATTTTGGGTCCTTACCTAGAGAAATATGTTTGTACAAACAAATTTTTTTTCCTTAGAAAACCTTACGTGAATGAAGGGAAGAAGGACGAATGGAATACAAAAGGGACAGAGTGTATTACAGGGGTTTGACTCGTGTCTTAAGAATTTATATATCCTATAGTTTAAGTTTTGACCAACTAAACTGACTTAAGGAAACCTTTGTACAATCATTTAATTTATGTGAATGTGAGTGTAATTGAATATAGAGGTGTTACATGTTTCAAGATAGAATGAAGAAATGTATGTATGTAAAATATGATAAATGATTTTATGGAAAAGACTCATTTAAAGTAAACTTGGGTGTAAAGTGAAAAATAAAGGTATATCTACATTTAGATTATTTACTGGGTTGAGATTTTAATGCATTTTAATTAATCAATGGTAAATTTACTCTTACTTTGTCACCTAATTTTATATCTTTCTACTCAATCCTTTTAGTTTTTCTCTTTTGATAGACAAATGTTAGTAATTAGTGTGTTAGATTAGTGGGGGAGTTGAACTCATGACCTCTTCATCACTCTAAACCTTATGTCTCTCTCCCCAAACCAACTCATTCATCTTATAACCCCCTACTCAATCCTTTTAGTAACTCTTCTACTTATTAAACAAAGAAAATATTAATTTTTTTTATATATTTTCAATATATTGAATGTATTACTTTAAGCATGTTTAACAATTTGATTAATTGTTTATCAAATGAGAGCTTCTGGCTTTCCTATAAGTTTTTTTTAGCTTATTTCATAAGTTTCTTTAACAAGCTTATTAAAATAAGGTAAAAAGAACTTAAAAATGTCATAAGTGATTTTTATAGGCTCTTCCAAACATTTGTTTGAGTGTGTATATGATACCATAAGTTCTCACAAGCTTTTTTTTTTTAAAAAAATCAATTTAATATTTTATTTACATAATATTAGGAGGATTAGAAAGAAGATTTTAAAAAAGAATACAGCAAAACTCAAATGAGTGTTCCAAGTGTTATCTAAATATCTTGTACGGATATGTATCCTTCAAATAAGCATACCCGCTACTCTAGTAATGAATGCTGTTGCGAAATCTTCTGAGGTTTTCATCACACTCTTTTGGGAATTTTTTGTTATGTACTGTGGCGGCCTTTCCTTACCACTGTTTTGTCTCACCACATTACGAGTTTTCATAATTTTGAATTGCTGTTCATGTTCTTTGTGTGACTTCTGCAATTCTCCTTGTTATGATTTCTTTTGTCTTAAAAAACGGCCCTTCATATAACCATATGCTTTTTATGTCCAACGAATACGTTTGCAGTGATAATGTATGATGTATCTAATCTACTAATATAGAGTACTATATATAGGATAAATAATAATAATAATAATAATAATAATCTATAGGTTTAGTGGAGATTTGAGTAAAGCTCACAACTCAAAACAGTACAAGGTAAATTTTAGACAAGGACTATTGGTTAAAACTTAAAAGAGAATGATAACCGTATCAGACACCTGTTAAAGAGTCAATAAAATATCAAAAGATTAATATTTGAAGAAGGAATTTGGATTTTTCTCTATTTAGAAAGAAATACATTCTTGTTGATGAGTGAAATACAAATTTTTCACATAAGAACCCATCATGTATAATTGTAAGGTTCATTGATTACATTTGAAAAAATTGTCTTTCTCTAATCAACAAGATATCATGTTCTTCCAAAACCAGGGAGAATCTAAGTCCTTGAAGAAGTGAGGATTTGGATTCTTTCCGGTCATTTCCTCTTCATCTCCTCTCCACCCTTTCTATTTTTCTTCTTCTTATTTCTCTCTCTCTCTATACTATTCACTCATTTTTCTCTCCATTTTCTCATTTGATTCCATATAAAACAAGTTTTTCTTAAAACGTTAAGTATTTACCTTTTAAATATATTAAATATATCACTTTTCAATGAAAGTTTTCTTCTAAAAATTATAGTATTATTAAGCTTCCTTCCTTATTTTTTATTCGAAGTTCCATTTACTGGGGTATTCTAGAAACAAAGAAACAATAAATTGGAATTGCATACTAGTCACGAGTTTGAATATTTTTGAAAAAAAATAAAACTCTAATTCCCAGTGCTAGAAAATTGTGAAATCGTTATTTTTTTTAAGGAAAAAAGAGAGAGAGAAAATAGTTCAAATTCTTGTGATCTTAATTACCATGTTAATGACTGTAATCTGTTTGTCACACTAGTGCCTTTTCTTTTTCTTCTTATTTTGGTTCGGTTGGATAACGTAAATGCTTATGTGATACATCAATTTGATTATTAGAATATGATCCTTTTTTTTTTTTTTCCCTAAGTGTCCTCTGCATGCAACCATCACGGAGACTAATCTCTCAAGATACTGGATGATATTAAGAGATGACCTCTCCCAATCAGAATTTTCTCCATATACAAAAGTTAGAAATCGAACCCTTAACAGAACCAGGGATCGAACCCTTGACCACTTACTTAAGAGACCCAAATTTATTACCACTTGGAGCTACTACTTGTCGGTATTAGAATATGATATGATATATCTTCATATTGGCATTATGTCATACAGTATGTCGGTGTTCCGTGTTTAACAGTTTTAAGTGTCCCTATCCCAATTCCTAAAAAGAACATCTTTATAAAGTTAAATGTTTGGTTATTAAATAAAACATTCAAATTATAGATAGAAAAACTAATAACTATGAATTTGTTGAAGAATCGGAATCGCCCTTCTGTAAACTGGGTGCAGCCAAGCATCTCTGAAATCGGAATTTCCCTTCCATGATAAGAATAAGATGCGTTGAAAAAAAAGGAATATTTAAAAGTAACAATGGATATTGGAATTCATTTCTTTTTAATCCAAGAACACAAGCATATAATTGCATCAAAAGGGTCTCTAAATATGATAAAATAAAACGAACAACAACAGTAATTAATATTAAATAGTAACACCACCATCTCCTCCAGGGAATTGAGCCTCAGAATCAGACCTCTTTCACTTGAACAGATTCACCTGCTTCATTACCTTGCTTGTTTTCCTTGGTCTTCTCTTCAATCTCAAAAGCAGAAACTGGGAATGACCTATAAAGCCCAGAAGGGGTCTTAAAAGTGATTTTCCCAGTGGGTGGATCATCAACATAAATATCACTTAAAGAAACCCAAAGCAAAAGCTCTTTAGTTTTCACACCAGAGAGCTTCTTGATCTTGCCATGCTCAACATGGGCAGTGACCTCAGGCCCATAAGACACCAACTTGCCAATCTTTTCAAACTTGTGTGTTGTGTTCTTCTTTTGCTTCAGCCACACAAACCCACTTTCCCTATCATAGCCACATTCTTCCATGTCCTTCAAGGGTAATAGGCCATTGGGTAGGGCTATTTCCTTTAGCAGTTCCTTGGATTTCACTTGGCATAGCTCATCTCCATGGTATACCTCTGCTCTGGCTTTGACATCCTCTGTGACTAGTGACATCTTTTTTTTCTGATGTTTGGAGTTAGATCTGAATTTTGTGCAAATTGTTGTGTGAGGTCAAGGGAGATAAGTGGGGTTCATATATAGTTCTGAGTCTATGAAATTGCCCTTCCATGTCCAATAAAATTCCACAAATGCCATTCTCTGATTTATTAATATGGCATTAAATATTCTTATGAAATTCATTTATTCTATTTTATTGCTTAGAGAGAGATATTAAATTTTCTAGAGTTCGGTTTTGAATGATTTTCCATTCTAATTGCGCGTACCCATCTGTATTTGGTGAGGGGAGGCAGTAACTTATGGATATACATGTGTTATTTAATATAAGATCATAAATTCACAAAATAAATTCTAACTCACATAATTTATTGAAATTAAATTTTATGTACTAAAACAATTTCTTTTCTTTTTTTTGGTGCTCAACAATTTCTTTTTTCTATTTACGTTATTTGCATGTATATGTTTCTTATCAAAGAAAGTTATGAAAGTCTATTCAATATTTTGATAAGTATTATTTGTATTTTTAATAAAAGATTGCTTCTATTGATATTTTTAATGAATGCCTAAGGACACTTTTATGCTATCAAATAATCAAATATTATTATATATCAGTATATCATTTTTAAGATAGTTATCATAAAATTCAAATATTGTGGTAATATAATAATGCCTTCATGATCGATGCAGTTGAAAATTTATGGGAGGATAAAGTGGGAATCGTTGGGTTGTAGACAGATAGCAAGTCGTAGTTGGGAAGGTCACCGATTGTATTTATTATTACGGGCTACCAACAGATGGCCCCCGCGTCACCCCCACCTTCATACTTCAGTACTTCACCATGGTCCATATATCACCTCTACTCTACTTACCTTATTTTCTTTCCTTATTTTCTTTGGCTACGTTTTGATAGGACAGGTACAGGACAAGTAGAAGTAGAACAATACAAGAAGTATAAATGCTTGAGACATAATATAATTTTTTGTCATGTATATTATTTGGTGAACAATCAACAATACAAACAAAAATGAAAAATTTATTTAAATAATCTTTATAATATACAATATATAATATATAATATATATAATTATTTTGATATAATATTATAAATTATAATAACGTATATTATGATATGATATTATATAATAATTATTATATCTATATAAAATAAATAAGTATTATAAATAAAGTATATAAAATTATTGATATAAGAAACAAAACCCTAAAACACACAGACCAAGGAAATGTATTGAAATCAGTTAATTGTAATTAATATTCATATAAATTTCCAAAAACACCCCCTCTAGTTTTAATTAATATTCTGATGGCTTATAATTATTGATAGTAATTAATAAGGGTAATATTGGAAATTAGCATTTAATATTTATGAAAATTGATGCATGTTTCTTATATTTTGGAAAAAAAAAAAGGACTCATTTGTCCCTTATATTGTGGACCAGAGGTAGTAATGTAGTACTACCTCCGGACTCAATTATAAGCAAAATTAACTAATTTCACACTTATTAAGGAAGTTAGTTAATTTAGTTTAATTGTCTTGATTTATGTAAAAAAATGTGTTACAATTGCTAAACTACCCTTTAATTGCTAGGGAGTATGCAATGTTCTTGAAAAGGTAAAAGGAGAATTGATTGGATCGATTGATTGTCTTGACTTTTGAAATACTGACATTACTTAGAGTTGAATTAATTGACTTTTGCTTATATTTGAGTCCACAAAATGTAGGTATTTTTTTGTTTATAATTGATTATAGGTAGTATAACGTAAACTGTTTACGTTTACATGAATGAGAGAGATGAATGAGAGAGAGGGAGAGGGAGCTAACATGTAATAAATAAGTAGTCACAAATTGTCTTTTAGGTAGTATGAGGGACAAGATTTTGGGTTTTTGACTAGTTCCTCACCCTCTTTTTTGTCCTGTCCTGTGATCACTTTTCAAATCAAACATGGAACAATTGTTATTGTGCTGTCCAACTCCAATCCTTTACTCTCTTTTTTCAACACTTATATTATTTGAACACCTGAATTTGACACCTCATGTGACACCCCACTAACAATTACATACTATATATATACTCTATCTTAAAATACTATACTTACCCACACTCACATCAATGTACGGTGTCTATACAGGATGTCAAATTCAGGTGTGCAAATAACACATATGGGATTGAACATTTCTCAATGCCACTAACATTTTTAGTTTAGTTATTGTTTTGGGCCGTATCACTGGGTTGCTGGCCCAACTAGCCGACTAGCGGAATAAACCAATTTGGACACAGATCATGGCCCTTCATGGGTCATTAACCTACTTAGGTTCACCGTCCTACCATTGCAAAAGACACCCTATGACTGTATGACAAGATCACCATAGAATATTTCCCATTAGACACAAGTGACCTAGTTGATGCTAACATGTCATGGCGAATGCCTTGCTTAAGGAGTAAGGCACCCTTATAAGCCTCCTATATTTTTCGGAACCTGAGGAAGTATCTCCATCTCATCTATCAATTCTTCATTGTAACCCCACCTTTATCTATGCACTAATTTGAGCATCAGAATGTTACTTCACCTACCTATATCATATCAACAACCTGCTTGTGGAGAATTGCAACCAATTATCAAGGAGGTGAAATCGTTAAGAGACATGGAAAGAATAGTTATAATCTATTAATGATTGAATTGAAATTTGATCAATCCAATACTTAGGTAAAAATATGTGAATTTAGATAATATATCATTAAATTTTAAAAGCAAGAAAAAACACAATAGATGTTCTATATATAATTTTTTGTTTTTCTAAACTTTGTATAATATATATATATATATATATATATATATATTAGGGTTAAATCTGTTTTTAATCCCTCATTTTTTACAAAAAAATGTCGATTTTAGTCCCCCCGTTTGGAAAATACACCTTTTCATCCCCTTTTTTTAAAATATGGTCAAAAGTTGTCTCTACACCACACATTTTTTAGTCCCTCATTTTGACAAAATTTCAGTTTTAGTCCCCTATTTTTTTAAATGGAAGTGTGGTGTAGGGACCATTTACTGACACATTTTTAAAAAACGAGGGACTAAAAAAGTAAATTTTTCAAACAATGGGAACTAAAATAGCTTTTTTTATCAAAATGAGGGACTAAAAACATATTTAACCCCACATTTTAAAATGAATTATAATATAAAAATATTTTTTTTTATTATATTATATATAAAAGAATATTACTTCAGATAAAAAAGACTTATAATATATACATACTTTTTTTTAGAAAAAATATAATTTTAAAACATTATTAAACACCAAACTAGGTCCATATCAATTCAAGAGCATATATCGAGTCCATTCTCAAAATCTATACTAGCCCAATTAACTTTGGGCCGAATCAATCAAAACTAACAGGCATAAATCACCATCTTCATTATCCGGATTCATATAATAATATATATTTTGGTCCTATATAGTATATTCTTTGTGTGAATCGTACTCAGCTTAAATGGAATTTCAGGGATTTTTGCAACTCCTTTTCTGCCCAGCTGTCCCCTTTCTCTTTGCCTAGAAAGCAAGACTATTCTCCATAAAGCATTATAACATGAACTTCGTTACAAAATATCATTAAGAAGAAATATCCAAAAGACCAAAAGATGATAATAAATTATTATATCATCTATGATTTGATTATAGAAAAAAAAAAATGAATTTAATGAAGATTTGATTTTATAATTCAATTATAAATACTTGTTTAGATGGCCTACCTAATATATATCTTTCTTGTTGATGAATATCATTATTCTCTTTAATTTTCCATTGTCTGTTGAGTTTATTTTTTTTAATCATTTTTCATAACACATGATGACTTGGTTGGGAGGTTTTATCAAATTCTTCTTTTTATTTTTCAAAAAAGAACATCAAACGCATTTCATTTAAGATTAAAGAAGCAATACACTGTGGAACATGATAAAAATCACAGGAGCCAGATAAAAAGGGGTCGCTCTAGCTAAATTGCGGGTAACTTTATTCGTCTTACGCCTAATAAATCTCACAATAAGGTTTGGAAACATAAAGAAAGGTAAGCATGACACTCTAGGAATAAGAAAAAGTGGGAAAAAACGTACTACTACTACAACTATATAACTCTTGAAGGAGTTTCAATATTGTATTAGACTCTTCCCTTGTATTTTGCTCTAATTATAAAACCTTTTCTTAACCTGCTCTTTAAATTTTATTTTGCCAAACTAAAAATTGGTTTTCATATGATCTTTAGAAACCCCTTGAATTTGATTATTTCACATCTAAGCAAAAGAAACACGTTATGGATTTTGAGAAAGTCAACCAGAAAATTTGATGAAAATTGAAGTTTTCATACTGAGGCTTACTATATCATATGCCGACATTTCTTTCAATACCATCCAATTTATGAAATTAATGGCTACAATAACATGTTGAAATTACCAAAGCAGAAGTGGCAATGAATTGAAAAATCTTAAGATCATACAAGCATTGGCTGATCCAGAACCCTTAGCCGTGAGGGCAATCTATTTTTTTTTTTAATAATTATTAAGTTTAATAGTATTTTTTTAATTTTCTTCTATTATGACGACTTTGGTCCCTGTGATTTTTTTAGCATATTTGTTTCCCCTATTTTTTTCAATGTTGCAATTATGATCCTTCCCATCGAATGTCCTTCGATTTTCTCAACGATAGAAATGAACCACTGCTCTAAGCGCATAGAACCTTTGGTTGAGCTTCTTCCTCCTCTGTCTCTCTATTTCAACATCATTCAATGACTCCTCTATGACATTTGTTAGTTTCGTCCTTCCTTTCTGGAACCTTTTTTTTTTGGTTCTGCTAAAGGGTCCTTTACCACGAAAGCTCAAACAAGACGGTTCTTTACGCTTAAAGTAGTTGGTTTCTCTCTATTGATAATTGAAAATTGACAGACATTAGATGGAAGAACCGAATATGTAACATTTGAAAAATAAGGGACTAGATTTGCTAAAAAAACTACAGGAACCAAAATGGCACATCACCAATAGTAGTAGAACCAAGAGGTAATTATGCTTAATTTTTTTTTTGAAGGCCTTAAGATCACCAAGCTATCATAACTAACCCTTTCATAAAACAAAAAAAAAATTGTTTTCCTTTTATTTAAATTTACTTAACAAATTATTTAAACCACTTAAAATATCTTATTTGATTAAATAACTACTTTTTTAATATTAAAATTAGGCTTAATTGTTACTTTTGGTCCCTCAACTTTTTCAATTGTACATATAAATAAATTTTAAGATTTTGATCCCTAAAAAAATTTAACTGCATATTTAGTCCTCTAATTTGTCAAATTGTGCAAAATTAGTCCACTCGTCCATGACTAGTCAATGTGCAATTAATTATTTGAGGGACCAAAAATTGCACAATTTTAAAAGTTGAGAGATGAAATGTGTAATTAAAATTTTTGAGGGGCCAACAATTAAGCCTTAAAATTAAATTGATAGACACTAATGAAAGAGAAAAAATACAATGGGCCCGAAGAAGAAAAAAAAACATCCACCCCCCCGGTCAATAAACCTATTCTAAACACACAAAGTAACACTAGACACAGCACTCAGCAGCTAACAATAGGGAAGGGGGCCCTGATTAATATGGAGAGAGAAACAAACGTGATTGAATAAAAAACAAAGAAGGTGAGGGTAACACATTAAAACCAGGGCGAATGCTACGTGGGAGAGCATATCTCATGTCTCCCCACCGTAAGCAGGGCCCTTTTTGCAAAAAAAGTTTTTATTTTAAACCCCTACACTTTTTAAATTTAAAAAGCTTTTCAAATTCTACCATGACAGGTCTCCTTCTCTTCCCGCGTCTCAGCCCCGCCGCCCAGATCCAGTCTATGGATCCCGACGCCCCTGCCACCACCCAGCCATCGTTCGGGAAATGGGAAGGATGACCGAGCGTGGAGGTGGCTGAGCAGAGGGCGAGATCTGGTACATGGAGGAGCAGCGCACGATCAACAGTGGTGAACGGCAGCGGAACTGATCGGAGCAGAGGACTGTGGCATTGCGGTGTTGTTTGCTCCCCATTTTTCTTCTGCTCTTTGCTTCCATTTTTTTTTTTCAGATCCAAAAACCATAACTATTCTAGAATACTATCCTACAAAATATCCCAAACAATAACAGGAACCAAACGCAGCAGACCAAGCATTAGCATGTATGACTGATGCGAGGAACGAGAGAGAGATAGAGTTGTGATAGCTGTATGACTGTATCCACCAAAATCCCCCAGAGAGATTTTTTGGTAAATCGCTTTACCATACCATTACCATACCTAAAGTTAGGGTTTGATTTGTGTGGCGCATGGTGACTACTTCAAGTTCTAACTGGCGTGAGGGAGTACCGTCACAGCATGGGAGGGAGGCAGTGAGGAGGGTGTGTGAGATGGAGTGATGGAGGTTGAACAGTCGCAGAAGGGAGAAGGGGAAAAAAAAACAAAACCCCCCTAAAAAAAAAAAAAAAAACTAAATTTTCTTTTATAAAATGACCCTTGTGCACGGTGCGCGACATGTTAGATCGCGCACTCCTAGAATTTCCCTAAAAAAACCAGAGAATGTCGTCTAGATGGGTTCCCTATAGATGCGAGAGATGAAAGAGAATAGAGGGTACTCCTGGGGTACAAAAATATAAAGTTAGTGAGGTTAAAAAAAATATATATATAAGGGAGTAAATAAATTTTTTTTGAACTTGAAAACCTGAGTGGGTTCATCTGACCACCCTAAACTGTATATGCATCCGCCCCTGCATACAAGTGTCAAACCTTTAAACCTCCAGCAAGTTTTAGCCAGTGATGTGTGGTATTTACCCAGACTACACTTTGAGGTGTGTTGGAATCCCCAGGTTCTGAGTAAAATTGTTTCAAAATCCTTTGGAGCATTGTAGTTTTCCAAAATCCAATTGAGCAAAGTCACTGGGATCAACTGTTGCATTTGGTTTCTGTCAGCAAAGGAAGTTAGAAAATTAAGTATCTGTGTGGCTGTAAGTAAAAACTGCAACCATTTTGCAAAGTTAGATGAGGACAAAAGAAAAATATAACAATCTTATACCAGCCATTCCCATAGTCCATTGTCAACAATGGACATAGAATTATCAGCATTTCCAGCAATGCCAAAATGGATAATTCCAGTTATATCAAACAGGACAGGATCTGCTGTGTGGCTGCTGCAGCATTCACCTAATAGTGCCAAAATCCATACTTTCGATTTTGAGTTGAATAAATTGACACACTCTCATTAATAGTTTTTTCAACACACTTTTTATTATTTGTTGAAATTCATGTGAGACCAGCAAAATAGATATTAGACCCCTGATCCTCAATTAGTGAGTTACACATGAACTTCAACTAATAATAAATACAGAGAGTGTGTTGAAATAAATGTGCTGCTAGTGTTTGTCATTCATAAGTACCATTCTTGTTGGATATTTTGTTTATATCTTAAAATAATTTATTAATTATTATTTGAAATTGTTTTTAAGGTTATTGATTTGGATAAGAGCAAGTTATTATTATATATTTTTTTTAACAAGTTTGGAAATTGGACGTGGCTATCAGATTGATTTTGGAACGATGTTTCATGGTGGGTCAACGTGTAGAAAGTTGTTTCAGCAGAAATCTTATTTGTTGCAAGTTAGGCAATGTTTGGTTTGTCAAAAACGCTAGTGTTTAGTGTTTAGTGGATAGTGGATGAAAAATTAATCATGTTTGGTAATAGTTTTTAAAATTAGCGTATAGCGTTTTTTTCACTAGCGTATAGCGCTTTTTCCAGACGTTACTTGAAGTAGAGTTTGAGCTTATAGCACATAGCGTATCACTTTTTCTTCCATTTTTATCCTTACTATCTTAATTAAATTCCTTACTTATCCTTCACTAACAAAATAAAATATCAATAGAAATCAATATTATTTTTATTATTCCATATTATTTATAAAAAATAACTAAAACTAAGTAAATATTAAAATTAAACATTAATATTTTAATCTTTGAAATGATAAATAATTTAAAATAAATTAAAGTGTTAAATTTGATAATTATTTTAAAATAAATAAATAAAATAATATATAAATACATATATATATATATATATAATTTATATTAAAAAAAATGCAAACATGTCCTTTTATATAATTTTACATTAATCAGCTAGTCCAATCACTAGTTTTACCAAACACTTCAAATCCAATCCGTTAGTTTATCCGCTATCCGCTAGCTTATCCGCTAGTTTTTACCAAACAGAGCCTTAGTCTCCACTAAAATAAGAGCTTCAACAACAATCTGTTTGGTTTTCAGTAATATTTTCGGTGCATGTTGCTATATATAAGAAGCTGACAAACAACTCTTTGGTTTTAAGAGAGAGAAAAACCTTCTATCGCATGTTCATTTTTTTTTTGTCAAAATCAAAATCCTTCTCCCACTGCTTCTCTTTCTTTCTTTATGGGTTAATATCTCTTGTCAGTTCTTGATAGCCTTGGTTTCAACCAAGAGGAGCCTGCTATATCCTGGAGGATTTTCGACTATACCGAAATTATCCTTGAGGACAGTGCTTTGCATGCCTCAGGGTAAGTTACTTTGATTTACAGTAGTCTTGGGTCAATTTTTACAACAATCTCAAGGATTAGGGCTAAATTAGAAGACAATGCAACCCTCGTCAACAACGATGCTGCAAAAGAACCACCATGCATTCTTGGCCTTGTTTATGAGACAAGGAAGTTAATCTCCAATCTCTAATAATATTAAAGATCAAACACGGTGGTTTTAGTTTTTATTATTATCTTTATTATTGTTTTTGGAAGCTTTTCTGGAAATTAACATGTTTCTTATCTTATCTGATTTATAAGGCACATTGATCTGATAAAACAAATACAAACAGAGGAGTGCTATTTTGTAAAGAAATCTGATTTGAAGGAATGAACTCGGAAGGAACTCTTCATCATTAACATCAGTTAACCAACTAGCTGCTGCTGATGCGTCTATTTGATGTGTTTGATTCCTCCATTACTACTAGTCAATGGTCACAGATATATAATTAACACCTTTTAAAAACAATGTTTTGTGTTTTGATGTTGAAATAATTCATATAACGTACATTATGTGGAGGTGGTTAGGATACACATTGAATGTGAATTATGAATATGGTGAATTGGCAAATTGTAACATACATATGTGTTAAGAGATATGTGTATGCAAAATTAAATGTTTTGGTTGAGATAATGTTTTAGACCATGAATGTTAATGTTTTTTTAATATATGCTATATGATTTTTATCTTGTACCGTCTCCTGATAGTGACTGGTAGTTCTTTTTAGATGCTGTGGTATTATAAGAATGGTTGTGCATCATCTGTAGTTCACTATTTTCTGATGTGAGAAAATGAAAATTAAATAAATTTTTTTATAAAAAAAAAAGCATGTGATTGGGCTATTCTAGATTGATTCAAATCTGTTGTGGTATGGTTTATACTGCTCGATTGCATTGCGTGGCTTCTATATATCAATTGATTTGCAAGTTATGTGGGCTCTTTAGAAAATTGTAAATTGATACAATAGTCGATGGCTTCTTCTTGTTATCCAGCTTCAGGTGGGACTTTGTATGTATGTTCTATTTGAATTAGTGAGTGGCTGGTTTAATAGGTACAACTACATAGGCAATATATTTTGATAATTTTGTGACTGGGTTTGTTATGTACGTGACTTTTCTTCCTAATCAAATTCTCAATGTTTTACATGTCTAACACATACTTGTTAGATTGATGAAAATGATTAAATGGATTATGTGATCATTAAGATATTATGAATGTATATATATTTAAATATGTTATAGAGTACTCTTATATGAAGTTTGATATAAGCATGATGTCTAAAGGTGTGTGTTATGCTAAAATTGCTATGATGTGTGTATGAAAAAGCTAAGATACTTGTAATCGATAAAATCATGGTTCATTCATTGACGATATTTTGATCTGTGGGGGTTATAATTTGTAAGTGTAAATTTATGTGATTGTGCATTTTAATGCATGTGTAAATAGTAATGACAATCCTCCTAGGCTGAAGGCAAAACTGGTCTAAGGAGATGATAATTGTTGCGGCCTTTTATTAGGTTTGTCATGTGATAAATGTGAAATAATGGATGGTAGACTTTGGGGCTACCAAATAATTTTGTGTATATAAAAATGATTTTACCTCCTACACTTTGTAGGGGATGGACTATGATATCCTATTATGGTTTTTCCATTGTATTGTAAAGATACAATGATGATAATTGGAACTCAGGTTATGTGTTCACCTTTTGTGGTGGTTTATTTACTTGGAGATCAGCCAAATGAAATTTATTGTCAATATACAATGTGATTAGAGTTTATTACTCTGGAATTGGCTGATAATGAGGCTGAGTAGTTGAAAAACTTCTTAGCAGATATTTTATGTGAGTTAAATTAACTCCTTCTATGTTTATGTATTGTGATTGCCAAACGGGAGTAGCCATTGCAAAGAATAATACTTTTAATGGCAAGATAATAATATTTGATTGAGATATTATGTGGTTAAGCAATTACTCATAGATGCGATTATATCTATAGATTCTGTGAAGTCATAGATGGATTTGGCCAATCCTCTGACTAAGTCTTCTTTGTGAAGAGTTTAATACCACATCGAGGGGAATAGGACTTAAGCCAATTTGAAATATGACAGTGATGGTAACCCAACATTTATGAGTAGAGATCCCATGAAAAAGGTTGATATGGGTAATAACAAGTCACTTGTTAGTCATGCTAGCACATTGTTTGTCCTTTCCTATGGTGTGAGAAATATGAGAAGTGCTAGACTGCATGCATTAGTATGAGGATAAGCTAAATGCTTTTAATGAATTTCATATCCCTTACGGGTGGTGTATAAAGTGCAGTATACATTTGATAAAATCACCTATATGAGTGTGGAGTGGGGCTGCTCCTATGAGATGATGGCTTAGTCTCTAGAGCACTCATGAACATCCAGGCACGCGCATGGCCGAAAAGCGCAACACAACATTAACAGCAAGAGAAATGTGGGGTGTATGTGATCAATTGGGATTCTAATTTACATGAAAAATGTTTTGGTTCATAGAAGTTCTACTTCACCAGTTACATTGTAAGTTAAAGTCCTATTTATCTAGGTCTGGTTCATAGTTCAGAAGACACCAGATTCGATGCAATTACATTCATGGTGTAACCCAGTTTTTTTAATGAAATTTATTTATTTATTTATTTTATATTCTTTTGAAATATGTGGGGGATTGTTGGATATTTTGTTTATATTTCAAAATAATTTATTAATTATTATTTGAAATTGTTTTTAAGGTTATTGATTTGGATAAGAGCAAGTTATTATTATATTTTTTTATCAAGTTTGGAAATTGGACGTGGCTATTAGATTGATTTTGGAATGATGTGATAATGCTTTAACAAACTTCATCGTGGGTCAACGTGTAGAAAGTTGTTTCAACAGATTTCTTGATTGGGGTTTAACAAACTTATTTGGTTGATTGACTTTGTAACACCCCGATTTCTTGATTAGGGTTTAAGAAAGAGATTAAGCTTAATTAAAGACTTAATTATGTTCCTTTGGTGTTAGTTAGCTTGTGTTTCAAGTTTGAGGAGAATCGAAGTTGAAATGGGTCCGAAACGCAACAAACGTTAAACCGAGCGATTAATTAGTCAGTTAAAGAATTAATTGAGAATTATAATATTAAAATTAGGTTGGGCTTGAGCATAATAATCTATTTTTTTTAGTAGCCTAAAATAATTAAGAAAATATTCCAGTAGGAGGAAGATACAGAAGAAAACACCCGGTTGTGCCAACGAAGCAACTCGTGGTGACACTTGTCTTCCACTAAAGCATGCAATGACACTTGTCTTCCACTAACTATCTAAGTAAAGCATGCAATGACACTTGTCTTCCACTAAAACTAAGATAATAATTAAATAATCCTAAACTATGTAATATAAAAGCAAATGAATGCATGGTCATCATCTTCTTCTCTTCTTTTGGGCACATAACCAGAGGAAATGTGAAGAGAAACTCTCCCAAAGGCAGCCATTTTCGTGCCATATATATAAGCTTGAGTTAAGGTGGTTTTGGTTGTCGGATTTTCAGACCGATCGCATATTCGTGTTCACGGCTTCGACATCTTCGACGTTGTGTCTTTGCATGTCATTTTCGTCAAGATAAGTCAGTGTTGATGCCTTTGACATTTTTCCTTTTTATGTTATTTAAATTCATTCTACTATTATTCTTAGTCCCGATATCGTTTTCGACGCGTTTTAGACCTTTACGTGTTTTTCTCCCGAATCAGTCGACCGGGAATTGACTGTGGGCGTGGGGGCGAATCTGACCTTGAAGCATGCAGCTGCTGTTCTTGTAAGTTTCTATCTCAATTTCATGCCTTGATTCAAATTGGTTCATTGATTGGAGCCCTGTTGTTGATTCGGTGGTTGTTTTGGTCTTTTTGGCTATTTTTGGACCTCGTGTGTGTGCTTGGGATAATTTTTGATCCAATGCACATACCTTAGGTTTTCATATCAGATTTGAGGTCGTTTTTAGAAAACACATCGAGGTTCGTGCCGGTAGCACCGAAGCATTCGAAACTTTTACGAGAAAGCGTGCGAGTCAGTAAGGTGGGGAGAAAGTAACCGACATCGTCGGGGAGGCAAGTGTAGAATAATAATTATATATGCATGTGTGTAGGGTGGCCCAGACCCTACTAGGATGTCGAATAATCGACAACAGCTAAACCCAAATAAAATAATATTTTAATGTTGTCTCGAGTTTAGTAGTTGTAGGTTTATTGACAGTAAGTTTGATATCTTAAGTTAGCATGTTAATATTGGTTGAGGTTGTCTGAATTGCATGCTACTGTGCTATTTGAATTATACATGATGATATGTGATATTTGCTATACTTGATATGTTGAACGTGATTATGTGATTATTTTATATTGGTATATGAGAATTGATGATTGGCTAGTTGTTATGACGAATATGTGTTGTATGGATGAGTTGAGAGTTAACACCGTGATAATGCCTTGAGATTGTCACTTTGAGGCTGGGGATGTATGGGCATCTGTTGTGAGAGTGTGAATGTGTAAGAAGGTTCCGGTGTTAACCATAGCGATGTTTGTTGCATTGCATTTTGCCAAGGTGGCAAGCCGTATGACTGGGTGTCATACGAGGTTAGTTGTACTCGAGTGCGAGTAAGGATTACGGAGGGGCCAGTCTGTGAAAAGACCTGGGGGATGTAAAACTGGACTTGGGAGGCTCACAGTGACCATTAGGTAGCGCCTAGTGCGTCGTGTACCCCGGTAGAGCCTAGGTATCTCGACTTTACCCTGAGTATCCACATCTAAGGTTGACTATCCGAGGCGACCCAGATACCTCTGATGGAGCTGAGCTCACAGAGAGATGCACTGTTATGGGTCACAGCGAGCAGAAAAAGTTGCTTAGACAAACTAACTGATATTTCCACAGCGAAGAGGCTTGATAAGGGAATATCTCGGGGTTGAGACCCGGATGAGAGAAATCGGCCGGCATGCATAGGAGTGAGACTTCCTTAGAGGATTGATCTGAGAGTAAACTTGGAGGATGTACTGTGTTAGTTTGATTTGGAAGATGCTTGCCTATTACTTGTTGCATGTGTATATGTATATGCAATTGTTGTTCTATGTGTCACCATCCCTATTTTTTTGACTATGTTAGAGTTGCTTATCTCCCATCTTTCTCTACTTGCTATGTATGTTATCAATATAGTAGATGAACAACAACACCAAGATGGGAACGACAACTTGGAAGGACCACCGGCCACAACGCTATCTACAGAAGATCCCACCACAATTATATAGACGCTGTGACGACGAAGGCGAGGGTAGTTCTAGACGCCCACATCACTAATGATGTGGATATGCCAGATGCGTTTGTTAGGCTGTGTGCCTCTGTGAGCTTATTTTGTATTTTTGATAATGTATTTTGAGAGGCAGGCTGAGTAGCTATAGGAATTTTCTTCAGTTTTCTGTGAACAGCTTATGTATTAGGTTCAGTTTAAGTTTGACAGTGTTTGTATATGTTAGTAAGCCTAGGATCCCGCTGTTGGGATTTATCGTACTTGGGTGACAGACGTACTTATTATGTATATATAGCTTATGTGTGTTTTATTATGATGTGCATGCTTTAAACGAATTTAATTTTATCGCTTCCGCAAAGTAATTTAATTTCATATGTATAATCACGCTAACATTAATACAACGGATTAAGCTTGGTTAATTAGGATTTCTTTAGTGGGACATCGGGGTGTGTCAGACTTTCTCTTCTTTGATGAAAGGTTATTTCCATTTGCAGAAGCACGTCCAAAGTGAAGCTCTTGAGAGTAGCTTCTACTTGTTAGACGTGATTCTTGCTCCACCTTCCACCATTCCAAACACACTAGTGCAGAAATAATGACAACCAGCAACAAACAGAGTCTCATGAATTTTGTAGCCATGGTTAACGAGTACTTCTCAGCTCAAACAACTTACTTACTCTCAACATACATGTGTGTGTGTGTGTGTGTGTGCACACACACACACACACACACTGCATGCCAGCACCCTCACTATAGTGTGAGTTTGGATAAATACTTGATAAACATGAAGTGAAGTGATTTACCTTTAAAATAAAGTAATTTATGTTTGTAAAATGAATTTAGGCCGTAGTAGTAAAACTTTGCTTTGACGCTGAATTGCAAAAAAATAACCATGGAAGGTAAATCCAAACCTTTAAAATAAAGTTATTTATGTTTGAATGTTTTTATTTTTAAAAGCAAGTTTGATGTAAAGCTTAATGTAAAATTTTAAGTCTGACGCAAAAACTACCGTCTCTCCTTACTTTTACTAAAATCACATTGGCTGGGGTAAAAATCAAATCTATAGCTTTTCAATATGGAACAAAACACACGTAATCGTGTATGCATCAAGATTTTTTTTTCACACTAAATACTAAACCTAATGGTTTTTTTATCACTAAATACTAAGCACGTCCTTGACTTTCTAATGTTTTGAGAGGCTTGGTTCTAACATTTTTCATGTGAGTTGCTAATCTGTTAGTTGGGTCCCTAGTTTGAAATGCAAAATAATTAGGGCCACGAAGGACAAAGATATAAGAAAACTAATAGAATTTTGAGCAAAAGAAAAGGTTTGAGACGCGTGCCTTAAGGATTATTTGGTAAAGTTAAAATATTTTGAAGTGAATCTAACCTTAAAAACTTTAAATAACATCAACAACCATGAATTAAAAGTTTAAAATCATCAACAACAGCAATTCAAAGTCTAAATTATTACAATGAAAAAGTAAAAGTCATCAACATTCAACAACCATTAACTCAAAACTAAGTAATATGGGTTGGGCTGAGTTCAATGGGTTTGAAATTCTGAAACCCATTACCCAAACCAATTCTCTATGGGTCCTATGTCTTTTTACCCAGCCCAACCCAACCCAACCCAATCACCCGAACCAACCTACAAAATTTGGGTTGGGTTGGGTCGGATTGGCCGGTTTCATGGGTCTACCCAGACCCATGGTCACCCCTACTTGTGCGCGTCCATGTCCCTGTCCCCAAAAAACAATTTGCTTAATCTTATTTTTTTTTCTCTTTGGAAATCATTATTTTAAATTTTAATAGCAAAATTATTTGTGTTAAAAGAAAATATCAAATCAAAAGCATTTACTAGTGCAACGTTCATATCCTTGCTGATTTTATACAATTTTTTTTTATGGCAATAAATTCTTTTAAGTTTTAATTGCAAACAAATTTGAATTAAAAGCAAATATAAGATCATGGCATTAAAACCATCTAACGTTCAAAAGTTTTGAATTGAAAAAAAAAGGGATTGCTCTTTGTCTGATATATAATACACCCTGAGTTTAAGTTTGTGGATCCCTTGGATAGCTGTGCATTTGAAATTGACAATGAGGGCCGCTGGTATCATTTGAATTTAATACATTCTTTAATATAGCAAAAATATATGTTAATTGCATTAAATTGTATTAAAATCATATTTTAATACATTCTTTAAAAAATGTTGTATGGAGACTATTTGATAGAGTGATACGTGTACAAATTTTTTTTTGTCAGAAGGGTTGTAGAGGTAAACCGTATGCTTTGCTTTCGAGATTTATTTAGGTTATAGATTTAGTGGTATGTGTTACTATATGTTGTTTTTAATCTAATGGTGTGTATTCTGTGGTTGAACTCAAACTTCACAGAAACTCAAGCACAGTGGAAGAGATTATGGAAGAGGGTCTCTTAGAGAAAGATAGAGAAGGAGAGGGTAGTAGTTCAGGTATAACATGGGGTGTCTTTGCTCAAGAGGTGAAAGGGGTTGGTTATATAGCAGCACCTATGATTACTGTGACATTGTCGCAGTATTTTCTGCAAATAATCTCAATGATGATGGCGGGTCACTTGAGTAAACTTGCTCTTTCTAGCACAGCTATTGCCACCTCTCTCTGTGCTGTCTCTGGCTTTAGTGTTATTGTAAGTCTTTTTTTTTTCCTTTCTTTTCACATGCCTTATTTTTCTGTCTTAGGAACCTTTACTAAGAGTTGCACCTGCTGCCTTGCATGTTGCATTGCATCAGATCAATATAAAGTTGGGAGGGGGAAAAGTTGAAAAAAAAAAAAGATGAATGGAAAGATAATGATGAATAAAAGCAGCAATTTGTCTTCTCGTTTCGCAAAATTAGATAAAGACTTAATTGCATTTTTTCCCCAAATATAGTCCACTTGCGATATCGGCCCCTATAACTTTTTTATGCATCCTTTTGATCCCCATTTTTTTTAAGGATGCAATGCTAGTCCTTCTATCATCCCACCGTTATAATTGGGTCAGTTTTTCTGATGTGGCAAGGCAAACAGTGGGATGACAGAAGGACTAAAGTTCCAACCTTAGAAAAAGTGGATCGAAAGGATTAAAAAAAAAAAATTAGGGACCAATATCGCTAATGGATTATACTGGGGGGGACGACCAAAATGCAATAAAGACGTAGATAAAATGCAATACTGCTACTTTGTTTAGTTCTGGTTCTACTAATAATTTCTTAACTGAATTAGGATGAAAAACATGCATGCTAGGCCATGTACGTGTTTAGATTAACATATTTTGTGTTAAAAATAGCTTATAATCAAGATCTTAATGTGAGAGTTTCTGAAAGATAAAAAAAATGAAAAACAATTATTTCCCCTCGAGGGATAATCAAATCCAAACATTCTTGGTTCTTGTTGTAAGTTCTATTTGAGAATTAATTGCATTTTATATTTTGTAAATACCAAACAGTTTTGGAATGTCATGTGCATTAGAAACTCTATGTGGGCAAGCCTATGGAGCACAGCAATATCAAAAATTTGGTGTTCAAATTTACACCGGGATCGTCTCTCTTACTCTGGCTTGTCTTCCTCTGTCTCTTTTGTGGATCAACTTGGCGAAGCTACTCAATTTACTTGACCAAGATCCTTTGATTTCACAAGAAGCTGGAAAGTTTGCTCTGTGCCTGATTCCTGCTCTCTTTGCTTATGCAATACTTCAGGCCCTAGTTCGATTCTTTCTGATGCAAAGTTTGATCAGACCCATTGTCATAAGTTCTTGTGTTAGCCTTTGCTTCCATATAGCTTTCTGTTGGCTACTAGTTTTCAAATCTGGACTAGGTAGCTTAGGAGCAGCATTCGCTATTGGTACTTCATATTGGTTAAATGTGATTTTACTAGGATTATATATCAAATTCTCGACCGACACTGAAAGGACTCGGGTTCCAATTTCAATGGAGCTATTCCATGGGATTGGAGAATTCTTCCATTATGCTATTCCTTCAGCAGTAATGATCTGGTAACTTTGTCCCTCTTACATGAGATCTTTTATGTTATGCGTGTTGGGTGTGTGTATGTGTGGGTGTTTCCTCAATTTTTAATCATCTTTTGTGTCTTACGCTTGCATATTTGATCATTGCAGCCTCGAATGGTGGTCATTTGAGCTGCTTATCTTGCTTTCTGGTCTTCTACCAAATCCAAAGCTTGAAACTTCAGTCTTATCCATATGGTAGGACTTTTATTATAGTCTTTCATACGTGAATCACTTTGTATTTATCAAAATATGTATAGAAATTGTCACTCAAAAGTATTATATTGATCTCTATTCGTATATGTGGCGCTAATTCATTGTCTACCATTCTGATCAGTTTGTCAACCATCTCAATGATCAATACAATACCGGAAGCAATTGGCTCAGCAGCAAGGTTTAGTCGTAACCTTCATCAATTTGTGCATATGATATACATATTCCTTACAAGTTAAATTATTTAATCAATTTCTTTATTTTCTGATGCTGTCTTTTTTGGGTGGCTTATTCAGCACTCGAGTTTCTAATGCATTAGGAGCTGGAAGTCCACAAGCAGCGCGAGTGTCTGTGTCTGCTGCTATGACTCTTGCAGGTTCAGAGGCTGTTCTGGTGACCACATTCATTTTTGCTTGCCGCAATGTTTTAGGTTATAGTTTTAGCAACGACCGGGATGTGGTGGATTATGTCACAGATATGGTTCCACTATTGTGTCTGTCTCTTATACTGAACACCCTGCAGGCTACCCTTTCAGGTTGGCTCTTTCCTCTTTCTTTCCTCAAATATTATTCAATGCACAATACTTTTCTTCATATGCAATGGGGTCTGAGCTGTGCCTTGAAATTTAATACTTGTTCATGATAGGTATTGCTAGAGGATGTGGGTGGCAGCACTTAGGAGCATATGTGAACCTAGGAGCTTTTTATGCTGTTGGAATTCCAATTGCTGCTATATTGGGTTTCTGGATAAAGTTGAGGGGAAAAGGCTTGTGGATTGGAATACTGATTGGTGCCTTCTGCCAATCAGTTATGATATCTCTCATAACAAGTTGTACAAACTGGGAAAAACAGGTTTGCCCTCCACTTCCAAGTCTTTCTGGCCCTGCACTTGGCATAATCCAAAAACATCATTTTCATAATATCATATCTTCTCAAGTCAAGAAATGCTATCAAACTAAAATATTTGAACTCAATGGGTTAAACTTGGAGAAGTCATTACCTATACAGTTGATAAGAAAAGTAGCATCTTAAGACATGCAATCTTATTAAGATTCAGCAGCAGTCTTAAACATATACTGCTAATTGAAATGTTCTCATTTCTTGAGTGTGTCTGAGATTGCAGGCAAGTATGGCAAGGGAAAGGATATTTCAGGGACGATTGCAGTAGAAGATGATTTAGTTTGAGCAAAAGGAGTAAAATCCTTAAAGCTATTAGTGTTAGCTTTGGTCTCAAAAAATATCAGATTCCTAATTCATTATTAAGGGAAAAGTTTTCATTTTCATCCCCAGTCTGTCAATTCAGTTTTGGTTAATGTTCTGCAATGTCCCTCTAGTAACTTTACCCTATAAAGTAAAAGCAATTAGATGAATCTATGGCAACTTCAATCCACTTTTTCACTTGCATGCTAAGCTAAGACACGTTTTGCACACTTTGTTTAAAATATAATTTAAAAAATAAATTAGTAACTTTTTCAATTACAAAATAATTTAGACAACAAAGAAAGTGACAAGCCTTTTGATCTGGGTTTGTCCAATAATGGAAGTTTTGTTTTGGTGGCATTTGGGGCCTTTGCTATCTTGGCACACAAGGGTGTTTGAAACTGGTGAAGAAAATGAGAAAATGGTTTGGTTGATGCCTGATGGTGTTGGAAGGAAAGTATAAAGGGAGAACTGAAACTGAGAGAGAAAGAGTTGTCTTTCAGCATTTTCCTTGAAGTTCAAGGACAGGTCCATAGTAGAGAGGAGGTTAAGGCTGATGTCTTGACACACAAGGGTGAGATGATACATCAACAATTCTCAAGTTCTCCAAAGGTTAGAAGAGATATATAGACATGATAATTAATATGCATTGACCAATGACGATCATGTTATATATATATATATACACACACAATAATTAATATACATTGACCAATCATGATTGGTTATACGATCCATTAGTTATACTTTTAAAACTTTCTTTCTTTCTCCAACATGATACAATCTGGTTTTATGCAAACACGGGAGAATCTTAATCTATTCCTTTACTGTGAAAAAATTAATTGTATATTGCTGGTAATTTTTAAATTTAGATATTTAAAATGATAAAATAATTAGTCATAATTAAAATAAAAAAAAAACACATAATTAATTATTTAAGCTAGATTGATGAATTTTAGGAATGATCTAAAATTATGGTTTCACGTTAGAAATAAAAATATATATTTTTTGAATAAAAATAAACTACTTAATTTATTGAAAATTTAAAAATCTATAGAGAAAATGAAAATGTGATTGACATATGTGATTGTAGAATATACAAGATTGAAATAATATAAAAATGAAAATGTAGGTAATCGGGCTAATTGTCAAATATGTTAAATCCAAGTAATATAAATAATAAATAATATAATTTCTTAGAGCATATAAACAATAACAATATAATTAAAAATAAAATATAAAAAGTTGTATTGGTATATGTGAAGTCATATGGCTCACTAAATAGAACAAGAAGGAATCATTTATTTAATTTATTTTAAAAGGTCTTGTCCTTTAATATGGAAGGCGTTGAGTTCTCTGCGCAAAAGCCACCCTCAACCCCGGAGAAGCCACCCGATGACGGTGGTGGGCAGAATTAGAGTTGTTCCTTTAGAGATAAATTGATGGGTAATAAGACAGCCCCCCCCCCCCCCCCCCCCCCAACCCCACCTAGGCAGAAGGCTGGTCTTTTGGCGCTTGGATTGGTTTGTTTGGAGCTTAAGGAGGGCAACAGGCTACTCCCTACGTTTGATATTGATGAGGGTATGATCAAGGAACTTAGTAGTCCGGCAGGATGCCCTAGTAGTCCACCTTCTAGGGAAGAACATTGGGTACAAGCTTATGAAACAGAAACTTACACTCATGTGGAAGTTAAACGGAGACTTTGATATGATGGACATTGATCATGGTTTTTACATGGTCAAATTTGATCGTGAGGAAGATAGAGATAAGGTGATTGGAGGGGGTCCATGGATGATTTTTGACCATTACTTGGCACTATCACCTTGGTCTCCAGACTTTGTCTCAACTTCTGCTAAGGTGGATAAAACTTTGGTTTGGGTGAGATTCCCAGGGATGAATTTAGTTTTTATATGATGAAAGCCTCCTTTTAACCTTTGCTTCCACCATTGGGAGACCAGTGAAGGTTGATGAGCATACTTTAAGGGTTGAACGCGGTCGTTTCGCTCGCGTGTGTGTTGAAATCGACCTTAATCAACCAGTGGTGGGAAAGATACGTGTCCGAGGTCATTGGTACAAGGTTGAATATGAAGGACTGCATGTGATTTGCAGTGGTTGTGGCTGCTATGGTCATATTACAAAGAATTGCTCTAACATTGTGGTTCCAGGGACGGTGGCTGCTGGTGACACTACTGGTGCTATGGTCAAAGAAGCAAACTCCACAAATCATGCCAACAAAGCTGCAACGGTTGGAGAGAATAATGGTGCGCAAATAAAGGAGAGTAATGATAAAGGGGCACAAGTTAAGGAAGCTATTCATGGTGATTGGCTAACGGTTATAAAGGATAATAAAAGGAGGAATCACAAGGGAAATTCTAATTCCCAACGTGCTAATGATAGAGGATATAATAACAGATTTGAGGTGCTGAATAAGGAAGGAATGGATGGCAGCTGGCCCACAGGTGTTCAACAGAGCGCTCATCAAGCCAAGTTTAATTACAAGGTGCAACCAGTGGGGCCCAACAAGCAACAAAATAATGGACAACCTTCAGTGAAGAAAAGGCAACGTAGGGAAGTCCAAGGCCAAAGGAGTAGTCAACATGTGTCTTCTGGAAGTGGCATGGGCCAACATGCACGTAATGCTGCCGCTAAGAATAAGGGTTCATGCATATTCCAGGTATTTCTATTATAACTAAAAGTGAGAATGCAGTGAAGGAAAATACAAGCACTGTAGTCCGGCCCAAACAAGGTAATATGGTGAATCTAGGAAAACCTCCTTTCACGCATGGCAGCAGCGTGGTTAGTGGCAAGAAGGTGGAAGAAAAAAAACATCATTGGATGTTCAAGCCACATGATCCTGGAGAGAGTAGTGACTCAGTAGGTGGGATGACTGATGTTGAAGAGATTATTAAGATTGGCCTTGAAACTTTAGAGAAGGAAAGGCTAAGAGCTTTGAAGGAAGGAAGTGATAATGAACTCATGCAGGAGGGTGGGACGTGAGGATGATATCCTTCTTTTCCTCTTTCTTTTTTATCAGTTTTTTAATGATAGAATTCCAAAATATTTCTATCTTATGTTGGAATATTAGAGGTGCTGTTAATTCAGCCGGTCGCAAGCATGTTAGAAATCTGGTGAGGAAACACAAGCCATCCATTGTGATCTTGGTGGAAACTCACAGTATTTTTGCTAATTCGGAAGCGTTTTGGAAAGGCCTTGGTTATAAGGCTAAGGATTTGTCGGAAGCTCAAGGGCATGCAGGTGGAATTTGGCTTCTAGTGGAAGATGGTAGTGATTTTTCAGTTACTGAAACCCATGTATTTCACCAGGCCGTCACTGTTTCTATTAAGAAAGGTAGAAGGGATTGGACTTGTACTACAATCTATGCAAGTCCAGTTCCGGCGGCAAGAGAGCTCTTGTGGGATCACCTAGTTCAGCTAAGAGGTTCTACCACTAATCCGTGGCTTCTTGTGGGAGACTTTAATGAGGTTCTCCTTTTGACAGAGGTTAAGGGTGGCACTTTCTTGTTGAATAGGGCTCTGAAGTTTTCTTCTATGATGGATCAGTGTGAATTACTTGATTTGGGAGCAACGGGCAATTGCTATACTTGGTTCAGACGAGCAAATGGAGTCCGATCAGTGTCTAAGAGGTTGGATAGGGCTTTGTCTGATTGTACTTGGAGAAATAGTTTCCCGAATGCTTATGTTGAGAACCTGTGTTGTTTGCATTCTGATCATTGTCCTCTGCTTATTCGCTTTAAGGCTACGGTTTCGGATAAGAATGCTCGACCTTTTAGGTTCCAAGCAGCTTGGACTCTTCATCCAGACTTTTATGCTCTTGTGCAGGTTGCTTGGAAGAATGGGAACCATGTTGTTTTGAATGGTTTGGACAGAGTTAGAGAGGATGCCCAAGATTTTAATAGGAGCGTTTTTGGTAATATTTTTTGGCGGAAGCGAACTTTAGAGGCCAGGCTTCAGGGCATTCATAGAACTCTTGAGCATAGTGATGTCCGTCGTTTGGTTTTGCTTGAAGCTGATTTACGTAAAGAGTATAATGATGTTTTGAAGCAAGAGGAGTTACTTTGGTTTCAAAAATCGAGAGAGCAATGGGTCCGTCTTGGTGATCGTAACACTAAGTTCTTTCACACTCAAATCGTTGTTCGTAGGAAGAGGAATAGCGTCCATGGCCTTTTTATTGAAGATGGCTCGTGGTGTACGGATGATGCAACTTTAAAGTTGGAGGCGCTTTCCTTCTTTAAAAATTTGCTTTCGCCCAGGCTGGAGCCTTTACAATCTCACATTGTTGTGTCCAGCATCCCTCAATTGAGTTGCTTGGGAGTTACTAGACTTACGGAGCCAGTAATGAAAGATGAGGTTAGGAAAGCAGTGTTCAGTATGAAATCCTACAAAGCTCCTGGGCCGGATGGTTTCCAACCTATTTTCTTCAAGCGATATTGGGATGTGGTTGGTGATGATATCCTTCAACTTGTTAGAGAAGCTTTCCAGAGGGGTTTTTCTGATGACAGGTTAGCTGAGACTCTTATTGTTTTAATTCCTAAAGTTAATAGTCCAGTTAATCTGAAGAACTTCAGACCTATTAGTCTTTGCAACGTTACCTATAAGGTTATTACTAAAGTGCTTGTCCAAAGACTCCATCCTTTCTTGGATGAGCTCATAGGCCCTCTTCAAAGTGCTTTCATTCCAGGGCGGGGTACTAAGGATAATGCTATTTTGGCCCAAGAGGTTATTCATTATATGCACCGTTCTAAATCCGTGAAGGGATCCATGGCTTTCAAAGTTGATTTAGAAAAAGCCTATGATAGAGTGAGGTGTGACTTTCTTGAAGTGACTCTTCTTGAGTTTGGTCTTCCAGATAATATTGTGAGGCTTATTATGTGGTGTGTTAAATCTACTCACTTATCTATCCTTTGGAATGGTGCCAGATTGGAGAGTTTTAAGCCCACAAGAGACCTTTGTCAGGGTGATCCACTTTCCCCATACCTTTTCATTATTTGTATGGAGAAATTAGCTCTTATGATCACTGATAAGGTCAACCTTGGTCATTGGAAGCCTATTCATGTTTCTAGAGAAGGCCCAGGTATCTCTCATATTTTCTTTGCGGATGATGTGCTTCTTTTTTGCCAAGCTAGTTATTCTCAAGTGAATCTTGTGACCGATACTCTTAAAGAGTTTTGTGATGCTTCTAGTCTTAAAGTTAACCTTGAGAAGTCTAGGGCGATGTGTTCCACTAAGATCTCTAATCAAAGGAAGGAGAACTATACTAATATTTCTAGTATTCCTTGTGTTGGTGATTTGGGCACTTACTTAGGTTTTCCGTTGGTTAAAGGGAGAATTAATAAAACCCTTTATAATGGAATTCTTGATAAGGTGTAAAATCGTGTGGCAGATTGGAAGGGGAGATTGCTTAATAAAGCTGGGAAAGTGTGCTTGGCTAAATCAGTTGCTACATCCATCCCTACCTATATTATGCAGGTTCATCATCTTCCTAAAGGTGTGTGCTCAAAAATTGATAGTCTCACTAGAGGCTTTATTTAGGGCAAGAACAATAACAATCGTGGTTGGAACTTGGTAAATTGGAACACTATCACGCTGCCCAAACAGGTGGGAGGGCTTGGCATTCGCGATTCAAAGCTTAATAACATGGCTCTGTTGGGGAAATTAGTGTGGAGTCTGATTCATGAGCAAGATAAACTCTGGGTTCAGGTTTTTAAGCATAAGTACTTGGGAAACCATTCTTTATGGGCTGCTACTCCAAGTAATTCGGACTCTGTGGTTTGGCGTGGAATTCTTCATGCAGTTGAAGCCTTGCGTGATGGCTTTGGCTTGAGGGTTGGTTCCGGTACTTCCTCAGTTTGGTATGATGACTGGTTGGGTTTGGGCAAGCTTTGTGAGATGTTGGACTTTGTTCACATTTCGGACACTAACCTCCAGTTGAAGGACCTTTGGAGAGACGACAGGTGGTATTTAAGTGATCTGGCTACTCAGCTTCCTAATCATATTGTGGAAGCTATTCATGGAGTTAGCATTCCTGGCTTGGTGCACCCTGACTTGCAAGATTGTTGGAACTGGAAAGGTAATAATGATGGTGTTTATACTGTGGCCTCCGCCTATAATTGACTTCTTAGTAATAGGAGGAGTTGGGATGTGGGTTCAGATTGGCGTTGGGTTTGGAAAACTCATGCTTCTGCTAAAGTGCAATATCTGGTTGGGAAGAGAATATTCTTCATTGTTTAAGGGATTGCCCTCACTCTAGAGAGTTATGGATGAGGTTGGGTCTTTGGACCAGCTCATCTTTCTTTTTGATAACTGATGTGAAGATTTGGATTGAGAAGTTTGCTGTTGGTGAGACTTCTTGTATCTTCCTGGCGGGGCTGTGGTGGTCTTGGTGTTGGCGCAATAATATGATCATGGAGGAAACACCTTGGCAGTTAGATGCGATTATTCATAAAGTTCAGACCTCTCACGACGAGTTCCTTGCTTTCCTTGCTAATGATAAAGCTAAGGGGAATAAGCTTCCTAGGGTTACTCGCTGGTCTTGCCCCAAGAGTGATGAAGTTAAGGTCAATGTTGATGGTAGCTTTAATGCTGTGAATGGTAACATGGGCTCTGGGGGTCTTTGTCGCGCTTCTACTGGTGCTTGGCTAGTTGGATTCACTTGTTTTGATGGCCAAGGTGATGTGTTGCTTGCTGAATTGTTGGCCATTAAGCATGGCCTTGATATGGCTTGGGACGTAGGGTATAAGAACGTGGTGTGTGAGTCTGACTGCTTGGAAGCAATCCAGTTGCTTAATACGTCAACTGCAAACCACCTTCACATGCATGCTAATGTTATAGCTACTGTTAAGGGCATGAAGAATAGAGCTTGGCAGGTGCAGCTTAATCATGTTCATGGAGAGGCTAATTTTTGTGCTGATTTCTTGGCCAAATTTGGTTACAAGAATAACATGGGATTGAAGATTTGGAGCTCCCCCCCTGCTGGCTTGGGCTCCCTGCTGTTGAAGGATGAGCTTGGGCTTTTGTTCTTGTCCTGAGTTTTGCTTTTGTTTTCTTTTGTTTCTTTTCTCATTGAGCAAAAAAAAAAAAAATTTGGCTCACTAAATAGGAGAGTAATTGAATAGTCACACGTTAAAGACTTAGATTTAATACTCCTTCCGTTCTCTATTATAAGCAAAAATTAAATAAAACACACATATTAAGGTGATTAGTTAATCTCATTGAATCTTGTAAAAAATTAGGTTTGTTACCTAAGTTACCCTTCAACATTTATGGGAATGAAAAGTTGCTTGTGTTGTTGGGAAAAGAAGGAGTTAAACAAAATTTGTATTAAATGAAGGGTATTTTGGGAACAATGTCATTAAATAAGTCATTGAAAACAGAATTTGCATATATATTGAACCAAAAACTTTAGAACTTTTTGCTTATAATAGAGACCGGGGGGGGGGGGGGGGGGTATATAGGAGTTGACAACTCAATAAGCTAGGATTTAATTAAAGGTCTTGCTAACTAGCTCCTTAAGGGTATTGGTTAAGGATTCCAATAAAAGTAAGTGTTTATTGAAAAACTAAATAGAACACTTATTCAAATGTTGAATACGCCATTTCCCAATGATAAATTTCTTTTTTTGGGTTCCTTAATTAGTGCTCTTAGACACTGATTATCATTCTCCTTTAATTAATATACACTATTAGTGTATATATTTTTTGGGTCTTGCTGACCAGTGACTTGAGAACATTGGTTAAGGATTCCAAAGATAGAAAAATCATATTGAAAAATATAGTTTTTAAATTTTAAAATTATTAAATACATCACTTTTCAAGACAAAATTTACATTTCTAATTCCTTAATCAATACCTTAAGGGTACTGATTAGCATTTGTCATATTTTTTACAACGACAATTAATTATGAATTGTCATATCCTTATAAGTGGTTGACTCTTATTATAACAACCTTAAAAATTATTTAAAAAATGATTTATTATTAGTTGAGAGTGTAAAATATTTTATAGTGACACCGTATAAAATTAAACTCATAAGTTAAAGTAAACAAAATGACATATTTTACTAATGATGTAATGTTTTTATTAATTTATGGATAATGTTAACCAGTGTCCTAAGAGCATTGGTTAAGAAATCAATAAAAGAAAGTTTTTATTGAGAAATTATGCATTCAATATTTTAAGAAGTGTTATCTTTAGCCTTTCAATGAAAACTTGCTTTTATTAGAATCATTAACCAATATCCTAATAACATCTCCAATGCAAGAATAACATTTTGATTCTTAATCCTTCTAAATGAGCCCAAAGATACCACGTTATGGTTTTTGATGATGTAAAAAAAATATATATATATTGTTTTTTAATGACAAGCACTCGATTCTTATAGAGTGAATTGGTCTTAATAGGAGCTGCCACTGAGGTAGCTCCAATGGTGGCCAAAATAAGGAAGGGCTCTTAGCTATTAATAACCATATTAAGGAATGACATTAGAAATGTTCCAAGGGGACTAGTTATCCAGATCCTTTATTTATTTATTTAATTTAATATTTGTTTTTCATATCTCATTTCCATTTTTATTTCAAATTTTAAGTATAACATATCAATGTAAAATATTACTCCCTTCGTTATTTTTCTTTGGTAATTTAAGATTTCTACACATAAATTAAGAAATCATTAATGTGTTTATATTTGTATCAAAATATCCTTATTTTTATCATTAATTATTTATAAATTCTAACTATATTTACTCCATACTCCACTAGCCATTTATGTACTTGGAAGATTTTGTATATTTTCAAGATATTTCAATTAAATTGTATTATAAGGATATATATGGAAAAAAAATGGTCAAATATATCTTGGATTTATAAAATACCTATTATTTTAAAACAAAAATAAATATCTAAAATTATCAAAGAAAAAGAACGGGAGGGATACTTTGTTTAAAAAAAAAAAAACGTTACTTTGTTTTAGGTAGGCACTAAAACCCAGCCTTCTATAAAGCGCGAGCAGGCAGCAGAGACAAGATGGTGAAGACATCTAATGCTGTGTATTGTTATTAGAGCGATGTTATTTGTACAATTATAATGAACATTTAAGTGACACCTATATTCATAATTGTATATAGTATTTTTACTCTATTTTGGAATACAATACAACTCTATCACACCCATACTCACATCAATGTACCGTATTTATACGGGTGTCCATATTCAGTTGTCCAAAAAACATAAGTGTATTATTTAGTGCTGTGTGTTACGTTTTGAGTGGAACAATTTTATTCCTGGGGTCTTGCTGATGAGTGCCCTAAGGGCATTGGTTAAGGAGCTCATAAAAGAAAAATTTATATTAGAAAACTAAGTATTACATTTTTCGAACCGCTAAATAAATCATTTCCCCAACAAATTTTCCTTTTTTGATTCTTTAAACAATACCGTAGGGGTAAGGACACTTGTTAGCATTCTCCTTAATTTTAATCTAATGATGTGTAGGCTTGTTTTACATCCCGGCATAATAAAAAAATAGGTTTAAATAAGTTTTTGGTCCCTACAAAATACAACAATTTTGGCTTTAGTCCCTGCAAAATTTTTCCTTAGGATTTCGTCCCTATATTTTTAAAATTTTTTGGAAATAGTCCCTATATTTTCCTTTTGAATCGGTTTGCGGTTTTTTTACCGAACAAAACCGATATTTTCGGTTTTCTTTTGAATTGGTTTGGATGTGAACACTCCTAACAAAAACCAACTCCAACAACAACCACCACCTTACTTGTGACTTTATTATTGTAAACAAATACTGTCATGTGAGAAAAGAAACAATCAATGGAGCTTAGAAGCGTAGCTAGCAATAAAAAATATAAGGAAAAATAGTTTTATAAGAAGATATTTAAAATTATAAATTAATATTATCATTTATATATATAATAATTAATATTATCATTTATTTATATAATAATTAATTATTATAAACAAATTTGTTGGAGTTGGTTTTTGTGGAGCAAGAATTGTGAAATTGTCAAACAGTCCACTAGTGTAATAGTATTGTGATCAGTGAACATTCATGTGATGTGAATGTGACGAGCAACCAAGTCATCGGTCAAAGGAAACGAGCTTAACAAATTACATTACAGACACAAGACAACACAAATTTATATTATTAACTATTAATTAATAATAAATTAATTAATTAATTAATTAATTAATTAAATTCTACTAATAAATATTATCATTATATAATAATTATATTAATTAATTACTAATTAATATAAATATATTAATATTATTAAATTATTTATATATAATAATTATATTAAATTATTAATTTTATATATATATATATATAAGATTATATTAATATATATTATTAATATTAATATTAATAATAAATATTTATTAATTAGTTACTAATTAATATAATTATATTAATATTATTAAATTATTTATATATAATAATTATATTAAATTATTAAGTTATATATATATCTAATTATTTATATATATATATAATTATTATTTATAATATATATATAATGAGTGGCGCCAGTCCTAACGGCAGCACTGCTCTTTTTTTTTTTCTTTTTCATTTTTTTTTCTGGCCAATAGAGACCCGCCACGTGGCGGGTCAAAGTCAATGGCGTCGGTTTGACCGGTGCCACTAAAAGTAAAAAATATATATATTATTTTATTCAAAAATAAGTTAGTTTGGTAAATATTTCAAAAGTAGGTTATTTTGATAAATAATTTCTAAAAGTGGGTCAGTTTGGTCAAATCCTCCGAAAAAAAAAAAAAAAAAATTCATGATTCCTATAAAACCACATGGGCATGTTCATATCACTGTCTGAAATGTGACAGATGTATTTTCAAGGTTCCACGCGTGTCAGCCCTTAATAAGGAAAACGGTGTCATTGCTCTTCTTCACCCACAGAGAGTGTGTTCGAAAAAGCTAAAAAAAAAAAATTATGTTGATAATTAATTTTTGTATAATCAATTATTGTGATAATCGATTATAATTAGAATCTGTTTTTGTTTGGGACTGTTTGCTGAAAAGCGATTTTAAGATAATCTATTTCGTTTGGATGGGACCAAAAAAAATCACTTTTATATAATAAATTACGAAAAAGGGTATGGAGTTATTTGTATAATTTAATAATATTTGTTTAGAATATAGTTTTATAGGGGTAAACGGGGAAGAGAGTTTTGAGAATGAAAAATAATCAAATCACAATAATCTTAAGCTAGAAAAAATTAGATGGCATAAAACAGCTTTTTTTTTCTTCCTAAAAAAGCTTTTTTTATAAATTTAAGCAAAATGCTAAACATAATAGATTATCTATGAAACAACTTTTAAGATAAAAAACAGCTGAAATTAGGGAAAATTATCTTTCTCAAACATCCTCGGAGAGGAGGGGTAGCCCCCAATTGTCTAAGATCTGACACTTATTTGTGTGTTCCAAGAATAACAACGTGGATTCAAATGTAAAAACATTTTCATTAGGGATGACAATTTGGATCCTACTCACTGGATATTTATAAAAAATATTTACAATGGATAGAATAAATACTCGTTTTATGGGTATAGACCCGGGTATGAGTAATTACCTGTAAATAAGAAATGATATGGATGCAGGTACAGGTACTTTAATACCCACCCCGCCCAGCACCCACATATATATATATATATATTTATTTATTTATATTAGTATATATAATTATAACTACGTATCAATTTTTAAGAATAAAGTTATGTAAAAGTTCTAAACCTAGGGCTTATTGGTGTTTTTCTTTTTCTGAGCTTACAAGTTCATGAATTTATTGTTTTAGATGTTTTTCATTTAGTTCAATACTTTGGTTTTTAATTTCATGAGTAGATTTGAAAGATCTTTGAATATTTTTTAATTGAGTTATAATGTTTATTATGTTATTTATTTATTTTCTTAGTTAGAGTGTATGTAACAGGTGCGGGTGTGGGTATTTAGGTACCCAGAGGGTATAGGTAAGGGTACTAAAGTTGTTACCCATATGGGTATGGGTCCGGATACTGATATTCTTCAAACACGGGTATGAGAAAGGGTACTACAGTATCCTACCCAAACCCTACCCATTGTCATCCCTAATTTTCATTCTGAAAATGGCACGTGAAACTGAGCTCCCTATACCCACCCTCACGTGTTCGGTGCCCTGGGCCTTGATATTGTAGGACGACCCAGCCCAGGCACATGATTTAAGGCTTGTTCCGAAGTTTCTCCTCGTAGTAAATTTTGTAATGTTAATTTACTGTGGTTTTTGGATTTATCACGAAAAATCGATAATTTTTATATTTGGTTTTTTTTTTGGTGCTATATAATTGGTTATTATTATTATTATTGTTGTTATTATTAATTATAATAGAATCAATTTTTATGTTTCAACTTTCAATGTGCTTTTTGAAAATTGATTTTAAAATAATTTATTTCGTTTGAGTTGTGTTAAAAAAACTACTTTAATATAATAAATTACAAAAAAAGATATGAAGTTATTTATATAATTTAATAATATTTGTTTAAGAGTTTGTTTTATAGTGTTGAAATGAGAAGAATGTTATTAATTTCAAAATAATCTAGTAACTTTTTAAACAAGATTCAAACTTCTAAATTATCTAAAAACAACTTTTTCCCCTCGAAAAACAGTTGTTTTGCAATTTAATCAATTTACCCAAATATACCAGTTTCTATTGGAAAATAACTTTTACCATAAAAAATAGCTGAAACATGCTCTTAGGATTCTCCCTATTAGACACGTTTAGCAGAGATATTTAAGATCTGTACTGATCCACAAATAGGTCTCGGTCCCAATCTAAGAGTAGCCGCATCGGTTGCAAATTCAAGGTGCTTAAAACTTTAAGCATTGGTGCTTACTTTTTTTACACGATGCAGCAGGTGCTTAACTAGCACCTCAAAATTGTAGGGTGCTTGTAGAAGCATCGAGTGCTTGTGCTTTTTCCTCTAACTTTTGTTTTGTTTTGTTTTTTTAAATTAAAACATATGAAATGTTAGGATGTGGGGTTATTGGTGGGGTCCATTTAAGAATTTCTTTAGAAGTTGCTGGGTTGGAGAGATGAGATGCTTAAATTATAAAATGTAAAAATGAGTGATGTGTAATAGTGGGACCCATTTAAGAACTCTAAAGTTAGATACTGAGATATGGATGCTCTAATTGCAATTAGTTTTAACTTTTAGAAATTAAACTCGGTGTGTTTTCAAGCTAATTTTGGATTATGCTTCGACTCATCTAAATCTGATTGTGAAGCTGTCATGGGGCATGAAAATTAATGGGGTCAAGCATCAAATTAAGTGTGTGTTTGGATGAATATTTGATAAAAGTGATTTTAAATGTAATTGATTTTGTAAAATTGATTTGATTAGAATTGAGTTTGAAGTGAAGTGATTTATGTTTGGATGTTTTATTTTGAAAGCAAGTTTGATGTAAAACTTAGTGTAAACTTTTTAACTCAACTCAAAAGCTACTTTTTGCAGCTTCTAGTCAGAATCATTTTTAGAGTTTTCCAACGTGAAACCAAACACATACTAAGTTAAGAAGCACTTCACTTTGTGCTTGATCAGTTAATTGACATTTTTGATTATTGTCTGAAGTACAGTTTGAAGTCAAATTGGCCAAATATTGACCGGGGAGTTGCTTCATATGGAATGTTGCATTTCTTCATTGACCACTGGTTCTGTTGATTAAAGATCATTGCTGCCCCAAAACTTAGGGTGGTCGCAGGTACTGAATGGATGTGAATTATGACTTGTTTGTTTCTACAAATATAACATATAATTGATATTTTTTTCTTTTATTATCCTACTGTATATTTATTTCATTTTAAAATATAATATACTTCAATATTCACATATATTTGCATCGACGTATAATTATCTCTAATAAATGTTCATATTAGTGAATAGTGATATAAGATATATTTTTCTTTATTGAAAATTTGTGACCAAACTGCAAGAGACTTTTCTGTTAATTTTATTCAAATCTTTGATGCATGCATTTTAACGCTTGACCATAGATATCGGAAGGCCAAAGTAGTGGTCCAGACTACAGGTACAGTGCCCTCCGCAAAGTAAAGAGGACAAAAAAGGAATAGCATTTTTTTGCAAATTGCAATACTAGTACACTGCTGACCTTATTATTAGGCCAAAGTCCTTACATTTTAAGGGTTTCAAACATATTTGCAATTTCTTTTTGGTACAATAAACGTATATGCAATTTTATTATACCGAGAAAAGTGAATGACTTCAATCGGACTCTGAAAGGCTGAAAATGTAATCAAAGTGAAACACCAAAACAAACATTTTTTTATAAAAGGCTTTCTATTGTCTTTTGTTAAGAAACCTTAAGAAAAATACTTTTGAAAGAATGTAGTTTGAAAACTCACCATAATATTTGGTTAAATTTTTTTTGTGATGATATTGCAAAGAAAAATGATAAGCTATACACTATAAACTCAAATGTACTTCAAGTAACATATGGAAAAAAAACGTTATAAGTTAATATTAGAAATGATTATCAAGCGATGCTGTTTATCCATCCGTTACAAGTTATCCGTTATACGCTAGTAGATTTGGCAAACCAAACAGACTTCACGTGAATGAGGCCATCAACAATGATATTGATATTCATATAGCATTTTCATCTTTCTTTTCGAGTAATAGAATAAAGGAAATATACTTCCTAATATATATGCTTTCTCTTAATTATTTTCCCTCCACAAACAGTTCAAACCTATATGTAGAAGAATCAAATTTGGTTTGGTGACACAGGCAGCCCTTCAAGCCTCTTTAATTGTTTCTTACAAATTATGAAGACATGACACTCATGGACAGACTGTACTTATATGCCTCTAAAGTTACCAAATATGAAAGTCAGAGGATCCATTTCCCTCTCCAGAGGCTCCTGCCATTAAGGATGTTCAGATAAACTTTAAAAAAAATAATAATAATACATTTATACTATAAATTTTATTTTTTTTACCCAACCAATCGCATGACTTCTAAGATTGTGATGACATTGTAACCAAAAAAAAAAAAAGATTGTGATGACATTATCAATGATGTCATAATTTGTGATAAGTTGACATTAGACAATATATATATATATATATATATACCAATTAAATAAATAAAAACCTAATTCTCTTTTATAATTGCTTTATTTAAAATAATGAGAAAAAAAAAATGAAGAAAGAAGAAACAAGGAAGAAAGCGACAAAGCGTTACTCAAAAACGAGGAAAATAAAGGGGATGATGCATTTACAAGATAGAAAATTAGAAATAGAATACATGAATATGAAAACAAATAAAAACGATATATATTTTAATATTAAAAAAAAAAAAAAAAACACCTGGCGCGATATTATACCCTGACCGGAGATTTTCACGGTCGAGTCAAACCGAGCCCATTTTCCGGCGTCGCACCACCGCCGAGTAGCTCAGCTAGTGCCGTCATGGCTCGCACTTGCATCTGCAACGCCGCGATATAGTCGGTAGCTTCTTCCAGAAGATTCCGGGAACGCCACCTTCCGGCAACCGGGAACTAACCGGCCGAGAACTTGCGCTTTCTTCTTAACCGCCGGTAACCTTCTCCCAATCTCCGGTAACCTCTTCGCCATTCCGTTCGACGCTTTCTTCGCCTTCCTGTGTTTCATCGTCAACTGTTTCCTCCTCCGGCTGAGTCGACTCGTCAGAATCGCCCTGCTCCACCGAGTTCTTCCCCTCGCCGTCGCGGCCAGGACTCGATCGGCGGCGTCGCGAACTTCGTGGCCTGAGCTAGGTTTTATTCTCTCCGGCGGGGAATTCCGTCGGAGGACGTGGCGGAGAGCATCGGCGAGCTTGGAGGAGTAGATTTGTTGCTTCGTGTCGGATCTCCATGAAATGGTGGTGAGGGAATCGTTGTGGTTTTCGATTTTGCGGCGCTTTCTGTGATTGGATTCTTGAAGCGTATCAGAATTACCGGAATCGAAGTTTGATTGCAAAGATGCCATGTATGAAATTGAATGATAGAGAGAATAGAAATTGAAATGTTGGAATTTGGAACCAAGAATGAGGAAAGGGAGAGAAGAGAGAGTAAAAGGAATTCACGAAGAACCAAGCATCCTTGCATTACTCGCATTTATTATAGCCTGTGCCCTTTGTCTCTCTGCTTTCTAGTTTTACGCCACGTTTTTGTCTCTTCCGCTCTCTATTAGTACTAGTACTTCTTTTTTTAGGTGGGTCAATATTTTTTAGTAAAAATGCTCATATATTGGTCTCGAAAAATTGGAGACCCATTTCTGATTTCTAAAAAAAAAATTTACTCGTTTAATCTCTCAAATTTATAAATACTGAATACTTTGGTCCATTTTTCCATTTCCAACGTTCGTTTACTTGTCTATGTGTCTCGTTAACCATTCTGTCTGACTTGTTAGTGGTCTTGTATAACCTATAACACATTGCCACCATGATAAAAAATGCAAAATTTTAAAACCCTAATACTTGAAAACTTGTGCATGTTTTTCACTTTTTATTCGTTATTCACTATGGAAATTTGTCATAGGCTATATAAAACCACTAACAAATTAGGCAGGATGGTTAACGAGACACATAGGTAAGAAAATGGACGTTAGAAGTGGAAGGAGAGACTAACGTGTCCTGCCTTCATAAATTTGACGGACTAAATGGATAATTTATTTTTTTAGGGAATAAAAGTGGATTCTCTAAATTTTTCAGGGACCAATTTGGATATTTATTCTAAATTTTTATTAAAAAACTAAACGTGATGCTATGTCTTATCAAGTGGGAAGGAGTTTTTCAAAAAAAAAAAAAAAAGTGGGAAGGAGTTTAGTTTAAGAGGGCTTCAATTCGATTCTTATAAACGTAGAAATGACCGATGTCTTGGTTAATAAATTCAATAAAGATAAGTTTTCATTGGAAAATAAGTGATAACACTTTTTAGGTGGTGTTTGGTATCCGAAATGTTTTATTTTCAGGCAAACTATATTCCTGGGAATAGATTTCTCGGGATCTTTCTTTCTCACCTTCATACTTGGGAATATAGTTTTCCCAAGTTTCTAACCATCATTCATTAATTTTATTCCCGTGAATCTTTTATGCCTGGGAATAACTTTTAAAACTTGTGGGAAACATTTATTCTCATGCCAACATTCCTAGGAATATTTTTATAAAACTTATATCAAACACTAGCTTAAGAATTTGAATGCATAACTTTCAATGAATTTTTTTATTCCTTAACCAGTACCGTTAGCATTCTCCATGGAGAAAATTGGTGTAAGGACTTGAATCTTTAGGTTCAACTCGGATTAGTCTAAATTCAATATGATTTTTGAATATTGAGAATCTAAAAAAAAAAAAGGGAAGAAAAACATTGAATATATCACTTTCCCATAACAATTTTCTTTTCTTTTTATTCATTAACCAATGTATTTAGAATATTAATTAGCATTCTTCTTTTCTACAAATGATTTAATTGTTAATTGTTTCTCAAGGAAAAGACCTTTTAAATTGTTAACCAATTATAACCGATAATCTTATTAAAGTTGTTTGGCTCTTATAATAATTATCTTAAACATAATATATGAGATAATTTGTAATTGATTGATGATATAAAAAGTTTTATATAAACTATTAAAATAAGAACTAAAATAGTATGTATTATTTGTATAAAAAAATTTACACTTATAATCTTATTAAAGTTGTTTGATTGAATCATATTATAAAAATAGTCTTTACAGTTTACACAGCAGACTCTTCAATCATCCATCTCTAATTTTCCATTCAAAACACCATTTTTTTTGACACATTTAAAACTCCATGTTTAGAAGTATGCTTTAACATTATAAAAATGCTGGTCAGATATTTCACTAGAATTTTTCTGTCCATAAATATATTTGTTGATGGTTGAATGAGTAAATGGTATTTATCATTTTATTCCATTCAACAACCATCATTGTAGCTCAACAGAATTCTTGTTTTTATTCTTTGTTGTGTAGCATTACTCAATATTGATCTATTTAAATAGGATTTTGTTTTGATGTTATGGAAAAGGAATGTACAAATGTGCGATTTCTAGGAAGTCCATTCCTATTCATGTTGTCATTTTTTTATTTTTATAAATAATTACAACACAAATAATTATAAAAGTATCATATTGTTTTCATTCAGTTTCCTATTTTCAAAAACTTGTATAAGAAACACTGAAAACAACTTTTTGTTTGTTTTTACTGTTTCCTATATAAATCTTTGGAAACAAGAAACAAAATGAATACAATGTGATAATTTTATAATTATTTATGTTGTAATTATTTTTAAAATTAGGAAATGAAACAGGAAACTAGAAACAAACCAAACAGACCCTTATTTTCCCGTTTTCTCTATAAAATTGATGCTAAAGAAAGGATAAGTTCAATGCTTATGCATCTTTCTTTTCTTTCTACTTCAAAATGCATACCAAAGGAAGGCTTAATTATAGGCTGATAGGGAAAGGAGCTTATCTTAGAAGCTCAGGGCATTGAAAGAATTAACCAAGCAGGTTAACATTTAAACAGTTTGACTAATAAGCCAAGACGAATGTTGACAAATTAACAGTATAGTTTTAATATGATAAAATAATGAAATGAAGATAGTGACTTCACATGCCACCTCCGACGAGGAAAACTTAAGGTAGCGTTTGGTATAAGTTTTAGAAAAATATTTCCTAGAATGTTGGCATGGGAATGAAGTTTTCTCATGTTTGTTACAAGTTTTAAAAATTTATTCTCAGGCATAAAAGATTCTCGGGAATAAAATTAGTGAATTAGTTATAAACTTGATAAAACTCTATTCCCATGTGTGAAGGTGAGAAAACTTTATTCCCAGGAATCACATTCCCTGGAATATAATTTGCCTGAGAATAAAACATTCCAGATACCAAACACTACCTAAGTTTATTTGGTTGGACAAGGTGGGCTAGTGGACAACTTCCCTCTCTAAAGAGAAATACTTCCGTGACACAAATTCTTACACCTTACAGCGTATAGTACCGCACTGTACGGCACTGTAGCGTTTTTTTTTTTTTTTTTATTTATTAAGTTTTGGTTTTTTTTTTTAAATGTTATTTTTTGATAAATAATTTTTTTGGTTAAGTATGTGTAAATATCTGGTGAATCATGTACAAATATCTGGTGAATTCAGTTCATTATCTGATGAATGGGTTTTTTGAGAAATAAAATTTTTCATTAAGTATGTGCAAATATTCGGTGAATCATGTACAAATATCTGGTGAATTCAGTTCATTATCTGGTGAATGGGTTTTTTTGAGAAATAAAATTTTTGGTTAAACATGTGCAAATATCTGGTGAATCATGTACAAATATCTGGTGAATTCAATTCATTATCTGGTGAATGGGTTTTTTTGAGTATATGCAAATATCTAGTGAATCAGGTACAAATATCTGGTGAATTTACTTCATTATTTGGTTAATAGGTTTTTTTATAAAAAAACTAAAATTTAAAAAAAAAAGAAAAAGAAAAAAATAACTGCTACAGTGCCGCACAGTGCCTCACAGTGCGGTACTATACGGTGTAATCCGTATGGTGTAGGAATTTTGTGTCACCCTATCATAACTCCTCTTTAAATTGTCATATTCTCCCGCAGTCCTAACCATTTTGTGGGATTTTTCTTCAATTTCGCCCCTTACCCTCTCTTTTTCTTGAAAGTCATATTTGGAGTATTTAAATTGAATAAACAGCACCAATCATATCATTAGTTGTATCAGATAATGATAGTTAATTATTATCTATTAATTAATAATATAAATGATTTAATACACCTAACTTAAGTATGCTAACTTTATATAAGTATTTCTCCTCTCTTTTTTTCTAATTCAAATTTCGGTTCAACAAACATTAAAGTTCATTGGTCACGGGAGGCGCTAATATGCTTAATTAATTAATTAACTGAAAACCTAAGAGTTCATTTCATTTTCAAAGCTAGTATCTAATCACTATTATTGATTCCTCTTATGGACAAGATCTCCCATGTTGGATCCATCATCTTAACTTGCTTGCAAAGATAAGACCAAAGAAAGATGAGAAAAAAAACTTGAGGAAAAGAAAAAGATTAAACAATTATTAGGTTAACCATAGTGTCTAACTTTCGTTTGCAGCAATATAATAGATTAATAGTTGTCTATTTGGATACCTAATTAATGTATGACATGTAATTTGTTGAGCTCTACGTCACCTTGCAGGTAAAACTTCTCTCTTGTATATTTGCGCAACGGAAACCACATAAAAAACATTTTTAGTGTGCCTCATTGGCATAATGTACAAATTTTTCCTCGTATGAGAAAACAAAGTGCTTTGGCATCGCCATCTCTTATCCAACGGCCAAGATTGATGGTCAGACAAGTAACCAGCTGGTCAGACGAAATGATGTGTCCAGCTGGCTTGCCACGTTGCTTGACAGCTGTACTCCACGTTAGGGACCAACCTGCACCTAATTTCAAGGACGAAATTGACACTACGTCACTGGGACCAAATTGCAATCTTCCTCTTCATCTTCCTCCTTTTCCTCCTCTCTCTCGCGTGAAACCCAGTTGAGTGAATCTAGTGATCATCAATGTCCAAGGAACAACATTTTTCTCACGCATTTTATCAAACACCATGTATGCAAATCCCACACGACCACTACTTTTCGCAAACATATCAATCATTGCACAACCAACACAAACATCAGAATCAAAATACCCCACTTTTAAAACAAAACCAAATATTGCAAGCCAATAGAAAAACAATATCGCGAATTAGAACGCGGGACTTGATGCAGGCTTGGAGGAGGAGGGATGAGTTGATGAGTTTGTGACTGTGGTGGTGGAGGTGGGATGCGAGGTCGAGGTTGGAGATGGTATTGTGGAGTTGTGGGATGGAGAGAGTTGAGGTATGTGGGAGTGGGTGTTTTTTGGATGAGGATGGTTCTGAATTTCGATTGGTTGGTGCCTTGAGGAGAGGAGGGTGAGGAGTAGAGAGAGGAGGAAGAGGAGGAGGTTCTGTAGAGGTGGGGAGGAGGAGGAAGATGAAGAAGAAGATTGCAATTTGGTCCCTATAACGTAGTGTCAATTTCGTCCCTGAAATTAGGTGCAGGTTGGTCCCTAATGTAGAGTACAGCTGTCAAGCAACATGGCAAGCCAACTGGGCACTTAACGTGCCACATCAGCACCGTTAACGGCATCAGTCAACTGGGGTTAACGGAGGGACTAACTTGATTAACGTTTTACAGTTTCAGGGATCTTTTTGGAATTTCGTTAATTTCAGGGACCAAATTGATACGCCCTTACAGTTTCAGGGACTAAATTGGCTATTTACTCAAATGATAAGGTGTTATTTTTTAATTCATTTTTTCTTAGCATGGGATGAATGAAGAGCCAAGTTGAATCCATGACAAATCGGTGGCATGTGATAAAAGCCGTAGAAACCGTATTATAATGTTAAAAATTTCACTGTTTCTGACCTTTAACTGCAAGGATTGAATGTTCACGCTTTGAAATTGATAAATTAATATCAACTTCATTTTTGTAAGAAAATCTTGCTTTTGCTCTCCACTTTATTTTGGCGAAATAGGCAGAAAAAGTGGTGGCTTTAGTCCCTGAAAACAAAGGAAGACATTTATGACGTGGCAAAGGTCTATTGGATTATGAAATGGTCTTGGCATCCATTCATTGGTTCCGGAAAAGAGGCCAAATTTGTTTGTTTTTATTTGTTTGTTTTTATTCCTGGTAATGATTAAAAGGGAATGCACACAATGGCAGCCAAGATTGAGAGGAAAAAAAGGGATGCATGTGTGTTTGTTTTCATCGCACTTTCTATCACCTGGGCCCCCATATGGTTTTTATTAAAAAGGGTCAGCTTCGGACTCACCTTTCCTACCGTGTGGCCAGGTTTCATCCACATTGCCCAAATCGCTCTCTGGAGACCGGAGACTATTGTTCTTCTGCACATGTTCCTGCATTATTAGTTCACACTTTCATTTTGGCCACCACGACGTGGTTCAACTGCTCCTTTAGCTTTGATGAGATTTTTTTTTGTTGTCTCTAACCGAATATTTCCATAAACAGAACTGAAAGACTAATTCTTGGGATGGAAATGATGATTAAATAAATAATAGCTTCTCAAAGTGATACTTTAGGATTCAAATCCCTAAGGTAACAAATAAAGTTCATCTAAGGACAGTTCACTTTCACTATGACCAACAACTTTGGGACAGCTTTTATTGGATTATACTATATTATAAGAAACAAAAATCATAATAATAATTAAAAAGAACTGAGGTGTTAATTGAAAATAGGAAACGATCTGTGAAAATCAGATCAGCCTCATCCAAATGACATGCCAGAGAACTTTGCCTCCTTCAAAGAGACATGCTTTACTGTCTAAGCTCTTCAAGAACCAATTGAATTAATATCAAACAAGTGAAACAACAATGATTTTTGCCTTCAGCCAAGACATAATCAACTGAGTATGCCTTCATCATAATAATAAAACTATGTGAGAGTGCGACAAATCCTTCCCCCTTTTTCTCGGAAATTTCCCTGGTTGACAGAAGACAAGTGTCCTAATACGGAGCACATGGTCAAAAAGTGAAACTCCATTGCTTATTATAATCTCTTTACTGTTTGCTTTCTGTCCCTGTGCACCTTTTGCTTGAGTTTTTTTAATTTATCTTGGTCGGAATTTGATTTTTACTCTGTGAAGATGATCTTTACTTTCTCATAGATTTGCTCTTTTAGATTGTCCTGTCGTTGGGTTGCCTAGAGTTAAAACTTGCAAATCTTTAAGCAAATCCCAATGGCAAGATGTGACTCGTCATACTTATTACTTAATGATATTTTGACGCAAGTATTCTTCCTAGTTAATAACAAATTTGACTCGAATAAGACAAATATTTCACACATCCTTCCTGCTAACCACCTTCTATGAAGAAGCCAATTCGTGTTCCTCTTCCTTTTTTCTAGAACATTATGATATTGATTGCAAAATTAAATCAAACACAAATACTAGTATAATACAATAGATTAATTAAACCAGGTGACCACTAAGACAAGCAACATCCATCAGTTGTGCCCCTATGCTACCCAACATGGCATGCTTATCAATTTCTTAGTTTTATATTCACACGTCCTTTCATCAATTACAGAATAAAAAACTAAAATTGGACATATTAGTGACATTGATTTTTGAACTTATGACCTAATGCATTGTATCAAAATTTCTCACCAGTACTCTCAATCTGTAATCATAGTGACTGAAAATATTACAATATAATATCCCTCACTAATGTGTTCGTTTTTAATTAAATTCTTCATGCTTCGCCAATCAACATATACATCAAGTTAATCCTTTCATGATTAAAAATTACCTCAAATTAACCTCATAACTCATAAGGGACTAAATTAGTACTAATTTTAATCAACAAAGACAATTGCAAAAATTAATCTACGAAGCAACAAATTGAAAATGAACACATAATTGATGTGCTAAAATAAGTTTTTTGGCACATGATTATGAATGTGTGACAATAATAATGATGCCAAAATTAATTTACCGCGATTCTTCTCAAAATACCTAAAGAAGAGGAAGCATAATTTTTCCTCCCCTTCAGAAGGAAGTCTTGACACAGAGAAAGTATAATTGGATAAAAAACAAAGGTTATTCTGAATCTTAACCTTGATTAGAAAACCAAAAGAATTCCCACCACCTTTTTGGCCGGCACAAGGTTTCCCACCTGAATGCAATGAATTACATAATATATGGATAACAATGGATTGGCTCCAAAACCAAATGATAAGTACCTTAATTTTAAATTGATGAGATTTTATAAGAATTATACGTGTAATACAACCTTCCAATTCAACAATATATTTTGAAGAATATCCATGCTAAACAAAATTATTAATTAACAAATTTTGCTTATGCTAAATATTTATCTGATGTTTGTTAAAAAAAAATAAAAATTATCTGATGTTTGTGATAGGTTATAAAATGTAATGGAGGTGTCAAAAGAAGAGGGTTGTGAACGGGTTTATTCTACACATGTAATTATTATTATTAAGATAAATGTTCTCTAATAATAATAATCTGAAAACGCAGACCATTACTATCTTTTCCATCAATATAGAATAGATGATGATCAAGCCTAAGAATAAACCCACTATCGCGCTTTGCACCAAAGTGCTACACATTTATTAGCCAGAGGTTTAATTTGGGATTTGGTGGAACTAACGCGTTTGAATGTCATATCTTTAAATATTATAACCCGTGTTCTCCCAAAAAAGGCTGTTTCTACACCATTAAATTGCTTCGCTAGCTGCGTAGTGGGGGCTGATCTGCTTTGTGCATCACCTAGAATGATGTTGAAACAATATGTATGTCCAATTATTGACCACCCTACAATCATGATATTAATAAAACGCAACTGCGCACGAGTGCTGCCTTGGTAGCTAATCCATTCCTTGCTTATCCACAAAACAATCATTATAATAAATTAATAATGATTATATACAATATGGTAATAGAAATAAAATATTCAACTTGATTGCACAATGAAGATGCCATCTTAATAGCAGCAAGAAGGCCAGACAGAAACCATGTTTTTTTTTTTTTTTGTTAATTTTGACAGCTTATATCAGAAAAAAGATGATGACCCTCAAGCATTTGGATATTATATAGTGCAAAGTATAAATGAGCAAGAGACAGAAAGGGTGCTAAAAAACCTGGTTTAATGTCTCACGGGGCAACTGGCTACAGTAAGCTGCTGGTTGAAGTTTTGGGCTTCACAAAATGTGCAAGAGTGACGTCTGCTTTGGTAGATTTAGGAGCTCCCTCTTGGAAAGGGACCTCAAACAGCAATGATTGGTACAAACAAACCTCATCTTCCTTGCAATAGTAAATCTGCAAAGAGTGAACATGTATATTTTATTCATTGATGCTCGTTGGGTTTGTACACCACAACCAGCGGCTATATGAGGTGGATTTATAATCAAAGCAATAGAATACACAAACAGGCTAACAAAAACCAAAGTGAACTCGACCGCTAGAGAATTAAGCCCCCCAACATTAGAATCAGAACTGCTAAAGCTTATATTGATAATTCCGATATTAATTAACATTTTCTTGCTCGTTTTGTCACTTGAAGCCATTAAATTAGAATATCAAAGATTTGATACTTGAGAGACAGTTTGAAGCCAACTACTTTATTTCAGAAACCAAGTCCTGGATTCTATAATGAGGTATACCTTGCAATTAATTCTTCCCGTTGAAGCCGAGTTAGAGGATCTCTTAAAGTGAAGGGTCGCAGATCCTTCTAGACTAAGGAATCCATCCAGTGGATCAATATTCACAGCATCTTCAGGTTCAACGTCAACACTAAATCTACTGCGTGCTTCCTGGAAAGGAATTTTTGGTAGTATTCAAAGAAATATATAATCTTGTCTGTATGCAAAGAATTGAATTAGTTTGAAAGAGAGGAGGATGGAAGGACCTTCGAGAAATGATACTCATTTGGTAATGATATTTCAATAGACAAGTTTCCCTCAGATGATGAAATGGCATCAATGCTAATGGTTGCCGTGTCAGCTGATGTTCGTCTCCTGAGACGTTTAAAGGATCTCAGTTTTGGTTTAGGAGGCTGAAATCCCTTAAGCTCTAAGGTACAGAGTTCAAATTCATCATTGTTCAAATCTAGATATCGGATTAAGCTGTTATTTGTATCTGCTATAAATAGTCTCCCTGAAAATAAAACAAAAAGTATTTCCAAGCTTTAGCTCATATTACACAAAAGAATTGGATCAACATCCCCAAATTCAATGAACAAGATATCTAATTGTACAACAAAAAGTCGGTTTATGCATGTCATAGTTATGCATAATGAGATTACAATTATGTCAATTATAGTTTATGTATTTTAAGAAGGCAAAAGGAACAAATCTTCATCATGCAACCATACATGAATGATCAAAACTAAAAGATTTAATGATCACATGACCACTTAAAAAAGTCATTTCTATTTATCTTTTAATTTTAACAATTCAAATAAGATCAGATCCAATAGTCAAGATTCACTCCTCTCACTTCTCAAATTAACAAAATGTTCTCACCTGATTCGGTCCTCTTTTGGATTTGTTAAGACTAATGTATTAAATTAATAGCAGAAAGTAGAGCAGTACCATTGTTCCCTTCAACAATTCCTGATGGTTCAGAAAGCTGCAAGAACATTGATAAATATGTTAACATATATATGTGGCTATTAGGTAAGCAAGACTTCATTTGTTTTACTTGGTTCTGCCGAAACTTGTTCGAGCGGGCATTTAAATTGAGAACATTGTTTAATCTTCAAATGTAGCTATGAGAAGGTTGAGTCTAAGAAAGCAGAAGCATCCAAATATGTGGGTGCTTTCTATCAAATAATGGGCGTACAATCAAGAAATAAGACTCAGTCAGTTTTACAGTCTTAACTAGCAAAGCTTTCACCATTTCCCCCCCTTTCTGGAAAAAAGACAGAAAATAAGATATCCTACAAGAAAACAACAGAAAAAGCAAGTAAATCATATCAACAGAATAAATCCCTCGATATCTGCTGCATATTTGAAAATAGCATAACAGTCATTAAATAGCATCAATATGTTTGTGGTGATTCTCTTCACATCCCTATGGTCATGAAACAACTTGCAGAATAATAAGAATAACATGAGTGCATCAGATATTCCAAACCCTAGGAGAATTTATTGCTGTTTTTCACAAATTTGTCACTTATAGTGATAGATCAGCCAATGCCATGTCATCACCAAAATTATTTCATATTCTCTTTGAAATAATTGTTATTTCCACAAATGAGACACAAGCACCGATGCAAAAGAGAAAAGGAAAAAGAACCAAAGGCATAATGTCTTGAATAGATGATTTAACCATTAAAAAGAGGATGTAAACTGAAATTTGTATGTTTACAACTTGGAGATGATTTTGGTAGATAAGGGCACCTAACGTTTAACCAACCTGAGCTGTCACAGCTGTTCCATCCCTGAAACCAGCTTTTCCTGTCCCTGCAATGGTGCTAACTCTTTTACTAGTTGGATCCAACTTCTTGATCTGAAATATTGAAATATAACGGGAAAAAATGGAAATTCAGTCCCTGAGGGTATTGGAGCTAAAGCCTGGCCAGCCAATTAATAAACCTGTGTCTTTTCAATTGAGTTGTATCATGTATGCTTCCAAACCTCCAAAAGAGAAGTTTCATGAAAAAAATCAAAATTTTTACAAGAATTTTCAGAATTAAATCAAGAATAGGTCCTAACCAGCCATACAGGAAAAATAATTGGTTACCTTAGCAAGATTTTACATAAAAAGGTTACTGTAGGTATATCATATTTAGAGAAGTTTAAACCGGCAAATGCACATGAAATATTGATTCCTAATAGCAACTTGCAGGTTGGCCAGTCAATCCTTGCATTACTAGAACAATACATTAAGAACGAGGAGACAATTGTTGGAAACTTCAGCAAAGACTAGAAAATTGGAAAATGCATGTAAGACAAAAGGAACATGTAAAGTATGCTAACAAAAAAAAAATCCCCTTCTTAAGTGTTATAGGTTAAAATATACAATATAAAAATTTCGATTGGTGTTCTCTCTAAGATATACTACATGCACAAGCCATAACAATTTCAAAAGTAACTTGGCCTGAATTATCTACCTTGTGATTGTAGCTATCTGTGATATAAATTTCACCATCCTTTGCGCACACAACCCCCAGTGGATGTTGGAAAAGTACTTCAGAGGCTATTCCATCTTGGTCACCAAACTGCCAAGGTTTGAGAGCATAAAGGTAGGTTGCCAGGAGAAAGGAATTCTAAAGAGAGATTATAAATATATGACTCAATTATTAAACCTTTGTATAGCCCTGTGTATGAAGATGCAAGAACATTTTGTATCATTAAACACCTAAGCTCATCTACAGCAATGTTTTTTTTTCCTTATAAAGAAATTTAATTATAGAAGAAAAACTACAGAGGCCAAATGAAGCAGGAAATCTATATATTGGCTTCTGAAGTTGTACTTAAACTACCTTAAACAAATTGTCAGAGAATATTGGGTCACCACCAGCTAGCAACCGAGATCCTCCCGTTTTCAAATCAACAACTCGAATTGAACTACTCTCACTATCAGCGATGTAGATCTCCATAAGATCTTATCATGCAAATTCATTGAAACATTTATTATTACAAATGGCAGTTGATGTAAATCGAACTTTGAGAGAATTGTCATCTGGACATGTTACCTCGAGACAATGAAAGACCAGAAGGCTGTGCAAATGATGTGCTTGTAGAACTATTTCAGTTAAATAAATAAATATTAATCAGAAGATTTTAGAGTTTCTAGCAGAAAAATAACCAAACAGAACAGATAGGATAAACTGGACTTCATAATTTTAAACCATGGTCCAACCAAGCAAAAACACAACTGTCTAAGAAGAACAAACAATAAAGTCGTCATTGAGAGTGATGAGTTTTTTATCTAATTTTTCATTTAAAGATCATCCCTGAATTTTTCACCAGTTTCATATCCCCTTAAATTGGTCCAATTGAGAGTGAAAAATTCAAGGATGTTTTTCATACAAATTTTCATATAAAAGCTTACCTCCAATGTTTTCAACTCAATTTTTAATGAGACACCAAATTGACCCTTCAGATTTGAATTCAAATTGAGGGGAAAATTCAAATAGGTCCCCATAATTTTTGGGAACTCTAATGGAGAATCTGTGTACAAGGGACTCAATTAATTTTTTTATAAGTTTAGGGACCCAATTACAGACTTCTAAGGTTCTTTCCCCAAAAAATTCAAGGACTATCAGCGTAATTAAACATAATATTTAAGATTGGTTTAAGCCATTTCTTAGAATGATAGTTACAGCTCCCAGGTCCCAACTTACTGAAAGTGCTTCAAGGAAAGAAGTACATCAGCATCCCCATCAGAATAGACAACAGACAAATAGAATCTAAGCAAATAAATTATGACATTATAGTATACACAATCTCTCACTTGATTCATTTCAAACACCTTATATAAAAATGATATTAAAGATCAAGAAGTATAATAATCACAGTGAAATTTTTTGAATCATTATTGATAGCAAAGAGAAAATATGAGAATAGAAGCATTAGAGAAGCAATCGAAGACAATACAAGATAAGATTGGATGCAGAAAGATCAATTTTGAATACTATGATATCAAATCATATTAGTAAGATATGCAACATATTCCGAGCATCATGGTACTCAGGTTTCTATAATAGAGTCCACAGAAGAACAACTGAATTGTAAATAAAGTTTGACATCACGTGGGGGTATCTTCGTTTGATGAATACCTTGTTCCATTTAAGTTTCTTTCATAACCATCACCACTAAATGCTCTCGTAATTCCATCCAATATATTGTGCTCCCAAATCTGATGTTGGCCAGCCATGGCAATATATATTTTTTCTTCGATTGGATGAAAGCAGACATCCCAAGGGGAATTGAGAAGCTGAGAAAAGGAGGGAAACTGATGAGTATAACTTTGTGATCCCTTAAGGAACCTAACAGAATTGGAAGATATAACAAAAAGATGATAACTAAAAACTTAAAAAGACATTAAGGAATCTAATTTTATTGTCGATTCTTGGCTATTTGTCATTGCAAATGCCCCTCATCTTCAAAATTTACTAATCAATTTTATTACCTGTGTGTCTCCTTTTCCTCCTCCAATGTAATCAGATCCCTTGGTCCCATTTCCAGCAATAGTGCGCACTTTCTCATCAACAAAATCAATTTCCCTTTAAAACAGAACTAAATGTGTTAGGCCCAACAGTAAGAAACTGTTTCGTTGGATATATTGTATGGCAAGTTATTATTGTAGGTTAAATTAATAAATTGATCCATTGATCATGGGTAGAAAAGTTTGCACTCACATTTAATATCAGTACCTGTTAGTGTATGTGAGTAAGCTAGCCTATAGTGAGTTAGTTGTGTAATAGTTAGGCTGTTATAACTGCTGATGAGTCAGCAACAGATTCTGTTATGAATCGTTCCCTATAAATACATTTGTATCATACACACTAGTCAATCAATGAAATCAGAATTACATTTCTCTTCTATGCCTTTCTCTCCTATTCTCAGTTTATAACATGGTATCTAGAGCTTAAGTTCTAGGCCATGGCTTCCGCTTCTGATCACGATCCTCCTCCTCCAATTTTTCTTCGATCGTTACAGTAAAGCTCACCGATAGCAACTTCCTTCACTGGAAGCAAGTAGTTGAAGCTGTGATTCGCGCAAATCGGCTCGAAAAGTATGTTGCATGTCCAAGAATTCCACCGCACTACCTATCTGATGATGATCGCATCGCAGATCGCACGAATCCGGAGTATCTTGCGTGGGAGGCGCAAGATCAGCACCCTTTCATCTGGTTACTGAACTCTTTGTCCGATTCGATTCATGCCAAAGTCATCGGTTGTGTGCACGCGTGGGAGCTTTGGGATGAGCTCCATAATCATTTCAATGCGTTCACGAAGGCAAGAAGTGCTCAATTGAGGTCAAAATTGAGGCACATCACAAAAGCAGATCGTAAGATCAACGAATACTTGCTTCGCATCAAGGCTCTGGTTGATGTGCTTGCCTCAATTGGAAATCCAATTAAGCTTCAAGAACATGTGGATGCGATCTTGGAAGGTTTACCAGAAGAATATCACATTCTATTCCCTACAATAGAAAGCCGAATTGATCCTCACTCAGTGGCTGAAATCGAGGCTCTTCTTCTTTCACATGAATAGCGTTTGGAAAGGCTCAAAGCCAAGACCGCTGTTGATGCGTTCTCTGTGAACTTAGCACACACCTCCAATCCTCCACCTTCTAATCAGGTTCAGTCCTCAAATCCTCCACCTCCTTCTTCAAATTCATTTCCACATAATAATGAGTATCAGCCAAATAATTCTTCCTATTCTGGAAATGGATATCGAGGTGGCCGTGGTGGTCGCTATGGTGGCCGTGGACGACGAAGAGGTGGCAGATACAACCGTGGAGGTGTGGAGTGTCAACATCGCAACAACCATGATCAGGTCTATACTGCTCCACCAAATCAGTATCCTACTCAGCCTTCTCCCAATCAGTATCATCAACCTCGGTTTCAATCGAGGCACTATTCACTAAGCCAGCCTCAGAATCACACTCAGCCTCCTCAATTTTCAACTCACTATGCTTCTATGGCCTATACTTCTGTCCAGCAAGCTCCTAACTCGACTAATCCATCATCTTTGCCTCTGCCTTGGCAGCTTCCAAATACCACCCCTCAGGCTGCCTATCCTCATGTTTCTCAGTCTAATGGTCCCATGGCCATGGTTGCAGCTGGTTCTGGTCCAATGGTTATGGCAGCATCAGGCTCTGGATCAGATGCAGGAATGTGGTATGCTGACAGTGGTGCCACTCACCATGTCACTTCAGACTTGGCCAATTTACAACAGCAGACACCTAACTGTGGCTTAGATCAGGTGTACATGGGTAATGGTTCTAGCCTCCCCATTATCTCAACAGGTTCTGCATGTGTTTTATCTCCTCATAATTCTAGTGTTACTCTTCTTAGTGATATCCTTTTTGTTCCTAAAATCACTAGAAATCTCCTGAGTGTAAGCAAATTCTCTCAGGATAATCATGTTACATTTGAATTTCATTCTCATGTATGCTATGTAATTTCCCAGGTCAATAAGCAGATTCCCCTAACTGGTCAAGTCACTCCTCAGGGTCTCTCTGTTTCCTCAACTCATTGTGGCAAGGAAGTCTACTCAAGTCTCTCCTACTTGCCTTAGTGTCACTAGTTATTCTACTTTCAATAATGATGTAAATAACATTCCTGGTTGTATTTCCAGTTGTAATTCAGCTATTCCTAGTTGTAATGCTATTAATAGCACTCCTAGTTCTTTCTATACTTGACACCGTAGACTTGGCCATGCCAATGATGTAGCCATTAAACACATTCTTCAAGAATGTAATGTTCCCTTGTTAATAAAAAGTTTACAGATCAATGTATTGCTTGTTGTTTTGGCAAATCTCATAGATTACCATCTAGTGATTCCACTACTACTTACAGTAAACCCTTTGAATTAGTTTTCTTAGATTTGTGGGGCCCAGCCCCTATGCAATCAGCATCAGGACATTCCTATTATTTCTCCATTGTTGATGCCCACACTCGATTTTCTTGGATATTTCTCTTAAAACAAATATCAGAAACTTTAACTATCTTCAAAAATTTCTTGAATTAGTTAAAGTCCAATTTCAAACTATGATCAAGTCTGTGTGAATTTCGCCCATTCACCAAGTTTCTAGCTGATTTGGGGATTGTCCATAGAGTAATCTATCCCCACACTCACCATCAAAATGGGGGTGTTGAGAGGAAACACAGACATATTGTAGAAACTGGCTTAGCCCTTCTTGCTCAAGCCTCCTTACCTATGAGATTTTGGGATCATGCATTCACTACTGCTGTCTATCTCATTAACAGAATACCAACTCCTAAGCTCTCACAAAAATCACCCTTTACTGTCCTGTACAACAAAAACACAGATTACTCATTTCTAAAGGTCTTGTGCTTGTTACCCTTATCTAAGGCCTTATAAGTTATAACAAAAACAAACTCCAATAAGGTCCTGTGAGTGCACATTCCTAGGGTATTCTACTTCACAGAAAGGCTATAAATACCTCTCCAATGATGGCAGGCTTTACATCTCCAAAGATGTACAATTTAACGAATCCAAGTTCCCATTTGCAATCAAGGACAGCACTGTCCCTCCTATCTCAGTTTCTCAATCTGTCAGTCCACCATCTATCCCTCTCACTGTTCTACCATTTAATCCTTCTCCTTCAAGTCCTGCACCTGAGTCTATTCCTCCACCCTCTCTACACTTGTTCCCTTCATCTCCTAGTCCTCAAGCCCCTCTCAACTCTCCTAATGTTAGTACTCATTCCAGCACTCATTCCTCCTCTTTACCCTCCCTACATTCAGGTTTAACACCTCAGTATCCAGCATCTCCAGTCTCTCCTTCAAGTTCTCTCAATTCAACTTCTGCCTCTTCTCAGGGTCCTTCTCCTATGCAGCCACCCTGCAATCAGCACCCTATGATCACTAGGTCAAAGTCTAGAGTCTCCCAAGTCTTAGTTGCACATGCAGAACCACACTCTCCTAAAGAGGCACTAAATCAACCCCATTGGAAAGAGGCTATGCAGGCTGAGTTTGCTTTGGTTAGAAATAACACATGGACTTTAGTTGATTTGCCTCCCCATAGGCAAGCCATTGGGTGCAAGTGGGTGTTCCGTGTAAAAGAGAACCCAGATTGCTCAATTAACAAGTATAAGGCCCGTTTAGTGGCAAAGGGCTTTCACCAAAAGCAGGGGTTTGATTATACCGAGACATTCTCTCCTGTTGTTAAGCCAGTAACTGTTAGAGTGGTGCTCACTCTTGCTATCACTAATCAGTGAGCAATCAAGCAGTTGGATGTCAACAATGCTTTCCTTAATGGATTGCTAGCTGAGGAAGTCTACATGGAGCAGCCTATTGGGTTCAAAAGTTCAAATCAATTCCAGGTCTTCAAACTGAACAAGGCTATTTATGGCCTGAAGCAAGCCCCTCGGGCTTGGTTTGAGAGGCTCACACAAGCGTTAGTCCACTTTGGCTTTAAGTCCAGCAGGTGAGATCCATCCTTGTTTGTTCATACCTCGGGTGGCCACAGCACGTACATCCTCATCTATGTGGATAGCATAATTGTCACAGGATCCTCCTCATCTCGGATTGCTCAGATTATCAGTAAGCTAAAGTCAGAGTTTGCACTCAAAGAACTTGGTGACTTAGATTACTTTCTAGGTGTGGAAGTTAAAAGGCTATCAAATGGAGCACTATTATTGTCTCAATCAAAATACATTAGAGACTTACTGGCTAAGGCAAATATGACAGATGCAAAGGCACTCCCCACTCCTATGATCGGCAATTGCAAACTCACAAAGTATGGTGGCAATTATCTACCCAATCCCTCTCACTACAGGTCAATAGTTGGGGCATTGCAATATGCCACCATCACTCGGCCAGAGCTATGCTACAGTGTTGGCAAAGTTTGCCAATTCCTCTCTCAACCTTTGGAGGAACATTGGAAGGCAGTAAAACGTATCCTTAGATATCTCAGAGGTACTCTCTCTCATGATCTGCTACTAAAACCAGCCACTAAAGGAAGACCACTTAGCTTTCAGGCCTTCAGTGATGCAGACACTGATGACAGGTCAGTTTCGGGCTCGTGTCTTCCTTGGTCCTAATTTGGTTTCATGGTGGTCTCGCAAACAAACACTAGTGGCTAGGTCCAGCACTGCAGCAGACTATAGGAGTCTGGCTGCCACTACAGCAGAGGTCCCATGGTTGAAATCCTTGCTGCAGGAATTACAGGTTCCTAGCATGGCACCAGTCATTTACTGTGATAACCTGAGCACAGTATCACTCTCCCACAATCCAGTGCTGCACTCAAGGACCAAGTACATGGAGCTGGACCTATTCTTTGTTAGAGAAAGAGTTCTAGATAAATCAATCTCAGTGCAGCACCTACCTGGACAAGACCAAGTGGCTGATCTGCTCACCAAAGCCTTGACACAGACCAGATTTGAAACACTCGGGAGTAACCTTGGCATAGTGGATAGGTTCTTCTATGTAAACCCACCTTACGATTATCTTAGAATTTGGGTTTGGGCCTAACTCAACCCCAAAAGCCGGCTTGTAAGGTGAGGATTGTCCAAGCTGTATAAGCACTACTTTGGCCATATCTCTAGGCGATGTGGGACTAAACACACCCCTCACACTCAGCACAATAAAGGTGCTGGAGGTTGCAATGAAGGCAACCCAAACTTGCCGCAATTAAGGCGGCTAGGGGCGAACCACAATTAAGGTGGCTTTCCAACACCCCCCTCACGCCTAAGCCCAATGGGCTTGGAGCGTGGATGATGCGGGCAACCCAACAACGGATCTAGGATAGTCTCTGATACCATCTTAGAATTTGGGCTTGGGCCTAACTCAACCCCAAAAGCCGGCTTGTAAGGTGAGGATTGCCCAAGCTTTATAAGCACTACTTTGGCCATATCTCTAGGCGATGTGGAACTAAACACACCCCTCACACTCAACACAATGAAGGTGCTGGAGGTTGCAATGAAGGCAACCCAAACTTGCCGCAATTAAGGCGGCTAGGGGCAAACCACAATTAAGGAGGCTTTCCAACAGATTATAAGGGGGTATGTTAGTGCATGTTAGTAAGCTAGCCTATAGTGAGTTAGTTGTGTAGATAGTTAGGCTGTTATAACTGCTGATGAGTCAGCAACAGATTATCGTTCCCTATAAATACATTTGTATCATACACACTAGTCAATCAATGAAATCAGAATTACATTTCTCTTCTATGCTTTTCTCTCCTATTCTCAGTTTATAACAGTACCACACCAAAGTTCTGCTTTTATCAAATCAAAACAAAATTTTTTATAAACTTTTTGAGAATGAAATTATGTGCAGATCAGTAATTTCGATATTTTGAAGCAGACATGTCATGTAGCTCATAAAGCAAGTCTCTTAATTGATTTCTGTGTGTGTCAAAAAAAAAACTGATTTCTATGATTCAATTAACCATTTAAATATCTATTATGATAGCACATACGCCATCACTTAGATAATAAAAATAAAAATCATACTATCAATATTTTGAAGCTATCATGTACCTCAAAGCATGGTTTTCTGTGTCTGCAACATAAAGGATATTTTTCTTTGGATTATAAGCAAGGCCCTAGAGAAACAAGAACCGGAAAAAAATACAAGTATTAATACAAGGAGAAAATTGTAGAATGTACAGTGACTGCAATCTCATATCGAAGAAATGGCACAATTAAACAAAAATTAAATACACTAGAAGCTCAATCATGATGTACTTCTTTTCTTCTTTTTTTTTTTTTTTTTTTGGTCTTTTCATTTCATACCTGAGGACGGTTGAAAGTGGCATCATCAAAGGAACCATCCTGCAAACCTTCCTCCCCACTGCTCCCAATTTGTACAATAAAATTCCCATCAAGGTCAGTAACAACCTGAATACCAAATAAGGCCGGTTGGCTTATTGATAATTTTAAAAAGGGTAAAAAATCAACTTACTTTCATAAGCTAAAGGAAAAGAAGAAATTAAGAGAAACGTGCATTGTCACAATGAAGTATGGCACGGCAGTTTGGGATTTATTTGGGAATTAAGGGTTTAATTATCGGTAATTTGGGAATTCTGGGATTAGTTGTTTAGGTCTTGGGATATCTTATCCGTAGTTAGATTATGTCTATATTTCATATTCTGGATGAGGATTCTTTAAAATTGGATTGTTTATGCAAGTAGATTTGTTTGAGTCGACTATATAAGCCAATATTCTTTATCTTAGGGGCTCCATCTTTTTTGATTGAATTTGGATAAGACTACTTTGTGTTTTGGTTAATGGTTCCTGGGTTCCTGTTAAATTATACATTAGGGGAATGATCTTCTTTCGTAATTCTAAAGCAATTACATGAGGTGCCTTCAAAAGATATTCATGATTGTATAAGAATTCAAAGATAACTTCCCATATAAGATGTTTGTATAATTTCTCAACGGAACTTGGGGAATGACCAGCAGGGAAGTGATACTAGAAATTTGGCAACTACCATCCATAATAAGTGGTGTTAATACATTGTTCCTAAACCTAGTCACTTCATAGCGTAATTACTTCATTCTCATTCCAGGTAAAACCTTTACAGTTCCCCGTGTATGGTCAGGGGAGGGTGTGGGGGACGGGGGGAGGGAGGGAGGGAGGGAGGGAGGGAGAGAGAGCACCCACTATGCGGTTATGATTGCTGTCAGAAATAAAAAGCCTGTTATTGAGGACATCAATAGATAGCTTGCCAGGAAACTTCAATGGAGATGTCAATAGTCGAGGATCGTTATCTTTCTCCAAATTCAATGTAATTGGCGTATTATCCAACATGTTCTGTTTTCCATAAAACAGAAGTGCTGCCTCCACAAAATCATCAAGATCCTTTACAAAACAGGAACAATGCAAGACTTTATTAACCACATTGTAAAATAATTAATTACTTTAACAACAATGGCTACATGCACTCAATTTTTTTTTTAAATCAACAGCTATACCAATACAAAAAAATAAAAATAAAAATATCGTAAACATTTATTATTGTATTTTCATAATACATTCAAAGAAGAATCAATAATGTTATAGTTGGCAAATCAAACATTGTATCACCATAAAGCACAGATCATAGTTTAATCATGGCTAAATTACTCTTTTGGTCCCTCATTTGTTTTAAAATATTCAATTTTGTCCCTCTGTATTAAAAATGTTCAAATTGGTCCCTCAATTGCCAAACGTTAAGCAATTTGGTCCTTTCCGTTAAGTTTGACTCTCGCCGAAAAACACCGCCGGAATCTGGAAAATAGAGGGACCAAATTGAATATTTTAAAACAAATGATGGACCAAATTAAATATTCCAAAACACCACCGGCAAAGTTTTTCCAGATTCCAGCGGTGTTTTCCGGCGAGAATCAAACTTAACGGAAATGACCAAATTGCTTAACGTTTGACAATTGAGGGACCAATTTGAACATTTTTAAAATAGAGGGACCAAAAGAGTAATTTAGCCTTTAATCATTTTATCTGTGTGAATAAGAACGAAAATGAGAAGGAATAAGCAGCAAAAGATAGATGCGCTGCTTCATCATGCTTTATTTAAAACCTAAGGTTACACGCCAATCCATTGATCTATTTGGTAAGGCAGGTATGTTGGAATAGAAACTCCTGGTCCAAAGGCAATCGATAAATTAAATAGGACATGCTTTTTCACACTTTCCAAAGTTTTAAACCAATTACTAACATAGGGAGGCTTCAAACTACTTTCTAAAACAGATCTCTAATGCCATGTAGGAAGCCTTGTCAGCAAATTTCCTGTGTCCACTGTAAATACATATGCAGAATTTTTTGGCTAAAATTTTTGCCATAATGAGTTGCTAATTGTTTTTAAACATATAAAGATCGGCGTAGTCGCTCATAGGGACATATCTATCCGGATAGAGGATAGTCTAGATCGATTTAGCATTAAGACTTCCAACCATTAGCAAGGCAAGTGAACTTGAAGCAAGAATTCTTAGGCAAGAAGGGGAAGGGAGTCAAAGACTGATTGCCCTAAAGGATTTATTGGCCTTAGCATCTTAGCATACGGCATTACCGGTCTTAGGACTTTTTGACAAAAGCGCCAAAGCCTTTCAAGGTAACTAATGCAAAGAAGGAGCTGTTCTCTTTTCACGAATCCAACTGACATAGGGGCAAGATCTTGACTATTTATTTAGGGTCGATTAGCTCTGACACTAGGAATAGTGAGTTTTTAAGACCTATCTATAGGTAGGGCAATTAGACTGAACATGGCATGTCTGACTGATTGACCTCTATAAGCCAAGGAACTTCTTGCATTGCACATAGGGAGGGTGCGGAGCGGTTCTTTATCTTATCATTGCCCTCAGGCTTAGAACTGAACTGCAAGTATATAAGAAAGAAGATTGCTAAGAGTTAGCAGTCGAAGGGAGTTTGAAGAATTACCGGTGCGCACAGAGAAGGAGCTGTGAGGGAAGGGATTGAAGATGGAAGGGGCTGTTGTCGTAATTTAGCGGGAGCTGCTGCTAGTCTTTTCGACATAATAGGAATATTTCGTCTATTAAGGAGGATTCCCCGAATACCTAAAATAGAGATGATCATAGAAAATGTAAAATATTTGATAGGATCCGTTTCGGAAACGTGGAATGGAAGAGAAATTCAAATGTTATATATAGTAAAAAAAAAACTTCTTCATTTTTGTAAAAAGATTTTTTCTCTGACATAGTCGTCCCCCCCGTATTGGAGCTCCTGCCTCACTATATCTAAGCAGTTGAGCTCCAGAGCGTCTCTTTCCCATACTGGAAGCCCATGCAGCTGCTGGTCCAGTCGGCCGCGATGCTGGTCCAAGAAGTCGTCAAAGGCTTCTTGCGGGTTGTAGGGGGCCTGGTCGGCCAAGGCAGGATGTTGAGACAACACGTGGTTAAAAAGACGGAAACACTCATGTTTCAGCTCCCGGATCTGGAGGTCTCTGTTCTCAAAGTCCAGTAATCGGTTATAGTCCCTCTGAGAGGAAGCATGATTCAGCTCTTGTTTTATGTGAGACCAGTACTCACCCTTTGCCTTATCTAGCAGATAGGGACTATTGTCCTGCTCGAGTCGTACAATTCGATTCCGAAGTGACGATTCCAAGCTCGCATTTGGGACCACTGATCCTTGGTGGCCCGCTTCATCGCGTCCTTGATGGGACGGTCCGGCTTCATCGCCCCTTGGGATCGAAGAACGAGCCGACGTGCCCTCCATTTCTGTTTCGGAAAAGGGCTCCATCAAGACCCGCATCCCGAATGAATCCTCCGTACACGAGGTTGAGCGCGATGGGCCGGAACCAGAATTGGAAGGGATTATTTCACCACTAAATTCAGTCCAAATAAGAAAGGGTAGAGCACCGTTTAAAAAAAGATCTACGCAAAAAAGTAAATGGAGGCGGACCAAATAACAAAATAAATATATAACAAAGTAAAAAATTAAATACATTAAAAGTTTAAAGCCGGGCTTTGTCTTTTTACAATATAGACGAAAAAGAAAGATCAAGCCGAAAATAAAGATTGAAAAAAGTACTAGATTGGAAGGGGTGGTCATTATAGCGCTTCCTTCTGATCCTAGAAAACGTCCGAAAAAACCTGCTACGGAACTACCGATAAGGGGCAAAAAGACGATAAGTAGATACATAATTTCGAGTGTGATCAGACAACCAAAAATCAGACAATGACAGAGCGGCCTGTCATAAGTGCCAGACCCTCAACAAAAGAATGGATTAAGGTGATAGAGTGTTATCAGGAGACGCTAGGTTTCGCTTCGGAATTGAAAAAAACTGCTAGTAAAGCGACCAGGGACCCACAGCCCACTTCCCTTCCCCACCCCAGTAGGGGTGGCCTCGTCCTCTTCCTCAGGTAGGAGAGACTACACCTTTCAAAAGGAGAAACTTAGAAAACAAATAGAATCAAAAAGGCCATCATTAATGCGAACAAGGCAATAGCCTCGGTTAGAGCAAAGCCCAGGATTGCATATCCGAATAACTGTTTTGCCAATGATGGATTTCTTGCCACGGAATGAATTAAGGAACTGAATACGTTTCCAATACCTACAGCAGCTCCCGCTGAAGCAATTGTAGCAGCTTCGGCACCAATTGATTTTGCACCTTCTAACATCTCGAATAAAGTCTTGTCACTCACGCTTTTTCATTCACGATTTTATGTTCTCGTCGCTTCTTCCCCTCGTTCCTTTTCTCTTGGACATCTCACTTGAAATGCAATCAATGCATTCATTCTTTTCGATCTTATACTCAGATAGACTGAACACTCACCCAATTTTCATGAATAAAGAAAGGGATAAACAACGACATCTGTGAACTCGGGTAGGCTGAGGGCATACCTCTGCCCTAAGCTAACAGCTTTCTTCTCTTACGAAATTTCGAGTTAAGTTAGAAGAAAGGCATGGGAGAAAGAATTCAAACAAAGCATGATTTTCGATTCGATATCTGACTCGGGGGCGAACACCCCTTTTATGCCCGTCGCCTGTGTTGAACGGGATAGATTACATTACAAATGGAGCCTTTGAGTAGGAACCACGTGTTGACACCCTTGTTGGGGGATGAAGTCTTAGTTAGCGAGATTTGTGCGTTAGGCCCAATTAGACCCAGGGGCAAGCAACGCCTAGCCAATTTCCATAATGTAGAAACAACATTGGCATTGCCCTAGAGACGTTTAGCTCTCAATGCACTAGTGGAACGCCATAAGAAGGGAGAGTTGACTTCCGTAGTTCTACACAGTCTAAGTTGAATCTCCAAGGCGCTATATTGTAATTGCCTCGTGCCTTATGGACACTCAGGGCTACTCAGTTGTTGAGGAAAGGATGACAAGGATTTCTAACTTCAGTGCGCGATCTTACGGTGGAAACTCGAGCACTATAAGATGCTTATATAATTCAGGATTCCCAGATATGTTCCCGGAGGAATTACCGATGCCTCTTGAGTGAGTAGTAGAGTTTGCTATCGTTTTGGTTCCGAGAGCGGGACCCACTTCTAAGACCCCCTATGGAAAGGTATAGCAAGTGCATTGAACGAGTACTAGAGACCGATCATCTGATACTAACTGGGAAATAATCTTGAGCATAAGAATGAATGTTTGGGACCGGTATATGATATGTACCGATGATTGAATGAAGCTACTATTAAGGACATGTAACTGCTATTTAGAATATATGACTTATTCAATCAGTCGTAAGGAGCCCGATATTTCCAGGAGCGACTTCTGTACGGAGTTGATCCTTGCACCGAACTCTAAGCGCTAGTTGAACCTTCTTCGGTCGACCCTCTCTTTCACCTAGTACTTGTACTACAAAAAAAAAAAAGAGACTGCTATTGCAAATGGCATCAGGTCTCTTTTGCTCAGTTCAACCATCGGCTATTACAGGAAAGACTTCTGGTGTGGGAGGAGTGGCTTAGACTGTCTCACCATCGGCAACTGCTGCTGTCTCACTCGAAGTGCAGTCATCACTCTACGCTATTTCCTCTTTTCTTCTTGCTTCGGTTTAGGACATCCTATGATTAGCTCTAGATATGTATATACTATTTGTATCTCCTAGATCGTCCTCTGTCTTTCTTTGTCTATTGGGAATTGACTCATATGGCTTTCTTTTTATGTCTTCCCAGGCTTCCTCAAGGTTAGCGAGGAGAGAACGGTGGATTGTATCTTTCTTCCTACTGTAAGGTTAGAGGAAAAAAGAATGAATTATAACCCATTAGCTTTATCTTCTCTCAGCGAGTCCAATCCTATCAGCCTGTCAACAATCCTTCCTTGTGGGTAGTCTGTTAGCTAGCGGTCTAAGGATTCGCAGCTTTGCATTCGTTGCTATCTTTGCAGTGTATGTGAGGTGTATGCGCTTTCCTTTCTCACGTCTTTTCTTTCTTCTTTATTTAAGTTCCTCCCGTATCGTTTATTGGTAGGGTCAGATCTGACTAACTATCTCCTTAATCATATTCTCCGTGTTTCGGTGAAAGGTCTGTTTCTTCTTTTGTTTAGCTTAAGGTGTCAGCGAGGAACTGTGTATGCGGGCCCATTGCCTAGTGTCTTAGTAAGTGAAAGGGAGTGTATTTAGCTACTATTAGTTAGTCTAGAAGATAGGATTGGATCGGTAACCCCTCAACTCCATTCCTGACTGAATAGTGAATAGCAATTCCTACCGTCAACGGACTGAGCAGCTATAAATCCTATAGTCCCGAGGAAAGAAAACAGGTATAGGGAAAGGCTACTCAGAATAAGAAGTTCGAATCATTGCCAGTCTGTATGTCTTTGAAGTTGAAATAGGGATTTTGAACTGAACTCTCCTACCGGTAAAGAAGAAGGCGGATTCCTATCGTAATTCAATGACTCAAACTATTCCCTCTCTGCAATAGAATATGATTTCTTAATCTTGCCCTAGCTCAAGTGAAGTGACTTCTGCCTCGGGGTGCTGCTGCGAGAATCTCTGCTCAAGCCTATAGCTAACGAGCCTTTATTTGCTGTCTTAAAGGTAGGTCACAGGAGAAGAGAAAGGAACTTCAATAGAGAAGTGAGATAGAGAACTCATCCTTTCACACTAAGGGAAATTCAAAATTCCCTGGCATGGCAGGTTAAACTATAGTATATATCTACCTATGCCTTGTTTTAAGCTTTAACGGAGAAAACTAGCCGCCCTAACGCTCGGCTTACCTTTATTCTTCAACTGATCTTCCATTCCATATTACAAGACTGAGTCCTTTGTGCCTCTATCAAGTAAGCTTAATCTTGATTATTGAAAGAAGAGGATACACTATCCTTGAAAAAGGCCGCACTCGAACCTGACCTTCTTAGGACGGGACGAATGGATTGCAATCTCCCCTTATGCTGGGAAAGATTTATTGAGCTTTCTTGCTATCCCAAGGCGCTGTTCAATTAGAGGAGCAGTCAAGTCATAAGGAACTCGCACTAACAGGGATCCCCGGCCGAAACATATCATATCCATTGTCGGTCAATCCACATGTTAAGGACTCGCTCGGGAAGAGGATCGATCTAATTCAACCAATTCAACTGAAACTGAGTTGGAATGCTTTTTTAGTTAATAGGAGAAGGGAAAGTCAGCAGCTTGGGATGCACAAAGAAGGAGAGGCGCTGAGACATGCTACCAACTTGAGATAGGGTTCCGGGCATAAAATAAGTTCGTAAGGGTGGCTCTTGGTGATGTGGAGTTGGGCGGATAATGCAACAGAACAGAAGGTAGAGCTAGAGCCTTATAGGCTTAGGCTTGCATGGGTCTGTCTTCTTTTTCTTTCTTTTCCTTTTTTTTAGGCGTCCTTCCTAGAAAATAAAAGGGTTAACTACTGTTAAATGTTAAAGTGAAAACTGAAACTAGAGTGGCTTAAAGGTAGCTGCTTAAAGGGGAATCGGCAGTGTTTGTTTTTGATTCATTATTCCTGGAACTAAGACTCCTGAAAGGACTTTTGGGTGATTGGGTGGTCCTAATCATATTGACTTATCAAATAATTACCATTGAATCTTGACAAATTCTGATTGAAATTTCTGAATATGTACTTATGTAGCATTACTCAACTGCAAAAACTGCCTGAGCATGAGATAGTCACATCACAGGCACCTAAACAAGACCCTCTATTTTATAGGCAAGACGAGATAGACGGTTTCATGTGCCCAAAATCATCGGTTCAAAAGAACGGCTTTGCTGGCAAACACAACTTTTTTAGGAGAAAACAAATGTGTGATAAATAGAACTCCCTCTGGTCCTATATATAAGAGGCAAAACCCTAAAATACACATACCACGAAAATGCATTGAAATAAACTATTTGTAATTAATATTCATATAAATTTACAAAATTATCCCTTATATAATTAATGAACAAACCTAATTGTATTGAAAGTTGCACTGTCTCGTAAATATAAACCCTATTATAAATAAGAGTAAAATTGGAAATGAGCATTTAATATTTGTCAAAATGTATACATGTCTCTTATATTTTGGACCAAAAAAAAGTAGTCATTTGCCTCTTATAATAAGGACCGGAGGGAGTAATGTTTTTCATATTGCTATCTAGCATTTCCCTTTCATCTACATTAAATCACTAATACCCACAGTCACAGTGTTGGTTCTAGCCTTGTAGGAAACTAATAACAATGATCGTGCCAAGTGAATGTCCATAATATGTATGGCATGTCACAACATGTGATACATATTATCATCCCAGAGTTATCTTGCATTACTAAAAAATATCACAACAAAAATTAAAAACCAAAAACATGCAGAAGAGAGTCAATAGACTTGAGGTTGTCATCAGTACCTTCTTATGACCTTCTCCTGCAAGTTGTGCAAGGAGCTTACCATTAGGGCCAATGATAGCAAATGTTGGCCATGAATTTATGCCCAACTTCCGCCAAAGGTACATGTCTCCATCATTGACAACCTACAAAGGAGGCAAAACAAAGAACTGATGCAACAGGCTTTATTAAGTGTGTGTGCGTGCTCGAGAGCCCTAAATCATTAACACATAAAACATGAAAGAAAAGAACACAATCAAACAGAACAAAATGCCAGAAGAATAAACAATCTTAAAAAAAAAATATGGTTCTTCATAAACTGAACATATGAAAAGTTGACAATATTTTACCAAAGTTAAAGTTTCCAGAAAAGGAAAAAATACTTTGAAATATCATTTGAATTCCAACTTCAGGCTTACAGGGTGAGTGATGCCATAGCGAAGAACAGCATTGCGAATGGCTTCAGAATCTTTCTCATTATCAAACTTTGCAGAATGAACACCCACAACAATGAACTGCACAAACAAAGCATACATCAAACAATCCAAAATATTTAATAAAGCAAAGCCCTAAATCATGCTACTTTTGATAACCAAAATATTTAGGCATGAAATTGATACATTACCGGCATATCTTTGTATTTTTTCTCCAAAGAATCTAGATCTGGCAACACATGCATACAGTTTATACAACAATAAGTCCAAAAATCCAGCAAAACTACTTTTCCTTTCAGATCCTGCTGCCAAATGATAGAATCAGAGTCGAATGAGTTATTGCAGATCTTTTCATCAGTTTATAATACAAGCTGAATAAAAGTACCCTGCGAAACTGAAGCGGAGCTGTATTCAGCCAATCAAGTTTAGATGGAAATTCTGGAACAATCTGAGCATTTCCCCTTGGACAGTGAAAAGAAAATAATCATAATCTATTAATAATAATGACAACTTTTTTACAAGCTACAGTTGCTCATGGATGTACCAAACTCCAATTTTCAATCTGCACTTCCTTTACCAAAGGAGGAGGTAATACTTACAGTTCTACATCAACAAATAATTGACAATAGAAAATATTTTCTTCATGCTATGTCTTGGATAATATTGTAAAACTAAATGAAATATTATAAAATATATGTATAGGGTTAAAATCATCAGAAAATGGTGATAAGAAATCCATCAAAACAATAATTACCTGCTTTCTAGATCAGTTATGTAGTTCACGAATTGCTGGATCCTATCATATCTTGAGTTACCTGAGAACAAAAAATAATATCTCAATGGCTCTTACTTCATCTTTTAGTGTAACCCAAAAAAACCGAAAAGATTGGACATGATAAAAGAGTCAATACCAGCATTGTTGACCAAAGAGTAGACTTATGCACTAATTACACGATAAAAGGTTACAACTGTTCTACCTAACAGCTTAAGTTCTCAAGCTGACCAGGTGCATAAAGCTTCTGTTACTTTATGGTCCAAAGTTAGACTTTGGAACTTAGAGTAGAGATGACATCTTTTACCCATATCTAACATCTTAAAGTTTTACTTCAGATTGAGTAGTCCTTAAAGATTTATTACTATACATAGATGGCACCATCAATGGCCAATGAGATAGGAAAACAGATAAAATGGTGTAAGTCTACAACAGCATAAAAGTTGAATTCATGCATATCATTACCTTCTTTCTGTTCCAAGGATGGCTGAGTAACACCAAAGAAGAGATTCCAAACTGCTTTAGGGGAAGCATATTGCATTGCCTGTAGTAATAACAGTTCTCATAATTGACTTCCAAATCAATTGTCCCTCATAAAGATAAAAAAGTGAAGGGTGAAGAATAACCAAATATATATAAAATATACACTTTGCAGCATATTTTGTGCACTATCATTGTACCTTCCAGTTACTTAAGGTGAAGACAAGGCAAGATATAGCGATGCCCAGACTTCCAAATCTCAGTATATCTCGCCGAGAACCCTGCAACCTGCCCATAAATTATTTTTCCACCCTCATAATAGTATTTCAACAAAAGCTCTGCTTGTTGCGTGAGCAAAAATACCACATGATAATTAGTTTGATGGTATATAAAAGTACATATATGGGAAAGCCACTATTCATCATGTAGGAGAATAGTACCAAACTGTTGTAACATCAGAATAGATTTTATGGGCATTCTCTATTGGGTACTTGATGTATCATCTGGTTGTTTTCATTGTGAATAACGGCAAAGAGTGCTGCATTACACTACTATTTGGGGGGAACTTGCTTCAACTTTTCCAAATAATGAACCATAGACTTTTAACCATTTCATATTGTTTCCTTTTCTTTAAAAGGAAAAAGTAATCTTCAAAGCCAATCCTGGTTCAATATAGGCAATAAAATCTTAACTCACTTAGTCAATCCCTATTATCACTGCCAAGGAACAGAATTATCTAATTATGCATCAAATACGGACAAATAATTTATGATATTTTCCAATTCAATGGTTAACAAGTTTTGAAAGAACAATCTACAAAAAAGACATGAGGACTAGGAAAAATATAAACACTCAATTTTTTTTGTAAAATTAGTATTGCAACTTTACAATCTAAGCTTGGGTACTCCACGAGTCGTAGTTATGTATGCATCATCAATACCAAATAGCTTGGTAAAAGCAAGACCAATGATGCTGAGTCTTCTTCCGTACAAACTTTTTTTGGAAGAAAATATTTATAGTTCAGAAGATAGCAATGAAAAGGGAAAAGTACACAACATAAAACTGACTTACCCTCCAGTTGAGGAAATTCTCTCATCAGTACCACTGGTAATTTTTCCAACATCATCTGTTTTTCCAATAAGCATAGTAGATGAAGATTGTGCAGAATTGTTTAGAGTTTCAGTGCCCTGCATCCTCTTATCTGCAATGGCATGTCTAGATAAGACTCCATGCAACACTATCTATACTCTTGAGCATTATCCAAGAACAATTGTTAGAAAAATAACTATCCTGACTAAAAGGTATAATTGATAAAAAGAAACAGCTTTATAATATAAAGTAATTCCTCCACTAAGGATGCATTTTGCAATAAGGATAAGGACTTGCAATACATTGAACACCCATTACTCAGTGTTCTGAAATTATAAAACAAATGTAGTTTTACCATTTTACATCAAAGATGATAAAGAAAATATTTAAAGGAAAAAGATAGATTTACAACAAACTCCCAAGACTACATACTATATCCAACAGAACCACCACTGAGAATATCATCAAGTGAAACATTTCCTATGTCATCTCGGATAAGTGTTGGACCAGCAGATTCCAAAACCTCATCTGATAATGTAGTCCTGACAGCTATGCATCTGCAGACAATGAAAATGACAAGTAAACATTTTTCATATCTACTTTCAAAAGTACATCAACATATAGTGATTCTGGAGTCTAGAAATTAGTTGAGTTGGTAGGTTCATGTAACCATTATAAATCCTTTCATAACACAGGAAACAGAGGTCAATACTAACCTCATTTGTGCAGCTTTGGCAGCTTGCACTCCAGCTAGCGCGTCTTCTATAACAATACACTGGGAAAAGGTAAAAGGAGATTACTATTTGGTGTTTAAGAGAAAATGCAACATGTTAGATTCCAACCTAAAACCAATTGGCATTAAGTGAAGTTGCCCAACAGGTATTAACACCGCACCTCATGATCTGAGGCAAGGGATGTAGGACTTCCAACACAACCATCCTTATAAATAAGGATATCAAATTCATGGTATATTGATCTAAGCTTTGCATTAAAATTTAATGGATGCAAATAGTCGGTACTTATGAGACTTGGCTAACTTCTATAGTCTACCCACTAAATAACTCCATACACATCTTCAGACCCAAAAGTTAGAAATACAGAAACGGTATGGAAGGTATTCAAGAACATTTTATACATATTAGCAAATATTAAAGAAGTTTATCACCTGAAAGTTAAGTACCAGCTTAGTATTCTTCTAGGCTTACGCTTGTCAATTATTTCCTACATATTTCTGTTATCCTAATAACTAACAATAAAACACAGACAGTCTACAAAGTCAATTAACCAAATTAAAGCAACTTAGAACTCTAATGACAAGCTCAATCTAGTAGCATATACCTCACTGGGGGGCACATCCAATATTCTTGATGCAGCTAAGAAAATATCAGGAGCAGGTTTCAAATTCTCAAAAGCATCAGCAGACACGATTGCATCGAACCTGATAGGACAAATAGAGGCGTATGATAATAACAACCTTGATACAGTGCTGGTTAAAAAGAAGTCAAGTTGAAGTCAGGCATGAAATGTATGAGTAAATGCATACTGCTTGTACTTCATTTAAATTAAACATATTAAAGCTTAGCATATAATATGCAGCAGGCTTACAATCCATCTTGGATTACTTTGGTTTAATGCCTCAGTGTGATTATGGCTAATTGAAGAAATTAAGTAAAATTTTGTAAAAAAAATATTTAAAAAAAAAAAAAAAAGTAAATAAAAATCAATTGTATATATTGTATAGTATCAGTAATAGTTAAAGGTTATTGGCTTACATTGACAATGGTAAAGCAGCAGCAGCTAGATTTGCATCAACCTTTATTCGATCAGCACTAGATGCAACAGCCACTTTAAGGCCTTTGCTTCTACACTGTTATATAGTGCCATGTCCTTTCTTAGTTGTTTGATGAGTCAGCAGGCGATCAAATCATGTTAATCATGTTTAGTCTTACATACCTGAGAAATGAGTTCAAAGGCACCTGGGAATCCTATACCAGAATCTGGTTTTGCATACTGAGATAAGTGACAACGCTTTAGGCAATGTAAAGTAAAAGCAACAAAAAGTAGCATCAAGTGAAATATAAATCGTTTACCTTATCTAAATATATTTCAAAGAACCTCTTTTTTGCAGCTTCAGGGTCAAATCCTTTAACTCCCTTAACTGAAGCAACACCTCCCAAAAAGTTCGCTTCTCCTTTCATGTTTAAAAGGACAGAGTGAATAATATGAAAGCTTAATTCAAATAAGCAACTCAATAAAACATATGGTGTCTGCCAAAGCACTAATTAAATCGAAGCAAAACAAAGAATGCAGTAAGACAAGATTAGTACAAAAACAAATAGAAGACATGTTTTACTTTTTCTTAATGTTACATCCAATATACAGGTTTGGAAGTTAAAAATAAATGGAATGACGTGTAAGAATTTATTACTTTATTGTTTTTCCCTCTTTCATCTGGTTTAAGATAGGAAATGGATGCTACCACATTCAATTGTTTGTTATAACAAACATTCGAAACAATCAAAACTAAAATGAAACCCAAATTTTGCTTCCAAACTGTGATGCTCGAAAGCCCACTGGTACCCTACCATGTAACCTGAGATTTTTATCCAATTATTTATTTCTCTTAATAAGAAAAGGATACAGGTGTTACACATCAATTGTTAGATTTAATGAACACTTTTTTAAATGGAATGCAGATTAGATTGAAAACAAAATTTTGTTTCATATTTCAATTAAGTGTTTCAACTTCAAATATTAACCCAATCCAACATAAAATTGAATCTTTTGACACAGGATAAGCCCAACAAAGCTTGGTTAAATGTCCCAAGGAGACACCTCAATGAGCACTGCATAGTGCATACTCAATCTTAGAGGTATCAAGTTCGAATTTCACTAAAATACCCTATATTTCTTCGTTTCTAAATAAATCAACAGGTTACAAAGACAACCGGCCAAGGCAAGTTTGTTGAAGAAATTAGGTTTGAGATTAGAAATAGAAAAAGAGAGATAAGATTGTAAATTCAAAATAATACTAATAATATGGAAAATGCTGCACAGTACGAATACGAATTTCGTATTATGCAGGTGGTTAAACTTTAATTCAAAACATTATTTTATTTTCCCTGTTTGTTCCGGGAAACTGCCATGTGATTGGCTAAATGATCTTTCGTTGAAATTCGTACCAAGTTTTATCGTACTAAATAGCAATCTTGTAATAATATTGATCCGAAGCAATGTGATAAAATAGACAACAAATTCAAGAGTTATATTTATACTAATAGGCTAATAGCAGACTGCTAGTCTTGATCAAATAAGGAAATAAATCAAGAAATAATAAATAGAAAATAACTCCTAAAAGATCGTCCAAAACATTCTAAGATATAAAAAATATTATGAGATATTCTCTAGATATTCTAACACTCCTCTCTTAGCTTGTTACAATTAGACCTAACAAAATAAAATTAACAAAACATAGCTCCAAGGTCTTGGGAAGACGCAATGGAAGAAGTGCATTGTAAGGGCGGACAACAAAAGAACCAAATTACATCCAAGATGGAACCATACCGCATTTGAGACAGCCACCATGGAAAAATCAAAATGCATCTAGGATGAAACCATACTGCATTTGGGACAACACAACAGAAAGGACTAAATTGCATCTGGGATGAAGTCATACTATACTTCGGCCAGGCAGAACTGAACGAAGGCGCAGTGATCAAGTGGAATTGATCAGAGACATGGCATCGGGTGGAAATAATCGGAGGCACGAGGATTAGGCAAACTAATCAGAGGCATGGAATCGGGCAAAATTGATTGGAGGCACGGGATAAGACAGAGTTGATCAAAGACATGGAATCAGGCGAAAAATATATGCAGAAATGAAACTGAATAAGGATGAGAAAAACAACAAAACTAGATTTAGATGTATGATAATGAGTAATAATTCGAAGGAGTTAGGCTTGAAACAAGTAAGAAAAAAGAGTGATAAGAGTGTACTCAAAATAATACTCATAAATTGATGTGAAGCAATGTGATATAATAATGTGATACAAAAGACAAATCTAAAGCTTCTATTTATACTAATAGTAGAATCTTAGTGCTAATAAGAAATAATAAATAACAAATAACAAATAATTCGAAGGGATTGTTTAAGATATTCAAAAAGAGTTTAATTTTGACACTATTTTATTTTATTTTTTTAGGAAAAAGAGGTATACAGAAGCATCACTACAAGGAATTTTGACACTATCAATATAAAGTTTTTTACATTGTCAACGACTCACAAATCATCTTATGTGTGATTTTTAAAAAGGTTATTACGATAAGAATCAAATATTTTTAATGATACGATAATTTATGATTGATTGATGGTACATACCAATTAAATCCTTCCTAACATATTCTAAACTAAGCTGAAATATTATATGCACCAGATATTCTAACAAAAGTATCAAAGCATGGGAGAAATTTGCACGAATCTATTCATAGCAGAAAATACAAAAGCAAATTCAGAAATTACATTAGATATTGAAGAAATGAGTTCAAAAACCATAGAAAAATTAAAAACAAAAAAATCTATAAAAGTACCGGTTCCCAGGAATGGCACAAAATCGTCGACGGTGACTTGGACGCCCATCTCAGCGAACACATCGACCGCTGCTCTTCTAGAAGGTTCTTCGCTGTTACAAAGCACACCGTCCATGTCAAACAACACTGCAGAAACCTTCCCCCACTCTCCTCCTCCTCCTCCTCCTCCTTCACTACTATAACCTGCAACATTACTCTTCTCTTCTACATTCACCGCGCAAGCTTTCACCGCGAGTTTTCTCGGCGTCAAAACGAGGCGTTTCGATCGGCAATGGAAGAATCGAGAAGGGAGCGAAATAGGTTTGAGTCGTTGAAGATTGGAGGAGAAGAAGTTAGTTGTGGTGGTTGTTGTTGGGCGTGATAGAGAAGAGTGAGCTGTTTCAAAAGCCATGACCATGCTTCACTGACTAAACTGATTCGTTTTTCTGAGTGGCGGGGAGTGGTTTTATTTGTAAATTAGCAAAGTTATTATGCAACGTGTGATGGGAGTGACCTTTTGCATTTCTTGCTCTGTTTTGTTATGGTGGGAACACTGTGAGAGACGAGACAGAATTTTCAGATGGTGCCTTATCTACTTCGTGACCACAACATTTCCTTTTCTCTTTTGATTTTCTGCATTTTTTGGGAAATTATTCTGGTTCCTAATGCATTTATTGTGTTGGTTTAGTTTGATATATTGGATTAGGCTAGAGTGAGTTTAGTATAAAATAAAAAAGCAATGTATCCATCTTTAATTAATTAAAATACATTAAGATTTTGACTCATTTTAATTTTAATTAATCAATGATAAACACACATTTACTTTTGAGGGCCGCTATTTAGTACAAAGGAAATTTTATATGAATTTTTATAGATTCCTTTTTAATCAATCAAGTGTTACAAAGCTCATCAATAAAAGGAAAGTGAGAATCAGGATGGAAAAGAGTAAAGTGCAATATGGAGGCTACGAAATTCGTAGTCGTACTAATAAGTATTTCTCTTTATTTTTTTTTACTTTACACTCAAACTAATTTAGAAGAGTTTTATCCATACTTTATAAGATAGAACTTTGCTATTTGTTTTGTATATATAGCAATACAATAAATAGTGTATGGAATTAAGAATTTAAGATAGACTTATATGCATGTGTTATTGTGTTTGGATGCACAACCTCATACATTACATCCGTTTCTCATTTTTCATATGATTCCAAATTTGCTATAAAATATTTATCTTTATATATAAAAATAAGGTGGTGATTGGGATAAATTTGTAAAATCACTTCATACTAGCTGGGATATATTTGGTATTTTATTTTGCCTAATAAAAGAGTTTTTTTTTTAAGCAAATAAAGAAGTATTTATGTCTATATATTTTTTGTATTGTGTTTTTTTTTTTAATTCTCTTAAAAATGGGCCTCCTTAAAGTACTACTTAATGGGTCTCTATTGTTGTGAGCACTCATTTTATGGGTCTTATTTATTTCTCAATATGTAATTTAAAATTCATTTTAAATTTAATTTTCAATTTTATTTCCAAATTCTTATTTCATTTTTACGTTTATTTTTAAATTTATTTCCAATTTAAATTTAAATTTCATTGGAATTTTTAGATTTTAAATTTTATTTTATTTTTAACTATAAATTTTACTTTTATTTTATGTTATTTTTGTTTTAATTTTATTATTTATTCAAAAAATAAAAATGTTTGAATGCTTCATCTTCCATATTGATTAAAAAAAATTACTTGCTATTCCATGATGGGGTGGGTTAGTGGGTTGAAGTACTGCTCTTTGTATATTAACACACATATATCAAATGAAATAATATGTAAAAACAAAACGATTTAATAAATAGACATTATTAAAAAGTCATTATCGCACAATTTTTAATCATATCAATGTTTTCAAATTTAGAAGTTCCAAACAAATAAAATATGCAATATTTTTTTCATTTCAAATAATACACGAATACTTATTTGGTGCTCTTTTGAATTGTTATTTTAACATTTAAAAATACACAACACTGTAAAAAAATCACACACATGATATATCAGTGCATCGCACGGGTACAAAATCTAGTTTTGATGAAAAGTATGGTAGGTAGGGGTGAGTGTGGAACAGGTTGGGACGGGTTGTGCTTGTCCATTACCCGGCCCTAAACATTGATAGGGCCAATTCTTTGAATTTGAACTCGAACCCGTCCCTAGAGCCGAAGGAACCCAATCATATGCGGCTTGGTTTAGGATCGGGTTGACCCGAAATTAAATAGATTCTTTGCAAACTAAATCTTTGAGAAAAATGTTATTTTTTTATAAGCCAAAATATCGACAAAAGATGCTACCACAAAGCAACCAATTGATCTCACCAAATAGATCCAAAACTAGATGTTACAAAATATCAACAAATAAATCACTTTGCTGGATGCTTCCTTTCTTTCAATATTACAAAAGCCATAGAATATATCAAACATGAAACGTAACCTGGACCCATCCCTGACCCGACACCGAGTCACTAAATGGGACGCGGATTCGTCCTTTCTCTTTTGCGGGTTAGGGTCAGACTCATCCTGAACACTACGTGTTGGGACGAGTTTTAGGGGTGGGCTGGGTTTTTGCACACCCCTAATGGTAGGTAATTAATGAAAGTGAAGAAAAAAAAGTACTACAATAACACTCTGTGTGTAAAATGGTGCCATATAAGGTGAGGTGAGAGAGAGCAACTAAGTCCTTCACCCATGAGGGAGCAATTCTGAACGGATGTAGCAGGTAAAGCAGTTATTTCTGTTGCATTGAACCTTCCATTTTTACCTGTCATGACCCGAATCGTAACCATGACCGACCGAAAGGGAAAGCCTCGACTCCTCCTTCACAGTCTCACAAGTATACACAAATTCGTCCCATCCAAAGTAAAATATTACATTCATTACTTGCATAAGAAATATAATATATCAGAGTATCTGACAACACAAAGAATTACAAGGTCCTTTTTAAATACAAAAAACTAAGGGCACAACCCCTTCAAGTTATCCACAGGGCATTCATGGCTTTTAACGACTTAGTAGATACCTGTAGCTGAGATGTTAAATGTCGGGCGAGTCCACTGACTCAGTGAGGGAATTTCCCCTAAACACATGCAATCACACAAAGTCAATGGTAAAATAAAGTCACACACTCTAGCAAGCACTAGATCAAACAAATAAATATTCATTTTTCATCTACACATCACAAGCATCTTTACATTTTCAAACGATCTCACCAACTAACAAAATACTATATTGACATCTTGTCTCTCAAGAGAGTACTTATGGAATGGCTTGCACTAATTTCTTTTCTCATAACTCATGTCCTACTCATAAGGGGATACATATTATATTATATCAAAAACATCGAATATTTGGGTATCCTAGGAGGTGGGTTCTCTGAGGACCTCCTGCCCCGACGGTTTTAATTTCGTACCCCGGAGATACCGCACTCTCCAGCCAACATCAACATCCCTCCTCAACGCCCAGGGTATCTAATGGGGTCCCCTCATCCCCTGCGGTGATATTTATATACCGAAGCATCCCGCTCCCCGGTCGGCCTACCCAAAGATTTGTATCCAATCCTTGACAATCCATTCCACAAAGTACTTCTCAAAAGTTTTCAACCACACACATCAATCATCATCACATGAGCATATTTAACATAGCTCTATAACAATATCACAATTAAGATTCATCAATTAATTCATTCTAAGTCGCATAGAAAATTAAATTCCAATATCTTAGAAACAATTTCCTAAACATATAATCTAAAGATCAATATCAACACAAGTATTAACTTATCCGTTCATACACTTGATCTTATCACTTAAGAGTGTCAATCATTATTTTCTCAATAAATATTCAACAAAACAAATGATAGGTCTTTCCAAGCATTAAAATAAAATAAGAAAATAATATGACAAAAGGTACAACTTTATAATCTTTATCATCTTCAACATCTTAAATATATATTCTCAATACTATCATCATATATTTCCTTTCACAACATTAATAAATCACACTATTTATTTTTCATAAGCCATCATTGGAATCATCTTTTTTCCATTATAACTCATCATAGAAACTTATTTGGTTTCCTATTATTATTAACATCCTTTAGACTTGCTTCTATTTCACATAATATAATATTATATAGTGTAAATATATTTATGAATAGAAAGACATCACCTATTGAAATCCATGGCCACAAAGTAAAAATAAATAAATTATATAACACTATCTGCAGAGCCATCATGAAACTTATAGGACAATTAGTATAATATATTATGTAATATATATAACCACAATCACCTATTACAACTAAAAAAAATAAGAAAAATCCTTTAATATCTAACATAAAGCAACAGAAGCTCCTATACACTTATAAAGCACCGTTCAACAAGTAAAAAAAAAAGAAAAGAAATAAAAGAAACCATCAAGTTTTATGTTTCAAGAGATAGATGGAGATAAGAACAAAAGAACGGGGGATCACATTTCACAATACAGGTGCCCGTCACTATTCACGCATAGGGTCTATTCATCTTCATATATTTCATGTCAAAATACATACTTTTATCCAGGGTAGCTCACAAATGATTCAAGGAAAGAAAGAAAAATAATGAGCAGCAACACATGTATATAAACAACGCTGCAAACACAGAAGGGAGCAAAATAACAGGATATAAGATACCACTAATTACTTACTCATTTCAACAGAAAATTTCAAAAAATGAACAATATTTTTATGCCTTAGAATCCTTATTTAATTCTCAAAATAAAATTGAAGAATTTTTTTTGAAGCATACTTTATTATTTGAAAACATATATTTATTAAAAAAATATCATATAACCTTTATAATTTTTTTAACTTATCAGTTATAACATCATTTAGATCTTACAATTAAAATTATTAAAATTACCGGTTATTACATTACCCTTCCTTTATCACCACCCCATCCCCAACCCTCTTCCTCCCCCCCTTCTCCTTCCTCGAAACCTCACAAACACAACAACTGCAGTAGCATAATTAATCAAAATGACGATAGATGAAAACTCTTACATTAACTTAACACAGTTTGTTCCTCCACCATAAATGGCTTCTTGCATCCATTAAAAAATTAACTCAACAATAACAACTAGAAACATTGTCACCAAAAGCCGTCCGACCACCTTCATCACCCACCACCCTCACGCCACCGCGTATCAGGTCCTTGTCTCCATCGCACTCATCGTTGTGCTGTCGTTTGTAAACGACCAGATTTGGTCCCTTCACGCAGTCCAGCGCAACTCGACGACTACGACTCCTCCACTCCTCTGAGCGCAACTCGACGACTACAGCTCCATCTTCGACGACGACGACTTCGATGCCGATTTCCTCATCAGGATGAAGAAAGACGACTTCGACGACTCTAGCCTAGGGTTTATGATGCGCGTTCGGAGTCACACGCTTGCACGGCGGTGGCTGGGTTGTGACGCGGACTGGAGGTGGCTCTGCAATGATGGTCGGATTTGGTTCATCAAAAGTCGTAGGAGGTTGTGCAGAGGGCCAAATCGTTAGATGCAAAAACAATGGCATGTGTTTCATTAATATTAGAACCAGGAGATCAGGTCACCCTAGAGTCATCAGAACCACTCACTTATTTAACTATTATAAATGGTCGGAATTACTCCTTCATGGGTGAGGGACTTAGTTACTCCCTCACCCTAGAAGCCACCATATAAAATATGAAGATCATACTAAATATTTTTTTTTAGGAATTATTATTCGTCAAGTTAGAAGTGTCTCTTTAAATTTAACGAGAGGAAACTTTTAAATTAATGTCCTCAATATCAACAAATTGCACCTTATCAGCTAAGGGGCCATCATCTACCTAAATTCAAGCACGAAAAAAAAACTAGGTGTTATTCTTTATGTTATTGTAGACAGTTATTTTCCAATGAAAATAAGACATATATAATATTTGTTACACATGTTATATTTTAGGTGTTGCACATGTATTTTTTTTTATTAAAAAACAATGTCACTCATAGCAAGGCCGACCCAAGAGCAAGCCCAATTTTGATTGTCATTTTATTTATACAATTTTTATTTTATTTTTTTGTATATAAAAAGGTATTGTTTCAGACCAGATTTTTATTTTAAACAAAGCATTGTTTAAAGCCGCATCTTACTTAATTGAGTATGAAGTGGTTCATCCGGCTCATGTGATGTGAGCTAGTGGATGAATTTTGCCAAATAAGGTAAGAAGAGTAGCATTAAAGTGAAGTTGGGCCTTAATACAGCACATAAAATCCCATGTTCATTTGCCTAAGCGTTCTCAAGAAATTTTGACCTACTCAATTGTAAGTTGTAGCTTGCAAGAGAACCACCATCTTCATTCAATCTGCCCCCCTCACCAATGATAAACTTCATTAACTGCTACCAAACTACCAAATATGTTCATGAAAAGACAAATTAGTTGATGATTACAGGATAATAAACTAGTAATATCTGATTTGCTATAGCTGTTAACTTCTTGTAATTGTAAAGTAATTGAAATGACAAATACATTCAATTCATGGCAGTTCATAAACAATCTAGCACTTCAATGATGAATTTATTTTTCTTTAGAAGTTGGTTGGTGGAGATATCGAATAAATCTTAAAAGTTAGACATGTTACTTCGGCTGCATGGTAACTTTCAGCTAGTAATTTTCATTAACATAAGAAGATTTAACAAATCAACGTTATCGCTATCATTCTTTTTATTGCTTGAAAGAAAGGCAGGTATAATGTCTTCTTCTGACCCATGGAAGTGTCAAGATTGAACATGTTTGGATGCAAGAGTCACAATCACCAACCAGGGCCGGCCCAACACTTTTGGAGGCCTAAAGCGAACTCCAAAATGAGGCCTTTAAAAAAATATAATAAAAAAATTATAAAATTATTATATTTTTATTTAAAGTTTATCTTTCGTGCTTTTTGGGATGCAAAATCATTTATTAAATTATTGTAATCGATTTCATTTAACAAATCTTTTTCAATCGATAATAAAGCTAGTCCATTTAATCTTTGTTGAGACATTGTCGATCTTAGATAAGATTTTATTAATTTTAGTTTCGAAAAACTTATTTCTGTCGAAGCAACGCTTACGGGAATCGTTAACATTATTCTATAAGCGATATATGCATTTGGAAAAGAATCAAGCCTTATTATATAATTAAGTATGTCAATTGGTGTATCATTTTCCACTTGTATAATTTCTCTTAAAATTTTCAGTTTTGTAAATAAATCTAATCCATCAATATCAGAGTTGTCATTATGTTTTAATGAACGTTCAAGGTTAAGACAATTTTCTTTTAAATTTTCATCATCCAATGACCTTAATTTCTCAATACTAAATAGAAAACCAAAAATATCTTGATACATTTTAAATTGTTCAAATCTACTTTGAAATGAGGTGATTGCTTTATCTATTATGTACAAGAAGTAATCAACTTTAAATGATTCTTCGAGAGATTTTACAACTTCACTGTCAATAATCTCATCAAATTGTTTCTTTTGACGAATAATACGTTTTTCACGGAACTTTGGTTTTATATTCATTTCTATAGCAATTTCTTTGGCAGAAATTAAAGCATTTTCAAATCAGCCTTCCCTATATTTTTCAAAAAATGAAATAAGACCTTTCAATTGTTGTATAGCAACATCGATACACATATCCTTTGATTGCATACTAACTGAGTTTACTGCAAACAATATCTCATACCAAATAGACATGCCTAATAAAAACTCAAAATTTTCAAGCTCATAAGTTGCTAAACAATCAGCTTCACTTTTTATTTTAGGTTCGTCATTAACTTCAACTAATTTCAATAAAGCATCTCTTATTTGTGATGTTTGAAATCTTAAAGCTTTTACACTTTCAATATGACTTTCCCAACGTGTTTGTGACAATGATTTAAGAGTTAGGCTAGGAATATGATCTTGTAAAATGTTCCATCTTTTAGTAGATGAAGAAAATATGGTATATATACGTTGTAAAAAAAATATTATTAAAATAGGTAGTAAAAAAAAAAATTAGAGGCCTAAAGCCCTAGCTTCATCAGCTTCACCCTTGAGCCGGCCCTGTCACCAACTATAACATATACACAATCCTCTATAACAGTAAATATGAACCACTAAATGTGAACTTAATTTTATGCTAATCAACGTGACAGTATGATTATCATGAGCACAAGCGTGTATTAAGGGAGAAAAAATCTAAATAGATTTGTAATCAATTAAAATTTGGCAAAATGGTTGGTAAAGTAGTGAGTGAAACTGATTTCCTAGCCAAGTTTTACAGCTGTATAGGTTTACAACTTAGATTAAAATTAGATTGTCATAAATTTACACAATTCCTACTCCATCAAAAAATAGTTTAATAAGAAAAACTATAGTGTTATATAGCTGAAGTAATACAACACAACGAGATGAAATTTATTTTTGTGCTTGTTAGGTGATACATATTACATAACATAATTAAACTTTAAAAGATTTATTCTAATTTTATTTGAGCAGAGGGAACTTTTAGACAGTTATTTCTAGGCAGAAACCTCTTGGAGAATGCTTGTGGATTATGAAAACGATTGATCATATCAGAAAGAGGGTCAATCCAATTAAATTGACTTTTACAACACTCCAATGGTGTTAAACTGGGCCAGGAGTTGTTTTGTTGAGAAATATAGTTACCTAATTAATCAACCAAACACTGGTCTGAATCTATAAATGAGGCACTCAGTGACTCTGAGAATGCAATACACTGAATACTAAATTGAATTTTAATCATTAGTGTGTTGAAAACATACACTGAAAGTCAAGGAAATGGGTGCCTTATTTTGTCATTCAGCTGCATTTTTTGTAGCTTTGATGCTGGCTATAAGCTCAATTGGCTTCTTTCCCAGGGTTGTGATTGCAAATCCTGGAGCCATTACAAGGCACTACACATTTGATGTATGCTTATCAATTAGTCATTAGTACTGTTTCACCTTGTGATGCATAACAATAGAATGGCTAACAAGGTGGATTATAATATGTATGTGTGTTGATTTTCACAGATAAGGCTGCAAAATGTCACACGTTTGTGCCACACAAAGAGCATGGTGACAGTTAATGGGAAGTTCCCTGGACCTCCCATCTTTGCTAGAGAGGGTGACCAAGTAGTAATTAAAGTGGTCAATCATGTTAAAAATAATGTCAGCATCCACTGGTATGGAAAATAAATTTTCTATACAAAAAACTACATTGAGTTGAATTGATTCTAATGCAAAAATTTAGTTCCACTATTCCATGTGCAAGTAGATAACTATAGCATAGTGAAAATTTCCCTGTATGTTTATTATTAAGAATTTTAAATGCTGGATAATGTTCACAGGCATGGAATTAGACAACTTCAAAGCCAATGGTCAGATGGACCAGCATATGTAACTCAATGCCCCATCCAAACAGGGCAAAGTTATGTTTACAACTTCACTTTAGTTGGCCAAAGAGGGACTCTTTTTTGGCATGCTCACATTTCATGGCTAAGAGCTACCCTTTATGGACCCTTGATCATCCTTCCCAAGCACAATGTTCCTTATCCATTTGGCAAGCCATACAAGGAAATTCCCATCATATTTGGTACAAACTACTTCTTGTGACATACCAAACCTGACCATTTCATTTTCCTTAATTGATAAGAACATTACTTTGTTATATTACAGGTGAGTGGTGGAATGCTGATACAGAGGCAGTAATTAACCAAGCACTTCAGACTGGTGCTGGTCCAAATATTTCTGATGCACACACTCTTAATGGACTTCCTGGCCCATTGTACAATTGTTCCCAAAAGGGTAATAATTGTGATAGTCTTTACCAAAGAGTTCTAATTTTCTCACATCAATTTTCTACACCACTTTTACATAAATTCATAATAACGTGTTTTAATTCGTTAACAAATAGTAATTGATTATTGAAGAGCAGTATTTTAAATTTGAGTCTACAACCACAATTGAGGTCATGACATTACATTTTGGTAATCTCTGAAACCGTATCGCGACTGCAATTTTGGTTGCATCGACTGCATTTTCCTGCAATTGTCCGCAATTAAACTGATCAATACATAACCTCGATTTTGTGTAACAAGTGGTATAGAAAAATAGTGTGATGGGGCTTATTTTCCTTTAGGAAAAATAAAAAAGTTCATAATTTGCATGGATTTGTATAATTTTCTTTTAACGTGTTACTCACAGAAACTTTCAAGCTAAAGGTGAAGCCAGGAAAAACATACCTGCTCCGGTTGATCAATGCTGCACTCAATGATGAACTCTTTTTCACCATAGCAAACCACAGCCTCACAGTAGTTGAAGCTGATGCACTTTATGTGAAACCTTTCACAACCAACATACTTGTCATAGCACCAGGACAGACCACAAATGTCCTTTTGAAAACAAAACCCCACCATCCAAAAGCCCATTTCCTAATGGCAGCAAGGCCTTATTTCACTGGTATAGGCACTTTTGACAATACCACCACTGCAGGTATTCTTGAGTATATAACACCATCAAGTCCCTTTATTTCCAATTCCAACACTTCAAAAAGCCATACCCTTATAAGACCTACCCTCCCTGCCATCAATGACACTGCTTATGTTGCAAATTTCAGTGCCAAATTCCACAGCTTAGCCAATGCTCAATTCCCAGTTAGAGTCCCTCAAACTGTGGACAAAAGTTTTTTCTTTACTGTAGGCCTTGGAAGCAATCCATGTCCTAAAAACCAAACCTGCCAGGGTCCTAATGGCACCAAATTCTCTGCCTCTATAAATAACATATCTTTTGCATTACCCAATACTGCAATGCTTCAGTCCTATTTCTTTAAGAAATCAAATGGGGTTTACACCACTGATTTTCCTAGCACTCCTCTTGTACCTTTCAACTACACAGGCACCCCACCCAATAACACCATGGTCATGAATGGGACCAAAGTGGTGGTGCTTCCATTCAACACAAGTGTGGAGTTAATATTGCAGGGCACAAGCATTCTTGGTGCTGAGAGCCACCCTCTACATCTTCATGGATACAACTTCTTTGTGGTTGGCCAAGGTTTTGGTAACTTTGATCCCAAGAAAGACCCTGCCAAGTATAATCTTGTGGACCCAGTAGAAAGGAACACTGTAGGAATGCCCTCTGGTGGGTGGGTAGCAATTCGTTTCTTTGCAGATAACCCAGGTGAGTATAGTGCATGCATTCATTTGATTGACTAGAGTGTTGAAATCTAAATGTATTTTAACTCTACTGGATACATTTACCTGCTCATTTTATGTTCAATCTCATTTTAGAGAGCCTAATCCTAGTACATTATTTACTATTGGAATTTGGCTCCTCTGGAATGAAATTAAGTCTAAAGTGAGAAAGTAAGATATATCTACCTTAGATCATTTTCGTAGATGAAAGACTCTATATACTTTATCAAATCAAGGATAAATACACCTTTATTTCTTACTTTAGTGACAATCTTAATTTGAGGAACTAAACCTTGTTTATTGAAACAAGAAAAATCTCTTCTTTTATATGTGTGACATCAATTATAATATTAACATGAGACATATCCTTATCATGTTGTAATATAAATGACTATAGGTGTATGGTTTATGCACTGCCACTTTGAAGTGCATTTGAGCTGGGGTTTGAAGATGGCGTGGATTGTGCTGGATGGGAAGCTCCCTAATCAGAAGTTACCCCCTCCACCAGCGGATCTCCCCAAGTGTTGACCTTTGACATTTCAGCTTTCAAGATTGAATTCACCACCAAATTATATTTTCACTAATTACTTTTTTTTTTTTTTAAGCTTGCCGGAAGAGATTGTTAAATGGCAATTTTTTTGCTTTGCATTGAGTTTGAAATTTGATCATGCTTCGTTGAGAAGCATCGATTTGAATAATGTGCATGAGAAATAAACTTGTATCGTCTTCTCACTATTTATATAATGGAAAATGTTTCTTTTACACACCCTAAATGCAGCATTGGCTTGGGTTATCGCACTAGTCTACTATAGTTTACTAGCATAGCAGCATATCATCACTTAGTAACTTAAAGTGAATAATATTCTCATATCAACTTTATTTGTAAGTTTAGGAATTCGAAATCCGTAATCACTACTTTGTAAATGACTTTATTAATATCAATAAAAAATTTATGTAACTAGAAGGCAAAATCCACTCAGTTAGTATATACAAATACATAATCTAGAGGATTATTAATGAACGAAAACTAACATTGAGCATTTACCTACTAATATATTGGTACCTAACTAATGTGCCAAGGAAACTGTATGCACCAATTCAAATTCAAAGGAAAATATTTAAGAAAGTTCACAATGGATGAAGAATAATAACTAAATAAGAAAAATCAGGAAGAATTCGAAGGACACACCTTCTGTAGGTTTTGGAACGAATATAAAAGGCAAATGAACCAAAACATGATAAATCTCTTTAAAATACATGGTCTTTTCACAAAATAAAGTCAAAAAGTTCTAATAAATATCTGTTTTGTTCAAATTTTCAAAAAAAAAATATCTATTTTTTATTTTGTTTTTGAATTAGTTCAGATAGTGGATGTGACGGCAATGGTAGAGGAGGGCCCATAGACACACCCTCCGTGAACTTAAATATATATATATATATATATATCCTGCTCCATTGTGGGCTTTGCATTTTCTGCAACAACTTTCCCAGTTTTGATCATTTGTAGATGCCGTGGATATTGGGGTATTGCAAGTTTGCAACCGGTCCATTAATTTCTTGAAAGGACTAGTAAACTTCCAAGGCCCAAAGATTTGAAAATCGGATTTGTGATGCTGGAAGAGTACTTGGTTTTCATACTTATCTAAATTCTAAAGTTAAACACTTAGGTAGAGTTTGGTACAAGTTTTAAAAAAGTATTCTCAGAAATGTTGGAAAGGGAATAAAAGTTTCTCATGTTTGGTACAAGTTTTAAAAATTTATTCTCAGACATAAAACATTCCCGAGAATAAAATTAGTGAATGACAGTTACAAACTTGGGAAAACTTTATTCCCATGTGTGAAGGTGAGAAAGAAACATTCCTAGAAATGTGATTTCCAGGAATGTAGTTTACCTGGGAATAAAACATTCCGGTAACCAAATGTCACCTTAAACTCAATGTTTTTAAAACTAACCTGATATTAAACTAGCTATATCTGTAGATCATGGTTTAACTAGGGTTGGCAACGGGGCGGGGCGGGGGTGGGTTTTGCCTTTCCCAACCCCGCCCCACTCCCATTCGGGTTTGGAAAATAGATCTCCATCCCCGGCCCCAGCGGGGTCGGGTTTCCCCACGGGTCCCCTGCACTCGTCAATGAGTAACCAAATCTAAAGATTATTTTGCTTTAATTGAAATTAATATTTCAAAAATTGTACTTCCAAAAAATAAACAAATAAAACTCTCACGCAACTAAAACAATCAACCAAAAGCTGAAACATACTTTTCTTTTAGCTACAAATTAAAAAGAAACTAATGCTTTGAATACACTTCATAATAAAAGCTCAATAAGTATTATGTAAAAGTACTATTTTATACAGAATGAAATATTTCAATCAAAACAAATTCAATACCCTACATAAATATATGAGGATATTATTATAATTACATAAATATCAGGGAGGGTTCGGGTTTGGGGCGGGGCGAGTTCTCACGCAACTAAAACAATCAACCAAAAGCTGAAACATACTTTTCTTTTAGCTACAAATTAAAAAGAAACTAATGCTTTGAATACACTTCATAATAAAAGCTCAATAAGTATTATGTAAAAGTACTATTTTATACAGAATGAAATATTTCAATCAAAACAAATTCAATACCCTACATAAATATATGAGGATATTATTATAATTACATAAATATCAGGGAGGGTTCGGGTTTGGGGCGGGGCGAGAATCTGTATTCCCACCCCAAGGCGGGGTCGGGTTTCCCCACGAGTCCCCTGCACTCGTCAATGAGTAACCAAATCTAAAGATTATTTTGCTTTAATTGAAATTAATATTTCAAAAATTGTACTTCCAAAAAATAAACAAATAAAACTCTCACGCAACTAAAACAATCAACCAAAAGCTGAAACATACTTTTCTTTTAGCTACAAATTAAAAAGAAACTAATGCTTTGAATACACTTCATAATAAAAGCTCAATAAGTATTATGTAAAAGTACTATTTTATACAGAATGAAATCTTTCAATCAAAACAAATTCAATACCCTACATAAATATATGAGGATATTATTATAATTACATAAATATCAGGGAGGGTTCGGGTTTGGGGCGGGGCGAGTATCTGTATTCCCACCCCAGGGCAGGGTCGGGTTTCCCCACGGGTCCCCTGCACTCGTCAATGAGTAACCAAATCTAAAGATTATTTTACTTTAATTGAAATTAATATTTCAAAAATTGTACTTCCAAAAAATAAACAAATAAAACTCTCACGCAACTAAAACAATCAACCAAAAGCTGAAACATACTTTTCTTTTAGCTACAAATTAAAAAGAAACTAATGCTTTGAATACACTTCATAATAAAAGCTCAATAAGTATTATGTAAAAGTACTATTTTATACAGAATGAAATATTTCAATCAAAACAAATTCAATACCCTACATAAATATATGAGGATATTATTATAATTACATAAATATCAGGGAGGGTTCGGGTTTGGGGCGGGGCGAGTATCTGTATTCCCACCCCAAGGCGGGGTCGGGTTTCCCCACGAGTCCCCTGCACTCGTCAATGAGTAACCAAATCTAAAGATTATTTTGCTTTAATTGAAATTAATATTTCAAAAATTGTACTTCCAAAAAATAAACAAATAAAACTCTTACACCAACTAAAACAATCAACCAAAAGCTGAAACATACTTTTCTTTTAGCTACAAATTAAAAAGAAACTAATGCTTTGAATGCACTTCATAATAAAAGCTCAATAAGTATTATGTAAAAGTACTATTTTATACAGAATGAAATCTTTCAATCAAAACAAATTCAATACCCTACATAAATATATGAGGATATTATTATAATTACATAAATATCAGGGAGGGTTCGGGTTTGGGGCGGGGCGAGTATCTGTATTCCCACCCCTGCCCCCGTCTCCAGTCGGGACGGGTTTTCCCCGTCAAAGTCGGGACCGGTTAGAGTGGGTACCTATGGGTTCGGGTTTCATTGCCATGCCTAGGTTTAACTGGTTCAATTGATTGAACTGATCGGGCTGGAAACATACAAGTTCATGGTCTAACCTTAATGATTATTTGATTTAGACTGAGTTTTAAAACATTGGTTATATATATAATTTTGGATCAATTATGAATAAAAAGGTTATGTTAAAAATCAATTATGTATATAATTGATTTTCAAAATAATCAATCATAAAAAAATAATTTATTTTTAACATAAAATATTTAGTTTGGATTGTATAAAAATATATTTTGATATATTAAATTATTAAAAAAATATGTAGTTGAAGACAAGATGATATTTAAAGTTTAAAATAATCTGGACCACATAATCAACATGCTGAAATTTTAATTTTTATAAGAAAAAGAAATCTATTTTCGAGAATATAAGAATTAATCACATATTATAATCATATACCCAAACATAATTGTATTTGAATGAAAACAGTTTTCTGGTGTAAAGGTGTGTTAAAAAAATAATTAATCCCCAAACATGCACTATTTGGCTCAATTTCGGATAATTTTTAACCTTTTTACTAGGATTTTAAATTTTCATAACTAATTGAAGTTCAAGTCTCTTATCATCGGATTTAGTTATTTGAGAAAAACTCATATAAAATGGATCTGTATCTAAAATGAAAAGTAAAGATATGTTTAAAATCAAGTTAAAACATCCTTATTTTCTCATGTATATTTCATTATGACATTCTTTTTTCTCACTTAAAAAAAAAAAAAAAACTCATTATAAGAAATTGAAGGAGTTGGAGGTCCATGGTTCAAACCTTGATAAAAGAGTAAAACTAACATAATATCTGACATACTAACATTTGCCTACTATTAAAAAAAAAAACCTTACTGGCCTATTTAGGTTTTAATCGGCTTCCATTATCACCACATATATAAGATAGATATCAATTACCAGAACTTGCAAATCGTCTCTTATATGATATATTTACAATGAATATTAATCAAGAGGAAGCCTTCTTCCGAAAAATTTGTTTGAAATTTATGCATCTTGCTTTCCGAATCAAGTTCATTCTCTTGTTTTTTTATCAAGCAAAAACTAATATTAGCTGAAGTATAATGGATACTCCAATTCTTACATCAAAGTATTAAGACCTATCACATTAATGAAGACGATCCATTAAGGTTCATATACAACATTCTAAAAATGAAAAATTAGACAGCTACGCTTTTGCTATTATCCAAGTTCATTAACTCAACTTAATCATTCCCACTACATAGTCAAAATCCAAGTCATCTTGCCTAAACACAACACTATTATTATAATATTATGTAACCAAATTGACCATAAAATAGTAAACCATACAAGAAACCATACCTCCTTATTCTTTTTGCCTAACACGAGTCCAGAGTGCCATAGAAAATGGGACTTAGAGCATGTTTGGGAAAGCAAAAATTTTTAGATTTAAATTGTTTTGGAGGGGAAAAGCTGTTTTCAAAATAATCTAACATGTTTGACACTTAGCTTAAGATTGTTGTGATTTGATTAATTTTCATTCTCAAAACTTTCATCCCTGTTTACCCATACAAAACTAACTTCTAAACAAATATCATTAAATTATACAAATAACTTCTTACCATTTTTCGTAATTTACTATATAAAAGTGATTTTTTCCACCACCCAAACGAAATAGATAATCGATTATACATATAATCGATTACCGGCATAATCTATTTTTTCTAGTTTTCCCAAACACACACTTTACTCTTTTTGTAACACCACCTCAATTCCAAACCAAGCATAGCATATTGTATGAGAATCCACAAGAGAAAAAATAGATATGAAGTGGTCTCCTCCGAGTTCTTGCATAATGGGGAACTGTTTTTGGCCAGAATTTTTCTGAAGAACATTGCATCTACGGTTATGAAAAACATAAGATCGATTCTCTTAAGAATTATAAAAAGCATAAATTTCAATTAAATTTATAGAAGAAGAGGTGTTCCCCAGTCTAAACTCAGTATGAAGTTTTCTCATGTTCATTTCCCCAACCTAAACATCTACATTGAGGGAGATGTAAATCATTGGATTCAATGAAGTTGTTTGAAATGGAGGAAGGAAGGCTTCGAGTATTTATGTGATAAAAAGGTACGGCTCAAGTTAAAGCGAAAGTTTTACCGTACAACTATTATAGCAGCAATGTTGTATGAGATAGAGTGTTGGGCGATAAAAAATCAACACTAGAATATATAAACTCAATGTAGGAGACATGAGAATGTTGTGTTGAATGAGTGAAAAAACTAGACGAGATATGATTAGAAATGATAGTATTAGGGATAAAGTTGGGGTAGCACCTATTGTAGAAAAGATGTTTGAATCTCGACTTAGGTGGTTTGGGCATATATAGAGGAGACATGTAGATTCCGTGGTAAGGAGAATAGACCAGATGGAGGGCAATCTTATCGCTAGAGAGGAAGGCTAAGAAAAACTAGAGGCGAAACTATTAACAAAGATTTAAAGGCCAATGATTTAGCTATAAACATAATTCATGATAGAACATTATGACGTCGTTTGATCCATGTGGCCAATCCCACCAAGTGGGAAAAGGCATGGTTGTTTGTATTGATCAATTGAATTCTTATTGTGTCCACAGCTTCCTAACAGAAAGGATATTTTTTCAAGGGAATTGGGCAATATAAGCAGCATGAGCAAACCATCATTGAAATTGAAATAGATCCCAAAATTCTAAAGTGGACTACAAACATTTAACGTGATATTCACAGTAAATTTCAAACGCCATTTTCCCTCTTCTTCTATTAAATTTGATTTACCTTAAAACTGGCATACACAATAACTTAAAAATAATATTTATTTTCATGTGTATTCTTTAGGCACTGATAGCATAGTGAAGCTTCAAGCACCCATAACAAACCTCTAGCTTGATTTTTGCTAAAATAGACAATCCGAGAAAATATCATCAAGAATCCACATTTTAAGTAGTATGCACAAATGGACAACTCAAAATGACTATAGAACTTACATTAGAGGATATAGATTCTAATTCTACTAATAGACCAAAGGGATGCAAGGAGCCAAGTTACAAAGAATATCTTTCATTGTCTCGAAAGGCAATATGTACATGATAATTACGAAAACCAACAATCATGCAATCCTCCTATCATATTCAGATATTTTTGAGCTTCCGCTTTCAATTTCCCTTACCACTAGAATTGGCATCTTAATTAATGATCAAGTACAGTGAGGAGAAGATATGCTTAATCCTTTCTCTCTTGAATTCTTTTCTCAGGTCAAAGTGGTATCTCATGTCTTCCACAAAATTTTTACACTAAAGACAAACTTTAATTGATCAAGAACAGTACAAAAAGGGGAGATAAGTAGGCATCCTTTAAAAGCAAAGTAATCTTTGATTTGATAGCTAGGCAATATTGTTGGCAAATATCAAAGATGATATCATATATGAAAATGAATGATTGAAAGTGAATGAAGTTAAATCAAACAAGTCAATATAGCCAAGGCAGCTCTGAGATATCCAGATTTGGCAAAATAGTTTAGAATCCAATATAAGCTGTTATTATTGTTACAATTCCATGACCATCCTTTTGTTACTAGTAACCAGTTTCTCAAAATGCGGAACCGTAACTACAATTTAAAACCTAGAACAGAAGTACAAGAAACTGTAAACATGCTCTATATGCTAAGCTAGCTAGTATGCATACGAGTTTTTTATAAGTAAAAAGTATATTGATAAAGAATACAAACGATATTTTAATCCATATACAAGAGCTAGCATGTATACGGTTATGGTTTGCCTTGAGGGAGACTCGATCATAAACACACAACTCTTTTATATTTATTGAAAATTCAAGAACAACATTATGTAAAACACATTTTTAAATGCTATAGATGAGATACAAACGAGTCAGAGACATATATAAATCGAAATATATAGGTACCACATGACTCAATCCCCATCCAAAGCATGTGTAGAGACATCTATAGTAGATAAAGCAAATTATCTGATTAGCTAGCTAGGGAGTGATCATCGGTTCACAAGAGTTGCTCCTCAAGGGTCAATTCCTCAATGATATTCCCATGGTTGAGTGGATTGAAGACATTGATCTCAGAACACTTATTTGGTAGTATCATAGACCCAACAAGGCCTTGTTCAAGTGATGGCATAGCATATTTACGTGCTATGACAACTGAATTAATAACCTCATCCGTGGGGTGGAACACAGATAGAACCTCAAAGCCTCTAAGATCACAAGGTTCAACCACAGGATAGAGAAAAGCACGAGCACCATGAGCACTCCTTAGCATCAAAAAAGCACCTGGTGCCATGTACTTAGCCAAGTGGTCAATGACTCGATTCTTTGACTCCTTGTCCATTCCAACAAGTGCTGCCAAGTACACAACCTCATACTCTTCCAATTCCTCTGACACATCCAATATATCATTGGTGTGGAAAAACATACGCTTTGACAAGTCAGGGTCATTGGTAACCAATTTTTGTGCATAGGAATTGGCTAAAGGGTCGATGTCATAGTTGTGAAAAGTGGTGTTGAGTAAGTGATTTGATGCTAACACAATTGAAGTTAGGGGAAGAGGGCCAGAACCCACAAAGGCAATTTTGTTAGGGACATGAGTGTAGTGTTGGCTAAGGATAGTGAATTCTAGGAGACCAAGTTTGAGGTAGTTGGAATAGTAAGGGAAAATATGAAGATGTTCAAGTGGGTTCTCATATGAACCTAGGATGGTTGAATAGTGGCTTTCTAAGTGACCTTCAGCTACACCACAAAGCCTTATAAGCTTTGATCTTATTTCTTGAACAGTTTTGTTGAGCTTGGTCACATCGATTGGGCTAGGTGGCATGCATGTGAGGACAAGTTCGGTGAAAAGCATGTCGACATTTTTGCAGGGTTTGAGACTCTCTAGGCTTGAGATTTGTTCATAGAGGTCGCATACTTTTTCAACCAATTGCTCTTCCTGGCAAACCATGTCGACACTATGTGGTTATGGGTAAGGATAGAATTGGCTCGAGAAATTGCACTGAACACTCAGGTCGCAGGTCAATATTTATGCCCAAAGGTGGGGTCCACATGGGAACCTTAAGTTGATACTTTTGGCACACAAAGTAGAGCGATTCGGTACACGACACTCTCACCTAATAAAATTTGGGGAGGATAAATATATGTAACACCATCCTTAATTAAAGTAAAACGACTATTTTTAGGATTTGAACAGATAACATCGACAACGAAGTTGCGTCAAGGCTCACCTAGGTTAATTTTGGCACATATATATTATATTTTTTGTTCAACATTTTTATGCAAGAATAAGTGATGCTTCCTCTATGCTAAGAATTTTTTTGTTTTTTATTTTTGATGACATTACTCTCTCAATTATATTATCGTTGATATTTTATATGTCTTATAAATAATTCATAAAGTTATATAAAATGATAATTAGGGCATTGTAGAAAATGCTTTTATTAAACAAAAACAAAAAAGAATATCTACATTAAAGATGTCAACATCATGTTTCAGTTTTTTTTTTTTTTCCCTCCTTACCAACTATCAATCTTGTATGTATGTCAAACTTTGTTAACATTATGAAAGTAATAAGATAGTGTCGCAAAAAACAAAGATGTTGGAGAAATAAATTAGGTAAACAAAAACTATTTATATTAAGCTTGATGTTTCCTATAAATAAGGATCTGTAAAGGAAATTAGTTAAATAAATCAAGTACAAGGCAGTTTTGAACTTTTCGATACCAACAGGAATATGAGAGGTGTGTGAATATGGGTAACTGGAATTACTTTATTTCTCATGACAGACGGAACTATATATGAAAAGCTTAATCTCCATACTCCATTGTGACGTTATCATTCCCTCTATCATTGAGTGACAAAGGCAATCAAAGAAAAGACAATAGTTTACGATAAATTAGGGTTTTATAGAACCACGGTGAAGACTGACGATCATTAATTCTTTCTTGGGAATTCAGAATTACTATTTATCTAAGCCCAAGGTTCACAACGTCTATGCATGCATTTATAAATTATACATCAATTTTTACATTATATATGTATAAAATAATAAAAATAATATATCAACAAGCTGAGCATCACAAAATTGTAAAATGTTTTTTGGTGCATCAAGACAAGAGTATCCTCAACCAATAATTGGAGACTAATTTTTTTCAAAGCGTAGAGATCACCGTAATGAGTTTACCGTGGTGAGTTTTGTCTCACTCAACGAAGTATTTTTCAGACATGTGACAGGAATCGAGCTCCTAGCAACATGTTTAAATAACTCAATTATCTATTTACTATACTAAGCCTTGTTGGTGGAAATTAAATCGTAATCTAATGCAAAGGAAAACATGAGAAATTAATTGGCAATATAAGAAAAAGGAAAATAGAAACATGATATGATATATATTATTCCATAAGTTATTATAAGTTAATATGATATGATATTATTCCATAGAAACATGATATGATATCTAAAAATAGTACAAGATAAGTCTATAAGTTAATATGTAAGTTTTGTCAAAAAAAAAAAAAGTTAATATGTAAGTTTATGGAGGGGCAACAAAAAAAAAGGAATAAATATGTAACTCAAAATTATTATATCTACTTTCACTTTGTTTTTGTTAGTACGTAGTACTGCTGTAGTACTGTACTAGTAGTAGTACGGGGCCAGGCTCATATTTACAATTTTTTTTTTTACATATTTACTTTTAATCTTATCTTTTCCATTTGAATGCATAACTTTATTGGCGAATAATAGTTATAGGTAAAAGTTTCAAGCATATAGAATCATAGATATAGAGTGTGTTTGGGAAAGCTAGAAAAAAATATTATGCTGAAAATCAATTTTTGTATAATCGATTATTGTGATAATCGATTATAATTAGAATCTGTTTTTGTTTGACTATGTTTCCTGAAAAGTAATTTTAAGATAATCTATTTCGTTTGGGTGATATAAAAAAATTTATTTTTACATAGTGAATTACATAAAAAGGTTTGATGTTTTATTTGTTTATAATATATAAAAGTTTTAAAAGATAAAAGGCAGTCACATGTGTATGAGTACATGTCCAACAAGAGGGGCTATTAAGGGATAAGACAATCTTAGAGAGAAATAATCATAATTTTTTCATCCAAAAGTGATATCTCCCCTGATGGTTCCAAAATAGCATTTTTAACAAAATAAAAGCTTTTTTAACAATTAAGCAAATGACCCAAACAATAAAAAAGTTTTTTTTTCCCCTTAAAAAACAACTGAAAGTCCAAAAAATAATCTTCCCAAACAAGCTCCATGGTACACCCAAAAAACAGTTTTAAGCTTATATACTTTTTCATTAACTTGTCTTATTAAAGTTCGTTCACATATTTTATAGGTTAATGTATGTAAAAGTCTTGGGAGGTGGATAGAGTTACTCACTGTGATACTATGATATTGAAGTTAGTTAGTTTTAAATACTCCCTCTGGTCCTATATATAAGAGGCAAAACCCTAAAACACACAGACCAAGGAAATGCATTGAAATAAGCTATTTGTAATTAATATTCATATAAATTTACAAATTTAACCCTTCAATAATTAATGAACAAACCTACTTGTATTGAAAGTTGCATTATCTCGTAAATATAAACCCTATTATAAATAAGGGTAAAATTGGAAATGAGCATTTAATATTTGTCAAAATACATGCATGTCTCTTATATTTTGGACCAAAAGAAAGTAGTTATTTGCCTCTTATAATAAGGACCGGAGGGAGTAAAATATAAAAGTCTTAGAAATTAAATTAAAATTCTCTGGCAATCAACAATAAATTAATGCAATCTGAAATTTTGAGATTAAAATATTGAGCAGTGTGAAATTAATTTTATTTTTTTTATAATTGACAATTATAATTAAGTCATTCTCGCACACATAAAATGTGCATAAAGTTCAATAGGTATATATATATATATATATATATATATATATATATATATATATATATATATATATATATATATATATATATATATTCGTTTTTCTTGTAAAATGATAAATATCTTTTAAAATTTTCTATGATATTTTTTTGTTAGAACAATTCATTGTTATTTTTTTAACGACTTGTAACTGACATTTGATCATTCTCAACTATGGTATCTAGTTTTTTTTTTTTTTTTTTGTTCTATTTTTTGTTTCTACTTACTGGTGCCTGCTTGATACAATAGTTTTCTTTTCTTTCATATACAACTTAACACTTGGTTGCTTTTTGACTTAGCCTTAATGTTACTTTGTACATAGGTTTGGATACATCTTATACCCTTTTAATGCATTTGGCTTATAAAAAATGTTTGATAGATCAAACACTTGAGTAGGGGTGTAAGTAGATTTGTTCTGACCCCTAGTGAATCCGAACTGAATCAAACCGATTTTGATAGTTTGATTTGGTTCCACCATTTCATCGGATCGAATTTTAAATGCTTAATCCAAAAGCAATTGGTTCGAATATCAAATTTCACATATTTAAATTCGTCCAATTTAAACCGAACTGATGACTTAAAAAAGTTAATATAATTATTATTTTTATTATAATATTATTATTTTTATTAAAAAATAATATATTATTCCTAAAGTCTCAAAATACTGACTTTCTGAAACCCTCCTAATATAGGCCCTGTCTCAACGTACATCCTTATTCCCTGAGTGATCTTTTTATTAAATCTTGTTTTACAGAGGAGAGGTGTTAGTTATCTGTAACTGAATTATTTTTTCTATATTTTTTTCTTGGCAAATGCTAATCAGTGACCTAAATGTATTGGTTAAAGAATCAGAAATAGAAAATTTACATTGGAAAGTGATGTTTTAATACTTTGAAAATTCAAAAATTACATTTTTCAATAAAAAATTTCTATATTTGGATTCCTTAACCAATATCGTTAGGGCACTGGTTAGCAAGACTCTTTTTTTCTTTTTGGCTGAATTGCACTTTTGGTCCCCTATTTTAATGCTTCGGCGATTTTGGTTCCCACATTTTTTTGGCTCAATTTTAGTCCATACATTTTTAAAATGTGTAATTTTGATCCATCCGTTAAGTTAGCATCCAATAGTTTAGAATATTTTGGTCCATTTTTAAACTGCTTGCTCAGATACACTTGTCAGAAAGCATAAGCCGAGTTAGAATAACATAAGTCGCGTCATATGCATCATTAAGAATTGGATATTAACCAACGAATGGACTAAAATTCCATATTTTAAAAATGTATGGACTAAAATTGAGCGAAAAAATAAAACTAAGGGACTAAAATTGTCCAAGTACTAAAATAGGGAGACTAAAAATATAATTAAGCCTCTATTTATCCAAATTATTTAGAACTTTTATTGTTGTTTTCAAAAATTAAATTAAATTAAATTAAAAAGAATATGATAATCCGATCCGAACCAACACGACTTTAATCGGATTGGTTCAATTTGGATACATACATAAATTTTTCAAAATTCGATCCAATTAATTTCAATCAATTTTAATTAGATCGGATATTAAATTATTCCAAACTTATCTAAGAACAAGGACTCTTTTCGACTGTATTTTTACAGGTGTTTCCCGTAGATAGTTTTAATAACGAATAACAAGCATGAGTACTTCCAATAGATATAATTAAGTATTACACACATTTTTAAAAAAGTTATCTATCACTTTCGCTTTCTCAATTAATTAATTTAGTTATAAAAAAAAAAATCAAAAACAACAAAAATCGACATTAAAGATGATTCAAACAAGATTGAATTTTATTCAATGTTGTTCACGATATTATAAATATATGTTACTTTTCATGGGTACAACAGGGGAAAAAAGAGAGAAAAGCTGTGAAGATGGACAGGTTCCGTTCACCATTAAAAAAGACCAATTCCATAGAAGCAGGAGCATCTTGATCAAAAAAAAAAAAAAAAAAAAAATAGAAGCTGGAGCATTTTAAGAGCCTGTTTACTTTACATAAACATTTTCAGTTTTTCATTTTTTAAAATCTATATTGATATTGATTTTAAATTGTTTATAAGAAGATGGAGGGTTCATAAAATAAATAATTGTGACAAAGAGAAGATATAGGCTAACTAAGGAGAATGCATTTCCAGAAAAAATGAAAACAATTTTTTGGTATTTTCAAAATTTCTAGAAATACTAGGTTTGTTTTCAAAAAATGAAAATGAAAATGAAAATGGTAAGAGAAATGGTAAAATAAATATAAATTTTAGAAAATGAAAACAGAAAATGTTTTCGGAAAGTAAACGGGCCCTAAATTTCCAAACCTGAAATTCCATCCTCTCATAATTAATAATTAATCAAGTATCTTTAAATATTTGATTACTCAACATAAATAAATAATATTCATAGTGTTGATAATAATAATGAGTTCTCATCTGATCAAAAAGAAAATAATGAGTTCTCAGTATACGCGATTTTCATTTTCTATTTTTATTTCTTGTTTTTATTTTATCAAAAATAATTTTTTTTTAAAATTTGAAAACTTTGAAAACATGTTTGTTCTGATCTTCTATTTTTCTATTTTAAAAAATTTGGGAAAGAAATGTTGAAAACAATTTTTTTCTGTTTTCAAATTTGACCTCAATTCAAGAAATATTTTCATTAAACTCAACACCAAAAACATTTTCATGCTCATTTTTTATTTTCGCTTAAAATAAAAACAATAAATGACCGGAAAAATGAAAAATGGCCAAAGCAAGCATGCCCTAACTTACTTTATTGTTTTTTTTAGATTTCCCAATTACTTAAAAAAAATGTAGAAATTTTATGTATGAGTTCTAATTATACACATTACAGAATTCTCCATTTAATATGGGAATCTGTAATACCCCGATTTTCACTGTTTCAAAATAATCGAAATGCGGACGATTATGTTTATATTTTTATACGAGTTTTAGAAAATTATTTTAAATAAACGGAGTTCATCACTCAATCCTACTTGAACTTAGGAAGCTACGATTAAAATTTAGGTTTGAAAGTCAGGTGAATCCCGGCCCGCGAATTTCACTGACAGTATATTTATACTGATCAGGAGACCTAATTTTAATTCGTGAACGAAAAACTTAAGGTTTTTATTTTATTTCCTATGATTGTGTGTTTTTAGAATTATTTCATTTACAGTGAAATAATTTAAGTTTTACGGGCGTAATACTCGATCGGGCGAACGACGGAGCTAACAACGGGATATTCGGGACTCGATGAGTGGATAAATTCTAAATTCTCCTAGGACTAAGTCTTCCATGTGAGTGGTTTGACGTGGCTTAGGGTTGTGTTAGCAATTTTTAATAATTGCATTTTTGGTCCTTAAACTTATTCTTAATTGCACTTTGGTCCTTAAACTAGTTTCTATGATACACTAAGTGAAGTGGATCAATTTTTCACTCATCCAAATCATGTTGGGCTGCAGTTTTGAGGCCAAAATTTCGTGGCCAAGAGTTATTCCATGAAAACCAATTTCCTACTCTTAATTTCCTAGGTTTTGATTAAAGTCTTAAACATTTTTATGTTAGAAAAGTATGTAATGGACTTGGGCTTTTGCCAAGCCCATTTTCGCATGGCCCATGGCCTTGGAGGCTGATTTCTCCTCTTCAAAAGTGACTCATCCTTCCACATTGTTCTAGTTCATTCTTCATCTTCTCCACCTTCACTTTTTCTCCATTGTTCTTAACTCCAAAAGCTTGAGTTTGTGAAGCAAGTGTTGGATTCTTGCTCATTTCTTGTTTTTATAGAGGTGATTCTTACTCTTCATCTTCATTTAATGCCATGTTCTTCATTGATTTTTCCATTTCCATGCCTAGATCATTACTTTTATGCATGAACAAAGTCTTAGATCTAGAATTTTGAAAAATCACCATAAATCATAGAAAACTCCTAAAATAGTGAAACCAATTTCTATGTGCTTATAATCATTCTTGCTATCATAATACAAGATATTGTTGAAAACAAAATCTTCCTTCCCTATGTTCATGTGGGGGAAGGATGTCCTAAACTGACCGAACTTGCATCGAAATTTTGACCATCTTACTTTCTGAAACTCGAAAAACTCTCAACATTAAAGTTGTTCCTCTTTCTCTCTTCTTTCCAAAGAACCAAAGATCATTAAAAACGGATGAGTATATTGAGAGTTATGACCAAAATATAGAAACTGCCCAGAATCCTCAGATCCATGCGAGACAGCAGAAAGAAGCCTATTTTTACCCATGTTATGATCCGAACCAAAAAAACCTTCAACATCAAAGTTGTTCCTTTTCTTCTTATATTTCCAATAAGCCAAAGTTTGTAGTTTTTGGATGAGTAGATCATGAGATATACTCACAAAACCAACATACCCTCAAACTGTCCTGATTTTATATAAGTGTTGGTTGATCATTTTTTTCATTTCTTCAATCTTCAAGAGGTAAAAGCTCAACTCCTTGATCATCTAAGCTTTCATATTCAATTGTTTCTCATGTTTATGCCATGAATCATATTTTCCCATTTCTAGATCTAGAACTTTGAAAATCCATAACAAATTCTAGAAAAATCCTATGATGTTGAAACTACTTCCTAAGTTCTTATAATCATGTATACTTGTTGAATCCTAGTTTGTTCATTAAACTAAAAACCCTAGCCTCATGAACATGTCTTGGCCGAATCTACCATTTAGAGGGTTAGGATGGTTTTGATTCTTAACTTTGTTATTTAGCCCTAATCCATTTCCTTAAGTATATTAGAATCATTAATCCATGACTTAAGCAAGTTTAGTGATTTTGAGCCACAAAACCCTAAGGAGGCCGTGACCTATTAAAGAGGATTAGGTGTTTGTTTTGCTTGTTTTGATTGGTTGTTTGGATGTGTTGTTGAAGGTTAGTGTTTCGTGACACGTACGTATGTCACCGATTATTCGGAGCCGTGTCAAAGTTATTCGGAGCCGTGTCAACTTTCTTAATCGGAGGCTAAGTTCTTCAAGAGGTAAGGGGAGCTTACCTGAGGGATTTTTCCCAATAACTATTAGTTTTAGTGTGGTCTGTATGCTTGATATGTGGCTGTGGTACTTTGATTATGCTGTTTACGTTGTGTTGTTTATCTGTGTTCGATGATTTATCTGCTTTTAATTTATTTAATTATCTGCAGTGGTGTATTATATTGCTATGATGCATGATCTGCCTGGTGATATAATTCTGATGATGTTGTTGAGTGTTGTTTGTGAAGCCTGACAGTGGTCAGTGCACAACCGACTTAATCAGATAAAAGCTTTAATAAGCTATATACATTATATTCAATGTTTTATGGGAAATGTTGGAATATAATAGTAGTGGAAAATATTATGTGGGAAAAAAATGAGTATTGAGAAATGTTATTATTTTAATGATTTATTGATAAAAAGTCAACTATGAGTCATAGTGAGGACGTAACCGTGAAAATATTTTAGTACTGCTAATTTTTACGTGAGAAATTCCGTAATATTATAAAAAGTTATTTTATGAAATTAATCTTCAAAAATAACTTAAGTATGATTTTAGAAAATTGTTTAAGTGGAAAAAGCTAAGTTTTGGCTTAATTGGCTTGAAAGATGTAATTTGACGGCAAATTGGAAAAGTGTCGACGACAAGTATTTTTAAAGCGGCAGTACGTATTTTAGATAAACTTGAGCCTCACGTGATTATCATTTGGAACATAAACATTATAGAAAAGAATTTCAAGTAATCGATGATTTTATAAAGGAGTTTTTGTAAAGGAGTTTTTCTAACCGTGTTATTTTCCGTCAACTTGGATAAGTTGCGGAGACTTTGTTTTGGATTTGTTTTTCACAGAACGAAAATGGTGTTTACGTTGAAACGTGAGCCTAGTATCAGAGACGTCGCGATACTAGTGTTCTTTAATTTAAGCACGAAGATCTTTGATCCGTATTATGTTGAGTATCCATGTTATGAGATGACGTTGTTATGGACTTGATATCCTTTTCACGTTGTATATCCACGTGGTGGGTTACGTTGTAAAAGGTAAATGTTGTTTTCTACGACCACAAACCCCAAGGCTGATTGCAAGGTCTAAGGCTTTGTGATTGAGCACTCGGACTTCATGTCCTGTGTTGACGTTGAAAGATCTAAACACGTTAAGTTAATACGTTGAAAATCACGAGTAGTCGTAAGCCATTTTGAGCTTCGGAAAATAAAGACTGAACACAAAGAAAAATGATGAGAACAAACGTTTTACATGCATTCATTGGCAGACGTGCCCACGTTGTGAAGTGTGGTACCTTAATGAGTAAGGTATTCCATGCCACGTTGTTTTGTGTGAATGCCTTGGGTGTGAGGTATTTCATGCTACGTTGATTCATTGTGCCTTGATGGACAATGAAAAACCATATACGTTGATCACTGTGCCTTGTGTTGGACAGTGTGCTATGGTAAACACGTTGTGCCTAATATACCTGGCAATACCATATACGTTGATCACTGTGCCTTGTGTGGACAGTGTGCTATGGTAAATACGTTGTGCCTAATATACCTGGCTACGTTGTGCCTAATATACCTGGCAATCGAGCCTGATAAGCTCATTTACACGTTGTTGGAGATCTCCGGAGATTTAGCGAAATGTAGAGACTATATATTGAAGTGTTCATGCATAGTTTTCAAACGTTGATGTTTGGGGGTATGAAACCCATTGATAAAGTACTTGTTTAGTTATGAGAATGTATGCTGCTATAATTGTATGTGTGTATATGCTGTTTTGTGAGTCGCGCTTTTAGTTATTGTGTTAAATCCATATATTGGCGTCTCACCCTTACAATATAACAGGTTACTCTAGTCTACCGTATTCCTTTGGTATACTAGTATGGACGAAGCGGAGGGATTCACTAAGTCGCTTGAGGACTTAACTCCTAGATGCTTGGAGAAGTATCTGTTAGTGGGAATGACCATAAGGGTATATTCTCAATAACTGTCTGTCAGTTACGACCAGCTTAGGTTCTTTTTATGTGATGTCATGTGTTGAAATAAACGAAATTGATAAAGATCTAAGTGTGAAACTTACGAGGTAGTATAGTTGTATGACTTTTGTATATGCTTATATATCTAAGTATGGTTATGATTATGTCGTTGTTAGGGAGTTAAAAGGAAAAAATTTTATCACCATATTTTGAAGAGATTCACGTTGAGAAATTAATATTTTCCGAAAGCAACCAGCAAATAAAATCTTATTTTTCCGCAAACGAGTAACCATGTGATGACCCGGGAGTAGGGTGTCACAGAATCCACACTGAACCAAAAAGATTTCACTTCCTTCTCTTCTTTTCATTATTCATTAATACAGTTTGTCTCTCCCTCTCCCTCGGTTTTGGCTCTCCATCTCCCTCGGTTCCATCTTTCTCATGTCACTCCCACGAACCAGCCACCTCTGGTCGCACTCACCCACCGCAGCAACCTGCTTCGGCAGTAACCACCACCACCGGGAGCCACCATGACCGCCACTTATCTCTGTTCTCTTTGTCTCTCTGATCTCTCTGATCCCGCCACCTAGCTATCTCTGCTCTCTCTCTCTCTCTCTCTCTCTTACACACACACACACACACAACTCTCAGATCCCGCCGCCACCACCTGGTCAGAGCGGCGACGAGAACAGAATCTGGGTCTGTGGTGCATGGACAACGGCAACGACGGCTGGGCGGTTGTCACGACAACGACTCTGTAGTTTCTCGGTGGTGGAAGAAAACACCCACACACGACTCATCACTCATCAGTCCCAGAAGAGATTATCTCCAAAAAAAATTTAAACAAACAAACAAAAAAATAAACAAACCAAATTTCATATTATTCTAATTAAATATGTTCCCTATATTTACTTTGTCATATTTTCATGACAGAATACGTCTCATATACATGCTGACTACAAATTAGTTTGAAAAGTTAACTAACTGAAACTAATACATTTGGCAAGTCCATTGGCTCACAGATTGACATGTGGGTGGTGCACCACTGCACCACTTTGATGGATGGTACACCTTAGATGCCTCCTTTTTAAGATATGTTTATGATATAACAATGGCATTGTGTGATCCATATAGTTTACTGTACCTGGTGGTATATCTCCTAGCCAAGACAATATATGTGTTTAAGATATCTAACTATCTACTAATTTTGTTGAATCTTATTGCCTTTTTTTTAGACAATTTATATATAGTCTCTCAATCACATATTCAAATCTAAACTGTCAAATTTTAACGTAAAATTGCAAAAAGGATTTTTGTGAATTCATTAATCCTAGCATAAAGCTTGCCTTAATCAAATTGGAGAAATAAACTAGTTAAGACGAGAGGAAGTTTGATCTCTTTGGCTGCACCATAATTATATCATTTTTAGAGAAACACTACAAAAAAAAGGTCAAATGGCGACCAAATCTGTTAGTTGCTATTAGCGACCGAATATGCTACCGATTTTTGGATCTATTATAAAGTTGAAAATAATCTTCTCAGCGACAGATTTGGTTATCGAATTGCTCGGTTACAAACAAATCAGTCGCCAATTCGGTCGCTAAAAGGGTAATTTTAAAAGTTAACATTTGTTGATTAATTGGCGACTGAAATAACGATCGAATATAGTACAACAGTAAAATTATAAAAATGCAGCGACCAATTCCAATTTCGATCGCTAAAGGGCGTATGGAAAAATAAAAATGGAGCCAATTGGCGACCGACTAATCAGTCGCTAAATTGAGTTAAAAAATTTCAAAAGTTACTGAACGGTGACCGAAGTTCGCTTTTAACTTTTGGCGACGGATTTAGCAACCGACTAATTCGGTCCTAAAAATTAAATCCCTTAATCGGACAGAAACCTTTTCTTCTTCATTTGCGCTGCTCCGCCTTTCTTTCTCTCTCACTCTATCTCTCTTCGCGGTAGCTCCTCCAGTCACCACCGTCCGCCGTGATTCCTCTCCTCTCCTCCGGCCACCACTGTGCTCAGGTAAGGTCTCCTCTCCCTCCTCTCTCTCTCCCCTCTCTCTCTCTCTATCTCTCTCAGTTTCTCTCTCTAACTCTTTCTCTCAGGTTCTCTCTCTTCCTCCTCTGGACACCACCACGTCACGCCAGCCGCCACTGTGACACCCTCTACCCCGCATGCATTCAAAAGCGATAACACAAATATATATATATATAGAGAGAGAGAGAGAGAACACATGCAAATATATATAATATTAAAAACCAGGCAGAGACTACCGCATTGCAACTAACGCGGAAATAACCAAAACATGTTTATAAAGAAAACATAACATAAAACAAAACCATAAACGAACCCAACCCCGATGTCACACTACAGAACTGGTATAACTAATCCGATAAAACAACTCGGATACAACTGGAAATAAACTAAATAACTACTGAAATGGAAATCCTATCTACGAGTCGCGGCTCCTCAGAGTCACTCCTCAACTGGCTGCAAATCGACCTCTGCATAAAAGATACATGCCACAACAAGAAACATAGAGATAGGGAGTAAGAAACATATATATGAATATAACGGTAAGGAAGCAGTTAGCAAGACGAGCATACATCAAACAAGCATGTGATAACAAACAGAAATATCATAACATATACAATTATCATCATACAAACGTGTATGCTATGCAATGCAACTCTACTCCACTACTCCGTTATACATGTGGATCCAAACTATCTCAGGAAGCCAACTTCAGAGTTACATCTCTACATTGGCCAAAAAGCACCAACACCGGGCCAGACCACCAACCATGGGTGGACCCCTAGGATAGTCGATGAATCACTATGGATGGCCAGATCGACTTACACGCTAACGACCTCCCCTATGTTGCACAACCTCCACTAACTTCTCTGATGCGTGAATGCATGCTCAACACAAACACACAACAACATCCATCACCTCCGCTTGGGCCACTAGGCTACCTAAGTTTATCACCATCAACACCTCGACCACTCGGCTATCGAGGATTATCGTTACCGTTTCGTATTCATTATTAAACACTCTAGTCGTTCTTCACTAGATATTACCACCTTGACCATCAAGCATCAAGGTCCCCTTGGCCACTAGGCTACCAAGGAACATCATCATCAACATCTTGACCATTAAGCATCAAGGCTCAACATCATCTTTTCACTTGTCTTTGATCTTCATGTTTCGTTGGTATCTTATTAAGTCTTTTAAGCGTTTGGGGGTGAAAACCCTTTACTTCAGCATTCTAGTTCTGTTCTAGTCAGGTGAGCACAGGCGTGCTCACCCTTAACACGGGTGTGCTGCACCTGCAGGCAAGCACGACCGTGCTACCTGCTGAGCACGGGCGTGCTTAAATGCACGCCCTGCTCTGGGTGTGCTACTTGTTTAGCACGGTCGTGCTCCTTGTTAAGCACGATCGTGCTACCTGCTCAACACGGGCGTGCTCCTTGTTAAGCACGACCGTGCTCAATGGAGCGTGGCAGTACTGATCTAGGCAGAAAGGGTCAGAAACCCTTTTCCAAATCCTTGGGACAGTTCACAGATTCAACCTATTGGCTTTTACTAATACATTTATCATCAACTTCATTAATCTTAATTGTTCTTCGTTACTGTTCATGTCTTATCATCAAGGGGAATTAATACTTTAATCATAGCTTCATTATTAATATTCTTAGAACACTCACTAATCAATCCTAGAGTCTTTAACTAAGCCCTATGAACATAACCTTACCTCTCACACTATATTCATGTCTTATGAATAACTGGGAGAAACATCCCTTAATTCTCATTATTATCATTAACGCATTTTAACGTCTTATCATTATGTTGGTATTAACATCCTCAACAATCAACATTCATTAAGGGCACAACATCAAAAACAGTAAATAACATCATACTCATCATAATCATGGCATCATAATATTAACATATTCATAACAAATAATATCAAATAATAAGAACATTCATACCAATATTATCATCACAACAGATAATCATCAAATAACAATTAATCATATAAACATATAAACATGTTAACAAGGAAAGGGTCATGGGTAACCCTTCGTCTTACGCTACCCCCAAACCTACATACTCATACTATTTCTTCTCCCCATACCTGGTATGAAGATTAGACTCCTGATAGCAAACTGGTCGCCTTCCCTCAAGCTGCTCAACAAACAAATCAAGCCTTGGCCAACAAAAAAGTTAACCAATTAGTTCCCAAGTCAACAAAAGGAAAAGGAAACAGAAGAGGGATAACCGACTTGCCTTACAAGACACTAACGTGCACGTTCCCTCCCAAAACTAGAGCAAGAACACTAAGAACTTCAAGGGTTTCAAGGGAAGGAAGAGAGAAGAAGTTTCTGCCACACTAGGATTGCCCAATGTGCCAAAATAGGGTTTAACACGGTAACCCTCGTGCTACTGCCTTATATTTATAAACTCTGCACCGAGCACGACCGTGCACCCCCTTAAGCACGGTCGTGCTTACAGCAGCGTCACCGAGACGCGTTCATGCTTGAGCACGGTCGTGCTCCTTGTTGAGCACGGGCGTGCTCAACTTAACGTCAGCAAGAGGCGATCATGCGCTGAGCACGGTCGTGCTTGTGACTCAGACAATCACAAGACGTGCCTAATAAGCACGGGCGTGCTGGACATGAGCATGGTTGTGCTCATGTACCAGAAAGGGATTTTAAGCCTAGAAATCTCACTTAGCCCTCCAGCAACAAAACTAAGTTAAGGCTTAACCAAACAAACAAGGCACGCACAAAAGCACTTATATGAGAAACGGGGTGTTACAACCACCGCGTCACACCAGCCACCATCGCTAGGTAAGCCCCTTCCCCCTTTTTCTGTTCAGTTTAAGTCCCTTCCCCCTTCTCTGTTAAGTTTTTTTAAATGCCTAAATGAGTGGTTTGACATTTCTGATTGTAGGAGAGAGATCGAATTAGTCTTTGACCAAAAATGAAAAACAGATTTACATTTGGTTTTGGCTAGTAAACAGATTTCAAATTAGTGCTTTGAAAGTATTTGTTCTCTTGAAATAAGTTGTTGCCCCATGTGCTTGGGTTTAGGATTTAGTTTTCTTTTTAGGGGCGAGGAATGGCTGTTGTCTTTTACACTTTTTGACAGAGCAATTTTTTGTTGGTGTCTGTTCTCATTATTAATTGGTTTGCTTATGTGATGGAGTTAGTGGGGCGTGCTACTTTTAGCTGAATTGATGGAAGAAAAGAATCCAAGAATAGTGAAAAGGGCAAAAGTTAAATGTAACAAAATCCATGAAACAGAACAAAAGGTTGAGAGTGAAATTGGATGGACATCCCATCTCACTTTCACACTCATTTATCAGCGTTCATTTTTTGTTTTAGTTAGTTAAGCAGTGAAAATGAGGCTAGTAGAGAAAGATAAAAGGAATATTCAGAATAAAAGGATCAACTGTCTTCTAATATCATCAAAGCACTTATAAATTACAGTATTTTAATTTGCTACGGTACAATAATTCCCACCTCAAAGCATAATATACTAAGTACTAACCAGCTCATGGGTGCAACTAAAATTCATTGCATTCAAGATCTATTCACAAGCACTAATTTTGACATTAGTTTTCAGTTAAAGATGCCCTCATCAAGTTCTATTCACATTCTTGCATAATAGACATAAGTTTTAATCCATGACTTAGGTTCCTTTTAGCGGTTATCAATCTAAATTACCTCAATTTAGGTCATTGCTCATAGTGCTTCATTGGTTTGCCATTAGATGCTTACAACACTCTGCATCCAAGATCATGTCAGTAGAGCTCTTCAAATATTTTTTTAATTCCTACTTGACTTGAACCTAAGTGTGACTCAGCATCTTTTGGTATATGTTAACCTTAGTATAACTAGAATGCAGGGGTCACCATAAATGTGAATTGAATTTAATCAATCATTTTTGAACAGGCTCTTGAATTTAATCACTTCCAGAACTCCTCGATCTTTGTCTCTATTTATCATTCTTTGCTGGGAGCTGAGATAAGTTAAATACATCTATATTATGCCTTGATTTGTGTGGTATCTATAATGTGTATTGCCAATATGTGTTGTTTGTTAGTGGAGAGTGGAGCTCAATATGATTTGTATGCTGATAATTTATAGTTTATGCATGTGTTTGCCAATATGTGATGTTTGTTAGTGGAGAGCGGAGCCCAATAGGATGTGATCCTGTCCGAAAGGCAGGATGCTTGTGTGCGGATAGTTTAGAGATGATGCATGTGTTTGCTAGTTATGTGTTTTTTGTTAGTGGAGAGCGGAGCTGAATAGGATGTATGCGGCAATATTTTATATAAGTTTGTAGTGAATTATGCTGCATATATATAGGCTCAACTATGCTGCAATATTTATATGTTAATGGTTTTATGTAGTATTCATTGTGTAATGTTTATTCATTTTTAAAATTGTTGATTAATTAGTTAATATTTATACTGTGATGTAATAATTTTATCATTTTTTACACAGATGGCAGATTCCTCTAGAGGTAGGGGGTAGCGTGGTGGTCGTGGCAGAGGTCGTACTGCGAGAGATCCTCCCCCCACCGACCCACCGGCTTCTGATCGAGACCACCCTGCAAGTAGGGGTGGGAATAGGCCAGGCCAAGCCAGGCTTTGCTTAAATAGGCCTGACTTGTTTAAAAATTTTAAAGCCTATGCCTGACCAGTTACCTGTTAAAGGCTTTATTTTGAGTCTGGCCTGGCCTTTTTAAAAGCCTGCTTCATACTAAAGACTTCAAATAGGCTAATAGGCCATTAAATAGGCTAATAGGCCTCTAGCTTTAAATAGGCTTTTACAAATAGTCAAATTGTAAAAATCATTTTATTTTAATATTAATATTCTTAATATATATATATATATATATATATATATATATATATATAAATAGGTCGACCTAACAGGCCAGAAAGGCTTTTCAATAGGCCTGGACATGGCCTTTTTAATTAAAAAGGCTTTTTAAAAAGCCTAAACCTGGCCTTTTTGCTAAACAGGCCCGGCCTATTCCCACCCCTACCTGCAAGTACCTCTGTGGACTAGTCTCAGGGTAATGGATGAGCACCCATTATGCCGCCCTCAGATGTTGGGACACAGGATGGACCGTCATCATCCACACCCGTGCCACGACCATCATCATCGGTGACGCAGAAGAGCCGTGATTCATCCGACTGGAGGACTCTCTTATCCCCAGGAGGGATAACGAGTAAGCTAATTTTTTTTTATATATAAATATCATTAATTTTCATATTACTTGTTTAATTATTCATAACATTAATTAATGCTCTAATTTTCCTGCAGCTTTCTGCCCGCGAAGGGCCCTTCTGATTTGATCTCTAAGATCATAAAACAAAAGTTTGATGGTCCATGGCATACCTAAGGGCATCCCTGACGGCCATAGGGATCAGCTGTTTAAAGAATTTAAGGTAACAATTTATTATATTATTTAAACTTAAATTACATTACCTATTAATTTAAATTTAAATTTAAATTTAATTTTAATATATATAAGATTTGCCCAACAAGTGTTTGTTGCAGAAAGACTACCGGTGGGCCCCACATTTGGTGAAGATCATCGGGGGCATCTTTGAGCATAAAGGTTCATTGGCCATGAAGAACACCATGAACAAGCTGAGGAAGGGTAAGGATAAGGGGAACTGGTTGGATCCTGAGATCAGGAAGGGGCCAGAACAATACTGGGCTATTGAGAAGTTCCGGGAGAAGGTTGCCACAGCTAGGCATAATCGAGCTTCTGATGGTGCCGCACATGCCTACATCGGCGGCTCTAAATCATCCGCTGCTCACTTCGACGAGTTGATAATACTTTAAACTTGATTATTTTAGCGTACTATTTCACTTTTTACTATTCTTATGAATTTAATTGTTTTTTTTTTTTTGTATATACAAAAAGCACAGAAACAACGACTCCCCACCGCTATGGAGTTGGTGGAGAGGACGAAGAAGTTGAAGTCGTGGGAATGGGTCAACGACAAGGCCTGTAACTATGTTGTAAGTAAAAAAAAATTTAGTTAAAACTAGTAGTTTATTATTATTAATTTGTTAATATTGGTTATAAGTGTAACTAACTCTCTTCAACTATACTTCGCAGGTCAACTTTAACGAGAAGAAGGACGATGCCATATCACGTGCCTCACAGGATTAGGCCTTGACTGGTGAGGGACCCCGCTCTCCTGTCTACGTCGACGACAATGCCATATATTTGGAGGTCGTCGGGGGCAGGAACAAGAAGGGCACGTGTATGGCCTCGGACACTTTGGCAGCGAGTTTATTGCTTCATCATCCGGCATGCCTGCTCCTTCCTACGCGGATACCGTCCCTCCGGAGCAGTTCAACCAGATGCAGGACACCATCACCCAGCTGAACGCAGAGCTTAGAGAGAAGAGGGATAGAGAGCGGGTGATGGCGGAGCAGATTGCACAGTTGACGCAGGCACACCAGCAGCTGATGCAGACGACCATGGAGCAGAGCTAGACACTGCGGTTGGTGTTGGAGTAGATGAGGATCCAGCGTTCAGTTGCTCAGGGTGATGCTCCAGAAGTTGTGTCGCCTGCTCCTCCTCCGGTTCCGCCACCTCCTACTACTGATGATGCTGCTCCAGAGGACGAGGACATGGCAGACGTCGGCGTCACGGACGCTGAGGACGATTGGTCGCCTCCGCCTCTGCATCATGACTGACTCCGATTTTGTATTTTTTCATTTTCTAGAGTTTACATACTTTTCTTGTATGACTACATTTATATTTATTTATATGATATTGTCATTATTTTTATATCTGATTTTTAATAGTAATTTATATTAGTAAATTGAAGAATCTAATTTTTTTTTATAAAAAAACTAATTATAAATTTAAAATCACTTTAAAATAAAAACCAAATTTTTTTTTTGAATAAACGACCTAAATAGCAACCAATATATCGGTCGCTAGGTCTAAATAACAGGCAATAATAAAATAATTATTTATATTAAATATTGTTTAGCGACCGAAAGGTTAATATAACCAAATTTAGTGACCAAATTTCAGTCACTAATTTCGGTTAACCTGAGCAGGCGACCAACCCACTTTGCGATTGAATTATATAATTTAGCGACCGAAAATTCGGTCTCTATATTGCGACCGAAATATAAATTCGATCGCTAAATCCTTAGCGACCAGGGTTTCTGCTACGCCCTTGTTTCGGTCGCTAAAGTAGATAGCGACTGAATTAGTATATTCGGTCGCTACACATGCTTTTTTTTTTTGTAATGAAGGAAAGACTGATTTTGGAAAGGTGATAGATCTAATCAAGACTAGAGCATGGAGCTAGTGTGCTGCTTTAGTTAATGGAGTCCATTTTTCATTTGTGGATTGATGTTTAAATCCTATTTGTTGTTTGTAAGGGTGTGCAAAACCCGGCCCGGACCTAGAACCCATCCCAACCCGTGGTGTTTGGGCCGGGTCTGTCCCTAACCCACAGAAGAGAAAGGACGAACCCGTGTCCCATTTTGTGACCCGGCGTCGGGTTAAAGACGGGTCCGGGTTGACCTTCGGGTTACCCAACCCGTCCTATATAATAAAAATCTATTTTTATCCCTCCCTAGAATACGTTTCACGTGCGATCACTAAGAAAGAAGAATGAAGTAAATTACTAAACTTCTACTCTCACATTCAAGTCCTACACTAGCTCAATTGGTGGCTTTTAGGAAGTATCCCGTGGCTTTTATGACATTGAAAGAATCTTGTTTGATGAGAGTATTTTGTTTTTAATAATGTGGCTTTGGTAACATGGGCATCAAGGGCATCTAGCAAAATGATTTATTTGTTGATATTTTGTAACTCTAATTTTGGATTACTTGGTGGCTTTTAGGTAGCATCTTTTGCCATATAAAAAAAAATCAACATTTTCCCACTCATACAAATTTTGTTTGCAAAGAATCTATTTAAATTCGGGTCAACCCGGTCCCGTCCTGTCCCATTTAGACTCGATCTTAAACCAACCCGCATATGACCAGATTCTTTCGGGTCTAGGGACGGGTTCGGGTTCAAAGATTTGACCATATTAATGTTTAAGGTCGGGTAAGGGACAAGCATAACCCGTCCCACACTCACCCCTAGTTGTTTGGAATCTTGTTATAGAAAATAGACCATGGAATTGGATCTTTTATGATATTGTAAGAGCATCTCCAATGAGAGTTGCTTAGGGGTTGCTTAACAATAAAATACTATTTTGATGTATCACATATGATTTTGGGTTGTTTAAAATTAGAGAGGGTTACTTATATAAGCAACCATTCCTTATGTGTTGCTTAATATTTTTTTGTGTAAATATAGGAGAGAGAATATGGAATATTGAAGAGAGAGGGTGAGTTAAGCAACTTATTGTAGAAACTCTCATTGGAGTGGAAATTGTTTGGGTTGCTTAAAATTGAGGTGACCCACTTAAAGGAAGAAAGTGAGTTACTTATATGTAGAGTATTGGAGATGTTCTAACATGGTTTGATGAAATGGGTTGAGTACCCTATATTCCACATATTATACTTGTTTGTTAATTTATAAAAATAAAAAATAAAAAGGCCAAAGGAAGTTAACCTGGATGTCACCACACTACAATTTTTTCTTTTCTTTTTTTGTTAAAAAAAGGATTTGTTTTGAAAAGTAACTATATTAATGAAGGAAAGAACAAGACGAATATTAAACAATAGAAAACTTAAGGTGACATGATTTAACCCAAAGTCAAATATGACTTATGCGTATATAAAAATGACTCCAAATTTAAAACTAGGGAGCTAGATATATATAGAGTTGATCATTTCGATATTTGACTCAATCATTGATTCCAAAATGATTTTGGTTTCACACGATCCTTTGCATTTTTCTTTTTCTTTCATTAAGGAGCCCGGGCCCTTCGTCGGAGCTCTATTATTGTTGTCATTTTGAGTTGTAAACATCATAATATCACTGTCCAATAATTGTTTTACTAATATATTTTGTATAATATTTATCATGGAAACAAATTTTTTAATTTAATTGTTATATTAGAAAATAAAAAAAACCCAGTAAGTATTTATTTTTTAAATTTTATCATTGTTTCTCAATAGTTCTACTAAGTTAAATGAAAAAACATTAATAGAATGAAATAATAATTCAATTATATATAATTATATTTTTAAAAAATTGAAAGTATTTAATAAATTTTTTAATACTTAATAAAAAAAACAAACAAATTGATCTAAGCATAAGGAAATATTGACGTTGTGTTTGATTGTTCTTTAAGCTACTATAAGCATCATTTCAGTTCACACTAGATTGGCAATATTAATCTATATGAAATTAACACCACTTGTCCTTATCGTCTTCTTTACACAACAAACTAAAAATTAATGCATGCTGATAAGGAATTTACCTCCATTTAGTGATCAATTTCGTGATTGCATGTATATAACGTAAAATTAATTTTCTTTATGTATATGAATTGAAGGTAATGTACACAAGATGGTATATACTAGATTTATACGCATAAATGACAACAGCGTTAAAACTCTTGAGGAAGAGCTTTGTCACCCTTGTGGTCCTACCCTGCTCGAGGAATTTAGTCTCTGCAGTTGCGCGCGGAGGATACCCTGAAAAAAAAAAAAAAGGCTAAAAATATAATATATGCAACCTAGCTCTTCAGTCTTCACCCTTCTCCTTTTTACACTTGTTTTTGCCATATTCATAGGATGCTTGAATTTAAGTTTGATAATAACTACATTTCAAGTTTCTGACTAGTTTTCAGTTTGCCTCTCGTAGTCAAATTCTGTACCTTCATTTTTTTTTTGTTCGCTCACTTCATGCTTGGTTTCTGTACGTTGTTCAAATTGAGGTTTGTGAAGATTCGATCCAACAATATTTGCAACTTGAACTTGTGCACGAAGAATCACTGACCTAATTATATTTACAGTGGCTTACCAAATTTATTCTCCTTAAGCTTAAGGAACCTTTCTTCTATTTTCTTTGTTTATTTTTTCAACTTTTTCTTGTAAATTTTTTTCTCCCCACTTCTATAGAATATGGCTTTACGAAAGCTGTATGGACACTATAAAATATGTGAATCCCATACTATTGACCTTCAACATCTAGTCAGTCTTGCACACATTAATAAATTAACTTATCCTAACTTTGATTCCTCCTCTTTTTCCTTTCAATTTGAATGGTGCAAATGAGAAGTTATGATTCTCTTTATTTCGTGCAAGCATTTTTAACTAGACGCCTTGCCTTTTACGGTTGTAGATGTCTCTCATATTTGAACTCCTTACAAGAAATAAAGAAATTAGTTTTTATTTTATATTAAAAAAATTTAAAAAATTCTTTTGATCAAACAAAATCAAATTGTTTTAAGTAAGACGGGAAAATAATAAAGTAATAATTTGGTTCATATACTTGACACGAATTTTCGATTTGGTCCCTATACGAAAAAAATTATTAAAATAATTCTTATACATACAAAAATTACTCGTTTGGTCCTTACATGAAGCAAAAAATTATTAAATCAGTCATTAACGGGGTGTATGGCAGGGACCAAAAGTCAATTAATTTAACTCTATTTAATGTAAGTGTTCCAAAAATCAAGACAATCAACAAATCCAACCAATTCTATTTCTACTTTTCAAAGAGCATTGCACACCCCCGAGATAATTAAAGGGTAGTTTAGTATAATTGTAACTCTTTTTTTTAAACATAAATCAAGACAATTAAACTAAATTAACTAACTTCTTTAATAAGTGTGAAGTTGGTTAATTTTACTTATAATTTAGTCCGGAGGGATTATATAATAGACTATGTGGTAATTTTCTAAGGTCCATGCCCCCAATAATATTAATTATTTGTTCCTTGATACAAAATGTAAATGACTACTCCCTCTGGTCCATATTAATTATAAGCAAAAAAATTCTAAATCTTTTGGTCCAATATATAAGCAAATTTTGTTTTCCAATGACTCATTTAATGACATTATTCTTAAAATGCCCTTCATTTAATACAAATTTTGTTTTCCAATGACTCCTTCTATTCCCAACAACACAAGCAACTTCTCATTACCATAAAAGGTAATTTAGGTAAAAACCTAATTTTTAACCAAATTAAATGAGATTAACTAACTACCTTCATATGTGTATTGCATTAATTTTTTGTTTATAATATGGATCGGAAGGAGTAGTATTAGTAATTAATGCATCATCCTAATAATCCACGGGGTTAGGAAATTAATGCATCATACAAAATGAGTAGTATTAGTAATTAATGCATTCTAGAAAAAAGAAGAAGAAGAAGAAGTAGTTATTGCATCTTGTTAAAAAAAGTAATTAATGCATCATATAAATTTGATATAAGACCTTTTTGAAAATAATAAATTTTATCTTTATTATAAATTTTATATTTTTAAAGTGTAATTATTATGGTTAATGTAAATTTTTGTTGTGTGTACATGTAACCACATGTAAGATTTTCTATAGTTTATGGTTTAAAATTATTTTTCTTATTAAGCTTAAATAACAAAAAAAAAATAGAAACCTAAATTTGGAAGCCTAAATAAATAAAAAATAATTGGGGACCTAGAGCCCTAACTTTAGTAGCTTTGGGCCAGGGCTGACCTCATATTGCTTATTACTCCGGTCTACAATATAAACAAAAAATTTCAAATTTTTTGGTTCAAAATATAAGCAAATTTCAACTACTTCCATCCTATTTAATAAAGTTATTCTCAAAATACCATTCATTTAATACAAATTTTGTTTTCCAATGACTCATTTTATTCTCAACAACACAAGCTTAATAAATAAGAGGAAGGGTAATTTAGGTAATAAACTTAATTTTTTATTCCCAATGACTCTTTTAAATGAGATTAACTAACCACATTAATATGTGTGTTTTATTAAATTTTTGCTTATAATAAGGACCGGAGGGAGTATATAACAAAAAATACATCATATAAGATGTTTGGGGATGTGCATCAATTATAGTCTTGTAGATATATGAAACAAAATTCTACGTACCCCATATATATTCCCCCCTGTTTTTTTTCTTTTTTTTTTTTTTGCCAATTTGGCCACTTCCACTACCAGATACCAGTAAAAGCACCAAATGCGATTACTCGACGCTGAAACTAAAGGGGAATAGTGCAAATTGAAGCACTTTTGGAAGAGGAATGGTAGGGCGTCAAAGAAGATCATGAAAGTTAACATAAAGAATGATGCTAAAAGGGGGATTTCATGGTATGCTTATAATAATTGCTTATTTTATAAAAAAATATTTAAAAATAATTAGAAGAATATTAACAAATACCCTAAGAATACTGATTAAACAATCGGAAAAGGATACTTTGTATAAAAAAAAAAAATATTTAGAGTGTGTTTGGGAAAATTGGAAAAAAAAAATTATGCTGATAATCTGTTTTCAAATAATCGATTATAATCAGAATCTGTTTTTGTTTGGGTATGTTTGCTGAAAAGCGATTTTAAGATAATCTATTTCGTTTGGGTATGTAAAAAATAATCATTTTTACATAATAAATTACGAAAAAGGGTATGAGATTATTTGTTTATAATATTTGGTGAAAAAGTGAATAATATTTAATTTTTTATTATATATAATATTTGTTCTTTAAAATTAGAACTTTTTATATAGTAAATTTTTTTTAAAAAATATTTGTTTTTTATATAGTAAATCACTGATTATATTATGAAATCAGTTAATGAAGTAAGGTATAAAAACTCTATGTGTAAATTTAAGTAGAAAAATAGTTGTACTATTATAAAAAAAAAATTTAAAAATAGTTGTACTACCTGGAATTCATGCATTGTAAGAATAAGGTTGAAGAATTTTATTTATGCAACTCTGTGTAAATCAGAACTATGAACCCACGAAAGAAGAAAAAGAAAAAAGGAAAGACGTTGGGTGGGTGGGGGTATTACAGGTAGGCACTGTTTTTTTTAAAGTATAATATGAAGATTTCATCAAAACAGTTTTTGGTACCCGATGGTTCTAAAACAGCTTATTTCTTTTAAAAAAAAGCTTTTAAAAAAAATAAGTTTTAAGCCCAAACATAAAAGATTTTTTACAAAACAGTTTTTAAGTAAAAAAACAGCAAAAACTTAGAAAATCTATCTTTCCCAAATACTCTCTTAATATATTAAAAAGCATTAAACTTATTTTTCAAATACAAAGTTTCATTTTGTTGATTTCTTAATCAGTATCCTTAATTAGGATGCTGATTAATAAGACTCAAATAATTAATAACTAATAAAATACTTAACAACTTATTTCAATATATATGGGTCTTGCTAGCACTCATCTTAAGGATACTAGCTAAGGCTTAAGGATACTAGCTAAGGATTTCGTAAAAAGTAAGTTTTTCTTACTAACATTAAATATTTAACTTCTCAAAATATTAAATATAGCATTTTCCAAATATATTTTTTTTCCTTTGATTTCTTAACTAGGCCCAAAGAGCACTAATATCTAGAAAAGAAAATATATGAAATATGAATACCGTAAAATAAAAAAAATAAAAAAAAGGGGACTGATTCTTGTATCACATCGCCTTTTCCCGTTGGAATGTCATGCTACACCTAGCTTTCGGTTGTACCATTCCAATTTTATTGCTCAACATAAGACAACGATTACATAAAGAAAAGGTGTTATAATCAAATTAAAGTTGAATGGCGAGCATGTTGGTTGGCCATGAATGAAGTCAAACATACATATATGATCAAATGGATGTGTGGCAACCACACGACACGGCGTGTGCCAGACAGAGCCACATACGTACTCTTACGAATGATGCCTTGACTTCTGTACATTGGTGGATGCAATGCAAGTGCAACCCTACACTCAATCCCTTTGGTCCTGGCTCACAAAGGTAAAAGGTTGAGTGATTTAATTGCATTCCCCCAATCACCCGTTTCTAAAAGAGATGTGTTATTTAAACATCAAATTTTGGACATTATATCCGACCAGTGTTATTAAGATTGCACCGATTATCGACTCGGTCAGAACATTGGGTCAATGAGTCATTGGTCTAACCAGTGAATCATTAGAATCGTATGAACCACTAGATATCAAATTTGTAAATTTTGTAATAAAACCATATAATTGATGCAATTGAGCACGTCCCCAAACATCTAAAATAATATTCTCAATCTCATCAACATCAAGCTCAAGAGGTGTTTCTTCCTCGGTTACACAAAAATAAACTTTGTCAATGGAGTCATAATCAATAAGATCATAACATGTTTTCTTGTAGTAAAACCTAAATTAAAGAATCACAATATCAAAAAGGAAATCAATTATGCTAAAAAAAATAAGTGAAATAATGTTTTGACTAGAGAAGTCTTTATACTTGTTCTTCAAACACAAGTTATAATTAACATGAATAAGATCATTTAGTCTTCGATGTTCTAGTCTATTTCTTTTCTTCATATGGATACATTCAAAGACACTCCAATTTGTCTCACACCCAGAAGAAGAAGAAGAAGTAGTTTGACTAAGAAGGTGTTTGGGAATCCTTAAAATTTTAGATTATAGATGTTTTTACCCCTTTTCAGCTGTTTTGTGAAAAAGCATTTGTGTTTGGGTTAATAAATTAAATTTCAAAAAAGCTTTTTATGGTTGAAAAACACTGTTTTGGGAGAAGCTCCTGATGTGGACTGTTTTTGAAAACTGTTGTTTTCATTGTGCCCCTGTGTCCCTCCTGTATGCATGTGGTCAAAAGAGCCCATGACACACTATTATCACACTGTAGCTACAATTTACAAAGCGTGAAGCAATTCTTTATTTTGTTGGGTTACAACCACTTGAATTACAGTATTAGGCAAAGAGCCCATGATGTGTATGAGCGATTAATTAATATTAATTATTTATTTATATTTATTTATTTATTTTGTTAAAAAATTAACTATTTTAACAAGTTTCAATGTTAAAAAAGCTTAAATATTAATAATATAAACAAATTTCTTCATACCATTTTTCGTAATTTACTATGTAAAAATGATTTTTTTGTCACAACCCAAACGAAATAGATTATCTTAAAAATCGCTTTTCAGAAAACATACCCAAACAAAAACAGATTCTGATTATAATCGATTATCACAATAATCGATTATTTGAAAACAGATTATCAGCATAATCTTTTTTTTCCAGCTTTCCCAAACACACTCTAAGTTGGAGCACTATCCCCATATAATCTCCACCATTGATCTACAAGAAACATATTTTGTTATATGACCATAAAAGTGTAAAACACAAAATATGCTTAAGTATAAAACTATAAATTGGTGCTTGCAAGGTCATACTGTCTTTGTTACAGTAAGAGCCCTTTGTCGACTAAAACTTCCTTGTCGGTCACGATATACTTCCATTTCTTGAATAGCTTTGGACAAGTCATTACAAAAAACTTTTATATCAAATAGATCAAGAATTGATTGCCCGACCCTATCCTTTTCACTAAACTACTCATCATAAAAGAATGCAGGATTTATAAAGTAAACTGCTCCATGAAGATCATGCTTGATGTTTATCCCATCGAGCCTGAATAATATATGTGTAAGGCTTATACAAAGCTCTTCTATTCCTGAACATTGCCTTTGTGGCATTTCCCCCCCTTTGCATGCATTCATAAACATAACCTAGAAAAGATTTTTCATCCCCATGCTCAGTTAGCATCTGAAATTGAGCATGGAATTAGGACCTAGTATTCTAACATTCATGTTTGCAAGTCCTTTTAGAATTAGAACCTTCTAATGGTCAATAACTAACTCCAGCTCTTCTCAATTTTTAACTTACACCATAAGAACTGTCAATTTCACATACATCGAGGGACAATACAAGCAGAAAAAAATTGCACAACTGCCGCCACGCCCCTACCATGGTCGCTGCCACCGCCATCATTGACACCACTGTCACCATCATTTCTAGGGAATTAAACTTAGAATTGTAATTCTACGCCTTAAAATTTTTTTTTTTTAACAAAATCCAAACATGGAATTTATAATACTGAACCAATCCCAGAATTGGAATTGAAATTAAAATTCTAAACTATAATTCCAATTCAATTATCCAAACGGACTCTTATCTTTTATGGTATACTCACTCATCCAACACAACATACACAATATCTAAATTAATTTGATTGTAATAAAACTTTCAATACTCTGTTAAACAATACTATTTGTCTATTATGATTTATACTAAGAAAAGAAAAGGAGAAGACAAGTACAACATGTGCAACATTTAGCACAGAAATTATATGAATTGTGCATTATATGGTAGCAAATTAGAAGTGTGATTTATACACATAACTGAAGCAGAGACATCAAAGAAAAAAATACATATACATCCAATTAAAACATGAGAAAATAACAATGATATAAACTTCAAAAAATTAATCTCAGTTCAGAATGTTCATATGTTTCATAGCTCTGATAGGCAGGGGAATCATAAGCATTGGTTTCTTCAGTGACAGGTGATTCATAAACACCGGAACCCTAAAGAGTTAAGAGCTTTTGTGCACAGAACTTCTAGTTGCTTCAGAATTTTCGTGAGCTTAAGTTTCTTGAACTTTAACCTGTTTGAACAAACTGCAACAAGAAATGCACTCCATTAACCACATCATATAGCATTAGCCCTATTCTACCACCAACCCAACTTCCCAAGGTACTTCCAACAAGATAACCAAATCTCCCAAGCCTTTGCTCCCCCAGGAAGCCTCCACCATAAGCACCAAACAAAGTACCAGTTCCCCTGAGGAATCCTTCTGTGACAGTACCACCATAGTATACAGCTTCAAAAAAGTCCCACCCGGATGAGATTATGGGACCTATAATGCGCCTGGCTTCACGGGAAGCCAATTTTGCTGCTTTTGCACCCTCTTTCTGAGCAAGTTTTGCCGAATCTGTTGGTGACATCCCCTGCGATGCAGCATCAACAAGTGTAGACTGAATTGCATCATGCCTTGCTTTTTCAACATGAGCAGCTCTAATATTGTAAAAATAGAGCTTCACGCCTTCCTTGACACCACAGGCTAAAGTTCCAGAACCCATATCAAAGCAATTTAAGAATGTGAACTTTCCACTCTGGGATGAACCCTCCTCCCCAACTAGCTGCCTGCATTTTTCAGCTGAAAGGAGCAAATGTTTATGAGCATAAGCAGATACTATAATTGGACAGCTTCCACAGTTAAAGATGAGAACACAAGGCTAGTAAAACAAATGTAGTAAGAGAAGTTGTTTTACTAATGAGCACAATCATCACATATAATAATAGAACATACACAACAAACTCAGAGCAATCCATAGAATTCCATTGCTTATATAAAAAAAAAATCCATAGAATTCCATTGAAATCCTGATACACAACACAAGGCTAGGAAAACCAATCTACTTACACACAACAAACTCAGTAATTCACAGAATTCATGCTAGAAAAAGAAAATTGTATCCCCTCAATCAGTCTGCTATTTCTTGGGGTTATGCAATGGATTTGAACTTAGGATTTCCAATCCCAGAATGATAACAAAACAGTGTAGACGAAGAACTATCACATACCCTTTCTGCAGAGAATTGATTCCTTACTTCATCAAACAAAATTTTGCAAATAATTTTGAGATTGCTAAAATTAAGAAGAACCTGATTAGGCAAACCCCACAAATTAATATCATTAATTGACCCCAAAACGTTCATGAAAAATCATACAAAAAAAAAAGGCAATAATTTTCACTGTTTAATGGAGCCTGGTGCAAGGATTACACATATTGAGCTACAAATAGCATAATAATATTACATAAATGATCAAATTAAAGCCCAATTATATATAAAGAAAAATGATAGCGAAACAAAAAGATCACGTGGTATCTGCAATTTATGAATCTCGTTGTCGTTAATGTCAATAATAAGATAGCATTAAAGCAATTTCCTTTTAAAAAAAGGGGAATTCAATTGTAACCGCAAAAATAGAATAGATTGAATATGGATCGATGAGTAAATAAGGTACCTGTGATACTAAGAACAATGATGCCAGCAACAAATACAAGAAACTGAACCCTCTTTTTTTGGAAATCCATGGCATGGCAGTAGCAATAAAACGGAACGTAACTGAATTATAAATATGAATTAATGAATTTATTAATTAATTAAAGAGGCGTTGAATGCTTGGAAGAGAGGGAAGAATCCTAAACTATTTGATTCTTGGTTTGAGGTTCAGGCTATCCTATTCTATTCAGGCAAGGCAAGACAAGAACGCTGGGGAAATGGGCCCAAGTAAAGCAAGGCCTGTCAAAATGGGCCCAGTGGAAGTAGGATTGGGTCACATGTTTCAGGTTAGGACTGTAAACAAAAATGGGCACTCTCTTCTTCCAGTGTTTTTTTATTTTTTATTTTTTTTATTTATTATCTTTATTAATAATTGAAAAAGGTTACTTTACTCTTATTTTGTTTCTTATTTTTATCGTTTCTTGTACAAATATTTTAAAATAAAAAAATAAATATAAATAAAACAATACGTAATTTTTCAGTTTTCTATTTTTATTTTATGTTTTCATTAATAATTGAAAAAATTACATCTTCTTTTCATTTCGTTTCTTGTTTTCACGATTTTGTGTATAAATATTTAAAAATAATAAATAAAATGAAACTAGTATGACATTTTTACAATTATTTATGAAAACAAGATATGCAAATAGTAAACTGAAAACAAAGTAAATGAACCCTAAGACCATGTTGGCTCTGTTCTCAATTTTTTATTTTTATTTCCCGTTTTCAGACATAATTTCAGACCAAATTAGTGCTTTCATGTTCAAAAACAAAAAATTTGCCAAGTTGCCATTGCCTTAAACACCCACAAACGCAAAACCAAACTCCCTCTTGCTCTTTTATTTTGGGTTACTATCATGTTTGAATTGGTAGATAGAGATGAATTAGAGTTGAACGTTATGGAATGAGTTTGGGTATCATTGTTTAATTTTAAAATTTAAGATAGAATTAAATGACATTAGGTAACTCCATTTTATTTCATTACATCCTAAATTCCACTTTTCTTCTGCAAATTGGTTGGAGGGACCGCGACGAAATAAGTTATTACTCTAATCCTTCCATCTACCTCGGTTACAATTTCCAAACACTGCAATGACAAACTTCCTCTATTCTATTATCAAAATAATGGTGGGACCTGTGTTCCATATGATATTTCAACTTCATTTTATCTCATATTCCATTTCACCCACCGCAAATCATTCAAATATAGAGAGCACTTGTTTGAAAAAAACCATCGAACTTTGTGATTATGCTTTATATAACCAAATATACCTTGGTGTATATCATTCCTCATCTCATTCCCTTTGTTTTTCTATTCTTACTGGCAACTATTTCTTCTCAGGAAGCACTACCTCCACTTCCCACCTGGAGTTCTTGAGAAACACTTCAAGAAGCTCATACAACATTGTAACTGGATCCTGAAGTCCAGTGAAAGACCTTTTCCTAGTTTGCAGTCTCGTCCTTATTCTGATTCACAATCACATCAAGGGCAAAAATACAAGACTAATGATCAAAATCTACTTGGGTCCAAAACCACCCCAGCTAGTCAACAACAACAACAACTTGTGGTTTCAACTCAAGTACAGGAATTTGGAAACACAACACCATGTTCTCCATATAGCATTAGCAATTCAACTTCCACCAACAATCAAAGGCTTTAAGAAACTGGGTCGAATTATGAAGAATTTAGTGACTTTGTTAACTAGTAGAATGTGACCCACAAAACTTCGCTCGACTGAAGAGATATGGCGAATATTTATAGTGGCTTTTTATGAGTGGAGGATGTTAATAACAGTGTAAGCTCATGGGATGCACTCTCTAAAAATGGGTTTGAGGAACACAATTCTGTAATTTATGCCAACAATGGTAACCACATGCATGATGCATGGAGACCTTCTGATGAATTGAGGTGGATTGTCATACACACGTACAAAAATCCATTCATATATTCATGCACGCTTAATCTGATTTAGATGCAATCTTTTTCTAGAATATGAGTGTCATGTTCTTGAAAAATTACAAAATTTTGCCCACACTTCACAATTCCTTGTGCTGAGTTGGAAAGCCTTTTCCATAAGTATTGTTTGTATCTCTCTCTGTTTTTTTTATCCAAATCTAAAATCTAAAATAAATAAATGCAACTTCAAGAACAAGAATCATGGGTGCCTGCATTATGATCAAGCTTTTGAGCTTCATACTTATATATTCAATTGTATATATTCAATTATTGCCGCAAAAATACCAATAGGCAGCCAAATCGCATGCTTCCATGTGACCTTGTTTAGAATTTGATGAGGAATGACAGCAACTGAAGGAAAGCTGACTTCACCTCAGATGTTGAAAAAGCCCAAGCATACCCATTTCAGCACTAAATATGCAATGTGACACCATAGTCTGGGAATCGGATTGAATTAAGCATCATCCTCACCTTTGTCCAAAGAAGCTGACAGATAGCTTAAGATGAAACCATCTAGATCTCCCTCAAGGACAGAGTCAGGATCTGAAACCTCATAGTTAGTTCTAAGATCTTTCACCATACGGTACGGCTGCATCATAGATAAAAAAAAAAATAGTTAATGTAATGCTCAGATCATCAAAACCTGCCAGGGAAAGGGGGGAATATACAATTTCAAACCGTACATGGAGCACATAACTACGTATCTGACTTCCCCAAGTTATGTCAGTGAGAGATTGTGTATGCTGTGCATTCAATTGAGCCTGGCGTGCCATCTCCAGTTGGTCTAATCTAGACTGAAGCACAGCCATCGCCGAAGCCTTATTCATATGTTGTGATCTGTTTTCAAATCATAATCAAACTCAAATTTAACACAACATAGGCCTCCCCTCCCTTTATTGAAATTTGCACACATATTTCATACCTTTCGTTCTGGGAAGTTGCGGTAACTCCTGTAGGAATATGGACTATTCTTACAGCACTCTCAGTTGTATTAGCATGCTGGCCACCAGGACCACCGGAACGAAATCGTTCAATTCGAAGATCAGATTCATTAATTTGTACATGGGCAGATCCATCACCAAGGATGGGAATCACTGCTACAGCAGCAAATGAAGTATGCCGGCGCTTATTACTATCAAAGGGTGATATGCGCACAAGCCTGTGCACTCCTATTTCTGCTTTGGCATATCCAAATGCAAACTCACCATCTACTTTGATTGTGGCTCGCTGAAAAAACAAATTGATCTAAATTCAGAAACTAGCACTTCCCTACAATAGAAAATGTAATCTACGACAATGAGTATCACAGGCCCAAACTATGTTAAACTAGAGGCCCCAAATGGAAACTAAATCCTCATGGTAATCTTGCTTGAAGCTTAAATGCAAGTTAAGTAGCTTGGCATTTGAAAAAGAATAAAAAAAAATCATAGTCACATAAAAGCGAGGTAGCTGTGGGTCATGAATCCAATTATCCAAGCATGCAAGAGCGATATGTAAAAAAGAAAAATAGTTTTGAATAGAACTCATGGAGGATGGTAAGAAGGAGAACCTTGATTCCTGCAATCTCACCAGGCATTTCTTCCATTATAGTTACTTTATATCCACGTTGTTGGGCCCATGATTTATACATCTGCATGACCATTGCAGCCCAGTCCATGCTCTCAGTACCCCCGGCTCCAGCCTGAACCTAAATTAAATGATAAAACATGCAGCTTCAATAGGCGCACACATAACCACAGCTCATGTTCACTTTTCCACTGATGCTGGACAAGGATAAAAGAAAAATTGCAATATATTCTTGGGCAGCATGTGAACATCATGTTCTTCGACCCAGATAGAAGAGTTGGGCATATATAAGGATACTTTTCAAGAAAAATATCAATGCAATAATAACAACTTATAAAGATCTATGACAACAACCTCAATGTAGCACGAACAAGAATCTTGTTCTCCAGAAAGCAATGCCTCAAGCTCTTTCTCTTTTGCATTTCTTCTCATATTAAGCAATGCTTTCATCGATTCCTGAAAAGGGAGAAAGTCTCTTAATAAGTGTAAATTGGCATCTACCATCAAGAAAGGGTCTATCTAACACTTCAAACCTTGTAAAACATGCTTCTCACATTTAAGACAATGATGCCTATTTTGGTATTTCCTCTAAATTATATGTACCTCCTAATATGTTGAACCCTATATATTATCTACCATTTCAATATATAGGAAGTATGAATATGACACAGGACAAGGGACAAAGATACAATGCAACACGGACACAAGAATATGACCAAAATTAAAAATTATAGGAAATGACATGGCTATGCTACAAGATATAAAATTAGAGTTAGATTAAAATCAAAAGTACAAATCTGAAGTTGAAAGAGAGAAATAATGTTCTAAAAGTTAGCACGAGTCATTGTAAACGTAATAAAATGCTAACATTTATCTAATTAACAGTTACGAGTATTCGAAAGTGTCTAAAAAGTATTTGAAAGTATCCGTGAAATGTTTGATACAGCGTGTTTGGCACGAACACAACTATTTTGAAGTGTTTGTGCTTCATTAAATAATCCATTGTCTACTTAAATTTTCTTACTTATATGGGACAGTAAATAACCATGTCCTCATCATTAGAACAGGCATGAATTTTCAGTTGTATTATTTCCATTTTCTCACTATACTTCGTATGTTGAATCAATCAGGGATATTAGTTAGATTATCATTTATTAAGCAACACACTGATATATGCAAAACTATAGTAATAAAACAGATGAATACATGCCTAGGAGGTGAAGTGAGTGCCCACCGATTCCAATTCTTCATCATTTTCTTCGCGAGCAAGCTTTATCATATCAATATGTTCAAGTAACTCTTGCTCCAATGTATTAACCTCTTTCACTTTACCTATGAGGGAGCCATGCTCACGGCTTATTTTACCTGCATGCACAGGATCATCCCAAAGGTCTGGCTTATTCAGCTGGGCTGATAACATATCCAACCTAACCTTCAATTTCTTCCACTGCCCACGACACATACACACAAACATGTTACTAAAACAAAGGCAATTTATTGAAATAAGCAAAACATGCTAAATTAAGGTATCGTGTGACATGCGAATAGAATAGAATGAAACAGAAATTAAAGCACAGGGGACATTAATAGAGTGGCTCTGTTTCTTTTTGGTTCCACCCTTTCTGGTACAACAAAAATGTCCCTCTTTTTAACTCTAATATCCTGTTCTCAGGTGTTTCCAGGCCGGTTGTTTAGATTTTTTTCATGGACATCCAACTGTTTGGGGAGGTCTTGAGGAGTGCTAGCAAGACACTCTTTTCTATTCATTGAAATTCATGTGAGTACCACTATTTTGGAAACAGGCCCCACTAATTCATGTGAATCTCACTTGAATTTTGCAAGACCCACATGAACCTCGACTAATAGGTGAGAGTGTGTCGGAAAGAGTTTTGTTGCTAGCATTTCTCACTTTTGTTTGGAAAGACTTTCACAAAAAGGATAAGCTGAAAAAAAAACACCGAAATTCAGAGTTTCAGCTTTTGAAAATAATCAGAATCTGAAAAAAAAAAAAAAAAAAAATCTAAAATAAATCTGAAGCTATTTTGAGTAGGTTCTCACTAAAATAGCCTGATAGCCTTGACGAAACACAAATTAGCTTATATTTTACTTAAAAATCTCTAAAAAAAAAAAAATCTTCACTACATTATTTTATATAAAAAAACAATTTTTTTTAATCTTAAACAAACTTGCCGTTAATTTCTCACCAAAAAAAAAAAAACACACATTTTTAAAATCCTAGAATAACTTTTTCTATTAAACAAAGGGGTTCACAATCCATTTCATTCTAACCTGTCTACTAAACCCTACCTAAGAGTAAAAAGAGAAATCAGGGACTAAAAATTGAAGGTTAACCTAACCTGTAAGCGTCGTTTGATTAAATGAATAGATTGAGCTACAGCAGCGGCATGACTCTTCCAATCGCCATCGTTCTCTTCTAGAATGTTCCAGTTGTTAGCTAGGATCCCCTGCACCGTGAGACCATCAGAGGTTGAATGGTCAGTGGCGACGGAAGCTTCAGAAGAGAAGAAGCGAACCCGTGCGGAAAACCCATAAGATGGGTAACTGCGACTTGAAACATTCTGAGACGACACAGATGAGTTTGTTTCTAGTTTTTGTAGAAACCCAACAAATTGTCGAATTTGAGCACTCCTAATCCTAAGCGATCTTTGTAGGAATGGATACATAAGAAAGAGTGAAAAGAATAATTACTCAGTTAGTGAAGCTAGCTTGAATCATTTGAAGAGGAAGATGTTTATTGTCTATGCTGCACTGCACAGCGCAGCTGCAATTACCAATTGAACTGTCTATGGGCCTAGCTCAAATATTGTCGGCTTGGCCCAGATATTTTGGCCTGTGAACGCACCCCCTCCTCATTTTTACAAAAACTGAGGTGCAAAAAGTAATCAATGACCTCTTCATCCTCTGCTGTCAGCCCAATAAACCCGGTAACCAGGTGAGCCGGTTACCAGTCTCTCCCCGACACTCTCAGCTGTCCGACATATCAAATCGTTGCAACAATCAGTTTGAAACATACCCTAATTCTAATATAATAACCAACCTCTCTCTCTCTCGGAATTGGGGTTTTTTTGGGGTTGATTGATTGATAAAAGTAGGGTTGTGATCGATCTTAAAAGAATAAAAAGGAAATGTTTTTGGTGGATTGGTTTTATGGGGTTTTAGCATCGCTTGGGTTGTGGCAGAAAGAAGCCAAGATCTTGTTCCTAGGGCTCGATAACGCTGGCAAAACCACCTTGCTTCATATGCTCAAAGATGAGGTTTTTTCAACTTTTCCCCCCTTTTCTAATCAATCATTCGCTACCCCTTTTCTTCTTTTCTTATTTCCCTTTATTCTTCAACCCCACTTTCTTTTTTTTTGTTATCTGGTTAGGTGAATTTTTTTGTTGTTGTTAAATTAATTAAAGAGTTAAATTAGTTCAATCACATGAAATCATTAATTAATAGATTACTATTGTTCTTAATTAATAGATAATTGTAATTAACTATCATGATATAATTGGTCTAGTGTGCATGGTTCCAATTCGAGTGCTCCAGTTTTATGTAAAATTCCTTTATTATGGTGTCTTGGTATAATTTTATTTATTTATTTATTATTATGAGTGTTGGTTTTGCAGAGATTAGTGCAACATCAACCAACTCAGTATCCAACATCAGAGGAGTTGAGTATTGGGAAGATCAAGTTTAAAGCTTTTGATCTTGGGGGTCACCAGATTGCTAGAAGAGTCTGGAAAGATTACTATGCTCAGGTCTCTCACTGTTTCCTTTGCCCCCAAACACACTTGTGCACACATTGGCAATTGTAGCCCAATACAGAGAAGCTATCTCAATCATGCATTTTATGAATTGAAAACTATTGAAAGAATTGCAAGAATGGAAGTAGTGAATATTCCTCTTTCTGTTATTCAATTCATTGATTTGTGAAGGTTACTGAGAACTGCCTTATATAAGGGTAAGGGAAAACTAAGTCATAGCTTATCCTAACCAACTAAGAGATATAACAGCAAAAACAGAAAAGCCTAAGTTTGTTGAGCTGAAAACAGAAAAGCAGATAAAAAGATAAAAGCGAAACTAATCCTAACTAACTGAACTTAAACAGATTACATTAGCTAGTTTTATTACTCCCCCTCAAGATTGAAGTGTGAGGGTTGTAAACACCAATCTTGGTAGCTAGATTATGGAAAGCCTTTGTTCCCAAGGCTTTGGTGAAGATGTCAGCCTGCTGCTCCTTGGTTGGAATATACTGTGCAGTGCTGACTCGACCTTGAATATGCTCTCTGATAAAGTGACAATCCACCTCTATGTGCTTAGTCCTCTCATGATAAATAGGGTTTGCGGCCAAATGAATTGCAGCCTGATTATCAAAATGGACTATAGTTGGTGAATTGCTTTCTACTTGCAGACACCTTAAGAGGTTCCTTAGCCATATGACTTGACTTGTGGCATAAGCCATTGCCCGATATTCAGCTTCACTTGTAGACCTTGAAACTGTCACTTGCTTCTTCGTTTTCCATGATATGGGTGCAGCACCCAACTTCATTAGACAACCCGAGATGGATCTTCTAGTAACAGGGCAAGCTGCCCAGTCTGAATCGCAGTAGGCTACCAGCTCCAAATTGTTGTTCTTAGGTAGAAGAATTCCTTGTCCTGGTGATGATTTCAAGTATCCGAGGATCCTCATTGCAGCTTCCCAATGACCCTGTCTAGGCACCTGCATAAATTGACTTAAAATATTAACAGAATAAGTCAGTTCTGGTCGAGTAATAGTTAGATAGACGAGACGACCTATAAGCCTTCTGTATTGTGATGGATTTGAGTAAAAGTCTCCTTCATCTAATGCTAACTTATGGTTCTGTTCTAAAGGAAACGAACATGGCTTACATCACAACATTCCACTCATTTAGTATGTCCAAGGTGTACTTCCTTTGGCTTAGAAATAAACCTGATGGTCCTCGGGCTAATTCTATTCCAAGGAAGTACTTAAGTGTCCCTAGATCTCTCATGTGAAACCACTTGCACAAGTGTTGCTTAAAGTGATTACAAGCTGTAAAGTCATTTCCTGCTATTATTAAGTCATCTACATAAACCAAAACAGCTAAGAAAACAGATTTAGAAGAATATGTAAAAAGACTATGATCACATTGAGATTCCTTAAAACCATATGCAATACGAGATTGTGATAGTTTAGAGTACCAATTCCTTGAGGCTTGGCTCAAACCATAAAGAGATTTTCTCAATTTGCATACCATGCCCTTTTCTGGAACATGATATCGTTGAGGAGGCTCCATGTAAACTTCCTCATCAAACTCTCCATGAAGGAAAGCATTACTCACATCCATTTGATGGAGTTCTCTATTCTTGGCTACTGCTATTGATAGGAGGCATCGGATTGTTGTCATTTTTGCTACGGGTGCAAATGTTTCATTAAAATCCTCTCCTTCCACTTGTGTATAACCCTTAGCCACAAGCCTTGCTTTGTGTTTTTCAACTTCACCAAAAGCTTTATACTTCAGTTTGTATACCCATTTACATCCTATGGCCTTCTTCCCTTTAGGGAGGTACACTGGTTCCCATGTCCTGTTTTCTTCTAAAGCTCTTAGTTCTTGATTCATTGCTTCACACCACTCTCTCTTTTGGATGGCCTCAGCATAGGTTCTTGGCTCCTCACTCTGTGCAATTGCTGCCAGGTATGCCACATGTTTCTGTGAGAATTGTGCATAGCTTACATACTTGCTAATAGGATAGGCCAAGTTAGACTTTGAGGGCTCAGTCAAGGATCTGCAGGTTGGGTTCTCTACTGCTGAATGGCAGTAATAGTCCTTCAAGTAGCTTGGAGGCTGTCTTGTCCTAGGTTCAAGAAGCTGATTCTGAATCTTCCCCTGGCTAGACACTTCTGCAGTACCATTGTTCTGTACAGCATCTTGTATTTCTGTTAACTCAGTTTCAGTTTCTGTGTCCTGTTTCTCTTGACTTTCTTTATGTGGCTGCATTCCTTCGTCATCTTCAAATTGTGTCCAATGATGGAAAGTGGACATAGAAGAGTCTAAATCTGTGTTAACACTCGCTACAAGGCCAGCATAGGGAAATTTATCCTCATAGAAAACATCTCTAGATACTAAGAACTCTCTAGCTTTCAGATTATAGACCTACCATCCCTTTTGTCCTAGTGGATATCCCACAAATATACATCTTTCTGCCCTAGAATCAAATTTATCTCTATGTTTTGATGGATTCCTAACATAACACAAGCAACCAAAAGTTCTTATGTAACCATATGAAGGAGCCTTTTCAAACAGCATTTCATATGGTGTTATGCCCTTATTGGCCATGGTGAATTGTAGCCCCTAACACACTTTTGTGTACACATTGGCAATTGTTGCCCAAACAGAGAAGCTATCTCAATCATGCATTTTATGAATTGAAAACATATGATTAAACATTAAGTCTTGCTCTCTGAACGCCAGTGTATTGTTGTTTTAGTTTTCATGGCTACACATACTAATATGTGTTGATCATTTGTTGATTGCAGATATAAAGCTGTACAAATTTGTAGGTCTAGCTGTTAGCTAGGATGAAATTTTCTTCCAATGCTCAGTACTGTAATTGGCAGTGTTATGATTAGGTTGTTAAAAACTACTCTCTTGTTTAGGAATGTTCTAAAAGACTAAAATCTAGTTGATTATACACCTATAGCTAAATTAAAGAATGCATGCCTTCATAATCCCAGCTAGATATTCATGGGAGGCAGAAATCATATGGATAGCTTGCTGATGACTCCTTTTCACATTTAGAGGGTGTGCTAATGAGTGAATCACCATTTTGGTCCATGAAATTGTAAGGCGGTGGCAGGTTTGTCCCTCCATTAAGAAATAGGTAAAAACATCTCCCAAATTGGAAAAAGTTCATTACATTAGTCCAATTTGGCGACGTTTTTCAATTTGGGGGACCATAACATAATGAACATTTTTCAATTTGAGAGACGTTTTTGTCTATTTCTTAATGTGAATGACCAACTTACCACCGTCTTACAATTTTAGGGACAAAAAATGATAATTCACTTGTGTGCTAGTAGTCTCTTATCAGACACATCTGCTTCTGAAGCAATTTATGAATTATGATGTGTTAGCATGTTCAATATTCTAACTGAGAAATAATTCTTTTTTATGATCATAAGTAAGTTTCATCCTTCTTTGATGCAGGTAGATGCAGTGGTCTACTTGGTTGATGCTTATGACAAGGAAAGATTTGCTGAGTCAAAAAAAGAGCTGGATGCTCTCCTCTCTGATGAATCATTGGCCAATGTTCCTTTCCTTATCCTTGGAAACAAAATAGATATTCCATATGCTGCATCAGAAGAAGAGTTGCGTTACCATTTGGGCCTGACCAACTTCACTACAGGCAAGGGTAAGGTGAATTTGTCAGACTCAAATGTCCGTCCCATGGAGGTATTCATGTGCAGTATTGTGAGGAAAATGGGTTATGGAGATGGTTTCAAGTGGCTTTCTCAGTACATCAAGTAGTATGTTAGTAAGAGATGGTTTGGTGTCTCATTTCTAGAAGTTTGTTTATGTAGTTATGAACTGGTGTTGTTGGAACGAAATTGCTGTTAAAGAAATTGCAGTATATTTCAATTTTTATTTATAAAATGTGTGGGAACCCTTTCCTCCCCCCCGTATGCTGAAAATGTTGTTTGTGGTGGTGGTGGTGATTTTTTATCTGATGAAATTGAGGGGCCAAATTAGAGCACTCAATGTGAGCTAACCCAGGTTGATTCGCTATGTGAGTTTTTTAAACAATGGAGTGGAGTGGTTGGGGATGGGGATGGGAAGACAAACCACTCTAAATCATCTAAAGCCTCTATTTTTCATACCCTCCAATTTGGGGGATTTGGGAGGGAACACTTCCCTCTTTTTTACTACTAAATACAGATATACAATGTTAACTCTTCTAAATAAAACATTGTTATGAACAATGAAAAATAGAAAAGGTAGTATTGAAAATAAAATTTGTATTTCATCTCAATCCATTACTTACCATTGTGACTTCCAAACAATGGAGTGAGATGTCCCTCTATTCCTTCAATAAAACTCCCAAACAATGGAGTGGTACACTTTTACCACTCCACTCCATCCCACTCTAAACCATTCCATTATTAACCATTTCACTCCATCCTCTCCAAAACTTCCAAACATAGCCTAAAATTAGGGTTGAAGTGTAGTATGTAGTAGATTGGGTGATGAAAATGAAGTGTAGAGTGTACAGAGTATGAATCGTGTCAACCGAAACGCAACACTATAACACATAAAACACATGTTAGTATATAAATTATGGTTCGGTTCGGTTCCAAAAAGTACAACAAAAAACCGAAACGAACCGATCGGTTCCGAGAAAAAATGATCCATAAAAATCCAATTCAATTCGGTTTTGATCGCTTTTCGGTTATTTTTATCGATTTTGTGGTTTTTTTTTTTTTGATCGGTTTGGATTTAAACACTCCTAGTCAAGATACTTTATTTTCAAGGAGAATGTTTTCATTGAGAATTAGTATATTTAATATTTAAAGAAGTGAAATACTTAATTTTTCAATACAAATTTATTTTTTATGGGTTCCTTAACGAATGTCCTAAATGGATTAAGTTCCTAGAGCAACATAAATGGATGCTCTAAGCAAATATTCATGTGAGTATGTTAAAATTAATTAATGGAAAGAATTTTCTCCAAGCATGTATTTATTGGGGGCCCCTCCCTTTTTAACTTTTAAATTTTAATATTTTGTAGATTGAAAAATGTATGTTGTGTGTAGGGCACTTCAATTTGGGAGATTACACTGGAGAATAGGTAAACAGGGCTGATATTCGGACACCACGGGGGACACCAAAATGCGACACCACGGGTACTGTAGCGCTACAATAGTTTTTTTATTTTTTTTTTTATTTTTTTTACAAATTTTGACTTTTTTTATAAATAAAAAAAAATTAGTTTTTTTAAATACTAACATTTTTTGTTAATCCAGTGCAAATATTTGGTTAATTCAATTCATTCTATATGAGATATATCTCATATAGAATGGTTGAAGCATCAGAGTTACCGATTAACCACAGAATACACTGAATTAACCAACCATTTTTAAAGGATTAACCACGTGTTTTTTTGTTTTAAAAAAAAGTCGAAATTTGTCCCAAAAAAAAAAAGATCCATTAACTATATAATAAACTGAATTAACCAGAAATTTGCATGTGATTAATCAAATATTTACATGGTTGTGAAAAATGATTGTTGAAGCATCAGGATAACTGATTAACCACAGAATACACTGAATTAACCAACAATTTTCAAAGGATTAACCACGTATTTTTGTTTGAAAAAAAAGGTCGAAATTTGTCCAAAAAAAAAAGACCCATTAACCATATAATAAAATGAATTAACTAGAAATTTGCATGTGATTAATCAAATATTTACATGGTTGTGAAAAATGATTGTAAGCTTCAGGATAACCGATTAACCACAGAATACACTGAATTAACCAACCATTTTCAAAGGATTAACCACGTATTTTTGTTTTTAAAAAAAAAATCAAAATTTGTCCCAAAAAAAAGAAGACCCATTAACAATATAATAAACTGAATTAACCAGAAATTTGCATATGATTAATCAAATATTTACATGGTTGTGAAAAATGATTGTAAGCTTCAGGATAACCGATTAACCACAGAATACACTGAATTAACCAACCATTTTTAAAGGATTAACCACGTATTTTGGTTTTAAAAAAAGTCGAAATTTGTCCCAAAAAAACCCGTTAATCATATAATAAACTGAATTAATCAGATATTTGCACGTAATTAACAAAAAATATTAGTATAAAAAAACTACACTTTTATTTTTATACAAAAAAGGCAAAATTTGGAAGGAAAAAAAAAAAAAAAAAAAAAGAGGGCGCTACAGTACGGCACTGTAGCGCTACAGTACGTCACTGTAGCGCTACAGTGATTTGGTGTCGCGGGCTGGTGTCGCCCGCTGGTGTCCGAAAATCATTTCTCATAGACAAACCGTGCTCACAAGTCGTAGATTCTATGTCTTCATCCCAATGGCACCAGCTGTTTATTTAATGTGAAACATGGAAGCAGATAGCATAACCAGATATGACGAGGGATCAAGATTTGTCATTATATCATCTTCTCACATAATTTAAAAAAATAGAATACATGATAAAATATTATTGCTAGAGACATGATATAATACACCAAAATAAGACACTAAATCATCATCCATTGAGTTATTTAGTGGGACACATCTTGTATTGCCAAGTAAGTTTTCATTTTTTGTACTAGTATGAGTACAAATAAAAATATCATAAATACCATGCCTAATGCCAGTTCTGGGCAAAAGTGTTGGTATCGAATTGAGCTTGTGACAGTTGAATGACCATGCAGAAGAAAGCCTATTCTAGTAATCTTCCTCAAAGATACCCCAACCTCGAAAAGCAGTGGCTCACCATAGAATTTGCATGTGTTCATAAATCATAAATGGATCTCCATTATCTAAGACAAGTTATCATTCCCCACAATAGAAAATAGGAGTACAAGTATCAAGCTTATATAATACATTAGGTCAGTTATCATGAGAAATGTACAAAGAACTAAACGAATCACATGGTTGAATATAAAGCTACGGGTGAGCTCACAAACTTTGAATGCCTCTATTTTACTTTTCACCATAGATTCATCTTTAAGCCACCAGTATCAGGCCGAAGATACCAGGTTCAGCTTAACATTGCAAAACAATTGCTCAACATTTCATACAAAAAGCTCATCTCGCATGTAGAATGTCATCACTTCTTGTTTGACCTGAAACCACCAAACCCCATCATGGCTGCAACATCAGGATCAATTTCAGGTTCTTCCACAGCCTTCTCCTTCTGAAACCAAAATTTGAACATTAGTTAACTACTTTGTTAATAAAAACAACGGCAACATTACTTGTTAACATAACATTAAAAGTCAAATTGAGAAAGATAGATGCAATTGTTATAAGTTAAACAAAAAGTAAATAACATTAAAAAAATATATAGTTTTACTTGATGGCAATTGGAAAGGGCAAATACTGGACAGAAATGGGAAAGGGGGAGAGAAAAAGATTTCTTCGAACTTGTGGCTTATATACTAACTCAAACTGAGCAATAGACAATCCTGACCTTTTCTTTTTTCTTTTCTCGACGTAATCTCTTTCTTTCTTCCTCTTCTTGTTGCTGTTTTAAAATCCGATCATCAAAATCTGTGAAAAATTAGGAGTCAAATTCCATACTTAAGGACCAAATCCATCTTTTAAAGGGAAGCTCAATTGAACTTCTACAATCCAGGGTCAACAAAAAGAACAACCTAGAAACCTGAAACTCATGGTTCTATTAAAAAAAAATACACAACCCCTTATCCCGAGGCTTTACCTTGCTCTGTGAAGCTGCCAAGATCTTTACGTTTCTTAAGATTTTCAAATCGTTCCTGAACCTGTGTTTCATCAAAAAGATTCACTACTATCCCAAAGAGGCACACATGAAACTACATAAACCAAACAATACCAAGGCACACACATATGGATGCATGCACAAAAGATATAATTCATGCAACATAAAATTTACTGTTATTTATTTGAATCATAGATATTAGAAGGCTATCCTATAATATACCTGTTTGAGAGAAGCACGTTCTACTCGCATTGACATGCCCAAAGCTCTTTGATCTAAGGGACAGAGTAAGAATAAAAATAAGCAAAGGGAAGGTAATTAAAGCATGACTTGGGCAGAAAAATCAGAGGAAACATGTCAAAAAGACCACATACGTTTCTTTCCATTAATATGATCCAAGTAGTTTGCAGAGTCCTTTACCACACACTCACACACTGAGCAGTAGTATCCAGCCTGCAATATAAGTTATTAAAAAAAAAAAGAGATAAATAAACTGTGCAACAACAGATTATTCATACAGCAAAAACAAAAGGTAAAACGGTAATATCCAAGTCCTGTCCTCCTGGGTGCACATATGTAAGCAATATATCACCAAGGTTGAAAATTTCCCTTAGCAAGAAGAGGTTGCAAGGATGTTAATTCCTAGGTCTCTACCTCTTACATCTTATTTCGTGCCTTGCATAGTTTCAGATAATCTCTCACATTCAGATCAGATATTAATAAGCTGACTTAAGGACCCAAAACTAACTAAAGCCATATCCAATAGAACCTGGCAACCATAGCACCAAAAGGCATTCTCATGTGTCACTAAAATAAGAGTGGAGCACGTCTACAAACTGAGAAAGCCATAACGTTACTAAGAGGGCTGCAAAAGTGTTACAAGATGCCAGACTTTATTATAGAGGGTTAGGTAATGTCTTGGGCCTCTCAGATTCTCAGAAACTAACAACCTGAGAACCAGACAATTTCCACCAGTTATTGCAATACTTAGTTTTGGGCCATATGTTTATACCAACAACCAAAACTTATACATGATTAGACATGAAACAGACATCTGATTAGCAGTAGAGCTCATAACTTTGGGTTCCATATGAATCTAGACAGTATAATACTAATTCAACAAAACAAATGTCCCTTTGTGGAATTAGCAAACTCCATAACTCAGTCTAAACCATAGTTACTATGTTTGCAATAATCTTTAGTACAGGTCTACAGGTACGGGTATGTGGCACACAGTACGTCACTTTGTTAAATATATATGCAGTATGTTGGGGGTATACTTAGTGAGTAAGCTATTTAGGTTTGTGGTAAGTTTTAATATAATAATTTGTATGTTCCTAATATGAAGTTTTAAACAACTTAAAAATAAAAATTACATAAAAGATAAAATCAAAATGCATATTTTAAATATTCACTTTGTACAATTTTTTTAAATCCAACAGTGTTAAGTTTATGCTACTTGAATACATAATTTGTCTCTAGTTTTTTATTTTAAATTAGTAACAATACAATTATAGGTGTTAAAATTTGTTAGTGGATTATAAAATTTAAGTAAATGTGTCACTATGTCTTTATATCTTTCCCTATGTGCTCTCAATTAAGGTGTTGCCAAGCTCTTTTCCTTCCCTATATTCTATGGTCAATCCAGCAGTGATGACCTTTCCTTTTTTATTTCTTTCCTTGTTCAGATTTTTTTCCCTATCTCTATAATATATATAACTCATGCCGCACATGAATGGTCGGGTTCTCGGGTTCCAATTTGAGTGCTATGCAACGAACTGAAACGAGAATGCACTGCAAACTGGAACACGCATCTCAGGTTGCGGTTTGAAGGCGTTTGAGCAAACTTTTTAACTATAGTTTAAACACTTAATCAACTATAAACCTCCCCCGTTAAACATAGGAATTTTAAAATTTGACAAAAAACTCAATGCGAGTAAAGAATTCTATTTTTCAATTTAAAAGAAACATTCAGTAGTAGCTGGAAATCTAGAATAAATATGGAAAACAGGTACCTGCTGGCTTAGTGGTGCCACTGGTGTAACAACCTGCAAACGATTACATGTTATCAGTAATTCAATACAGCCGAGTCACATGATAAAATATCAGGAACATGAATCCTATTATTTCACATAAACCAGAAAACAGTTCTATAACAAAAATCTTGCAAATGCTTGGCATTCATTCAGAACTACTAGAGGATTTACATCAGTACCCAAAGTTGCTTACCTGAGTCTTACCCAAGCGGGATTCGAGGTCCACTTCATAATCTCTATGCTTCAAGGGTTTCCTCTGCACAAGAGGACCTTTAGCTGCAACAATAGGATAATGTTACTCAATGTAGTGTTACATAAACAAGTCACCAACACGATCACAAAAAATAACGGAGCCTATTTTTTAAATGTTGCTAATATTCAAGACCCAAAGTACCAAACCCAAAAAAATAAAAATAAAAAATCAGTTGAATTCAAATGCAAACAGGCTTATATACAGTGAAATGATATATACCTTTAGGTTTCGATCGATCCTCCTCCTGTTGAAAATTATACACGCAAAAAGCAAAAATTTACCAACCTAAACTATATGAAATCAGAATCAGAAATCAGAATTGAAAGAACATCGATAACTCACCGCTCTCTCACGCTCTCGAGCTCGTTCCAAATACTCTTCTCTGTCGAATTTTCTTCTGAACGTGTTGTCAACCCCAACCACCTGATTCAACCGAATACAGTTAACGCTTTAGATGAATAAAATTCGCATCAAAAAGAAAATTGGAAAAAACAACAAAAAAATCACACTTACATTGTTGCTGGTGTTAGACATTGATACAACAATAGTAACTACAATGATGAGATTTAACGATTGATTGAAACAAAGTGCAGATGCAGAGGGCTAAATTTGAATCAGTGATTTGAAAGAGAAACCCCAGTAGTTGAGTCTGGAGAATATAAAACGAAGGGAGAGCAGCAAAAAGAAATTAATTAGAATATTATAAATCAAAAATTGCTCTTCTGTTGATAGATTGGGTGTTTGGTCTAGTGGTATGATTCTCGCTTCGGGTGCGAGAGGTCGCGAGTTCGATTCTCGCAACACCCCCTGCCTAGTTTATACGACTTCTTGAGTGATTTGCTTAAAGAGGATAATACATATTGTTTTTGCCACTGTTGTCCAGACCGACCGGTTCAACCGGGAACCGGCCTGCTGTCCGGTCCAAACTAACCAGGGAACAGCACATGCAAAAAACCGGACGGAAACCGGTAGAACCGGCACTGAATCGGGAAAACCAGTCAAAACCGGGGGTCACCCGGTTTGGACGGTTCCCTCAAATCCCAGTTTTTCCAAAAAAAAAAAAAAGGCAAAATTATATTTTTAGTTCCTTAAGTTATTTGTTTTGTTCAAATTAGTCCCTTATGTTTTTTTTGTGACAAACTAGACCCTTAAGTTATGTTTAGGTTTCAAATTGGTCCTTTAAGTTTTTTTGTGACAAACTAGACCCTTAAGTTATTGTTCGAGTGACAAATTGATCCCTTAAGTTATTAAAAATAATAAATTACTTAAGAATCTAGTTTGTCACAAAAAAACTTAAAGGACCAATTTGAAACCTAAACATAACTTAAGGGTCTAGTTTATCACAAAAAAAACTTAAGGGACCAATTTGAACAAAACAAATAACTTAAGGGACCAAAAGTGTAATTTTGCCAAAAAAAAAAAAAAACATAGATTCCCCTTGAGTAGTGATATTCGGACACCCGGGTGCGACACCAAATTTCGACACCCGGGGTACTGTAGCGCTACAGTACGGTACTGTAGCGCTACTGTATCGCTACAGTAGAGTTTTTTTTTTTTTTTTTTACAAATTTTGACTTTTTTTATAAAAAAAAAATTAGTTTTTTGAAATACTAACATTTTTTGTTAATCCAGTGCAAATATTTGGTTAATTCAATTCATTCTATATGAGATATATCTCATATAGAATGGTTGAAGCATCAGAGTTACCGATTAACCACAGAATACACTGAATTAACCAACCATTTTCAAAGGATTAACCACGTGTTTTTGTTTTAAAAAAAAAGTCGAAATTTGTCCCAAAAAAAAGACCCATTAACCATATAATAAAATGAATTAACCAGAAATTTGCATGTGATTAATCAAAAATTTATATGGTTGTGAAAAATGATTGTAAGCTTCAGGATAACCGATTAACCACAGAATACACTGAATTAACCAACCATTTTCAAATGATTAACCACGTGTTTTTGTTTTTTAAAAAAAAGTCGAAATTTGTCCAAAAAAAAAAAAGACCCATTAACCATATAATAAAATGAATTAACCAGAATTTTTCATGTGATTAATCAAATATTTACATGGTTGTGAAAAATGATTGTAAGCTTGAGGATAACCGATTAACCACAGAATACACTGAATTGACCAACCATTTTCAAAGGATTAACCACGTGTTTTGGTTTTAAAAAAAAGTCGAAATTTGTCCAAAAAAAACCCATTAACCATATAATAAACTGAATTAACTAGATATTTGTACGTAATTAACCAAAAATATTAGTATTCAAAAAAACTAAATTTTTATTTTTAAACAAAAAAGGCAAAATTCGAAAAAAAAAAAAAAAAAAAGTGCTACAGTAGCGCTACAGTACGTTACTGTGGCGCTACAGTGTGGGGTGTCCGAATAAAATTACTCATTCCCCTTTGAAGCTCCAATACAGTCCCGATTTCTCACTTTTCTCAGAGACAAAAGTCATACAAGATAGCAAACGAGACAGGGGGTGAACGAGAAAGCATATCTACTACTGAGATTGATAGTGGAAAAAAGAAAAGAAAAGAGAGATTGAAAGTCCATGCTCCGAGTTTTTCCACATCCGCTGCTGATTGAAGCTGAAAAGTAAATGAGACTGAAACGGGAGAGGAGAGAGTGAATTATTGCGGCTGAAGCTTAAATGTCGCAGATGTGTCATGTGTTAGCTTTCAGGGTTTTAAGATTACTGGGCTTTTTTTTGGGGCCATGTAGTTATGACATTACTTCAATTTTTTAGGCCATATAGTCATGACACGTGAATGTAGAGGACATTTGGTTATTTACTGCTGCCTGTGGATATACAAAATAAATATTATTTTTTAATGGCCTTTCAATATTTTGTTTTTGGTGAATAATGGCCTTTCAATATGGAATCATACTAAGATAACTCTTGAATAAATATTATGTTACTTTTTTTTGTTTAATATTACTTTATATATTATTTTAAAAAACTAAAAAATATTATTTAATTATCACTGGTCCAATGTTGGACCATTAAACCTTGAATCAATGTATTTATCGATTCAATGATCGATCCGATTTTAAAAACATTGGTTTTTGTCATGGTTTTCAAAACCGGGCAGGACATTAGGCCGGTTCCCGGTCCAAAGCTGGAACCGGTGGTTCATCTGGTTTGGTCGGTTTATATAACTCTCTTTGTAAAAAATAAAAAAATAAAAAAAAAGGGAGGAGGAACCAAAGAACCATAGAGAGAATGAAAGCTGAGAGAAAAGGACGCGCACTGAAAAACAACCACAAAGCTGGGAGTGACGTGCGGCGGAGCAGCTACGGTGGTTTGTGAGAAGGAGATATAAAGAAGAAGACTGAAAAAGGCCACAAGGGATGTTGGGAGCGGTGCAGTGTTTTTTTCCTCTGAGTTGCGGCCAGGGTTTTTTATGTTATTCTCTCACTTTAGTTGTAAAATATAAGAAATGGGCCCCTCTACTACTAATATGCACATGCGTTGGCTATTATATCAAATTGGGCCATCCAATCTTGTAGCAAAATGAAACTCGGGCAGTTCTATATCCTTTTTTTTCCCTCCCTATCTTTCATTTAGTTTTAAATTTACGAGAGTAATAAGATTATCCTTAGAGCACTTTTTAAACAACTAAAAAAGAAAAAGAAAATTTTTATTGAGAATTGATGTATTCAATATTTAAAAAGGTAAAATAGTTAGTTTTTCAATAAAAACTTACTTTCCTTAAAAAGTGTCCTAAGAGCATCCGCATCGATTGTAAAGGGGAGCTGCTTAAACTCTTAAGCACCGATGCTTATTTATTTTTACCAATGGAGGAGGTGCTTAACAAGCACCTCAAGATTGATGAGTGCTTCCACAAGCACCTGGGTCTTATATTTTTGGTGGGTCATTTTACAATTTTTTAATAAAAAAATGTTTGGAAAATTAAATGTAAGGATGTAATGTTATTGGTGGGGTTCATTTAAGAATTTTTTTGGAAGTTGCTGGATTGGAGACATGAGATGCTTAAGTTATAAAAAATAAAATTGTGTGATATGTAATGGTGGGACCCATTTAAGAACTCTAAGGTGAAGTGCTAGGATGAAGATGCTCTAAAGGCACTTGTTAGCATGACCCTTAAATTTAATATATATATATATATATATATATATATATATATATGAGGAGGGATCAAATTACACCCATAATAAGTTACACCTCTTACACTCAATCCGGATCATTTAATTATTAGAAATCCAACGACTTGTATTGCTTACTTTAAGGAATCACGTGACCTTGTTATCGCCTCGCTACTGCGCCATTGTGTGTCTCCCCCTCTCTCTCCACGTTTCGGCCACCTCCTTTACGACCCCATCTCCCCCCCCACTGACTGCCACAACCCCCAGAAGCTCCACCACGTCGGGCCCCACGAATGTCCCATACCGCTTCACGATTCTTCATAGTTCATACCTCCTCAATGCCGTCGACTCAACTCGGAACTTTGACCAACAGAAGTCCCATACCGCTTCACGATATTCTTATTGAGTGCTTGGTGAAACTCAATCAGATAGCTGAACGTATTGCACTGAACTATGTATAGTTCCATTCCAAGTACAATGCTACTAAATGACCAGTGTATTAAAACCTATTTACATGTTCTATACTTGTATAAATGAATATATATATATATATACACATACATATAAAGTAATTTTGATTTCATTGGTTTTCTAGAAACTGGTATAATGTGCAGAGCTTAACCAAATTGCAAACCAAAACATATGGGTGGTAAGCGAACACAAGGAGCAAGAATCAGATCTGAAAAAGAACCGAGAAGGAAAAAACACAGATCTGAAAGCAAAAAAAAAAAATGAAGATAGAAGGAGAAAACCTCTTGAACAGGAAAAAAAAGAGAAAATGAAGCAACTAGAATAGATCAGAACTGCAACATTTTCAACAAGAAGAATGCGAAACCATTTGATTTTCTCGGAAAGTGGTAGAAAAAGAAAAAGAAATAATTATAGTTTTTTTTTTTTCCAGAATGGTAGGCTCTGTCAGTTTGTGAACGAACATTGAGTGAGGGAGGGAGGGACACACAGTGGTGCAGGAGCGAGAGGATAACGAGGTCACGTGATCCCTTAAAGAAGTAAGTAATACAAGCCCTTGGATTTCTAATAATTGAATGATCTAGATTGAGTGTAATATGTGTAACTTATCATGGATATAATTTGATCCCTCATATATATATATATATATATATATATATATATATATATATATATATATATATATAAATATATAAATAAAAGGGCTGGTTTAACAATGATATTTCAAAATCAATTCTGGATTTTAAGGGTTTTTACATTTATTTAGGCTTACTAATTCGAAAGTTAGGTCATATTTGATTTAGCATCATGTGTAATTTTGCATGATGTATGTTACGAGTTATGAAATTTATAATCTATTATCTATTATATATACAAAGTTAAATGTGTTCAAAGGGAATTCTCTTCTGTCGACGATGACACATCATCAAGCCTTATGTGTCAACACGAGAGGGATTCAAGGAATGCATATTAATGCATATTAAATTCCTAATCTGGCTTTGATTGGTACCTTCAATGCAAATAAACACATTCATATCAATTATCAAATCAACCCAGTTTAAAAATTTCCTTAACTATATGTGATTTGCATTCACAATACGATATTAAGAATCCATAAAGGTTCAAATTTGTAATGATCCATATTTGTCCATTTAATTTCTGCCTACAAATTAAAAATCAAATTTTCAACGTTAGGTATATTTTTCCATCGCTTGCTTTCACTTTGTTTGTTCTCCTAGCTCTTCTTCTCTTTCTCCCACGACCTCTCAACTTATCTTTCTTTCTCTGGTATGACTTTTAGGACTCATCTCTCTTATCTTTTTTTAATTCATTTTTCATTCATCGATCTTTTTTTCTCACAATATACACTTTTCTTCATTTTTCTCATCTATTGCAGCTATTACTTGAGACTTTCGATTAGAGGCAAGTTTTTTCTACTTTATGATTAACCTTTTTTTAAATGGTATGGTTTATGATTTTTTTATTTTTTTTTTGCAGTAATCCACAAGATTTTATGACATTTTGCTTTGAGATCTTTTCATTCCAGGTTGTGTTGCCTAATTTTTCAAGTTGGGAAGACACCCAAGAAACTATGAGTGAACTTAGAAAGGGTTCTAGAACATGAAAATCCGTGAAAGCTGCGAGACAATTGTACACCCATTAAGAATCATTGTGAACATTTGGTCTAAGCTCTGAGTCAATGTTTAAGTGTTTTGAGTTTCACTTTCATTTCTTAAATATATTTTTTTGGGTTAAAAAATAGTTCTCCATGATGATTTTAATATGTGTTTCTGTTTTGTGATTCTACAACATCTCCAAGAATTGTAAGATTGAGTCAAATCTTTTACAAATAGTATATAAAATCGAATTAAATAAGGAAATAATTATATTCTCTTTCTCTTCATCCATGATTAAATCAGGTTGAATACATTTGGTCATAGTGCACAGTGTATACGTGATATGGATGTATTAGAAGTTCAGTGAAACTATGTGAGTAATCGAATAGTTAAGTCAGTCTTTGGTTGCAACCAACAAAAGAATTCAACAGAAACTCATACTCTTCCCCTACTTTCAAGCACCCAAATATAAGTACCGCACATGCTAATATTTTTTAAAATCAATAATATATGATTGCGATTTCCTTTCAAAAATAAATGATTGCGATTAATTTATCACTAGATTATTTTATACAATATTTTGAAATACATTAGTCAGCAGCATAGGCTCGGATTTAAATCAAATTTTTAATTATAGAAAGGTTTTTAATGACTTGGATTATCTTATATAGCATTGCTTGATATGCTAATTAGTCATTATTATTCCTTTTAATATGTTATAATTACATATTCATATTGGAACTTCATATTAAAATTTTGGGAAAAAATGTCTTAGATGTCGCTTATTACAACTAACCAATCAGTTAGTTGACATTAGTTATTTAACCACCGCATTTCTGATAGTTAGTTATTAAACCAACTGTATCCAGCTGTTGATTAACTCATAGATTCTTCTTACATCTTTGTATCTTAGTAGCTTAATAGCTCTTGTATAAATAGGACCAATGTACAGTTACTAACTCAATCAATTCAGAAAAAGAGAAATCTCATTTTCTCGCATACTCCTCTCTCTCTCTTCACTCATCTTCTTCCATTTCTTGCTTTCTGTTACTTTGCACTTAGCCATGTTTAAGCCTTTCTACATGGTATCAGAGCTCCTCCATCAAGAAAAGAAGAAATGAATCAGAGATCAAGGCGCAGCAGAGCTCCTCCTAGAGAAATTGTGATCGTGTGATCTGTTCATCATTCAGTTCAATTGAGCTGCATTCTTGTTAAGCACTGAAGATTCCTTGATTCAGGGTAATGGCTTTGAATCCGATCATGGATCCTTCAAGTTCCTATTATCTGCAAAATGAGAACACAGGGTGTTCTCTAATTCCTGAATTTTTAGATGGAAGGAATTATCATGTATGGTTAAGATCGATGACCATGGCTCTCAAGACAAAGGGCAAACTCAAATTCATTGATGGTACTTTGATGAAACCTGAAGCAAACGATCCTATGTTTAAAGCTTGGGACAAATGTAATACTATGGTGCTATCTTGGCTTCACAAATGTATGGAGCCAGATGTTAAACAGACTATTCTATGGATGGACACATCATTTGAGGGGTGGAAAGATCCTCGAATCAGGTATTATCAAGATGTCTTTAGAATTTTTATTTTGCAAGAAGAAATAATCTTGCCTAAGCAAGGAGATAGGTCGATTACTGAGTATTACACAAAACTTAAGGGTTTGTTGGAAGAGTTGAACAATTTCAGGCCTATTCCTAAATGCACCTGTGCCATACCTTGTATATGCCTTCTTGCTCCCATTGTCTGTAATCTTGCAACCACTGTTAGATCATATAGAGATAATGATCAAGTAATTCGATTCCTTAGAGGGTTAAATGAACAATATGCAGTAGTAAGGTCCAATATTATGATGATGAAGTCCCTACCAGATGTAAGCACTGCCTTTTCATTACTGATTCAGCAGGAAAGACAGATGCTTACTGTTTCTGATGAGTCCCAAGTGCTTGCTAGCATGGCTGATCATAATATTGGAGGAAGAGGCAAGCCTCGAGGTAGAGGAGGCAGGCGTTTTTCTAGTGCGAGAGACAGTACCGGCAAAGGCACTAAAATGTGCACATTTTGCCACAAAAGTGGTCACACCATAGATACTTGTTACAAGAAACACGGGTATCCTCCCAATTATTTCAAGAACACAGTAAATAACTACTCAGCAGATGATGAAATCACCTCTGATGATGAAAATAGTTACATATCTCAGAAGGATTTGACTGATAGGACAAATGTGGGTTTAACTCTAAAACAACACAAGGCTTTGATGGCCTTACTCCAACAATCCGACAATCAGTCTCAGCACTCCACAAATCAGATAACTACCTTTCCTTCATCCTCTATGAAACCCTCAGGTAATGTCTGTGCCATTTCCAAGTTTAATAAACTTCAATGTTGGATTCTTGATACAGGAGTAACAGATCATGTTTGTTGCTCCCTATCAGAATTCCAAACCTATAAAAGGATCAAACCCATTTCTGTTAGACTTCTTGATGGCAGCCAAGTGGTTGCAAACATCTCTGGCACATTGATTTTTTCAGATAGCCTATACCTTCTTGATGTTCTGTATATTCCATCTTTTTCATTCAATCTTATATCTGTTTCTAGACTTACCAAATCCCTTTCTTGTAAACTAACTTTTCTCAAGTCCATTTGTGAAATACAGGACATCAATACCTTGAGGATGACTGGTGTAGCTGAACTGCATGGAGACCTGTATGCATTGACTAGTCCTAGTATGTTGGAACCTGCTCCATGTGCTGTTAATGCTGTCTCAACAACTCAGTGCAACCTCTGGCATCAAAGATTGGGTCATCCATCACATGACAAGCTTGCCTTTATGCACAAATTACATTCTTTGATTGATTCTGTAAAAATGAATAATCCCTGTGAGGTCTGTCACTTAGCAAAACAGAAACATCTTTCTTTTTGTAATAGCACTAGCAAAACTATATCTCCTTTTGATATAATACATATAGATATTTGGGGACCGATTTCTATTCCTTCTACTTTTGGCCATAAGTATTTCCTTACAATAGTTTATGATTTTACAAGATACACTTGGATTTTTCTAATGAAATCAAAGGCAGAAGCCTCTACTCATGTTCAACACTTTGTTTCCTTGATTGAAACACAATTCAATTCAAAGGATAAATGCATAAGGTCTGACAATGGTAGGGAATTCTTGATGACTGATTTTTACAAAAGCAAGGGCATAATTCACCAAACATCATGTGTTGAGACTCCACAACAATGGTGTTGTGGAGAGAAAGCATCAACACCTCCTAGCAGTAGCTAGAGCTCTCATTTTTCAAGCAAAATTACCAAAAATCTTTTAGAATTATGCCATTGCTCATGCAGTTTTTCTTATTAACATATTGCCATCAAAAGTCACAAGGATGAAATACCCTATACTCTACTGTATAAACAAAAACCAGATATTTCAATGCTAAAGGTTTTTGGTTGTTTGTGCTATGCTAGCACTCTAACAGCAAATAGAAAGGAATTGGATCCCAGGGCTCGAAAATCTATTTTTCTAGGTTTCAAACCTGGCACAAAGGGATACATTTTGTTTGATCTCCACAATAGGGAGACTTTCATATCCCGAAATACAAAATTTTATGAAAACCATTTTCCTTATCAACCTTCAACTAACCTACATACTGATGCCAGAACTCATCCTCACAATACACCACAAGTGTCATTCTACAATTTTCTTGACTACCTTACTAACCTCAACACTGAGCCAACTGACCTTTCTCAGTCCATATCCCGGCCTAACATTCCTTAATACACACCTTAACCTGTATCTCAGTCCAACAATCAGCTGTCAGGACAGAATTCCACATCAAGAAATCCTACTCAGTCCCTTAGCCCAAACCCAGCCACAACTGATACTGATCATGCTCAATACTACCAAATGTGGTAAACTTTGTACAATATTGTTAAGATAAGAATCTTGCATCCTGATAGTTTTGAATCATATTTTTGTTTGTATTTTGTTGAAGTAAATCATTTTAATCTTCGCATCCAGCATTCGACAGCAGCGCAAGGGATGATGGAGGCCGCGTCGGTGCCGGCGTTCGGTGGTTGGCGGTGGGCAAGGGGTGGAGATGTTGGGGAGGGGTGTGAGGGGGAGTGGGTATCGATGATTCTTAAGGGGACTAGGATTCAACCCTTAATTTTTTTAAACTTTCTAATATTAAAAATATTTTTTAATGTTATTTTGATTTGATGCTTTTTAATTTTGGTTGTTGGATGAAATCAAGGGTCCCGGTCCTTGCTGGAGGGGCTTGCTGGACAAGGACGTGATTGAGAGAAGCCGGATCCATGTGCAGTAGGATGGTCCATTTTCGGGCGGTCCCGAGGACTTGTCCTTTCTAGTGACATATGTTGACCATATTGCTGCTTGTATATGGCGTGGGGAGGTATGCAAATAACATTTATTTTCAACATTATGTATTAAAAATAAATACCAGCAAGCTGACAATAACTTTGTTATGCAGGACCGTGGCTTGCTGAAGCTGGTGTGCATCATGGATGTGAAGTGGACCTGATTCTTCAAATTTTTCTATGTGCAGACCTGATAGATTTTTTTTTATTTTGTTAAATAATGGTAAAACAGTTTTTTGTTACTAGGGACAAATGTGTAAAATAACATACTTGTAGGTCAAACATAACATTTATTGCCTTGACCTTATTAAATAAAACACTGCTTTCCTATTGATCAATAGGCAACTGCATCAAAACAGTTAAATTAGGTCAGGCACCATAGGATTTCTCATTTTTGTTTCACTTTCATGTATTATCTATTATCATTAATTACTCATTCTGCACTTCCCCAGATGTAGTGTGATGAGTTCCTTTTCACAGCCAAACTAGAGCGAGAAAGCATAAAAACATAAGGCTTAAATATATCTTTGCTCCCTGAAAGTTTACCAAGTTTTGATTTTAGTCCCTAAAACTTTTTGTGTTCGGTTTTGGTCCTTAAATGTTCTAAATGTTTGGTTTAGTCCCTACAGCCAGGGGTGGGAATAGGCCAGGCCGCCTATCAGGAGCCTATGGCTAGGCTAGGCCTGGCATGGCTTGTTTAATAAAAAGGTCAGGCCTGAGCTTTTCAAAAAGCTTTCTTAGTTAGATTGGCCAGGCTTAGGCTTATAAAAAAGCCTTTTAAGCCTAGTAGGCCGGCCTACTTATAAATAATAATAAATAAATGATAAATAATAATGTAAATAAATAAATAAATAATATTTTACTATAAAGTATAATATATATATATATATATATATATATATATATATATTAATATTGTTTTAACAAAATAATATGCATTTTCAACAAAATGGGATTATTTATTTATATATAGATATAGATTTATATAGATGATGTAATTTGCTATTTATTTTTAGAATGTTGTTATGCAGGACCGTGGCTTGCTGAAGCTGGTGTGCATCATGGATGTGAAGTGGACCTGATTCTTCAAATTTTTCTATGTGCAGACCTAATAGATTTTTTTTTATTTTGTTAAATAATGGTAAAACAGTTTTTTGTTACTAGGGACAGATGTGTAAAATAACATACTTGTAGGTCAAATATAACATTTATTGCCTTGACCTTATTAAATAAAACACTGCTTTCCTATTGATCAATAGGCAACTGCATCAAAGCAGTTAAATTAGGTCAGGCACCATAGAATTTCTCTTTTTTGTTTCATTTTCATGTATTATCTATTATCATTAATTACTCATTCTGCACTTCCTCAGATGTAGTGTGATGAGTTCCTTTTCACAGCCAAACTAGAGCGAGAAAGCATAAAAACATAAGGCTTAAATATATCTTTGCTCCTTGAAAGTTTACCAAGTTTTGATTTTAGTCCCTAAAACTTTTTGTGTTCGGTTTTGGTCCTTAAATGTTCTAAATGTTTGGTTTAGTCCCTACAGCCAGGGGTGGGAATAGGCCAGGCAGCTTATCAGGAGCCTATGGCCAGGCTAGGCCTGGCATGGCTTGTTTAATAAAAAGGTCAGGCTTAAGCTTTTCAAAAAGCTTTCTTAGTTAAATTGGCCAGGCTTAGGCTTATAAAAAAGCCTTTTAAGCCTAGTAGGCCGGCCTACTTATAAATAATAATAAATAATAATGTAAGTAAATAAATAAATAAATAAATAATATTTTACTATAAAGTATAATATATATATATATATATATATATATATATATATATATATATATATATATTAATATTGTTTTAACAAAATAATATGCATTTTCAACAAAATGGGATTATTTATTTATATATAGATATAGATTTATATAGATGATGTAATTTGCTATTTATTTTTAGAATGTTGTTATGCAGGACCGTGGCTTGCTGAAGCTGGTGTGGATCATGGATGTGAAGTGGAGCTAATTCTTCAAATTTTTCTTTATGCAGACCTGATAGATTTTATTTTTTTGTTAAATAATGGTAAAACAATTTTTTGTTACTAGGGACAGATGTGTAAAAAAACATACTTTTAGGTCAAATATAACATTTATTGCCTTGATCTTATTAAATAAAACACTACTTTCCTATTGATCAATAGGAAACTGCATCAAAGCAGTTAAATTAGGCCATGCACCATAGAATTTCTCTTTTTCACTTTCATGTTATCTATTATCATTAATTACTCATTCTGCACTCCCCCAGATGTAGTGTGATGAGTTCCTTTTCACAGCCAAACTAGGGCGAGAAAGCATAAAAGCATAAGGCTTAAATATATCTTTGCTCCCTGAAAGTTTACCAAGTTTTGATTTTAGTCCCTAAAACTTTTTGTGTTTGGTTTTGGTCCTTAAATGTTCCAAATGTGTGGTTTAGTCCCTACAGCCAGGGGTGGGAATAGGCCAAGCCGCCTATAGCTAGGCTAGGCCTGGCCTTGCTTGTTTAATAAAAAGGTCAGGCCTGAGCTTTTCAAAAAGCTTTTTTAGTTAAATTGGCCAGGCTTAGGCTTATAAAAAAGCCTTTTAAGCCTAGTAGGCCGGCCTACTTATAAATAATAATGTAAATAAATAAATAAATAAATAATATTTTACTATAAAGTATAATATATATATATATATATATATTGTTTTAACAAAATAATATGCATTTTCAACAAAATGGGATTATTTATATATAGATATAGATTTATATAGATGATGTAATTTGCTATTTATTTTTAGAATGTTGGTGTGCTTCACATGTATATTTTGAGAGATGTGGGACTAACTCTCAATGACGCATCAATAGTAGTTAGTCCCACATTGCTAAAAGTATACATGTGAAGCAGACCATCATTCTATAAATACAGAGCAAATAGAAGTTGGAATTATTGGATGAGTAATGAGTAATTAAGAAAGCTCATAGGGTGCCTTATGTTGCTTGCTTGAAGGCCCTTATTAGATGTCCAAATAGAGAATTTGACCAATTTAATGGCATATTGCCTATTTAGAGATAAGCCAAATGTCCTATTCGAAGTCCTTCATATGAAATAGGCTTTTGAAAATGCTAACAGGCCAGGCTTTTAAAAAAGCTAGATCAAGCTTCAAAAAAAGCCTTTGACAAATAACAGGTCAGGCTTAAGCCTTTTTTTTTTTTAAATAGGTTAGGCCTATTTAAGTAAAGCCTGGCCTGGTCTATTCTCACCCCTACCTACAGCCAGTTAACTCATAATGTGGCGAACACCACCACTTAAGTGACTCTAAAACCAAACTTTTAAAATATTTATTAAGGACCAAAAGCAAACAAATTTTTTTCCTAAGCACTAAAACCAAAACTCGATAAAGTTTTAGGGACCATAACATATTTAAGAACATAACAAAGGTGGATACACGGTGTTAAGACTCTAGATTGATAAATAAATGTTTAGCAAATATCCTTTCATGCACAGATAATATATATTTGTTACATTGTCAGCACATAATCCTCCATCATTTGTGTTAAAGATGGTTAACTTTTTAGTAAAAATTATATACATAAACAGTGGATAATACATGGATAGTATGAGTACACATCAATTGTGTTTCATTGTTGTATGAAACGGTTCCAAACCATTTGGTCTCTTTCTAGATGTACTTGGTTAAAAGTTAGTAAAGGACTAAAATGTAAAATTACATAGTGTAGGACTACACTAGAAAGAAGCTAACGGACTACATCATAAATAATCAATACTTATGGTAGCAGGTTATGTTTAAGACGTACCAGTTCACCCTTGACCAAAGAAGTGCATCATAAAAGCCACCCTCAAGTTTATGCAATTGTACTTATGGCCCCATCTAGTCTAGTCTAGTTTTAAAACAAGGACTTCACAGGGAGATCATGAATGGTTGTGTAGGTTACATAAATGGAGCACTGATATTACTATTCTTTTTCACTTCAAACAATACAAAATTATTCTTATTTGTTTTGGTCCAGAGAAATAACTACCAGCAAATCATTGACTTGTAATATACAAGACATATTTTGGCCTAAAAGCTTATATCAACGGAAGCAATGTCAAATGAAAGTAGACACCATAGCCCATAGGTTTTTTCCATTTCAATTACACACCTTCGCTTAGTTGGTTTAAAGTCATGGAATTTAAATTTAACACCCCAATAATTAAATTTTACACCCTATCTTTTTTTTTTTTCAAATTTCCCAAAATACCCTTCTCTTTTTTTTTTTATCAGTTGTATAAATTATGTGAACAATTTTTTTATTCCTTCGCGAAGTTGTTCACGTAAATGTATTTGAAAAAAGAAATGGACTTGCGTGAATAACTTCATGAAGGAACAAAAAAAAAATTTATTCCTTCGTAGAGTTATTCACATAAGTATATTTGTTTTTTAAATACATTTACGTAAATAACTTTACAAAAGAACAAAACTAATTGAACCTTTGTGACATTTACATAAGTGTACTGATTTTCAAATATACTCACGTGAATAACTTCATGAAAGAACATTTTTTTTAACCTTTCTGAAGTTATTCACAAAAGAAAAAAAAAATTGGATCTACGTGAGTTTATTCATGTAAGGCTCATCATTGCAGAAAATGAAGTATCAGACTTATGAAAGATCTATTTCTTGTGATATGAAAGTTCACTCCAATTCGTTAAGTACAGTGGCATTGTGCATTGTAAACGTGAATAAGACACTGTGAATAACTTCTTGTGTGATACAAAAGTTCACTCCAATTGCCTTTATGCTTCACGTGAATTAGTTCACGGAAGTGGAATATTTTGTTATTCTTTCGTTAATAACATTACAGATGTTTGAATTTGAATATTTTTTTTCTTTCCTTAACAACTTCACGTAAGTTTATTTGCTTTTCATTTTCAAATATACTTACGTGAATAACTTCACGAAAGTTCGACCAATTTTGTTCCTTCGTAAAGTTATTTATGTAAGTGTGTATTTTTTTCAAATACACTTATGTGAATAACTTTACAAAAGAGCGAATTTTTTTAATTCTTTTGTGGAGTTATTTACATAAGTCCATTTGTTTTTCAAATACACTTTTGTGAACAACTTCATAAAGGAACGAATTTTTTTATTCTTTCATGAAGTTGTTCAATTAACTTCTTTATATGGAGGAGTATTTTAGGATTTTTTAAAAAATAATGGGGTGTGAAATTTAAAATATGGGATTTAAAATTTAAAAGCCTGAAGTCATAAAATGTGAACATCGGAGCCCTTGTCTCATGTACCCATACATTAAGGCCTGGCATTTTATGACCTCAAATACCTTAAAAAGGCTCCGGTATGCATCATGCTCCCTAAACTTAATCATATCAAGTCACTCCAGTCGAAGAAGGAGCTTTTAGAGAAAAAATCCATGATTTGAATCCTCTTGGTTTCCAAAGTAAATAAGGAATATACTATCCATCATTGATTTTCAATAGGATAAAATGCATCATTATCTTAATTCAAAAAAAAAAAAAAAATTCTTATAAAGACAAGGCGGTGAAGTGCTAAAGTTAAGAGGAAAAGAAGAAAAATACTATGTGTACATTTTTGAATTGATATCTAAGGGTGATGATATCTTCTCTTTTAGGAAAATAAAAGAGGTCAGACTTTTTTTGATACGATTCTTCATTCTTTTCTCAAAATAGAAGATGTCGTCGTTGGATATCAATCCAAAATATACAAATTATTCTTACCGCAAGAACAGCTGCTGAATCACCAAAGATTCAATTGGGCCATTTTGATTTTGCATGGAGCCACCCCTCCCACACTACATATAAACAAAACACTGAGCAGAAGAGAGAGGAAAAAATGGACCAAACATTCACAAACCAAACTTTCCGAGATTTTCCCTTATCATCAATCCCAAATTCATCAATGACAGCATTCACAAAGTTTAGAAGCAATTCAAAAAAAAAAAATGTCACATGATTTCTATTTTTAGAATTTGTGAAGGAAATAAGGAAAACATAACAAAATAAACACCACTCAATTATGTTTTTATACTAGTACCTTGACTAGTTGTGACTTATGAGGCATTTGATGGTTGCTAGTGTCTACTTGACTGAATTTCAACCATATATTTTGAGAACTAATAAGCATGAATGTTTGATAACTCATCCTTAGTTTTCTCAATGACTCTGAATCATGTCAAGTTTCCACAGTTAATCTATATTCCCTATAGAGTAATAGAGCAAACCACGTAAGTCAACTGTCAACTATCGACTAATTTTGCTATAACTTAAATTTCCCACTTATAGAAATTTAATTTTCTTATAAGTCAGCTAAGGATAGTAATATATGTGGGTCAAAAAATTGGGCTGGAGATTCGGTGCAGACAGAGAAAAAAGAAAGAAGGTGCACAGTAAAGGAAGAAAACGGTAGCATGCGTTCGGTGCAAGGAATTCACATTGTAGTGTGATGATGCTCTATAAATAGAGCAAGTGAAAAAGAGCAGGAAGCAGAAAAAAATAGAGCGTGTGAGTAGATCCTGAGAGTGCAGGGTGAGGGAAAAAAATACACTGGAGAAATTTTTGGGTATCATCTCTATTTATTTATTTTTTGATAAGCAAAGAATCTATGCTAATTTGAGTACAAGGTGTACCCTCCCAATTACATTATAAGAGAACAGAACAAGTGTAATTAGAATACTTGATGATGCAACACCAGTATGCATATTACACAATCCTAACAAAAGCCTATACCAGAAGCAGGACCATCAGAAAAACAAAGAGATAGACTGAGTTTGGCCTACATCTGCCTTGCACCTAAATAGCTGCAGAACCAACAAAATCCAAGACAGGCTTCACAGTAAACCCCACTTGGAATGCGCCAACCTCCAAAGCGTGACACTAAACTCAGGCTACAACACAGCTGCATAAGAAAGCACCATATATCATAAGATGAAGTGGACCAGCTCACCTTTTCTTTTTGTTACAATACTCCAAACAAGATAGAGGATTAAAGTGCCAATCCGAAAGTGAGAAACCAATATCTGAGAGCAGATTTGTACACCATGTCCAAGCTTTAAATCTGGATGTCTCTATTACCTAGTCGAAATCTAGAAGGCACTCTTTGAAAATAATATCATTTCTGTGGGACCACAATGACCAGATCACAGCAAACCAAACTGAGTCCCAACCTGAATTGCTTCTCTGTTTACAATATAAACCTGAATGTTGTGTATAGTGCAGTTTTGTGTCCACCGGTAAGGCAACCACAACCCCCAACCACCTGTAGATATACATCCATACCTTATGGGAAAATTGACAGGAGAAGAATATGTGTTCTGCAGTCTCAACAACCTCCTTACAAAAACAGCAAAGCATTTGTTGATGGTCCAAAAGAATGCCTCTCCTCAATAAATTAGAAGCGGATGGAATCCTATCCAAGGATACCTTCCAGCAGAAGGCGATAACCTTAGATGGAACCTTGCTCTCCCAAAGACTCCTATAGAAAGCCGCATCTGCAGGTGGGCTTCTGTCTGCTATAATCCTATACACGGATTTAACTGAGTATGAACCTGCTGGTTCGCCTAGCCATTGCCAGTTATCCAGCTTGTTCTGGCATAAAATCCTTGGCCTTAAAACCTGAATTAGATTCTCCAAGCAATCCTCTTCCCAAGAAAACAGGACCCTCCTCCAGTTCAACCTCCAAAACCACTCACCCCCAACCCAATAACCCATCTCAGCTATTGTAGCACCCTTAGAGGAAGAGATGTTGTATAGTCTTGTGAAAGATGTTTTAAGAATCTCCTCTCCACCCAACTATCCTCCCAGAACAAAGTGTTACTGCCATCTCCAACTTGTCTAACCATCCCTGAAGAAAGCCACCCTTCCCTCCCTGATTGACCCCCTCCCATCCAAACTATTTAAGTCCCTCCACCATTGTGAATCCCGCCCCGATACTAAGTATCATCTCTATTACTCCTTGGTACTATAATTACATAAATTGTAGTATTTGAATTGGAGGGGTCTCACTGGAAACACTATATTTGTACCTCTTGTGTGAGTAGACTGTGGAAAGGATATTGTAATTATCCTGCATATGGTGGAATATTTTTCAGAGTTTGTCCTGTGGGTTTTCCCTCTATATTGGAGGGCTTCCCACGTTAAAATTTGGTGTTTCTTTTTTTTCTATGCTTTGCACATATTTATTTCCGCTGTGTTGTGTTAGTTTGTAGATCCAATTCTATCAGATCTACTTTGATGCTCATTATCACATCACAACATCATTTAATTTACACTGTGAATCCATCCTAGAGCCCAACAATATATGCTGAGTTGACAGAGCAATAACAGAAATGGCAAGCCTTAGGCTCTCGCTTATAACTGGCTTGCTATTAATTGTGACCCAGGCTCTGCGGCATGCAAAACTCTAGTAACAACTGAGACTCTATTTTTATTTTTATTTTTGATAATCAAATAATTTCATTCATAAAAGAGTACTAGCTATACTCATGTAATTACAGCAACTATAACAATCAGCAGATGATCAAAAGCAACCCCATACAGCAGATGATCATTAGCGTTCAAAAGTGCTAACCTTATATACAAAACAAAACCACCCTCATAACTATAAATTCCCAAAACCCACCAAAGAACCAAAACACTATATATCAGTTTTGCATACCCACCACACTGCAGAAAAAATACTGATATGAACTCCAAAATCCACTGTCCTGCACCATATAGAGCCGCAGACAGAGCAGAAGCTAACAGTTCCCCTGTTACTAAAGAGAAAGGCCACCAAGTCCATATTTTACACAATCCAATGGACTTAAGCACCAATCTGAAAACATCACAGACCCCTTTAATTGACAGGAGAACTGAGACTCTATTAATTGACAGGAGAGCACCTTTAGCATAAAAATTACAACAAAGACAATCAAAACATTAATCCACCCTTTTTACTCATTTTTCGGCAAGTAGGAGGTTGCCATTTTACCACAAGTCCTAATACCCAGCAAAAAAAAAAATAGTTAACTTGAAATATAAAAAACATATTTCAGATTAATAAGAAGAATGAAGTAGAGCACAAAGAGAGCACCTGAGCAATATGGCTTGAAACAATATAAGTCAATTCCCATACTATTATAGACCAAAAGGCAACATCAATACATGGCAAGATCAGGGGCATTCAGAAAGATTAATTTATTTAAACTTAGGCTTTTAGATATATGCAGAGTTGCAGACTTAAAATCACTTACTCACTCTCCGGTCACCACTAAAAATTAAGTAGCTTTCAGAATTACATGCCCCAGTATACTATCGCCTATTTTGGTCTTAGGTTCAAATTTCAATCCAGTTATTGATCATAAAGTTTGACATACACGTCATAATTGATAGTCAATAAGTCATGTTAGCATTTCCATTTTCACAACTATGCTAACAAATGCAATGCCAAACCGATGACACTCAAAACTATCAACCAAGGTCACAAGATTTTCATCAAACAATCAGAAGACATAAATAACACACATGCTATTGCATATTAGGAACTAATAAACAAATTCACAATCAGTATGGGATGAAATTACCTTTTCAATAGGACACAAAACCATCTACCTTGTCAACTAGAAACAAGCTCTCAGCATAATAAGCAGGGTATAGCTCCCATCCGTGCACCAATCCAATTTGAAGTCGTGTAAGGCTCTGTGTCTCAAGGTCTAAGGAATAGACTAGTTGCCCCTGAACAATTATCAGCAGTGACCCTCCTCTGTTCCTAATCATGACGCCGGCCACCCTGATACCGAATAGTGCCATGCTGTCTGTATCATCTAATGGAAAAGCATATATGTTGCTCCAAGATTGCACTCTATCAGACTCTGTCACCCATTGATCATCTGAGGGATGTGGTAGACCGTAAGAGGAGGGTTCATACGGCCACGGCTACCACCTTCGACGACAGAAAGCACGACGGAATCAGAGGGGGAATGAGCCAAACTCTCGGGAAGCATTACCTCAGCAAACACCTCACGGCCAAAATCAAAGGAGAGCACAAAATAGTACCAAGAACCATCATCCACTTTGCGTTTGGCACAGCAACAAACAATCCCGTGGCAAGTGTCCCTACCACCAAACTGGTCACTGACAGACAAGCTATGGATGGGAGTAGGAGCGGGGAGATCCCTCCAAACCCCGGTGGCAACAGAGTAAATCTGAACCCAGTTAAAGTCATGGGGCGGCAGAGAGCAAGAGAGTCTGACCAACTTGTGGTCACGGGTTTGGGAATCAAAGCCCAAGAACATGGAGACTTCTATCCCGGCAAGAATAGATAGACGATGATTGTGGGGTTCGTAACGGGGTTCAGGGAGCGTGATGTAACGGCGAAGAGAAGGGTTGCAGAGGATGACAATGCCGCAGGAGAAACCGTCGGAGAGGCAGACGAGACCGCCGGAGATGGCTGTGAGTTGAAAGCAGGAGTCAGGTTTCCTAGGGTGAGCTGGGAAGAGAAGCTCAGAGCGAGAGTCAGAGAGGTTGGCGTCATCACGGCGGAGGAAGTAGCGGTAAGGGTTAAGCTCATGGTTGAAGTAGTTTATAAACTCTCTACGGTTAAGCTTATAGTCGAAGGTGTTTCTAAACGGTCTATCGTGGAGGATGAGGAAATGAGGGTTTGAATGGGAGCTGAGAAGGAAGTGTTGGTAGATGGAGGAGCAGTCGATGATGAGGGAGCGCCATGACTTGCACACGGAGGTGCATCTCACAATGGACTTGACTGGAAGCCACTGAAGAATTTCAGCAAATGTTTCAGAGGAGAGGTGAGGAAGGTTGTCAGACATTGTTTTGGCAAGAAATCAAATGAAGATGGGAATGGAGTCTTAGCTAACAAGACTTATCAAATGGGCGGGAAAGTTAGTTACAATTGTTCCAGCTCGGAAATTAATTTCAAAACGTCTACGGTGTTCCTGCTTAAATATGAAGGACATTTTTGTCTTTTAAAAAAATTTATTCAGCTTATTGGAGAAGCTGTTGAACAAAACTCTCTTCATTTTTCACAATGGGAAAGGAAATGGGAGTCAAGGTTATAAGAATGATTCTTTCCTTTAAAAACAGATTTTATATTACTTCTCCCGGTAAATAAAGTAAGTGTAATTTCAAAAATAGGAGCCTTATGATATAATCATCTCATTGTCTTCTAGAAATAATTGTGAATTCAAGTTTTGCTTAACCTGATGCTAAGGTTATAGAATATATACATGGTATATATATTAATAAATGCTTGAGTTAGCATCAGTTTCTAGTTGTTGAGCTCAAATGCATTATGAATGATGAGTAACAAGAAAGACCAAAAATAAAAATTAATCAAAGATGACTCCTATTATGTTTTAAAAGAGGAATCAAAATCAAACGAGATCATATTTAAATTTAAATGGACTAAAATGTTAGCTTTAAAATTTTTTTTTTTTTAACTAACATTTAGTAATATTCAAGGAAACTAAAAGATCTCAACCATCAAACATTTTAATCAACTAATATGAAGCTATTTTGGCTTAACCAAAAGTCTCAAGTTTGCCTTAAGAATGCATTTGTATTAAAAACTTTATAGGGAGGGTGTTGTCAACCTTATAATTCTCCTCGACTTAAATTTAGATCAAGCGATCTTTTATACAAAACAAGAAACTAAAACAAAAGATTAGAATTGGAATAAGATAATTAGATGTTTTGGGACTTCTTGTACAAGGTTTTGATGAGACATAATTGCCATTCTTTTCGACGTAAGTTTCTTGTTTACTATGCATGTTAACATATGTTGGCATATGCATGAATCCAGGTTCTAGAAGACTTCTTTATTTGCTTCCTTGCTAACTTATAAAACTGATTGTCTACAATAAATAAATCCCACCACCGTTGAACATCAAAATCAATATCAAAGGTTTAAATAAACTAAAAAAACAACAATCTGACTTATGTAGAGTAACAACTAGCCACCAAGGTCATAAACAAAGGAGCATGCTCATCTCAAAAAAGGGACTTCGCCTAGATGATTGATAACCTCATCTCATATGCAGGTTTTCCTTACTGAAACATTCCGACCTCAAAAACACGAGCTGTATGATCCAAGGAGACCGAGACAATATAATCCCCATTAGCAGACATAGAAAGAGATTGAATAGCATCTGAGTGCCCCCTGAATGTTTCTACACATTCACCAGACCGAATATCCCATAATCTCACAATTCCATCCACGCATCCAGTAGCCACACACGACGAACCAACCCATGTCAAACATGTCACTCCACCCTGTCCACATGACAAAATTCCTTCCATCAGACATATAATGAAAGTTTACAGTTCCACATTGACTAAAGATAGTATCTAATAAGAGCTTATAAGTAGTGGGTAATCCTTATCCTATGAGCTATAACTTTTGGGATTAAGTTAGGCCCAAAATCTAATATGATATCAGAGCTATCCTAGATCCATTGTTGGGCCACCCATCATGTTATCCACGCACCACGCCCAATAGTGCTAGGCGTGAAGGGATGTATTGAGAAAAACCCAAGTCCCACATTAACTAGAGATCTAATAAGAACTTATAAGTAGTGGGTAATATCCTATGAACTAGTTTTTGGGATTGAGTTAAGCCCAAAATCTAATACAAACGAAAGTATAATGCCAATCAGAGCTCCTTTAATTTCTAAATACAGAACACTTGCACAAAGCAAGATTCCAACGAACCTCATGGTCACAAGTGGCTCGAGATAAGGAATGTTGTATATCCCATATGACCAGTCTTTGATCCATGCCTCCAATTGCAGCCGAGGAATCACTATTCATACAATTTTAAGAGATAGAATGGTCATGTCATCAAATCATATTAAACAAACCATTCAATTATGAAAATGATGAAATGATGTAGATGAATGAAATATAAAGCATGGCACAAAGATGTTCATAATTCCACTTGTAAAACCATAGGTTTGGGTCATTCTGCAGTCCATTAGTACTCGGAAATAAGCTGGAATTATTTTTTGGAAAATGTTATACTATAAACCAAGTCATCGAGGGTTAGGTCAAGTCGAATAACATATCAAGAATCATGAGCCCAAACTTTATTTTGCCTATTAAACTGTTACCAATTAGACTATTTTTAAACTTTTGATGTAACAAGACCTATCTCCGCATCGAATAAAACTTCCATCATGCACGTGCATAAACCAAGAAATATATTGTGGACATGAAAATGTGCAAAACTGCACATACACACAGGCTATAAGTTTATTAATTCTGACACATACCTTGGCGAGAAACCAACACATTCAATGGAATCTGGATAAGAAGCGACAGTATTGATAACCTGTCAACCACAATACTTGTTTTATTACAGACGTAAGAAGAAGCTAAATATATATGCTCAGACCCCTTTACTAAGAATTGCAGAGACAAATGTAACAATTGGCTCAATGGATAAGTATTAGATTTTGGGCCTAACTCAATCCCAAAAGCTAGCTCATAGGATGAGGATTGCCCATTACTTATAAACTCTTATTAGAGACTATCTCTAGTCAATGTGGGACTTGGGTTTTTCCCAATACACCCCCTCACGCCCAGCACTATTGGGCTTGGTACGTGGATAATATGGTGAGTGGCCCAATAATGAATCTAGGATAGCTCTGATACCATATTAGATTTTGGGCCTAACTCAATCCCAAAAGCTAGCTCATAGGATGAGGATTGCCCATTACTTATAAACTCTTATTAGAGACTATCTCTAGTCAATGTGGGACTTGGGTTTTTCCCAATAATAAGTGATGGAAGTCTTGATGTTTGGGCACCTACTCCAATACTACACAGGCTACATTATGCAAGGAGATAACTGTTCTATGAATTATATTTTCATAAAACACAAAAATACTAGGGTTGAAGACCTTGTCAAACTCATAGTCTTGCCAAGTCACAGAACCTCCATGCCAAATTTCTAATTAATCAAGTTCCATAAACAAGTTAACAAAGAAACAACTATCCATAAATTTTGAGCATGACATAATATGCCAATCTTGATCCATATTTGGGATAAGCTAGCAGCTGGCTTCCAATTACTGTTGAACTGAGCATCAATTAGACTAGTCCTGCTATTGTGAAATAAAATTTCAAGAAAGGTAACAAACAGTGAAAAACTAGTCATGCTATAAGCCCTTCATCCCATGAAAAGAATGATAATTACATGAGCCAACAGTAACAGCGCAAAAATCTGTTTTATGCTCAAATAATAGCAACTGACATTGGAGGTTATCATTCTTTGAAACTTGAATAAAAACTAACTAAGGTATTTGGCATCAATCACTGAATTAGAAAATTGTGTGCTTTACTTTTGCATCAAGCAACTATTATCTCTAACATTTTAGCACAACTTTAAAACTTTTAAAAAGGAAGTCATATGAGCAAAATTTTAGAAACATTACTCAAGAGACAGCCAAAAGGTTTCTCCAAATAAGAGATATCATACCCCAAGATAAAGACACAACAAGACAAGTTGATTAAAAAAGAGATGGGCCACCTATGGCTCACGTGTGTAAGAGAAGAAAGAAAGAAGAGGATGGAGGGAATTGGGAATGGACCTAACAGCATACAAGAAGAGAAAGATTTAGTTGGAGGAGTGAGGAACAGAATAGGACAAGTGGCACAAACAGAGGGGGCAAGGGGATTTTGGAATCATGAGGAGAATGATAAAGGAGAGGGGCTGGAAAATGTAAGGGGAATCTAGGTATTGGTTGGGAGGAGGAGGCCATTGGTGAGGAGGAAGATATGCAGTGTTCAGTCTCCTTTTCTGTGTTCTTTTCTATTTCTCTTTTTCTTCTTGTTGCTGTGTTTTTCCTAGTTAGATTCTAGAAGACATCTCTCTTGTGTAAGGAGCTGAGCACCATTTTTCTTAGTGGAAGTTATCTAAAATTGTCAGTTCTATCAAAAAGATAGTGCAGTGAATATCAAAAGCAATGGTAACACATACTCTTCCTCCATCGATCTTCACAATATATGCAGACCCATCCTCGGAACCAGTAAGAGCAAGTTTTGAATCTGAACTTATTGCTAAACATGTCAATCCCTTAGTATGATATCCACGACCTGGAAAGCAAAGTTTAGCAAGAGGTTACTAAAATCATAAAGAAAAAGAGAAAAATAAATAAATCTGTATATGAAAGAAAAATAATTTGACATTAATTTTTTGTGAAGATAATGATAGATTGTTTCTCAAGTTTTACCTCGTGACATGCATGAGAAAAGAGATGAAGGACACGTGAAAATGCTTTTGATTGATTTATTAAGATTTGCTCAAACAGTATCCTATCTTTTTTTTTCCAGGGAAAATTCAAGATTTTTTTTTAAAAGAACTGTGGAGAATTTTAAGCCCTCAGACAATTTGAATTGGAATTATGAATAAATGACAAAATGCATTATTGAGGAATAGAAAGCAAACACACACATAAACTAAAACTCCCTCACTCCCACTGTTACAGAGTTTAACAATGGAAGAAGATGAATAGTTCAAAGGAAACAATAACGGAAAATGAGAAGACTGATAGAAAAGCACTTCGAGGGGCTGCAACCTCCCTTCAACCCAACTCCTCCACACCCCCCCACTCCTCGCCTTCCCCTCATTTAGAATCCCTTACGTTCTCTCTATCTTCCTTGCCACTAATGAACATCAATTAACAATAATCCCTATTTTCATTCTCCCTCTCCTTGCCCCCACATGCTTCTTCTTGGTGTATACTAAGGTCATGGGGATCTAACATGCTTCTAGAAAACAAAATATGTAAATGAATAAGTAATGCATACTTTTGCATGAAAGACAAACAAAGATGTTTCTTCATATAGATAAGCACATAGATATTGGACGGAAAGTTAACAGAAGGAGAGATGTTTTCCGTGCTTAAAGCTTGTTACACATAACGTGGTTGTTTTGATATTAATAATTACACTAGCCTATGACTCATATACAGCAAAGACACTAAAAGTAGAGAATTACATACCCTGCACAACTTTAACTTTATGACTTGTCTCACTAGAATTCCAATCAGAATTCCAATCCCATATTCTCAGGGTTTTATCTGTAGAACCGGTACATATTTTTTCCCCTTAAGGTACAAAGTAAAAGGAAATTGAAGAATGTAAGTACATTTAATATACATAGTAACAACTACCAAAAAATACATCAACATGAAAAGAATATGCTACCATCAGGAGTAAAATCACCACAGGTCACACTGCCATGATGACCAGCAAAGCAAGTAGGGGGGGCAATTCTATCAGTAGTCTTCCACACCCAAAAATTGAAATCCTCAGAACCAGCTAAGAGTGTGTGTTGTCTTGGATGCCACCTGAGCCACTGAGAAAATTTCATGGCAACTAATTTAGTAAGTACTTAAAGCAGAAAAGCAAGAATATTAACAATCTCACCTCAATGCCCCCTCCAAGACCTTCAAATGCATTTTTCAGATTTCCAGATGCATCCCAGACTTGAACAATTCCATGGAAACACCCTGATGCAAGAAACTGTCCATCATAGCTAAAAGCTAAACTTGATACAGAATCTTTATGACCTGCACAAAATCAATAACAAACTCACGATGGAAATTCAATCAATTGAAAGTAACATTGATCCTGACATTACCAATCATGATGCTGAACCTATTCTAACTAGAAAAATACACATCCAGTAGTAGCTATTGTATCATGCAAATACCTTGAAGCTCGGAAGCCCAATCTCCTTTTTCACCAATCTTCCAGAGAAATCCTCTGTCATCACCACCCCCTGTAGCCACCAATGTCACATCAGTTGGGCTGCAGGCAACTGCGTACAATTCCCCTGTACGAGAATCCAAGTGAGCATGGAAATATAATAAATTCCCTTGTAACAGAAAAAATTATTAGTCAGTCATCTAAATGGAATATTTGGCTGCTTGAAACACTAGGTTTGATTCAATCTAATTAGCTTAATAAGAATCAGGAAAGCATAAGCAGGAACATAACAAACAAAAGAGTAGAAAACATCTTACCATTATGACTTTTGAATGTGTCAATGGCATCATCAACCTCTTCTGAAATTTTTAAAATAATATTACCACCAAATATATCAATATACAGAAAAGCAATACTTCAGAATTCTAATATTGATGAAAAAAAAATAATACACACAATAACAGATGACAATTTTGATAGAGAAATCATACACAAGACTGGAAACATATAGATAGATAGAAATAACTGTTTAGGAGGATTAATGGCAAGTTCATACCAACAAGTTCGGTTTCAGAATCATCATCCGCATCAGGAAGATCTTCATCGTCCATGGAAAGTTCATGGAGGATATCAGACTCATCAAGGAAAAATTCATCACTGATGACTTCATCATTATATTCATAAATAGGTGGAGCGACATGGTCACTCATTGTATTTGCTCAATTAGAAATAAAAACTTCTCAAAACTCTAAGCCACCTGTGGGACAAAGTAAGATAAAATTTATTGAATAACTTTTAATCCGAAAGAAAAATTGTGCCTTAAACCCATCTAAATCAACTCTTCTAACCCAAAAGAACCCTGATTCAACCTTAAACCCAAATTGGAACCCTTATTTAAGAAAAACTCAACACACAAATTGGGGTAATATGGCAAGAAAAAAAAAATAGAGAAAGAACAACTATAAACAAAAATGCAAAATTAATTGTACAGAAACTAAACAACAAATGATTATGCACAAAGTCATTGACTCATTGTAAGAAAGAAATACCAGCAGCGTCAGAATGTGTGAGAGCAAAGCGGGGGCGGAATCAGCGACGGCCAGAGAGCAGAGAGTAGAGCGGCGGCGGAATGTTGAGAAGAGAGGCACCGAAAAAAACAAAATAATGTTGAGAACAGGCTGAAATGATGGGCGTGGTGACAGACGCAGGTTCTGATTTTCAACGACGTCTAGTTGCAGCGGTTAGAGGTCAAAATACGTGATTTGGTTTTGTTGATGATTTTGATTTTGATTTGTAACAAAAAGTTGTTGGATGGGGAAGAATAATGTGAGTTTTGGTTTAGATGTTCAAGGCTAGGGGTGTTCGCGGTTCGGTTTGGATCGGTTTTGAGGCAAAACAATCATCTGATCCAAAGATAAAAAGGCATGCGGTTCAGTTCGGTTAGGATGACTACCATAAAAAAATCCAATCCGATCTGATCCAATTAAATGCAGTTTGGATCGGTTCGGTTGATTCGGTTTTCACCTACACATCATTATATATTTATAAATGCAATTTAAAAAGAAGGGAAAATGATTTTGGGTGAAGCAAAGTAGAACCTAATTCAAAATAAGACTCTGATTTAAAACAAAAGCAAAACAGAACATAAAATTATGGTCCTATTGAAATGCTCATGCGTGAACCTGATTTAAAACATCCTCAAAACAGCGTAAAACTACAAATCTGAATCTGATTCATCATTTATTTCCTATCTATGAAATGCTCATGCAGCTGAATTTACTATGCAGACACTTAACTATTAACACAGTAAAAGTTCTAAAGTCTGAATATCCTGACAAAAGTCTTCAAGGCCACTGCTCCAACATTCAAAAACAAAGTTTCAAAGATTGAATTGAACAAATCAGTTCATCATAACAGCAAAATCAGTGAAAAACAAGAAAAAATTGAACAAAAACGAAGATTGAATATGGAAAACCCTAAATCCAAATAAGTTAATCACAACCGCAAAATGAATATCCATTACCATACACATCAGTGAATGAACAAAGTGAAGATTAAGAATGAAGCAAGGTGAAGGGAAAGTGAAGCAAAGTAGAATGGAGGAAGCACTCGCCAGAGAATGAAGCGATGGCGGCGTGCGGTCAGAGCGAAGCGGCGGCGAGCAGGGAGGGAGATGCGGAGAGCATCCAGACGCGAGGCGGCGGCAAGTGGTCAGACGCGAGGCGACGGCGAGCAGGGAGGGAGACGCGGAGAGAATCCAGACGCGAGGCGGCAGCGAGTAAGAGCAAGTCGAGCCAGGAAGGGAGACTGGGAGACGCGTCGAGCAGTTAGACGCGAGGCGGGGCGAATCGGAGCTCCGATGGCGGCGAGATGGAGATGCGATACGGAGAGTGGAGACAGAGTGAGGGCAGAGTGGAGACCGGAGTCATTCGTGTCGTTTTGTGATCAGGATAAAAGAGACACGATAATATCAATCCTGTCACCTATCACCTATTGTATAAGGGGTATATCAATCTTGTCACACCTATCGTTAGAGCTGGGTACGGGGACCCGTTCGATCCGTTTAAGTCCGGTCCACATAAGTCCACACTTAAACGGACCGGACTTAATAGTCCGCGTCCGGTCTGCATAGTCCGCGGACTAAACGGACTGTCTGTGGACCCTGCACTTTTTTTTTTTTTACATACTAAGCATAAAAAGCAAATAATGTCTTATGTACAAAAACAAATCAAATAAACATTAAATCCAAACAACAAAGGCCATTAAAGTGTAACCAACAAGGATCACAAACCACAAGTTTGATATAAAATACCAACGAAATTGAAATGCAAAATAAGGAACAAAAATAATAATATTACAAGTTTGAAATTAAAGCTACATCGTGTTGACATCAATCATTAATAACAACTTTAGTCTTTCTCTTTGATTTAGCAAGCGCCTCCTTTGCCTCAATCAAATCATCATCATCTTCTTGTTTTCCTACAATTCCCAAGTCATAATTCACAAGTAAGATTGTGTTTAAAAAGCTAAACAATTCAATGCAAAGCATTCTATTTCTATACATAAAAGAATTCTATATTTATCTTCCATATCAAACCCTAACAACCAATTTCTAGTACATATCAAGGCTTGCACATTTTTTGGGAAGGAGAGAACTTAGAAATTTATTGAGAACCCGAGAACCAATACTGAATGCCGATTCTGATGCCACAGTTGTTATTTGAATGCTTAAGATATCACTAGCCATCAAAACAAGATTCAGAAACCTATATTTGTTCTCCTTCCAATATTGCAAGATATCAAGATTTGGATGGTATGTTGAGGAAATGTTTTGCTCCTCCAAATAAGTATCCAACTCAAACTTACCCACATCCTTCTTATTTTGACTCTCATATTTGACATACTCCTACATTATTTCCAAGTAACAACAAATAAAGAATGAGAAATTAAACATAAAAAATAATGAATAATCAATAAATAAAAGAAAGAGATATACTTACATTCATAATAGCCAATTGTGATTGGTCTATATTAGCAAATCCACTACTACTAGTTGGAAGACATTGCTTATCTTGTAGTGAACTTTTAGCTAAACCAACATTGGGATGTGTCTCTTTGAAAGACCTTTTGACATACTCATAAAATAGAGTTTGCAACTTGTGCTTGACAACTTTCAACTTAGCTTGATAAGAAATTGAATCAACACCAAGGTTTGAATAACAAAACTCCAAAAATGAGAACTTATAGCGAGGATCAAGAACAGTTCCATATGCAAGCACAATACTATAATCACTCCAATATTTGTCAAACTTCCCTTGCATCGAAATTGTCATATCCCTAATTACCTCATCTTCACTTGTCTTATTTTCAAGCAACAAACATTCAATCCTACACACATGAAAGAAATACAAGTTAGATGTCGGATAAGAGGAACCGGATATCAAATTTGTGATCACATAGAATGGAAGTAAAAATTCACAAATCTTTTCTCCTCTAGACCATTCTTCATTAGTAGGGTAATACTTATAGTTCCTATCCTCAAAAGCAAGATCTTCAAAAGCACGGCGATATGTAAGAGCACTTTCAAGCATCATAAAGGTGGAGTTCCACCTAGTAGAGACATCCAAACGAAGGCCCATCTTGGTCTCAACGTTACCAAGTCTTTTAACATAACTTTTAAAAGCAATCATTCTTCCCTTCGACCCCTTTACATACTTGATGCTTTCTCTAATCTTATGTATAGCCTCACTAGCAACTTTCAAGCCATCTTGAATTATAATATTTAGGATATGAGCACAACATCGAATATGAAAAAAATCACCACCACATAACAAGCCATCACTTTGCATAAGAAGTCTATCTTTCAACAACCCTTGCATGCTACCACAAGAAGATGCATTATCCAAAGTCAATGAAAATATTTTCTTCTCAATCCCCCACTCTTCCAAGAAACCATAAATAGTCTTGGCCAATTCACGTCCGGAATGTGGATGGGGAAATGAGAAGAATTTAGAATTTTGCTGTTAAGCTTCCAATTTTCATCCACAAAATGGGCAGTCAATGAAATGTAGCCCTCAGTGGTACAGGAAGTCCATACATCAGATGTCAAGTTTATTCTAGTTGGAACTTTGGATAACACATCTTTCATTTTTTTCCTTTTCAGCCTCAAACATATTAATGACATCATTTGTGGTAGCATGTCTAGAGGGTACCTTAGCTTCAGGATTTAAATATTTAAATAGTTCTCTAATCCTCCTATATTCCACAAAAGAGAATGGAAGGTTATGCTCTATGATAACCATGAAAATCATCTCACGTACTACTTTAAAATCAACTTTTCTACTTTTTAATTTTCCAGTTTGATCAAGCATAAGTTTACCAACCTCATTATTAGCAAATCCTTTGGGAATCTTCTCACAAGTGCTTCTATGACGAAGTAAAGTTGAAGTTCCATACTTATTACCACCACTAACCAAGGCTTTCTTACATGCCTTGCATTGACTCCTCTCCTTCCCATCACTTCCCAAAGGCAGTTTGTCAAAAAAAAATCCCAGACAAAAGATGTTGGATTTCTAGCCCTCTTTTTTGGTATTTTAGGTTCATTTAATCCATCTCCATCTCCATCATTATCATGATCACTAGTTAGGTCTACTCTTTCAAGTTCAATGTTAGCCACATTAGCAGTTTCATTTATGGCAGATGCAGAGAAATCCATTACAACAATTTCAGCAAACAGATCACTGAAAATGGCAAATTGAAACAAAATAAAGATTTAACATCATATTGAACATGAAAATGCAAACTGACTGAACCAGTTCCAAATTGAAAAATGCAAACTGAACCAGTTCCAACACATTCCAGCATACATAAATGACTAATCCAGTCACGGTTAAGGTTGCTTAATTGTCCCAAAATATCTTTAAGGGTACATATGCAAGGCATATATTCATCAATATTTCAAAGATCAATTTCTGGTATATATTCATCAATATTTCTTCATCTACCAGAAATGTTAGGAGCAAAAAAATAAAAATAAAAGGTCAACATGGAAAACAGAATTCCAGAATTTAACATGTTTACATTTCCTCCGTGGTTGCATGGGATGGTCTCATCAAGTAGAAAAAAAAAATCAAAGAGATAAAATTAAATTAAACTAAACAACCTCAGTGCCTTTTCATCATGTCCAAATTCTAATGTATAAGAAAATGTTGAATAGAAATTAGAAAGTTGAGAAAGATGAGAAAGGGAATAAGAAAACCAACCAGATGTAAGAAGGTCGGACGACGACGAGCAACCTGAGCGGCAGCGAACTGGTGATGGCGACCTGAGCTTTCACGACGGCGACCTGCAATGACTGAGACAGAACGCAAATAGCGACCTGCGATGGCTGAGACAGAACGCGAACGTGAGGGAGGCTGAGGAGGAATGGTCGAATGGGGTTAAGGAGGCTGAGAAGGAATGGCCGAATGGGGTTGAGGGAGGCTGAGTAGGGTTTTAGGTCACTTGAGTCTAGCTAGATCATTTTTTTTTTAGTTGGGCTTTGTTTGACCCGAAATTTTGTGGCCCAACATGGTTAGAAAAAAAAATCTGTTAAATTGTACAAGTCCGCGGACCGAGTCCGTTTAGCCCTCTGGCTAAACGGACCGAACCCAAAAAGCCCGCATTTAAATGGACTCGCATTTTAGGATGTCCAAGTACGCGCGGACTGCGGGTTAAACAGATTGTCCGTGGACTCAGATCCATATACCCATCTCTACCTATCGTATCTTGGGGGCTGGGTTAGAGCTCAATAGGATAGGAAGATTTAAAATATAAATATATGTATATAACATAATATAAAAGTATTCTACATATAAAATAATTAAAGTATAATAATAAAATGATTACCAAAAAAATGTACAATAAAATATAAAATATTTAAAATAATAAAAATATTAATTAATAATTAATTTTAAAAAAAATTGTCTCAAGGCTAATTTTGTTATTTTATATTATTTTAACATTATAAAAATTATTCTTATATTTAACTACGGCTGGCAAAGCGGGATAGGTAACCCGCCTAAAACGGGGTCGGGCGGGGCAGGTTGAATTATGAAAGTGGGTTGGAAATCACCCCTGCCTCGCCCCATGATGGGTTGGCGGGTTGTCCCGCCAAAAAAAAAATTTAAATAGTTAATTACTTAAATTATCTTTAAAATAATCATTTTTTCACTTGAAAATGATTTAAATTAATAAAAAATTACCAATACAAAGACCTACTTGTTTAATTATGAGAACCTAAATCATATATGGCACCATTTTTCTAACGATCACCATGTACTCATATAGTAACTATTAAAACCATGACTAACATAGTAACATTAAAACTTAAATGGCTAAAAATAAAGCATGCATTACTCCAAAAAGTCCAATAATCCATTAGTCCAATAATCAAAATCCATAACCACCCTAAATTAAAAATTAGAACTTTTTAAAAAAAAATTCTATTTTTTTCAAAAAAAAAAGAAAAGAGTTAACCCAACTGGCCAACCCGCCCCTATTTTCATGGTGGATTAGGCGGAGCGGGTCGTGGCAGGTTGGTGGGTTGAAATCTCTACCCCGCCTCGCCAAAAAGAGCGGGTTAGGCAGGTTGGCCCGTCGGACTCAACCCGTTTTGCCACCCCTATATTTAACTACATGTAAAGTAAAAGCTAAAAATGAATATTTAAAATTATAAAAAATTATTTTAAGTTAAACAATATTTTAAAATTTAAAAAATTATATGTAATTTTATCAAAAGGATAATTTTGTATTTTTATATAATTTAAAAAAAATTAAAATAAAAAAAAAACTAAAATCTAATAAAATATGAAAACATTTAGAATAAAAACAAAAAAAAATTAAAATAAAAACTATATAATGCTATCTAGTTAGTTATCTAGTAGACACCAAACGTCGGATAGGATAACAGCTTATCCTACTCATATCCTATCACAGTCCCATGCTGCTCTCTTATCCTATCCACCTTTATCATATCCTGGCCACCAAGTGAGTCAAAAGGGTATGTTTCGGAGGATGTGGTGGGATGGTTAGTAATGGAGTATAATGGTAAAGATCCTTCACCCATTGTTTGAGAGTTTTTTAAACAATGGAGTGGAGTGGTTGGGGATGGGGATGGGAAGCCAAACCACTCCAAATTATCCAAAGCCTCTATTTTTCATACCCTCCAATTTGGGGGGTTTGGGAGGGAACACTTCCCTCTTTTTTACTATTAAATACAAATTTATAATTTTAACCCTTCTAAACAAAACATTGTTATGAACAATGAAAAATAGAAAGGGTAGTATTGGAAATAAAATTTGTAATTCACCACAATCCATTACTTACCATTGTGACTTCCAAACAGTTAGGTGGGATGTCCCTCCATTCCTTCATTAAAACTCTCAAACAATGGAGTGGTAAACTTTTACCACTCCACTCCACCCCAATCTAAACTACTCCATTATTAACCATTCCACTCCATCCTCTCCAAAACTCCCAAATACAGCCTAAAATTAGGGTTGAAGTGCAGTGTGTAGTAGACCGGGTGATGAAAATGAAGTGTAGAGTGTACAGAGTATGGACTGTGTCAACCAAAACGTAACACTATAACACATAAAACGCATATCAGTGTATAAATTTCGGTTCGGTTCGGTTTGTTTCCAAAAAATACAACCAAAAACTGAACCGAAACGATTGGTTCCCAGAAAAAATGATCCATAAAAATCCAATTCAATTCGGTTTTGATCGATTTTCGATTATTTTTATCGGTTTTGCTAGTTTTTTTTTTTGGATCGCTTTGGATCTAAACACCCCTAATCAGGATACTTTATATTCAAGGAGAATGTTTTCATTGAGAATTAGTATATTTAATATTTAAAAAAGTGAAATACCTAATTTTCAATACAAATTTATTTTTTATGGGTTCCTTTACGAATGTCCTAAATGGATTAAGTTCCTAAAGCAACATAAATGGATGCTCTAAGCAAATATTCATATGAGTATGTTAAAATTAATTAATGGAAAGAATTTTCTCCAAGTATGTATTTATTGGGGGCCCTCCCATTTTTCCTTTTAAATTTTACTATTTTGTAGATTGAAAAATGTATGTTGTGGGTAGGGAACTTCAATTTGGGAGATTGCACCGTAGAAAAGATAAACCGTGCTCGCAAGTCATCTGATTTGACTAGATTCTATGTCTTCATCCCGATGGCAGCAGCTGTTTATTTAATTTAATGTGAAACATGGAGAAGCAGATAGCAGACTCGGATCCGCTCCTGCGGCAGGAGCATCCTGCCACGCTTCCAACCGTTCGATCGTGGCCCCACAGTTGGTCCCACCCTCCGAAAACGCTCCAGCGCCGTTGGATCCCCGCAGCAGGATCGCTAGACAACGGATTCGCTTCGCATGAGCGAATCCGTTCTGGCAGATAGCATAACCATATATTGACGAGGGATCAAGATCTGTCATTATATCATCTTCTCACATAAGTTAAAAGAAATAGAATATATGATACAATATTATTGATAGAGACATGATGTAATACATCAAAATGAGACACTAAATCATCATCAATTGAGTTATTTAGTGGGACACATCTTGTATTGCTAAGTAAGTTTTCATTTTTTGTACTAGTATAAGTATAAATAAAAATATCATAAATACCATGCCTAATGCCAGTTCTGGGCAAAAGTGTTGGTCGACGAATTGAGCTTGTGACAGTTGAAGACCATGCAGAAGAAAGCCTATTCCAGTAATCTTCCTCAAAGATACCCCAACCTCGAAAAGCAGTGGCTCACCATAGAATTTGCATGTGTTCATAAATCATAAATGGATTTCCATTATCTAAGACAAGTTATCATTCCCCACAATAGAAAATAGGAGTACAAGTATCAAGCTTATATAATACATTAGGCCAGTTATCATGAGAAATGTACAGAGAACTAAACGAATCACATGGTTGAATATAAAGCTACGGGTGAGCTCACAAACTTTTAATGCCACTATTTTACTTTTCACCATAGATTCATCTTTAAGCCACCAGAATCAGGCTGAAGATACCAGGTTCAGCTTAACATTGCAAAACAATTGCTCAACATTTCATACAAAAAGCTCATCTCGCATGTAGAATGTCATCACTTCTTGTTTGATCTGAAACCACCAAACCCCATCATGGCTGCAACATCAGGATCAATTTCAGGTTCTTCCACAGCCTTCTCCTTCTGAAACCAAAATTGGAACATTAGTTAACTACTTTGTTAATAAAAACAACGGCAACTTTACTTGTTAACATGACATTAAAAGTCAAATTGAGAAAGATAGATGCAATTGTTATAAGTTAAACAAAAAGTAAATAACATTAAAAAAAAATATAGTTTTACTTGATGGCAATTGGAAAGGGCAAATACTGGACAGAAATGGGAAAGGGGGGAGAGAAAAAGATTTCTTCGAACTTATGGCTTACATACAAACTCAAACCGAGCAATAGACAATCCTGACCTTTTCTTTTTTCTTTTCTCGACGTAATCTCTTTCTTTCTTCCTCTTCTTGTTGCTGTTTTAAAATCCGATCATCAAAATCTGTGAAAAATTAGAAGTCAAATTCCATACTCAAGGACCAAATCCATCTTTTAAAGGGAAGCTCAATTGAACTTCTACAATCCAGGGCCAACAAAAAGAACAACCTACAAACTTGAAACTCGTGGTTCTATTAAAAAAAAATACACAATCCCTTTATCCCAAGGCTTTACCTTGCTCTGTGAAGCTGCCAAGATCTTTACGTTTCTTAAGATTTTCAAATCGTTCTTGAACCTGTGTTTCATCAAAAAAATTCACTACCATCCCAAAGAGGCACACATGAAACTACATAAACCAAACGATACCTAGGCACACACATATGGATGCAGGCACAAAAGATATAATTCATGCAACATAAAATTTACTGTTATTTATTTGAATCATAGATATTGGAAGGTTATCTTACAATATACCTGTTTGAGAGAAGCACGTTCTACTCGCATTGACATGCCCAAAGCTCTTTGATCTAAGGGACAGAGTAAGAATAAAAATGAGCAAAGGGAAGGTAATTAAAGCATGACTTGGGCAGAAAAATCAGAGGGAACATGTCAAAAAGACCACATACGTTTCTTTCCATTAATATGATCCAAGTAGTTTGCAGAGTCCTTTACCACACACTTACACACTGAGCAGTAGTATCCAGCCTGCAATATAAGTTATTAAATAAAAAAGAGATAAATAAACTGTGCAACAACAGATTATCCATACAGGAAAACAAAAGGTAAGACGGTAATATCCAAGTATTTATTAAGTCCTATTCCCTGTCCTCCTAGGTGCATATATATAAGCAATATATCACCAAGGCTGAAAATTTCCCTTAGCAAGAAGAGGCTGCAAGGATGTTAATTCCTAGGTCTCTACTCTCTACCTCTTACATCTTATTTCATGCCTTGTGTAGTTTCAGATAATCTCTCACATTCAGATCAGATATTAATAAGCTGACTTGGGGACCCAAAACTAACTAAAGCCATATCCAATAGAACCTGGGAACCATACCCAAAACGTGCACCAAAAGGCATTCTCATGTGTCACTAAAATAAGAGAGGAGCACGTCTACGGGAACTGAGAAGGCCGTAACGTTACTAAGAGGGCTGCAAAAGTGTTACAAGATGCCAGACTTTATTATAGAAGGTTAGGTAATGTCTTGGGCCTCTCAAAAACTAACAACCAGAGAACCAGACAATCTCCACAAGTTATAGCAATACTTAATTTTTGGGCCATATGTGTATACCAACAACCAAACTGATACATGATTAGACATGAAACAGACATCTGATTAAATGTAGAGCTCATAACTTTGGGTTCCATATGAATCTAGACAGTTTCATACTAATTCAACAAAAGAAATGTCCCTTTGTGGAATTAGCAAACTCCATGACTCAGGCTAACTCTAAACCATAGTTACTATGTTTGCAATAATCTTTAGTACAGGACTACAGGTACAGGTACAGGTATGTGGCACACAGTACGTCACTTTGTTAAATGTATGCAGTATGTTGGGGGTATACTAAGTGAGTAAACTATTTAGGTTTGTGGTAAGTTTTAATATAATAATTTGTATGCTCCTAATATCAATTTCAACAACTTAAAAATTAAAAATTACATAAAAGATAATATCAAAATGTATATTTTAAATATTCACTTTGTACAATTTTTTTAAATCCAACAATGTTAAGTTTATGCTACTTGAATACATAATTTGTCTCTAGTTTTTAATTTTAAATTAGTAATAATACAATTATAGGTGTTTAAATTTATTAGTGGATTATAAAATTTAAGTAAATGTGCCACTTTGTCTTTATATCTTTCCCTATGTGCTCTCAATTAAGGTGTTGCCAGCTCTTTTCCTTCCCTATATTCTATGGTCAGTCCAACAGTGATGACCTTTCCTTTTTTATTTCTTTCCTTGTTCAGATATTTTTCCTTATCTCTATATATAACTCGTGCTGCCAGCACATGAATGTCGGGTTCTTGGGTTCTAATTTGCGTTCTATACAACGAAGAACGAACTGAAACGAGAATGCACTGCAAACTGGAACACGCATCTCAGGTTGTGGTTTGAAGGTGCTTGAGTGAACTTTTTTAACTATGGTTTAAACACTTAATCAACTATAAAACCCCTCTTTAAACATAGGAATTTTAAAATTTGACAAAAAAAACTCAACGCGGGAAAAGAATTCTTTTTTCAATCTATGAGAAACGTTCAGTAACAGCTAGAAATCTAGAATAAACATGGAAAACAGGTACCTGCTGGCTTAATGGTGCAACTGGTGTAACAACCTGCAAACAATTATATGTTATCAGCAATTCAGTACAGTCGAGTCATATGATAAAATATCAGGAACATGAACCCTATATTTTCACATTAAAAAGAAAACAATTTTATAAAAAAAATCTTAGAAATGCTTGGCATTCATAATCATTGTGAACTACTAGAGGATTGACATGAGTGTTAACAGTTGCTTACCTGAGTCTTCCCCAAGCAGGATTCGAGGTCCACTTCATAATCTCTATGTTTCAAGGGTTTCCTCTGCACAAGAGGACCTTTGGCTGCATCAATAGAAAGATGTTTGTTACTCAATGTAACATTACCTAGACAAAGCTCCAACTCAATCGCAAAAAACTGAGCCTACTTTTAAATGTTACTAATAATCAAGACCCAAAGTACAAAAAAAAAAAAAAAAAACAGCTGAATTCAAATGCAAACAAAAGAATATACAGTGAAATGATATATACCTTTAGGTTTCGATCGATCTTCCTCCTGTGGAAAATTGCATGCACACAATAAAAGAAATTAACCAACTAAATTATTTGAAATGAGAATCATAAATTAGAATTGAAAGAACATAGATAACTCACCGCTCTCTCACGTTCTCGAGCTCGTTCCAAATACTCTTCTCTGTCGAATTTTCTTCTGAACGTGTTGTCAACCCCAACCACCTGATTCAACCGAATAGAGTTAACACTTAGATGAATAAAATTCGCATCAAAGAGAAAAATGGAAAAAGAAAAAGACTGTTATCTCGAAAATCATCGACAAGATACTTACATTGTTGCTGGTGTTAGACATTGATAGATACGACAGTTAGTGATTACAGTGATGAGTGAAAGTGTTGTTTAACGACTGATTCAAACAAAGTGCAGTTGCAGAGGGCGAAATTTGAAGCAATTTGACAGAGATGATGGGAGAGAAAACGCAGAGAGAACAGGACGCGTTAGAGAACGAAGAAAAAGAAAACGAGAACGCGAAGACCAGATCGTGAGGTGAAGACGAGATCCTGAAGTGAAAAACCAGACGTGCAACCGCAATACAAAAAGAAGAGGATGACTGGATGAGGGGGATAGGGGTAGCGACGGCTGCTGAAGGTGAAAAGAAAACCTATTGCGAGCCACGGGTTTGGGTGTCTAGCCCAAACATGTTTTGATCTCTCACATGTGTGCTAATAGACCAAGAGCTGAGAGAATAGACCAAAGACATTGGTCAATCACACATTTTTCGTACGTGGGACAAACAATATAAGAGCAAATATAATAAATATATTTGTAAATTTAGCAATACTAAATGAAATAATGTTTTCAGTTCAAAATAAAAAATAAAAAATATTTTATATTGTTAAAAATTATGATAATTTAAAATTTATGTTAATATTACACAATATTTTATATTAAAAAAATTAAAAATATATTATTTAATTATTATCGGTTGAACCACGGTTCGACCATTGAACCTTGAACCAGTGCCTTCACCGGTTCAATGACCGGTCCGGTTTTAAAAACATTTTTGCAGAATAAAAGAAAGGTAACGAGCAGTGTTTTAAAAACCAAACCGGACCGGCCGGTAGAACCCGGAACCGGCTGTGACTCCGGTTCGGTTTACTCATAAAAACCGTGGGTCCTAAAGAACCGGGATAGAACCATTTTAAACCTTTGGAACCGGAGTTAAACCGGAAAAACCGGGAACCGGGAGCGGTTTCCAAAAACCGGGCGGTTCCTGGAATGAGTCGGTGGGAGGGTACCCAAGGGTGAAGCGGCGCTGCATCAGTCGCGTGGTCATCGAACAACTTTGAGATGGCCGGAACTGGAGCCGTACTGTGCTCGACGGCCGGACAGAGAGGCATGTAAGGGGAAGACGGTGACGGTGGAGTATCTCACAGTAAACATAGCAACATTGAAGAAGAAAATAAAAGCAATTTGGGTATGAAAGGAAGCGGGTGAATGAAAAGGAAAAGCAATAAAATAAATTATGATTTATGAAAGGAAATGAAAATAGTTGGCAGTAAATGTGATATGTCATGTATCGAGAAATGATGTCAAAATATGATAAACCATAAATTGCTCGATAGGGTGTTTGGTCTAGTGGTATGATTGTAGCTTCGGGTGTAAGAGGTCGCAAGTTCATTCTCGCTACATACACATTAAATGTAAATATTTTTACTCTATCAATCAATAATAAATCGTCATGAATCATCATTGGTGATTGGTTGATAGTGTAAAATTACTCTACCTTCAGATAATTTGAATTGAACTTCACTTAAAATCAAGATATTTTAAAAGCACAATTCTACCTCTTTCTTGTAGTATTTTTCTCCTTTCAAAACATAAGCCTTGGGAAACATAATAAACCTCAACAAACATAGATAAGTCCAAAATCACACACAAGTGACTATTTTTTTTTTATCCTTGACCAAGAGTATCCCTAACCAGAAGCGAGGACTAAATCATCCAAGTGACTCATTTGATTTCTTGTTTCTGTTTTCTTTCACCGTGTTAAAAAAACCAAAATGTCTATATTTGAATCCAATTGATATATCGATGTCATCACATATATCATCCTATTTTTAGTTTATTTTATTTGATATTTTTTCTCATGAAAAATACAATGCAATGACTTTTTTTTTAATAAAAAAGAAAAGGTTGCTGAATTTGATTTGTATGGGTTGAAACTTTCCTAACTTAAAAATAGGCTCATATCTCATGGGATTGATGACCATACATGCATGGGTCTTCCTCTAATGCTCTTCTGGACAATCAAGAAGCAATAAGTTAAGGAATTTTTGGGTTTGACATTCTACAACTCAGTATAATATTGAAATGAACTGCTTGGGGAGAAAAGCCATTCCTTATGAATTGCAGATCAAAATCCATACTTTTGCTATAAGGAAGTTGATATGATGGCATTTTGTAACCGGTCTTTTCAACTAAAATCAATTTTCTTGATCCCAACTATTTATTTTACAGTGAAGTTATTACTTACAGTGAAGATATTCCTTTATTGCAAATGCAGGAGCTCTAAATATCCTTGAACTTATGATGATGTAAATGTCGGCACTGTCTCGTAATTTTTGTTTATCGAAGGTTTCTGATGGTGATATGTCTGACAGTCTAAGTAATCAATCAGCACAAATCATATAATGGTTTGGCCAACTACCGGCAATAATATTAAGCAGTAGTGGATTAGCCAGTCGAAGAAATAGATTTTGACTTTAAATGTTCTGTTATGAAGTGACATGTAAAATGCTTTCATATTTGTCGATAATTTGTATGGATTGTTTGACGTCTGAATGCTTTTTATTTCTGCCTTTTGTTACAGTCAATCAGCCCAGCAAAGGCAGATGAATTCACTCTCAAGAAGAACATCTTATCTGCCTTTGCTTGATCTTAGGGAGATGGAAGAGTCATTGCATTCAGTTATGGAGGGAAAAACGATTTGTAATTCCAGAGTTCCAAGGTGTGCCACCACCCTGGTTTTCTTTATGGCCGTATCCTCCAAATATGCAATATTATACCACATTTTTGTATTGTAAATGTACTGAGTCATAAAAATTAAAGCAAAATGTAGACTTTCATCTGAGAAATCATATAATAATAAACCTATTAGAATAACTTCATGTTTAACTCGAAGATTCTAGTAGCTGTTTTCTTGCCTTGTCCTGTCTCTCAGGATTTCATTGAGTTGTTCTTGTGTTGCAAGCAATACTGCGTGAAAGGTTTAGTTGGTCTTTGATCCTCTGATTGTGACTGCCTTTACCAGCTTACAAATACAATCCCAAATGTACAAGGTGTATGTTTACTCAAAGCTTGTTTACCAACATTTCTTTCTTCTCTCTCTTGTTTTTGGGTACAAAAACCGGGGCTGGCGCCTAAAAGGGATGAGTCAAGATAAAAGAACAGAAGGGGGCATTGCAACCCTTACAGAATCAATATAAAGTAGCTTAATCTGATCGTTAGGAGTTTTTCCAAGTGACCAAAATCGTGCTCAATCTGAATACTCCTATTTGGAACTCAGTCTGTGCAGTGCAGAAGTTGGCTTCTCTGTATATGTGATTGAACATGAAGTTCCATTCTCTATTGAGCAATTGGAAGATTCTTAGAGTTGTCCAGTTGCGTTGGAAGATGACAAGCAGAGCAGGCCATCTACACCAGGGGCCTTGAAGGAATCAATTTCAAATATAGCTTTTGTTATTTCATCCGCAGAGTTGTCTACTCATATGATTGAGACTTGCCACTAATTCATGTGCGTCCTACTTGAATTTGGTAGGACCTACATGAATTTTAACCAATAAGAAATAGTGTGTTAAAAAGAGAATATTAGAGTTTGTTTTTCTACTTATATCCATCTATTTTCCTGTTTGCACCATTGTCTTTATCCAATTCCTAGGCTTCCATCCCTTTTCCTATTTGCACCATTATCTTTGTCCAATTCCCTTGCTTTATCATACTCTGCTATGTGTCTAGCCACATTGTTATATATTTCTGTAAGGTAGCGTTTGTTACAAGTTTTAAAAAAAACATTGCCAGGAATGTTGGTATGAGAATAAAAGTTTTTTATGTTTGGTACAAGTTTTAAAAAATTATTTCCAGACAAAAGATTACTGGGAATAAAATTAGCGAATAAGGTAGTGTTTGTTACAAGTTTTAAAAAAACATTCCCGGGAATGTTGGCATGGGAATAAAAGTTCTCAGGTTTGGTACAAGTTTTAAAAATTTATTCCCAGACATAAAATATTCCCGGGAATAGAATTAGTGAATGATGGTTAGAAACTAGGAAAAACTCTATTCTCATGTATAAAGGTGGGAAAACTCTATGCCCAAGAATGTGATTCCCGGGAATGTAGTTTACCTGAGAATAAAACATTCCAGTTACCAAACGCCACCTAATAGTTAGAAACTTGGGAAAACTATATTCTCATGTGTGAATGTGGAAACACTATATGTCCGTGAATGTGATTCACAAGAATGTAGTTTGCCTGAGAATAAAACATTTCATTTATCAAACGCCACCTAAGTATACCAACATTCTAGTTTTACTTAAAAGAAAATGTGATTTAGATACTATTTCACAATAACTCTGTTTATGAGCATCTTATTTTCTGTACAAAAATATTAAAAGTCTTGACTCTTGAGTAGTTGTCTGAATCATTGTTCAAATAATAATGTTACTCTTTCCTTAATTGGCAGATCAGCACAACTTGTACAGTCAAATAAAAAAAAGATCAGCACAACTTGTTTCCCACTTTTGAGGCACCTTTAACCTCCACTTCACTGCTAACCCCCATTTTTTAATTGTTCCCTTCTTTAATGGTAAGTCCAGTATGTTGCACTTTTGGTCCTTGCCATCCTTAGCAACTTTTGTACTTGTGATTACAAGCAAAAGTTTGATTTGTATTTATCTTTTTTGCTATGCAAAACGAGAGGATTAAAGAATTTCGATTTTTCAAACCCTCTTCATACGTATCAAGTGATTGTAAGGCATAGATAATCCAAAGTTCTCAGCGTAACACTATTATAAACAATAAATAAAGAGAACCTGTTATAATTTTTCATTTTCACTATTTCATATACAACTCGTATGGTTACATAAACTGAAAAAACATAGTCATAAAATAACGAAACAATTTAACACTTCTAAAATACTGTATTTCATTTTTGCGTTCTAGGCCTATTCTCTCATTATGTTCCACCATTAGGGTCTGTTCAATTTATTTTCAATTTTATATTTTCATTTTCTGATTTTAAAGATAATTATAACTAAAATAATTATAAAAGTGTCATATTGTTTCTTTTAGGAAGTACTGAAAACAATTTTTTATTTGTTTTCACTGTCTTTAAAATTAAGAAATGAAAATAATAAGCTAGAAACAAACCAGACAGACCCTTGACTTCACTATTTTCTATACAGTGATTAAAGGTAAAATTGGCCTACCACTACGTCTTACGTTGCTTGACGAGGTAGGAGAAAGGTGAAAAGAAGAAAAGGTCACATGGATTTGGCACAATCCAAACTCAACCCAATCAGAATTCAGTAGTAGTAGTACGTTACCACGTTTGTGGTGCTGTAACTACAAGGCCCACAGTAGAGTTTGGGCAGAAGGGGCACCTTTGTAAGTTATGTGTTATGTGAGTGAAGATCACACTGCACTGTCCTTTGTTGCAAACAGACAAAAAGGGGGGCTCTTGAATCTTGATGATGTATCATATTCCCGACCCGTATGCATAGGAGTTTGGGTTATAGGTTGAGAGACTTTGCTAGGAACCTCTATCGCTAACACTCTTTTTCCTCTCCCCATCATCAGGTCCATTAAGGAGCCACTCCCCCACCCCCACCGTGAGGTGAGTAAAGCTTTGGAGCATAACCCAAAGAAGCAGAACCCCAAACCATAATCATGATGATGATCATCATAATAATAAGGGTTATACTAACGAGTGTCCTTAAGACACTCTTTAAGAAATTAAGAAAATCAAGTTTTAATTGGAAAATCAAGCATTTCACTTTTCGAAGTATTGAATACACTAATCCCCTCTGTAAACTTTTTTTCTTGATTTCTTAACGAGCATCCTCATTAACATTTTCTTAATTATTATTATTTTTAGGGGGTGTTTAATAAGGTCTCTTATTTTACCACCATTGATTCCTGGGACAACATAGAGAATTGTACAAAACTTCAAATTGTTCAATAATGGAGTCCAGAGGCAGATAGTGGTGTGATTTTGCTGTAACTTTTTTGGTTTTGATCCTAAAATTTTAAAGGAGAACTAGATCTGGCTAACGAATGAAAAGAACTTAACAAAATGCAGTATTCAATATTTTGAGAAATGTTATGTTAGTATTTAATTTTTCAATCAAAACTTTTTTTTTTGTTATTGTTGTTGTCAGATTAACAATACTTAGCAAAACTCAGATTTAAAATCCTCAAGCTTATAATAGAAGTGGGGGGCCATTGACATTCATATCTCAGTTAGTGGCTACCCTTTGAAATTTTCCACCAAATACAGTACAGTAAACATAATAAGAGACCCCTTACCCCTATAGAAGCAACCAACAGAATATAGAAAACTTTTGGGGAGGGGATTCATTGCATCATTACATTAGTTCCATTCCAACTTGTAATATACTTTGAATAATGATATTTGGACACAAAAATAGTGTCTAGCACCATATAAAAATATTTATCCCCACTTATTTATTGTTTTCTTCTCTTTCATCATGTATTTCATCACTCCCAAGACACTCATAAGCTCTACGGTATCTATACAAGATGCCTAAATTTTGTGTCCAAATATCATTACTCTATACTTTAGGCAAGTCAATGTCAAATAATCTCAATCTCCTTTATGTCCACATCTTAAGAGGCACTATGTCACATATAGGGTTACAAACTTCTTTTTCCTAATTCCAACTGGATCTATCAACTATAATCATGGCATTTTATGTTACATCTAAACCCATATGGCCCCCCCCAAAACAAAGATAATTAATTAGAGAAGGGGCAAACTGGGTCATCATCCAATCTATTTGCCATAATCCTCAGGTCCCGACAGATATCTCATGCAATTTGCATATGCAACCAAAAGCTTAGGACGTAGAAGATGCAAACAAAAACATAGGCATCTTTCAGTTGAAGTGTTGTTGTGGGTCTGCTACAGCTAGAAGCTTCTCTTCAAATGCAGTTGAATTGTGTTTTAATCTGTTACTCTGGGGCCTAAACCACCTAATAGGGCTCCCCACACCACGTGGATTCTGCAATCCTTCCTTTTTTATTTTCATTAGATTGGGATTTCATTTACACGAATTTTGTAATGGTACAGTATAAGTTTCTCTCCCTCTATTGATAGTGCAAGCTGTAAAGAGGAAAAACTAAGAGCATCTCGAGTTCTTAAAGCTAAGAACACGTGTAAGAACGATTCCTCTACAAGAATCCGGTTCTTATCATTAATTTAAAAAATAAATAAATGTGGGACTAACTAAAAGTAAGCTAAAAACCCACATTGACTTCATTATTGAAATGAAAATTAGTGAACATTCTTAAATCATGTAGCATTGTATGATCCACTAAAAGAGGGTTAAGAACTCAAATTAGATTCTAATATTAAAGATGCTTTACGGTAACGGGTTACTAGGTCCCATCTGAAATCAAATCAAAGATATAACATACATTGAAGATAATCATACATATGTCAAATCTATATAAACAATATAATATTAATGTAAAAAAAAATCAATTATAAATTGTGATATCTTTCAAGATAGTTGACTCTTAAGTTTTATCACAATTCAACTCATTTAATTTTAATTCTTTAAATATATATAAATGTAATTCATTTTCTAGCAACTGTGTAAAGGCGAGATATGTAAATAATAATCTTAACTCGCTTTATAATTTATTATCAATTAAAGATTTATAGTGGGGCTGGATTCACCAATGCTTAAACACGCCTCACCTCATGTCTACACCATTTTTGTCCTATCTTATTTTCTGCAGGCCTACTCTCCAATTTTAACACGTAATAAAATACGAGTAATATGAGTTCCCTCTACCAAAAAAAAAATAAATACGAGTAATATGAGCAAATAAACAACATTCTCCAAACCCATTGAAGACATCAAAACTCAAAATTTAATTACAGCAAAGTGTAAATATAAACTTAAGTTACTTCACAGCAAATGTAAAATAGTAAAATGCTGTGAGTACACATTACCATATTGTACATAGTTTTATCTTATCATCAGCATCTACAAGGACGATTGGGGAAGGAAGAAACCTCTAAAGTTTCATCCACCCCATGGAATGGAAGATACTATCAAATCCCTTTCAACCAGAAAGATCTTAAAACTTCTCACACTAAACTTATAAACGATTCCAAAATGATAAAATAAGAAAAAATAATAATAGCGATGATAATGATATATACAATTTTTTTTTTTTGTTGATAAAATTAAACCCAAATAGGAATTATTATTACCTGGAAGAGACAGGGTTTAAGGCTCTAGCAAAACCATTCATAGCGCCATATCCCTTAGAACTAAATCCCAAGCACCCAAGAAGACCTTGCCTATAAGGCAAAAAAGTCTTCTTCCTCAACTCCTCCGCCTGAGCTCTATTAGCCTTATAATGCAACTCATGCGCCGACGGCGGCGCACGGCGTTTTCCGACGCCGTTAGTAGGTTTTCCGGCGAACACTTTCTTTGAAGCAAAAGCTTGAGAATTTCCCTTTGATTTTTGCGTTTCAGAAGACCCATTTGCTTGATTTTGGTTAATAGCCTTTTTCTCCTTGGTGGGTACCGACAACGAGATAGTTGACCAGAACTTGTTGTTACTCCTTCCTTCACTTTTGCTCCTAAGAAAATCCTTCAAGAAAACCCATCTTTTTGAGCTTCTTCCAGCTGAAGAACATCTCGAAGATGAAGCTGAAACCGAAGGTGTTGTCTCCAAAACACTCTTGTCCTCTTCAGAGAAACCATTGTTAATGTTGTTGTCATTGTTGATTTTGTTCGTTACAGTTACATCATCATCATCATCATTGTTGTTGTTGTTATCCTCGTTCTCTGTCCACTCCAAAGGTGTGTTTCTCAAAGGAGACAAAGATCTAGTTCTTCTTCGAAGAGACTTAGCACGAAACGACCTTAGATCTCTACCTCGTACAACAACATGCGACTCAACGACGATGTCGTTTTCATCTTCTTCTTCTTCTTCTTCTTCTTCTTCTTCTTCGAGATCCATCAAGGGAGCAAGAACCTGAGGCCTTTCCAGATGGGTGGACAGCTTCATGGGCCGGATCTGGCCGTTTAAGAACAACTCGTCGGCCGAGCTCATCGAACCGGAAGCGTTGGACCCGGTCGAGCCGAACCGGGCAGAAAACTCGAAGTCGCAAGAAGAAGGAGAAGGACGAGAGTGATGGGAAAGAGAGGTTATGGCGAAATGCATGGGGCTTGCCGGAGCGCTGTAGAAGAAGGCCGTGGTGGTGGGTGCTGCACGGCCGGGACTTGAAGGTGCGCTGACGTAAGGGGTTGAGCATGTGCTGTCGATGTCCTCGAAGAATGGATCACCATTGTTGTTGTTGTTGAGGTTTTCGCCATTAATGGTGGTGGGAGAATGGAGGTTCATTATTCCCAATACAAGTGAAGAATATGGTGCAGAAGAAGAAGAAGAAGTGAATAAACAAAAATAACAATAAATAAATATATATAATAGATTTAAGTCATTTACGTGTCTAGTTGCCCTTCACTTTATGATTTTATATCCTTCAATGCCATTCACCTTTCATATTATCCACAATCCACGTTGAGTAATAATAAATAAACATATTTTTGGGATATCAAGTATAGATATCATATGATGATGAGTTATTTTCAAGTGTTAAATATATATGATTAAAGAGAAAAAATAATAAATAAATATAAATATGTATATATATATATATATATGATGTAGGACATAAAAAATATGTTCATTTATCATTATTCATTCACATATTAAGTGAGATGTCATGTGACTAAAGGTGTGTTTGGTTCAAAGGAGGAGAGGAGAGGGATTTTAATGGAATGGAGGGGAAGGGAGGGGTATGGAGAGAGGAGTAGTAATTAGACATTGTGTTTAGTTGAGGGAAGGGGAGGGGAAATAACATTTTCATGTTTGGTTCAGGAGGGAAGGGATTTTAAAACAAGTTTACTTTTTAACCCTTGTAATTATTTATTTCAAAATGACAAGTAGGGGTATTTTAGTCAATACATGATAAATGTTTTAAAATCCCTCCCCTCCTCTCCAAATGCCCCAGTATTGGAGGGGAACCAAAACTTACTTAAGCTGGGATTTTGCTCTCCTCCCCTCCAAAAGTTGAACCAAACATAAATGTTTTAAAAAAAACCTCCTCTCCGCTCTATTCCCCTCCAACCAAACAATAACTAAAGTTAAATATTTTTTTAACCGAGGGCGTGGGCCTTTGGCTCTTCAATGAATCCATTAGGTATCCCATAATTTCGACCTTTTGAATCGACTTTGAGACTAATTTCTGGTTCGGTAGTATAGACGTACGATAATTAATTTGTTGACTTTTGCGACCTGATCACAAAGGTTCTCTTCATTGGGTTAGAGCATGTTTCCCCTCCAACCAACTCCCCATTTGTAAAATTAAATATTTTAATAATATGATCAATTATAATCAATTGACACTATTAAAAAATATTTACACTAATCATACATATCAATTAAATACATATTTATAATCTCTTGATTTGATTGGTTAATTTGCAAAGGATGGTTTATGTTATTATTATGGACTATACATTGCATGTTTCTTTAGAGGGGTAATAATTAAAAGGTTTAAATAAGTTTTTTAGTCCCTGCAAAGTTCATTGATTTTGATTTTAGTTCCTGTAAAAAAAATTCTTAGGAATTCATCCCTATAATTTAAAAAACTTTGTAAATAGTCCCTACCGTTACCCCTAAGTACTAGAAACCATACCAGATGGAAAAATTTGTCAATTTTAACCATGTGGCCCTAATGTATGATTTTTTTCTATTTTCTAGCCAAATTTTGGAGCAAATCGGACAGAAACAAAAAATTACCTCGGTACTCCTGAGTACTAGATATCATACAAAATGAAGGAGTTTAGCAATTTTAACCATGTGGTCTCTAATGTATGATTTTGTTTTTATTTTCTGGAAAATTTTATAACTAGTCGAACAATAAAATAAAATTACTTTGGTACCTCTGAATACTAGATAAAGGAAAAAGATGACGGTAGGGACTATTTACAAGATTTTTGAGATTACAGGGATGAAATCTTAAGTAAATTTTTTTACAGGGACTAAAACCAAAATTGATGAACTTTGCAGGGATCAAAAAAATTATTTAAACCTAATTAAAATTACATTGACTTTCCTTTGAAGAAAGATTAACGTAATGTTTAAAATAAAAGAATATAATTATAATTAAGTTATATCTTAAAAGATACTTTTCTTTATATATATATATATATAGAGAGAGAGAGGGAGGCTATATTTGGTGAAGGGTTCTTTTTATATGAGAGTAACTGGGGTGAATTTTGGCCATACAATCATATATGGATGATCAATATTGAAAGTTATTTAATAGTCACATGACCACTTAAAAAAGTCATATGACTTTATGTTTTAATCTTGACCATTCAAGGTTTGATCTAATGGCCAAGATTCACCCCTCTTAATCTCATTCTCATATAAGAAGAGCACTCTCACTTCATATGTCTCACACACACACACACATATATATATATATATATATATATATATATATATATATATATATATATATATATATATATATATATATATATATATATATATATATATATATATTATCATATATTTATAAAGTGATATATTAAATGTTCTTTTCTCTTCTTTTCTTGGCGACTTCCCTAACCCATATTTTGTATGTTATGTATATGTTCATAAATTTTATTTTACATTCAACAAGTTTTTGTTTTTGTTTTTATAAAAACAAACTTTTGGCATTTTATTAATAATGAAGTCACGAATACAAGTTGGAGTAATAAAATAAGTGGTGGGACTAACACTAAAAATAGAAGCACTAGCAAGAGCATGAGCAAACTAAGTTTGATAACTTGGAATTGGAAGTTTGGAAAGGAGGAGAGAAGATGTCTGCAATGGTTAACAATGGAGCCAAGTATACATTCAATGAGTTGACATAAATAATTAACAAAACATGATGGTTCAAAAAAAAAAAAAACGAAAACATGATGATTAAATTTTATGCAAAATTTTTTAGTTTATTAATCTTGGACTTTAATAAAATAAAAAGAATTGTGTTTGTTGTGATTAACTGAAACAATTGAACAAACACAAGACAGCAAAACTGGCCAAGAACAATGCACAAGAATAAAACACAGAAACTGAATGTAAACAAGATTGAGGGAGAAGAATTAACACCAAAGATTTACGTGGTTCAGCCGGTGGGGCTTACATCCACGGGGAGAGAGCAAAGCATATTCCACTATGATTAAGATGAGTACAAGATCAAGCTATGAACAAGATAGAGATTCCCTTGGCCTCTTGCTAAACCCTGCATGTACAGCATACAGCAGCAACCCAAGTCTATTTCCCTCTACTTGTTCTCACACTCTCTTGATCTTTCTTTTCTTTTCAGCTAGAGTATGAAACAAAGAGAATTACAACAATATAGAATTTATCTCAGCTATACAATCACTACTTTATAGCCTATTCACCTATGCAAGTATTTATAGAAACCAAATACAAGCCCTGCACGTGCACCTTTCAAAAGCCTGCTGCATCAGTTAGGTTGCAACCGAAATAACTGACTCTAACCAACTTTTGAAAGCTTGATCACTTGTAACTGATTTTGAGACACATCTAACAATTCTCCACCTTGCCTCTAAACCAACTTAACCATATCTTCACATACTTTGCCCTCTCACCAGTTCTTCATAATTTTTCACAGAAATCCAATCAAGTCCAAGCTAACTTGTTAAAAGGTAGGGATTTAGTTAAAGCATCAGCTGGATTGTCCTCGGTTGAAACCTTCTCAACAAGGATTTCCTTTGCTTCAATTACATCCCTAATGAAGTGAAGTTTAATGTCAATATGTTTGGACTTTTCATGATAGACTTGGTGCTTAGAAAGATGGATAGCACTTTGGCTATCACAGAAAACAGTTACACAGTTTTGAGTTAAGCCAAGTTCCCCAATGATTCCCTTTAGCCATATTGCCTCCTTCACACCCTCTGTGAGAGCTATAAATTCTGCTTGCTTGGTTGATAATGCAACTACAGATTGTAGTACTGACCTCCAACTGACTGCAGTACCAAAGACAGTGAAGACATAACCTGAGAGTGATTTTCGAGTGTCAATGTTCCCAGCATAGTCAGAGTCTACATAACCTTGAATTATTTCCTTTGTTTGTAACTTCCTTTTGAAAAGAAGTCCAGATGCTAAGGTACCATTCAAGTACCTTAATATCCACTTCAATGCTTCCCAATGTGGTTGTCCAGGGTCTGCCATGAACCTGCTTACAACATTCACAGCATATGCTAGATCAGGCCTGCAGCACACCATTCCATACATGATGCTGCCTACACCATTTGCATATGGAACTGAGCTCATCTTTTGCCTTTCTTCTTCAGTTTTAGGTCCTTGTTGAATAGAGAGTTTGTCATGTTGTCCCAAGGGTGTTGCCACAGGTTTAGCTTGATGTATTCTGTATCTTTCAACTACTTTCCTCATATATCCTTGTTGTGTTAGAAGGAGTTCTCCCTTTGTCCTGTTTATGCAGATATCCATGCCTAGAATTTTCTTGGCTTCCCCAAGTTCCTTCATTTCAAATTCTGCTTTTAGTTCAGCTTTAATTTTCTCAATTTCTAACCTGTTAGATCCTGCAAGGAGAATGTCATCTACATATAATAATAGGTACATGATGACAGCATCATTTTCACTGAGAATGTAAACACAACTGTCATAGTTGCATCTTTTAAAATTCATTCTCAACATGAATTCATCAAACCTCTTATTCCATTGCCTAGGACTTTGCTTTAGGCCGGCCATATAAGGATTTCTTCAACAAGCAAACCTTATCTTTGTCCTTGGCAAAGCCCTCAGGTTGGTGCATGTAGATTGTTTCTTCTAGGTTTCCATGAAGGAAAGCAGTTTTAACATCTAACTGCTCCAATTCAAGGTCAAATTGAGTGACTATAGATAGGAGAATTCTTATTGAACAATGCTTGACCACAGGAGAGAATATCTCATTGTAATCAATCCCCTCAATTTGAGAGAATCCCTTTGCTACAAGCCTTGCCTTGTATTTGGTTTTATTGGCATTCTGTGCATCCTCCTTTCTTTTGAAGATCCATTTACACCCTACAAATCTTTGGCCTTTGGGTGGATCTACAAGAGTCCAGGTTTGGTTTTGATCAAGGGATTTCATCTCTTCATTCATTGCCTTTATCCATTCTGCACTGTTTCTGTCCTGAACTGCTTCTGTATAGTTACTTGGATCACTGCCTTGATCTCCTTCTCCAATGTTCAAGGCATAATATATGAGATCTGCTTGTCCATATCTTCTAGGTGGTATTATATTCCTCCTAGCCCTGTCTCTGACTAGATTATAGTCATTAGCCACAGGTTCTGGTTGCTGCTCATCAGTTAATTCCTCAGTCTGATTCCTCTGCTGCAAGGTTTCATTTAAGGACAGCTCCACCTCAACCTGAGTACTGGTTGAGTCTAGTTGTTGATCCTTAGTTAGCATAGCCATTCTGGTTTCATCAAAGACCACATCTCTGCTGATGATGCATTTAGGTTCTCCAGGTTCCATCCTCCACAATCTGTATCCTTTGATTCCAACAGGGTAACCAATAAAAGCACACCTTATGGCTCTAGCTGCAATCTTATCTTGTCTTACATGTGCAAATGCTAATGCACCAAACACTCTGAGATGTGTATAGTCTGCTGGTTTCCCTCTCCACAGTTCTATAGGGGTTTTAAAACCTATAGCAGAAGAAGGACATCTGTTGATCAGGTACACAGCAATGGCTGCAGCATCTCCCCAGAAGTTTTTAGGAAGTCCAGCACTTAGAAGCATGCACCTTACTCTTTCTAGAATTTTTTTGTTCATTCTTTCAGCCAAGCCATTTTGTTGGGGTGTTCCTGCAACTGTTTTGTGCCTTTGGATACCTAGATCCCTGCAAAACTTGTTAAACTGCTCTGAAAGGTATTCCGGGCCATTGTCAGTTCTCAAATACTTCAGTTTCCTACCTAATTTTGTTTCAGTTTGAGTGCACCATTCTTTAAACTTATCAAAGGTATCACTTTTGTTTCTTAGAATATAGATCCAAACTCTCCTAGAGTAATCATCTATGATTGATAGGAAGTAATAGCCACCTCTACGAGTCATAGTTCTAGCTGGACCCCATAGGTCTGAGTGTACATATTCAAAAAATGATTTTGTTGTGTGCATACCAGTTTTGAAACTGACTCTATGTGCCTTACCTAGGATACAGTGATCACAGAAATTCAGTTTTTCTATTTTGTCACCAGTTAACAGGTTTTGCTTGGCTAATTCTATTAGACCCTTCTCACTTACATGTCCAAGCCTCATATGCCATAGTCTAGTTTTATCATTATAGGTGTGGCTGGCAACAGCAGCCTGTGCTATAATGGTTGATCCATCTAAAATGTATAGGCCATTCCTTTTGATTCCTTTAACTATAGTTTCATTGTTCATAGAAATTTTCATTATGCCATTTTCTATTTTAGTTGTGTTACCTAGACTATCAAACATGCTAATAGACAGTAAGTTCCTTTTTAATTCAGGTACATACCTTACAGCTGAGATTACCATCTCTTTCCCATTGAACATCTTGAATCTGATTGTGCCTGATCCATGCACCTTGCAAGGCTTGTTATTCCCTAGCAAGACTACTCCTCCATCTTGTAGCTTCATAGACTCAAAATAGTCTTTCCTTGGACACATGTGGAAAGTGCAGCCCGAGTCTAACACCCAATCTTTTTCAGATTCTGAGTTTGACACCACCAATGCTTCTGCTGATTCATATCCAGAAGACTCATATCCAGATGAAACAATTGCTGCATCACCTGATCGTTGTGGCACCTTAAACCCTTTGTTCTTTCTTTCTGGACATTCCTTTTTAAAATGTCCGTTCTTGTGACAGTGAAAGCATTTGTACTTGCTTTTAGATTGGTTCTTGGACTTGGATCTGTGCTTGCCTGACTTTCCATTCCTCTTATCTGATCTTCCCCTTATCACATTCAACCCTTCTGCTGTGTTGTCCATTTTGGCTTCATGTCTTTTCTGAAATTCTTTGGTCCTTATAGAAGACTGCACTTCATCAAGAGTAATTGTTTGATCTCTTCCAAATAATATGGCATCCTTGAAGTGTTCATAGGAACTTGGCAAAGCACTTAGAAGGATGAGTGCTTTGTCTTCATCATCCATCTGCACTTCAAGATTTTCAAGATCATCAAGAATCTTGTTGTAGTCTGCAATTTGTTCTGCCACAGGTCTATCTTTAGTCATTTTGAATGAAAACAGTTGTTGCTTCAAGAACAAGCGATTAGCCACAGACTTGGTCATGTAAAGGGACTCAAGTTTCAGCCAAAGAGCAGCAGCAGTTGATTCCCTTGCAACTTCTCTGAGAGGTTTGTCTCCAAGGCATAGAATTATGATGCTTCTTGCCTTATCTATGCGTTCCTTCTTCTCTGTTGGTGAAAGAGTGTTTGACATGGCTGCCTCACCCTTTAGAGTATCTCCAAGTCCTTGTTGAACAAGAACTACCTGCATTTTTATCCTCCACAATCCAAAGTCATTTGTACCCGAAAATTTCTCTATATCAAATTTTGTTGATCCCATGCTTGAATCTATCTTTGTTCACTTTGTTCCAATTTTGTCTTCCCACAGACTGCGCCAATTGTTGTGATTAACTGAAACAATTGAACAAACACAAGACAGCAAAACTGGCCAAGAACAATGCACAAGAATAAAACACAGAAACTGAATGTAAACAAGATTGAGGGAGAAGAATTAACACCAAAGATTTACGTGGTTCAGCCGGTGGGGCTTACATCCACGGGGAGAGAGCAAAGCATATTCCACTATGATTAAGATGAGTACAAGATCAAGCTATGAACAAGATAGAGATTCCCTTGGCCTCTTGCTAAACCCTTTACAGCATACAGCAGCAACCCAAGTCTATTTCCCTCTACTTGTTCTCACACTCTCTTGATCTTTCTTTTCTTTTCAGCTAGAGTATGAAACAAAGAGAATTACAACAATATAGAATTTATCTCAGCTATACAATCACTACTTCATAGCCTATTCACCTATGCAAGTATTTATAGAAACCAAATACAAGCCCTGCACGTGCACCTTTCAAAAGCTTGCTGCATCAGTTAGGTTGCAACCGAAATAGCTGACTCTAACCAACTTTTGAAAGCTTGATCACTTGTAACTGATTTTGAGACACATCTAACGGTGTTTATGATGGTGATTTTGATGTTGATATCTCATCCTTCCATTTTAAATTTTGCGTGAAGTTTATATGTGGTTACTTTGCGTGACAAATTTACTTATAAATATATGATTATAATAAACATTCAAGTCAACTGTGTGATCATCGTCTGCTGAATTTGTTCATAAATAATATATTCAGCGTGTATTTGAATTAATGATAAAAACTTTTAAATAATGATCAATTATTTTTCTTTAAAATAATGGAAACTAAACATGCTTTTAACGTTTGTACTAATTTTTAGGATATCTAAGTAAGTTTCAAAATAAAAAAATTATATTAGTTTGCTATATATTAAAAAAAAACTTACCTAGATTGAAATAGAGTTGTTTTTCGTAATAATGATATCTAATATGAACGAAAAATTATAAATAAACAAACCAATTTCATCTTCATTCTTCTCCATTTCCAATAGAGTTTTCCTATATATCTTTATATAAATCATCCAACAAATCTTCTAATACTAAATGAAGAAAATATTAAATAAAAAATTCAAAATCTTAGAAATATAGAACGTATTTTCTTATGAGCAGAAATATAAAATGTATCTAACATTTTCTTTATATAATATATAGTAAGCTGGAGGATTTAGAATTATTCTTTCCAATATAAGTTTGAGTAACTTTCTAAATTAAGATTTTTTAGAATGATTATTTGAAAAATAAATAAATAAACTCTTGTTTTATTATTTCACATAATACAAGTAAATCTGATTTTTTGGGAAAAATTTATTATTAACTTAGTCCATCATCAATAAACGGGACGTCAAAAATCATTCTATCTATTTAACTAGTAAATTGAAGAAACCTTTTGAAGAACTAAATAATTTTTTTTTATGATCAAGATAAATTTTTTAAATGATTAAGGGGTATTTTGAAGAGCTTAAACATAATTTATTTGGACTTATGAAAATAATTTATAATAATAAACATATGAAAATAGTTTGTGAAATTATTTATTATTTTTATGTAAATTTTTTTAACTTATTTCAATAAGTTTGTCGAAGAAACTTATAAAAACAATCTTTTTATGTTATTTAAAAACAAGTTTAATTAAATTATTTACCAAAGTGTACTATGTAAATTAATACCACTATTCTTGAAAAGGTTCCCCTTAAATACGTCTTCAGAACAGGGTTCCCCTCAAATACGCCCAAAAAAACGATATTAACACATTTTTTTACTTTGTATGTCAAGCATATTCTTTTGCAGTTTTAAAAATATTCTCTTTTAACATTTTCTCAACGTCATTGAACTATTACAATTATTCGACATCTTTTCCTCACCATTTCAGGAGGCATGACGAAGCCTTCTTCTTTATCATTTTCTTATTATTAGTTTCTCACTATGAACTTTATTTGCAACATTTAGCGCGCATATTAATATAGGTAACATAGTAGTGGTGGGTCAATTTTGCTTCCGGATAAGCTAGTGATCACATTCACATCATTCATAGTTTCATACTCACATATTAGACAGTAACAACAACTGAATATTTTTTTAGCAATAACATCATGATGATATCGTGCTGCTAGTAATATCAATATTTATATTTGTGCGTTGGTCTGGAAAAGGATTATCGAGTGAATCCAATAAACCCTTAGTAACATTACTAGCGCTATGAAACAAAATGTGCAAAATGTGGATGTTCATTTTGTAACTTCCATGAGTAAAAGTTTTCATCACAAGTGATTAGTCATAATCTTATATTGTAATGACTCATTATGTTTAACCTTTTAATGGGTTGATAGGTTACAACTCTTGTGTCCTATAAATAAGACTCATATAGTATTGTAAAGATTGTACATGGAAGAGTATGATACAAAGACTCTCTCATTCTCTCTTACTCAATTCTCTCTTACTCAATTCTCTATTCTTCTTAGTTTATAATATCTTGATATTATTTTTGTTCATTTCATAACACATTATCAGCACGAGGCTCTATCAAACAGGGTGATGGCTTAATCAGTTTGGAGGGATTTGTTTTCTTCTCACTCTCTTTTGAACTCATGTTATTTTCTTATTCTTTTATCATGTTAGTCTTTTATGTTTTGTTCATAAAGATTTTACTGTTAATATTGTTTGACTAACATAATTTTATATTTTGTCTTTTTATTCTTGATAAATTCTTGAAGAATTTAGTGTGAAAGCATCTTGTAGGATTGTACAAAATTATGATTTCGGTCATTGTTTATATGAAGATTTGTGGTATAGCTCCTGAAGAACTAGACCTTAGACCATAATTGAAATCTAAAAGATCTACTTGATCTTAGTGTGATTTGAAAAAAAAAAGAAAAAGAAAAAGGCAAAATTGTACTTTTGGTCCCTTAAGTTATTTGTTTTGTTCAAATTGGTCCCTTAAGTTTTTTTTATAACAAACTAGACCCTTAAGTTAGGTTCGGATGACAAAGTAAGGCTTTGTTTACCATTCCTGCAGATGTGTCATGCCCGAACCTGGGTGGCAATGCTGACTTGACAATTAATATAAAATAATAATAATTTTATTTTAAAAAAATTAATAATTTTATTATTCTCCCCATCTTCTCCAACAATCCCCTTCTTCCATCTTCTTCAACAACTCACTGTATAGTGTACGTCTTCTACGGCGGCGGCGGCCCCGACAACTGGGAGGTGGCGGCACGATCTCCGCATACGCCCCACCACACGAGTCTGCCATCCACACGCAGATTCGCATGGCCTCCATCGCCGCTTGCGTCTTCTGCCTTGCAGCTGTTCGCGTCTCCATGTTCGCCGCTGTTCACGCTTTCTGCCTCGCCGTCGTGTGCACCAAACCATACCAGATTCGCTCCGCCTGTCACACACCCCCACGCGTCCGACCACCATTCCTGGCCTGTAGCGACTCCGTTCAGCCGCACGAGCTCGTCGCCGCCTCGCCGTGCCCAGCCGCCGTTCAAATCACCGTTCGCTACCTACGGCTGTCCAAACCTTGTCAGATGCGTGAAGGACCATGAATGCCTAAGCAATGTTTAGTTGTTTATCTGATAGAAAGTTAAGATTTTTAGAATTTTTATTTTGGTTTCAGTGGTCAGTTTTGAATCTGCTAATCTATTTGCTTTGAAATGTTTTCAGGAAGACCCGTTCTGGTAATGAGTTGAACCGCCGTCCAGTCACCGCCGCAGCCGCCGTCCAAGACATACCGTGGGTTGTTGAAGATGGAAGAAGTGGATTGTTGAAGAAGATGGGGGAGATTAATAAAAAAGAAAAAGAGAAAATAAATTTTATTTATTTATTTATTAAATTTTTATTTTTTTTAAAGAAATTATTATTTTATTATATTAATTGTCAAGTCAGCAGTGCCAACTAGGCTCGAGTGACACATCTGCAGGAATGGTAAACAAAGCCTCACTTTGTCACCCGAACCTAACTTAAGGGTCTAATTTGTCACAAAAAAAACTTAAGGGACCAATTTGAACAAAACAAATAATTTAAGGGACTAAAAGTATAATTTTGCCAAAAAAAAAAGAGGGTAAGTAAGAGAAAGATCATATAATTTTGTGTCACTCAAATATGCTCTCGGAATAGCAAAACGAGAAAAAGAACATCTATTGTTGTGTCACTCAGATATGCTCCTGTAGTAGCAAAAAAAGAGAAAATATTTTCAAGAATATTTTGAACTATGTTCAAGCTTTATTGTGATTGAGCACAAGAGCGGTTATTGATGAAAAATGAGAAAGATCACTTAATGGATTGAACTACATGTTTCAGTCTATAATTTTGAGTAAGACAAAGGTCGTGATTTTGGTCATTGATATGGTAGAGATAGATAACCATTGTCATGGTGATTTAAGATTTTGAAAAACGAAAAGAACGACATTAGTATGGTGACAAAGAGAATATTGAATATGTTAGCATGATGATTGAATATATTCATTAGACATTAAGAGTGGTAAAATGTCATTAGTATTATTTTTTGGAGTAGTAACTCATATATATACATTATGGAGAAGTGTAACTTCTCTTCCTATCTGAAAGAAGGAATAAGAAGAATTGGTGGTATGCCTAGTTCCTGAAGAACTAGTCACTTTTGTGTTCTTATTTTCTTCATCCTAATATTTTCTTATATTCTCTTTTCATGTTACCTTAATGTTGTAACATGTATGAAATGACATGGATCATATCAGTTATATGTCAAATTTTTGCTAGTATTTACAAGTGAGTTTGAATCAAGATAAAGATAAAATTTTGTTTCCCAAATCCTAATGGTGGTAAGTTATAGGTTAATAACTATAGGTTAATATTCAATTTTTCCTTAGGAATTTATTATTTGATCATATCCTATATTTTTAAATATTTTGGAGAAATTTTTTATTATATTTGATTGATGATTTGAGTTGTTGAATTATTTTCTTGGAATTCATATGTTCCATTTCATATGTGTGCTTTTATGTGATTCTAGATGCACACGTACATATTTTTTTTTCCTTTAGTTTACAAGTATTTAAATAAAATATATATGATATGGTTTCTAGAGTTTTATTCATTGAAGAAAATTGTGTAATCCCAAATCTTTATATATAAATGGCAAACTTTGATATATGGCACTACTAGAAATTCATGATTTTTCTACAGATTTTCCTCCGGATTTTTTTAGCAGGATTTTTTTGCGAGTTTTTCTACAAATTTTTCAAAAATAAGGTTTTTTCTTGTAAATTTAAATTCGCAGGAAAATTTGTAGGAATTTTTGACATTTCCTACGAATTTTCTTATGGATTTAAATTTACAGGAAATGTTTGAATATTTCCTACAGTTTTTCCTATAAATCAAATTTGCACGAAAAATTCGTAAGAAATTTCGCAGCAAAACATGTTAGTTGAAAGTTGTAGGAAATTTTGTAGGTAATTTTGCTGCGAATTTTTCTTCGAATTTATTTGTTGCGAAATTACCTGCGAAATTTATTAAATTTTTCAAATTAAAAATTAAAAATTAAAAATCTATAGGAAATTAAAAAATTGCAAAAGCCTTGCACGGTTGCGCCTCTGAAACTACCGCCCCGAACACCGTTCTTCTTCTGCTACAGTGCGAAAACCGTTCTTCTTCTGCTACATCTTTTTCAAATCTCAGACTTGTTCTTAGCGGCACTAAAGGTCTTCTTCTTCTCCTTCTCTCTTTTCATTTCTGACTTGGTTCTTATCCTCTCTTTTCGTTTATGTTCTCTCTTTGTGAGAGAACATATCTATTTCTCTCGCAGGTAACATTGCTAAAGCTTTGTGCCTCAAATCTCAGAGTAACATTGTAACAGATCACGCCTCCAGGTATATCACACTCGCTTTGCTCTTTCAAATCTCAGATCTGTTTCTGTCGCAGGTAAAATAACCATCGCTCGCTCATTTTAGGGTTTTCTCGCAGGTGATCTTTCGATTGGTTCTGCCTCTGATCTTCCGATTGGTTCCCCTAGGTACTCACTCCATTTCTCTGTTTCTGTTTTATTCTTCTCCATTTCTCCATTGGTTGTGTTATATTAGATGCAAATGGAGTTATCTCTGTAAACTAATTACTTGATTATTGTAACTGATTAGGCATTTCAGTAGCACCAAAAAGTAATTAGGGATAAATATTTGTGATTATTGTAAAAGTTGTTTCATGTATTGAATGTGTGGAATGTGTTTTCAATTTCGCTGTTAAGGTGCATGATAAAATGCCTCAATGCATGGCTAAATTACTGTGGTTTAATTATTGCTCAATATTCGAAATTATTTTAAGTCATGGGGTTATTAAATTTTACCAAAGTAATTACTAAGTCTTAGTAATGTTATGATCTGCCTCAATAATTTTGTTGTTGTGTAGATGCATATAGTACATGTGATGTTTCAATGATTGTTCCCTAATAATTTTGGTTAATCTTGTCGGTTTAATAATAAGTTACCACATCTATTGTATTCGTTTCCTCTCCAGTTGATCATTGCTTACAAAGGGGACCTTTGATTCAATGTCTTGTGGAATAGAAATATTCTCTTGTTGTGTTTGGTCAAATTTGGCTGGGCACTATTGGTTTGGTTCTCGTCTTTATTACATAAAATCAACAAAGAAATCACCATACTATCCTTTTATCCTAGCAGTTGATGCATTGGGTTCCTTGGTTTTACATTCAATCAGTTTGATTACTGATGGAGCAGCATCCACACTCACAGTTTGAGTCTTGCCGTTTTGACAAGGCAGCATTTGCACTGTGATTTCCTTATCATAAGTTGTGAAATGTGCTTCTTGTCATTCCATTTTTATTTATTGGTTTTGATTTATCAGTTCCTTAGTTTCTCTCTCTCTTTTTGAAGGTCAAGAGGTCTTACCATTTGTACTTCCATTTGGGGGACTAATTGAAACCCACATTTTATATATTTTTGAAGATGAAGAGACAGGGGCAAAGTGAAAGAGATTGAAAAGATGAGATGGACATTGTGTTCTTCTACAGATAGAAATAAAAAGAGATACTAAATGTAAGTTACTTTCCTCTCTATTTTTCATGTTAGATAAGTAACTCATACCTATCCGTTTTTATTACCACATGTATACGGTGGTTTATTGCTTCTATCTGTGGCATTGGACTGGCTTGTAGTGGATATTGCTTGTTGACTTTGTCAGTGAAGGTAAACTTTTCACTTGCACAATGCTCTTTTCTTTTTCTTTCTTTCATTAATCTTACTTGCTATTATAGTTGATATAACTTTAGATGGATGCTAAGGTCTTACAATAACGATTTATTCTTAACCACTACCATCACCATGCGTAACGATTGTAGATTAGTTTAATTTCATCTATTATATTATATCTATTCAATGTCTTTGTTAATACTAGTTAAATAGTGGTAATGATTAATTGTGGCATTGAGATTAAGGCATGGTAATGCAATCCCTTTGTTCTGTTCAAAATACTGGCTTGGTCTTCCCAGTTTAGTGCGTGAGGTCTGCACTCGTGATGTTATTTTGGCTTCAGATATTGCTCCTGAATGCATATTTGTATCACTCTTTTAATATTATTTAATTTCTCTCGGTACTTTTTAACACCAGCTGATCCTAGTCTCTTATATTTTAATATAGCACTTGGTCGTGGTCGTGCATCCATGGTTAGTTAAAAGATTACAATTGAGTTCTTATTCTCTTGTATTAATTTTTCTTGTAGGATCGTGGCTTGCTTTATACTGATTTTTATTAGGTAGGGATGGAGAAGACACCAACATGCAAGCATAGCTTTCAATGGAACCCAGAGTCAAGCATTTCAAGTCCTTGCTTATGTATTCTTGAATTAAATATATGTAATGTAAATAGGATTATATTTTATGAATATGAGATTGGAAATTTAAATATATTTCTTGTGTATTGAAAATTCAATATATTGTGACTTTTGATACGATTTTTATTCATTTATTGTGGATTTTTATTATATATTAAAAAAGTTTAAAATTTAAAGTATTATTAAATATATTATTGGACACACATATATATAATAATAATTATAATAATAATAATATTAATATAATCTATAATTTATAGTATTTCATAAACTAAATAAAATATTTATATTATATAATATGAACAAAATATTACTATTAAAAAGTTTTTAGAGTATTTTTTAAAATAAATAAAAAATAAAATTTTTTTTGGTGTAGATTTTCCTGAGAAAAAAATCCATACGAAATTTTCCTACGAATTTTCTTGCATAAATTTTCTACAAATTTACTTGTCAATTTTGTTGCTGTGAATTTACTTGCAGAATTTCATGCGAAATTACCTACAGATTATTTTGCAGGAAATTACCTGCGGATTTTTTCACAAGAAAATTTGTAGGAAATTTCCTGCAGATTTTAAAATTCACAGGAAACAATTACCCACGAAGGTATTACTTATGGATGGAAATTCATAGGAAAATCTACAGGAAACAAGTTTCCTGCGAATTTTAGAGCAAAATTCGCAAGAAAATTCGCAGGTAATAAGAAAATTTCTAGTAGTGGTAATACTAAAGGTACCATTACTTTTAGCATATTTTATTCTTTTGTAATTATTGCACTTGTTTTGTAACTGTGCTACATGATTACGTATTATATTGAAAGGTGTAACTACTATCCTTATTGATGTTTTGGAGTCTTATACAAGGACATGAGCTCCCATAAAGAAATTGGAGAAAGTTAGACTTAATTTGGTCCAACATTTTTTTTTTCTCTTGCTCCTTATCTCTCTCTAATATTTCCACTATTTTTTACAAGACGTAAATCAAGTCTCTAGAATATCTACTATATTTTATTTTATAACAAAATTTTATAAATTATGTTTATGCATTATCAACTCAAATAGATTTGAGTGCAATTGAAAGACGTGTTAATTGTAAATTAGAAGTTTGCAATGCACATGTAAACTAAAGTTCATTATACCATTCTAAACCAGAAGTTTATAATTATAATAAGTTTGTTGTTTGGAATGACCGGTTGGGTCATCCCGGGTCTATTATGATGCGAAAAATATTTGAAAAAAAAATCATGCCCATTGAAGATCTTGAAGATTCTTCAATCCAATATGTATTACTTGTTCTCAAGGGAAGTTGATAATTTTAAAAATCATGTGGACACCATTGAAGAGCCGGGAGATTCTTCAATCCAATTTGTACTACTTGTTCCTAAGAGAAGTTGATAATCGGACATCACCAACAAAAATTGAGAGTGAATCTCTCACATTTTAAGAGCGTATACAAGATGATATTGGTGGACCAATACACCCACCGTGTAGACCATTTAGATATTTATGATTTTAATTGATGTATCAACTAGATGGTCACCTGTTTGTCAACTCGTAGCCAGAAGTTTGCGAGATTGCATGCTCAACTAATTTGACTAAGAGCTCACTTTCTCGATTATCCAATTAAGAAAATATGCCTTGATAATGTTGGTGAATTTACATCTCATACCTTTAATGAGTATTGTATGTCTATTGAGGTTGATATTGAACATCCTGTAGCATACACACACAAAATGAACTTGCAGATTTATACTTGGGGACATGTCGCATCAGCAACAAGTTCTTACAAGTCCTCCCCATTACCATTGATTTCTGATAAGGAACCTAATATTTCCCATCTCATAATTTTTGGATGTGTTGTATAAGTTCTAATTGCTCCACCACAACACACTAAGATGAGTCCTCAAAGAAGGTTGGGAATATATGTTGTATATGAATATCCATCTATGTAAAACTATCTTGAACAATCAATAGGAGATTTATTTACGGCTTGGTTTACCGATTGACATTTTAATGAACACGTTTTCCCAATATTAGGGGGAGGGAATAAGCAGTTGGAAAATGAGATTAGTTGGAACGGATTATCATTTCTAATCTTGATCGTCGTACGAAAGAATATGAACTGGAAGTTCAAAAGATAATTCATTGACTATGCCAGTTGTTAATGCTCCTATTAAAATTGATGTCCCTGTTGGACAATGTAATATTGTAAATGAGTCTCAAGCACGCATGAAGCGTGACCGACTCGTTGGTTCCAAAGATAAAAATCCTCAAACAAGAAAAGGAGCTAAAAAGTAAGATGGCCAAATTGAGGATTTGAAAACTTTAGAAGAGTCCACAGACATAAATAATTTTTCTGTTCCAGAAGAAACTCAGGTACCTGAAATTTGTGAAAATAAAGAGATCTCAATAAATTATGTCATGAATGGAATACAATGGAACCGAAATGAAGTCAATGTTGGTGACGTTTTTGTATACAATATAGCGCTAAATTAATAAATGAAATAAATGAGGATCACGAACCAAGTCTATTAAGGATTATAGACAAAGAAATGTTGGGCCAAAATAGAAAGATGCAATTGCAGGCGGAATTGAACTCGCTTGTCAAGCGAAAAGTTTTTGGACCTGTAGTCTGTACACCTCCGTACACCTGAAGTTGTAAAGCTACTTGATCAATACAAATGATTTTTTGTGCGAAATCAAAATGCCAATGGTGAAATTGAGAGGACAAAACGCGACTTGTTTCTCAAGGGTTTTCGCAAAATATCTTACAATGATTTGAAGAGACACATGTACTTGTGGTGGATGCAAGTATTTTTTATACTTAATTAGTCTGGTAGAACATGGAGGACACAATTTACACCTGATAGATATTGTCTCAACCTATTTGTAAGGATCACTTGCTAATAACATTTATATGAAACTCCCTAAAGGACTCAACGTTCTGGAAGCATATCCTTGAAGGATTCAAGATGCATAAAGCATATCCCTAAAGGATTTAAGTAATATAAAATATATTCATGTAAATAGTTGTTATTACATCTTATGGTTGACTCGAGAGTAATATCTGCATGTAAAATCCCAGAAGGATTAAATATATTTGTATATTTGGATTTATAGTTTATATGCATGATGTTTTTCATGCAATGGTAGACAAATTTATTTCAATTTCTTAACAAGACTTTTATTTTCTTAGATATCTATGTGAAGAAATTTATAAATATGTTTAATATAGTTGCTATGATTTTTATGATTTAACTATTATGGAATGACCTGAAGTTGTTCCAGAATTATAGAATATATAAATAAATGTCTTAAGATGAAATACTTTTGAATAATGAAGTTTTGTCTTGACTCGTAGATTAAGCATTTAGCAAGTGAATTTTTGTCTAACAAGATATAAAGTTCTAGTTCTTAAGTGACTCATGATAGATTATATGTGAAGAAGATAACTAGTATATTGGTCCTGAAGACCATACCTTATCGTCACAGAATCACGCACGAAAATTGCTAAACACTACATAACTTGATATAATAATTTTATAGTAGTATAAGTTGAACTAATTGATCATGTAGAAGGAAGTTATTTTTATGACCCAAACCTGCTATTATTTGCATGCGGAAGGAAATTCCACCTGAGGAAATTATTGCTTGCAAAGCTCAATTGAAAGGAGGATATGTCAAATATGCCAAAGAGAAGAATATTGCTTCAAAATGCTTCAGGGGGAGAAAATCATAATGTTGGAATTCATATTCGTAAGTGATACTTCTAACAGGGGAGGAAACTGTACTTTTTTTTTCCCTTAATAAAGGTTTTGTCCTACATGATTTTTCTTGATAAGGTTTTTAATGAGACAGTTTCCATATGAAGGATATTATTCTCTTTTTCCTTCACTAGGATTTTTTCCCACTGGGTTTTTTCCTAGTAAGGTTTTAACGAGGCATATCCTTAAAGGACATCTAAGGGGGAATGTTATGAAAAATGTGCAAAATGTGGATGTCCGTTTTGTAAAAGTTTTCATCACAAGTTATTAGCCATAATCTTATATTGTAATGACTCGTTATGTTTAGGCTTTTAATTGGTTGATAGGTTACAAGTCTTGTGTCCTATAAATAGGACTCATATAGTATCGTAAAGATTGTACCTTGAAGAGTATGATACAAAGACTCTTTCATTCTCTCCTCTATTCTCTCTTACTCCCTTCTCTTTTCTTCTTAGTTTATAATATCTTGCTATTATTTTTTTTCATTTCATAACAACTAGAACAATTTATCCATCAAAAGCTAAACATTCATTCTCTGATTTTATATAAAAGAAAACTATTGCCATCTCCCAAAACAATTAATATATTGTATTTAATAATGTTTTCAAGAAGTGGACGGGTTCTCGAACTAGTAAGCACTGGGATCAAGGGAAGGTCGAGATGAAATTGATCTGGAATTAATTAATTAATTAAACCAAGGGTGGGATTAAGATTTTGTAAATATTTATATACACTTACCAATGTACTGTGAATGTTAAAGCCATTTTGGCTCTGGTAAAAAAGTCAAAAATATGTTGCTACATGATGGATTTAGTTGGACAAGGGAAGTTAAGTGGCATGGGTGAAAGTGGTCGGCACCTGAAGCATTCAATGAAATGCTTGCAACCGTTCACTATAAATAGAGACATTTGCTCCTTCCAAAATCATCCCATAGCATCTCAGCTAAGTGAGCAAGAGAGAAAAAAAATATTGAGAGAGATATAATTTCTTCTGTGAGGTTTCTCCTAGTGTGTATTCTCCTATATTCAAGAGAGAGTGTTATTGTTCTCTCCTTGTGTTTAGAGAGAGTTGTAATTTCTTCCGCTTAGTGAAAATCCTTTACTATTGCCCCGTGGTTTTTTCCCTTATTTGTTGATGGTTTTCCACGTAAATATTGTGTATTCAGTTCCTTTTTTCTCATCTCTTATTTTAGCTACGTGATATTATTCTGTTACTCTGGTACCCAACAGTGGTATCAGAGCCATTGGTTCGTGATCACTATTCCGCTGCAGTAAACTGATAAGGTGCCAGGTTCATAAGAAAATTTTTAGTATGCTCTGTGGTTACAGTATCAGCTGATCTTCCACATCAGAAAAGAATTATTCTTGTTGCTAGAAATAAAGTGTGGTAGTGTGATAGTGCATGTTTAGGAAAGTTCTGGCTAGGAAAGACTTGGTATTTAAGTGTGTCTATTACTGACCCACCTCTCTTTCCTGGGAACTTACTTGATGTACTATTTACAAACTACAGTCACTGTTCTAGTATTCGGTACTGTTCACGGGAGTAATTTGGTGTAAAACCATGGCAGCAAAATTTGAGATTGAGAAGTTCAACTGGAGCAATTTTCCCTGTGGAAATTGAAGAAAAGGGCAGTTCTGAGAAAGAATAATTGCCTAGAAGCAATTGATGGTAGACTCCGATTTCACAGATCAAAAGTGGAAAGAGATGGATGACAATGCTATTGCCAATTTGCACCTAACAATGGCAGACTCAGTATTGTCAAGTATTGCAGAAAAGAAGACTGCAAAGGAGATATGGGTTACTCTCAATAAATTGTACGAGGTCAAATCTTTTCACACGAGAATATTCTTAAAGAGGAGGCTCTACACTCTTCGAATGAGTGAATCCACATCGGTGACGAATCACATCAACACTCTAAATACGCTATTTGCTAAGGTCAGAGTCAGATTTCAAAATAACAGAAAATGAACGTACAGAACTTCTACTTCAGAGTTTACCAGATTCGTATAATCAACTCATCACCAACATCACAAATAATAATGTTGCTGAATCTATGTGCTTTGATGATGTTGCTGGTGCTATTCTTGAAGAAGAACCCAGGCGCAAGAATAAGAAAAAAGGACAGAAAGTTCAAAGCAAGCAGAGGCGTTAACGGTGACGAGAGGCAGATCAACGGAACTTGGCTCCAGTGGGAGTCAAAATCATGCCTTAGAAATTGTTGGAGTTGGTACTGTCAGATTAAATATGCATGATGGTACTGTTCGTAAAATACAAGGGGTATGACATGTGAAGGGATCGAAGAAGAATTTATTGTCCATTGGGCAATTGGATGACCTCTGGTGTAAGATCCATACTGAAGGTGAGATCTTAAAAGTAGTGAATGACAATCTTGTGGTAATGAAAGCTGAGAAGATCACAAGTAATCTATACATGCTTTGGGGAGATACATTGCAAGAGGTGGATGCATCAGTTGCAGCAGCGAGCCAAGAAGAAACAATAATGATATGGCATCGCAGACTAGGCCATATGTCGGAACGTGGCTTGAAAGTTCTTGCGGAACGCAATCTCCTACCCTGGCTCAAGACGGTGAATTTACCTTTCTGTGAGCACTGTGTGATGAGTAAGCAGCATAGATTGATGTTTGCTAGAGTAACTACTAAAAGCAAACACATACTGGACTTGATCCATTCTGATGTATGGGAATCACCAGAAATATCTCTGGGAGGAGCAAAATATTTCGTGTCATTCATTGATGACTATTCCAAAATATTATGGGTGTACCCAATCAAGAAGAAGTCAGATGTGTTTCCAATATTCAAGGAATTCAAAGCATAAGTAGAGCTTGAAACTGGAAAAAGAATTAAGTGCTTGAGGACAGACAATGGCGAAGAATACATAGATAGCAATTTTCTGGCATTTTGTAAACAAGAAGGTATTGTAAGACAATTCACAGTTGCATATACACCTCAGCAGAATGGTGTAGCAGAGCGGATGAATAGAACTCTCCTCGATAAAACAAGAGCCATGCTGAGAACAACGGGAGTGACCAAAGTAGTTAAAACTGCCTGTTACGTGATAAATCGGTCACCATCAACAATAATTGGTTTGAAGACACCAATGGAGATGTGGAAAGGGACGCCAGCTGATTATTCTTCTCTACATGTGTTCGGATGTCTTGTGTACGTGATGTACAACTCCCAAGAAAGAACGAAGCTGAATCCAAAATCCAGGAAATGCATATTTTTGGGTTATGCTGACAATGTGAAGGGGTATCGCTTGTGGGATCCCACTGCCCGCAAGGTTGTTGTCAGCAGGGAGGTAGTCTTTGCAGAAAATGAACTGCAAAGTGAGCAGAAAAATGACAGCACTACCAAAGAAACTATTGTAGTTGAGATAGAAAGAAAGTCTGGAGAAGATGATTCTTCTGAGGCAGAACCAGTGCATGGGGAACGAGTACTAGATGAGGCCAATGATATAGAAGTTCGGCGATCGTCACGCCAAACAAGAACACCATCATGGCACTCAGATTATGTTATGGCAAGCCACGATGCATATTATCTTCTAACAGAAGAAGGGGAGCCATCAACCTTTCAGGAGGCTGTAAGCAGTCCATTTGCTTCTCTATGGACGGCAACAATGCAAGAGGAAGTGGAAGCCTTGCATAGAAACAAAACATGGGAACTTGTTGAACTTCCAAAGAGTCGGAAAGCCATCGGGAACAAATGAGTCTATAAGATCAAACGAGATGGCAATGATCAAGTGGAAAGGTATCATGCAAGACTGGTGGTTAAAGGATATGCTCAAAAAGCAGGTATAGACTTCAACGAGATATTTTCTCCAATTGTTAGACTTACTACTATTAGAGTAGTGTTGGCTATGTGTGCTGCATTTGATTTACATCTTGAACAATTGGAAGTAAAGACTGCTTTTCTTAATGGAGATCTTGAAGAAGAAATATATATGCTCCAACCAGAAGGCTTTAAAGAATCAGGAAAAGAAAACATGGTTTATAGGTTGACCAAATCTCTGTACGGTCTAAAGCAGGCGCCCAGATGTTGGTACAAGAGATTTGATTCCTTTATTATTAGCCTTGGATACAACAGACTGAGTTCAGACCATTGTACGTACTACAAGAGGTTTGGTAATAATGACTTTATCATTTTGCTGTAGTATGTGGATGACATGTTGGTAGTAGGCCTCGACAAAGATCGAGTCCAAGAATTGAAAGCACAGTTAGCTAGGAAGTTTGATATGAAGGACTTGGGACTCGCAAACAAGATTTTAGGGATGCAAATTCACCGAGACATAAAATATAGGAATATTTGGCTTTCTCAAAAGAATTATCTAAGGAAGGTCTTGCGGCGCTTCAACATACAAGATTGTAAGCCAATTTCTACCCCACTTCCTGTTGGTTATAAATTATCCTCGGGTATGATCCCTAGCAGTGAAGCGGAGATGATGGAAATGTCTCGAGTATCATATGCATCGGTGGTGGGAAGCCTTATGTATGCCATGATATGTACAAGACCAGACATTGTGCAAGCAGTGGGAGTGGTTAGTCGATTTCTGGCAGATCCTGGTAGAGAGCATTGGAATACTGTTAAGAGGATCCTGAGATACATCAAAGGAACCTCGGGTGTTGCATTATGTTTTGGAGGATCAAAGTTCATTGTCAAGGGTTATGTTCATTCAGATTTTGCAGGTGATCTTGACAAAAGAAAGTCTACTATTGGTTATGTGTTCACACTTGCAGGAGGAGCGGTAAGTTACTTATCCAAATTATAGATTGTTGTAGCTTTGTCTACTACAGAAGCTGAGTACATGGCAGCTACGCAAGATTGCAAGGAAGCTATATGGATTTAGAGGTTAATGGAAGAACTCGGGCACAAGCAGCAGTAAATTACTGTGTATTGTGATAGTCATGGTGCCTTGCACATTGCAAGGAATCCAGTCTTTCATTCCAAGACTAAGCATATAGGTGTTCAATATCACTTTGTTCGAGAAGTAGTAGAGGAAGGGAGTGTGGATATGCAGAAGATTCACACCAAAGACAACCTAGCAGAAGTTATGACAAAGCCAATCAATGCTGGCAAGTTTACATGGTGTCGATCCTCCTATGGCCTATCAGAAACGTAAGCAACAAGGAGCTGGCAAGGTAGAGAGATTTTGAAAGCTCACCAAAAGTGACTTTAAGTGGGAGATTGTGAACGTTAAAGCCATTTTGGCTTTGGTAAAAAAGTCAAAAATATGTTGCTACATGATGGATTTAGTTGGACGAGGGAATTTAAGTGGCATGGGTGAAGGTGGTTGGCAGCTGAAGCATTCAATGAAATGCTTGCAACCCTTCACTATAAATAGAGACATTTACTCCTTCCAAAATCATCCCATAGCATCTTAGCCAAGTGAGCAAGAGAGAAAATGAGAGAGATATAGTTTCTTTTGTGAGGTTTCTCCTTGTGTGTATTCTCCTATATTGAAGAAAGAGTGTTATTGTTCTCTCCTTGTGTTTAGAGAGAGGTGTTGTAATTTCTTCCACTTAGTGAAAATCCTTTACTATTGCCCCGTGGTTTTTTCCCTTATTTGTTGGGGTTTCCACGTAAATATCGTGTGTTCAGTTCCTCTTTTCTAATCTCTTATTTTAGTTGCGTGATATTATTCCGTCACTCTGCTACCCAACATATATGAGGATATATAAAAAATATGACATCATGTCAAAAATAAAAAAATATGATATAAACATGTTAACATGCATATGTCAAGCATGTAAGTAAAATAAAAATATTAAAATATATCTAAATTATGGTTAAAGTAAGGATTTACTTTTAATCTATTGTTAGTATAAAAAAAATTATTCCTTCATCCAATTATATATTGTCATGACAGTAAAAATATTTTACTCTCACAATAAGTAGTATCTCAACAGTGACACATTTTACACTAGTGCAAAATATGTAAAAAAAACGGGTAAGGGTAACGTCGGTTAAATAAAAAGTAGACGTTAAAAAGGAGGCAGTGGAAAAATCGTAAATATTAGGGTCATTTAAATCACCATTTACATCAGTTGTTGAAAAAACTGACATTTAAAGTGATGGGAATCACTTTTAACGTCGGTTCTTTTAACAACTAACGTTAAAAGGTGATTGAATTAAAAAAATTTGAGTGAGCACAAAACGTATACCTGCGTTTCATCATCACTTTCATATTCTGCTCTGTTACAACGTATACCCGTGCCCTTCTCTGCCCTAACCCTTTCACTCCTCTCCTCACCGCCGCGAGCTCCTCTCATCACCACCGCGAGGTACCTTTCTATCTCTATCTCTCAACTTCATACTCTTTCTTGCGAGCCCTAACTCTCTCTGTCTCCCACACTCTCAGCAACCACATCGAACGGCGGCCTCTCCCTCACACGGACTCATCTCCCTCACTCGAGCTCCTCTCCTCACCACCGCGAGGTACACTCTTTCTCTCTCTCCCCTCTCTCTCTCTGAATCACACTTCGTTCGTGCCCTAACTCTTTATTTCCCACTCACTCTCAGCCACATCGAACGACGGCCGCTTGTGATAGCTTCACCACTGAGACACTCTCCTTCTCCTCTCTTTGAACTCAGGTAACTCCCTAAACCCTCCAAGTTTCATTTTCATTTTTGTTTTTGGAGTGGGTTGAGGAGTTAATTTATGATAGTTGAAGATGAAATGAGTTGGGGTTGCTGTGCATTTGCTGTAAATAATGGTCTATGGTGTTTCCTAGTTTTGGTTGCAATGGGTTGATGATACTGTTTTTATGGAATGATATTGAGATTGATGATGTTTGCAATGGTGGAGCTTTTTTTTGTGTGTAGTGTATAGTTTTGGAACTATTTTGTTAGAAGCTAGTTTTCCTTTTATTTTTTAGTTGAAATGTATACTGTGAAACTAAATAATAAAAAAGAAACAAATCCTTATCATGCTTATACGGTGTTGGTGTTGCCAAAAGTTGTTCAAATAACATTAGTGGTTTTGTTGGCTTCTATGAGTTTCAAGTTGGCTTCTATTTATTTTAATGGGTTTAAAATAAATGCCATTGATGAGTCTAAATTTGATGTTTATTTGGTTGAAGGGAATGAGATACATTTGATAAGTTTGCTTCTATGAGTTTGATAGTTGTGGGATTTATATTCAAGTTCCCAAATATTTTTTTCCATGTAAACCATTTGTTACCTTTTAGACTCTTAAAAAAGTCAATATTTGACCTAAAATTCAACTAGATTGAAAACTTCCCATGTTGTGGTTTTAGTTTCTATGTCTTAGGTAGCTTGTTGCCATTCTCTAGTATAGAAAGTGTAGTTGTGGATATTTTAGCATTTGGTGGTGTTTTGTGGTTTAAGCTTCAAATTGTGTGTGGTTTTGGTTCCTTGACCTCGGAAAAGAGGGATAGAGTGTAATGGTGTATATATATATATATATATATATATATATGGTTGTTAGGTTTTCAAATATTAGTGCGCTTTTCCAATCTCCACTATTGTGCTTATTTGGATATATGTGTTTATATCTATAGAACCTATTTAGCTATGGATCTTAGTTGGATGGTTTGTAAACGCACTAGTGATGAGTATTTGAAGGGAGTGGAAGAGTTTATAGAATTTGCTCAAAGGAATGTTCCTAATATTAAAGGAATGTTCAGTTATCCTTGTGTCAAATGTTTAAATACGAGGAAATGTACGGTCAAGAATATACGTACTCATCTTATTTGTAGTGAAATTTGCTTGAATTATACAAGATGGATATGGCATGGTGATGTGTTGTTAAGTACTAAGCCAAGTGTCTCTCAAAGTGAGGATGTTGACGTAGATATGGAGGATGATCGAGTGGAGGACATGATCCGTGATATTGGACAAGAATCTTTTCAGCGAGCACATGTGTATGAAAGGTTGTCCAGTGATACGGATAAGCCTTTGTATCTCGGGTGTACTGCACATACACGGTTGTCGGCGGTGTTAAAATTGGTTTATGTGAAGGCAAGAAATGGTTGGAGCGATAAAAGCTTCACTGAATTGCTTGAATTGTTGAAAAACTTGCTTCTAGAGGGCAACACATTGCCTGACCGTAACTATGAGGCCAAGAAGGAATTGTGTTCGATGGGTATGGAGCATAAGAAGATACACACATGCCCCAATGATTGCATATTGTACACGGGTGATTATGAAGAGATGCACGATTGCCCCAAGTGTACGTTATCACGCTACAAAGTGAAGGATGGTGATGATCTTGATGATTCGATTTGTGATGTGAGAAAAAAGGGTCCTCCTGCAAAGGTGTTGTGGTATCTTCTAATAGTTCCAAAGTTCAAGCGATTGTTTGCTAATTTGAAAGATGCAAAGAATCATAGATGGCATCATGATGAGAGGAAATGTGATGGAAAGGTTCGCCATCCGACTGATTCTGTGCAATGGAAGAATATTGATACTTTGTTTCCGGATTTTGCTGATGAGCCAAGAAACCTAAGGCTTGGACTTGCTACGGATGGAATGAATCCATATGGTAACTTAAGTAGTATTCATAGTTCATGGCCCGTTCTCGTGATAATTTACAACCTACCTCCTTGGTTGTGCATGAAGCTCAAATACATGATGTTATCTATGATGATCTCAGGCCCAAAGCAACCGGGAAATGACTTAGATGTTTATCTAAGTCCCTTGATTGAAGACTTGAAGAAGCTGTGGGTCGAAGGTGTTGATGTAGTTGATGGGTATTATCACGACTTTCAAGCTGCGTGCCGTGTTATTTTGCACCATTAATGACTTTCCAGCATACGGGAACTTGTCCGGGTACAGTGTTAAGGGGCATAAAGCATGCCCTATATGTGAAGAAGGCACATGCTACATTCAGTTGCATCATGGAAGAAAGACGATTTACCTTGGGCATCGAAGATTTCTTTTACGTGATCACCCATGTCGTAAGATGAAAAAAGCTTTTAATAGATGTCAAGAGACTGAAAATGCTCCGACAGCCTTAAATGGAGAGCAAGTTTATCAACGGGTGAAGGACATCAATGTTATCTTCGGCAAGTCCAAAAAGAAGGGTAAGGCTACTGAGAAAAACATATGGCAAAAGAGGTCGATATTCTTTGATCTTCCATACTGGTGCAAGCTTGATGTCAGACACTACATTTATGTGATGTATGTGGTGAAAAATGTGTGTGATAGTGTGATTGGGACACTTCTCAACATTTAGGGCAAGACAAAGGATGTTGTGAATGCTTGTCTCCATCTCGTTGTGATGGGTATACGAGAGCAGTTAGCTCTAGTTGTTGAGGATGGTAAGCGGACATATTTGCCTCCAGCATGTCATACTTTGTCAAAAAAAGAGAGACAAAGTTTTTGTGAGTGTCTTCAAGGCTTCAAAGTTCCACATGGTTACTCTTCAAATGTCAAGAGGCTTGTCTCAAGTGATCTCAAATTGGTCGGCTTAAAGTCTCATGATTGCCACATCCTGATGCAACAACTTCTGCCCGTGGCTATTCGTGGTATTGCTCCTAAAAATGTGAGACATGCCATTACTATTCGTGGCTATTCATGGAGATGTATTTTCCTCCTTCGTTTTTTCGACATCATGGTTCACTTAATTGTTCATCTAGTGAGGGAGATAAGATTATGTGGCCCTATTTTTTTTTTAAATGGATGTACCCAGTTGAGCGATACATGAAGATCTTGAAAGGGTATGTGGCGAATCCACATCGTCTCGAAGCATCTATTGTTCAAAGATACGTTGCAGAAGAAGCTATTGAGTTTTGTTCAGACTACCTTCCTAACACTGATCCTATAGGGGTTCCTTAGCCTCGTCATGATGAGAGAAGACGTCAAGGCAAGGGTACACATGGTGTAATGATTAAGTGCAAGGGTCGGGAGGAAGTGCTTCAAGCACATTTGTATATATTGAACAACATCGATTCTGTTCAACCTTACTTTTTTGAGCATAAAAGAAAAGTCAAGCAAGAAAACCCTCGAATGAACGAAAGGTGGTTGTTGAATAAGCATAACAAGACTCTTACAATGGTTCGAGGAAGAAATGCTAAAGGATGGTAGTACTGCTTTTGACGAATTAAAATGGCTAGCACATGGGCCTAGCTTTAATGTCATTTGTTGGAGCGGATACGACATCAATAACTTTTCCTTTTATACAAAGGAACAAGATAACAAGAGTACTATGCAAAATAGTGGGGTTATGATCGTGGCCGAATCGATGCACTTCTCTAGTTCAAAAGACACAAATCCCGTTATTGCACCGATACCTTACTTTGGAGTGATTGAAGAGATTTGGGTGCTCGATTACACTAAGCTCACGGTGCCGTTTTTTAAATGTAAGTGGGTCGATAGTAAAGGTGGTGTACAAACCGATGAATGGGGGTTTACATTGGTAGACCTTTGCAAGTTAGGTCATACAACTGAGTCTTTCATCATGGCTTCCCAAGCAAAACAAGTGTTTTACATCACTGATCCTTCTAACAAAATGTTGTCCGTAGTTCTCCAAGGAAAAAGCATGCATAATGGTAGTGATGAAAATCAAGATTCAACTCTTGATATTCCCGAGACTCCTTCTTTTTCAACAAACATGCATACTATCATTGAGGAAACATAGGTGGACGATGTACATGCCACTCGTGATGATCATCATGAAGGGATATTGATATAGGTAATTTAAACTTGAACATAGTGTGAGTTTTGTTCTTTTAGGGCAAATGTCTTTTTTTTTTTTTTATCCATGTTAGTTTACATTTATTTTTACTTATAGATGTTAGTTTAGATTTATTTTTATTTATCCATCTGTATTTATATTTATCTTCATTTATCCATGGTAAAATAACGTAATTTAATAATTATTGTTTCTGAACAGGCATACACATGGATAAGGCAGACAACCCACATGCACGGGATGAGTCAGTGGGACCTGTTAATAGTGTAAGTTTTATTTGTACACATAACTTAATAAATAATTAGGCTCATATCATTTGTTTATCAGTGTTATAGCTAACACCCTCTGATTTAATATATTTTGTCCAAACAAGCACCACAGAGGACTGACATCCCACAGCCACCGGAGGGGTCAGTGGGGCCTGCCCCTGTTGATAGTGTAAGTTTAGTTTATTACATATAATTTAATTAATTATTCTCATATTCTTTATTTATCCATGTTATACATAACCCTCTAATTTAATATATTTTTGTCCAAACAGGCATTACAGTCTAAGAAAAAAAGGGTAGAACAGCCACTAGTCAAAAGAAGTTAGAGAAGGCTAGGCTCAGTTACCAGAAGTTTGAGGTGTGGTTTGACTCTTCACTAAATCCCTAGGGCCTCTATGCTAATTCATTTACTTCTTGGGTGGCTAAGGAAGCTAAGCAGCACTCTAGCATCCTCATTGACCATTGGGACAACGTTCCACACAACGTTAAGGATCAGATCTGTGAGGCTCTCACGGTATTTTACTTTTACATTCTTTTAAATAGTATTATTAAATAATTATTTGACTTCTAGCTAATTCCTCCTCTTTGTTATGTCTTTAATGTGCAGATAGCATGGACCGTGCCGAATACGGAAGATCATAAGGCAAAATGGCTCTCAGTGGCGATAAAGCGTTGGAATGGGTTTAAGCATGATCTTACTAGGCACTACGTATTCAGACCGACGGACCACAAGGATCTTTTCATAAAGTACTCGTATCTTGATAGGGAGACTTGGGATGATTTTGTTAGGAGTCGACATATAGATCAATATTGGGTTAGTTGATGAAGTTAATTTATTTATTCATTTTAGAGTACATTTATGTAATAAAATTAAATGTATTTAACTAAATATCCATACCCACACCTTGTTTGAACAGGCTAAGAGGGAAGAGGGTCAGCGGGCTCAGGCACAAAACATCCACACCCACACCTTGTCTCAGGGTGGGTACCCCACTAAGATTAAGGTGATGATGGAGGATAAACTGCGGGAGAGGCAGGGGAGCTGAATCGTAGGATAGCAGCTGGAGAGGTGCCTGAGGGCACACCTGTTGATCCTTCATCTCCTATCGCGCGCGAGGATGTTTGGTTGGAGGGTCGAAAGACAAAAAAAAGGAGATTTTAAAGCTGAAGCCATTAGCACTGTGGCAGAAAAGATTGTAAGTAACAAACTAAATACATTTGTAGTTGATATTTGTATATATTGATATTTTTAACACATTGTCTTACACGTTTTAAATTTATTCATTGTAGGAGGAGCTTAAGGCCCAAACCTCCCGGGTCACATTCGTCCCATCTGGACGCCGGGATATCTTGATCACTGCCCTAGGCAAAGACGACCACCCTGGTCGGGTGATTGGTGTTCCAGGGACGGCAGGCATCAAAAAATATTATGGTAAAAGCACTCCACATAGGCGGGTCGATGAGGAGGAGCTTAGAGAAGTGATTAAACAACAGCTCTTTTTCGACCCGACCATTACAAATCAGCTGATGAGCCGCTTCCTATCCAACCCATCCTTCAAGCAGATGCTTGTAAAGGATCTTTCCTCCATGGGTTCCCAGGACATAGCTGGAGCTGCCGAACATTCACATGTGAGCACAAAAGAGAGCTATCATAGGACACATGTGGAGGTGGATGACTTGGCAGAGAAGGAGTGGGAGTTGGAGGTAAAACGCAAAAAGCTTGACTTGGAGGTGAAACGGCGAGAGCTTAACTTGGAGGTGAAACGGCGAGAGCTTGAGTTGGCGAAGCAGGAGCTCGAGATGTCCCGGAAGGTATATTCATAATTAATGATCAAATTTCTCAATTAATTACTTTTTTTTTATTCTCAACTACTTATATACTTTGTTTATTTAATATTGAAGGCAAAGCTGAGTTCGCTGTCTCCTTACAGTCATATGTTCTCGATTGGTGAGGATTATCCTGACGAGATTTTTACATGCCCGTTGGAACACGATGGATGGGTGGCACACCTGCCTCCACCGTATGATCTTAGTTTAATATTCAGTGGTGATGATCTTGGGGAGTTTTGCAAAGATGGCGATGAGCTAGTGATAAGCCTCTGGCTCATCTAGTTTTATAGCTAGTGAGGCCACAGTTATTGTGCTAATTGTTCGAGTTTAATCTCGTTTTCGCCCAAATTTAGCTGTAATTGTCCTTAAGCAACCATTCAGTCTCGCCTCGCGAGGACGTGTTCGCCTCGCGAGACAGAAACAGGGAATTGAAGATCATTCTGTCTCGCCTCGCGATACCTGTCTCGCCTCGCGAAAGATCCAAATTTGAATGCGCGCCAACTTAAGATTCGCCTCACGAATCCATGTTCGCCTCGCGAGCGCGCGTAGATCCCAAACTTTATAAATAGCTTGTTTTAGGTCAATTGAAGGAGCTTTTTGATAGAGATTGTAATCCTAGTTTTCTTAAGGGCTGTGTAGTGAGTTTTAGTTTAGTTTCATAGAGGATGAATGCTTTATATACTTTGTTCGTTGTTATCATCGCTATGAGGAACTAATCCTTATTTCTAAGGGAACGATGAAGCCACCATTGATGGCATAGTGAATCCAAGTAATATTTTTTTATACCCTTGTCTCTTTTCTTGTTTCTTAATTCTGATTTGTTTGTGTTAATCATATGCGCACATGGTTAATTAGTCTAGTGCTTTGAGGCTGGCAGGCAATTCGTACTTAGGACTTGAATTAAGAACACCGCTTGAATATTGCTAGGCATAGAATAGGAAAACGGTGCAATTACTATAGGGAACCAAGAACGTAATATATCTAATCGTAGGTTGAATAGATTGGCAGATTGACAACTTACAATTTGAGATATTTCCTCTTGAAAATCGGTAGTGACATTAGGATAATTGAGGGTTCTTGAATGACAAAGAAATTAAATTGAGCATAGGGATAAGGAGATAAACACTTGGGTAACTTGCTTGATAGGGTAGGTGGATTCGTGACCTTAGAAGCCTTAATCTAAACCAAATCTCATCATAATCTTTTAGGATTTTTAATTACTTGTTTTGATTTATTTTTGATTTGATTTTCTCTCTCTGCATAAAGATTTCCCTTTGACTTGGTCAAACGATTTGAATTTCTTAAATTGGTTAAATTGGTCTTCAATCCTTGTGTTCGACCTCGGTATTTACTTACCGTGTTTTTATTACTTGCAACGAAACGGTACACTTGCCGGATCGTCAACAAGTTTTTGGCGCCGTTGCCGGGGATTGGCACAACCAATTTTCCTAATTTTTAGGAAAATCAATTTTCTTGATTGAGCAATTTTTTAATTTTATTTTATTTTTCTGCAATTTTTTATCTCTTTTACTTCTTTGATCCCACTTGGTCTTGCCTTGTTTTTGTGTATGCGAGGTACCCTTTCACAGGAAGACTTGCTATACGATCCAGAGATCACCAGGATCGAGAAGAGGTACAGGAAGGAACTCAGAGAGAAAAAGGGGCTTGAAGCTAACCAACTCATCAATCTTGAAGGGATGGCGGAAGGAGATCCTCCAACTTACAAGCCTCTTTATAAGTACAATCTTCCTCACTTGGACGATTGTGCTTCAAGTGTTGTTAGGCCTCCTATCACGGCCCCTTCTTTTAAGATAACGGAAGGAACTCTGCGTGTGGTGAAAGACAATCAATTTGATGGAAGTGCATATCAAGATCCTCATAGGCATATTACTCACTTCTTGGAGAATTGCGACCTGCTCAAAACTCCAGGAGTTTCAGATGATGCCTTTCGTTTGCGACTATTCCCTTTCTCTCTCCGGGATAGAGCACGCGATTGGTTAGACTTGCACTTGGATCGTGCTAGCATCACTACTTGGGAACAAATGGCTCAGAAGTTCTCACTAAATATTTTCCTCCTCAGAAAGCGGCATAGTTGAAGATAGCCGTCACTTCTTTCAAGCAACATGATGATGAGTCCTATAATGAAGCTTGGGAAAGGTACAATGTGCTTTTGAGAAGATGCCCTTCATCCTACTTTGACTTGGTAACAAAGGTACAACACTTCTTTAATGCCTTGAAGGGTCGCTACCAAATGAACTTAGATGCCGCAGCTGGCGGTTCTTTCTCTTACAAATCAACAGAGGACGGTTGGGCCTTATTAGAGAAAATGTCCAGGAATGATTATAACCACAGTACAGGCACTTCTAATGCTTCCGGAATCAGTACCGCATCACTGGAGGCTATTCTTGAACAGAACACACTCTTGAAAAAGCAATGTGAGGCATTGTCTAGCAAGCTCAAGGTTAATGTGGTGCGAGAAGGCTCGCATTCGAGGTGTGATTTTTGTAATGGTGAACATGCCAGTGAGATTTGTCCCATGAATTTTTCACAGGAACATGTGGACTCGTGTCACAACTTTTATGACACAGTGCCACAGAACAATTATCAGAGGAATAGGCAGAATGACTACAATCAGAATCAGGGGTACATTAGGAGAGACCATCCGGGTTTCACTTGGAGCAACACTAGTGGTGGTCTAGCCGAGCAACAACAACAAAATCAGAGGCCAAACTATGGAATTCAATAGCACAACACCCAACAGGCCCTCCCTCAACCTACTCAATTACAAATCACGGATGGTGGGAAGCAGACTTGGGAAGTGGCCTTTGAGAAATTAGCCAATCATACTAGCACGGCCATTGAGAAGCTGACAGTGCATATTGATACCTCCATTGAGAAGTTAGCAACTCACACAGGGTCAGCAATCCAACTCCTGGAAACTCAAGTATCTCAGCTAGCCAAACAAATGAATGAGCGTCTTCCAGGCACTTTTCCGGGCAACACAGAGAACAACCCCAAGGTCCAATGCAATGCCATATCCACTAGAAGTGGTAAGGTGTTGGAACCGAAGGGGAATCCCTTGAAGGCTAATGAAGGAGAAACTCCAGAACAACCACAAGAGGAGAAGGAGCAAGCTAAGGAAGATGAGGTAGATAGTGAAAAGGTGCCGGAGCAAGGGGTAAGGTTGAAATTAGTAGATGAAGAATTCCGAAAGAAGAAGTGGGTTGAGCCCTAAGACCTTCCTCCCTTCATGAAGGTACTATATCCAGAGAGATTGAAGAAACCCTCGCAAGACAAGCAATTCAATAAGTTCCTTGATGTTTTCCGCAAGCTTCAAATCAACATTCCTTTTGCAGAAGCCTTGGAACAAATACCATCCTATGCTAAGTTCATGAAGGAGCTTCTCTCCAAGAAGCGGAAGATAGTGGATAAGGAAACGGTTGCTTTGACCGAGGAGTGTAGTGCAATTCTCCAAAGGAAACTACCTCCAAAGTTGAAGGATCCGGGCTCTTTTAGTATACCATGCACCATTGGAGAGATGACTATTGGGAAGGCACTATGTGATCTAGGGGCGAGCATCAACTTAATGCCCCTATCCATGATGAAGAGGCTTGGTATTAAAGAAGTCAAGGGCACAAGGATGTCACTCCAACTTGCGGACCGATCAATCAAATACCCTTATGGGGTGGTAGAAGATTTGCTAGTAAAGGTGGGCAAGTTTATTTTTCCTGTAGATTTTGTGGTACTTGACATGGATGAAGATGCCAATATTCCACTCATATTGGGTAGACCATTCCTGGCTACCGGAAGGGCTCTCATTGATGTCCAACTAGGAAAGCTCACTCTTCGGGGTGCAAGATGAGAAAGTGGAATTTGATGTCTTTGAAGCTATGGAGCATCCAGTGGAGAAGACTAAATGCTATAGTGTAAATGTGGTGAAGCCTCTTGTCAAACCAACTCCTATACATGAAGCAATTGGTTCAGCACTAGAAGGGGTGTTGGTAAAATCCCATACTTTTGAAGATGGCATGGAAAAGGATGAGTCGGCGCACTTGGGGCATAAAGATGAGTTGCATAGATCCATTAAGGATGACCCAAGCAAGTTGGATGGGAAGCCACAAGAGTATCATGAGTCACTCACTAAAGTGGCTGGAGCAAAAAGGAAGCTAGATCCAATCAAGCTCAATGAAATCCGATTGAGAGCTTATGAGAAAGATCGAGGCAAAGAGGGGCCACCCAAGGTTCGGATTGATGATCCATTTGTCACGAGAAAGAAGTCATTTCCGGACCAAGTGAAGTCTTGTTGGCGAGTGAAGGTTAGGAAGAAAACAACGCTTCCTCATGATGTTTTTAAGGAAGGATACAAAGAGCCCAGGGAGGCATTTGATGATAATGACCAAGGGTTGAAACTGCTTTTTATGGAGGAAGGCGTTGGAGACCATCTTAATGAGTTCGCCGTGACTTAGCCCTTTGAGGGCTATGACCGTCAGGCTCGGGATGTTAAACAAGCGCTTCTTGGGAGGCAACCCAAGTAGTTATATCTTTTTATTGCATTTAAAGAGTCATAAAAATACAAAGTGTCTTCATATAGGGTCCTTAGTTAGAAAATTACATTAGAAAAGCATGTAGGACTTAGATGCATTTAGGAAAAGAGGGGCAGAATTCTTCTCTGGCTCGCCTCGCGAGCAATAGTTCGCCCCGCGAGCCTGAGGGATGTCAAAATCCCTGCATCTGGCTCGCCACGAGAAAAGGGCTTGGCCAAGCGAGGCCGAAAGGCAGAAACTCAGAGGTGGGCACCTCGTTCTGCCTCGCGTCATGGACATATGGTTCGCCTCGTGATTCTGGGCAAGAATGAAATTATTAAAATTCCAGATTGGCCTCACGAGACACTGCTCGCCCCGCGAAAAAAAAAACAAATATATATATATATAAAAAAATAAAAAAATAAAAAATAAAAAAATGAACTGTTTTTGATGCCTCGGTTCGTCTGGTTTGCTAATCCTGGGGACCAGGATCCTCATCCAGGAGGGGGCGAGTCTGAGGCAAATATTTGATGATTTTCAGGTAGATAGAACTCCAAAGGAGGAAGCCACAAAGACTAGTGAGCTGGAAGGAGAGGAAGAGAATGAAGAAAGGATGAGCACCAACGAAAGTTTGGGGTCCGAAAGATAACAATTTCTAAACCTTACTCTTTTCTTTTCTGTTTCTTCTCTTTTTGCTAATTGGTCATGTACAGTCATATGTGTGTTGAGTTTTGTGTTGGTAAGCTTGAAGGGATTTTATTGACTTTAGCATAGATGGATTGCATGATAAATGTTGATTTTTGATGATTTCCCCTAATGAGTTGAAACTTGAAAATTGATCCCCATGATAAATTGAAGAATAGACTTTGAGAAATTTTATTGTAATTGCATGATTTATGACAAGTTTAGGGTGAAGAGGTGCACACACTAGGGATGTATCTCTGTCAAATAATTTGCTAAAAAAGTCCAGGTGAGGAATTTAAACCTCCAACATTGTTTTTGAATTGAGTGAATCACTTTTAAGTTGTACTTTCCCGAATTTGCTTGAATCTCCTCATGGGTTGCATGTTTATATGTTTGCATCAAATGATTTAGGCAATTTTCTTTGAAATAGCTACTTGGCCTAAAAAGAACCACCCTTAAATGCATGTTCCCTAGTTAGCCGCATTGAGCCTAATAGCCTGTTATTTCTTGATGACCTTATGATATAAGCCAAAAATCCGGAAAAACCATGTTAACCCAATCTTAGGATTTAGGAGAGCATGGAAACTTAACATTGTAAGTGTTGTTTGGAAACTAAGTTTGGGGTGGCTACAAAGGTTTATTATGTTGTTTTGGGTTGAGAAAAAGAAAAATAAAGGTTGAAGCCAAAGGCAAAAAGAAAAAAAGAAGAAAAGTACAAAAATACCAAAAAGGGCAAATAAAAAGGTTATCAAAGGAAAAAGGTTTGTAGCCATCCAAAGCAAAAAATAAAAATGGAAAAAGGAATTAGAGTGAGAATAAAAGTGTGAAATGTTTCATGCTCTCTTAGTTCCTAGGGTCTTAGCCTTGTACCTTTAAATATCCTACATTTAGCCAGGCCTCATTACAAACCCTTAAAAGACCTTTTGATGTTGCATACATGTTTTCGTGAGAACTATTTTTGAGATGAAAATCAAATTCATGGAAAGTGCTCTTAAAATGTGAAATTGAGTAAAAGTTGATAACCTAGACAAATGAGTGAAAGAGTGAAATACTATATGCCCTTGTGAGGAAGACAATTGTTTGAAATTGGTGATCTCACTTTTGTGTGTATCTTGGATCCTTGACTTAGATTGATGATTGTTTGAATGAATAGATTCTCAATTGTTTAAAGTAAATGAATGTGGGGATTACATTGATGAAAGGGGGAACATTGAATTAGAAAATTGAATTGTTAAAACTGCATGAAATTTGTGCGAAATAAATTGAGTCCATTGAGCTTATCCAGTTTTGAGTCTTTTTAAGTTTTAATTTGCTTGGGGACAAGCAAAGTTTAAGTTTGGGGTATTTTGATAAGCCTCTGGCTCATCTAGTTTATAGCTAGTGAGGCCACAGTTATTGTGCTAATTGTTCGAGTTTAATCTCGTTTTCGCCCAAATTTAGCTGTAATTGTCCTTAAGCAACCATTCAGTCTCGCCTCGCGAGGACGTGTTCGCCTCGCGAGACAGAAACAGGGAATTGAAGATCATTCTGTCTCGCCTCGCGATACCTGTCTCGCCTCGCGAAAGATCCAAATTTGAATACGCGCCAACTTAATATTCGCCTCGCGAATCCATGTTCGCCTCGCTAGCGCGCGCGGATCCCAAACTTTATAAATAGCTTGTTTTAGGTCAATTGAAAGAGCTTTTTGATAGAGATTGTAATCCTAGTTTTCTTAAGGGCTGTGTAGTGAGTTTTAGTTTAGTTTCATAGAGGATGAATTCTTTATATACTTTGTTCGTTGTTATCATCGCTATGAGGAACTAATCCTTATTCCTAAGGGAACGATGAAGCCACCATTGATGGCATAGTGAATCCAAGTAATATTTTCTTATACCCTTGTCTCTTTTCTTGTTTCTTAATTCTGATTTGTTTGTGTTAATCATATGCGCACATGGTTAATTAGTCTAGTGCGTTGAGGCTGGCAGACAATTCGTACTTAGGACTTGAATTAAGAACACTGCTTGAATATTGCTAGGCATAGAATTGGAAAATGGTGCAATTGCTATAGGGAACCAAGAACGTAATGAATCTAATCGTAGGTTGAATAGATTGGTAGATTGACAACTTACAATTTGAGATATTTCCTCTTGAAAATCAGCAGTGACATTAGGATAATTGAGGGTTCTTGAATGACAAAGAAATTAAATTGAGCATAGGGATAAGGAGATAAACACTTGGGTAACTTGCTTGATAGGGTAGGTGGATTCGTGACCTTAGAAGCCTTAATCTAAACCAAATCTCATCATAATCTTTTAGGATTTTTAATTACTTGTTTTGATTTAATTTTGATTTGATTTTCTCTCTCTTCATAAAGATTTCCCTTTGACTTGGTCAAACGATTTGAATTTCTTAAATTGGTTAAATTGGTCTTCCAATCCTTGTGTTCGACCTCGGTATTTACTTACCGTGTTTTTATTACTTGCAACAAAACGGTACAGCTAGCCACCACGGTTGTGAGTCTTTGGTCCACGTAAGTATGCTTTAATCTTATAATTAATTCAATTTATATATTTTATTTCAAATTTATGATTTATTTCTACCTCAATATATTATGCAATTAACATCCACTTATTTCATATCTTAGGTATCTGAATCGTCTTCAGCTTGAGAAGGGCTCCAACCTTTATGACTTCTTAGACTCCTTCGTCTTTCAACCTGAATTATTTGCCAATCACAATGAAGTCAGCTCATACCTTGGAAGATTACTGGGAGGTGATGATCGAAAAGAACTATATATGGCACCGTACATAATGCACAACCATTGGCAGTTACTCATACTTCATCCTGCAAGGCATACTGTCATATTCTTATGCTCCCTCCATCGGGACCTGCCACGGGAGGCAGTGGAATCCATCAATACGTGAGTAATTAATCTTTTATTTAATTTAAGTTTTAACATTTGCTTTCATTTATTACGCACATGATGAATTGGTTAATTGACATGAATATTCTGTTTATGATAGGGCACTGAAGGCTTGTAGCCTAAGTTGAGCCAACAGGAGGAGTAGGACTACTAAGTCTAAAGGAAATCCTGAATGGATTCTCCTGAAGGTAATTGGTAGTTTATTAAATAGTAATTAATATTATAATTACTAATTATCAATTCCAAATATATATGTTTATTTAACTGACATTGAATTTCATTTCTTTCACAGTCTCGTAAGCAGTTAGACAGTTGGTCGTGTGGCTATTATGTGATGCACCATATGCTGAATATAGTCTCCGTATCTATTACAGAGGGATGGAAGTAGGGATGACAATTTATACCCTACACATTGAGTACCTGCTAAAATTACCCATAATGGGTAGGATAATTACCCGCACAATGGGTAAGAGTCCGGGTATGAGTAATTACCCGCAAATTTGAATGGGTATGGGTGTTGGTACGGGTACTATGGTACCTACCTCGCCCCATACGTACCTGCACCCGTACCCGCACATATGTATATGTATATATAATTATTTATTTATTTATTTATTAATATTACTAATATATATAATTTTCACTATAATACAAATTTTAAAACCAAAATTAATATAAAGATTCTTAACTTTCTTAACCTAGTTGCATCTATAATTCCTTTTTTGATGTTTTTATTTATTTAAATATTTTGATTTGTAATATTTATTAGTAGATTTAAAAGACATCTAAATCGTTTTTTAATTGTTATAACTTTCTTTTGTTATTTATTGCATTTTCACTATTAAAGTGCGGGTAACGGGTGCGGGTACGGGTATTTAGGTACCCAGAGGGTACGGATAAGGGTACTAAAGTTGCTACCCACGAGGGTACGGGTCTGGGTACGGGTAATTTTTTCAAACGCAGATATGGGGACGGGTACTATAGTACCCTACCCAAACCCTACTCATTGTCATCCCTAGATGGAAGAAGGTAATACTTAAACAACTTATTTAATTATATATTTTAGTTTTCCTTGCGTTAATGTTATTATTAATTATTTGAACGTGTGCATGCTTTTGGCGACCAATCTCTCCTCTTAAAAAGGGAGACTTTAGAGACTTGAGGATGCGCTTTGCAGAATTTTTCTTTAAGTATACTAAAGAAAAAGAAATAGCAAAAATACCTCCTGAGTACTTAGAAGATGTGTAGGTTTTTTTTTTTTTTTAAAAACAAGATGTGTAGTGTTAATAATTAGAAACTTATATATAATTGCTCTGTGTATTTACATTTAAAATACTTAGAAACTTTTAGTTATGTTTTTTCTATCAATGGGTTGTGGTTTTTTGTCCCCCCATTGGTTCTTTGTATTTATTTTCTTTTTTTTTTAATAAAATTTAAGGGCACTCTTTTTTCTTAATGATGTTTTTATCCCTAAGGAGGTTTTGCATCATAAGGTTTTAATGAGGCCCTTTTTTGCTAAATTTGTATATGTGCAAATTCTTTAATGTGCCTATTCTGTATATTCTGGACTGTGTTTACTGAATGCAGGGATATGCTGGGTGAAATGGAGAAATTGTAACAGGAATTTAAAAAAAAAAAAAAAAACCAAATTAACGTCAATTATTTATGACAACTGACGTTAAAAGTAATTTTTTTAAAAAATTATTTATAATGCCAATTGTCTTAAACAACTGACGTTATAAGTAGTGTATTTAATGTCAGTTAAATTAAATAACTGACTTTAACCTTACACTTATTACATCATTTATTTAAATAACTGACGTTAAAAGTAAACTTTTAACGTCAGTTGTCAACTGACATTAAAAGTTACACTTTTTACGTCTGCTCGGATAACGTCAGGCATTTTCCAGACGTTAAAAAATAATTTTAACTGACATAAAAATCTCTTCCTGCACTAGTGTTACTCTCCAAATATATGATTGATTAATGACATAAAAAACTTTATACTTACAATACTTCAAAATTAAGTATATTTATAGTCTACTAATAGAACTAATTTAAATATATTTGAATATAAAAAATTGAATGTGTTAGAAAAAAAAAGTTAGGGTAACACATATTGTAGAAAAGATGATAGAATCTAGGCTTAGGTAGTTTAAGGGGTGTTCGCGGATTGGATTGAGTCGGTTTTGAGGGAAAAATCATTCGATCCAATCCATTTGGTTTTGTTCTAAGATATCTGATCGGTTCGATTTTAAATTAAATCCAATCTGATCTGATCCAGTTTATTTTGGTTTGGATTGGACTGGTTTTTGATTTTTCTAAATAATGTATAAAGTATTAAGTATGTCTTTCATATACCATTTACATGTCTATCAACTTCTGTAAAATTGACATTTTTAATTTTGAATAAAACATACAATTTCAATGCATACGATTAACTTATTTAATAGTTATATAAACAAATTACCCTTGGCTAACAGGAACAAAGGTACACAACATAATACAAGTTTGTGAATTCTAATCCTCAAATAACAAATAAAGTGTGTTTGCTTATAAAAAAAAAAATTGAAGTGCATTTCAAATACCATAGTCCAGATAACGTAATCAAAATATTAAAGAGAATGGGGGTGTTCATTCATGAAAGTATGAAAATCAATCCTTAAGTATGAGTAATACTATAATTTCAAAAATAATTGTACATATATAGTATGTCAATTTTGGATTGGATCGATTTTCACTAGGGTGATCTGAAATCCGATCCAATCAAATTGAAAAAAGAGAGAGCAGTTTTTGTGATTTTCCAATTTTTAGTTTGTTCGGTTTTCAGTTTTTCGATTCGATTTCTGTGGCTTGAATTGGTTTTGATCGGTTGATAAACATCCCTGTATAGTTTAGACAGGTGTGGAGAAGACTTGTAGAAATCCAACAAAGAGAACAGATCAGAAGGAGAGTAGCCTAATCATTAAAGACGTGGCAGAACACTTGGAGGCTAAAAAATATTTAATGTGTACCTTTTTTTTTTTTACTCACTAGTCTTTTTTATAAAAGAAATGAATTAATTCTTATATTTTATGATTATATTTTTTAAGATAAATTTTTTACCTCCAAGATAACCTCAACCTTTTTATTTTATTTTATATATAAGTCGGACAAATATTGTCTAGTAAAGATAAAAATCAAACAAATATTGTCAAGCATGGAAAAATAATGCATGATATGGTACCCATTTTTTTTTTTAATCTTAGAATGAAGCACGCTAGTAATTAACTAATTACCAATTAGAAAAAATTTAACTGATCTAGCAGATAGCATGTTCATTTTATAGTATTCTTTGGTTGTTATTATACTTAACTCAAATGATTGGAGAAAATAGAATTTATATAAATAGTTAATACATTAGGGCGCTGGCCCCTTTTAATTACCAATAATAATAATAATAATTTGTTAATACATTTAAATAATGGTACAAAATCCAATATGTAGTTGATCCAAGTGGTAAGGGACTTGGACACCTTAAGTAAGTGTTTAGGGGTTCGAATCCTGACTCTTGTTATGTATGGAGAAAACCTGGTTGGAAGGGGACAACGTTACCAAAAAAAAAAAATGGTACAAATAAAAAATGTTCAAAACTTTTTCTTTTTACATTTACATCTTATTATAATCTTTTCCGTTGTTAAATCATTCACAATAATTATTTCTTCAGTGCAATAATTGAATTTCTTTCAGATCATATCAGACAGAGGTTTGGATCATCTAATGGCTCTGATATTTGCGGAATGATAATTTTCTTTTTTTGAAGGGACTGATAATTTTCTTGAAACCATCATGATATAGTGTTTGAATAAAGGGCGTAACTATAAGAATACAACGAGTAATGATATTAATAAAAAACGCAATACATATCATTAAAAAAAAAAAAAACACTAAGGCAATACGCCAATACAGATCAGTGGACCAAACTATTACAAGTATTTACTTGTAATAATTAAAAAAATTGTCAGCCATTGATTTCTCTCTCAATGTAATATTCGTCCTCGAAGTGTATGTATGTACGTATCTTTTCCTAAATACAAACATACAATTCTTCATATCGATAATCGATACTTATGATGAATTAAGAAATCATTGATAATAATGAAAATGGGGTGAAGTCATTGATACTCCCAAATCCTAATTATCTATTTACATTTTTTATTAAGTAATTATAATATTATGAAATAAATACAAAAATTATGATTATAAAAAAAAAACTCCAATAGAGATACATAATTTAGAGTATAGATGACATAATCAATATTATGATTGATGAACAAACATTATGTAAAGTAATGATAGCTGCATATCCAAAGTTGACACCCAAAGTTGATACCTTGGTTAATAGGTACAAATATTTGTTTAATTCAGTTCATTATATGGTTAATCACGTATAAATATTTGGTTAATTCATGATGACCCATTAATTATATAAAAAACTGAATTAACTAGATATTTGCATGTGATTAACCAAATATTACATGATTATGGAAAATAAGCTTCATATAACCCATTAACCATATAATGAACTGAATTAATAAAAAATTTACACATAATTAACCAAGGTGTCAACTTTGGATATCAAATCCAGATATTCACCTATCATTAGTCTAGAAATAATGTGATGCCCTCATGCTTACAAAATTATAAATTTTAATGCCTACGTTGGATAAGGGTCAGGTGATGAAGTGGACGAACATTAACCAACCATTCAAGTAACTAGGAACACCTGATAATAAGTACCCACCACATATCTCTTTCCATTTCACTGTTAATGAAATCAGAATCACAACAACCTCCCTGTCCATCAAAGTCTTATCGAATTAAAACTGATTAATGGGGATGATTCCATAATTTGAAATATCAATTTAGGAAAATTATAAGAATTATTGTTATAAAGATTTTTTTATCCTGTGAAATTTTACACATATTAAGAATCTCAAAATAGTAAATTTATACAGGAAGTTGTGTATTTATACTTTCAAAACTAAAATATTTACTTTTTCAATAAATAGTTGTTTCTTTTGGATTTTTTAATCTGTACAAAGTTATATATGATAGAAAAACCCTTGTTATAAATACTAAATTATTATCATAATATTTTAATATAAACTTAGAAGAATGCTTACCACTACCCTTGAGACATTATTAATAAATCAAAAGAGATAAGTTTATATAGGAAACCGATACATTTATTATATTAAAAAATGTTAAGCTTATATTTTCAATATAAAGCTTTTCTTTTGTTGATTCTTTAACCAATGTATTCATGACACTCATTAGTAAGACCCTAAAATTTAATACTATAATTGTTGGATTTGATTCCTCTAAAGTGATCGTAAAGCTCTAAAGTGAGAAAGTAAGTATTTATGCATCTTTAGATCATTTAGTGAGTTGAGTTCTCTATGTACTTAATAAATTAATGGTGAATAACTTATTACTTTCTCACTTTAGAGTTCCATTTACTTTATAGAAGCCAAATCCGTAACAGAAATGTTAACAACACACTTTTTATTACTTCCTCTACAACACAATCTATATTATTTGATGAATTTTATGAAGGCTTTTCAATCATGTACAGCTTTGCACAGGTTAAGAAACCTAAAAACAGCAACTATTTATTGGAAAAGTAAGCATTTTAGTTTTGAAAGTATGAAATATACAAGTTCTCATATAAATTTACTCTTTTGAGTACCTTAACCTGTGTAAAATTACACAGGATAGAAAAAGCCTTTTATGAAAGACCCATCAAAACACATAGAACATTAATAAATGGTATGTTGAGAGGACTCAGGGGTGTGATGAAAGGTGTCAAGTTATCGTCGCTCAATATGTACTCCCTTCTAACTCAATTATAAGCAAAATTAACTAACTTCATACTTACTAAAGAAATTAGTTAATTTAGTTTAATTATCTTGATTTATATAAAAAAAAAGTTATAATTACTAAATTTCCTTTTAATTAGAAGTGTGCAATGCTCTTGAAAAAATAAAAAGAGAATTGATTGGATTGGTTGATTGTTTTGATTTTTTATTTATCGATTTGTCTAACCTGTGTAGTATTGCATATGTTAAGGAATCAAGAAATAGAAATGTTTCATTGGAAAGAGTAGCATTTAGACTTTTAAAAAACTGATTACACAACTTTTAATACAATATTTCTATATTTGATTCATTAACGTGTAATATTGCACAGGTTAAAAAAATCCTTTATTTATAAATCCGGATGGAGTAATTGTTAAATGAATGAATGAGATAACATGTTAATCTGTAAACATCATGGAAAGGAGAGTTGCATTTCCGATTTCTCCGTACTCACGAAAGAAGAATAATAGGGGTGGGTGGTAACTATTAACCTTGTCTTTGCTAGTTTGCTTTACAAAGATTATTAGTAACACCTAGCCAATCAAAATTTGACAACGAATTATGATATTCGGACACCAGCGGGCGACACCAGCGAGCGACACCAAATCACTGTAGCGTTACTGTAGCGACCTCTTTTTTTTTTTTTTTTTCCTTCCAAATTTTGCCTTTTTTGTATAAAAATAAAAATTTAGTTTTTTTATGCTAATATTTTTGGTTAATTACGTGTAAATATATGATTAATTCAGTTTATTATATGGTTAACGGGTTTTTTTGGGACAAATTTCGACTTTTTTTAAAACCAAAATACGTGGTTAATCCTTTGAAAATGGTTGGTTAATTCAGTGTATTTTGTGGTTAATCGGTTATCCTGATGCTTCAACAATCATTTTTCACAACCATGTAAATATTTGATTAATCACATGCAAATTTCTGGTTAATTCAGTTTATTATATGGTTAATGGGTCTTCTTTTTTTTGGGACAAATTTCGATTTTTTTTAAAAAACAAAAATAAGTGGTTAATCCTTTGAAAATGGTTGGTTAATTCAGTATATTCTGTGGTTAATCGGTTATCCTGAAGCTTACAATCATTTTTCACAACCATGTAAATATTTGATTAATCACATGCAAATTTCTAGTTAATTCATTTTATTATATGGTTAATGGGTCTTTTTTTTTTTTGGACAAATTTCGACTTTTTTTTTAAAACAAAAACACGTGGTTAATCCTTTGAAAATGGTTGGTTAATTCAGTGTATTCTGTGGTTAATCGGTTATCCTGATGCTTCAACAATCATTTTTCACAACCATGTAAATATTTGATTAATCACATGCAAATTTCTGGTTAATTCACTTTATTATATGGTTAATGGATCTTTTTTTTTTTGGGACAAATTTCGACTTTTTTTTAAAACAAAAAACACGTGGTTAATCCTTTGAAAATGGTTGGTTAATTCAGTGTATTCCGTGGTTAATCGGTAACTCTGATGCTTCAACCATTCTATATGAGATATATCTCATATAGATGAATTGAATTAACCAAATATTTGCACTGGATTAACAAAAAATGTTAGTATTTAAAAAAACTATTTTTTTTTATAAAAAAAGTCAAAATTTGTAAATAAATAATAAAAAAAAACACTCTACTGTAGCGCTACAGTATCGTACTGTAGCGCTACAGTACCCGTAGTGTCGCATTTTGGTGTCGCCCGCTGGTGTCCGAATATCAGTGCTCTTTGACAACTGATTGAGAATAACTGACACAAAACCTGTCAGCATGTGCATTTTGTCCTATTAGAAAGAAAAAAAAGGCTAAATAAAATAAGTGGAATTTTTTTTTAACACAAAATTGGGTTAGTGTTTCCTTTGTTTTTGGATGCGTTTTTGAGAAGTGTATATATAAAGTAATAAAATGTAATTGAGAGATAAAAAAAACACATGCTATGTCATATAAGGTATCTAAAATTTGTGTTCAAATAACACAACTAAAAAAATTGGAATGGAACAGGAGGGAAAGTGGTCGCGGCTGTCAGATATCCCAATCTCATCTCAATCTGTTAGAGTATCTTTAGTGAGAGTTCCTTAGGGGTTCCTTAAGAATAAAATATTGTTACAGTATGCCACATGATTTTGAGTTCCTTAAATTTAAAATGAGTTCCTTTTCCAAGGAACCTTCAGAGAGAGTTCATAGCATTTAAATAATGTTTTTTTGCATTTGATAATGTAAAATTGAAAGAGAGAACATGTGATGTTGAAGAGAGAGGAGTTAAGGAACTTACTATTAGGATCTCTCATTGGAATGAAAATTGAGTGGGTGTCATAAACTTCCATGGACTCACTTAAAAACTTAAAATGAGTTTCTTAAAATTTTGTCATTAAAGATATTCTTATAACTTATAAGAAACTAATGTATAAGGGTTGATGGAGACATGGAGTATCATCGGTTTTAATTAAGTACTTTGGCTATTTAGTCTCAATCTTCAAATTTTCTTTTACTTATTTAAGACCTTGATCCATTGTTTGTGAGTTTTATAAGTAATAGAGTTGAATAGTTAAGAATAGGAATCCAATTATCCAATCGCCGCCATACCACTCAAATTTTCATATCCTCCAAATTGAAGATTGGGATAGAGAGTAGTATAAATCACTTCATACCTTTTGTAATTCACTTCACTTAATTAATTACCATTGTGACTTCCAAAGTTCCAAACAATAAAGCAAGATCTTTTTTTTAGGGGAAAGTGCATACAGACCCCCTAAACTTTAGGCCATTTGCAAATAGACACCTTCAACTATTTTTTCTTCCCAAATAGTCCTTAAACTTCTACTATTAGTAAAATCAATCATTCAACGAATTTTTCATCCCAATTAGTCCTTAAACACCTGTTATTACTAACATAATACATCCTTCAACTAACAAGTCTCAAGGCTTTGCTCTTATTTTTTTTTTTAAATTTAAAAAGCATAATCAACGATTCAACGTATTGGATTTAATCAAAATGAACAATTGAATTTATTTACTGTTATTGATCTAACTGAGAGTTAATAGATGGATTAAATTTACTAATATCAAAAGTTTAACGAGTAATTGAAACAAAAAAAAAAATAGTTGAAGGATCGATTTTACTAATAGTAGGAGTTTAAGGACTAAAGTTTAGGGGGTGCATTTACACTTTTCCCTTTTTTTATTGGCTAAATTACACTTTTGGTCCCCAAATTGTTATTAAATGTTCAATTTGGTCCCCAAGTTTTTAAACGGTTCATTTTGGTCCCCTAATTCCTTAAACTTGTTCAAATAGGTCCTTCCGTCAAGTTGACTAACGGCGACGTCAAGTTGACTAAGGGATGGCAATGAACATTTTAAAAACTTGAGGACTAAATTGAACATTTTAAAACAATTTGGGGACCAAAATGAATATTTTAAAACAATTTGAGGACCAAAATGAACATTAAAATATTAAATTTAATGCCACGTGGCACTAAAATATTAAACTTAATGCCACGTGACATTAGGTTTGACGTCGCCGTTAGTCAACTTGACGGAAGGGCCTATTTGAACAAGTTTAAGGAATTAGAGGACCAAAATAAACCGTTTAAAAACTTGGGGATCAAATTGAACATTTAATAACAATTTAGGGACCAAAAGTATAATTTAGCCTTTTTTATTCCATCATTAAGGTCCTGTTTGCGAGTTTGGAGGGAAGGAAATCGAAGGGATCAAAGGGGAAGGAAAGTGGAGGGAGGGGAGGAGAAGGAGAGTATATCCCTCTCCTTGTTTAGGAATGAAATGAAAAAAGTGGGTTGAGGAGGAGAATGGAAGATTAGTTAAAATACCCAAAAATCTTTCCCTCCAATTGATAGAACTCAGAAACAAGAGGGAGGAAAATTTAACCTCTCTTTTCCTTCCCCTCATCTCCAAAAAAACAACTCACAAACATAGCCTAAAATTTCAAAACAATGAAATGATATACTTTTACTTTTACACCACATTCTACTTTAAATCATCTCATTACTAATTACCCATCTCTATCTTCTTCGAAACTCCCTAACATACAATATCCCAACCACGCTGATAAAATAAAAGAATCAGCATAACATTTATATAATAGAGAAAATTGGATCTATAAATATGGTTATTAGATTATAAAACTATTGGCCATCCTATTCGATAATAAATAATTGTACTTTGTTGTAAAGGATGGAGTGTTACTTTAGGGAGGGTGTTAAATCTTTTCAATTAAACATACTTAATTGTCATTTTCTTTATGCTTTTTAGTGTTATTTATGTGAGATATGTTAGATTTTGTTTAGAGCAGTATATGTGATGGGACCCCGCTCTCTCTCTCTCTCTCTCTCTCTCTCTGTATATATATATATATATATATATAATTTACTATCCTTGTAGTTACTATTTAGCTGTGATCTTGAGAAGTGAAGAGCTAGAGAATAAAAATAAGCAACAGTGACAGTGATGTAATTATGATATATGCAGACGTAGGCAAGGGGCAAATTGATACCAAATCTCAAGCCATGGAAGAAGCCTAAAGTAAAACAAGGAAATAATGAAGAAACCACATGGTATGTTGTCATTCCTTGTAACAGGAAATTATGCCATGTGAGGCTTGTTGACAATGTAGACAATAAAACACATACCAATACCAAAAATAAAAGTTCATATCACATAATCATGTGCCAAGCATACCAATTGTTCTATCTCGAATAAAACCAAATATGAGCCAAGTTATGCTTGATTTGATCAATAATGTCTCAGGCCTAGTAAGCTGTGAGTCCATCAACAAATTGGAAACATTATGCATTGGTTGCTTGGCCTTAATGTGATTTTCTGTGGTTCTCTTGCTCTGTGTGGTGGTGACCAGCCAGTATGTAGAGCATACATACTGGAAACTTAAAAAACAGGCATCCAAGGGGACAACCATAAGCTTCAGGCATTATGGCCACAACAAAGACGACAAGTGCAACCACGGTCCCAGCTAACACATCTGTTGCTCCATGCACTCCACATGTTTAAAGACATCTTTTATTCATGCACAACATTCAATTATTTTTTATTTCAATTTTTTGAAGCCTACATCAACCTTCTAGATTACCAGGAGTACATCTATTCAGTGTCATTAAACTCGAACTGGGCCGGCCAATCGAACCGGTTTGATCGAAAACCGGAGCATTGGCTGGTCTGATCCTCCTATCAGACCGCATGAGCCACAGAACCAGTGCTGACATCACCAAACTACAGTCTAACCGGATTGAATCGGCCGACTGAGTACCCAATTTAACAATCCTTCTGTGTGGGTGCGGACCAAGGCCTTGTCCCTTCAAGCGCCTGCTTCGCTTCCTGTTGCAATGAAATTTGGCAATTCATTGTGCAAGAAGTGCCTGGGAAGACTCAAAACCCTGATCCTCCTATTTGTTATATAAGTGGCAAATATATTATATTATATTATATTATATATACATAACGTTAAAATAAAATTTAAAAATATGATATACACCGGTTCATCCAGTCCAATTAGTGACTCACTAGTTCGACCAATGACCCAGTACTCCAACTGCGTCGATGATCGGTTCGGTTTTAATAACAATGCATTTACTTCAATAGAAGTCAAATTTTCTATTGAAGTCATTTTCACTGAAAAATAAATGTCTTCTACACTGGAAATGATAGACAATTGAGGCAGACTTGCAATTGAACTGGAAATTCATTAACTTTCAACATATATAACTCTCCAATGCAATAACTATACTCACCATAGAAATAAATTTTTTAACAGGAATTCTACTGCCAATGAGTACCTAAAAATATTACTACCCAGTGGGAAAACATCAGGAGGGCATGGGTGGTTCTTTCCTACATAACCATATGCACATAACATATATGGTTTTTAGCAACATTTTTTTAGTAACATTTATTAAAATGTTACTAAATCAAATTAAATAATATATTTGTAACATTTATAACAATAAATGTTTCTAAAAGTCTAAAACCATTTTCTAGAAGCTTGACCAGCCCAAATGATAAAGCACCGTGTTAGACCACATAACAAAACTACTACACCATATTATATTATATATTAGAACAAAAGTCCCCAGCATCATTTCTTTCCCGTTTTAAGCCCAAATGCCAATATCACCGTGTTACCCAAATTGTTCGGTGCATCATTTCTTTACACTTTCCTTTTTTACTCTTTTTTCAAATCAGCCTTCACTCTCTTTGACTCTCTATTCGGCGCATCTGTTTGTGATTTATTCTGTTCGGCGCGCCGTGTTCGACGCTTTCTTCATTTGTATCTATATTCAGAAAATTACTCTATTCATGAATCACGTATTCAACTCGGTTCGTGTTGTCTGAGTTCGTTTTTCGGAGTTCCTTTTTTGAGATAGTTTTTTCAAAGGTGATTCTTCTTCTTCAATTCGATACTTGATATTTGATGATTTTCTTCGATTTTTGTTTTCATTTTTGATATTTGATGATTTTCTTCGAATGTTCGTTTTGCATGTATTGAGAGTTTGTTCAATTGATATTTATGATGATGATTATGATTAGATTTGTGCTTATAAGACGTAAATTGGTCACATTGGCTTTGAATCTTCATACTGTATTTGTAGATCTGACAATTTGATTTGCAGAGTTTGATTTTTTTACTTTTATTTTCATTTTATCACTTATTAGTTTTAAATACATTTTTTCAGTGGACTTTTTCTCATCCAGGTACTGCTTGAAAAAGAGTAAAATGGTTGGAAGAATTCAATGATAATATCACAAAAATGAATTCAACTTTACTTCTACTTATTTAATCATAGAACCATTGCTTCTCTGCCCTGTGTAGATAGAACCATTGCTTCTGTTATTGAACAAGTAATCAAATGTAGGTAGATTTAGCTCACAAGTTTCATGTGTATTAAGTATCTACTTAGTGTTTATATAATTATTTGTCCTTTGTTTTGGTACAAGGCTTACATGTCCTTTAAATTGCTCTGGTTAACACTTATTTTTGGTACAAGGCTTCTCTGTCCTTTAAACCACACACTTAATACACTTGTATAGATTATCACTATCACCTAGAGTTACTTCTTGAGTAACTCTGTTTAGTGTCAAAAATCCCCATATTCTTAATTAAAATGCCACCTCTAATTCCTGCAGGTCTTAGACTACAAAAATTAATATGATGTATGCTTTATAATCTTTTCATTCTTGTTTTCTTCGAAAGCAGTGAATACGGCAAGCACTGTAACTTAGTCCATGGGTGCTATATATATATATGCTAAAAGGGGTGTTAGGGATATAATCTAAGAGTAGAACCTTCTCTAATAAACCATTATACTGTTTTAGTTACATACTCACCCCTCTAAATGGTTTCATTTCTTATCCTTCAGTCCTTCACAAAAGAATTGTACTTTAATACTTAAATATATTTTTTGCTTATGAATTGAGTTATGACCCTTTGCGGATTTTGGTTAGTTTTCTGTTAATGTGTATTTGACAGCTCTATTTGAGGTTGCAACAATGTAAAATACCCACATTTACTCATGTTATGATAACTACTCATGTACTTATTTGTGCTTGTTAAGAATAATTGAAACATAGCTTTCTTAGAATACAAATGCACTGATTGTGTGATAGGTATGTATAAATGCTTCCCAGGGATAGTGATTCCAGATCTGTCTAGCATATCATTTCCAAACATAAATGGAGAAGCTATTAATACACGAGCTTCAACTATTACTCATCAAGTAGCTCCACACGATCTACAAACTGATGAAGAGGTAGCTAATTAAATTACTTGCGAAACTTATCAAGAATACTACTTGTAAAATTGTTCTACTTCAATTGTTATTTATGACTTGTTTATTTTTATGCTATATTAGATTGAAACAACTGTCAAGCCAAATGATTATCAGTATAAGAAGGTAAGAATGAAAAAACTGCATGCATTCTGTTTTTCATATCCTAATTTATATTTCTATGGGTGGTTTGAATTTTTTGATTTGTGATATGATCATCCAATAGGAGAAAAGGAAGATGTCTGGGAAGGCACCAAAGAAGAGCAATAACAAGAGGTACTATGAGAGATTGGGTGGCGATCCCGAGAAGGTAAATTTACTTGCACACTTTTCTCTTTACTGTTTTCAGATTTCAAGCTGTAATATTTTGGAATTTTAAGCTTAAAATCTTTGTTAATACGGGGTGCAGTTAATTGCATTGAGTTGGTAGTGTTTCTGGTTTTATTTGTATTATGCAATCTTTCTTTGATGAGGCTTTTCTGATGCTGCTGTGTCTTTTTCTAGCTATCTGGTTTCCTCTTTTTTTTTAAAGTTTCCACAGTGTTCTTTTGTCATATGGATGTGATGAAGTTAATGTTGCTGAGACGAAGTTTATGGTGCTGAGATGATGTTTCTGGTTTCATCAGTTCCCTTTGTCCCCTTTGTGATTAACTTATATTTTTTATTTATTGATTGAAAACAGAGCTTAAAGGAAAGAAAACACAAGGACTAGTGAAGAATGTAGAAAACCATGAATGCCACAAGGTAAGGATATGTTTGGAATATTTTAGATGGTGGATAATTAATGTGTCAATTTTGCTTATGAGCTCAATGAGTTTTGTTGCTGTATAGCCAATATAGTTGTATAGTGAATAAGTGTTGTTGTTGTATCAATTATGCTATGTTTTAGCAAGTTAGGCTTTCTTTTGCAGATTTTGCTTGTACTGTCCAAACCATAAGTTGTGTAATTAAAAATCATGCATGGTTTGCCTTGTTGGGAAGATGATACGTAGGTCTTTAACCTGTGGAAAAATCAGATTTTAATCCTTTGTCATGAAATACCAATCTGCATTCAAACTGGAGTGATTTTCTGCATAATGCTCTGTCGAAACTTTGTTATTGTTTGGTTCAGTTCTGACTTTTGAAGTTAAACTTATGTTATATCTTAGTCAAATCTGAAAGTTAGGCCATCTAATCATGTGAAGCTAAAATTCGAAGGCCTGATTCAATTTCTAGGATTGTTAATATTTTTTAAGCCTACAAGATTCTAAGACAACAGAGGTAGTTAGGCTAAAAATGATTATGCAAGAACTCTCAATTGTGCTTATCCTTTGGTGGTTCTTGAAATAATTAGTTTTGTAATTCTATATTTTTAAAGGGGTTGTTAGGTAGAAAGTTGGTCTATACAATATTGATCTTGGATTTCTTTTCTGGTACAGGTAGCAAAGAGGAAGCATTTTTTGGTTCCAAGCCCCAAATTAGACTAAGATTGTGAAAATGACTTCTACAGTGCTAATAATGGTATAAGGAAAGCACAATATAAAGGTGCTATATGGGAAATACTTGTTGTAAATGGAAGCTCATACATGTTTGAACTTTGAACAATGTATACTTTTTCATTTTTTTCATATTTGAATTTGTATAGAATTTGTATAGAAGGATGATCTGTAGTTGAATTGTCTTGGACCTTAATGATTTGACCATGTTCATATTGTTTACATAAACAACATTGAAAAAAATATATAGTGCATGAGTTCTAAAATAATTGAATAATTGGGTTCTAAAATAAGTTATAGGAAACATTTAGTTTTTAATATCATTTTCAAATTGGGTAATATTTAAAAATAATAATATTACCTTTCGCGTCATTTTTTTTATATAATTGTTTACATTTTTAAAAATGTTATCAATGATATCTTTTGGTAACATTTTTAAAGCTAGCAACATTTTTTTAAAATGTCGCTAAAAATACATTTAGCGACATTTTAAATATTTAGTAACATTTAACAAAAATGCTGTTATATGTCAAATAAATGTTATAAAAAGAACATGTTGTAGCATTTAATAAATGTTACCATAGGTATAAAAAAAAGTTGCCAAAGACTTTTTGCGACATGAACTTTATGCGACATGTGACAAAACGTTACTAATGCTAATACATAACATTTTCTTACTATTTAGCGACATTTTTTAAATGTTGTTAAATGTGACTTATGTTGTAGTATATGTAGGAAAAAATGGAAGTGACCAAGGGGTTAAACAAGAAACCAATTCATCAATCAAATAAGCTAGTATGTCCTGCTCAACCTCTATACCCTCTTCAAAGGCTTCGACATCAAAGTCAAGCCATTTTCCATACCCAATGCTCATGCCCTTGCTGACAAGCTCATCCACCATTACCTCTTCCATGTTTCTGAAACCCAACATCTGCTTGTACAATTCCTCTGCCAACCAGCTCTTCCTTTGAATTGATGTCACCCATCCAGGCCATTCTTTGCAACATCCAACAAAAGCTTGCCTACATCTCAACTCTAGGCACTCACTCACATAGTCAAATAAAACCTTCCTTTCAAGCTTAGAGTACTCTTCTCCACAGTTTTCTGTTCCATTGCTCAGATTCTCCAACCGATCAAAGACATTTGGCATTATGACTTTGTTAGTTTGACCGATGACAAATTCTTCTGCCATAAACTCTACATTGGTAAGTATATCCTATACATATTCAAGTCCCATGTCCCTTGGTCTTCTAAAATCTACCAAATTTGACATTCCACTTAATTGTTCGACAGCCATATTTTCCACCGTCAATGAGGAGGAGCTTTGTGCTGAACATTTCACCTCATTTTCAAGTGATACATATTCATTTATCTCAGAAAAATTAGATACTTCTTCATCTTGCATGGAAGAACAAACCGTGCTGCCTGAAACAAGGAAGAAGCTTATGGGCGTTATTATTTTATAGGTAATGCATTTGTGGAGAGAAAATGCATCAAATTTCTAACAACTTTTCTATGATCCAACATTGATGAACGAAATATAACAAGTTTGTATTACACAAGCACACCATAAAGGATATATGACATTTAAAAAAAAAATCATGTCAAAATAAAACGCTCCAAAATTATGCAGATCTGCAACAATAGCAAAGTTTGTTGTAGAGCCAAATTCCCCCCCCCCCCCCCCCCCCCCCCCCCCCCTAAAAAATGCCAGTTCTTCGAAAGCTTGATGCAATTTCTTAGGTAGACAAGTCGTGAGATTTTACTTTTAGACGTGAACAATTATGCTCATCAGTCAAAAGATAAAGATTGAAGCATTACCATATGCACTATCAACACTGTCCAGGTATCTTTCACTAACAAAAGGAGTTTCAAAAATTGAAACAGCTCTGGGATGCTGACAACCTAGATCGTTTCCACTTTCACTGTTGCTGCTCCAGCTAGGATATTCCATTACTTCTGATGTCTGCACAAGTAATTGAGTACTGAGATGAGCATACAGGTTCTTCTCAGTTCAAAGAATATTGAAAATTGCAAATAACCTAATTTTGTAAAATTTAAATCTACAAATGGTATCTTGACCATGTTGAACCCCCCCCCCCCCCCCCCCCCCCCAAAAAAAAATAAAAAAAAATTAAGAACTAATGTGTTCTGCATATTCCCCATATTCCTTTTCCAAACTCAACCCTCCAACATATTCTCTTGACTAATTGATGGCAGAAAGTTGACGATAAATGATAATCAATAATTAATACATCAAAAGAAAACCATAAAGATGAAGTGACAATATAAAAGAAATGAGAGACCTGCAGTTGCTGATTCATACTAAGCACTGGACCATCATTTGAAGAATGATAATCTGGCAGGCTATCCAGCTTATCACTAAACATGTCAGTATGAAAGCTTCTGTCTTGCTCCCCAGATGTGGTGCTTACTAAACTGGGAAATTTGTCTTGCAAACTAGATCTCAAACCAGTAGAAGACCCTCTGTGGCCAGGGTACATTGAGGTAGGTTTATTCTAGATGTCAATTCTTCCAGCTTTTTCTCCAATAGGACACTCAAAGCACCACCATCTATCATATGTAACCCTGGAGGAGATAATGATAATTTTTTGGGATATAGATTATCACTATGCCCAAGAGAATTGACATCAATTCTATTTCTAGTTCCCACCACTTGCTCAGTAGTGGACATGGTCTCGGGCATGCTTCTCCTCAAGGGAGATGTAAACGTGAATGAAATAACATCATTGCTTTCTTTCATATTAAGTGCATCCTGATCAATACTTCCATCAGTTGTAATATTGCATTTTATGGACTTACTTTCAAAATTATTCACTGCATTGTCAGTACCTCTTGCCTCATGGACATTGCTGTTGATATATTTTTTTCTTTTAGGAAATACTCTCTGTTTCAGATGGTGGGAACTCCTTTTGGTTACCAGCTGTCCTAGTGCTTGACCTTTTAGGCTGAATATTGGCCTTCACAGCACCGTTGCTCTTTGTCTTCCTTAGTCCAGTAGAACTTTCTGATGATGAAGTTCGTGTTGTCGGCTTATTGGAATCTATTTTTGAAGTTGATTTACCCTTGCTGGTTGCACTATTCTGCTTTTGATTATTCTGTACAATTACCTTGCTTTTCCGGCTTGTGCAAGTTTTCTACTACATGGTTCGATGAGTACTTAGTTTCTGGCTCGTGGAGAACTGGTTTGACTTTACCTCGGTCTGTTCCTTCTGCTTAATGTATTTCTTATTATCATTTGAAGTCGATGTATCTCTGCTCTGAACATTGTTTTGGGCTTGTGTTGCATGTGGAACTGATTTTCCTTTACTTGCTAAACTGTGAGAACTAGTTTTCCCTGAATCTCTTGAACCCTTGAAAGCTGGAGAACATATATATAAATTACTACTCCTCTCAATAGGCTTGCCATTTGCAAGGTTGGCAGTGCTTGGATCCACATGCTTTTCAGGCATGGATGCATATTGTGAAGCTTCCAATCTCTCTTTCAAATCAAGAATTCTTAAGGGAACAGATGAAGGTCCTGCTGAAGACATATTATTTCTCATATATGGCTGAGGGCTTGCCTCAATTATCTTGGCAGCTGCCTCCATTATGTGAGCTGTATTCTTTGGGGACATAAAGCCATGACTCTTGATAGGAGACAATAGTTTATTGTGAGTAACTGGAATGGGTTTAGTTGACTTTGGAGGCAACATTTCAGTTTGAAATCTCTTTATTGGCCAGTTTTCCACTCTCTTTACCCTTGATTCCACGGCATCCCAAGAAGACTTCTCCACATTAAGTGGCATATTTATGCAGTCCACAGGGTGAAAGCAAAAGTCATCCTTTGAATGAAGAGCACCCTCACCACAATGAGAAGCTCCATGACAGTTATAGCTATATAATGAAGAGGAGGAGAACTCAGTGACTGCCGAAGTTGGCAACGAATCCAAACCCATGAGTCTCGCTACTAACCCTGGGGCTTTACTACCACATCCTTCATCACTACTTATTGAGAGGGCGTAGCTAAAATCAGAACTTGCAATATTACTTGGATTTGCTCCATTTTCATCCACCTTAATCTGAAACAATTATAATAATCAACCAAAAAAAAAAAAATTTAAAGGTCACATTACAAGTTAAATAAATAACAACTAAAGTGAAAAAGGTAGAATAAATTGACACCCTATTGATCTGTGACTTTGGCATGCTCTCCACATTTTCCTTTCCTTGCTTTGAAACCTCTACAGTTAATGTAGCATTGAAGAATATTCAGTATATGGACATGGCAAACAAACAATGACAATAAACATGAACAAGAGAGACAGCACATGATTAATAGTACCAGGTAAGCTATGGTTGTTTCAAAGCAGCTACTTTTGAGATTTGGAATTCCAATCAAACAAGCTGAAGAAGCTTCCCTTTGAACGGTTTTTTCTCCATCTCCTTTCTCCTTTTCCTATCACAATAACAACAAAGTGTTGTGTGTTAAAAGCAAATATTTTTTACAATTAGGTTCTCTCAACTCCAAAACCCAAATCTCTAATCTCTAAATCAATGAACATTTTGAATTAAACTAGCGGAACTAAAAATACAATAGAAAATAGTTACATAAATTAAAAATCAAAATCTTACCTAAAATGAGAAATCTTTCAGAAATCAGAACCCTGATTTTGAAATTTCAAGAGTCTTTCCTGCTACAAGCACAATGCAGTTCCAAAAATCAACTTGTTCGTTGAAATTGGAAGTAAATTTTGAAACTTCGCGTCATTTTCATCAATCTAACCGAAGACCCATTTTCCAATGATTACACTTCACCGTTATAAATCCACCAATCTCATCTAACTCAGTCAAAAAATAAAAATAAAAATTAAATTTTTCAAAAGGGTAACACGACACGACATAACCCTTTGTTTGGTGATAAATCCTTAAAATGCATCTCTCTTTCTCCACGAAACAAATCTGAGGGAGGAATGAACAAAAGATCTGAGAGAGAGTTCAGTGTGAGAGTACAAAATTGGAAAGAGCAGAAAGAAAGAAAATCTATGATTGGGAATGTGGAGAGAGAGAGAGAGAGGAAGCTGTGCGGTCACTTGTGTCATGTGGACTGGTTTGGTTTTTGGGCTCAATTTTAAATTAAATTAAATAAATCTATAAATAAATATGTAATATAAAATAATAAATAAGGTACGCATGGAAGAAGAAAAAAGTTTTAGGTTGACTATTTTTCATCCATGGAAAATGATATGAGATTTTTTTGGTATCCAGGCAAATCAAAGGGTTTAGAATTTTGAGATCTTCCTTCTTATGTGGATCGATAGTTAGATGACCATTATTTTGATTTTGCCATGTGATATTGTAACACCCGGGTGCCGACGAGGGCGGGCAGTAGTCGCCGGTGCAAGAAGGCATGGACAAGGAGCGGCTCCTGGCAGGCTTCTAAGCGGAGGGACACATGAATGAACCGATTACACACCCGAATGAGAGGGATCCTGAGACTGTATAGGTATGGGACTATATAGTTGAGGAAGGCTTATGTGAATTGATTGGTACTACCTATACTAACAAGATGCATCTTCTTTCGGGAGCTCATCACTTAAGAACTCCACAGTTAAACATTCTTGACTTGGAGCAATTATGTGATGGGTGACCTCCTGGGAAGTTTTCCCAGGAAGTGTGTGAGTGAGGACAAAGCACGCTGGAAAGACCCGTGTTGGTCTGTGGGGACAGTTGTCAATCCATGGAGTAGCCAGGGATGTTACAGATATTACTTATTATTTAAGCACTAAAGTTTTAAATTAAGAGGAATAAAAAAAATTAATTCATAAGGACTAAAATGTAATAAAAAAAACTTATACACCTAAATGATAAATTCGATTATATGACATTATAAAACATATGTTACTTAATCAGTGGTCCACAGATGAAGGGTAACAAAAGCCTCTGTTTTATAAGGATATCATAGCAGTGCATATTTGCACTCAAAAATTTTCAGATTACTTTTATACCAGATATCAAAATGTAAATTGATTTAAAAATTGATTTATTTTACTTTATATATGACATTTATGATTTTATAGACTAAATTTATGGGTATTTGAAAAAGATGATAATGAAGTTGTCATACTTGAATCCTGAAAATTTTATTACAAATGACAAGAGAGAGAAAAGTTGTTTGCATTCCAAGGTATTGTTCAAGTGTGAATTTTAATGTGATAAGTGTACATATTAGGATTAAGATGGTTAGCAAAGTAACAAAACAATAAGGATATGTAGCCACGAGGATTTGCTAACGTACACCCACCCATTTTGTAGAAAGAGTACGTTAGTAAGTTATAACTAAAAAAATGTAAAATATATCCGAAGGTATAGCTTGCTAACATACACCTTTTAGAAAATGGGTGGTGTACGTTAACAAATCCCATATATATATATATATATATATATATATATATATATATATATATATATATATGGAGTGTATCATGTGAGAACTATTATCTATAGTGAGAAATGAGAGCTATCAATAAAGACCATTGGATCATATTTAAAATAAATTGATGAGTTTTTTTTTAATAACCCTATTTAAAAAATTATTTTCCAATATACCCCCCTTCCCAATTATGTACCAAAATACCCCACTTTTAATTTTAGGTGAGAAGTCGCATTTTGAAACAACAACTTCTCACCATTGTTTTTTTTTTTTCTTCTTTGAGAAGTCGCTATTTAGACTTGCGACTTCTCTTCTAATTTTTTTTTTCGTTTTAAATTTTTTGTTCAGAAAAAAAGTTTTGTTAAATTTTTAGTTTAGTTAATTAGGGTAGTTTTGTTAAGTATTGTGTTAATTAGGACTAAGAAGTTAATTTTACTACTAAAGAATTTAATGATGGATAAAAAACATTAATTAAAAAAATTAAACATTAATTAGTTAGTAATTTTTTTTAAATTAAGTTAATTAATTAGGTTAGTGTAGTTAATTAGTGTGTCAATTATGAGGTTTAGGAATAAAATATATAATAAAAAACATAATACTAAAAATTAAACACATGAATCATTATTATTAAAAACATAGAGCGAAAATTAAATACATTATTCAGAACCATAAATTAACCATAACGCCATAAATACAGAAAACTACCCCCCTAGGTGGTGTTCAATTCCACAACGTGGTCGGCGTCTGATACATGATGGAAGTTGTCTGCGTTGCTGGACATCTTGGTGATCATCGTCACCAGCGGTTGGCTCGTCTTGCTGCACAGGGTCATTTTGATTTAAGTTTGATGCTGGCAGCGACGAGTTATAAAATTGTTCGCCGGTATACGGCATCGAAGAACTTCCAAACCCACTCATGTGGGGGAGTGCTGGCTCGCCAAAGGAGTACATGCTGTCTATGTATTTTTGTCCTGACGCTGGTGTACTGAGGTCTGTTCCGAACAAATTGTTGACAAATTCGTTGTCACTAGAGGCGTAGGAGAGTCGACGATTGCCGGTCCATTGGGGAGGAGGTTCTTGGTCTGGGATAGTGTTAGCAAAAGCTTCAATTGGAGGTTGCTGAGCTTCAAACTGCACTGTGCTGGCATCCGGGGGGCTTGGTTGCCATGGTGTTGTTTGCTTTGCACGCCATTGTGTAGGCCGTTGGTGGACTCCAGCTGAAGTTTCACTAACGCCAGTGCGACGTCCACCCCATCCACCTCGCCATGGGTCTCGAAGCTGTTGGTGAGTTGACAGGTAAGGCATGGAATTCTACCTAAACCACGTCATATACTCTGCTGTATGCGTTAGTGGACCCTGAATAGATTGCCCTTGCACCAGGAGCTCTCTACGATGCCTCCAGTATGGCAGATACCCTTCGTGCCTTTCTTACCAGTTTGTGTAATGTCGTCCCCTCATGTCAAGGTTGTGTTCGTGATCCAAATCTACAGGGGTCCGGGTATGTCCTGTTGTATGCCAAACTGGAGCTTTACCCTATCCGTTTGGTGTCATTCAATCATAAAGAAACAAATCAACACCGTGTAGGCCCTCCATGATCCTCGGTCTCGGAATGCTCTGGCTGGTAGGATGTTCTCATAACTTGCATATGGCCTCCACAAAAACTGAAAGCTTAAGCATGATCAGTAAAATTAAGCATGATGGCAGCAAGTACAAGTGAATATTTTTAACAGTGACATTTTCAACCTGATCAGGTCCCATGTGATCAATAGCTGTTCTATAACCGGAAACTGAGCTGTTAGGAGTTACGATAAACTGCAGCCCCCTCCCGGACCAACTATTAAAAAAAGCATTTTTAAATCAGCCCACTATTTATGAAATAAAATAAATTTAACGTAGGATATTTGTTCACTAACCGTTGTGCTAGCGGCCATGTCGCATCACAGGGGCACCATGGTGCAATGAAGAGCATGCGATACCATGCCCATGACTGTAGCAGTATAGCACAACCACCCATAGAAATGGCACTAGGTAAGGTTGCACGGCACATTTCTCTGTAAAGGCATGCCAAACATGCCGATTCCCAACTGTAGCGGCCAGCTTACTGAAAATCTCGCAGCAGAGGCAGGTACATAAGGTGGACTCTATTGGTTGATTTGTCAGGCACCCCCCGATCAAGAGCAAGATGTACGCTCTACAATGTGCTGCAATTTCAAAAGGTGATGCTCCATCTGGAAGATTTGCAAAGGTTTCTTCCAACCATTTAACCTTTACGGCAGACCCCTTCATTTGATCTTCTAGAGGCACCACACCCAACAGTTTAGCACAGACTTCTTCCCAGTCAAAGTAACTGGGGCCAGTAACAGCTTGGCCCCTCACACTAAGGCCCATTTGATGCGCAGCATCCTTCATGGTTATTGTGCATTCAACCACAGGAAGATGAAATGTGTGTGTTTCAGGCCTCCACCTTTCAACCATTGCAGTTATCAAGGTATGTTGAATCCTGCAGTGACCGACTTTCGCAGCCATGAACAACCCAGCTTCCTGCAACAACAATTCGATTTGATGGTTCGGAGGAGACATGGTATGGTGGTGGGATCGGATAAGGACATCATTGATGGTGCCCAATCGGTGAACATGTTGTAGCCTGAGCAACGGTTGAGGCTCCATTGAGATGACTTTGGGTTATGAGGAGGAGGAAGAAGTTTGGAATTGCTATGAAGATGGATTTCTCTTAGCCGAATGGTTTGAATTTGGAATCTGAGGCCTCGCGGATTTATAGAGGAGATGGGAGCGATCATGGGCCGTTGATTTTGACGGTTCAATCTCAGTCGTTCTTTTTTATCGGCAGAAGACGACAAAACGTCATCGTCACCGCTATGCGTGACACGAGGTAGCCCTGCATGTCATCCTCGCGTCATTGTCACGGGCTACGCGCTAGCACGCGTGACACGAGGTGGGCCCCACATGTCATCGTCTCGTCGTTGTCACTGCTATGCGCCAGCGTGCGTAAAACGAGGTGGGCCCCCCATGTCACCGTCGAGTCAGCATCGTTGAGCATTATGCTGTAATTCTCTGTTGACAAATTAGAGTCATACATCCATGATATTAACTTATTTTGATTGAGTACTTTAATTTTTTTTTTTTAAAACAAACAGCAACACACACCAACTAAAACTTTTATTGATTAAGGAGCAGCTGGAGTTACAAAACTGAAACACACACCAACAAAAAACTAGATAACTCCCACAGGAACAAGGTGTTTGTTGAGTCAATCAGACCCACCAGATCCAGATGGCCCCCTAAGCAAGGCCAGTATCTCGTCAGTCAACCAGCCCAACATAGCGTACAACTCAATAGGGCTCGCCCTCCCGTGTTCATTAAACACAGCAAACATGCGGCATATGTCAGCATCCCTTGCTAGTGTCATTTGACTGAAGTGGAAACCACCCTCCGGTGTTTTCTCAGGGCAGCGGTAGTAAAGATCAGCAATAATTTTGATACCAGCTTGGAGCTTGGCATGCACCATCTGTTTCAATTCCGTTAGAGATATGTCCCCGTTGATACGGATGCGCCTTGGGTAATAGCAGTGGAACTTGACGCCCTCGGGATCGTTTGTAATTCGACCATTGAAGTAAACATAAGCAAGATCGCTATCAAGACTCGGTTCAATTTCCGCATGTTGTGTAGGATTAAATGGCTCAAGATCAAGCTCCATGATTGAGAGGCGGAGTGTTACTTGGGTTGAGAGTAGGATGAGAACGAAGAAGAAAGAGTTTCAGAATGTGTTGAAATGTGGAAGGGCATATTCATATTTATAGACGAGCGGTTAGGTAAGATCGACGGTTCAGATCTTGCAGACAGTTTTCGATGGCTTGGATCTTGCCGACAGTTTTCAATGGCTCAGATCTTGCCGACAGTTTCAATGGCTCAGATCCTGCCGCCAGATCGACGACCTATATCTTGCAGACAGTGGGCCCCACTAGTCAATGTCCCGTCGTCCTCACTGCTACATGCCAACACGCGTGACACGAGGTGGGCCTCGCATGTCAATGTCCCGTCGTCGTCACCGCTACATGCCAACACGCGTGACACGAGGTGGGCCCCGCATGTCAATGTCCCGTCGTCGTCACCGCTACATGCCAGCACGCGTGACACGAGGTGGGCCCTGCGTGTCATCGTCCCGTCATTGTCACAGGCTACGTGCCAACACACGTGACTCGAGGTGGGCCCCACTAGACGGCATCATCAAATCCCTGGCGCCTATAAATAGAACCCCCCTCAACCTCTCAATCTCACAATCTCACAGCATACCATCGTCTCTCAACGTTTCCCTGTGTTATAATTCTTCTCATTCTTTATTCACCTACCTTCCTAAACTGTTCATAACATGAGTTCCTCAGGTGTCTTTCTTTCTGTCTATTACAATAGACAAATTGTAACGGACTGCCAAGAAGAAGTCATGTTTCAGTGCGACCATCCAAAATTGATGAAGGTGAGGACCAACATCAAATTGAATCAGTTGAAATATGTTATCCAGAGCAAGATTTCACCAGACAACAGCAAGAGGGTTGTCGATCTTGTGTATCATTATCCCACAACCATTGCATCTGGATATGTCCAATTTCACCAGCTCTATCTTGGCTCCGATGATGAAGTGGCAATGATGTTCGACATGTTTCTCGAAAATTGTAGGAACCTCGGTGTAACTACCATCGAGGTATACGCTAACATGGAGGATGCTCACAATGTTGAACCCCAAGTTGGTTCGTCCAATATTCAAGCCATTGATCTTAATGCCCCCACACAAGACTTTTACACAAACTTTTCCGAACCAGAACCCTACCATCCAACCATTCCTTTTGCCTCACACTGCGACTGGGGGGCAACGACATCTTATAGTCACCCACAGTGTTTGACCATGCACAAACATACCCTTCATTTGACCCCCCACAAACATACCATTCATTTGACCAAGCAACCCCGTCTTACAGACCACTGCCACTCCAACCAACATCGGCACCCCCAGTAAGTCATGTAGCCGGACTTCACAACGAAGAAGTCGGTCCTTTCAGCGACAATGAGGACGATGATCTTCTTCAATTAGACGACGACGACGTCCTCGACGCCGAACCTGAGGCAGTCCCCTTATCCACTGCTCCTCCATACGACGTGCCCCCACACATGCATAATGTGAACTTCGACCAGGCTGTGGAACAGGGGGGATACGATCACGCTTTGACCATGCCCTCTCTATAGACATATGATGTCAGGGGAGGACTTCGCGTTGGCATGAAGTTTCGCGCAAAAGAAGATTGTCTGTCAGCGATCAAGCAGTACCATATCACCAACTCTCTGGACTTCAAGATGGTGCAGTCTGATCCAGCGAGATTTGTTGCCGAGTGTAAGCATTCTGGATGCATGTGGAGGTGTAGAGCTATCCGCATGAAGGACCGGATTTGGGAGATCCGAAAACTGAAAGCAGACCATACGTGTGCAACAGCAGCACTATCACAAGATCATCGGAAGCTTGACTAGAACATGATCTGTGAAAGCATTAAGGGACTTGTTAAGGAGGATCCCTCGATTATAGTGTCAGTTTTGATTGCACACACTAGGACACAACATGGGTACACCACCAGCTACAGGAAGACGTGAATAGTCAAGCAGAAGGCTATCGAGAGGGTCTACGGCAAATGGGAACAATCTTACAATGACCTACCTAGATGGCTCCTAGCCATGCAAGAGTTTGTCCCAGGCACGATCTTCGACTTGGAGACGATGCCGGCCTACACCCCTAACCAACAATTAGTGCGGGACAGGGGTCATATTCGGTCGTCTATTCTGGACCTTTGACGCGTGCATCAAAGGGTTTCCATTTTGCAAACCCATCATCCAGATTGATGGCACTTGGTTGTACGGAAAGTACAAGGGGACCCTCTTGATGGCAATTGCTCAAGATGGGAACAACAACATATTCCCCTTTGCATTTGCCATCGTCTAGGGGGAGATGGTGGATGCTTGGTTTTTCTTTCTGCGTAATTTGCGAAGGCACGTTACCTCCCAAGCTGACCTATGCTTGATTTCGGATAGGGCCGAATCAATCAAAAGTGCTTACAGACGACGCGGTAGTGGATGGTCAAACCCTCCCTCGGTGCATGTGTAGTACATCCGTCACATTGCACAGAACTAGAACACGTGCTTCAAGAATAAGGACCAGCGAAGGCAAGTGGTTAATATGGGTAAGTACCAAATTCATTTAGCTTGTGATTTTTATATGTCTTTTTTTTTTTTTTTTTACGAAACTTGACAACATATTATTCCAACGATGCAGGATAAATGGACTCAGGCTTGGGATGGAGGGTGTCGTTGGGGACACATGACAACCAATCTTGCAGAATGCATCAACGGTTTACTGAAGGGAACCAGAAATCTTCCAATCATTGCGTTGGTTAAGACCACCTATTACAGATTGGTTAAAACTTTTGTCGAGAAGGGACAGAAGGCCGACGCAATGATCCGAGCTGTCCATACATATACCAAGGCTCTCAACAAGTCCATAGAAGAGGATCGAGAAGTTGCCAACTCGCACTATGTGCGTTCATTCGATCGGGAAAGGAGCGAATTCTTGGTGGAAGAGTTGGCAAACCCAAGAGAGGGGCGGATTGGGGGCAACTTCCAGGTGAACTTGAATGAAAAATGGTGTGACTGTGGAAAATTTCAGGCGCTGCACCTCCCCTGTTCTCATGTCCTTGCTGCTTGTGCACGCGCGAGTCTCGACTGTTACAAACAAGTGTCAGATGTGTACAAGTTGACACATGTGTTCAATGTTTACCGGGAAAAATTTGGCACCGTCGGCAACGAGGGATACTGGCCACAATATCATGGACCCACAGTGATCCACAACGTCCAGATGCGGAGAGATCCTAAGGGCCGTCCACAATCCGCTCGGTTTCGTACTGAAATGGACATGAGGGAAGCAGGGCAGCCAAAAAGATGTGGAATCTGCCGAATGTCGGGTCATAACAAGAACAATTACCCCAACCGTGCCGGAAGTTCTTCTCGACAATAGAAATTTCATGTAACGTTTAACCTAATTAACACTAATTAACTACACTAACCTAATTAACCTAATTTAATAATTCCCAATTAACACTAATTAACTACACTAACCTAATTAATTAACTTAATTTAAAAAAATTATAACTAACTAACTAATTAATGTTTAAAAAATGGTGAGAAGTCGTTGTTTCAAAATGCGACTTCTCACCTAAAATTAAAAGTGGGGTATTTTGGTACATAATTGGGAAATGGGGTATATTGGAAAATAATTTTTTAAATAGGGTAATTTAAAAAAAAAAAACTCCAAATTGATGGACCGGATTAAAAAAAAAACTTAAAAAGTCACGTGATCAGATTAAAACACTGCATATGTGCCTTTGTTCACTCATCAGCCAGCGTCTTGCTTCTTGAGAGAGAACGAGCGGTTATGACACAGAAGTCCGCCTCTCCCATGCGTCCGGCCACCACTCTTGTCTGTCCTGTCGCCCTTTCCTACCACCAGTCAAGACATGCTCCACAGTGTCCATCGTGCCGGAGCTTTCGAGTCACGCCATCCAGATCCGTGTAAGAACCCCGCAAACTCCGCCGCCGTCGCTTAGCCTCCATATGACCAGAACCACCCTGCTCCGACGAACCCCATGGGCTACCTGTCGCCGTTCGCCATGCAGCCACCTCCCTGCTCCGCAAAAAGCCCCTCACGTTTTGGGTTTGTCTTGTTTGTTCTACCTCTGTTGGTTTGTTTCACCTGTTGACTTTGTTTTTACTTGATCAATTTGTGGATAATCTACTGCAAGCTTCAGCAGTGTAAAGCCATAGAGTTTTTAATTGCAACGTGTAATTTGGTTCAAGTACAGTTGTCTGGTTTGTGGTGACTAATCTCCATCGAGGAACCTATTGGACACACAAGGTGAGTTCTCCTCTCCGAACCAGGTTTTCTCCATAAATAAAAGTTAGGATTCGAACCTCTGACCACTTGCTTAAGTCATCAAGTCTCTTACCACTTGGATCAACCATATGTTGGTTATATGTCTTTGTATATGTGAAACAATACGTGTTCTTAGCATTTTTCAACAATATAATAGTCTCAACTTATTAATTATAATAAGCTAATATGATGGATTCATTAATAAAATAATAATATATTCAATAATAATATTTTTTTGATCAGGATATTCAATAATAATAATATTAATTTAGCCTAAACAACATATTCTAATAATTTTAGCATTTCATTCAATTTAAAATTACTGGGTGATTGATTCTGTGCGATGTACGAGGTTAATTAAAGCTTAAATGAAAAAAAGAAAATACAATTATAAATAACAATTTTATTAAATAGGATATACGTAACATAATAATTTACAATTAGAAGCATTGAATATCAATCTATTCATTATTTTTGTACAATTTTTTTTAATTTTTTTCATAGAACAAATTTTTTTTTTAATTAGAAGTAGTTTGATGATTGCATATACATAAATTAAATTGAACAAACAATTGAGTTAACATCTTGAAGCTCCTCATGAAATATATGAGTAAGATTTTCATAACTTTATTTATATCTAGGTTAGATACTTATAATTTATAAAAGGATTTCCAACTTTTTTTAGCAACAATGGGAACTTTAGTTGTTATCGTTAGGTCATATTAACTTGCTTGAATTTGTCTAAAATCAATGCAATTAACTAACACATATTCTATCAAGTCAAAAAAAAAAAAAAAAACACATATTCTAACAATTTTGTAATGAAAACATAATTAATTAAATTCCTTCGGTGACAATAAGCTACACTAATCAATTTTATCATAATTTCATACAAAATTTTATAGAACACTATAAATGTTTGTGAAAATAATTATGTGAAAATATATTTTTCAAGTAACATGTAGCATTATCTTACTCTATAGTCTGGTATCAACCCTTGGGGCTCATGTTTCTTTTGAAGCTACTTAGGCAAAAGTCTAGTCAAGAAAAAAGGAGTTTTTTTTTTATATTAAAAAGTTACTATATAACATTTACTTCAAAAAGAATTTAATTTAATAATTTTATTTCATAAAAGTGTGAGGATATGAGTATTCATGTTGTAAAATTTGAACAAATAATTTTGTTAAAAAGTTATGAAGTGGTCTTTTTCCTCTTTGAAGAACAACGTTTTCTAGAAGATAGAAAATCCAACTTCTCCTGTATGTAATTTGTTTCCTTAAGAAGTGTAATCAAACAAGTTTAAAAATATTGTAATTTTTTTAAATAGTGTTTGTTTTGGAAAAAAACCTAAACAAACAGGTTTTAATATAAATAAATACATCATTTTAATTAAAGATTTCTATATTTTTAACTATTACTAATTAGCAAGACACTAATCGATCTTTACAATAGTAACAATAAAATATTAGTCCTTACCTTCCATATTGTATTAACTATAAGAAATTAAGTTTTTACTATCGGTCAAAAACCCACGCTAGCTATAAGGTAAAAGCTGATGCTAAAGGTCATTTTTAGCGTCGACCATGCTTTGACATCAAGACCAAAGCTAATTTCCTTGTTGCAACATTTTGTGTTGGCCATGTTGAGGCCGATACAATTTAGCATGGCCAACGCTAAAGCATACGCTAGTTAGTGTTAGTGTGGCCTACACAAATTAAGAAGCATAAATCATGCACCGGTTGTACACTTCTTTAAAGTAAATGTACAATGATAAAATGCAACCTCGTTTTAATGGTGTTGGCGAACTAAGTTCATAAAACCAAAATTGAGTAGGTGGTGTATCAGAGGTTGCCATTCTGTATGCAGAATTAACAACTAAGCTGACAAGGAATACTAAGCAGAGGTGGTGTAACAAAGGTTGCCATTATGTATGCAGCCCTTGCAATATCCCCTCCAGCATTACGTCAAAAGTGATCTTTAATAGTGTTTTTAAATGCTATCTATCTCGGTGCTATTAAAAGGGATAACCAAATATAGCGTTCTGAAGCGTTATTAAAGGTCCTCCTTAGTAGTGCTTTCTTGAGGAAACACTATCATTTTCAATTGTTTAAAACATACTTTCCTATATCCAATGTTCAAACTTACATATACAAAATGAAATTCAAAGCAAGGAAATTCATACTTGTTCAAACAGAGACATGAGAATGAAAAAAAAAATCATGATATCCCTCTTAAAAACCTCAAATTTTATGTATAAGTTGGATTTGAAAATTAAAATGAAATTTCATCAGTATCATGATCCGAAAACTAAAAACGAAAGAATTTATACTTACATTATTCAAACAGAGGCATAAGAATGAAAAAAAAAACCACGAAGGAATTTGTTAATTAACTTATTGATTATGCTTCAATATCAATGTTCCAAACTCTTGATGACAATAAGAAACGGTAAAAGTTGCTCCTAGAAATGCATTTGGCATCTCGCTATCAATAAACAAGGCCATCGATCCCAAACTCATATATTATTAATATAGGTTTAAGCGTCCAAGGTTCACGATTCATCATCGAAGAAAGAAAAAGAAGATTAAATTACACAAAAGAAGAACTAATCCAAATTAAAAAAAAATTGCTACAAAAAAAGACATGCAAAACATGAACAGATACAATTAATTTGGATTTTCTGCCATTGAAAACCATGCTTGAGAGTCCATCAGACTCATTAATAATATATCTATATGATAAAGATGATCCCATTCCATTTCCATTTTAATCGAACGTGTCTCGTCTCTAGTGTGTATAGTTAGATGTTGGCAACGATCTTGATCCACGTGATCTTGAACCACCGGAATCCTTTCTTCATAGAATGCTTGAACCTGCCTTCGGTTGCATAGAGTTTGTATTTAGCCACTCTACGCTTTCTCTTCCTCTCAGGGTCATTCCACCATGATGTGTGCTTTGACTTTGTCACCTTTAAATGCTCCTTTCTTGAAGATGGTTCATAATAAGAATGCCAATGGTTATTACCAACAACTCCTTTTGAGGATTGAACATGTCGTTGCCGAGGCTCCTCCATCTCTTTAAGGTAAGGTGACGATGATCACCTTCACCTTTTTTAATTTCTAATGTTTTTGGTGTTTAATTACCCCTCTTTCTCTCTCTTCCCTCGCTCTGCGGAAAGAGAGAGTAAGAGAGGAAAATGAAACCCAATAGAATGGGCTAGGAATGTCTTATATGTATATTTAGAGAAAAGGGTGGTAGAGAGGTGAAAGGGGAGACATTTTCCAAACGTGGAATAAGAGTGTAGGAGGACAAACAGCTAATGATCATCTGGATGTCGTGTTTTATTTTGTGCTTCAGCAACAGAAAGTCAATAATTGTTTCTTAATTAAACATTTAAACCAATTCTTTGCTAATTATATATAGAACATGTAGCATGCCCATAACTGCCACAAATTAAAACAGCATTTTCATGTTTCCCAATTACACCCATCTCCAGTATAATTTTAATGGAAGCCAAGAGGGATGATGTGGTTGTAGTGGTTATACCGGTTCGGTATGCTCAAGTCCCACCAACCAGTATTTCGATAAGGGAAATGATTCTTGTACATAGTTATTTTTACAATTTATTTGGTATATATAATTCATTAAGAAAAAAATATACAAAGTAAAACATTATAAATAATTTTATGTAATTCAAAATTACTTAAATTACCATAAAAAAAATAATTTTTTCATACTATTATAAAGAGCTATACTAACTCTTTACTTTTTTCTTTGTTTATTTATTAGGATTTAATTGGTATGTATCATTAATGTTATCATTTTTTTATACTGTCAGTCAATGATAAATTATCACATTATTAAAAATGTTTGATTCTTATCTTAATTAGCTTAAAAGTTACTGATACCATGATTTATAATTGATTGTTAATATAAAAACTTCACACTGACAGTATATAAAATTAAAGTATATTTTTTCACACTGACTGTATATAAAATTAAAGTATATTTTTTACACTTTGTTTACCGGTATATTTTTAACACTTTTTTTACTGGTATATTTTAACACTTTGTTATCATATATAATGGTATTCACTAACATTATTCACATCAATAAAATAACAGTTTGATAATTAATTTTTTTAAATACTAAACTTTCGTATATAAATGCTTTTCATTATAGAAAAGTATGCTACAAAAAAATGATCATTGTCAGTATAAAATGTTTTGATATCCACTAATACTATGACATATGTACTTTTATATTAATAATTAAAAGAGAGAAATAATAATAATGTTGATTTTTTAATATATTATTGGATGACAATATAAAAATCCTTTGAGTTTAATTGTTATATACCGACAGTGTAAATCAATTTTACATAAACATTCAATCATAAATTGTCATGTCAACAAATTTTTTTGACTCTTGTTCTAAAAGCCATTCACATTTATGATTGGTAATTGATTGATAATATAAAACACTTTACATTGTTGGTGTACAACAATTAAACTCAAATCTTTTACACTAATTATTGTCCACAAAAATTAAACTTATTTTTTAAACATAACTAGAGTCATCTTATGATTTATGGTTTAGTTTTTACTCATTATTTATAATAATAAGTTTTAAATCTGTTAATCATATAATGTTTTTTTTTTTTTTGCGAAAAAAAAAATATATAATGCTGTTAATCATATAATGTTGTTTATTTAAAAAAAAATTGATGCAAATGTTGTTTATTTAATAAAATCTTAAATTATGTGATATTTTTATTTTCTTTTACGAACTGAATGGTATGATACTTTCCATTTGTTACTATTATTACAAAAATATATTATGTAAAAAAAAATATTACAAAAAATTATAGTAATAATTTAAAAAAAAAAAAATGTGTCTATCTATGTATTTGCAGGAGTTTTGGTGATTAAATAAGACTAGATGTTTTGGAGTTGAAATTTCAACAATTCTATAATTTAAAACTGCCACCCAAAACACACGAGACAAGCAACAAGGATTTAATTTCTCCATCAGAACCCATAAAAGAACTTTTATGCAGGCTGATTCAGGTGGGTATTCTCCTTAACATTCAACAATATTGTATCAAGATTGCAGGGCCGGCCCAAGGGTGAAGCTGGTGAAGCTAGGGCTTTAGGTCTCAATTTTTTTTTTTTACTACCTATTTTAATAATATTTTTTTGAGTTTAATAAATATACACTGACAGTGTAAAAAAGTTTTACACAGACGTCCAATCATATTTCACCATTATGCCACTTTGTTATATTAGATCCTAAAATATCTCCATAAATATCTATGTGGTGAGATATGATTGGATGATGGTGTAAAACTTTTTTACACTGTCAGTGCATATATATTAAATCCTATTTTTTTTACAACGTATATATACCATATTTTCTTCATCTACTAAAAGATGGAACATTTTACAAGATCATATCTCTAGCCTAACTCTTAAATCATTGTCACAAACATGATGGGAAAGTCGTATTGAAAGTGTAAAAGCTTTAAGATTTCAAACATCACAAATAAGAGATACTTTATTGAAATTAGTTGAAGTTAATGATGAACCTAAAATAAAAAGTGAAGCTGATTGTTTAGCAACTTATGAGCTTGAAAATTTTGAGTTTTTATTAGGCATAACTATTTGGTATGAGATATTGTTTGCAGTAAACTCAGTTAGTAAAAGTATGCAATCAAAGGATATGTGTATCGATGTTGCTATACAACAATTGAAAGGTCTTATTTCATTTTTTGAAAAATATAGGGAAGACTTATTTGAAAATGCTTTAATTTCTGCCAAAGAAATTGCTATAGAAATGAATATAAAACCAAAGTTCCATGAAAAACGTATTATTCGTAGAAAGAAACAATTTGATGAGATTATTGACAGTGAAGTTGTAAAATTTCCCGAAGAATCATTTAAAGTTGATTACTTCTTGTAAATAATAGATAAAGTAATCACCTCATTCCAAAGTAGATTTGAACAATTTAAAATGTATCAAGATATTTTTGGTTGTCTATTTAGTATTGAGAAATTAAGGTCATTGGATGATGAAAATTTAAAAGAAAATTGTTTTAACCTTGAACGTTCATTAAAACATAATGACAACTCTGACATTGATGGATTAGATTTATTTACAAAACTAAAAATTTTAAGAGAAATTATACAAGTGAAAAATGATACATCAATTGACATACTTAATTATATAATAAGGCTTGATTCTTTTCCAAATGCATATATCGCTTATAGATTAATGTTAACGATTCCCGTAAGCATCTGCGGCAGAAAGAAGTTTTTCAAAACTAAAATTAATAAAATCTTATCTAAGATCGACAATGTCTCAATAAAGATTAAATGGATTAGCTTTATTATCGATTGAAAAAGATTTGTTTAATGAAATCAATTACAATAATTTAATAAATGATTTTGCATCCCACAAAGCACGCAAGATAAACTTTAAATAAAAATATAATAATTTTTATAATTTTTTATTATTTTCTTTAAAAGGCCTCACTTTGGAGTTCGCTTTAGGCCTCCAAAAGTATTGGGCCGGCCCTGCAAGATTGTTTCTTCTCTCTCCTTTATACCATATATAAGGGGATTAGGTGCGATTGCGGTTCACAAAGAATGTCGTGCATGTCCCTCCTATGTGGGGCATGGTGACAGAGCAACGATTCCAACCAATTGAACCCAGATATGGAAGGAGGAAGGGGATGGACAATGGGAGTGGGGGAGGAAGGGAACGAATGAGAGAAGGAAGATGGATTTAGGGAATGGGAGAAGCAATATAGAGTTGGGAATAAGGTAAAAAGACAACGTATGGGAAGATTGGGGGCTAGGGATTTGTTACATTAGCAATTTTTTTAATAATAATAATAATTAATAATTAATAAATTAATAATAAATAATTAATGTCATTAGCAAATATACACACGACAAGGGCTTAAAGGTAATTTCATATTGTCATGTCATAAAATTAACAAATCAACTTATCAGTAAGGACTAATAACAAAACTAATCATTTAGTAGGGACTAAATTTGTCCAAAAAATTTATTGAGACTAAAAAATAAAATACTGGATAATTTTAGGGACCAAAAACATATTTAAACCCATATATTAAAAATTAGTTTAGAGAACTCTTATTCACACTCGAAAATCTCAACAATATTAACTCGACACCCAAAAAGAAAAAAACATTTATTCAACTTCATCTCCTCAAACCGTTTGTTTTACTTTTTGCAGAGAGGCTTCCAAATTTCTAAATTTCACGTGTGGGGAGACTGAAACTCGAGATTTCTAGGTATCTTGTTGTTTGGTTCATTATTTAAACCGTTAAACGTGTTCTTTTGTTAATAGTCAATCGATATTGTATTTAGTTACATTCACAAGAGAGAGGGGGCGGGGGTGCTTAGAAGGAAATTTCAGTTGCAAATGCAGCTGTGTTTTTGTATTTCTCTCTTCATTTTTTTTTTTTGGTGAACTTTTCTCTCTTCATTTTTTTCCTTTACTAGTTGGTTTCGGTATTTCGTAATTCAATTAAACTTGAAATGCAGCTTATATACCGGGAACATTTTGAGCCCAATAAAAAGAAAAAAATTTGCTTCAGTTTAATTGTGAAATGGATACTATACCATTGATTTTTCAAATAACAATGTTGCATATGGAAAAAAAAATTTGGTTTAATTATTTAGTTGGTTCCTAAAAAATTCAAAAATTTTAAGTAGGCTCCCGAATTAAAAAAAAGTTTTTGATTGGGTCTCTAAACTTATATTAAATTTTCAACTGAGTCCTGTAGTACAGTAGAAAATCCATCAGTAAACTATTAAATTGGACATAATATTATTGATTCTTTCCTAGAATTGGATACTCATATCAACCATTTATGCCATATCATTCTTCAAACTCCCTAATCCTTATTGCTTATGCATATTTGCATTCGTGGGTGGTCAAGCATCATGCTTTGGTCTAATATAGGAGTAGTAAAAAATGAAGAAGAAACGGCCGCATGTCATGTTGTACTCATTTATTTCGCCATTTGGGTCTCTCAAAACCCTAAATATAAATATGGCGAAATATAAATTCCATGTCACATTCCGCATCAATAAGGTTAACGATCACTTGATGGAAATTTACGTTAGGGTCTCGATTGAAATTTTCATATAAGATTAGGGACCAAATAAAAAAATTTATTTAGTGATTATTTGAAAATTTCCAAACAATTCAGGGGAGGAACTAAATAATTAAAACGAAGTAAGCATGATTGTAAATTGAGAAAAAGAGGGGTATGTCAAAGTGAGTTAAAATCTGAATACACTTTAACTAATCAAGGTTGAATATACTCTTATTTGCTGACTCTTTACTCAATTTCACTTTAAGGCTTTGTTTGTTTGAGTAGAAAGTGACAAGAGAGAAAACAAGAAAAGAGAAAAGGAGAAGAAAATACATTTTTCTCTTGTTTGGTGGAGGAGGGAAATAGGAAAGAGATAAGAAAATTGGTGGGACCCACCTCAAATTTTTTTTCTCCCCCCAAGTGAGAAGAAAATGGAAGAGGGATGAAGTATTTCATGTAAAATGACTTTTGTACCCTTCTTTTTGGGTTCTCATTCAATTATTTAATAAATTTAAATAAATTGAATTAAATTAATCATTTATTTAATTAAATTAAATTGAAATAAATAAAATAATTATATTAAACAAATACATTTTATTTAAAATTTAAATTATTTGATTAGGTAAAATAACTTAAATCAATTAAATTTAAATATTTTTATATTGATTTTTTAGTTAAGGATATTTTTGTCTTTTTTTAAAAAAATTATTTTTTCTCTTCTTATTTTCTATCTAACCAAACAAAGGGGAGAGAGAGAAAACACCACTTTCTCCTCTATTTCTCTCCTATTTCTCTTACACCAAACAACACATAAATCTACTCTGTCGCTTCTCACTATTTTATCTCTTCTCATACTCTTTCTCACTTCTTTCTCTCTTCTCCTTTTCTTCTCATAACCAAACAAAGCCCAAAGGAGTTTAATACTTGATTTTTCTCTCTTTAAAACTCTAAACCTTATTTTTTATTTCTCTTATTTCATTTGACATTTATAATACGGGACATAATCATATGAAAAAACACACGTCTCAAGTGTGCGTACTATAAACGCGTACTTAGAGAAAAACGTTGCCACTTGTCAATTCCACCAACCGTGTACGCCCACAAAAAATCATTGTCTGCATATCTTTCAGTCTCACTGCCTCTTATTTTCCAAATCCATCATCACTGGCCATATCAGTAGTGTTTTTTTTTTTCTTTTTCCTTTACAACAATAACGACGCGTTTAGTTAGTACTTATCTTGAATTTTGAAGTTTTTGAATTCCTCATTTCATTGTTAGTCTAGAAGCACTAGTTAGTTATCATTGACTTTATTAAGAAGTGACAAGTTTTGAATTTCATGTTCAAGTCCAAGATACTTTTGTGGTATCCATAAGTTACCTTTTTTATAATTAGTTAATTGTTTGTACTCTCTAGGAATCTTTAGTGTAAAAGCTAGATTGACTTTTTGAGATTAACGTGTCCTTTTAGTGCACTGCAAATGAATGAAGCTTCCTTGCTTCTTCCTGCATTTAAGTCAATGTGCAAGTTTATGTATATATACAAGGCATTTTTGGCTTAAGCTATTCTTCTTGGTTTTTAGTTCGTACCACTTAGTTGAGTTATAACATTGGGAATTATTCTTAGAACAGTGAATTTTCATTTGCTTCTAATTTTATTTATTTATTGGATGGTTTCAAATAGGCAATCTCGCCAGGAGCATGAAGGTAGTAGCAAAATTCCAATTCAGGAGTTCAGACAAAGACATGTTGATACAAAACAAGCATCATTCAGGTATTTGTTATTTTGTATAAGGTATTGCTAACAAATGTCGTAAGACAATAGTCAAGGAATCAATAAAATGAAAGTTTATATTAACACTTTTCAATATAATAAATATATCGATATTTTATACAAACATGTCTCTTTTAATTCCTTTGTGTTTAAGGCATTCATTAATATTCTCTCTTGTGTAATTATTTTGGTATTTTAGGATGTGTGTTCTAAGTTTGTCGTGTTTATTCTGCAGCGGCCTTAGAAATGTGACAAACTCACTCTGCATGAATGATCAGAATTCATACATGGAAACTTTCCTGCGAAGAGTGGTAAGAAATAAATGAGTCTATTATCTTTATGATAGGGTGTTGAAAAGGACTGTTTTTCTGTTTATTTCAGCTAGTTTTGAGCATCTTCTACATTTGAAAGTAGCTATCCACAATTCACAACCAAGCTCCAGTACTTTGTATGCCATCCTCAATGTTCTCCAGCTAGTTTTGTATGCATTCGTGATTCTCATGCATTGTTTCCCGGCTGTGCTACTGCCAATACAAGAAATCTGTGATTTACCAGCGGAAAATTACCGACTCAGTAACTTTGGGGTTACCGATGGAAAATTACCGACGGAGATAGGAGATAAGAGATGCATTAGCCATTTCATTTGTTCCCTTATCTTGGTTGTCTCTGGCTTCTAATCCTATTGTTCAAGAAGCATTTTGATGGGTGGGAGAAAAGGGTATCCCATTTCTATAGATTTCTTTTTGTTTGGATTGTATTTGATTTGAACCAGGTATATACACACACACATAAGAAGATATTAAGTAAGAGGAATGGTTTATTACAAAAGTTACAATAACAAATATTGATTACTAGATATTAAGTTAGATCTTTAAATAATTTTTAATCATGTATGATATGAAAGAAGTATTTAATTGCCAATAAAATGATGATAAGTACCAAAAATTATATATATAGGAAGTATTCATTGTGTGAAGGTGAAAGGAATGAATATTGGCTATTAAATATCATGATTAAAAGTTACTCACAGGTTATGTGACGCATACATTTATATATGTTCTACATTAACTGTTCAAGTAAGATCTAATAGTCAAATTTATTCTCTTATCTCTCACAATACACACTCATTGATTTGTTTTGAAGTGCCAGTTGATTGATTCATTTGTCTTCCTCAAATAGGTAAGAGAGGAGGTGGAACTCAAAATCCAGGATTACCCATTGCCAAGGTTTGTTTAATGTCCTGATTCTTGTTAGTATGAAATAATATTGACTTATTGTATTCATTTCCTCTAGGAGGTATTATGTGGTTAACCTTTTCTATTCATTATTGCATCATCTATTTCCTCCATTATTTGAATACTACTTGTAGTTTACTATTCTTTTTTTATAAATTTGTTGCAGAACAAGGGTTAATAATCAGGCTGGCATATCTGGAGCCAAACCCTTTCAGTTGTGTTTTATAAATAAGTTGCCTGATACCATTTTTACCCTCTCTAATATCATAGCAGAAGATGACTCACCTATTCAAATTGCTCTATTTGATGTTAGATCTCAGTGTGTAGTCAGTGATGATCCCCTCTCTTCAATAAAGATAGAGATATGTGCCCTCAATGGTGACTTTGGATCCAATGGCAGTGAGGATTGGACTGAAGGGGAATTCAATGCCAATATCTTGCGCGAAAGAGAGGGTAAAGGGCCATTATTGAATGGAGAGAGGTTTATTACTCTAAAAAATGGAGTTGGTTGTATCACTAAAATTATCTTAACTGATAACTCAAGATGGTTAAGGAGCAGAAAGTTCAGGTTAGGAGCCAAAGTTGTGCAACCAACTTCCAATGGAACAAACATTAAGGAAGGTAGAAGTGAACCATTTGTGGTCAAAGACTACAGAGGAGAGTGTATGTCTTAAAAATCCACTTCTGCTTCTCATTTTCAATTACATACTAAGACATAGATATTGCTATAGTGAAACTTTTGTATCTACTAGTTTTTGTTTTTCATTATAATCTGTCTCTTTTGACAACTACTAAACTGGCATTAATTTGGTCATTGAAGCATACAAGAAACACTACCCCCCATCCTTGAATGATGATGTATGGCGTTTGGTGAAAATTGCCAAAGATGGAAAATTCCACAAGCAGCTCTCTCTCCATGGAATTCACACTGTTAAGGATCTCTTGCAGTTATACACAATCAACCCATCTTCATTGTATGAGGTAAAAGATTGTTTATCTTTTCTTTTCTTGTTTTATGTGTGGATAGACATTCTTTACTTCTTTAGCCCTTTATATAAACAATTAATGAAATTCATTTTATGTATGTGTTCGTCTGATTTTTCGCTTTGGAGATGCAGAAGTTTGGCAAAATTTCCAAGAAGTCATGGTTAGCAATTATTGAACATGCCAAGGCTTGTGTGATAGATGATTACAGGCTTTACAGCTATCACACAGAAGAACAACCGATAGGCCTGGTATTCAATTCTATCTACAACCTTGTGGCAGTGACATTTGATGGTCAAAATTATAGTTCACCAGATACTCTCACCCCCAATGAGAAGGTATGTGTTATTATCCTATTATGAACTGGCTGAGAAATAGAATTTTAATGAAAGCTTTACTTTGGGAACTTTGGTTTCTTTAAACTAGTGATTCCTGTCTTATCATTATCTAGTATACAAATTATTATCTGGTCCCTTTTTTCTTGGCAGAATTTAGTGGAAATAGTGAAGCAACATGCTTACAAAAATGTGAATAATTTGAAATCAATTGATGAGACTTCATTAAACTGCCTAAGACCAGCAGAATGTCTAAGAGCAGGTCAGCCTGATGCTCTAGATCAAGTTCTGCAACAGATTAATATCTCAACAGCAGAAGGTATATGTATGTATAATTTTTTTCATCAAGACTTTGAACTTAAAAATGTCATATTATGCCATATTGACTTCTACCGCGATCTCAATATTATTCCTTATACAAATACAATGCCGAAATTACACAAATCTTTCTATGTCATTCACTGCCTTCAAAACTTTCCTGTTTCTCATGTATGTGACTCTTTCCTGTTGAACTCTTTGCTATAAGATTCAATCTGTCTGTGCAGGTCAACAAGAAACATGGCAAGATGATATTCAACCATTCATTTCTGCTTCATATATTGATGAAGGTCCACATGATTACCTAACTTATGCTGATCCATTGCCAGACCAAAGAGAAATGCCACAAAACAGTAATGCACAAGGTGAATTTTTCTCTGGAATGTACATTGAAGGGGATAATTGGCACCTTCATGGATCACATTTTCCAGTTGTGCAGGGTGGCTATTCAACAGAGGATGACAATTCAGAGATTCAATTCATGAATGATTGTGCTACTTGTTCATGGGGACCAGAAAATGGCTTTTACTGTGGATCTTCTGATGGAGCAGAATTTAGCAGCCATCCTTCTTTCCTCGATTCTTCTGTGAACATATCAAGCAGTGAGAAAACCAAGGCAGTGTGGTGTAAGATTAGGACTGCTCTCAAATGGGTCATATCAGTTAGAAGGGATGCAGCTGCCAGAAAGAATGCAAAGCTATTTTATTATACCTATTAAACTCCTGTTTTATATCCTTTGATTGGTTACTAGGTAGGATGTGTTGACAAAGAATAGCATACAAGTTCCCTAGATATCTTAGTAGGTTTTCTCTAGGAAATTGAAGGTATTCTCCAGTTTCAACTGCAGTGAAGAGACCTCTAAGATGGGGCCCTCCTGTACTTTATAGTGTCAAGTTATTATCTATTTACAATTACAATTTGTGCCTGTTGTCTGTAAAATCGGTTTCATACAAATTGATATATGATCAATTGAAAATTCATTCTCATTTTGTAAAATGTTGAACAAAGATCTATGTAAGAAGTAGTTTATTTTGGTCCAAAATAACCATTATATGTTTTGCTGTTATTACTTATTACCATTTAAGTTGTATATTTGTTGAAACTTGCAGTGCCAAAATTTACAACATTATGGTTAATTTTTGAGAAACGTTATGTATACAATCTGTTAACACAACTTCACAAATAAACATCAAGGTGGATTTGATAGAGTACATGTTAAGAGAATACATATTTACAATGTGACAATAAACATCAAGGTGGATGTGATAGAGCAAGATTTCCATAGTGTAACGACCCTGCATGTGTCAAAAGCGTAAAAAATAAAAATCAAATTTTAATGTGAAAAACCACCAATATAGATGGAAAAACTATGGGACAAATCCAGAAAAATATTCTAATATATTAAATGATAATTACAATATATATCCTCTCCATATTCTCTCACGTAAGAGAGACAAATATGATATTGTCAGTGAAACTCTATCCTATTTAAATACTACAAAATTTTCCGCATGTATTTTTTTTTTTTTTACACACTATCCTCTAGGATTTACTCTCACTCTCTACGACTATCACGTGCTCCTTTTTTTTTTCTTCTCTATTTCTTCTTGCCGCACTAGGTGGAGTCTTGTTTTTATGCTTTGCATTTATGTCTTTGTTTTTTACTTATGACTTTTAAAATTGCTGGACCCACATCAGTAACCACAACTTCCTCAAGCTGTGATGTGTTAATTAACAGCAGCAGTAGAAACTACCATTCTTCCGGATTTGGATATCCTGGTCTTACAAAAAAAAATTTGGTATATACAAATATTATATCTTTTTCATGATTATAGGATCATGAATGCAGGTACCTGCAGTCATTTTTTGACCGTGGAGAATCCTGATCCCATTCTTCCCTTTTAACTTTCAAGCATGAATCCATTCCTCCCATCTTTTTTCTCCCCAGTCTGCCTTCTCATGCCAAATTGCAGAAGGCAGTATGGCCCACATGTCACTGTGGAACAAAAAGCATTTCAAAACTGGAAGATGCTAACATTTGGACACTTTAGTTTATTATCATTGTCTAATTAAGATAACTATACTCTATAACGTAATGTAGTTCCACATATTCACTTAAATTTAAATTGTGTATCCAGAAAGGAAAGAGTTAGGAATATACTTGGGGACTATTAATGTTCCATATCTTTTGTAGGGTCAGTAAACAAGTGTTGAGATTTCCTTGAAGTTCCTCTCTTCTCAGCTTTGCTTCTTTGTAACTTCGGGACCGAAACTGAAATGGAGTGGAAGCAGACACTTCAAAATTGTGGCGATATTCCTTACTGCATTCTATAATTCTTTTAATTTTACTTTTTATAATATGCATGAGAATATTACAATAATTAGATAAATAATAGTATTTTATTATGTCTACATTGACTATACTAACGTTTAAAACATTAACTCTTGCTTTTATGATCTAAGCTTTTTTATCCTGTTAAATGTAAATTTTATACCAATTTTATATGTTTCTTATATTATGACTGTATTGTGTTTTATAGCTTTTAAAATTTGTTTTATTTCAATATTGGATCACGTGTCCTAAGTGTACTTCCTAAATAATGATTAATGATGTTGTATTCTTAATTTATAGCTTTTAATCATGTACAAGCTACCCTTTTACTAATAAATATTTCAAGTCTAAGATTGCAATATGTGGAAGCATAGCATAGCACACCATCTCTGCTTATAGTGTAGGCACAGCAAACAAACGAAGATTCTCACTAATTATCAACTTCGAAGAGTACTTGAAAGTTCTAAGAAGTTTCTTAACTACTTGAATTTCCAGGAAATAATCCAAAGAAAAAGGGTGGAAAAATGAACACAAATTATTTACTCCCTATGCGTGATTAAACAGAACCCTTTGGTTCCTATATAAGCACTTTCAAAAATAACCACATGCATGTTCAATCCCATAAAACGCGTGTTTTGAGAAATTTTTGTCCCTAACTTGCAAATTTGAGCAGTCTCACCGCGTCTGCATTATTATTTTATTTCTAAAAAAATAAAGGCCACATGAACCATTGTAGCCTGAGATATCAAGAGGAGTTGCAGTTTATTTTATTTCTGATGAAATTCACAAAAACGCGGTTAGTTAATTTAGTTATCTAGATTTTCCAACTCGTGGAATTTCAGGAGTGCTTCCTTTTTATTAATATAATAATAATAATAATAATGCATGCAGGTTATTAGATTTTATATAGATTGTGTAAAATGATATTAATCGATATTATTATAAAGTACTTCATAATAATATCATAAATTGCAAGCTACTTTAGTATATACTGCTTTTATTTGAATATACTAATTATTACTAACTACTAACTAGTATCCAAAAGGAGGTTCCTCGTACTTTTATGTGATTAATTTGTTCTTTCTGAGATTTTTTTTGTTTTTAATTAACAATGAATAAAAAGTTCCCCGACTTTAAGTATTTGATGACGAGGCACACTAGAAGGATTTTTCCGCGTATCTTCTTCGGCCCACCATTCTCCTCTCTATCAATAAGTTCATTTTTTTTTTTAAAACACTATAAATAAGTCCATAGGGATTGAGTTTAGTTCATAGTAGTGATCTGAGAACCAAAACTTGTTGATTTGTTTGTGAGTTGTGAGTTGTAAGTTTGTGGATGCATGATGGCATCAAAAAGGGCTTCTCCCGAGGAGGGTAACCATGACATGGATTGTCAAGTTCCTAAACGGAGACATGGCGAGTCAGAACAAGAAGAAACTAGGTACTTCTTGTTTTCTTCTATGTTCATCTTGGTGTGTCCATGCAGCTTGCAACTCTAAACGTTTTTTCTCATATCTTTTTGTGGTTGATGTGCAGCACTGCGGCCGTCAGTAATACCATGACAGAACAGTTGAATGTCTTTGAATCCTTATTCCGAAGTGTGGTAAGAAGGATGGACTAGCATGTTTGGTTTCGCGTTGGGAATGTCCCAAATACACGTTTGGACAAAAGCTACTCTCTTGTAACTTCTGTGAGTGGTTTTTGTCCAAACTGCATTTTGGACCTTCCCACGGGAAACCAAACATGCACTGAATCTCTGTTAAAGTTCCTTAGGTTTTGTTTGTTAGAGTAAAAGATGGCAAGAGAGAAAAGGAGGAGAAAATACACTTTTCTCTTGTTTGGTGGAGAAGAGAAATAGGGAAGAGAGAAGAAAATTGGTGGGGCCCACCTCAAATTTTTTTCTCTCCCCAAGTGAGAAGGAAATGGAAGAGGGAGATGGTGTTTCATGTAAAATGACTTTTGTACCTTTCTTTTTGGGTTTTCATTCAATTATTTAATAAAATTTAAATAAATTGAATTAAATTAATCATTTATTTAATTAAATTAAATTGAAATAAATAAAATAATTATATTAAACTAATAAATATTATTTAAAATAACTTAAATCAGTTAAATTAATTTAAAGTATTTGATTAGTTAAAATAACTTAAATCAATTAAATTTAAATATTTTTATATTGATATTTTAGTTAAGGATATTTTTGTCATTTTAAAAAAGAATTACTTTTCTCTTTTCTTATTTTCTATCCAGCCAAACAAAAGAGAGAGAGAAAAAAAAACACCTCTTTCTCCTCTATTTCTCTCCTATTTCTCTTACACCAAACAACACATAAAATCTACTCTATTTCTCACCATTTTCTCTCTTCTCATACTCTTTTTTACCTCTTTCTCTCTTCTCCTTTTCTTCTCACAACTAAACAAAGCCAAATGATAGTTATTCTTGAGGTCCCAGCTTCATGTGCATTCTGTCCTTCAGATTAATCATTGTTCACAAGTTTTAATTTGATAGACAAAATGCATATTCAAATAATAATTTTCAACATCTACGGACTAATATGTCTAATGCAGCATCTTTGAGACTATTATGTTATATGTCATGGTCTACATCAACCAATATTTAATTTATAATGAGTCTATTTTCTATGTTGTTTTGCTGGGTTAGTTACGGGAAGAGCTTCCACCTATTCTGCAGCGCTACCTATCCCTATGGTTTGTTTCTCTTTCTGCTATCCCAAAACTTATAATCTCAATAATGATATTTGTATATTACAAATTTGACAATAAATATATGGTTAATGATGTTCAAAATTATAGTAAATGGCATATTGAGTTTGGTTAACAGATACACCTGTGATAGATAAGTAATTCGCTAATGGATAACTTGGTTAATGATATACAAAATCTTGGTTATTAAAAGCTAAGTGGATGGTTAATAAATTATATAATCTTGATGCACCCGTTAATCAAATCTAATATGCCATTAACCCACAATTTAGAAGATCATTAATCATGTATCGATTGTTATCAAATTTCCAGAACTTTATAATCTTTAGAACAAATTTGTCTGTTTCATATATCTTCTTCATCATACATTTCATCACTCGTTCATTCTAATAATGTTTTTTTGGTGTTTCCAATTTAGTTTTGGATTAAGCCTCAACCGACAGATGGGCACATCTGGAGGAAGAGCTTTGCAATTGTGCTTCATGAACAAATTGCCTCCAACAATTTTCACTCTCTCAAAGATCATAGCTGAGGATGGTGCTCCACTTCAAATTGAGCTGCGTGATGCTACAAATCAGCGCCGCATAGTCAATGAAGAAGGTTCATCAATGAAGATCAAGGTGTGTGTCCTAGATGCTGACTTTGGATCAGATGGAAGTGAGAATTGGACCACAGAGGAATTTAATTCCAGTACTTTGAGTCCAAGAGATCGAAAAGGACCATTACTGATTGGAGATACACTTATTATAACACTAAAAAATGGAGTTGGTTACATAACTAACAAGATTGTGTTTAGTGATAATTCAAGCTGGACAAGAACCGGCATGTTCAGGCTAGGGGTTAAAATAGTGCAATCAACTTTCAGTGATGCAGAGATTAGGGAAGGAATAAGTGAACCTTTTAAGGTCTTGGATAACAGAGGAGAGGGTAAGTCTTAAACCACTAATGCTGTTTTAATGATTTGCACCATAACACTCTAATTTTTGTCATCATGTTGGTGCCTTGTCTTTGATTTTACATAATTTATGTTTGTTTTGGTCATTTCAGCTTATAAGAAACATGAAGTTCCTTCATTGAATGATGAGGTATGGCGTCTGAAAAAGATTGGAAAAAATAGTGAAACTCGCAGGAAGCTGGGCTCTAAAGGAATAAAAACTGTTAAGGATTTCTTGCAGTTGTACATAATCAACCAAGCTTCATTAAAAGAGGTAAAATATATTCTCTTGTCTGGATGATGATTCTCTACTTTAGGCTAGAGCATCTTTAACAATGATACAAGTCATTGGAGTTGTTTAACTACTCTTTTTATGGGTTCCACCTGTCATATCACTGCTTTTTACTTTATGCTATTCTAAACAACTCTTTATTTCGATGGTGCAACTTTAAAAAGTTAGACTAAGAACACCGATTGATTAAAAGATTATGAATTAGTCAATTGGTGCTCTTATTTATAGTAAATATCGAGCACCAACAGTTAACAACTAATTGCTAACTAACTAACTAATTAAATTTCTGTTACCAATAATTAGCAACTTCCAATGGAGGTGCTCTGATGTTGTTAATTTTCATTATTTAATACTTGGAAGTAAATATACCTGTCTGATTTTTTGTTTGGGAAAGTAGATAATTGGCAAAGTTCCAAGGAAGTCATGGGATACGATGATTGAACATGCTAAAGCTTGTGACATAGACGATGATAAGCGCTACATCTATCAGTGTTTCATACCAGAAAAAACGATATCCCTTGTCTTCAATTGCATCTATGAGGTTGTTGAGGTGTCTTTTAATGGACAGAATTCTTGTTCTCTAGAAACACTGAATTTGGAAGAGAAGGTATGTGTTTATGTCCTATTCCAAATGCTGGCTCCTATAGCTGTGAATAGTTTTTTTGGAGAAGACCATATGAATTCTTTTGATTTATTGATTCATATCTTATCATAACCTATATATCTATACAGTACCTCTTATCTTATAAGTTGGATGTGATCAAGAAACTTCTTACTTCTTTCACTGGCAGCGTTTGGTGGAAAGAGCTAAGCAGCAAGCTTACACGAATGTGAATGATCTAATGCCACTCCAGACAACAACACAGACATTGGCTGGTGTACAAGCTGTGCAACATGGCGCTGCGGATCAAGCTCTGCTACAGTTTGACTTACCAATTGCTCAGCAAGGTACATATGTTCAGTCATGAATAGTCAAAATTAGAATATAAAGTCATATCAAGTAATTATATGACCACTAACAAACTTTTAATCCTGATCATCCATATATGATTTAGTGGTTCATATTTCCTCCTCTTACTCTAGTAAAAATACCCTCATACCAATGTGTGTTAATCTAAGTGGAAGAGGCTAGGGTGCCTTAAGTATGTGGTCCAGAGTTCGATCCCTAAATTCATGTGTATGAAAAAAAAAACACTATGGAGAGATATCCCGACCTTATATGCCTCAAAGTGAAAGTCTCTCACCTATATTGGGTAAAAGGATATTATGGGGAAAAAATACCTCTCACTATCAAGTCCACTTAAAGGGTATATATATTAGAAGAAATTCTGAACAAATATTGACTAATTATATGGCTTAGTAGGTGATCTTTAACTACTTTAGTGTAAATAAGCCATGAGAGTGGTGAGTTGGGTGTAGAACAATTCGTTTACTTGTCTCTTTTAGGATAAATTATTACATGGTAATAGAGCCTCACAAAAGATTGCACACACTTTCACTTCAACTCATATTTTAGGCCCTCCCATTTCCTATTCCTAATTTATATGATTTTGAGTTGTAAATGAATCCTCACCATATGAGCTCTAACCTATCATTATCATCTGCAGGCCAACCAGAAACGTGGCCAAATTTATGTGAACCATCCACCTCAACATTACATATTGAAGCCACGCACGGTGACCAGCTAGGCTTTGATCAACTGCCACCAGATTGGTTTGCAGAAGGACAGTTTATCACTGGAGCATATAATGATGGAAACGAATGCCCACTTAATGGATCACATATTGATCAATTTGCAAGTTACTTTTCTCTTCCTAATGGTGATGGAGCAGAATGTAGCAACCATTTTTCCTTCCCTAACTCTACTGTGTATATTTCAAGCAAAGGGAAACGCAAGACAGTTTGGCATAAGATCCGATACGCTCTCAAATGGGCCAAACTGCATGTGCATAAAAAGAAGGCAAAGCAGTTTTATTAAGCTCTCGTTTATCTGATGAAGATTTCTAGTCTTACTTTGATGATTTACATTAATTCTATCACACCAATACTAACTTGTCACATCAGTTAAAAAATTCATATATTGTTAAAAATATGAAATACGTGACAAGATAGCATTTGTGATAAAAAAATGTGAAACAACGAAATGAGAGGGTAGATCTTCATCGGTATAGATGAAGCCTTATTTAATTTATTAATATATATACTTCGTGTCAGTTTGTCTATTTACAATTTGTAGCTGTTAAATCAAGCATGTACACGGTGTGATGCTGACAATCGTTTTCAAATTTGTCCAGACAATTATTCATGTTAATTACTTTTTGTGCAAACTACTGCACTAACAAATGTGAGATTAGAATTTAATGATTCGACCTTGCCTTTGTGAATTTTTTTTAGCGGTTTTAGATATTATTTTGAAGACCAAGTTGCTTCCATTCGTGGTCTATGAAGTTCAAGAATATCAATTATCAACCCACACCATTGAACCTCATCAGGGAAGAAAATCAACAAAATGAAAATTAGAAAAGAAAATAATAGAAGGGAAAGAATCACTGAAGCAGGCCACCACTATACCACCAGTTCAACACTGCTGATAAGTGTCAAATGGAAAGAAAAAATAAACTCTAGGACAAAACTATCCCTTAAATAAGTGTTGTCGAGTTAATTCAAATTAGTCAAATTAAAATAAATTTTTAAATATCGACAATCTTGGATAACAAAAATTATATGATACTATCTCCGGACTCAATTATAAGTAAAAATAACTAATTTCATACTTATTAAGGAAATTAGTAATTTAGTTTAGTTGTCTTGATTTAAGTAAAAAAAAATGAGTTATACTCCCTCCGGTCCTTATTATAAGAGGCAAATGGCTACTTTTTTTTGGTCCAAAATATAAGAGACATGCATGTATTTTAACAAATATTAAATGCTCATTTCCAATTTTACCCTTATTTATAATAGGGTTTATATTTACGAGACAATGCAATTTTCAATACAAGTAAGTTTGTTCATTAATTATTGAAGGGTTAAATTTATAAATTTATATGAATATTAATTACAAATAGCTTATTTCAATGCATTTCATTGGTCTGTGTGTTTTAGGGTTTTGCCTCTTATATATAGGACCAGAGGGAGTAAATACTAAACTACCATTTAATTATCTCGGGAATGTGTAATGCTCTTGGAAAAGTAAAGGGGGAATTTGTTTGATTGATTAATTTTCTTGATTTTTGTAATATTTACATTAAATAGAGTTGAGTTGGTTGGATTTTACTTATATTTGAGTCCAAAAAATATAGGTACTTTTTTTATTATAATTGAGTCAAGAGGGAGTACTTTATTCACATTTATGTATGTCATTCAGTGGACGTTAGGAAAAATGGTACAAAAGTACTTCCCAACAATAATCACGGTGAAAATGGCATAATGATGAATAAAAGGCTTAATTGCACTTTAGGTCCTTCTATTATTGGTCATGTGCGACTTTGGTCCCTAAAGTTTTTTTGGTACACATTTGGTCCTCCTATTTTTTTCAATGTTGCAAATTTAGTCCTTTCGTCCGATATTTGTCAAATTTTCAATGATTAAGAGAGATGAGTCACTACTCTAAGCACATAGAACCTAGCGTTGAGCTTCTTTGGTAAAGGACCTTATGGTGGAACCATAAAAGGTCCCGGAAAGATGGGACAAAATCAATAAATAGCATAGAGAAACCATTGAATCATGTTGAATTAGTGAGGTAGAGGAACGAGAACCTCAATCAGAGATTTTGTGCGCTTAGAAGAATGGTTCCTCTATATTGATTATTGAAAAAATTGAAAGACATTGGGTAGAGCACAACAAAAAAAAAATTACCATATAGCTACAGACAGTTTTAGTGATAGCCATTAAAACTGTAGGTATAAATATCCTATAGCTACGGATTTATAATAAGCTGTCAGTATGATCGGGAAGGATCTAGGAGATAAAGAAGTAGGGTGAAAAGAAATAGGAGAGAAGAGAAAATTGATAGATTTTTAGGTTATGTGAATTGAAGGAAGTAGAAGAGAAAGAAAAGTTCAGTTTTCTCTCCACTTGTTTGGTTGGATAGAGAAGTGGAAGGAAAGAAAATGATTTTTTTATAAAGACAAATTTACCCCTCATGTATTTTTTTTTTATATGGCTCTGAAGTTGAGTAGTTTTGTAGGTTTATAGCATAAGTCCTACAATATATACATGTTTCCAAAATAAGTCAGCCATTAACAATTCACCAACACTACTTAGGACTATTTCTAACATTATTTCTTAGCATTAACTTCAAATAACATTCATGCAACAAGAACTCGTCCCAAATGTAAACCTCAATCTATGATTCGCTCATCCTAAAACAAACCAGCCTTAAAAAATCCATACATGTCACACCAAATAAGTTTCATGAATCAAAATCTCACAGATAGAAGTGAACTAACAAAACTAGGAGGGGACATGGGTAAAAATAAAAATCCAATGCTTGTCGTGGTTGGTTGTCGTCGTCGCCGGAGAAGGGAAAGCAAGCTTGTTTGCCAAAACGCATCCTATTACTTGAGAATTCTAAGAACCACATCCCCTCTTGCCCATGGTTTCTTGGTTCCCATCCTTCATTATCGTTCCCAATCCTCATTGAAAGCTTGTTAGGGTTCATGATAATTTTGGGGTAAATGCATATTTGTAGAATTTGTGTTCACGATTTTCATTTTAGAAAGATTCTTGAATTTTAAATTTTGGTGAATATTGTATCATCATGCTTAGTATGTGTGTATGACACAAGCTAACAATTGAGGAAGCGCATTATCGTTTCCTTTTCTTTCGACTGGTATGTATGTTGTGTATGAATAGAAAATAGAAAACTTGTTGATCTCTTGTAGAATGCACATGCACGGGTGGAGAAAAAGAAACACAGTTATCATTATATGTATGGAAGGAATAAGGTGTTGGGCCTTCTATTCTTTATATTTTGTGCAGAAATGGGAAGAAGCAAGAGGTGGCAGCCTTCAAACTAGGGGCGATGGTTTATGAAATATGAGAATGCACATAAAAGTTATCAAGACAGCAGAATCAAAGTCTGATTATGATGTTTCTGATTTGAAGGTGCAAATGATAGGATATATATATTAGCCCATATTATATTTCACCACCTCCCCAACCGATAGAATATATTTGATATAAGGGTGTAAATGAGTTGAGCTATTTGTGAGTTATTCAGGCTTGACTTGTAAATGGTCGATCAAGCTCGTTTCTTTAATTAAATGAGTCAAACTCAAGCTTGAGATTGAACTCAATTATTTAAATGAGCCAAACCCAAGACTTACAAGTTCGACATTAAACGACTCGTGAATAACTCGTATAGGTGTTCTGGTCTTTAAGTTGTTGCAATGGTTTTTTGTTGAGTGAAGTTAGAAATGGACTAGCATCTCAATAAATAGATGGTGGTCATGTTTTTTTGGACTCATGCTTTTGTAATGGTCAAGCTTAAATTGTATATTTGGACTCATGCTTTTATAATGGTCAAGCTTAAATTGTATTTTGCAAAGGCATGTTTTTAATATGTTTTCGTCATGCTTTTAAAATTTCTTTTTTGTAGTAAATAGAAATCTTGAATTTCACATGCCATATGTTAAGTACATACCTCTATTTTTATAGATTATTATATAATATTAAAATCTTTATTAAGTACTAAATTGATAAAATTAAAAGGTAATTAAAGAAAAAATTTCATAAATGCAATATATATATATATATATATATATATATATAGGGAGCGTATCAAGTGAGAACTACTATCTATTTTGATAAATGAGAATTACTAATAAGGGCAGTTAGGTCGCACTTAAAAGAAATCAACGCACTAGATTAAAACCTTCCCCAAAACTGTCACATGACCTCCTCCCTCCTTTGCCCACACCAAGACCAAGTCATCTTCCTCCCCAGGTAGCTTCATCTGTTCCACGCAGACTGGAATAGCGGCACCACACCGCCGCTGTTTACAGACCACCCCATAATACGAGTGCTGCCCCACCTTGTCATCGATGTTCCAGCCATTGTCCAGAATCACCACCGGCATCTCTCCACCAGCCACCACTAACAACGCGCCTGTGTCATGGACGAGAGTCGTGCTCCGCCGTCCAGTCATCACACTTCACCCTGCAGCGTCATGAAGGCCACCACCGTCCTTTGTATCTCTCTGCCACATAGCCATCAGTACTCCAACCAAGCAGAATGGCTCCGCCGCCGTCCACCTTGAACCTGTAACACCGCCGTTCGTGTGACGCCGCTCCACCACCAGAACAACCGTATAAGGACCCAGCCACTGAGTCCCACGTGAATCGAGTCGCCGTCCGCATAAGCCGGCACGCCTCGCCCAAAAACCGCCGCGTCTCCTCTCGCCGCCGGTAACTGCAACAAGGGTTAGGTGTAATACTCTTTTCTTTGCAGCCCAGAAACCCACCTTCCTGTATTTGTTTTTATGGCTTCCCCACCTTTATGTTTGGGAAAATCTTCATTATTTTCTTCTCTCTTTCTCCTAATGGAAGGATACTCACTAGATGTTTGATAAAATGCTTCACCTGTCTTGCTCTTGCCTGAAGATGTTTTGGAATCTCTCTTAAATGGTAATATGTTCCACTATGTTGTTTGCAAGTTTGGTAATTTGGAACCTCTCTTGAAGATGATTTGGAATCTCTATTTTGTCTTGGTCACATAGTAGAAAATAGTTTGATGGTACTGTATGATCTGTTCTATACGTTTGTATATCACTTCATTGTTATTTCCATTGGATCAATCTAATTTTTTATTTTATTTTTTATGAACATCTTTATCTTCACTTAAATAAATCTTATGCAAACTCTGTTTCATCATCATAAAAGATACGTTATCATAAAGGAGATATATTGTTACAGTGTATCATAAAGGAGATATGCCCAGCAGCAAGGAGGGGGTTTATTGTTACAGTCACATGACCTTTTAATGATTTATATAACCTGATTCATTCATTTATTTTAATTGCGATCTAACGGTCCTTATTAGTAGTTCTCATTTCTCACAATAGATAGCAGTTCTCACTTGATACGCTCCATATATATATATATATATATATATATATATATATATATATATATATATTATAATGAGCAAAACAAGCCAAGCTCATTCTTTATTATTTTTAATTATAATGAGCTAAAGCCAAGCTAAACCTCAGGGCTCAGTTATAAGAAAAAAAAGTACCTATATTTTGTGGACTAAAATATAAGTAAAATCCAACCAACTCAACTCTATTTAATGTCAGTATTCCAAAAATCAAGAAAATTAACCAATCCAACCATTTCTCCTTTTACTTTTTCAAGAACATTGCACACTCCCGAGAAAATTAAAGGGAAGTTTAGTAATTATAACTCTCTTTTTTTTTTAACATAAATCAAGATAATTAAACTAAATTAACTAACTTCCTTAATAAGGTGAAATTAGTCGATTTTGCTTATAATTGAGTCCGGATGGAGTAAAGCTCAATCTTTTAGTTAGGCTCGTTTAAATAAATGGGTCAAGCTCAAGTATTAATATTTTTTCACACGCCAAATTCAAACTTCAATTGCTCGGCTCGGCTCGGCTCGGATCGACTCGTTTATACCCCTAATATATAGGTTTATAATCCTATCAACTATATTATGGTGTACGCTCAAGGATAGAGCAATAGCACTGAAGCTGCTCGAACGCATATGCATTCTTTTTGGCAGAAACTACCATGTCTCGCGGGGCCCAGGTGGCCCAGGGATAATTTGGTGAGTTTTGAGTTGTAAACTTTTTCTAGTAAAATGTTGAAGCATTCAATTAATAATTATTTGTTATTCTTGCCCATAAACGATGTTTATAGCTTATATTTAATGCAATACTGGGAGCTATCATGGGTAAAAAAAAATTGTGTAATTTGTACTTGTAATAAGTCTCAGATAATTAGTAGAGTATGTTTATGTTTTTTCTTTTTTTTTCTTTTTTTTTTTGTGTGTAGAGAGTATGTTTATTTATGTTGTTGGGTATATATTAAAAGTTCAATTTTTTTATATTACCTTAGATAGAATTATATTATGTTATCAGGGACGGACATACATATAGTATGGGAGGGGCTTGGGCCCCCTAACTTTATTTTTTTTTTGGAAAAATTTTAAAATAATTCTAATTTTTATTTCAAAAATTTCTAATTGATTTGAAAATTATTTATGATCTATGTTATTGGTTGTACAAAAAAAAACTATGTCAATGGTTGGTAAAAATAGGAAAACAAAAGTCTATCCTCTTGCATGTAGAATGATAATTAACTCTTATTTTCACACTTCATATTTCTACAACTACTACATAACAATCTTTTTCAATTATAATAAAGTCAAGACTACACTTTGCAACAAGATGAAAGATAATTTTTGACTGATTGAGATTGTTTGCTATTATAAATTGAAAAGAAAATTATTGAAAAACTTAGTACAGATTCAATCATAGATGATTTTCGTGACATGCAGGAGATGCATTATGTGTTTTGATATATTACTAATGTAATTAATGTTTTCAAACATATAATTATGAATATTTTGTATGGACTTTATTGTATACATATTTATTGAATGAACTTTAATTTTATAATTGACCTCATACCGCTTGAGTCTGGCTCCGTCCCTGAATCTTTGTATTTACTAGAGAGAAATGGCGAATCGCGAGATAGCTGATGAAAAGAAGTATGATCCTTATGCAAATAATCCTTTTGTAGAATGTAGTGCTTCTAACGGATGGCTTTTTATTTCTCTCGTCTTGATGTCATGAGAATTTCCTTTTGAGAAATTATCTCAAGTTTTGTTTTCTATTTTTTTTTTTTTAACTTTATAGTGAAGGTTGCATGAGTGGTTATTATGAATGAGAAGTCAAATGTGAAGCCAAAGCTAATGAGGAAAGAGAAAAAGCCTATTCAAAAGCTTTTTCTTTATTCTTGTAAATATTCTTTCTTACTTTTTTTTTTATATAAGCAAATGTTGGTGTAAATGTTAGTATATTTTTAGTGGGTGGGGTTGGAACCTCAACCTCCTTATCACTCCGCTCCGTAACTCCCACACCCCACAGCCAACCTTATAACCCCTATATTCTTACTTTCTATTAAATATGTTTTTTTATGTTATTTCAATGTTTTATTAGTTTCAAATTTATGTTACAGGGAGGAGTATAGACAACATATCTGGAAGAATCAGTCTCTAAAGAAGAATTCTCATATGGTTATGGCACAAGATTCCAACTGCTCTCAAATTCATCCATCAAAAGAAGGTGAAGGCTATGGTGTATCATCCATCAAAGTGGTGCATCCATACACCACCCAAGTGGCAAAATATGGATCATCCAAATTATTATTTGACCATTTCACTTTTCAACAAGCTTGAATATAGTTAAAGGGTCAAAGTTACTTATGTATTTGTAAAAAAAAAAAGACACTGTATTTTTGTATTTGCCTAAAGACCCTTTTTTATTAATTAATAGGCTTAATTGCAATTTTGGTCCCTCTATTATCGTCCATGTGCAATTTTGGTCCCTATAGTTTTTTTTGAGCACATTTAGTCCCCCTAGTTTTATAATGTTGCAAATTTGGTCCTCTCGTAAATTTGCTAGCAAAAATTGCTTACGTGCCATCCAGCTGGATTAAAATATATTAAATAGTTAATAAATGATTTACAAATGATTTGGTAATAATTAAATTTACAAAAAAAAACCGTAAAGCTCCCCTCCTTCCTGACTGCTTTACCGTTTGAAATTGAAACCCTTGAAGCATCTCATCAGCACCGTTCCCAGCAATGTCCTGCTTCAAATTTATGGCCAATTCAAGGTGCGTTGCTCCAACATCACTATTAGGTGTTAACCATTGATTTGGTAAAAAATTTAGGCAATGAGTAAGATTGAAACCTAGAAGTTGTTGTGCAGGTTAAAGTGTAGAGGTTGAATTTTACATTCACATCCCACTTGAATTCAGTATCCCCCACCTCACCACCACCATCGTAACTGTCCCCACCGCACCCTGACCGTCACCACCGTTTTCCCTCCAGATCTTAATACCCACCCCACCCTAGAAACTGATCTAGATCCACTCTAACTCAAGTAGATCTACTATGGAACCAGATCCAAAATCCCAAACAGAAGCAGATCTCTAACCTTAGTGGATTCTAGCGATAGGGATCAAGGGTGACGTGGTAGAGGGTCCTACAGGTGGTGCTGCTGGTTGTTGTCGCTGTTAGGTATTTTTTTTTGCTTTGTTGGTTTACATTTACAGAGGAGGGGTGTGACGACATGGGGAAGTGGTGCTGCATAGTGGAAGGATGGGTTCGTTTCAGGTTGCTTACATTGTTTGAGTTTGGTTCTCTATAATGTGGTGGCGGTGGTGGGGATGGTGGAGGAGGAGGAGAAGAGGGGGGCTGTAATATTGTATGCGCGTTTTTTTTTATAAAAAAAAATTAATCAATTTCAAAATAATTAATAAACCATTTTTTTAATTTTTAATTTAATAAATTAAAATATATTAGTTATTTAATATATTTTAATCCAGCTGGATGGTCATGTAAGCAAATTCCATTAACAAATTGATATAAGGACCAAATTTGTAACAATGTAAAAATAGGGGGACTAAATGTGATCGAAAAAAACTATAGGGACCAAAATTGCACATGAACAATAATAGAGGGATCAAAAGTGCAAATAAGCCTAATTAATATGAATACTTCCTCACCATTAATAATTTTAACGGTTTAGATTAAGACATTTATTTTGTAATTAATAATTTCAAACAAATTGGTAAATAAATAATGCGGATATGGTCTAAGAGTCCTAAGAATCCACCATTTGTGCTGAAGCATATTGTAATTTTAAGCTTCGTTGAGAAAGAATCAAGATCTGAAGAATAACAAATATGCGAGCAACATGTGAGGATCTAAAACACCAATACCCAAAATAATAATAATGAACAAAATTCAATTTTGATGCATATCCCAAATTTTTCTCAGTGACCCAGATGGAAAAAAAAACCAACTTTCTCTCTGTAAAACAAAGTTGGATCGGGGAGTGGCTGACCTAGCTTTAGAGGTGAGGTTTGAAGAAAGGGGTACATGATTGAGTGATGGGAAATTGGGGGGAGAGAGAGTCAAGAAGAAGTGAAGAGAGAGAGAGTGTAAAAATGGAAAATTTGAAAGCATCTTGTTTCCGTTGACCCCGTCGTACAACCCGCCTAGATAACTTCCGACCCCTCGCCAAACAACACCTAAGGAACGGAAAGCATTTTCATTGTCAATATTATTAAACTCCATCTCATTTATGTGATTAAGATTTCCTATTTCATAAATACTATCTTGTTACATCAGTTAAAAAAATCATATAATGTTAGAAATGTGAAATTTGTGGCAAAATGATGACAGGATATGAAACAATAAAATGAGACAATACATCTCAATCCATTAGAATGAGGCCTTATTTAATTTATTAATATATAAACTTAGTATCAATTTGTCTATTTACAATTTGTAGCGGTAAAATCAAGCCTTACACAGTGTGATGCTTAGACAATCTTTTTCAAATTTGTCCAGTTATTCATGTTAATTCCTTTTTGTGCAAACTACTGCACTAACAAATATGAGAATATGAGATTAGAATTTAATGATTCAACCTTACCTTTGTGCATTTTTTGTAGCTGTTTCAAATATTATTTTGTAGACCAAGTAGCTTCCATTTGTGAGGTAAAACCGTAAAACTCTTTCGGTGTCTATTTTTTTCATTTAAAAGACTCGAACTCGAAACTAAACTTAAGTCACTTGAACCAATAAGTGTTGGTATTCCTTCATGTTAAGATAAACTATTATTATTATTATTATTATTATTTCATAAAAGTAATATAATAACTGGTTGTTTATTATGAGACAAAATATGTAATAATGAGTCAAAATAATAAATTCTAAAACAGTTTTAGAACTTTCCCTATTCAATCCCTGCCTATGGCTTACAACATATAAGAACAGCTTCTTTTTTTTTTTGATAAGCAACATATAAGAACACGGTGATAATAAAATATCTGTGTGTTTTTTATCAACAAAAAATATATATATATATATATATATATATATATATATATATATATATATATATATATGTGTGTGTGTGTGTGTGTTCCAATTGCCATGATATCCCGCAAGTATGGTGTTAAAAATATATTTTTGTACAATTAAACTGAGCAGCAGATTGATAACTGACCTGGGCTGAAGCTACATTTTGATTGAACTTGAAGATGAGTCATGGCTAAAGGCTTTTCTTTGCAGGGCGGGCGGGTGGGAATATTGACCAAAAAATGAAAGGCCAGTTCTCCATGCCATTGGATTCGGCTGGCTCTAGAGAGAATGGAATTTACAGATCTGGAAGGTTGGGATGGTCCACGTTCATGGAGATAAGAACAAGCAAGACATTAAAGATGGGTTTTCCAAGACATAAAAATATGAATGTGGAATGGTCATAGAAAACTTTAGACCTTACAAAAAAAATTCCAAGGAGCTTGACTTGTTGCTTGGTCAAGGTCGGCCATCAATTATTTCTAGTTTCCTTTACCGGTCTCCATTATTTTAAGAATATTATATCTTTTTATAAATTTTTATAAAGTTTAATTTTAATACATTATTAATGTAAATTTTTTACCAATATAAAATTATAATTCGTGTGACTTTTAAGGTAGATATGATAAAAGACAATCATTTCTAATGATATGACAAATTATCATTGGTTGATAGTATAAAAAAAATCTTTACACCGATAATATATCCCAATTAAATCCAACTTTTATATAAACCTTTTTTTTCACCAACAAAACCCAATACAGTTGATAAATAATTGAATTCTGTAAGCATAATGTATGGGGTTCGATTCCTACAGTATGTGTGAAAAAATGCTTTGTTATCCCCTGGAAAGGGATTAATTTCCGACTATCAGTTTGGGGATAGCCTTGGTAAAAAAAATATAACTATTTTTATTAGTTATAGTTCACAAGGTTATTCAATAAAGCCCGACACAATTGTAAATTGTTAGGTTACTAAAATATGTTATTAGAGATTCGATTCATTCTGCGAGTATGGTTTATGCCAGTTTTTCCTCAGGTAAACATTGGCATGGGTGGGAATAAATTTTGTTAATCAAAGTCGGATTATACGCTTAAGGGATAGTGCATGTGCTTCATTCCTAAATTTCGACATTAAATTGCTTAAACCTGAAGTGAGTGTAACATATTTCTACACAAAGTTTAAAGGTCTTCTTGATGAGTTGAGTGACCTGCAACCACTACCAGAGTGCACCTGCGGAGACTCAAAGGAATTAACGCAAATGGAGGAAGAACAGCATGTCGACTTGTTTCTTGGCAGTCTTGACAATGAACAATATGATCATGTCAAGGCAACCATTCTTAACATGGATCCGCTGCCTTGCCTTCGACGAGCATTCAATAACATATTGAGGGAAAAGGCACATTTTGCAGTAGAAAATGAGAGGAACTTTAAAGCTGAATCAGGGACATCCTTTTTTCTCATCTGGCGCAAATAAATAGAAAAGGAAGGATGGACCCAGACCCAAATGCGATCAATGTGGTAAAACAAGGCACGTGAAAACAAAATGCTTTGAAATTGTTGGTTATCCACCAAACTGGGAGAGCCGCAGAACACAACGTGGTCAGAACAAAAATGAAAGACAACATAACCTATTGCACATTTGGCTTGTCTTGATGAACAATAGGACACAGAGAAGGTTGCAACAGGTCATGCCCTTTATGGAATGCACATGAAAGGCAATGGAAACTCACATGAATCCATTGCTGGTAATAACAAGTTAAAGGAGGAAATCAAATGAGTCTTGGACAGTGGTGCATCACACCAAATGACCTCTTTATTTTCTCTTTTAACAGAAGTGCATAAACTTGATAAACCATTACATATTACCATTCCCACTGGAGATACTATGCTGGTTGAAAATGCAGGAACTATTAATCTTGATAAGAATATCAAATTGAAAAGTGTCTTATTCGTACCTGATTTCAGTTGCAATTTAATCTCTATACACAAGTTGACTTATGATTTAAATTGCACTATGACTTACAATATGAACTGTTGTGTGATACAGGACCAGATCACGAAGAGGATGATTGGATCAGGTGACTTGCATTATGGAGTTTATATGTTCAAAAGGGATAATGTGGGGATCCTCTCTTGCTGCAACTAAGGAAGATTCAGCTGCTCTTTGGCACTCCAGAATGGGTCATCCCTCAACCAGGCTCTACAACTAATTGCACATTTACTTAAATGTACTTTCAATTCAAATAAAGTAGTTTGCTGTGATATATGTCACAAATCCAAACAATGTCGAATTTATTTTAGTCAAAGTGAAAATAAAGTTGAAGAGCCTTTTAGCCGCATACATTGTGATCTGTGGGGAAGATATCACACTGCTTCAAGCAATGGTTCACACTATTTTCTTACTAGTGTTGACGACTTTACTCAAGGAATTTGGGTGTACCTTATGAAGTATAAGACTGAGACCACTGGTATTTTCATTAATTTCTGCAACATGGTGAAAACACAGTTTCACACAAATGTAAAAAGGGTCCAAAGTGATAATGCTACTGAGTTCACCAATTTTGGATTTCAGAAATTTCTTCAACAAGAAGGAATGATGCATGAAACTTCCTGTGCAGCAACGCCCCAACAAAATGGTCATATGGAACGAAAGCACAAACATATACTCAATGTTTTCAGGGCCTTAAGGTTCCAAGCCAACCTCCCTATTCATTTTTGGGGAGAATGCATGCTAGCAGCCACACATATCATTAACAGGACCCCACAATAGCTACAAAGGCATCACTCCCTATGAAATGTTGTTTGGCAAACCACTACCTATGATCATTTAAGGGTTTTCGGTTGTTTGTGTTATGTGAGGAATCCATCAAAACATCGAGATAAGTTTGATGAAAGGACAGAGAGATGCATGTTCATTGGCTATCCAACAGGACAAAAAGGTTGGAGAGTCTACAACTTAAAGACTCAAGAATTCTCAGTATCTCAAGATGTAGTCTTCTATGAACATGTATTTCCCTATGCCTTGCATAATGGAGATACAATAGTCGACTCTCAAGTAAGAGTTTGCCGTGATTTGTCTCAACTGGATGAAGAAAATTTATCCTCTAAGAAGCAAGATGAAGAACAAGAACCTTCATAAACTCATCAAGGTATTAATGGGTTGATGGAAGATGATCAAAATGAGATGATGGATAATGTTTAAAATGAGGAGGAGGACCAAGGACACACTGAGATGGTAAAAATTGCACAAAGAACAAGGCAGACACCAAGATATCTTCAAGACTATTACTATCACAGAGCTACTAAAAACCCCATGTGCAAGTCACTAAGTCCATTAACCTCTTCAGTTACGGTTTATCACATCTCAAACTTTGTATGTTATAATTGTTTTTCACAAAAACACCAAGTATATCTTGCAACCATAACAAATCAAGAAGAGCCAAAAACATATCTCCAAGCTGTACAATGTTCAGAATGGCGTAATGCCATGGCGGAGGAACTCAAGGCTTTGTAGAATAATGAGACATTGGAATTGGCAATGATACCCGAAGGCAAAAGATTCGTGGGAGGAAAATGGGTATATAGAATCAAATACAAAGCCTTGGTAGAAATTGAGAAATATAAGGCACGTCTTGTGTAACACCCTTCTCGGGCGCTACATTGTCTGTGACATTTCTATTTTTATAAGACCGAGTAAAAGGGAAAATAATTATTTTGCCAAAAATACGGGTTCATTTTTTTCCCCCCCTTTTCTCTTTCACAAATGATACCATACATATTCTTTAACATATAACATTAACTTATGCATCAATATTACATAAACCAAGTTCCAAGTACCATCAGTCATACATATTCAGAAAGAAGGTGGAAATAACAACGCCAGTAAACAACAATAGACTGGAAATATGTTTATAATAATAATATCTTTAGAGACATAGCTCCACAAAGTATAACATAGACACGAGACTGACCAAACACAACTAAAGCCCTCGAGACTGTGTCCATGTCTCCCAGCACTTTCAAACTCCAGCAGGGTGTGATGGAGAAACAGTGTTGTCGTCATCTTTGTTCAACGCAAGATAGAAAACAACAAACCAGAAAATACAGAAATGAGGTGAGATTTCCGTTCATCTTACACTTAACGCAGACATGCAGTGGTACGACACACAGGTACGTACAAATATTAACAAACAGTTATATCATCCAAAACAACATAAATAATAATATTTCACAACAACATAATCACAGGGCACCATTTTCCCTAGATAGAAGACATCTAAGACTCGAGGAATGACCTATGATTCCCTATACCATGGTTTTAACAAACAGTCGGAGAGAGTGGTTCAGAGGATTGTTCCGGATTACGCCAGCCTTAGGTAATAGAATGCGTCCAAAGTCAATACCGTGCACATAGGCTTTTTCGGGAACATCCTACACTACCAGAAAACACAGTGTCTAGTCGAGTATGTCGGTGTATTACAAGATCACCATGCCACAGAGGAGCAACCGACTGGGCCTATATGAGTATTTCATACCCCGACACCCCCGAGCATCAATAGATCGTCACAACGGAATTCGTACCCGCATTAAAGTGTTAGCTCCATCTCCTAGGCACAACAGCCTTACAGAACATAGTTTCACTATGTGTTTAGGCAAACTTTACCGGAAATGCGTTCTTCTCGTCCATCCAACGGATGACATCGTGATTCCTTCATAATTCTTTCAATGTACTGTAACAGATGCTAGATGTCCTTAAGTCCGAGTCACCGGTACTTAATCATCAAGCTAAAGTTCTCAAGTAACCTTTCATCTTTGTGCACAATTTTTCTTAAAGTACTTGATTAAAAATCCTAGCACATTATGGGATTGGAACATAAGTCCAATTATTTGTCTCTCTGTACTTTTCTAATTGAGCATTTTTCTTTGGCTTCCAATAAAACAAATCATTCTGAGTCCATTAAATTTTATGGAATATGGATAATGAATTATCCATACTTTATGACATAAGGTCGTGTTTCACCCGACGTCATAAATTATTATGTTTATATTTTCACTAAGTCATTCTTGACTTAGGTTTTTACATTTTACAGTAAAACCTCGTCTTTGAAGACAAAAATCCATTTGGCTTAAACCCAAAACCTTTAGATAGAATCAAATCCATTTTCAAGAATAATTCCCCTCAAAGATACTTAGGTATCAATTTCTCCAAAACATTTTCTAAAAAATCCATAAAAAACGTTTAACGACGGTTTCGCCGCTTTTTACTGAATTTAGGCTTAAAAAACCAAACTTTTGAAAATGTGGCTCTTCACCTCAAATGTATTACTCCCCTAGGTTCTATTACTTTTTATGAAAATGTTGAAACGCTAGTTTCCATCAAAATGTCCCTTTATACAAAATTCCTTAGAATTTGACCGAACGTCATTTATTTTGTAAATCACGTAAATCCTTTTTCAACGATTTTACACTCTAATAATCCAAAACTCATTTTGGAGTTTTAGAACAGTTTTACAAGCATGAAAAACAGTTTATAACTGTCCAATTACATTTATTTTCGAAAGTTGTAGTTTAGTCCCTAAACTTTCATTAATTACAAAAAGGTCCTTATTCACTTAAAACCTTATAACTTTTAATTTATAACTCCAAATCACACCAAACCAACTTCTTTAGAAATATTTTTCAGTTGCCCTCAAATTTTCCAGAAATCACTTTTCTGCCCCAAATATTTTTCAATAATTGCAAAAAGGTCCTTTTTCACCAAAAAGCTTATAACTTTTTATGTATTAATCCATTTAACACCAAACCAATTTCTATGGTTTTGTCTCATCAAGTGCTACAAGCTTAACATACAAGTACATGAATTTTGGTGCAGCCACCGAAATTCTCAGAATTTGCAATTTAGTCCCTAAGGACTCATAATTCGACAACTTTCAATATACACATCCAAATCAATCCAAACCAATTTCTATATTCCTGTGTGATCATGAAGTCCTCATAAAAATTATTCAAAAAATTTAAAACATCATGTAACCCATATAACCATTCAAGGCCGAATGGCCTATATTATTCATGTTAGGCAATTTTTCATGTTAAATCAACTAAACAACCATCAAGCATCCAATTAGAAATCATTGAACCAAAATCAACATATATCAAAATCAAGCATCAACCAAAACCTCCAAGAGGTTCACATGCACAAATCAATAATTTCCACAATTGAGATAGTTATAATTTACAAGACTTTATACACTAATAAACCACCACATATCTACCCTAAGGTAGGATGATGGTAATCTCCCCCATACCTTTGATGATCACTTGAACTCAAACAAGAAGAGGATGATGTTCACCTAGAGCTGAAGGTTTTGCACAACCAAAACCTAGCCATGAACAATCAACAAAACAACAAGTTAAAAATGAAGAAAATCACCTAAACCCATTTGAGAGTTAGGTTCGGCCAAGCTTAACAAAATTAGCTAGGGATCTCTAAATTTTTCAAGCTCTTATATGATGAAAATAGAAGTCATGTGAAGATCATAGAAATTGGAATCACATTAAAAGGATTTTTCTATGATTTTCTAGAGATTTTTGAAGTTCTAGATCTAAGAATTTGAAATTTGTGAAAACTTGAAATATGAATAAAATTTGTGAAAGGAAAGGAAGGTATGATCTTGGATTAGAAGACTATACCTTTGGAATTTGAAGAAATGATCACAATCTACTACTTCCTTTGAAAATTGAAGCTGAAGAACTTAAGAGCTTTTTTCAAGTTTTTGAAGAACAACATGAACAAATGAAGGAAATGAATGACCAAGGGTGCCTTATGGTGTTGGGGCCGTGGGTTTTTAGGGGTAAATGAGTAAAATTGCATGATGGCAAACTTGTAGTTCCCATGTGAAACTAGGGGCAAAATGGTCCTTTCCATGCAAAAATATCCTAAGGCATTTATGACCCATTATGGCCATTATGATTCGGATAGGATCGTCATAAATGCTCATCATCTCAGTCACATCAGTCATCTTAGCTCCGTTGCTGACCCTTTTAGTTCATCTGACTCAGATTTCTTAGAGACATTTCAACGTTTTTGCCCGCAACAAAATAATATTTTATTTTTACGCTAAAATTTTCAAAATTCCAATATCGTAGAAAATATGATAAAATTATTTTTCATCTCCTTCACGAATCAAAATTAGGTTTTTTGAGCAGTAAAATCTTACTGTCAGTGAAAATGCAGACTGGGTTTCGACTGAGTTTTAAACCTAAATTTTTACCGTAAGCTTATACCATAAGGTAGAGTATAATTATGATTTTATTTTATTAAAAATCATTTTCTAGATCCAATATAAAAATTACGAACAATTAAAATTCTACCGATAATTGAAAAACAGTAAAAACAGCAAAACGGTAAAAATCGTAAAAACAGGTTGTTACATCTTGTGGCGAAAGGCTACACTCAAATTGAAGGAGAAGGCTTCAATGAGACTTTTGCACCAATAGCAAAAATGACCACAGTACAGCAGTGGCCAAAGCATGGGAACTCCATCAAATGGATGTTAGTAATGCTTTCCAACATGGAGAGTTTGATGAAGAAGTTTATATGCAAGTCCCCCAAGGATACAAAGTCTATTAAGGTGGGATGGTTGGTCGATTAAAAACGTCTTTATATGGTCTAAGGCAAGCCTCCTGAAACTGATACTCGAAGCTCTCACAAGCACTGACAGAGTATGGATTTCAGGAGTGTCATGCAGATCACAGTCTCTTCACATATTCAAATGGATCTACATTTCTAGCTGTTCTAGTTTATGTTGATGATCAAGTTATAGTTGGAAATGATACTGCTGCTTGCACCAATTTTAAACAATATTTGAGCAGGTGTTTTCATATGAAGGACCTTGGAGCACTTAAATATTTTCTTGGGTTAGAGCTTGCTCGTGGACCAGCAGGATTGTTCTTATGCCAGAGAAAGTACACGTTGGATTTTCTAAATGAATGTGGCATGCTTGATTACAAGCCTTCTTCATACCTAGTGGAACAAAACCACAAATTAGCGTTAGATTCAGGTCCCTTGTATGCAGATCCCTCATGCTGCCGCAGACTTATAGGATGCCTCATCTATCTCACTATTACGCGTCCAGAGATCACATACTCAGGGTCCGTTTGATTTGCAATAAATCATGGGACAACACAGCACAACACCACTTATTCTATGTTTGATTATCAAAATAAGTATGGGACAGAACAAAAAAAGGATAAAAGGACAGAACAAAAATTCAAATATTTGTTACTCACTTTACCAGGGGACAAAAAGTTGTCTCATGGACAATATAAACAAAATGTCAAAATTACCCTTCCCATTCCCCTCTTTCGTATTCATCTTTCCAATCACCCATCGTCTTATTCTACTCCCCCTTGTATGATTAGTCCAGAACCACCGCAAGTCCAGTCCAGAGCCACCACGTCGGAGCTACCATCCTCCATGCACAGATATGCTCCGCCGCTTTGCTATTCTCCACACATAGCAGATCTGCCATCCTCCACACATAGATCTCTTCCCGCTACGCCGCTCCGCCATCCTCTATGCACATATCTGCCGTCCTAGACACGCAGTCCTTCACGTGAGCCAGACGGCATAACCGCCGTCATAGGGTGAGCCACCGCCCACCGCTGTCCCACTTCGTCTCCTCTGTCGCGTCCATCATACGTCGCCCTTACTCAAACCACCACAACCAGCACAGATCGACATCCACACCTCCATGTTCTACGAGCTTCACGTGCGCATTACTGTGATCAGAAGTCAGAACCACCGCCCACTGCCATCCTGCTACATCTCCTCCATTGCTATGTAGGCTGAGGACACTGAGGCATTCTGGTCCTTTTCTTTTGTGATAACTTTTTGTTTATTTTCTTTTTCTTTTTTTAATTTGTGCTTTGTGGGCTGGTCACAAAAGGATAGTTTAGTAAATTTATATTTGTTATGTCTGTGTTTGTAACACCCCGATTTTTCACTGCTTTCTAATATCGGTAATAAATATATAAATGATTATATTTTTATCCTAGACTTAGAAAGTGATTTTGGATAAACCAAATTCATTTCCATGATATACTTGATATCATAAGGTTACCATGAAATTTTGGGTTGAAAATTCAGATGGAACTCGGTCTGCGTTTTCACTGACAGTAAAAGTTTACTTCTCAGAAAACCTAATTTTAATTCGTGAACGAGACTATTAGTGTTTTTATCATATTTGCTACGATATTGGAAGTTTTGAAAATTTTTGCTAAAAAAATAAAATATTATATTTGCTGCGGGCGAAAACGTCGAAATATCTCTAAGAAAACCTGAGTCAGATGAACCAGGGGGTCAGCAACGGAGCTGAGATAGCTGATGTGACTAGCAGTTATGACGATCCTATCCGAATCATAATGGCACATAAATGCCATTAGATATTTTTATGGTAAAATGACCATTTTACCCTTGGTTTTCTATGAAAATTACAAGGCTTGCCATTGAAATTTTGGGACCATTTTGGCCTCCCCTACACGGCTCTACTCCTTTTTCCCTACACTTAGGCAATTTTTCAACCACTTATATCATCTTCATGAATCAAGACTCATTTCTCTCAAAAACCCTAACCGGGAATCAGGTACGTTTGTGCAGAGATATATCTGGAAACAGACCGACAAGTCATCTATGATGACTCAAGAGGAATGAATCATCATGGTGATAATTTATTCTAGTCATCATGAAGACAAAGAAAATATCCAGATATTTTCAACGTTAACCTAACCATCATAGTTAAATGACAATCATGATTAAGGCAAGACACTATCAAATTTGCTTCTTCTTCCTCACATGTGGTCACAATTTAGCCACACCTCCTACTCACCATAACCACTCAATTACCATGATGACTTCAAGTGAAATGACCAAATTACCCCTAAGTTAATCTAACCTATGTTTGGTTAATTCAACCATGGTTCACAAGACAATTTCAAATTGACTTCTCCTCCTCATTTGTGGTGCTAAACTCAGCCACACCACTCCTTTCACTCTTCACCACATATTTTTCTAGTCATGATTAATATTAACCCTAGTTAAGTATGATATTATTTTTTTAACTTAACCTAGCTTAGTTAACATTAACTATGGTTACTAACAAATGGTTATTAACAATGACACATATCCTCTCCCTAAATCACTCATTTTACAAGGAGGAAAACCCCTCCACACCTAGCCAATTGGTGGCTGCCCACTCCCCCACACTTAGACATTTTCTTCATTATTCATCAAGAACACCAAGAGAACTAAGACAAACTCTCCTTACTCACCCGAACGTTCATCGAAGTTATGACCCTTTTATGTTATGAAACTCGAAAAACTTTCTACATGAAAGTTGTTCCTATTTCTCTCTTATTTCCAAAGAGCTAAAGATCATCAAAAACGGATAAGTATTTTGGGATATATGTCCAAATTACCAAAACAGCTCGAAATCCACAGCATCTCACAAGAACAGTGGAAAGAAGGCACTTTACGCCCAAGTTCTGATCTGAATCAAAAACAACCTTCAACATCAAAGTTGTGCATCTCTTTCTTATATTTCCAACAAGCAAATTTTGTAATTTTTAGATGATCAGAGAGTGAGATATGCTCATAAAACCACCATACCCTCAAAGCTGTCCCAAAAGCTTCCATTTCTAACTAAGCTTGTTTTGATCACTCTCTTCATTTCTTCAATCAACAAGAGGTAAAACCCTCATCTATCATGATCGTGTTGTCTTCTCCTTCATTTATTTTATAAGTTTATGCCATGAATCATCATCATCCAATTTCATGAAGTTTTCTTCAAAAATCTCTAGAAAATTGTAGAAAAATCCTTTTGACTTGAAACCAATTTCTATGATCTCCATATGAATTATATTTTCATCATCCAAGAGCTTGAAAAATTTAGATATCCCTAGCTAATTCTTTTTGAGTTGGCTGAACCTATATAAAATGGGTTTAGGATGATTTTCTTCAATCTTTAACTTGATTTCTTGTTGGTTGTTCATGGATAGGTTTTGTGGGTTCAAAACAACAACATCCTTCTCCTACTTGAGTTTCAAGTGATCTACAAGAGGTAAGGGGGGAGATTACTACTATCCTACCTTAATGTAGATATGTTGATGGTTTATTTAGTGTATATGTTTTGTAACTCATAAGTGTATATTATTGATTTATATGTGTGTGATCCTCTTGGAGGATTTGATTTGATGCTTGTGATTATGATATGATACACCATATGTTTGTTTTGGTTCCAATGATCATAAGTTCGAACCTTGATTGTTGTTTGTTTGGCTTGATATAAAAGAAATTGCCCAATATGCTTATAGGAAGGCCATTCGGCCATAGCTATATGAGGTTGTTCCTCATTGGTTAGAAATGAATTGGTTAAGTATATTGAAAGTTATGAACTATTGAAGATAAAAGGACTAAATTGCAAATATTGAGATTTACAGGGATTGTTATGAAAACTATATTCTTATATGTTGGGATTGTAGCCCTTGGTAATATAAGATTAAAGAAATTGGTTTGACATTATCTGGATTAATACATAAAAAGTTATAAGCTTTTTACTAACAAAGGACCTTTTTGTAAATATTGCAAAGTATGGGGCAGAAACGTAATTTCTGGAAAATTTCATGGTGAAAATTATTTTATGAGATGAAAACATAGCAATTTGTTTGAGGTCATTTGGATTTATATATAAAAAGTTATGAGCTTTGTAATAGTTAAGGACTTATTTGCAAATATTGAAAAATAGGAGACCCAAAAATATAAATTTTTTGGAAATTTGTTGGAAACTGAAAATTATTTCTAAAGAAGTTGGTTTGATGAGATTTGAAGTTGTAAATAAAAAGTTACAAGGTTTTAAGTAAATAAGGACCTTTTTGTAATTAATGAAAGTTCAGGGACTAAACTGCAATTTTCGAAAATTTATGTAATAGGACAGTTAGAAACTGTTTTTTATACCTACTGAACTGTTCTAAAACTCCAAAATGAGTTTTGGACTATTAGAGTGTAAAATTGTCGAAAAAGGATTTACGCGATTTACAAACTTAGCGACGTTCGGTCAATTTTTTAAGAATTTTGTATACATGGAAAGGAAACTGTAAAAGGCAGTGCTTCAAAATCTTAATATGAGTATTAAAACATAGGGAATAATAGATTTGAGGTGAAGAACCATATTTTCAAAAGTATGGCTTTTAGGCCTAAAACTAGTAAAAAGCGGCGAAACCATCGTCAAGCGTTTTTAAAGATTTTTGAGGAAACTATGATGTAAAGTTTGAAATCAATGCTTTAACACTTTAACATAAGTATGGTAACTTAGGAAAGTGAAGGATTTGAGGAAAATGATTATATTTGTGAAAATATGGAATTTAAGTTGAAATACAGTAAAAAGCGGTAAAACGGTATTTTAAGAGTTTCGATGTTTTTCAAGAAACTGTTTTGAGGAATTTAGTACTTATGTACTTTAATGGAATCTAATTTCAAAATGGTTTGGTTTTAACCAAAGGTTTTAGTTTTAAGACAAGAGAAGATTTTAGTCTTCAAAGACTAGTATTTACATTAAAGAGCAAAACCTAAGTCATGAATGACTTAGTGAAAATATGAACTTAATGATTTATGACTTATGGTGAATAAAGACCATTTGTTGTAAAGTGTGGATAATTCAATATCCATACCTCCATAAGACTTAATGGACTAAGAGTTATTTGATTTCTTGGAAGCCAAGAGAAAGGCTCCATTAGAAAAGTGTAAAGAAATAAATGATTGGACTGTCGATCCAAATTCATAATGTGTTAGGACTTGTAAGAAAGTGCCTTAAAACATCTTTACACAAACATGACAAGTCTGTGTGAGAACTGCGGATCAGTGAAGGACCGATGATTTGTAATCGGGAATATCGTCCGTCAGAGATTGACAGCAAGTGGATTCTGGTGGAATCACGAGGTTATCCGATGGATAGACCAATTGGATGTATTCCAGCAATTTTGCCTAGATACATAGTTGATACTATGTTCAGTGAGGTCGTTGTTCCAGGAAGCCGAGTTTCGGTTGTAGAGGTTTCATAAAGAGCCTGATGTGTTACAGAGAGTTTGAGATCACATGTGATTATGATTGTGCGTACGTTATGATTTAAGCCTTGTGTGCGTAACACGAAAGCAACAATGGTGCCTGAGGTGGGCGCATGTGAAACCTATACTGACCATTTCCTTCCAAAATATCAAATTAGCTCCGATGTTAGAATCGGATATTCCTTGAGGCTGTGTAGGAATGGGACTATACGGTTTCAATCAGTTTCTCTCTATTCCTGTCTTTCGATGGACAAACCGAGTCCGGTATGCTTGATAAGCTTACCGTCGAGTCTGGTATATTATATTGTGAAGTTTTGAGTTGCAGAATTAAAATGGGAGATAAAAAGAATATATGACTGTTGTATTATGTACCTGTGAGTCGTACCACTGCATGTCTGCCTTATGTGTAAGATAAATGGAATCTCACCTCTTTATTTTTATATTGCCTATGTTGGCTGGTGTCTTCTGCATTCTTTTAAGACGGTGGAAACATCAAGATGTTCCTTGACTGACGCATCGTAGAGATTGAGGTTCGAGCATTCGGACGATATGTTGGAGTTTCTAGTGGACGTCATCCAAACTGTTGATGGGTTCTTAGACCATGTTTCTCCTCTTGGGAGAGGAAAGGGCTTAGTCCAAGAGTTACTTTTGTAGTGACTCTAGTAGTGTCTTTTGTGACGACGTCGGTAGTGGACTCAAATAGAGTTTCTACTAGATCTCGTCAGTTGGGTTTATCCTTCTCACGATGTACGAGAAAGGATTGTCTTTTTCTGTTTTAGTTTTGCCAGTTGGGTATGTTTGGGAGTTAATGTAAACTATCGATGGAGCTGCAACTCCAAGTCTCTTGTATTTTAGGAGCTGCGTCTCCATATCGTTACGTTGAGTTTGTACATTTCTATGATTTCTGTTTATGAGTCAGGTTGGGTATTATGTAAATGATTTTCGAACTCATAACCTTAATTATGATAATGGAATATTTTATTGTCCATTCCTTTAAATCAAAGTAGATATATTTACGACTTAAGAAAAAGAAAAAAATTACCCCATTATTTTATAGCCAATTTTAATTAACCTACTCTTCGGCCTTAAAATGTCACGTACGATGTAGCACTCGAGAAGGGTGTTATAGTGTTGTGTATCAATTATCAAACATCATACAGGACAAAATGTTGTGCTGTGACTCAACTACTTGTCCTGTACTTAGAGCTGGGTACACGGATCAGCCCTGTACGTTTAGACCCGGTCCGCATTAGCCAGCAATTAAACGGACTGGAGCGGACTGGCCCGGGAAATTAACGGGCCTCAAATATGCTGACCCATGTCCAGGTCTTCTAGCCCGCGGTTAAATGGGCTGCCCCGCGGACTTCATCATTTTATGATTTTTTAAATTTTTTCCTATTCGGTGTGTTGTGCACACAAACTAAAACTACTGGGGAAAAAAAAAGCGAAACAATGTTTAAATTTTTTCATATTCGATGCGAAACAGTATTGAATGAGGGGGGGGGGAAGGGAAAAGTGAAAAAGAAGAATGAAAAAAGGGAGAAAAAAATTCAGGGAAAAACATATCAAGAGAAAGCTAACAGTGCAGAGGATATTGATATTGATCAGGCGAAGACAAGAAAGCATCGATTGACGAGGACAGTGGTGGATGAGGGCACCGATGGACTGGTCTCAGCAAGTCGGCGACGAGGGGCAAACTAAACGTCTCAGCGAGTCACACGTTCACGTCTTCCAGAGGTGTTTCAAGGAGGTGGTTAAATGTAGTGTAGTTGTGTAGTTTAGTATTCACTATGAGAATGAGATTATGATATATGAGAAGAATCAGAAGATATTTATTTCATATTAATGATAATTAGGTGAGGGTCAGCCGTTTAAGTTTTCTAGGAGCTGCAATTGCAATGAAATGGAGTGGTCATCAACTCATCATAACTCATAAGAATATGAGGAGACGCGGGAATTTTTCATAAGAGTAAGAATAGGAGGAGATGTAGTTATCTTTTTTAAAACAGGCAGTGGTCCGCGGGCCAACCTGTTACCCGGCGGACCAAACCCATTTAACCCACGGTTTACACAGAGTGGGTAAAAAAAGCCCTCGTTTAAACAGGATGATATTTTGACTGGTCCTAACCCACACAGATCACGGGTTAAATGGACCGTCCACGGGCCCAAGCCCATATACCCAGCTCTACCTGTATTGTTCTCCTTGTTCCGTCCTTGTATGCGAATCAAATGGACCCTTAGTACATATTTTGAGTCAATTCATGCAAAGTTCACAACAAGCACACTGGGATGCTACCATGCGTGTCTTGCCATACTTAAAGTCATCACCAGGCCAAGGAATTTTTTTTACCAAAGGACAATGATCTCAAAATCTTTGCTTTCTGTGATTCAGATTGGACTTCTTGTCCCACAACCCGAAAATCGGTAACAGGATACTTGATGAAACTTGGTTCAACTCCTATCTCCTAGAAAACTAAAAAGCAAACAACCATATCTAAGTCAACCAATGAAGCAAAATAACGAGCAATGGCACATGCTACAAGTGAAGTTATTTGGTTGCGCAGTCTGCTTTCTTGTTTACAAATCAAGTATGATTCTCCTGCAGTTATACACTGACAATCAAGCAACACTGCACCTAGCTACCAATCCGGTTTTCCATGAAAGAATGAAGCATATTGAAGTAGATTGCCACTTTATTCGTGAGCACTTGCAAGCAAAAACAATAGCAACAAGTCACATTCTAACTCGACGGCAATGCAGGCAGTGGTCCGCGAGCCAACCCGTTACCCGGCGGACCAAACTCATTTAACCCACGGTTTACACAGAATGGGTAAAAAAAAGCCCGCATTTAAACGGGGCTATATTTTGACTGGTCCTAACCCGCACAAATCGCGGTTTAAACGGATCGTCTGCGGGTCCAAGCCCATATACCTAGCTCTACCTGTATTGTTCTCCTTGTCCCGTCCTTGTATGCGAATCAAATGAACCCTAAGTTCATATTTTGAGTGAGGTCATGCAAAGCTCACAACAAGCAAAGTTCATATTTTGAGTCAGTTAATGCAAAGTTCACAACAAGCACACTGGGATGCAACCATGCGTGTCTTGCGATACTTAAAGTCATCACTAGGCAAAGGAAGGCTTTTTTTTACCAAAGGACAATGATCTCAAAATCTTTGCTTTCTGTGATTCAGATTGGACTTCTTGTCCCACAACCCGAAAATCGGTAACAGGATACTTGATGAAACTTGGTTCAATTCCTATCTCCTGGAAAACTAAAAACAAACAACCATATCTAAGTCATCCAATGAAGCAGAATAACGAACAATTGCACATGCTACAAGTGAAGTTATTTGGTTGCTGAAAAGCCTCCAGCTTATCTAGTTTTATAGCTAGAAAAGCAAAGGTTCTTATGCCAATTGAGCGATTTAAACTCACTAAACACCCAAATTTGGCTTCTTTTGTCCCTAAGCAAGGTCTTTAGTCTCTTAGAGAGATTTTTAGGAATTTCTGGTTGTTTTGAGTCAATAAAGCATTAAAATGCTATTTTTGTATTCCAGGTTAAAAGTGAAGCTCGAGGAAGCTAGGAAAAATGAAGAAAACAAGCAAAAAGGCAAAATTGGTCATTCGCCCCGCGAACGGAAGCTCGCTCTGCGAGCCAGAAGAACAGATTAAGCAAGACAGGCAGCCATTCAGCCTCGCCTAGCGAGGCAGTGTTCGCCTCGCTAGCCAGACTCAGGGAATTGAAGATCATTCTGTCTCGCCTCGCGAGCATTGGCTCGCCTCGCGAAAGATCCAATTTTTTAACTGGAGCCAACTTAAGATTCGCCTCGCGAATCCCTGTTCGCCCCGCGAGCGCACGCAGATCCCAAACAGTATAAGTAGCTGGTTTTAGGTCAATTGAAGGCAGTTTTTGAATTGTGATTGTAATCCTAGTTTGCTTAGGGCTGTGTAGGGAGTTTTATTTTAGTTTCTTTGAGGATGAAGGTTTTCCATACTTTGATCGTTGTTTTTGTCTCTATGAGGAACTAATCCTCTATTCTAAGGGAACGATGAAGCCACATTTGATGGCATAGTGAATCCAAGTAATATTTTCTTATACCCTTGTCTCTTTTCTTGTTTCTTAATTCTGATTTGTTTGTGTTAATCATATGCATGCATGGTTAACTAGTCTAGTGCGTTGAGGTTGGCAGGCAATTTGTACTTAGGACTTGAATTAAGAACATCGTTTGAATATTGCTAGGCATAGAAAAGGAAAGCGGTGCAATTGCTATAGGGAACCAAGAACTTAATGAAACTAATTGTGAGTTGAATATATTGACAGATTGACAACTTGCAATTGTAGATAATTCCTTTTGAAAATCGGCAGTGACATTAGGATAATTGAGGGTTATTGGTTGACAAAGAAATTAAATTGAACATAGGGATAAGGAGATAAACACTTGGGTAACTTGCTTGATAGGGTAGGTGGATTCGTGACCTTAGAGCCTTAGTCATAATCAAATCTCATCATAATCTTTTAGCATCTTTAATTAATTGTTTTTGACTTAAACTTTGCTTTAATTTTCTCTCTCTTCATAACTATTTCCCTTTGACTTGGTCAAACGCTTTGAATTTCCTTATTAAATTGGTTAAATTGGTCTTCCAATCCTTGTGTTCGACCTTGGTATTTTCTTATCGTGTTTTATTATTTGCAACGAAACGGTACACTTGCCTGATCATCAACAGTTGCGCAGTCTGCTTTGTTGTTTACAAATCAAGTATGATTCTCCTATAGTTATACACTGACAATCAAGCAGCCCTACACCTAGCTACCAATCCGGTTTTCCATGAAAGAATGAAACATATTGAAGTAGATTGCCACTTTATTCGTGAGCACTTGCAAGCAAAAACAATAGCAACAAGTCACATTTCAACTCGACGGCAATCAATAGACATCTTTACCAAAGCATTAGGAGTCAAGTTGTTTCAAAAATGGCTGGTCAAGTTAGGCATTCATGATCCTCATCCCCCAACTTGAGGGGGAGTATTGGAGGATATAATTAGTTTTAGATAATATCAATTAGTTGTTTAGTTGTTATTAGTATTCTGACTTGAGATTAGTTTGTTAGTGCATAACATAAAGTTTGCATTTTTGAAAAAATTTTAATTACTTTTTAATTTTATCAATTTAGTGCTTAATAAAGATTTTAAAATTATATGATAATCTATGAAAATAGAGATATGTATTTAACATATGGTATGTGAAATTCAAGATTTCTTGACTACTACAAAAAAGAAACTTCAAAAGCTTGACCAAAACATCCTAAAAACATGCCCTTGCCAAATACAATTTAAGCTTGATCATTACAAAAGCATGAGTCCAAATATACAATTTAAGCTTAACCATTACAAAAGCATGAGTCAAAAAAAAAAAAAACATGACCACCATCTATTTATTGAGATATGTAGTCCAATGCTAACAGAGCAACTTCACCCAACAAAAACCAATACAACAACTTAAAGACCACAACACTTATACGTTTAATGTCCAGCCTTTAAGGCTTGAGCTTGGCTCATTTAAATAATCGAGCTCAATCTCAAGCTTGAGCTTGATTTATTTAACTAAAAAAAGAGCTTGATCGAGCATTTAACGAGTCAAACCCGAATAGTTCACAAATAGCTCAACTCATTTACACCGATAGGAGCAGTCATAGGTAAAACAAATTTGTGTAATTTGTACTTATAATAAGTCTGAGATAATAAGTAGAGTATATTTATGTTGTTAGGTAAATATTGAAAGTTCTATTTTTTTTTATATGTATACCTTGGATAGAATTATATTATGTTATCCTTTCTATTTACTGTAGAGAAATGGCGAATCGCAATATAGCTGATGAAAAGAAGTATGATCCTTATGCAAAGAATCCTTTTGTAGAATGCATTGTTTCTAACAACTGATTTTTTCTTTCTCTTTAGTCTTATTGTCATGTTAATTCCATTTAAGAAATCATCTCAAGTTTTTTTTTTCCTATTTTTTTATACTTTACAGTGAATGTTGCATGAGTGGTTATTATGAATGAGAAGCCAAACTTGAAGTCAATGCTAATGAGGAAAGAGAAAAAAGCTATTCAAAAGTTGTTTCTCTATTCTTGTAAATATTCTTACTTTCTATTAAATTAAATATGTTTTTTCTATTATTTCAGTATTTTATTTGTTTCTAATTTACGTTACAGGGACAAGTATAGACAACAATTTGGGATGAATCAGTCTCTAGAGAAGAATCCTCATATGGATATGGTAAGTCAAAGTTTCTAACTGGACATCGGTTTTTTGTTGTTTCTTTTTTTTTTTAGTTTAGGTTTTGCGGAATAACATTCTTATTGGGAAAAAAAAAAATACAGGCTCTTGAAGGAGTGACTACAACATGGAAGTCCATGAGTGATACAGTGAGTTCCAAGATTAAGATTGGACATCTAGATTGATTTTTTTACTCTCTTTTTTTATGTTGTATAATGTAATATAATTTTAATCCACTTGTTATAATACCATTGGATCAAAAAAAAATCTTGGGTGGATCGACTTTCTCTTGTTAGAGACAATGCTGCCCAAGAGGAGATGATAGTTACACCCTCCTCTTGGGCAGCCTTGTCTCTACAAGAGCAAGTCAATCCACCCAAGTGTTTTTTTTCCTAATCCAATGATATTATAACAAGTGGATTAAAATTATATTTCATTATACAACAGGAAAAAAAGAGAGAAGAAAAAATCAATCTAGTTGCCCAATCTAAATCTTGGAACTCACTCTATCACTCATGGACTTCCATGTTGTAGTCACTCCTTCAACAGCCTGTATTTTTTTTTTTCCCAATAAGAATGTTATTCAGGAAATCCTAAACTAAATAAAACAAAAAACAAAAAACAAAAAAAAACTGATGTCCAATTAGAAACTTTGACTTACCATATCTATATGAGGATTCTTCTTTAGAGACTGATTCATCCCGACTTGATGTCTATACTTCTCCTCGTAACATAAATTAGAAAATAATAAAATGCTAAAATAACAGAAAAAACATATTTAATAGAAAGTAAGAATATTTACAAGAATAGAGAAACAACTTTTGAATAGGCTTTTTCTCTTTCTTCATTAACTTTGGCTTCACGTTTGGCTTTTCATTCATAATAACCACTCATGTTCACTATAAAGTAATAAAAAATAGGAAAAAAAAAAGCTTGAGACAATTTCTTAAATGGAATTAGCATGAGAATAAGGCAAAAAAGAAAGAAAAAATCACTTGTTAGAAACATTGCATTCTACATAAGAATTCTTTGCATAAGGATCATACTTCTTTTCATCAGCTATCTTGCGATTCTCCATTTCTATACAGTAAATAGAAATGATAACATAATATAATTCTATCCAAGGTATATACAAAAACAAAAAACAAAACAAAAAAACAATATTTACCCAACAACATAAGCATACTCTGCTAATTATCTCAGACTTATTACAAGTACAAATTACACAATTTTTTTTTTTTACCCACATGAGAAGGCACCACATCCATAACCTCAACTAACTTTGTATCAGTATCTATCCATCGATCCTGCCAAATATTTATCATGGAACCATTGCCAACAACTCGAGCCTCAAATCTATGGATGTTTGGCCAAAGGCGTACCAAACTCTTCAATGAGAATCCAAATTTTTCCACTCACCTTCACCATTAATAAGCAAACTCTGTCATATTTACCTCTGATAACTCTAAAAACCAAAGGCTATCCCCATCCAACCTTAGCCTCCAACCCATTTTCATCAAACAAGCATCATTCGTAATACTAAGGTTACAGATACCCACACCACTTAAGTTCTTAGGAAGCATCATAGTACCATATTGTTAACAGCATGAACTCTCCTCCTATCATTGGAATCATCCCATAGAAAAGCTCTTTGCAACTTCTGGATCTCATGGAGACAACCTTTTAGAATAGCGGTGGACATCATAAAGTAGATAGGGATAGCATCATGAATAACCTTACAGAGAGTGACTCTACAACCAAAGGAGAGTTGCTTCCCTTTCCAACTATCTAACTTTGACTAAACTTTATCAATAAGAAATTGGAAATGATTTTTTCTGGGAGCTCTACCCAAGAAAGGCACACCAAGATACTTGCCTAAAGAAGACGCCTCCCGGTAGCCATATTGCCTCATAAGCATTCTCTTAGTATGAGAATTCAGATTTTTAGAGAGAAAAAATGCTTGTCTTATCAACACTAACCAATTGCCCCGAGAGATGGCAAAAATGATCAAGAAATGCAATAACATGTTGAAGTTGATTGAGGTAAGCATGACCAAAGAGCAACAAATCATTAGCAAACATCAAATGAGAAACCATCAGCCCACTTCTCCCAATCTTCATTGGTTTCCAAATCTTATTATCAACTGATTGCGTAATGAGATGGGAAAGCTTATCCATACACATAACAAAGATGTATGGGGACATTGGATCCCCTTGCCGGATTCCCCTCTGAGGAGCAAAAAACTCAAACCTGTTGTCATTCCAGAGGACATTAGTTTGAACACTATGATACAATGCATCATAAAATCAATCATGACATGAGGAAGACTCACTTCCTTGAGAACTTTGTGGATAAAAGACCATCGGAGTTTATCATAAACCTTTTCCAAGTCGACCTTAATAGAAAAATAACCTGCCTTCCCAATCATTTTATTCATGCTATGGACCAGCTCTTGAGCCACTACAATAATCTCAGGGATACTATGACCCAGAATGAAGCCAGTTTGATTCAGAGAAATAATAGATGCAATAATACCTTTTGAGTCTGTTAACAACAATTTCTGTGAGTAATTTGTAGCTAACATTACACAAAGATATTGGTCTAAATTGATTAACGTATTCAGGTTTGGAAACTTTGGGAACCAGAAAAATATCAGTTAAATTTATCTTGCTTATTTCTTCAGGGTGCAACCATACATGGCATGCAAACTCGCATAAGGACCTTGCCACGAACCTTGAGTGAACCCAGCAGCGAAGCCATCAGAACCCGGAGATTTCCAAGAATTCATACGAAAAAGGGTTCTCTTAACCTCCTCATCCTCGATAGGCACTACTAAGCCTTCCATCTCAATATGTCCCAATCTCGGATAAGAGTATTAGGTTGGAACTTGGAACCCAATAGTGATTATCAGCAGTATCAGTAAAAGGATCTTTATAGAAAATATTAACCAACTCTTTAAGTTATCCTTCATCTTCTACCCAATCACCATCGCCATTCTTCAACATAAAAAATGTGTTCCTTCTTATTGATGTGACGTCTCATCGATCCTTATTTTTTTTCGTTTTTGGGACACATAAGTTGTGAGAGCTTGGTTTACAATAATTAAAATCAACCAAACCACAATTATTTTCTATTCCAGAACTACGTAATTTAGATTTCCCTAGTACCGCTGACGGATACGTGGGAGTAGTGAATCAACCCTGTATAGCTAAATAATATTTTTTTTAAATAATTTCCCCCTTTTTGTAAAAAAAATATATATATATTTTTTTTAAATAAATAAATTTATAAATTTAAATATTCTTGAAATTCATTTTTTGAGGTAAAATAAATATTTTTAAAGTTAACATAAATTTTTTCACACTGGTTGAACCAGATGTATTATTAAATTTATAAATTTATAATAGAGATATGTAATATATAGCATATTTCTCAAAGTTAGACCAAGGAAAACGTTTGGTGTAGTGGTAAGGAGGCGTTGATCTTGACACAGGGTCTTGGGTTCACTCTCACTCAAGTAACTTTTTCATTTTCAGCTAAATAAAACATGCAGCATCAAGAACCGGGAGTGTGGACAGTGCGTGAGGCATCAGTGACGGCCTTGGAGAACATGCAGGCGTGCCTCGGTGACCATGCCAGTGTCTTGGAGAACCGCTCGGATCAACCGAACCGCCGGTTCAATACCAGTTCTGGCCGGTTCAACACCGGTTTGATGACATCTACACGGTTTTAAATGGCTATCCGACCTGATTATCTGACCAGACCGGTGATAGGTCTGGTTTCCGACTGAACTGATCCGAATGACTGGGCCGGTCCAATCCGATTTTAATAACATTGACCTTCCCTACGTATAACCAACTCCGGAACTCTAAATCCATTTTTCGAAGCCCATGTTTTTTTAAGAGTTTTTTTCAATGTCACAATAAGTAAACAATGATGGGGACTCCATGTTTTTCAAAACCTATTTTTGAATCGTTTGAACCGCTCGTCGCATCTCAATTGTGATACCATCTTAAGCAAGGAGTAATAAATTGTATTTCAGCACGAATCCTTATGTTGTTTTCTACTTTTCTCTGATTGCCTAACTAGGCTATGTGTAACGCCCTTCGTTACATTAGTAACCCAAAATAAATTTCAATAAAAATCCTTCAAAATATTTAATTAAAATATACAAGTCATGAAATTTTCTCAAATAATTAAGTATGAAAAATGCCTCGTAATTAATAAAATAATAGTATTTTCAAAGTAATGAAAATATTAATAAATCCATACATTTGAATAAAAACCAAAAACCTCAAAACCGGGCGTTTAACTACAATTGAGAAATGTAAACTGAAAATAATAAACGATCGGCATGACGCTCTTAAATCAAGCTATAAATACTAACCAACTAATCTAAAAGCAAGATAATAACTCTTCAAGTCTCTGTGTCCTCAACGACGATGTCCTCGAGCTCTGAAAACAACACTTTTTAATGAGATATAAAATCCCAGTGAACAACAATACAGTTATGAAATATTTCAAAAATAATATTGTCCTCAGCATGTGGTGACAGAAAAAACTGTCCACGGTATCAGCTAATTTTCCAAAATAATATATATAAAAATACTTTTAATAACAACGTTAATTTCATCAACTCAAAATCATATGGCATAAAAATAACTCATCTCAATGCATCACATTCCACATATCACGTAAATTCTAAATTAATCCAAATGGCTCGAATACCTCATACTTAGATTAGTCTCTTGCTGGCATGCCATAAATCTCACACATCACATGACAATGGCGTCCCATTGCCCACTCCTACTCATGAGGAGTGTTTCGATGTCACCCTCCTGTCGGGGACATTTCCATTTCGATACCTCCCATGTGCACATGACGGTATTTCTCCCTTTTCGACACCCCAACGTGTGGCAGTGTTACTTTAGATACCCCTTTATATAGGCGGTATTGCTCTTTTTCGATATCCCAATACATGACGATGTTACTTTCGATACCCCATTACGGTGGTATTACTCTTTGATACCCCTATCATAGGTGGTATTGCGGCAAACATCGTACAACATATTATAATTCACATATGTCATGTCTAATGCATGTGACAAAATATTTTCCACAAATTAAACATATAAATTTCCACTAACAACAAACAATCATGAATATCACAACATATCACATATGAATAAGCAAATTACAACATCAATTAATCAATTCATTCCCCCTTTTTAACAAAACCCCCAATTTTAGAAATTAGGTTGGTGACAAGACAACATTTGTTATTCAATTCAAATTCCCAAAAACCCATAAGATAAACCCTTGTCCACACATGCAAATAATTATATCATGGAAGGAGTTCGAAATCATATTGTTGCTCACTTGTCGAAAACCTCCAAAAAGCTCTAAAAATTATCGCTCCCTCTCCGGCACCACAGCAAAAACTGGTGCTAGCTACTAGAGGCTTTACTTTATTTTCATCACTATGCGGCGACGATTAGTATGACCCGGTTCTATTTTTATTTTATTTTTTATAGAAAAGAAACCCTGACAAAATTTCTTACTTTACAATCTGTTAAACCAAAAGGACTAGGCCCCCTTTCCATTAAATGAAACATTCTAGCCTAATAGCCCAGACGTGATGGCCTTATCACTGGCAACTATTCACTCACGTTAGTTTTATTTTTATTTTTATTATTTTATTCTTTTTGTTTTATTTTCAAATACTTGTGTTGCTTTTCTAAGTATGCTAACTATGGCGCTGGCTAGCGTGAGCAAGTAAGTAGTATCTCTCACGGTGAGAGAGGCATTCGACCGGTCACTATAGGTTAGAATAAAATGAATAGTACACGTGTCGGTTGGCAATAATCTCGCTATTTGCTGAAACACCCCCAGCCCCCCTTTAGGCACCTAAAGGCCATTATTGTAAGTGACAAAACAACATTAGTAGCTAGCAGACAAAATTAAAACACTGGCTTGAAAATCATCGCCCCCAACAGCCCAACCTATTGAAGGCATAAATTTAATCTCCCAACTCTCTCAACTCTCCTAGATCCGTGGCTGGTGAGCAAGTATTGAAGGGTAAAATCTCGACCCTGTTGCTTGTTCAAGGACAAACGTCGTTGATTGTTGTTGTTGTTCAACGAACGAGCTAAGCTTCAACAACCCTTGCCTCGTACAAATGTTGCTGATTTTAATGGACGAAGGTTGCTGATTTTTGTTGTTCTACAACAAACGACCCCGTTTGTCTATACTTCATCAACTAACGATCTGCTCCTTGCGCCACCGCGGATCTGCTCCTCGCGACACCGCAGATCGAACCGCTTCCCATCCCGCACCTTCTGGAACTCCGCCGCCACACAAACCAGAACGAACACGGGGGGATGTAGCCTTCTCCCCCGCTCCGCCGCGCCATCACGCCGTCAGCCGCCGCAGCTCCTGCAGATAGCATCACCATTAGGTTGCAGGTGGTTTGAGTGAAGAAGATGAAGATTTTGGGCTTGGGTCAGCTCCTATTTTGGGCCTAGAGTGTTTAAAAAAAAAAACTCATGTGATATATTTTGATGGGCTTGGCAGAAAAGTATTGATAAAAAAGAGTAAAAACTAAAGACAACTCATTTAAAAAAATTATCATTAAAAATATCAGAATATTAGAAAAATGAAAAAAAATCTATTAAATAAAAAAAATAAAAAATCTTGTTCTTTGAATAAAAGAGACTTCAAAACATAGAATTTAATACCTAAATAAATGTACCTAAAATTTTATCATACTTAAAGTTACATGTAGTATTATTTTAAACTCATTCGAAAATAATAAAAGTAAGGATCAAGCAATGTTTTAACATCATAATTAAAATCGAACCGATCATTGAATTGGTGAATGCACTAGTTTAAGATTTAGTGGTTTAACCATAATTAAATAATGATTGAACATGTAATAAACAAATATGTATTTTTAATATTATATATTATACTAACCTCTGGTCTATACTGCCTAATCGATTTACAAACATTTTGACCCTAGATCAACTAGATAGCTTAGGTGCTAAGCATTTGACCTCAGTTTGACCATTAGTCAACCAGAACCTAACCATGTGATCAAGATCCATGTTCACCCTAATGTAGTCAGCCAGCACTTGACCATGTGATCATGATCCATGTAGTTAACTTAATCACCTAGAACCTAACCATGTGATCACGATCCATGTTCACCCTAATCAACTTAGCCCAGACACATTGACCTTTAGTCAACCTAATCGATTTATGAAGATTTTGACCCTAGGTCAACTAGATAGCTTAGGTCCCAAGCATTTGACCTTAGTTTGACCTACCTAAGTCAAACAGAACCTACCTATGTGATCACGATACATGTTCACCCTAATGTAGTCAGTCAGAACTTGGCCATGTGATAATGACCCATATAGTCAACTTAATCACCTAGAACCTAACCATGTGATCACGGTCCATGTTCACCCTAATCAACTCAGCCCAAACACGTTGACCTTTAGTCAACCTAATCGATTTACAAAGATTTTGACCCTAGGTCAACTAGATAGCTTACGTCCCAAGCATTTGACCTTAGTTTGACCTAATTAAGTCAATCCCATGTGATCACGATACATGTTTACCCTAATGTAGTCAGTAAGAACCTGACCATGTGATCATGACCCTATGTAGTCAACTTAATCACATAGAACCTAACCATGTGATCACGATCCATGTTCACCCTAATCAACTTAGCCCAGACATGTTGTTAAAGGGATTGTTAATTATTTTATTTTATTTTATTTTTCCTGGTAATGTTATATAAGCATAGCATTCCTCACCTGGACGTTCCTCCTGTGCCATCTAGAAATCTTGAAGGGATTTATTTTATTTTTAAATTTTTTTTACTAATGTTATCCTAAGAAGCATCTCGTTCTATATATGAATGTTCTTGTTGTCATATATAGAACGAGATACTTCTTAGGATAATATTAGTAAGAAAAATTAAAAAAATAAAATAAAGCAAATCCCTTCAAGATTTCTAGATGGTACAGGAGGAACGTCCAGATAAGGAACGTTATGCTTATTAGGATAACATTATCAAGAAAAAAAATTTAACAATCTCTTTAAGATTCTTAGAAAGCACAACAGGGACATTCATATATAAAACGAGATGCTTCTTAGGATAATATTAGTAAAAAAAATTAAAAATAAAATAAATCTCTTCAAGATTTCTAGATGGCATAGGAGGAAAGTCTAGGTGAGGAATGCTATGCTTATATAACATTACCAAGAAAAATAAAATAAAATAATTAACAATCTCTTTAAGATTCTTAGAACCCATAACAGGAACATTCATTTTTTCATTCGTTTCTTATATTTAATAAAGCCTGCTTCTTTTTTTATTTAATATATTAAATTTAAATTTCAAATGTTGGACAGAATAATATCACCTTTTTTACTGTTTCAAATAAATATTATCTATTATCTTCATTTAATTAAATTTTTTTTTTTTACAAAAACTATATCTACATAAATAGTCTCCATATTTCTTCAAATTAGCTCAAAATAAATGTCCCTTCAATTTATTGACTTGGTCTGGGCTTCACACCTCTCACTTACAATCCTAATTCACGTGCACATTGGGTTGGACCCGGCTACAACCACAATTTGGGCTAATTGACCCATACGCAAGATAGCCCTTCCAATTCTACACTTTGGCCTTTTTTTCTTCCCACTGTTCATCTTCCCTACGAGAACACCGCCGTTCTTCATCACCCATATCCAGCATTGCCATTCCAAATCTACAAACGGCCTTCTTCCATAACACTGTTCATCATCTCCATCGATACCCCCATGTACCTCATCACTGTTATCCAAACATCGCTTTTCTTCACAAACAGACCAGATACATCCACCAATATAGCACCCATGTACCAAGGAAAATGACATTTATTTCCAAAATGCAACAGAAATGGAATATTTAATAGATGATTATCATTGGGTTTCTCGTAACCCTAAAATTAAACCAACCAACTTTAATTTACTAAAATCGCTCAAAAAGAACTCGGTGTTCCCAGATCGTGCTGTTCAGTCTCGTATGCCGTACATAGCCACCGGCAACGAGCACTAGCATCTCATTCGGTCCCCCTCAACAAATCCACGCGGCCAATGATCGAGGGACAAAGGAACCGACCTTTGACAGGGGTTTTAGGATCACACCATATCAACCATACGCGCCCCTCGATCCATTCATTCACTCGACCGCAGGTCTTCTAATCAATCGTAGGGACAGATTTGCAAATTGAAAGAATTTGCCACAACCGGTTGCATTTAAAAGATCAAGAGCGTCCATTCTTTATGTGCAATATCCAACAGTCAGAATTGTTATTTTATGCCTCTAACTCCTCTCTCACGCTAGCCACCGCATGCTAACTATAAGAATGAAAGGTAACGTCCCTGACTCCTTGTGACTTCATATTTTATTTTAATTTTAAATTTTTGTATTCTTTTAAATTTTTAGACATTTTCAATAAACTTTTATATTACAAATTTTTACACTAAAACTCATACTAGTTTATTCCTTTTATTAAAAAGACTATATTAAAATTTTATGATGTTACATTATGCCCCTTTCTTTTCTTTCTAAAATATAGGTGCTAAAGGGTTTAATGAATCTTCACCATAAAAAACATATTATCCCCAGGGACTTGAAACCTTCTAATTTGCTTATAAATCATAGAGGGGAAATCTAGATTACTGACTTTGGGTGTGAGTGCAACCATGGAAACTACATCTAGTCAAGCAAGTAGCAACTACTTTCATTGGCACATACAACTATCTGTGAGTAAAATATGAAGTATATTTATCATTTTCCTTTGACTAGATGTGCCACCACTGCTGGAATATAACTTATCCATTCTGCTTATTTTTTCTGCTCATTTTAAAGCTAGAGAGAATCAAAGGAAGCCAGCATGGCTACAACTACAAAAGTAATATATAGAGAATCAATGAAAGGAATGTGTTTTTTTAAGTCAAGATCAGACACTTTTCCTTGAGAATTCCTTTTACTTTGAACAAAAATGTACTTTTCTTTTCTGATTTTTTCCCAATCTGAGAAATCTTTTTATTTGGTATATGGAACTTTTTCATCCTCACCTCATTGGTATCAGGATTGCTAGCTAGGCTTCATAATAATTTAGTCTAAAATAAATATCAACATAAACATACACCTCTAGTACCAAAATAAATGCACATCCAACCAATGGGAACTTCTACTCAACTTCTGGTTTGAAAATGTGAAAAACCACTTAGATCACACCGTGAACAAAACCTTTTGACTTGAGCAAGTATATCCGCATGTAGTGAACGTCCCAGGTTACAACCATAACTAGCATCTCAAAACCTGAATATCTGAAAACATCACGCAAGGGGTGAGAATTACAAATTCTCAGTAGGCAACATAATCAACAACATAATCATTTTTGAAAAACCATGGTGTTCCTAGCTGAATCTCACTCCTGGAACATTGTCTCATGCATGGCTACAAATCTCAAACAAATACACCAACAAAAAACATTTAAGTTGTGCATACTTGCATACTACCATAAATAAACAAGTAAAGTTCTGACTACTAATAATTTGTGAATAAAATAAACTATCTTGTTCTCATTGTTATTTTCTTTTCTATTTATTTTATTTTCTTCTATACAAGTAGACATTTTCTTTGATTGATCAAATCCTCTAATATGCCAACCCCTGTTGGCTCTTTCACAAGCCTTTTGTGGCACAAAGCTTAAAATAAGATGGGACATTGGAAACCCCTTCCCTACCAACCTTCAATCCCTTAACCAACCAATTATTAACAGATCTAATCTAACACCAACAAAGACCATCAACCACAATAGTGAAGAGAAACAAAGACAAAGGATCACCTAGCCTCATTCCCTTTTTCCTATTGACCAGTTGAAAAGTATATTTTGAAATTTAAAAAGCACCCAAATAAAACGTTTGATTGCTAATGCAGCCTCAATTCAGTTGTAAATGGAAGGTTTTACTTACCATCAAAAAGTTATTTCATTATTATCTCTAATCAGTCGATACTCAATGCATGATCAAGATTTTCATCATCCACACAAATTCCTACTAAAGTGAATCAAATAATATAGGTAATTTCCCATAGACTTGATTAAAAGCATCATTTAAGTCGAAACACTATATACCAAGAGGCATAAACAAGGCACTCATAATATAATCAAATTATAATTTGCAATATGAAGAGCACGGAAGGGGGAGAGAGAGAAACAGTAAATGAAACAAAAATTGAATATTTTGTAAAAATCTGTACCGAAAGAGTTAAGCATGCCTAACGATATCAACTCTGACCGGTGGAGAATTTTGAAGTAGGTTCTTCACCATCTTGCTTACTTTCTCATCAGATATCGTTGAATTTGATCTCAACTCCACTTTCAATGACTTTAATCTAACAAAGCAAGGAGATTGAGTTCTCAATGAACCAGTATTTGAGAGAACCTACATAATTAGAATGAATTAGATTTAAATGAATATTCTGAAAGCCAAGGTTGTTTATTGGCAAATTTTTCGACTTAAGGATGGATACATCTCATAAGCAACATGAAAAAATAAAGAGAAGAAAAGATACTAAAGTGACTTACCCGTAGCATATCAACAAGGGACCTCAAAGAGAGTGTCATTATCTTTACATTAGCAAGCACTTGAAACCAGCTAATTAGAACTAAACCTTCATACGGAATATTAAAAAAAATGTAATCAATATTTACTTCTTCGAGAAAGGGTAGATTGCATGCAGCGCGGGCTTGGAAAGTAGGACGCCCCATGGTAGTGAGAGAACTAAGTTTTGGAGTACAAAGCACAACTTTGTAATTGTAAGCTTCTTCACGCAGGCAGGAACTACTGATTTCCAAACTAGAAACATTAGAATTAGATATCCAGAGGGCTTGTGCATCATCCTGTAAATAACAACCTCTAATGACCAAAGTATTCAACATGTTACAGGTTGAAAAGGGCTCGGCACAGCCATTGTCACTTGTAGTGAAAGTGACATGCAGAAGATACAAGCTTTTTAATGCCGGCAGGTTCAAAGATTTTGGAAATTTTGTCCTGCTATTAGTGCAATATGGATTCCGAAAGCCAAGACAAAGAAATGTCAAAGAACGACTATAAAAGATGGAAGGGGGTAACTCAAGATCACATATGTGCTTTAATCGGACATTGATCTCGAGTTTATGCAGATTATGTGACGCAGCATATTCCATGACCTTCAGGAGTGTGGTTTTAGGGGGGTCTGTGAGATCTAAGTGCTCAAAGCCTAGGCTATGCAGGGGAATAGAGCCATCACGACAAGACAGAATCTGGGACACAAAATTACTGAAAATATCACTCCTGTTTGGGTAGTAATGATGCAATTTGAGATTAGTAAGACGTTTCCAAATGTCCTTCCATCGTTTAGACAAGACGCAAGTCTGAACAGCATGTTTTATGTTCATAAATTCCATAATATGCATAAGGACATGGTCAGGCAGGTCACTGAGTCTGTCTATGTCGTCATCTTTTATATCTCTTTCACTTGTCTTCTGTCTCTTCATCTTCAATTCCCCTCTGTTTCTTTTTCTTCAGTAACACTTGATTGACCTACAATGGTACACAAATACTTCTTAAATTCAGTGCTTAAAAGTACAAAACAAAAGTGTGAGCAACATCATATAATGGGTCATTTTACACAGCATACAAACTTCTATTTCCCATTTCCAAAAAATGTTTACAAAGTGGGTTTGAATTAGCCACCTAAATGGAAGCATGGGAATGATTCATGGAAAGTCATTGATGAAAGATTTGTTAAAAAAGAATGGAACAATAGAAATACATTAGAGGTTAGGGATTCGACTGTCACATAAATATGGCGACCCAGAAATGAGAAATGATAATTTCATAAGAACACGAACAAAGTGGTGATGGATATGTGAGACTACAAAGACCTGCCCAGAAAGACGACAATGTCATAAAATTAATACCCAGAGTTAGATTACTTTGATTTTAGTTTTTTGCATTGCATTAAAATAGCTCCCTTCATAAAATTTATTCAATAAAATTTAAGTACCAATACACATTCTGGTGTGCCATTTTATACAATAAGGAAAAGCAAATTCCTATTTCCTATTCTCAATGAAGAGAAGAAATGGAAACCTCAAATTTAGAGAGGGACACACTGTCACCCTATTCATAAGACATAAAGCCATGGGTTAAACCACGAGTTCTTCACTATAATATTTCAATATTTTAACAAAACTTAGCAAAATGGAACAGGTTCTAATATATATAGCAGAAATAGCATGCAAAAATCTTTGAGGAGGACTTGCAACAACAAAGCAGGTGAGGGAATATTATGCACCATTGTTCTTTCATTATGTATCATTGCAACTACAATGAGAAGTTTTATGATGTATATGTGATTATGAAAGCCCAATTGAAACAAGTAAAGGAATTGAGCGAGACAGCAGCTATGAAAGCAATGAGGTGCTGGCCGGCACTGCAAAACGGGCTAACCGACCCGCTTCGGGCCGACCCGAAAGGTGCCCAAGCCTAGCAATATTTGGCCGAGCTAAAAACCCAGATTCAATTCGGTCACATAGAAAGGTGCCCAAGCCCAGCCTTATGCGAGCTGCGGGCTTATTCAGGCGGCCTGGCATACTATTATAAGTTAGTCTTTCTCTATGAATGTCCCATTATAAAACTGTGCAAGAAGAACCTGTTTTGGACTTTTCACAAAGGAAGCAAGAAGGAGCAGAAGACTAGTCGGTCAACAAAATAGTTATTCTGAAATCTATAGATGTAATTTGGGTTTATGTGATAAAGAATCAAAGTATCAAACACAGGGACCTCTAAAAAAACCCATCCCAATGGCACTGACATATAATACAAGTAACAACCAATAGCTAGACTCTAAATAATGCACAATTTTTCAAAACAGGTGAATACTGAACAATGCAAACAAAATCATCGTTTGTCTTCATTAAAACTGTGTGGGAGGAGACCGCCGTGATGCCGTCTGTCCTCAGTTTGTCTACAAACGAATGTACAATGAAGAAGATTGTATCACTCATGAAGTCAGAATTTTCAGATATATCCATATATAGGGGCGACTCAAGTGAGAGGAGTGTGTTATTGTGAGAGAGAGAAACAGATCTGGACCATCAATCATCAAATCATACGTGGATGGTAGGGATATAAGTTAGTCAATGGTAACGTAATATGATAACTTAAAAGAGAAAAAAACCAGGACAGATCCAGCGCTTTCAGCAAACATGCATGCATTAACGGAATTATCAGATATTCAACAATTACATAATAGAATAGGTAAATGGTGGCAGGAAAAGAGGGGTTATCACATCACACACATATCATTGAATGATACTCCACTTACTTGTTAGGGCTACAGAAGCCACGCACGGACGGCAGCTGGGTTGATCTGGGAGGAGGGAAGAACGCTACGGTGTTCACGCCGCCGCCGCCATATGTTCGCAGACCTTACTTCTCTGATTTGCAGGCTTCGCTATTTATGGTTTCGCATCACTATCATATAAATCCGTTAATTTATTAGATTAACTTTCCACTTTTGACGAAAACTGATTTTCTCGAAGAATGTGAATAGGATTTGATTTTGATTTTTTTTTTTAAATTTTGGATTTCGGTTAATTGGTAATGTTCTAATTTACAATTAGGAGTGTTCATATCCAAACCGATCCAAAAGAAAATCGATAAAAAAATCGAAAATGGAACAAAATCGATTTTAATTGGATTTTGTTTTGTGAAAACCGATCGGATCGGATTTTAGATTCATTTTCTTAAACCGAACCAAACCAAACCAAACCACATATATAAAATTTAATATATATATTTATTCTATTTTTTGTATTATTGATTTTTTAATTGTTGGTTTTTTGCTAATAATACTTTTTTTTCCTAATAATACTTACGAGTTTGATTTGACATTATTTTTTACTATTTCTAAGTTCCTAACATAAAAAAATGTTATGAAACTAGTTGATGATGATATTTATTTATTTTGTATATATTTTATGAAATGTTATTACATTAATATATAAACAAGTATATAGAAGTTTAAATATGCAAGTTTAAGACTTTGTTCAATTTAGTTTGTAATCTTGATTATTTGATATAATATAAATATGTAATGATGTGTCAGTAAAAACCAAATCAACGGAACCGATCCAAACCGCATTTAATCGAATAGAATCATTTTTTTTAAGGAAGTCATCCAAACCGAACCGAACCACATGTTCTTTTTAACTTTTAATCAGATTATTTTTTGTCTCAAAACCAATACAAACCGAATCGCGAACACCCCTGTTTACAATGGAGGGTAAAGTTCTCAAATATAAATCTAGAGCTATAGTAGCTATATAGCTATTAGAGCAATTATTATAAGGTGGTTTCTAACACCGTGGAGTAATTAAATTCCTCATAGGCGAGGAAGCCTAAGTGAAAGGCAACGACCGGTAGATACAAGGTTCTCTGTTTCATTTAAAAGTATATTATTTAATTTATTATTATTTATTATTATTATTATTATTATTATTATTATTATATTGTATTAAAATATTGAAATCTCACTTAGGTTATTTCTTTCCAATTCTTTCCTAAAAATATTGGGATTAACTTCACTTATGGAAACTTGAAAGCATGTTGTTTGTGACCGAAATTTATACAAAATGATTTTTTTTTTTAATATTAGTAAGTAGACATGTGAGAGCATATTTAAGCAAAATAAACATATATGTATAGAGTTGATGCTCCTGAGTAATGAGATTAAGTGTTTCTGCATACCCTTTTTTATATTATTTGTTCATTCTAATTTCTAAAATCTTGTACTATAATTAATACTTATTTGCGATGTGGCTACACATTATTAATATGTATTTTTGTGTTGTGACAATTGTTACTAGTTTCACTAATCATATATGGAAAATCAATGTGAAACTCATTCATGATATTTCATACTTGTTATACATGTTTTCTTCACGTGTTATACAATTTTAATAAAAAAAAATTTATTGATTTTCAATATTTAATTAAAATACGGGTAATGAGCGTGGGTATGAGTATCTAGGTATTCAGCGGGTAAGGATACATGTATTTAAGTTGCCACTCACGCAAGACCCGTGTACGATATTTTTCTAAAATACGGATATGGGGACGGATACTATACTACCCTATCCATTGTCATCTCTAGGTAGAAGCAATTTATGCGCATTAAAAATAAATGTGCACATTCCAATTAAATTCAACCAATTGTGCATTCTAAAATTATTATGCATGCTTTGATATTAAATAATTGAAACTACTTAAAACCGGGGTCCAATTTATCATTCCCATTTTTTATTTTATTGAAAGTAGATAGCAGGGGCAGGAATCAATTTTTCCCTCTAAAACTGGGTCAAATTTGTCATTTCCATTTCCATTTTATTTTATTTATTTAACTAATTAATTCATATTATCATTTACAAATTACAACATACCTACACCTATACCTATCATATCATAGATATAGTGCTTGTTTGTTTTTCTTCTAGAACGGCGTTTTAAAAACGCAAACGTCAAAACACGGTTTATGAGGCGCCAGAACGGCCTTTTTCTCAAAGCAGGAATTGGGAGCGTTTCCGGAACGCAGCACGCAAACGCAACAGTAGAGAAAACAAACAGAGCCATATACACTTAGAGGTCACTATTATGGAAATACACTTAGAGGTCATTATTATGGAATTTTTTTACAGGTGTCAACCTATAGGGAAAAGCTTGCACAACATACTTCAAATTAACATGAAGCGGATCGTCTAACGTTAGCGCGGGAAAGGCACGGTGCCTTTCCCTCCTGCTGAGCATCAGATCAATCAACCGGTCCATAAGGTACCACATGGCCACACGTTCATTTTTTTAAAAAAAATGGGTAAAGGCCCGTTTTGGTCCCTGCAAAAATTATGTGGGTCATTTTAGTCCCTGACAAAAAAAAAAAACTACCTCGTTAGTCGCTGACAACTACTAACGTGGGACACGTTAGTCCCTAAGTTGACTTCCGTTTGGCAGTGTCCATTAGTTGGGTGACATGGCCGTTAAATTTAAATCATTCTACGTGGCCGTTAACTATGTCCTGTTGGATTTTTAAATTTTTTAAATTTTTTTTCCTTTCAAAGGACCAAAACGGCGCCGTTTTGGGTCCATTAAGAAACTTCAGCTTATTCTTCTTCTTCCCTCTGTTTGCTACTTCAAGATCAAGAACCCTAATTCTTCCCCCTCCTTCTTCTGCATTCAGTGATAAATTTTGCATGAAATTTCAAACCCACTAACTAGCAGACACAAAACCCTACCCCTACATAAAAAAAAAAATACCAAATCGAGCATGGAACAATGGAACATAAATAAACCCAGAATGTGTAGGAGAGGAGCAGTAGTAGCTGAGCCACGGCGACAACAACCAGATGAGCGGCCGACCGTATGGCGACAGCACGGCTGAACGCGTGGTGGGTGTCGACAGGCTTTGCCACGACGCATTGTGGAAGGAGCAGGAGGTCATGGCGGTGACGTCGGGAGATGACTAAGGACGTGGATGAGCGGCGACGCGACTGCGGCAAGGGTGATGTGGCGACAGTGACGAGGCACGATGGAGCTGGATGCGATCGACAGCTGGACGACGCATTTGGGTGCGGTGTCGGAGTGAGTCCGAGATCTTCTATTCGTGGCGGCTGGTCTGCGATAGGACGGTGGCACGGCAAAGGACTCACGAAGGTGGCGGTTCTGCGTGGCAGTGACAGCGTTCGTGCGGCGGTGTGAGAACGGCTTCACTAACAGGGTTTTGGTTGAGACAGATTGACATAATCAAGGATGGGTGAGATACCAAAGAATCCAACCATTAAAAAAAAAGAAAAAAATAATAGAAAAAAGACATAACCTTGAAATAGATGCTGAAAATTTATCACTGAATGTAGACGAAAAAGAGGGAAGAATTATGGTTCTTGTTCTTGAAGCAGCAAACAGAGGGAAGAAGAAGGAGAAGCTGAAGTCTTATTTTCTTAATGGACCCAAAACGACGTCGTTTTGGCCCTTTGAAAGGAAAAAAATTGAAATCCAATAGCACATAGTTAACTGCCACGTAGGATGATTTAACGGTCACGTCACCCAACTAACGGACGCTGGCAAATGGAAGTCAACTTAGGAACCAACGTGTCTCACATTAGTAATTGTCAGGGATTAATGGGGTTTTTTTTTTTTTGTCAGGGACTAAAATGGCCCACGCAGTTTTTGTCAAGGACCAAAACGGACCAACTGGTTCTGCTACAAAGAAGAGAAGACAAAAGAAAATGCGTAATCTCCAAGGCGTGTAGGAAACACTAAGCTTTAGGTTCGATTCACCCCCACCAATCTCTCTTCGTAGATTGGATGCAACAGGTGTACCAGCGAATCCCCTTCAGGATACAGTGGAGAACATTGGTTTGGTTTGCACACCTTAAACCAAGCGTATCATCAATAGTAGTTTACAGAACAATAGTCTCCTTAACTCTATCTGCGCATAAGGGAGAAAAGAAGGTGATTTGGAGTGAAGAATGGTTAAGAGATTCTAAGTTTTCCGTGTCCTTCACTGCATGTATATGGTCGTTGGCTTAGTGGCCAGCGGTTATGTCCATTTACCTTGCGTTTCCGAGTTCGAATCCTCACGAGGCATTACTTCCAATTTAAATTTTTTAAACTAAAATTGTCAAAAATAAATAGTTCAAAATGGCATCAGGTGAGTATCGAACTCGTCACAGAATGGATTTGCAACCAAGGAGTTACCACTGAACCAAACATCAATCTATGCAAGGTAACATCCGTTAATTTTATTTAACCATTAATGTCAAGCAATATTTCAATATTTCAAACATTTATTTTGGAAATATCTCACAATCCCCACCATTTTCAAAATAAATCCAAATCCCATTATTTCGGAAATCGCATACTTTCAGACAAAGGTATCTTAGGGATTTGAACCTTTGCTTAGTAAGCCATGGGTATCACTCATCCCCGAATAAAGTGGTAGACAAGCTTTGAACCAAATATTGATTAGAACAAGCATGCACGACTTACACATGAAATCTCGGTACCATTGAACGACATGGTAGTGTGACATTTGGTAAGGCCTTGTGTCGTGTATCCTTTTCATGAAAGCTTACAGAGTCAAGCCCTTAACTCCAAGAAACGGCCCCACTTCACTCTCATAAAGGTGGACTTTACCAAAAGCGCCCGCATAAGTTGGGCACCTCAGCACATATATGCTATAGGTCCATTAAGAGCAAAAGCTCACCCTTTCCCTTTTATGCCCTTATGGTATCCAAGTACTTTTATACCTTGGGATGTATCTATTCGTCAAGTAGTTGCAATCACACTGATAGTGTACTTTGGCCCATTGAACTCAAGACTTGAAGCTACTCAAGTGTGAGTCGGGTTTCCACCATTTGTGATCATTTAGATATGGGCTCATCTCATCCCTGATGATGTTTTCCACATCATATCACTTGTCAGTCCTTTCCTCAAAGGATGCAAGATTTCTTTCCGTCTTCTAAAGACCCTGGATATTACTCCATTTGCAATTAGTTCCTTGACATAACTATGTCTTAGCCCAATGTTCCTGGACTTCCCATTATAAACATGGCTATATGCCCTTGATTGTGTTGATTGACTATCCCATTGTATGGATAATGGCACCATTAAAATTGGTATCTCATACAACAAGTTTCTAAGCCATTTAATCTCTTTGTTACCTGTTGCCAATGCTATGAAGCCGTGGTGGAATTTACAATGTAAGTTTGTTTCTTGGATCCCAAGAAATAGCACCCCCACCAAATTTGAAGACTCAACCGCTTATTGAAGCAAGGTCTTCTGTATAATTCACCCACCCAACTGGCATCCATATATCCTTCTAATACCGAAGGATAACCATTATAGTTTAAACTATAGTTCATTGTCCCCATCAAGTATTTCAATACTCTTTGGACAACATGCCAATGGTCTTTGCTTGGATTACTTGTATACCTACTTAGTCTCCCTACAACATATGCAATGTTTGATCGGGTACATGTCATGGCATACATTAAACATCCAATTACTTTTGAGTATTCAAGTTGTGCTACTAGACTACCTTTATTTGGTACTAAATTAATGCTATGATCATAGAGAATAGTGATAGGTTGACAATCAAAGTGATTAAATTTCTTTAATACCTTTTCTACATAGTGAGATTGGGGTAAAACCTACATTCCCACCATATCTTATTATTCTAATTCCTAGAATCACGTCAGCTACCCCTAAGCCTTTCATGTCAAAATTTCTAGATAAGAACCTCTCAGTTTCTTCTACCTAATCTAGGTCAGTACCAAATATTAATATATCATCAACATATATATCATCAACATATAAACAAATCGTGACCCCTTTTCCTCCATGGAATTTAGTATAAATACACTTGTCAGATTTATTTATTTTATATCCATTAGCTAGCACAGCTTGATCAAACTTTTGATCCCATTTCTTAGGATCTTATTCTAGTCCATACAATGACTTATTCAATTTACACACTTTCTTTTCCTGACCATTAACCACAAACCCTTCAGATTGTGTCATATACGCCTCTTCATCTATTTTCTCATTTAGGAATACCACATCCATTTGATGGATGACAAACTTATAGATGGATCCAAGTGCCAATAGCATTATAATTGAGGCAATTCTTGCCACCGGTGTATATGTATATAGTCAATGCCCTCTTTTTGTGTAAATCCCTTAGATAACTAGTCTTGCCTTAAACTTCTGTCTACCTTGGTTTTCCTTTGAAAATCCACTTTCAACCTATTGGTTTAGAACTAGGTGGGAAGTCTACTAATTTCCACATTTTATTCCCCATTTATTGGAGTCCATTTCCTCTTGTATAGCTTCCTTCCAGAAAGTAACATATAAAGACTTTATTGCCTCTTCAAATGTCTATGGATCACTTTCTATATAATAACAGGTTGGTTCACATCTGTCTATGGACTCTCTTGTTCCTTCGACAAGGAACATGAAAAACCTTGGCTTCTACTTTTTCTGATTTCTTACTCTCTTGCTTCTCCTAAGTTCTGAACCCAACAAAGTGTCTTTATTTGATACATTGCTTTCCGGATTATGTGCATTACTATGAACATTATCCCCGTGACTTGGAATTGAGTTAAACTTTTCTTGTTGAAAATTGCATCCCTTGACTCAACTACTGTATTTTACAGGATGTGTCATTAGATTCCATAACCATGAATCTATATGCTTTGCTATTTTTGGCATAGCCCAAGAACACACATTCAATTCCCCTTTCACCTAATTTCTTTATTTTTTGGGTTCAGTAACTTTTACTATTGCCTTATAACCTCAAACCTTGAAATAGTTGAGATTGGGATTTCTAATTTTCTGGAGCTCATATGGGGTAATCTTGTTCCTTTGTTTGGAACCCTATTTACTATCTAACAAGCCTTCAACATGGCTTCTCCCCATATCCTTTTGCTAGACCATAATAGGATACCATGGTTTTACTCATTTCTTCTAATATCCTATTTTCCTTTTATCCTATACCGTTCTGTTGTGAGGAACAAGATACAGTTGCTTTGTCAATTACTCTAGAAGACTCAGTAACTAGGGTTATAGAATTTTCCTATTCTTATAACTCCTAAAGCATTTAATAAATGTTTTATAACAAACAACCTCAATTTATCCATATCATATAATAACATATAGCATTAAAGCTTATGAGTAATTGACAATACTGTTATAATAAAACATTTATTTTCTTTTGCCTTGTTGGCTACTAAATCATATAAATATGAATTTTAAGTAAAATATAGCATTCAGACAATCATACCATTAGAAAAAGGTAAATGACAATCATAACAGCCTTTCAAACGATGGCCTGGTGGTTAACACTCCTTCAACACACACCTCTGTCCCCAGTTCGAATCCAAGCGGGCGTATATTTTCATTAAATTTTATTAATCTCAGTTTGTTTAAAAACGGTCGAAAATGTCCAAAATATGAAAATAGGATTCGAACACCCGTCCAGTAGGGGTGTTCAGATCCAAACCGATCCAAAAAATTCCGCATAACCGAACCGAAATAACCAAAAACTGATGGGAACCGATTTCCTTTGGTTTTTTTTTGGATTGGTTTTCTAGAGAACTGATCGGTTCGGTTTTCGGTTTGAGGGTCAGGAATCGAACCGATCCGAACCGATTAAAACATAATGCTGTGTGTTTAGCTTAGGTTTCCTTCCCCTGTCGTTTTATGCGTTTTACACTTTTGCTTTCCCCTTTTTAGTTTTTAGACATAATTCAAACCTAACCCTAGCTTGCATCCCTCGACCCTCAGAGCTCAGAGAGTCTCCCTAACCCTAACCTTTGCCTGCGCCAGCCATGGTCATCTCCCTCTCGCCCTCTCGCCGCCTGGTCGCGACCTCGCGTTCCTTCCTGCTTGGGGCTCGTGCAGTCGCGCTCCATCACTACTCGCCAGTCTCGTTCCTTTCTGCTCCAGTCGCCACCTCGCGCTCCTTCATCACTACTCGCCGGCCGCCGTGCGCTCCTTCATCACTGCTCGTCGACCACCGCTGCTTCCATTGATAGGTGAGTGCATGGAAGCTTCCTTATTTCAGGTTTATGCATTGATAGGCGTCCTCGTTTCAGGTTGGTTTGGGTACTCTCTGCAAAGTGCAATATACAAAGAATGGACTACATATTTACAAATATAATTATGAAATTCTCTATTAGAGTAAGAAATTCAATATGCTAGATACTAATTAGTCACAAGATGACAAGATTTCCTTTTTCTTTTTTCTATCTTTTTCTACACCCATGGACTGAAACATTATTGCTTCAGTAAACAAAAATATAAAATAAAAGAGTGCTTAGTAAGAGTTTTGGGTTAGTGATTATCATTGGATTCCTTATGCCATTATCACTTTTCACTGGCTTGCTGTGATTTAATGAGCATCCTGGGAGTGGAAACAAAACCTCTAACCAAATATTACTTGATATATATTTGGTTAAAAAAAAAAAAAAAAAAAGATAAATCTTGCACATGTTGCTTAACTTCTAGCTTAAATTTGTGTGTGTTCCATATTTCTGAGTTCTGATGTCTCATTTGTTAATGCAGATCTGCTGCACTGTTATTTGATTCACTCATTTGGTGTCTGTTTTAACAGTAACATTCATCACCATGGAGGTAATCACTTTACCCTATCACAGTTTGATGAATCTGTTTTCTTCTTCAACATATATGTTGATTTTTTTATTTTCTATTTTGCAGGCTGAAATTAATCCAAGTGATGAGAGAAGAATTTCTTCAAATGTTGAATCTGTCAAGTCTACAACCGAACCATTGGAACCATCAGCACCAGCAGCACCAGTTATGGAGGAGCAAGACAATTTGAACAAAGAGGGAGGCTCCAATGTTCAAAAGAAAAGGAAAGTTGGAGAAGCATCCGCCACACCTAATAACTCTAAAGCTGGAACTAGGTATTTATTGTTGTATTTTATTTATTAAACTCAATTACATTTGTTTGTCTTGTGTAGCTTTCTCATTCATATTGATTAATATATTATATACATTTTCAGAACTTGCTCCAATCCCACAACTGACCGAGGAGGATTTTGATATTGACTCTGATTAGTTGCTGCACTTGGAGTTGATTAGTTCAAATGATGTTGCTGTCTGGTAAATGGTATGATCATATTTACATTGAATTGTCATATTTACCAATTAAATGCATGAGAATATGATGTTTCTAATTCCTTGTATTCGTACTTTTGTTTTGCAGACAATGGCCGGGAGCAAACATGGCTAGAACTTTTGATCTTTAATTCTAATGTGTTTTGTTAACTTTGGAACTTTTGATCTTTATATTTGATGTATGTTATTAATTTTGGAACTTTGGGACTTTAGAACTGTTATATTTGATGGTTGTATGTTGCTTTTGAGCACTGTTGTTTATTTGGATTTGAGAAATTGAATTTTACCATGGCTGTGTTTATTTAACATAATGTAAATAAGTATTGATGAGTGGTGAAAAACCGAATCGATTCAAACCGCATTTAATTGGATCGGATCGGATCAGATATTTTTTAAGAAGCCATCCAAACCGAACCGAACCACATGTATTTTTTTACTTTGGATCGGGTGACTTTTTCCCTCATAACCGATCCAAACCGAACCGCGAACACCCCTACCGTCCAGTTCATATCTGTACGCATGCTTACCACCAGACCATCACAACTGTAATGAAAGCATGCAAACATTGTCTCTATTTAATCGTTTAAACAGATACACCGTTTGAGTCATCCCGTACAGCCACCCGGGTCAAACAGACCCATTTGACAGAAAATCGGGTTCATGCGACTCTGTATTGACCCACTGACATTTTGGCCCATTCGGTTCCGATCTAAACTTATTTTCATGTCTCTATATTCTGGATTCATGTCTAAACATGTTCTAGGATAAATCTACATGATTTTCATTATAGAAATTAAACAAAACAATGATTCAATCATTTTCAATTTTCTATAATATTTCTTCATGAACATCCATGTCCATTTTAACAACTTAGAACACTTCAAACACATCCAAAGCATTTCTAATTTATACAAAATCAAGAAACAATTCTCATCTTACATTCACAAAATCATGCACTTATAATATAAGATTGCCAACTCTAAGATAGTGTATTCTTGCATGAAACAATTTCACTAATGCATGCATTTGATATATTCATTCATATATAAGACTATTCTATCAAAATAGAGCAAAATACTTGCATGCACACTAAACCAAACATATAAATGTTCATCAAAACTCACATACTTGATTTTATTCTAAATCATGCATCTAAGGCTCCAAAACCACATGTTAATTTTAACAAAAATAAAGAATGCCTTTAAGATTGAACATACATAAATTTAGAATATCAAGCATATCATAGCCATAAAAAGTAATTGTATACCTTTCACCATGGCCACAAATAAAACATATTTTTGATGAAGCATTTGAGTACTCATCCCTCCTTGTTGTAAAACGACCATGCATCTCTTTCTTCCAACAAACGGAGTTTCCACCCTCGAACCTCTCCACTTTGACAATATCAAATGCCATCTTCTTCATTATTGCAACCATTTAATAAAACGAAAATCGAACATAAAGATTGTTAGAAAATGGGGTCTGGTTTTGCAACAAAGAAGAGAAGACAAAAGAAAATGCGCAATCTCCAAGGCGTGTAGGAACACTAGGCTTTAGGTTCGATTCACATCTCTCTTCATAGATTAGATACAACAAGTTTACCAGCGAATCCCCTTCAGGATACAATGGAGAGCCTTGGTTTGGTTTGCACACCCTAAACCAAGCGTATCGTCAATAGTAGTTTACAGAACAATAGTCTCCTTAACTCTCTCTGCGCATAAGGGAGAAAAGAAGGTGATTTGGAGTGAAGAATGGTTGCGAGATTCTGAGTTTTTTGTGTCCTTCACTGGATGTAGATGGTTCTATTTATAGACCAACTCATGCCACTTGGTGAAAGAAAACAACTCTCCAAGTGTTTAACCAACAGTCAAATATAATAGTTAAATACCTTTAACGGTTAATGGATGACACAATATAGTTGTTGGCTTAGCGGCCAGTGGTTGTGCCCATTTACCTTGTGTTTCCGAGTTCGAATAAGGGTATAAATAATAATAACATTAGATAACTAATAATTAGCATAGAATGAGACGAAAAAAAATTGATAGATAGAATAAGGGTGGATAAAAAGCAAAATAGTTTAAGTGTATAAATAAAGCAAGAAAGAACATTCGGTTATACAAACAAAAAGAAGCCATTTTCATTGAAAGTATTTTATATACACAATAAATACTTTTCTCTATTATGTAATAAACAATAATGAAATAAAATGGTGCTCTTGCTGTAACCAAAAGTAGGAGTAATTGCAAATCAAAGACAAAGGTGGAAAGCACCACAAGAAAGGGGAGTATGGCATGGAGGTGAAAATGAGGTAGATTTTTATTTGACTTAAGTTTTTCTTATGTGCGTAGATATTTGTGCATATTTTTTCACGCGAATTTGTAGGATGACACTGATGATTACATTAGTTAGATCAAATTCAATGGTTATTCTTAAGGTGGTTCTTAAGCATAAGAACTGGTTCTTATAAGAACCTTCATTGGAGATGAATGACATGGCAGCCAGGTTGTAGAACAGAACAAATTTTTTTTTTTAATTGAGAGTGAAAGAGTGAGAAAATAATACTTGTGGGGGTCATTTAAGAACAAAAAATGAGTCTTCTATTGGAGTGAAGTTGAGGTTGAGTTCGTGTATCACATGTGGTATCTTTGGACCCACAAAATGATAGATAAGAACCAAAATGTGGTTCTACCATTGTGGATGCTCTTAGTGACATTGTTGCTGGGAGATTTGATTTGTGTAATTAGTCTTTGGAAAATTCTTGACTTCAAGAACCCTATGCAAACCAATAGTATTGAGATGATTTTCCTTTATGAAAATGTAAGTAAAAGGCCCGTGCATCACACCACTTTTAATAATATCAGTGTTTTCAAATTTAGAATTCAAAAAAAATCATGCGATGTTTTCTCATTTCAAATACTACACAAATACTTATTTGTTATTCTTTTAAATTATAATGTTCAAAATTTAAAAATACATAATACTATAAAATAATCACACAAAATATGTCTGTGCATCTCATGGGTACAAGATCTAGATTGAGACTCTCCTCCTGTTTGATCATACGCTTGAAGAACCTGCTGATAAAGGCCCAGCTACCCTCCACGATACCTTGACTAGGAGTATGCATATTCTCAAACACTGGTCTATTACGAGCACTCCACAGCTTCCAAGCAATCACTAAAATTAAAATACCATGCTTCAAACCTGCACCATGGATCCAAGTAAGAGGATCAAAATCCTCATTCGACAATTGAATATGCTATTGAAAACAGCTACTGCAAACCTCCCTCGAGTGACCACAGCTGAACAAACAATGATGAATTGTCTCTGCATGGGCGTTGCACCAGGTGCAAGTTGGGTTCACGTGAACTCCTCTGTTGGCAAGAACCGCTCGAGTAGGAAGAGCCAGGTGACACACTTGCCAAATGAAGAATTTAATATTTGCCGGCGAGTTCGAATCCTCACTGAGGCATTATTTCCAATTTAAACGTTTTAAACTAAAACTGTCAAAAATATATAGTTCAAAATGGCATCAGGTGAGTATCAAACCCATGACAGAATGGATTTGCAACCAAGGAGTTACCACTAAACCAAACATCAATCCATACGAGGTAACAGCCGTTAATTTTATTTAACCATTAATGTCAAGCAATATTTCAAACATTTATTATGGAAATATCTCACAATAAATCTATATATATATATATATATATATATATATATATATATTAGAAAGCAAGAAATTGTTGATGCTGTGGGATCAATAAGTCATTAAACTGTATAGTTAAAATAACTCAGATTTGTGGGATCAATAAGTCGTTACGACTAAATTGATCTTTTTCTTGATTTCTGTAATGCTGTGCTCGTAATTTTAAGTTTTGGCATAAAGAGAGTTTTTTTTTAAAATAAAATTAAATTAAATTTGAGAGATCAAACTGTGTATAAGCTTAAACTTCTCTCTAATGATTAAGGGATTAATAAGTCGTATGACTAAACTAATTCCTTTAGATATTTATTTTGAGAGGTGTATTATTAAAAAGACATTTAATGATTATATATTTCTTTTAGCCTAAAAATGAATTTTTTTTAGTTAGAAAAAGAAGCACTTGAGAGGTCAAGTTGTAAAACTTAGACGTCCCTCAAATGGTTAAAGGATCAATAAGTTGTGCAACTAAATTAATTCCCTTTTTCTTTGTGAATTTTATTTTGAAAATCAAATTATTTACGAAGAAACGAACTTTAATTTTTATTGGTACTATTATTCCTAAAAACAATTTGTGATCGTTATTATTTACATAAAAAAACAAAGTTTTGAACGTTAAAGCCAACAAATCGTTACGATTAAATTGACCCCCTCCTTTTTTTCTTTTTCTTTTTTCTTTTTTTATCACACGCAAATGGAACTCAGCGTATAGCCTATTTATTTACAAAAAGAAGCTTCAAGAAGATAACAATAAAAAAAAAGGTAAAAACAATTAAGGTTCTTGGATGGAATATGCTCTTGCATCAGTACCAAATTTAAAAAAACGTGAGTGCAATTTGTAGTAAAACCGCTGAATCCTTGTTTAGCAGCATTCAAGAATAGGTTGATTAATAGCCCATAAATCAAATGAAAGGAAAGTATGGACTTTTCTGAATCAACCTTCTCTATTTCCTACAACTTCATTTTTTTTCCTTTTACACTAGACAAACTATTTTTGATTCTTCAAACAAGACAAGATTATGGCACCTATACAGCAACACAACAGTAGCAGCCAAAACGCATCAAATTATGTCCAAAAGAAACATTATGGAGGTAGGCTCATCCAAATTTAATTATAATGACAACATGAGTAAAAGCTAAGTGCGTTTCTTACCTTTTTCACAAAATAATAGATACCATGTTTAATGAGGAGAAAGAACACCATCCAAAATCAAAATGCACAAAAGGATGGTCACGAAGTTAACTCAATTTTAACATCTTGACAACAGTTTTATATCAAAACAAAAGAAATAAGTGTTGCTGCCATAAAATGAACCTTGGTCACCAACAAAAACAACACCTTGCATATTTCACAACATCCTTAATTACTTGTAACAATCATGTATAGTGGCTACCAAAATCAATTACACAAGTCAAATATGATAGACAAGATGACTTTCTAAACATAGCGGTTGCAAGTGACTCATCAATGAATTAAGTAATAATTTGCAAATAGAGACATCACTTACCAAAAACTCTATGAGGCACCATGGATTGCATCACATATGATTATCTCAAAGCCAAACAACTAAGTGCAACTAAAAAGAACTGAACTAAATGTGTTTTTTGTTTTTTAATGACAACAACAGATCCAAAATCACTATAAAATCAACTACACATTCAAATGTTTATGAAATCAAGCTAAAAGCATTAAAAGAATTCAATCAACAAGCGATCTTTTTCATATGACTGAAGTCAGGTTTTTCCTTTTTTTGCATTAAACATGTATGTGAGAGGACTTTTATGAATTACAGAAGCTGTGCAACACACAAGTCCAGCATTCTGAATACTTTCAAATTCATTGTCTCCTACTAATTCAAATTTCTTTGTAAAACAGAAAAACAAGACAGATTCTTAAGCTTCCTCATTTATTTATTCTCATGAACCATGATATATTAGTTACATAATCCTGACATATTGATGACTTTCAAATGAGTGAAATCCAGACAAGCTAATTTTCTCATACACAAACAGGTTTAATTGGTTTTGTCAAATACCCATCACACAAACAGTTGGAAAACATAATAACTAGAATGAATTTACATCATTTATTCAGATTCTTCAATACTGAATAGAGTGAAGTACGATTACCAAACAGAACTCTTCAATGAATGTGAGCAACCGTTGATCCCACAAATTACAAGCAGCTTTCAATGATTCAATCCCTTATCTTGAAAGCCATGAACAGCAGAGAAAAAGAAAACAAAATACAGAGTTAACCCTTTGTTCCTGAACTTCACCACTTCAACATACCGTGACCAGAGAGTTAGAAATTTTTTTCGACCAACCAAACAGAAATTTCGCCGCCTCCCTACTTGCTCCTTCACGCCCCTTTTATAGCAGAAATCCCAGGGACCCAACTCCTTCAACTTGCAGATGCATTATTGGCTCGTTTAATGCCATTAAATGCTTCAGGTGTGAGTAGAAGAATTTCTCAGCGATTTTTCCGATCTGGTTCAGAGAAGGAAGGCTCCTCACCGTCCACGTGTCCTCAAGCCGCCATCTCTGACTCTTGGAGGTCAGAAACTCAAATGCACATGGGCAGGGATCTCCTTGTCGAATACATGGAGCTTCGGTTGGGGAAAAGAGGTGAAGTGATGGGATGTTTACGGTAGGAAGGGGTGAGGCGTGAACAGAGGATGAGGAAGGGTGATGCGATTTCGTGACAAATGAGAAGAAATTTGGAGGAGGTGGAGGGAGAATGGGTGTTGGCACCGAGGAGGAAGAAGAGAAAAAAATGAGGATAGGAAGGAAGGGAGGGTGGCGACGGTGGCCATGGGAGAAGGAGGAAGAAAATTTTTTTGTGTTCTGATAGTCGAGGGGGGCGGCTAGGGCGAAATGGAGAAGGAGAAGGGTGGAAAAAAAAGGTTGAATTACTCTGTAGGTCCCTATACTTTTTGGGAATTTTTAAATAGGTCCCTATACTTTTAAAATTTGTAATTAGGTCCCTAAACTATTATTTCATTTGTAATTAGGTCCCTATACTAAAAGAATTTGTAATTGGGTCCTCAAACTTTTATAAAGTTTTCAATTGGGTCCCTGAACTAAAAGAGTTTTTAATTGGGTCCCTGAACTTATATAAAATTTTCAATGGGGTCCCTAAATTATAAAATTCGTTAGTGGTATATTGAATTGGACGGAATATAACTGATTTCATCCAAGCTGGCTATGTAAGAGTAGTTTTGGTGGAGGATGAACTTGAGATATTATTACAATAAAATGTAGCAAGATGTAACAAGATGAAGTAAGATGTAGTAAGTTGCAAGTGAAGAAACTATTTTGGACGAAATTATTTCAAGGAAGGGATATACAAGCGTAAAACATAAATCGAGGAAAGAATGAACTATTTGTTCAGATGGAGGAAAAGCAATCACAGGTCAAGTTTTGGTTTTCTGACTCAACATTTTGGTCTCCTGCAACCCTAAATAAAAATTTGGGGGAATTCCAGGTCACGTTTAACATCAGGAGACTTAAAGACCTCTTCACGGAACCCTATCCCAGGGACTCCATTGAAAATTTTATATAAGTTCAGGGACCCAATTAAAAACTTTATAAAAGTTCAGGGACCCAATTACAAATTTTTTTAGTATAGGGACCCAATTACAAATGAAATAATAGTTCGGGGACCTAATTACAAATTTTAAAAGTATAGGGACCTATTTGAAAATTCCCAAAAAGTATAGGGACCTACAGAGTAATTAAACAAAAAAAAATGGAAGAGTGGGGCGGGTCAGGAAACCGGGTCGTATCGACCCGGACTATATGCATGTGGTCCAGCCCAAAACAGAATGAAAAGGAAATGGTGGATGCGGGTCGCAAATCGGGTCAAGAGCGACCCGGTTCAGTTATGCGGGTTTGGACATCTTTTTTGTTGTTTTTGGGCCTTTTTGGTGGGTTGGGGTGTAGTAGAGCCCAATCTTCTTTTATTTTTTTCCTTCTTTCTTTTCTTCTTCTTGCTTTATTTTCCTGTTACAAAATAAAAATAATAATTAGACCAAATAAATATAGGACAAAATTTGGTGTTTACAACATGGTTTCCTTTTTCTAATTCCCATTTGCTTTATGTGTAGGTTATGGTTTGCTGAAGCTGAGAAAGCTGCCAAGGCACTTGAGGTTGCTGCAACAAAGGTCCCATTGCACAAGCTTAAATTAGTGAATTGGTTGTTGCCATGTGCACTTGGTCTGTTCTGCTTCTGGATGCAAGATAGTGGACCTGGCTTAGGATTATTTTAGTGAACTTCTCATGTTCTCCTACTGTAATAGGAGGATGTAGGTTGATGTTTATGGTCAATGTAACAATGAGGGGGTTTGTTTTGTAAAGCTGTTTCATTTTGAAATGACAGTGTAATGTATTCTTATTAATGAAATTCAACTTATTGAAAGAATTGTGACTTTTCTATTACTTTATTATTTTGATATTGATTGGATCAAATTGACTAACTATAACAAGGATCCAATACAAATGTTAAATTGAATGAAATTGATTAACCATAACCAATTACTAGAATTAACAAAAAGATTAAATGGAAAAATATATATGGTTTCACTGTTCAATTCTCATGGTATTGACATCTGATATGAGATTAATCATCAAAATTAATTGCTAAAGCTGATATTCAACTTCTATTAGCCTGTTTGTTTGAGATTTTTTGTAATGCAAACCGTGAAATTTGGCTTTCCAATGCAATTTTTTGGAAAGCTAAATGCTATAGCTTTCAGAGAACGGAGTTTCAAACGGCATTTGTGTGAGAATTAATCTAAAACAAACATACATTTCGTTGGTTTGATGTTGTGGCTATCATAGCATTTGTATCTATCCTATTTAGTTGTTTTGTTGTTGTCTTTGATTTCACTAAATTTAGATTCACTGGTAAATCTTAATATTCGGATAAATGAAGAGTGGATGCAAGACTACATGACCGTGAATGAGAAGAGTGGGAGGGCATTGTTTTACTGTTTAATTAAGGCAGCACTGAGTCAAGCTCATTAGTGTTGCGGCTTAATGGTGGCCATCTTCAATAAAGTTTCTAGAGTAACAAAATTATTCAGATTGCGATCCAAGGCTACAACGGTGGGGATGTTGCTACGACGGTCAGAGACGATGACGATGGTGGTGGTCGGAGTCAACGGCAACAGTCTGGTGGGATTGGACTACGGCAGTGTGAGAGTGGCGTAAGGAAATCAACTCCGATGGCGGAGGGAGAACACGACAATGGTCTAGGCGGTCTTGCGTTTCAGATTTTAATATTTTTTTAAAAATAAAAAATATTCTCTCTCCGGAACTACCAAAATTTTCCTATCTGCATACAGGTAAATCTTACCCTTTCTTCCTCTTTAATTTTGTTTTCTCTATAATCTTACCTGACTTCATTCTCAACTTCTTTGCTTGATGTGTTTTGCTTATGCATATTATGTGTTTGATTACTTGCTTAAGTGGGTTGCTAGAGTTGTGTGTTTGTGGTTATTGTTAGGTTATACATGTTTTCATTTTCTGGAAATCTTCTCTATTAAATCAACATCCAAGTTACTTTTCATTTTTCTATGAAATTAATAAAATATAAAATTTGTTGGGTGAAATAAACAACAAGGTGAAATTTGTTGGGTGTGTGCAAGGTTGCAGTAGCTTGCGTTGCGTAATTGGAGAAATGCTAGATTTTTAAATTATAATATAAATTTATAATGTTTCATTTTCAGGTTTTCTACTCTCTCAATATTTGCTGATATTTTTTTTTATTCATTTTCAGGTTTTATATGTTGTAGCAAAGTGACTAGGATGAGAAGAATGAGAAGGGGAAGGAGATATTTTGGAATACTGTATTGGTGAGCAAAGCTTAGTGATAAATCTGCCTATTTATGAAAATCCACACATTTGCATTCTTTTTTCTACTAATTTTGCCTACACATTTGTCAGGAAACGATGGCACGCATCCTACAAAGAAGGTACTTTCAGTTATAGGAATAATGAGAACCTTTGACCAAAAAATGAACCGAGACGCAATGCGCATAAAGCATGGATGCCAACAGGTAGTTTTTCATTGGTGTGGTTTCTTACAAGTTTTTCTTTAGATTCATGAGAAAATTCTTTGTACAAACAGATGTATTACTGGGGTTTGATAAAATGCTAAAGTTTGCAGTAATCCACTATTCTCTAACAACCTTTGTTACATATTTCTGTGATTTTATTATTTCGTTTGGTATATAAATGTCAACATGGTTAATTGGATGTACAATCAATCACGTTAAAAACTCATTCTTTGAAAATCTCTACTATAAATATGGCTTCTAATTTTTTTTAATCTTTGAACTTCGTGCTGCAGCCTGTAGAAGTCTTATTAGCACTCATTGAGGCCTTATTTGCAGTTGCAGGCCTTCTTGGGCATGTAAAGCAGGGTGGTTTTTCTATGAATGGTCTTTTTTTTTGTTATTATTCACGGTAAGGTATTTCCCTGAAAAGCAGCTGATTATAAGATTATTCAACACTTTTTAAGTTGCAACAGGTCATGGGTTTAAATCTCCATGCTCTCATTGTAAGTTTGTAAATAAAAAAGAAGTGTTCTTCAGCTAGAAGAAAAAAGGATATGCTTTCATTTCAGTTTCAGCATATAACATAAGTTATGTGTTCATAATTTAAGATGATGTCTATTCCAAGGGACTGAGGTTTGATTTCATATTAATTTACTAATACTTTATTCTCTATACTTATCTTATATTTTAGGGAAGGACTTTTAAGTGGAGCTGTTCTTGCATTAGAAGCTGAAGTCATAAAACACCATGAAAATGTTGAAGGGTGGAGACTACTTGGAATAGCACATGCAGAGAACAATGTTGATTAACAGGTTAGGTAATGTCCCCTTGGTGATTAGCTCACCTATTTTGTAGATTGGAATGACATATTATTGTGTGTTAGAATGGTGTTAAACTTGAGTACTATGTAATCTAAGTTTTAGCCAGAGCTTAATAGCAGAACAATAAGCCAATGCCTATAAATTCTAGCCTTTTTTTTGTTAGAGCTTCTAACACGTAACTATAATTGATGTAAAATTTCTACAAAAAATGTGCTGCTGCTAAAAAAACCAATGCCGAAGCTGCCAAGTGACATTTCAATATTTTATTTTATAAAGAGCATCAGGCTGCCAAAAGGACTTGCATATTGAAATTTACCGGACAGTTAAACTTTTAATCATAAGCTGTAGGAATGATTTACATGTATTAGGACCAGGAGGATCTAAGAAAGAATCATATTGAAGGTTTAAGGATTCATATTGTGCAGAGATGTGTATTGACAGAGGAAATATTGATGACTTCACTTCCCTTGGTAACTAAGTTTTCTATCACTTATGTCCTTGGATAAAACTATTCTTCGTGGTTGCAGTTAGCTTTTCATTTAATGCTACAATGGATTTTAAGTAAGCAAGCATCATAAAAATGTTTTTTTTTTTCCTTCCTTCTATCTTTTACTTTCTGTCTTTTCTCTCCATCATCTGCTCTGAACTTTTCTTCATGCATGTTTCATTAACTTCAGCTTTGCTTGAGAAACCAAAATTTAGAATTTTGATAGGAGGATACAGTTTAACAGCAGCATAACTTTACTTTCCTATTTTTCTCAATTAATAGTTTGACTTGCTGCTTAATAATAATACAAGTATCAATTATAAAAAAAAAACCTGTGTAGAAATTTTATAGATTCATCTGAGGGTGTTTTCCATTATGTGCAGCAAGAATGTGAAGAAGCTGTGTTTGACTAAAGTTGTAGGATTTATTACTATATTTTATTATGATTTGTTACTCTGTGAAGATGCTACAATCCTGCTTACTATTCTTCTCTTCTTATATGCTAGCATTTAGGTATAATATATTGTAGAGCACTTGGGAATTCCATGCTTGATGAAGAAACCCTGCCCTTTTTATCATGCCATTTGAGCTAAGCACAGTGTTTGCTAATCATTGCAAAATCCATCTTTTGACCTTGGAATGTGCCATAAGAATTTAAACATCTGAACCAAAATATGCAAAATCCTACAATGTGACTGTCCTGGGTAAGGACATGATTTGGTGTGATTTTAAAATGAATTAAGGGTGATTCTTACTGGTGGTATCTATATTTACTTTGTGAACAAATAATTGTCACTTTAAAGCTTCTAAAAATATCGTTTTTTTTTTTTCCAATGGAGGATTCAGTTTTCCCCTTGTATATGTAACCTACAATACTCAATTCTATTTTTGGCTAGTCTATAAAATCCAAATGTGTTTCTTAATTTGAACTCTCAGAATTACACTTGAAACAAAGTTAGTTTTTATTTCACTATGACATTGATGTGTAGAACAAAACATTTTATGAGGACCTAAATTACAACATAGACTTTAGATCTATTTGGTCTCTGAAGAAGGCTGCCTATTTTCCTATCACAAGTTTACTGGTTGAAGAGAAGAAAGGGAAACGATCTGTTGTTGCATCTTTGTGGTTGAAAAGGTATTGCTCTGTGTTAGGTTGAACCTTAAACCCTAAGTATTTATTTATTATTTTTTTTTTTTGTTGACTTTTCATTTCTATCTCTGTTTCATTCTAGCACTTCTTTTCAGGGGAACACTACATCTTTGATTCTACCAATCAAGTTTGCCCAGTGAGTCTCATCCATTTTCAGGGGATTCATTTAATATAAATCACTTTGAATATGGATAATGTTTGCTTTGTGTTAAAACCTTAAAAAAAATTCATCCCAAAGTTCTGTCTATGCGTTGATGTGTTTTTATTTTTTTTAATAAGCAATGCATTTATGTGTGATTTATGCTTGAGACAGAAAATCAAAATAAGATATAGAAGGAAAAATATCCAAACTTGATATATGTACACGAATAATTTGTGATCATGCACACACAGATTTAGGAGGTCTAAATGCTGATTATGCATTTATTAGTAACTTTTCAACACTCCTTTTGATTTATAAACTAAACATTTTTTAATTTGGTTCGCATATTGTGGTTATTCTATAACAGATATATTGAGATGCTGGTGAAGACAACTTGCTACTGGTAGAATAGTTGATGTAAAGTATATCAGACATTGCCTTTGCAATTCTTTTATATTTTATATGTTAAAGATAATTTGGTAAATCTGTAATTTCCATTACTTTTTAAGTCCCATGAATATGCAGCAAGCATGATGTGTATGGAAAATCTAGATCCCTAACCAACATTGTTCACTTATACAACACTTATAAAGTGTATTTAGTCTTACTAATTGAAGATGCACATTATTTAAGATTCTTTTTTCTCTCTTTTATAATGACTTAAAAGTGTACCAAGATGGATCTTTGGTACTTTTTTTGTGTTTTTTTTTCATGATTGCATGGATTCTTGGTATTTGATTGTGACATAGGGGAGAGGGAGAAGTCAACTGGGCTGGTAACAACTTCTAGGTGAATTCTAGCATGAGCGAGTGGTTCATATCGTGCATGGTGAGCAAGTTTCGGGTGACCTGTAGTTAGGGGTGTTCGTGGATTGGATTGGATCGGTTTTGAGTTAAAAAGCTATCCGATCCAATGATGAAAACAACGTGCGGTTTGGATTGGATTGGTTTGGTTTGCTTTCTGAAAAATATCCGATCCGATCCAATCCAAGCGGTTTGGATTGGATTGGATAATTCAGTTTTTGTCATAATTTATTTTTTTTTCTTATGTCAAGTGTCCTTGCTACTTATTTAATAGTGGACAAAGGATAATCTTAAGTTTAATTTGGGAGTTTGAGAAAAAATAACTATTGATATTTTTTAGCACGTTCTTTTATGCTAATTCTTTATATCCACTCTCACTTACCCTATTTTTTCCCTTGAATCGACTGCAGATAAATTGTAACTAATTATTTTTCAAACTTAATTGATTGATTTCATATTTTTCATGTTTACTCAATCAAGTATATATATGTTATGTATCAAAACTTTTAGCAAAATATAACTTCAAGACATTAATATTTATTCTAAATAGTCTCATATACATCATTCCACCAAAAATATTAAAGAGAATGATGGATATAAAAGTATGAAAAACAATGTTTAAGTATGATTGATTGATACTATAATTTCAAAAATATTAGCATATGCATATAATAGATCGGTTTGGATTGGATTGGATTGGATTTCACTAGAGGATTCAAAATCCGATCCAATCCAATAAAAATTTGCGGTTTTTTCGGTTTTTGTTTTTTTCGGTTTTCGATTTATTTGATTCTCGGTTTTTTCGGTTTAGTTTTTGCAGTTTGAATCGGTTTGGATCGGTTGATGAATACCCCTACCTGTAGTAGCTGGTTGGGGTCATTAAGAGTCGGTTGCTCCTATCCAGTATATTTGCTAATAGGTTCCTCGTAGGTCCCCCGTAGGCCCCTATTTGCAAATATTGTAATTGACTGGATGACAAAATACCAAGAATGAGTGACCTAAGAGGCTGAGACCATCCCAAGGACCGACTTTTCCGCCATTTTCTTCTGAACATCCCCGAACCTCTGTCGTCCCCAAAGTTGAATCCAATACCTTCCCTTACACCCCGTGGCGTGTTCAGACATTGTGGTACCCCTAGTCGTTGTGGTTGCTTCGCCAGGGGAGGTCGAATAACCAAGTGATCGATGAAGTCTTCTGTAACCGGCGGACCCTGGATCTGATCTGGGTTGACGGTGTTGGACTCATTAGTGAGGGCAGGTAACTCCTTGATTAAATTAGGTCCGACAATAGAGGATTTTCTCGGCTTATTGTAATGATTTAGAAGCTTGTTTAATTTACTTAATCAGTGAATGGATTTGTCTTGATCGGAATAGATCTATGGTTTAAAATTGTTATTTTTATCCTTCATTTTTGTTTTCAAATGTCTATTTAACGGCATTGTGAATGCTGTGGTGGAAGATGATGTTATTGAGTTTATTTTTTAGTCAGTTGAGGGAGACTTTTTTTGTATAAAAGTTGTGACCAGTTGTTGATCTGGTCAGGATTGCAAGAGCAAGCTCACAGGTAAGGTAAGAGTAATTTTCTGATTAAGGGTTTATAGTTGAACATTAATGTATAAATCAATGAAATGAAGGAGTGTGCTACTGTTTTTGTCTAAGGTTGAATAATATTTTTGTGTTGTGTAGTGTGTTATTGAAGTATGGATAGCGCGTCACAGGAGCATGTTGGGATGCTGAGTAATCAAGAAGTTGATGGCAGCATTATAAGTAAAACAAATTTAGAAGTTTTGGCTCACAGTTGTTAAATGTGTACACTGGAATGATGGATATATTGTTGAAACGAATCTATATGATATGTTGTTGTTAGGGTTTGGAGGAGGAGGTCACAAATAATGAAGGTAACAACTTTTGGTGTTATAGCGACATCGAGGAATAGGGAAATTCGGATACAGAGGCTGAGATAGAGCCAAAGACAACGACTGAGATGGAGGCAGCTCTAGAGTCAGGGACAGAGGAAGAAAATGAGGTGAATGGATAGCATGGTGAAGACTTTGAGGAAAGTGATATAGCAACTGAAAATAATGAGGCAGCAGATGGGATAGCAATAAATGGGCTGACCGTGATTCCAATGCTGCTGGAACGCGACGTGGGACGCAAACTTGTGGTACTTGTGGTGAAACCGGACACAATCGACGGTCTTGTCCTACTGTGAAACAAAGTGGTAATGGAGGGACTGGATCTTCCGCTGCTTTCATGAATGCAGGCAACCAACATAACGATGCAGATGACTCTCACAATTCTAATTTGGAAAGGTGGTTTAACTTTATATTGTTTACTAGTGACCATACTTTTCTGCCTATATGTAAATTTTTACTATGTTGCAACATAATAAATTGCCTTCCTGTTACATACATTCTTGTCTAAAAAGGTGGAGACTAGTCAGCATCATTTGTTGCTTCAGCAAGTATGGAACCTGAGGAGGAGGATTTAGCAGCATTGTGAGATACATTATTAAGTTGGGTATGATACTGATAGGAAAATCAATGTGCAGGGTTAAACAGAACACCCAGAGAATATGCAATGACGCACACAACATGGCCATGATTCAAGCAGAAGTTTGTTTTTTGTTACTTGTTATGACCAAAGATGTAGTGTCTTTCCCTAGAATGTGGTTTTTGATGTAATTTGGTTTAATGGTTTAGTCTTCGTTTTTGGACCCTGTTTTTATCTGACTTGTTTGTGATTGCTGAACTCTATTCACTGACTATGGAACCCTATTGAATGCAGTGATGTACAATGTTATGGTTGTTGCCTCGGTTATTTGTTTTTATGTTAAAATGATGAAGCTCACAATAGGTGTTGTAATGGTTAGTTTATGGATAACTTGCACAGGGATTAACAGGATATAGGCCACATATTTATGGAATATGTTATACCTTGAGATAGTTGTTGCCTAATTTAGCCCTTTATAGGTTAATACAGTGCATTTTTTTGCGAAATGTACCAGGTACGAGATATATCAAATTGGGACTTGTAGTTTTAGTTTAATCTGGTTTTTTCGAATTGTAAGGCCCAATGTGGTGGGTGAAGAATCAGCTTCGTAACACAATATAAAGCCATCCAATATTAATTGGGCTTATGTCATTGAGGCAGCTACATTTTATAATTAAAATTCGTAAGGCCCACTATAATGACCATTCCCTTAATTGGTACAAGCCCATGTCAATATTGGGTGCAAAATACATACTTATCAAATATTTAGACAGCAAATAACTTGATATCAGTCAAGGTTGTAACACATTACGACATTCAAAATTAACATATGTATAGAGAAAAAATTTCATTTTTTTATTAACATATGAATAGAGAAAAAATTAATTGTCATAAGATATAATTACTGTTGTATACTTTTTAAATTTATTTTTAAATATAAACGATTTTTGTATAATTATAATTATAATTATCTTCTTATTACCATTTGTCCTAATAATATAATAAAATTAATGTTGTGACCAATAATTAAATTGACAAAAATTATAACTATGTTATTGTTTAAAATAATGTATACTAATGAAAACTTTTTTTAAAACAATGTAATGTGTAATTATATGGCTAAAAGGGTATCACACAAGGGCCAGTGACCCAAGCTTCACCGGTTCCATGACCGGTTATGGGAATCGGGGTCATAACACCCTACTTGGTCATGAAAGGCCCTATGGGACTTACCTAGGCCAAATGGCCCAACTAGATCCCGGGAAACACATTAAACCCATGCACAACCTACTTGGTCATGAAAGGTCCCCCTTGGAGTCACCTGTGACCCATGCACACCCTACTACACACCCTACTTGGTCATGAAAGGTCCTGTGGGACTTACCTCGACCCAAGTGGCCCAAATAGGTCCTGGGAGACCCAAGTGACCCGTGCACACCCTACTTGGTCGTGAAATGCCCTATGGGAGTCACCTGTGACCCATGCACACCATACTTTGTCATGAAAGGCCCTATGGGACTTACCGGGCCCAAGTGGCCCAACTAGGTCTCGGGAGACCCGATCTAACCCATGCACACCATACTTTGTCATGAAAGGTCCTATGGGACTTACGGGGCTCAAGTGGCCCAACTAGGTCCCGGGAGACCCGATATGACCCATGCACACCCTACTTGGTCATGAAAGGTTCTATGGGACTTACCTGGGCCAAGTGGCCCAACTAGATCCCGTGAGACACATTAAACCCATGCACACCTTACTTGGTCATGAAAGGCCCTATGGGAGTCACCTGTGACCCATGCACACCATACTTGGTCATGAAAGGTCCTATGTGATTTACCGGGCCCAAGTGGCCCCACTAGGTCCTGGGAGATCTAAGTGACCCATGCACACCCTACTTGGTCATGAAAGGCCCTATGGGACTTACCTGGGCCAAATAGCCCAACTAGATCCTGGGAGACACCTTAAACCCATGCATAACCTACTTGGTCATGAAAGGCCCTATGGGAGTCACCTATGACCCATGCACACCATACTTGGTCATGAAAGGCCCTATGGGACTTACCAGGTCCATGTGGCCCAACTAGGTCCTGGGCGACCCGATATGACCCTTGCACACCCTACTTGGTCATGAAAGGCCCTATGGGACTTACCTTGGCCATGTTTCCCAACTAGGTCCCAAGAGACACATATGACCCATGCACACCCTAATAGGTCATGAAAGGCCATATGGGACTTACCTGTCCCAACTTGCCCAACTAGGTCCCTGGAGACACCAGTGACCCATGCACACCCTACTTGGTCATGAAAGGCCCTATGGGACTTACCTGCCCCAACTTTGCCATCTAGGTCCTGGGAGACACCCGTGACCCATGCACACCCTACTTGGCCAAACTGGTATCACACAAGGTCCGGTGACCAAAGCTTCACTGGAGCCACGAGTCGTTTAGATAGTCGGGATCATAACATCCCTTGGATGGTTCGATGACGTACATAACTGAGTATGGCTGTTGATTGGTAGCGATCAAAGTAATTAAATCGATACATATATTTTTCGTGCTCGGATCCAACCCGAACCGATTACTACCAAATCCAATTGTAATTGGTTTAAAATCTCAGGTTCAATGATTCTGGACCTGAACCAAACCGAAACGAACCACATCAACTATATATATATATATATATTATAAAATGTTTATAACTGGTTGATATTTTGTCAACAAAAAAAATTGGTTGATATTTTTTTAGCATTATTAAATACATTAATATATATTTAATAAATTTAATTATTTTAATCTAATTACTACACCGCTAAACAAAAATTTATAGTATATTATTTTAGATTAAAAAACTAATAGACCTACAAATGTGTTTTTTTTTTTTTTGACTAATCCTACAAATGTATTTATTAAAATCACGAATTGGCAATTAATATATAATCGTACAAAAAGTCTCCAATTGGTCCATATACATTATCCGTTTAATCCCTATACGAGCAAAAAATTATTACATCAGTCCCTAAAATTTTGTATGGCAGGGACCAAATAGGGACTTTTTGTACGTATAGGGACCATTTTAATAATTTTTTATGTATGGGGACCAAATCAAGAATTCATGTCACATATAGGGACCAAAGTATCACTTTAACCTTTTTTTTTTTTTTTCAAGAAAACCTCGCTAGTCTGAAACACTATACAGCTTGCAAAAATATTATTCAACTATTTTAGATGATGTGGTGGCACGTTCTCATTGGTTTACCTGACATTCTATAACACCTTACAGCCCAGGGACAGCCATCACTCAAATTCTTGGGCCCATTATTTTGCACGCATATTAAACCCTACAAAATCAAATGCCATTTTTCATTCCCGCCACTTTTTCATACCAGCCCATTTTAACGTTTTATATTACAATTTATTATTATTGTTCCACCATATACTTATTGGGCTCCACAAATGAATGAGCCAGATTTGATTTTATTAGCAAGTCCCACTTAACAAAGGACTGGTCCACTAAGTTAGAAGGCCCATTCTAATGGGTCGGCATCCCAAATCATCAAGGCAAAAGGTCTGTAACAGTCAACACAACCGTTGCACCACATTCTTGTAGCATCGCCGCCGTTCGATGAAGGTTCATACTCACCAACGCCAACCATCACAAAAATTGGTTGCGCCACTCATTTAAATAACAACAATAATAATTACCTACTAATTGATTTCAAACAATAAACACTGCAATTGTTGTTAAACATGGCTTAAAATGATAAAATTCACTGATCTAACCTTCAACAACTAAAGAAGATAAACCATTTATATGATTCACCACCGACCACAAGTCTGATCATCATCGAAATTTATCAAATATCCAGGTGACAGTATAACAATGAACATGAAAACACTGAATGTAGCGATTACTTGCCCAAATCGTAGATTCGGTCGTACCAGAGACCACTGCTACATCAATCCGGCCACCACTTGAATTTCATACCACGAGACCGTTTACATTGTCAGTTTTAACTTGGTCTAACAAACGCCACCGCCAGCGTCGGCCACCGTCGATACCATCGATGGCAATGACCAGCTAAGTTGGAAGACAGGCTCCAGCACTATGCTCAGCCAGTCCAATCAACGACTAAAATATATTAAATAAAAAATTTGGAACAATTCACCTACCCAAAGTACCTTACTATCGTAGGGACCGAATCGCAAATTAAGAAAGTTTTCCTCAACCAGTTATCACCGCACAAATCCCAACCGTTCACTTTTTTATTCCTAAATCTAACGGTCATAAAAGGTCTCTCACGGTGAGAGATATTCTCAACTTGCTCCCCGAAGAAGCCGCCCAACTTCTATAACAGACTACTAATAGATGCTCAGCTACTCAGGCAACTTTCAATTTTCGTTTTTCTTTAGGAGTTAGAATTTGTGGAGGGCATTAAGAGCATAATGGCAGCATAACCACTGGCTGGACAAAGTTTTGCATAGCAAACAATTTAAAAGGAGGAACAACGATTGAGTTGACCTGGACATTGAGGATCCATCGTTGATTTTTGGCAAAATCATTTCTGCTTAGATTTTTCCTATATATTTAAGGAAAAACTTTATTTTGATCATGATGAAGTTGTCTGTTTTTGATGCAATATTGTTATGAACAACAATCAATGGATTTGATTACTTTGGTGATTTATTTTATTTAAATCTTTTTATGTATTATATTATAACTATTAGATAACATTTTATAACCTATTTCCTTATACTGCATTATAATTGTTTCATAATATTTTATATGAATTTATTTTCCAAAATATCTTTCTAAATAATTTATCATTGTAAATTCAACTCAATATAGCATGTTTTTCAATTTATATTTTCAATATAAACGTTTTTTTTTTGTCAGAATTTTCAATATAAACGTTAATCACACTTTATCACCGTTCTTTGCACTGGTAGACATATAGAGAATTGTAGAAAATCTATCTGATCAAAAGTTTTATATTTGTGTGGTTTAGATAGATATTCATATAAAGAATCATAAAAAATTCTATCTGATCAAATATTGCCTAACACCTATTGTATTTATGTTAACTTATGTTTTTATATTTGATGGAATCATTTTATATTAATAGAGAATATATAATTTATATATAGTAATGAATTTATATAGTATTAATAATTTTAAGGAGAATGCTAATGAGTGTCCTTAGGACATTGGTTAAGGAATTAAAAGAGGTAAGTTTGTGTGGAAAAGTTGTGTATTTATTATATTAAATGTTAAACTTTTATTCTCAATACAAACTTTCCTTATATTGATTATTTAATTAATATCCTTAGGACACTCGTTAACAAGACCCTAATTTTAATATACACATGAAACCAATTATATCCGCACATGTGCACATACTAGTATCTCTATTATCAATTGTTTTATCTAATTTTAATAAGAAATGTCACGGTAGGAACTAGGAAGACCAAAGAGCAAAGCTGTTTCACTTTCATTAGTTGTAGGGAATTTATTGCTTTCTTTGAGTTTCAATAAACTGGTTAGCTTTTCCAAGCGTGCTTGCCAGCTCTTTCGAAATTCAAATTCAAATTCCAATATATTTTTATGTTAATAAACACACTTTCAGCTTTCATCTAACTAGTGTAATTTAATAAATTTTTTGTTAGTCCCTAAATTAGTCCCTAAAATTATAAAATGGTAATTAACTTAGTCTCTCCATTGAAAATCATATGGACTAAGTTGATTTTAAGTTAGCAGTGTTAGGGACCTAATTGATATTAAATGAGTAAAGTGAGCGACCAAATTGATACTAACTTATCATTCAGGGATGCTTTTGGATTTTCGATAATTTCAAGGATCAAGTTAATACTACTTCACAATTTCAGAGATCAAATTAGGTGTTTACTCAAATAATGGGGACCGAAATATAATGAGACGCCTACAGCTGTACCCCTTCATTTATTACCCATTTTTAATTAAGAAACCAATCCCGATATTTATTTAACTTAAGTAAAAAATATTTGATATTTGTTTCCAATTGGAATTAAAATATTTCAACGTGTAGACTAATATATTTAACAATAGATATTTTATAAATTAAGCGGCCATTTTATCAGTAATATTGATCACAGTTGTAGTACTATAGTAAGCACTATCACATGTGCATGCTATTAGTAACCATGATTCCCATGTTCTTTATTGTGTTAGTGAATCCAAAAAACAGATTTCGGAAGGTGGTTTTGACAACCAATTAGCAGCATACTCAAGTGTTACAAAAAAAAGGCTCCAGTAAAGTTTTTCATAATGTAATTTGTACTTGGTTAAAAGACTGATAAAAGCATGAATATTTTAATTTCATTGGTAAATCCATTACCACACACAAAAGTTTTTATAAGAGAAAATTAAAATCTGCTCAAATAGTTAAGCTTTAAAAGTTACACCATATATGTAAAATAATCTTATAAATTACTGGATCAAATACATTCGGTGTTAAAAAACTCAACGACTCTAAAGACTTAAGCAAAAGAATTACATATTACATTCACAAAAACATGTACAAATAACTACTTTACATGTCATCCATACATCAGCTTAAAGTATGTAAGAAAAACACTCTTTAAAATTACAGACAATAGAAAAGGCTGAAGAAATATGTATAAAATTATAACTAAAAGTATGATGAAGAGGAAATGGAAAAAAATGATATATATATATATATATAATTTAAGGTCTTTTTGGCATAACATTGGTACCAGGAAATAACCACATACCTAAAAATAGGAACATATGGGGATTACCATAAATGACTATACAAATTTAAGTAGACCACCTCAATCACTTATTTTTATTGCAAATTCTATGCCATTGAGATATATCAAAGTAAATCATCAGGTGCTGAGCAAAGAATTCTCTTTAGTAAGCTTGATGCTGCAAAACTTGGTTCTTTGTTCATGCCTGGGACATTTGTAGATGCATTCTTCCCCTTAGATCCATATGATTAGTGGGCCTGTCTATTGCACTTCCTTGCACGCACCTCAAAGTATCCTTCTCATGACTCAGTCACATATGCCTGGACCTGTTAAAGATACAATGTTGTCTTCATTCCATAGTTTCCATGACTAAAACAATTAATGAATTACCGAAACCAATATTAAAATTTGAAAAGTGAGTTGAATCGGCATCAGTGAAAGTGTAAAACTAAAAAACAATGGAGGATAGAACCAACTTCTTAAAATGTCATGATAGTCTTTTATTACCACATCAGCAACTGTGTCAATCCAAGCTTTTGAATAAATACCTATATCCAAGACAACACTTTCTATTGAGTGCTCTCTCAAATTCAGATGGCTTGCAATCTCATTTCAATGACACCGTGGTGAGAGGTTATCAACTAACATTCTAGAATAATGAAGATTAGCAGAAGTAGCAGAGAAATCAACAGACCAGACCCTACCTCTGTAAGGTGGCTAATTGTCCTCTAGCCTTTACTATCCTGAACCAAAACCTTATTTAGGTCATTAATTTCCCAAATGCCTAAAAGATTAAAAGCTAGCACCACTTTTAGATGCCAAGTAAACCTATTAGTAAACATCTTTAAACTCCTAAGGTATTGACAAATGCTATTGATATAATGCCTAGAGTTCCAGATAGCTCACAATGCCCCATCCTCCATACATATAAAGTGCATTGACCACATTCTTAGGTAAGGGAAAGAAGAAGAAAAAATACTACACTATGAGTTTGTTTACTAATTTAATCGTGCTTAAAATCATAAATCAAACCAAAAAGTAAAGCTAAGAGGAGAACAAAATTCTATACAGAATGAGTCGAATGAGACGCACTTACCACCCCAACAAAATTCAACAACCCCAATAGCCAGCACACCTTTACTTTTAATAAACACACTTTCAGCTTTCATCTAATTTCATTTCATTACAAAAATCCACGAATAACCACTGTGTACACGTCAACCACTCTAAGCTTCATCTTTATTTGCATCATCCCTACTGCTGTACTGCATGCTTGGAGAACCTCATATACCAAACCGTTACATAGCCTCTCGATATAAGCCGCATAACAATACGAATGAGGAGTTAGCTTTTTATTGATTTTTTCTAAGGCTCTTTTTGAAACTACCAGGGGTATCAATTTTTGCTATTTTCAATCACTGCCTGCCGTTTCATCGATGGCTATTTGTTCTCACAAGAACTAAGAGTCCCGAGATCAAATAGGTTCTCTAGGACTTATATATGTAAGTATTTGTGAATTGCTTGGTTTCTTACGGGAAGGATCCCTCTTTATATAGACCTTGACTATTAATGGTATAATTAAAGTCTTTTATAATCTTGGAGGGAATCTCTCCTTTTGTTTTGCATGTCTTCTCCATTGATTGTCTTCAGTGATTGTCATGCCTAAGATCTATTTCATCTAGGGCGTTGCGACGACTTCTCGGGGTAAGTTATCGGGATGTAAGAACAGAAGCCCCCCAAGCCTCAAGCCTGTAGTCAGCGAAGGGGCTTTGAGAGTTCTTGGGTTATTACGGCGGGAATCTTCCATCTTGATAGTCTGTAATATTCTTGTCTTAATTGTCTTTGGTGACGATTACACCTGGGACTTCTCTTGTATATTATCCAACGGTAAAGTTTTGGGTTGGGGTCTTGGGACAGAATTTTGCTCTATGTACTTCGGGCTCCCCTATTTTATCAAGCTTATCTAATATGATTGTTGCATTCGTACATGGGCAAGTTTATTGGCTTGGTTTTAATTCTCAAGGTTTTATTGGATCGGTTTTATTCCCGAGTTCATACTCGGGCGATCTTATATTGATTTTGTTTTTGAGTTCATATTCGAACGAGGTCATACTCGGTTTTATTAAGGAGTTCATATTTGGACGAGATCGTCCTGGTTTCATTCTCGAGTTCATACTCGGACGAGCTCATGCTCAGCTTTATTCCTAAGCTTGGATTAGCTCTCCGCTCAGTTTCGGACGAGTTCATATTCGGACGAGCTCTCTGCTAGGCTTTGATTTGGCCGAGTTCACACTCGAACGAGCTCTCTGCTCGGTTTTTCTTGGGATGAGCTATCTGCTCGGTTTTTCTTGGGACGAGCTCTCTGCTCGGTTTAGGACAAGCTCTTTGCTCGATTTTTCTTGGGACGAGCTCTCTGCTCGGTTTTCTTGGTCTTATACGTTTATTTTATTTTTCATATTTCTTTTGTGATGGATTTGCACACATGGGTATAGAGTTTATATACTTACATACTTTAATGTGTGTAAACAATAAAGCCTTTTGTTTTTTTCCCTAAATTATACTTTTGGTCACTTATCTTTATTTTAAGTTTCAATTCTATCCTTCTTTTATTTTTTGTTCTGTTTTGGTCTCATATCTTTATTTTAGGTTTCAACGTGGTCCTTTCCATCTAAAATGTGGTACGAAAAGGATCAAATTGATATAACTTTTGTAAAATAAGAGACTATTTCAGAACAAAAAAAAAATTAAAAGGGATCATTTTGGAACCAAAAAAAGGAATACATTGGCTTAATTTTTGCAAAATAAGGGACCATTTTAAAAAAAATTAAAAGAGGGACTAAAATTGAAACCTAAAAAAAGATAAGGGACAAAAAGATAATTTAGAGTTGTTTTTTTTTAAAAAAAAACATTTTCAAAACCAATTTAAAGAAAAGATTTAAATGGTCAATCCCTAACCACACATATTAGCCGCTGATTTTGCAAGGTGCAAATCCCAATACAGTGGTCTGAAGCATTAATTGCTTCTGAAATGGTAGGTATTAATCCGAGTCAAAACACGGTCAAAATGGTTCAATTGTAGTGCAGTTTTTTTTAAGAAAGTAAAGGGCCAAATTCCTCCATAAAAATTTCGAGGACCAATTTTGTTCCTTAAAATAATAAATTATATATATTTTTTTTTTTGAAAGGAACGAGCTTATATCATTGATACTCCAAGGAAGGTGCATTACAAACAGGAAATGAATGAAAAACATAACTACTAAGAAAAAAAGAGCAGCACGTGCAATAGAATGGGCATCCCCATTTGCATGTCTTCTAGTAAAGACAACACTACTATTAAGGCAATTGCTGAGAAGTTCACGACAATGATGGATGATTGAGCCAAACTCAGCAGCTTCCACACAAAAACCATTGACACTATCCATAACTACTTTGCTATCAAGTTCAAAAATCACATTTGTTAACCCAACTTGAGCAATCCATTGCAGAGCTAACGCTAAGCCAGTGGCTTCACCTTCCCGAACAGAGAGTAGGAAAGGCTGCCATGCTGACTTTCACTACAACAAAACGCAGTTTTAGCGGCAATTATTATGGCCTTTAGCGGCAATAATAATGGCTGCTAAAACTTTTACAGGCAAATATCAATTAGCCGGTGTATCCAGTGTCGCTAAAAGCTTTCCCGGCAATTGTAAAAAGTGCTGGTAAAGACCCAATTAATTGCCACTAAAAGTTGAAAGTTATAGTGGCAATTATTGCCGACAATTTTAATTGACACTAAATGTGATTTTTGAATTACCATCTAAACTCATTTACTAGCTTTTTTTTATTGCCGCTAAAAGTTCTAGTTGATTTTTTCCAACAATTACTATTGCCAGGAAATGTTAAGATTATTTGCCAATCAAATTATAAATGACTTGAATAGTATAAGTTTTAACAACAATAATATTTGCTCCTAAAAACTTAAATAATAACATACAAATGTTCCAAATGAACTGTACACCACTTGAATAAAAACATAGTCTTGTATTAATAAGGGTACTAGGGGTACCAATCCTATATACATAGTAATACAAAAACCGATACCAAAACACAGCCAAGGGGTTAAATTGTATACCCAAAAAATGAGCCTGATATAGAGAAAACCACCTAATGTGTACATAAAAAAAAAAAAAAAAAAAAAAAAAAAAAAACCAACTACTGTAATATCTACATATACCAGGAAGAGGCCCAATTTATACGACCCATTGGCCAATTCACCCACATGTCCGCACCTTGTAGCATAGAAGAACCTCATGTAGACTAAAGTAACTAAAACATTAACATTATACCAAGGACAATAATGAAGTATGTTCACCAGCATTTGTAATTGCATTCCCAATATCAAAAAGGATGTCCAGCATTAGAGAAATTAGAGAGAAAAAAAATACACATGTGATGCAGAGCTTATATCTGATAAATAAGTCCTATATCTTTTCTGTACAAGGAGCACAGTGACAGGGTCATCTCAATTCTCAATGACTATGTGAAGAACACCAAGATAAAAAGGAAAATGAACAGGGCCAGCAAACCCAATATCATCATGATCTGTCCCTTTGCACTAGCCTTCTTCATGACCATTGCCACCTTTTTTCTGAGAACAGTAAACCAAAGAGAAAAGTTTCAACTTTCACATATCAACATTCAAAGTTTTTCGCCCTTTATATTATTAAATAATGAAAACAATTTTAAAGTGGGATAGGTCATAAACACTTTAATGAGAAATTTCTCGCAGAAATAATAACAGGCATAAAGAGCACAACTTCTAAAGACATTTGAAGGAAACACATAACTAAACAAATGTTATCTAGTCTCTTATTTTTAATCAAAATAACAAGAATCATAGAACCAAAAACCTCTCAAATCTACCTGCGCAAGGAGCTCTCATGTATAGTAAGTCCAATACCTCCAATTCTTTGTGCACTTAGAGTAGGCTCATCCAACTCCTCATCCTGTTTCCTGTCAGCACCAATTGATATAATGTAAATCAAAATAAAATAGCAACCAAAGGAATATACTTTTCCCAGAAAAGATAGGCACTTGTGATATAGCTTCCATTTCTCGTGACCCTTAGATCCAAGCTTCACCATGAAGTCAGCAATTTAGTAAGAGCATATCTAATGATCCAATTTCCAGAAAACCACTATACTTGCAGGCACCCCTGAGTTGCCTTAAATGAGGATAAAATGGCAGTCACTAGGGAGGTATTGTCTTTACTCTTTATGCAGTTTGCAATCTGTCTGTGTAAGAGTAGATGATGTTCTTGGGGCACTAATATCATCTTATATATGGTCCTTGAATCACTGTCAAACAATTAAGACTGGCCTGGCCTTTGAAAGTCACTTAGCATACGAAACATAAAAAGTTCAAAATTTGTCCTCTATCAATTTTAAAGTAAATCATAAGGCATAAAGGGAAAACCTCTTCGTTCAATCTACTTCACTTGTTTAGTCAAGCTTCCACACACAAACATCCTTTAAAGTATAAAATTCATTTCCTGCACAGAATATATGTATACTTCTTTGGAGACATCAGTAAATAAATCCCAGGCATAACAGAGACATGATCAATAATTGAACACACAGCTAGAGATAGAAATCAAGCAACTTAAGCAAATTAGCGACCCGAATCAAAGTTGAAAGGATCAACAAACTGAAGCAACAAAAACAAAAATATGAACCCTATCTTCACATTCCAAAAATCAATCAAACAAACAAAACATAATACCTGCAGAATCATGTGCAAAATTCATATAGTTAACCAATATTCATATTGACACACTAACAATTCTCCCATGAATACAATCACATTCCATTCAGCATCCATCAAATTGAAAAATCAAAGGCCAAAGTAAAACCTTTGTGAATGAGTGACAGATTCAACCAAGAGAAACATTCTCCAGCACTCCAAAACTATACCTGAAATCGCAAAGAGAGAAAGAGAGAAAGAAAATGTTGAGAAATGAAGGAAATATATATATATATAAAGAGAGAGAGAGAGAGGAGAGAGAGAGAGAGAAGAAAAGCATCTGAGCGATCAAATTTTGGAGATTCGTTGAATTTAGGTTGAAAAACAGAGATGAGATTTGGGGAAATCACACCTTTGAGGTTGAAGAACAACAAGTTATAGTTGAATCTAATAACTATGGAATGAGGTTGAAGAAGAGCAAATTATACTCTCGAAAAAATCGCAAATCGCATCCTCATCGTGTAGATTTCTACATTTTGAACAAAAAGTAAATCACAAATCGCAAGGGACTTTCAGAAACAGTGAGGCTAGGAAAAAACTGAAAAATGGATGAAGGTGAAATTGACGGGTGTCTCAGCGGTCAAACTCTTATCCTTTTACTGGCAACTTTTTTAATTGTCATTATAAGTTAATTTTTTCTGGCTAATATTTATTGGCCACAAGAGTTTTAAATCAGATCATGAAACACCCGTAATTAATTAATTGCCACTAAATAATTGCCACTAAAAGCAACTTTTACTGTAGTGTTTGCAAGCAGAAAATGGCCAAACTCGTCCTTCAAGCAAAACCCGAAACCAGTTTTATGCTCCTTGCTAAAGAAAGATGCATCCACATTGCACTTAACATATCCTTGGGGAGGACGCTGCCAAGCTACAATATTGCATGGAACTGCATGATGAGCCACAAGATCTTCATGGTCCAGGTTCACACGTCGCCAGTCTTGATAAACCGAGGCTGCTCTGCAAATACCATCCTCCTTAGCATTCCAAAGCAACTCATTCCTAGCTTTCCAGATACTCCATAAATTCATAGCAAAGCAGTTTCTAGCTTCCTCAGATAAGACATTACAAACCTGGAAAAAAAGCTCAGGGAACGCTTCACACTCCATCAGCCTTGGCTCTATGACTTGCCAAATGTTCAAACTCTGCCACACTGAAACAGCATGAGGACAGGTGAGAAGGATGTGCCAACAGTTCTCCCAATCAGAGGAACAGCGAACACATGTTGATGGGCAAGAGACACCCCTACTTTGGAGCCTTATTCTGGTTGGGAGACAGTCACGGCACACTTTCCAGAGGAAGGTTTTTACTTTAGGTGGGATGGAAAGTTGCCAAAGGGAACTCCAATCACCAACACACCGAAGCTGCTCCAACACACCTTTTTTAGCCACGAAAGAATGATACCCAGATTTTACTGTATAGTCTCCATGAGTTGTATGAGCCCAAACCCTTGTATCTTCTTTAACACACAAAAAGAGAGGAGTCCTGCAAATGGAAACAGCCATATCTAAAGGGAAAAGTGCATGAATGAAATAAGCATCCCATTCCTTTTTGGATTGGACCTACAATCAATGCAAGTAGAGTACATGAAGTTATAAGTCATTCTGAAATAATTGTTTAAGGTTTTATTTCAAATGCTTTCTCAAATCATATTTTCGTTCTTAAAATAAGGCAGGTTTGGGAAGGTAGGTTTTGATAACTGGTTACATTGGTAAATTCATATTATAGATAATGGGAAAATCAATTTTGTTTGATGGATTATAACCATCAAAACAGAGGAGGTTTCAAATGTTCATTCTAACTATATATGTTAACATGCTAGACAAGGTTTTGATTTCCAGGAAGAATGAAATTTTTTGCTTATGTGGGATGTAAAAAACTATGCACCTATTAAAGGATGAGAATAGCAGCTTTCCAAAAAAGGAAAAACCATTTTGGGGTTATCTTACTCTATCAAGAAGCAACTTGCTGCTTACACGGCAGAATTTTATATGCACCCAATTGGAGCAATTTCTTGCATCAAGCTGGAGTGGTTGTATGTTTTCTACCTTATAGCCATAATCGATTTCCTGCATCCTACCCGGTTCGGTGGCATGATCATTGATAGCCACAATCTACCTATGTCCACGCACCTGAGAGATTATGATAGTTGTCACTTTTTTACATAGGTAGGTGTAGTTAGTTTTCCAGCTGGTGATATTGAATAATGACCTATAAGCTACAACTATCATAATAGAGATTGTTCTTATGGGGCAGAAGGTATTTTTACTTTTCCGGTTCCTGCATCTTTATCTTTACAGTTCTTCCTCCTCCGTCTAGAGACCAACTTTTGATTGAATAGAAAATTTTGGATGAGGCAAATGGGAGTGAAAATATAGAGGAGCCAGAAGAAAGGTTAATGATTTCAAACCTTTGGTTGATCATGTGATGTGCAATGTGAAAAGTTAATGATTTCAAACCTTTGGTTGATCATTACTTGATTTGTTATTCAGAGATGCTATCTACACAAATGCTATATATGTTAATATGTTATTCAGAGAGTTTTGGCTTTGTATTCTTAAATTGTTCTTCATCTACTTTTATGGGACACATTGATGTCTTAAACCATTGCATGAACCAGGTTGAATTTTCTGATGTAAGAGGAATTAGAATTAGATTCATTTTCTAATTTCTGTTGGTTAGGTAATGCTTTACCAATGTGTTTGAATTTGCTGGAGATAATTACAAAAATGATGAAATAAATAATGTGATTTGTGATTTGCCTAATTTGCAGTTATGACATGTTAATTGCAAAGGGCAGTGTCAAAAGTCAAAATACAGTTCCCTGTTAGAAAATATGTGGAGCAGTGGGGCAGCTGCTGCAATATTGAGACTTTTGGGTGTGATGTGTGGAAGAGAAGAGAGAGAGAAGAAGCAAGAAAGCAACATGCCAACGAGTACATAAACACTGTTAGGGTCTCTCACTTTTTGTGAGTATTTTTTATGTTTAATGAATTTTCTAAATAATAGTCAACACTTTTAAATGTCTAAATTTTGTGTTTAGCCTTCCTTGACAAGGTGTATTGTTCCTTTTAAATAATAGTCTAGCCATGGCCTTTGTTTCTCAGGCCCTTGATCTCGATGATGTTTCTTATTGCATCTCTATTGCAGCCCACATCAAGAAGGTGTCTGTATCACTGATACTCTTTTATTGGTTTTGATGTTAGTTTGCTTTATTATTTTTTCTTGATTTCCATTGATTATATGGGGTATGTGTTTGGTTGTTCAGGAATTTGATAATGTATATAGGAGTGGGTGGCAATGTGTGGTAGGTTCCCATTTTGAACCAAAAATTGTTGTGAAAATGTGCTTTGTTAAGGGACATAGTCTTCTTATAGCTCCTGCTTAATCTCTACTGCACTTTTGTCTTCCAAAATGTATGATGTAGCAATGACCTCTTGGTGGTGACAATAAGGCCCTTAAAATCAAACAGTATGATGATTCCGCCACTTGAGAATTTAAGTTCTGGCATAAGTTTCAGTTCATTGATTGAGTTTCTTTTTGGCATATCACTTTTGGTGGATTGGTTTGAATTGTTAAATAAAGAATTTCTGCAAGTGAGTGTTAATTGTTTTGATATGCCAGAACTAATAATGTTTTGATATCAGTTTGTTGTAACTTACATTCTTTTATTATCTTTTAGTCACAAGTGAAATGTCTATGGTTATCAAAGCAGTACTGGACTAATACTGATATGTTTAACTTAAAGCTCACTTTTTCATGATTTCATGTAAGTTGTGTTTAGTTATCAAGGCAGAGCATGTGTATATAGTTTTCTTTATTGTTCCCCCTATTTTATATAACAAAGAACTTGGTTTGCTTGGCATTAGATTTCTACATGTAAGTGTGAGATTATTATACAGTTGTTTGCTATTTGAATTTAGCTTCTTTAATTTCAATAAATGTTAATCCCAATTCTCCACCTGCTTTTCCTTTTAGTGAATGTTGGGGCTGTAAAGAATCAAGAATCAAGAATCAAGAATATATACATTTCCCTTCAAGAAACCACAATTTTAGCAACATTGTTCTCTGCATTAATGGCCTGCAAAATTTGAAAAACACTTTCACTGTTAAAAGGCCACTCAGTTTGAATATGCAAACATGAATCACATCGTTTGCTTCCTTTTTAACTGTATTGTTGTTTCCTTTCCCAGTTCAGGTTCTTCAATTTATGATTGATGTTGATAACAAATCCTTCAACTCTCATTCCATTAATCTCAGACTGTCATTAAATGGGTTTATATAATACGCCTTATGTAAACATAGTGTAATTATAATCAATGATTTTTTATATTTATTTTTAATCAATAGAATATAGTGTAATTTCATTTTAAAAATGAAATTAGATTTTTTTTACCCAATTAAAGATTGTATTTTTTAAAATAAAAAGTTAACCCGTGCGAGAGAACCCGTGTCTCGCACGGGTCAACAACGCTAGTATATATATATATATATATATATATGTTAAAGCCATTTGTAGTTGGCTATTTGAAAAAGTCCTTTTTAGTAATTACACACTAAAAAGCAATTTTTATCCAAACAACATGAATCGATGAAAATCACTTTTTTTCATGAATGTATCCAAACATAAATCACTTCACACTCAACTCACTTTTAACCAAAATCAATTCTACAAAATCACTTTCATTTAAAATCACGATGACAATCGCTCATCCAAACACACACTAAATCTGTTTTTCGAAGACCATGTTTCTTTTTAAGAGTTTTTTCAATATTTGTCATTATAAGTAAACAATGGTGGCAATTTTCAATATTTGTCATAATAAGTAAACAATGGTGGTGACTCCATGATTTTCGAAACCTATTTTTGAATCGTTTCAACCGCTCGTTGCATCTCGATTGTGACACCATCCGTAAGCAAGGAGTAAGAAATTGTATTTCAGCACGGTGTCCTCATGTTTTCTACTTTTCTCTGATTGCCCAACTAGGCTATGCCCCTTTCTTTTCTTTTTTAAAATGTAGGTGCTGAAGGGTTTAATGAATCTTCACCATGAAAAACATATTATCCCTAGGGACTTAAACCTTCCTAATTTGCTTATAAATCAGAGGGGAAGTCAAGATTACTGACTTTGTGAGTGCAATCATGGAAACTACATCTAGTCAAGCAAGTAGTTTCACTGGCCCATACAACTATATGTATGTGAGTAAAATATGAATTATATTTATCATTTTCCTCTGACTAGATGTGCCACCACTGCTGGAATATAACTTATCCATTCTGCTCATTTTAAAGCTAGAGAGAATCAAAGGAAGCCAGCATGGCTACCACTACAAAAGTGTCAAAGTGATATATAGAGAATCAATGAAAGGAATGTGTGTTTTTAAGTCAAGATCAGACACTTTTCCTTGTGAATTCCTCTAACTTTGAACAAAAATGTACTTTTCTTTTCTGATTTTGTCCCAAGCTGAGAAATCTTTTTATTTGTATATGGAACTTTTTCAACCTCATTGGTATCAGGATTGCTAGCTAGGCTTCATATTAATTTAGTCTAAAATAAATATCAATATAACAATACACCTCTAGTACCAAAATAAATGTACATCCAACCCATGGGAACTTCTACTCAACTTTTGGTTTGAAAATGTAAAAAAAACCACTTAAGATCACACCGTGAACAAAACCTTTTGACTTGAGCAAGTATATCCGCATGTAGTGAACGTCCCAGGTTACAACCATAACTGGCATCTCAAAACCTGAATATCTGAAAACATCACGCAAGGGGCGAGAATTACAAATTCTCAGTAGGCAACATAATCAACAACATAATCATTTTTGAAAAACCATGGTGTTCCTAGCTGAATCTCACTTCCGGAACATTGTCTCATGCATGGCTACAAATCTCAAACAAATACACCAACAAAAAAAATTTAAGTCGTGCATACTTGCATACTACCATAAATAAACAAGTAAAATTCTGACTACTAATAATTCGTGAATAAAGTAAACCATCTTGTTCTCATTGTTATTTTCTTTTCTATTTATTTTATTTTCTTCTATACAAGTAGACATTTTCTTCTTTGATTGATCAATTCTCTAATGTGCAATGTATGGGTCGTGAGCTCACTCTTTAGTCAAGTGCGCCCCTTGACTTTCTCTCTGTCACAAGCCCCTTTTTTTGTTTTTTTTTTTTTAAGATTTAAGTTTAGATTGAGGGAAGGCAAGCCCCCTTGCAAGACCAGGGAATACCACCAACCTCAACGAGGATTTATAGCGGAATTTACATATTGTCTACTAATAGGGGAGATCTAAGAATCGAACCCAAGTAACAACTAGTGTGAGCGAAAGGCTTGACCAGATATGCCAACCCCAGTTGGCTCTTTCACAAGCCTTGTGTGGCACAAAGCTTTAAATAAGATGGGACATTGGAAACCCCTTCCCTACCAACCTTCAATCCCATAACCAACCAATTATTAACAGATCTAATCTAACACCAACAAAGAGCATCAACCACAATAGTGAAGAGAAACAAAGACAAAGGATCGCCTCGCCTCGCCTCATTCCCCTTTTCCTATTGACCAGTTGAAAAGTATTTTTTGAAATTTAAAAAGCACCCAAATAAAATGTCTGATTGCTAATGCAGCCTCAATTCAGTTGTAAATGGAAGGTTTTACTTACCATCACTCTTTAATGTCAAAAAGTTATTTCATTATTATCTCTAATCAGTCGATACTCAATGCAAGATCAAGATTTTCATCATCCACACAAATTCCTACTAAAGTGAATCAAATAATATAGGTAATTTCCCATAGACTTGATTAAAAGCATCATTTAAGTCGAAACACTATATAACAAGAGGCATAAACAAGGCACTCATAATATAATCAAATTATAATTTGCAATATGAAGAGCACGGAAGGGGGAGAGAGAGAAACAGTAAATGAAACAAAAATTGAGTGTTTTGTAAAAATCTGTACCGAAAGAGTTAAGCATGCCTAACGATATCAACTCTGACTGGTGGAGAATTTTGAAGTAGGTTCTTCACCATCTTGCTTACTTTCTCATCAGATATCGTTGAATTTGATCTCAACTCCACTTTCAATGACTTTAATCTAACAAAGCAAGGAGATTGAGTTCTCAATGAACCAGTATTTGAGAGAACCTACATAATTAGAATGAATTAGATTTAAATGAATATTCTGAAAGCCAAGGTTGTTTATTGGCAAATTTTTCGACTTAAGGATGGATACATCTCATAAGCAACATGAAAAAATAAAGAGAAGAAAAGATACTAAAGTGACTTACCCGTAGCATATCAACAAGGGACCTCAAAGAGAGTGTCATTATCTTTACATTAGCAAGCACTTGAAACCAGCTAATTAGAACTAAACCTTCATACGGAATATTAAAAAAAATGTAATCAATATTTACTTCTTCGAGAAAGGGTAGATTGCATGCAGCGCGGGCTTGGAAAGTAGGACGCCCCATGGTAGTGAGAGAACTAAGTTTTGGAGTACAAAGCACAACTTTGTAATTGTAAGCTTCTTCACGCAGGCAGGAACTACTGATTTCCAAACTAGAAACATTAGAATTAGATATCCAGAGGGCTTGTGCATCATCCTGTAAATAACAACCTCTAATGACCAAAGTATTCAACATGTTACAGGTTGAAAAGGGCTCAGCATAGCCATTGTCACTTGTAGTGAAAGTGACATGCAGAAGATACAAGCTTTTTAATGCCGGCAGGTTCAAAGATTTTGGAAATTTTGTCCTGCTATTAGTGCAATATGGATTCCGAAAGCCAAGACAAAGAAATGTCAAAGAACGACTATAAAAGATGGAAGGGGGTAACTCAAGATCACATATGTGCTTTAATCGGACATTGATCTCGAGTTTATGCAGATTATGTGACGCAGCATATTCCATGACCTTCAGGAGTGTGGTTTTAGGGGGGTCTGTGAGATCTAAGTGCTCAAAGCCTAGGCTATGCAGGGGAATAGAGCCATCACGACAAGACAGAATCTGGGACACAAAATTACTGAAAATATCACTCCTGTTTGGGTAGTAATGATGCAATTTGAGATTAGTAAGACGTTTCCAAATGTCCTTCCATCGTTTAGACAAGACGCAAGTCTGAACAGCATGTTTTATGTTCATAAATTCCATAATATGCATAAGGACATGGTCAGGCAGGTCACTGAGTCTGTCTATGTCGTCATCTTTTATATCTCTTTCACTTGTCTTCTGTCTCTTCATCTTCAATTCACCTGTTTCTTTTTCTTCAGTAACACTTGATTGACCTACAATGGTACACAAATACTTCTTAAATTCAGTGCTTAAAAGTACAAAACAAAAGCGTGAGCAACATCATATAATGGGTCATTTTACACAGCATACAAACTTCTATTTCCCATTTCCAAAAAATGTTTACAAAGTGGGTTTGAATTAGCCACCTAAATGGAAGCATGGGAATGATTCATGGAAAGTCATTGATGAAAGATTTGTTAAAAAAAACAATAGAAATACATTAGAGGTTAGGGATTCGACTGTCACATAAATATGGCGACCCAGAAATGAGAAATGATAATTTCATAAGAACACGAACAAAGTGGTGATGGATATGTGAGACTACAATGATCAGCCCAGAAAGACGACAATGTCATAAAATTAATACCCAGAGTTAGATTACTTTGATTTTAGTTTTTTGCATTGCATTAAAATAGCTCCCTTCATAAAATTTATTCAATAAAATATAAGTACCAATACACATTCTGGTGTGCCATTTTATACAATAAGGAAAAGCAAATTCCTATTTCCTATTCTCAATGAAGAGAAGAAATGGAAACCTCAAATTTAGAGAAGGATACACTGTCACCCTATTCATAAGACATAAAGCCATGGGTTAAACCACGAGTTCTTCACTATAATATTTCAATATTTTAACAAAACTTAGCAAAATGGAACAGGTTCTAATATATATAGCAGAAATAGCACGCAAAAATCTTTGAGGAGGACTTGCAACAACAAAGCAGGTGAGGGAATATTATGCACCATTGTTCTTTCATTATGTATCATTGCAACTACAATGAGAAGTTTTATGATGTATATGTGATTATGAAAGCCCAATTGAAACAAGTAAAGGAATTGAGCGAGACAGCAGCTATGAAAGCAATGAGGTGCTGGCCGGCACTGCAAAACGGGCTAACCGGCCCGCTTCGGACCGACCCGAAAGGTGCCCAAGCCTAGCAATATTTGGCCGAGCTAAAAACCCAGATTCAATTCGGTCACATAGAAAGGTGCCCAAGCCCAGCCTTATGCGGGCTGCGGGCTTATTCAGGCGGCCTAGCATACTATTATAAGTTAGTCTTTCTCTATGAATGTCCCATTATAAAACTGTGCAAGAAGAACCTGTTTTGGACTTTTCACAAAGGAAGCAAGAAGGAGCAGAAGACTAGTCGGTCAACAAAATAGTTATTCTTAAATCTATAGATGTAATTTGGGTTTATGTGATAAAGAATCAAAGTATCAAACACAGGGACCTCTAAAAAAACCCATCCCAATGGCACTGACATATAATACAAGTAACAACCAATAGCTAGACTCTAACTAATGCACAATTTTTCAAAACAGGTGAATACTGAACAATGCAAACAAAATCGTCGTTTGTCTTCATTGAAAGTGTGTGGGAGGAGACCGCCGTGACGCCGTCTGTCCTCAGTTTGTCTACAAACGAATGTACAATGAAGAAGATTGTAGCACTCATGAAGTCAGAATTTTCTGATATATCCATATATAGGGGCGACTCAAGTGAGAGGAGTGTGTTATTGTGAGAGAGAGAAACAGATCTGGACCATCAATCATCAAATCATACGTGGATGGTGAGGGATATAAGTTAGTCAATGGTAATGTAATGTGATAACTTAAAAGAGAAAAAACCAGGACAGATCCAGCGCTTTCAGCAAACATGCATGCATTAACGGAATTATCAGATATTCAACAATTACATAATAGAATAGGTAAATGGTGGCAGGAAAAGAGGGGTTATCACATCACACGCATATGATTGAATGATACTCCACTTACTTGTTAGGGCTACAGAAGCCACGCACGGACGGCAGCTGGGTTGATCTGGGAGGAGGGAAGAACGCTACGGTGTTCACGCCGCCGCCGCCATATGTTCGCAGACCTTACTTCTCTGATTTGCAGGCTTCGCTATTTATGGTTTCGCATCACTATCATATAAATCCGTTAATTTATTAGATTAACTTTCCACTTTTGACGAAAACTGATTTTCTCGAAGAATGTGAATAGGATTTGATTTTGATTTTTTTTTTAAATTTTGGATTTCGGTTAATTGGTAATGTTCTAATTTACAATTAGGAGTGTTCATATCCAAACCGATCCAAAAGAAAATCGATAAAAAAATCGAAAATGGAACAAAATCGATTTTAATTGGATTTTGTTTTGTGAAAACCGATCGGATCGGATTTTAGATTCCTTTTCTTAAACTGAACCAAACCAAACCAAACCACATATATAAAATTTAATATATATATTTATTCTATTTTTTGTATTATTGATTTTTTAATTGTTGGTTTTTTGCTAATAATACTTTTTTTTCCTAATAATACTTACGAGTTTGATTTGACATTATTTTTTACTATTTCTAAGTTCCTAACATAAAAAAATGTTATGAAACTAGTTGATGATGATATTTATTTATTTTGTATATATTTTATGAAATGTTATTACATTAATATATAAACAAGTATATAGAAGTTTAAATATGCAAGTTTAAGACTTTGTTCAATTTAGTTTGTAATCTTGATTATTTGATATAATATAAATATGTAATGATGTGTCAGTAAAAACCAAATCAACGGAACCGATCCAAACCGCATTTAATCGAATAGAATCATTTTTTTTAAGGAAGTCATCCAAACCGAACCACATGTTCTTTTTAACTTTAAATCAGATTATTTTTTGTCTCAAAACCAATACAAACCGAATCGCGAACACCCTGTTTACAATGGAGGGTAAAGTTCTCAAATATAAATCTAGAGCTATAGTAGCTATATAGCTATTAGAGCAATTATTATAAGGTGGTTTCTAACACCGTGGAGTAATTAAATTCCTCATAGGCGAGGAAGCCTAAGTGAAAGGCAACGACCGGTAGATACAAGGTTCTCTGTTTCATTTAAAAGTATATTATTTAATTTATTATTATTATTTATTATTATTATTATTGTATTGTATTAAAATATTGAAATCTCACTTAGGTTATTTCTTTCCAATTCTTTCCTAAAAATATTGGGATTAACTTCACTTATGGAAACTTGAAAGCATGTTGTTTGTGACCGAAATTTATACAAAATGATTTTTTTTTTTAATATTAGTAAGTAGACATGTGAGAGCATATTTAAGCAAAATAAACATATATGTATAGAGTTGATGCTCCTGAGTAATGAGATTAAGTGTTTCTGCATACCCTTTTTTATATTATTTGTTCATTCTAATTTCTAAAATCTTGTACTATAATTAATACTTATTTGCGATGTGGCTACACATTATTAATATGTATTTTTGTGTTGTGACAATTGTTACTAGTTTCACTAATCATATATGGAAAATCAATGTGAAACTCATTCATGATATTTCATACTTGTTATACATGTTTTCTTCACGTGTTATACAATTTTAATAAAAAAAATTTATTGATTTTCAATATTTAATTAAAATACGGGTAATGAGTGTGGGTATGAGTATCTAGGTATTCAGCGGGTAAGGATACATGTATTTAAGTTGCCACTCACGCAAGACCCGTGTACGATATTTTTCTAAAATACGGGTATGGGGACGGATACTATACTACCCTATCCATTGTCATCTCTAGGTAGAAGCAATTTATGCGCATTAAAAATAAATGTGCACATTCCAATTAAATTCAACCAATTGTGCATTCTAAAATTATTATGCATGCTTTGATATTAAATAATTGAAACTACTTAAAACCGGGGTCCAATTTATCATTCCCATTTTTTATTTTATTGAAAGTAGATAGCAGGGGCAGGAATCAATTTTTCCCTCTAAAACTGGGTCAAATTTGTCATTTCCATTTCCATTTTATTTTATTTATTTAACTAATTAATTCATATTATCATTTACAAATTACAACATACCTACACCTATACCTATCATATCATAGATATAGTGCTTGTTTGTTTTTCTTCTAGAACGGCGTTTTAAAAACGCAAACGTCAAAACACGGTTTATGAGGCGCCAGAACGGCCTTTTTCTCAAAGCAGGAATTGGGAGCGTTTCCGGAACGCAGCACGCAAACGCAACAGTAGAGAAAACAAACAGAGCCATATACACTTAGAGGTCACTATTATGGAAATACACTTAGAGGTCATTATTATGGAATTTTTTTACAGGTGTCAACCTATAGGGAAAAGCTTGCACAACATACTTCAAATTAACATGAAGCGGATCGTCTAACGTTAGCACGGGAAAGGCACGGTGCCTTTCCCTCCTGCTGAGCATCAGATCAATCAACCGGTCCATAAGGTACCACATGGCCACACGTTCATTTTTTTTAAAAAGATGGGTAAAGGCCCGTTTTGGTCCCTGACAAAAATTGTGTGGGTCATTTTAGTCCCTGACAAAAAAAAAAACTACCTCGTTAGTCGCTGACAACTACTAACGTGGGACACGTTAGTCCCTAAGTTGACTTCCGTTTGGCAGTGTCCATTAGTTGGGTGACATGGCCGTTAAATTTAAATCATTCTACGTGGCCATTAACTATGTCCTGTTGGATTTTTAAATTTTTTAGATTTTTTTTCCTTTCAAAGGACCAAAACGGCGCCGTTTTGGGTCCATTAAGAAACTTCAGCTTATTCTTCTTCTTCCCTCTGTTTGCTACTTCAAGATCAAGAACCCTAATTCTTCCCCCTCCTTCTTCTACATTCAGTGACAAATTTTGCATGAAATTTCAAACCCACTAACTAGCAGACACAAAACCCTAACCCCTACATAAAAAAAACATACCAAATCGAGCATGGAACAATGGAACATAAATAAACCCAGAATGTGTAGGAGAGGAGCAGTAGTAGCTGAGCCACGGCGGCAACAACCAGATGAGCGGCCGACCGTATGGCGACAGCACGGCTGAACGCGTGGTGGGCGTCGACAGGCTCTGCCACGACGCATTGTGGAAGGAGCAGGAGGTCATGGCGGTGACGTCGGGAGATGACTAAGGACGCGGATGAGCGGCGACGCGACTGCGGCAAGGGTGATGTGGCGACAGTGACGAGGCACGATGGAGCTGGATGCGATCGACAGCTGGACGACGCATTTGGGTGCGGTGTCGGAGTGAGTCCGAGATCTTCTATTCGTGGCGGCTGGTCTGCGACAGGACGGTGGCACGGCAAAGGACTCACGAAGGTGGCGATTCTGCGTGGCAGTGATAGCATTCGTGCGGCGGTGTGAGAACGGCTTCACTAACAGGGTTTTGGTTGAGACAGATTGACAGAATCGAGGATGGGTGAGATACCAAAGAATCCAACCATTAAAAAAAAAATAATAGAAAAAAGATATAACCTTGAAATAGATGCTGAAAATTTATCACTGAATGTAGAAGAAAAAGAGGGAAGAATTATGGTTCTTGTTCTTGAAGCAGCAAACAGAGGGAAGAAGAAGGAGAAGCTGAAGTCTTATTTTCTTAATGGACCCAAAACGACGTCGTTTTGGCCCTTTGAAAGGAAAAAAATTGAAAAAAATTGAAATCCAATAGCACATAGTTAACTGCCACGTAGGATGATTTAACGGTCACGTCACCCAACTAACGGACGCTGGCAAACGGAAGTCAACTGAGGAACCAACGTGTCTCACATTAGTAATTGTCAGGGATTAACGGGGTATTTTTTTTTTGTCAGGGACTAAAATGGCCCACGCAGTTTTTGTCAAGGACCAAAACGGACCAACTGGTTCTGCTACAAAGAAGAGAAGACAAAAGAAAATGCGTAATCTCCAAGGCGTGTAGGAATACTAAGCTTTAGGTTCGATTCACCCCCACTAATCTCTCTTCGTAGATTGGATGCAACAGGTGTACCAGCGAATCCCCTTCAGGATACAGTGAAGAACTTTGGTTTGGTTTGCACACCTTAAACCAAGCGTATCATCAATAGTAGTTTACAGAACAATAGTCTCCTTAACTCTCTCTGCGCATAAGGGAGAAAAGAAGGTGATTTGGAGTGAAGAATGGTTAAGAGATTCTAAGTTTTCCGTGTCCTTCACTGCATGTATATGTATATGGTCGTTGGCTTAGTGGCCAGCGGTTATGTCCATTTACCTTGCGTTTCCGAGTTCGAATCCTCACGAGGCATTATTTCCAATTTAAATTTTTTAAACTAAAACTGTCAAAAATAAATAGTTCAAAATGGCATCAGGTGAGTATCGAACTCGTGACAGAATGGATTTGCAACCAAGGAGTTAACACTGAACCAAACATCAATCTATGCAAGGTAACATCCGTTAATTTTATTTAACCATTAATGTCAAGCAATATTTCAATATTTCAAACATTTATTTTGGAAATATCTCACAATCCCCACCATTTTCAAAATAAATCCAAATCCCATTATTCCGGAAATCGCATACTTTCAGACAAAGGTATCTTAGGGATTTGAACCTTTGCTTAGTAAGCCATGGGTATCACTCATCCCCGAATTAAAACTGATTTGCTCTATGAATGAGAATAGGATTTGAGTTTTTTTTTTTTTTTTGGATTACAGTTAATTGGTAATGTGCTAATTTATAATTAGGGATGTTCATATCCAAACCGATCCAAAAGAAAATCGAAAGTCGAAAAAAACTGATGTCTATTGAACTTGTTTGATCTTGTTTTGTGAAAACCGATCGGATCAGATTTTAGATTCATTTTCTTAAACCAAATCAATCCAAATCAAACCACATATATAAATTTTTATTTTTTGAAATCGCATATATAAAATTTAATATATATTTATTCTATTTTTGTATTATTGATTTTTGGCTTAATTGTACTTTTGGTCCCCAGGTATGACATATGTGCGATTTTGGTCCCCCAAGTTTTAATTGCGCCAATTAGGTCCCCCAAGTTTTCCATATGTTACAATCAAGTCCTTCGACCCAAATTCAATCCGTTTTTTAACCGTTGACCATGTTGACTGTTAGTGGGTCCTTCTCAACTTGTTTTAATTGGCCAATTTTCTTATTGAATTATTAATTTATTTAATAAAAAATAAAATAAAATTTTTTTATGTCATCTTCACTACTCATTCTTCTTCCACTCCACTGCTCCTTCTTCAACTTCTCCTCTCCGTCACCATCATCTCCCCTAATCAAGATCAAACCCAAACCTTATCAAATCAACTACAACCCTCTTCCCACCTCTTAGATCTTCAAAGATACTCACCAAGTTCGAAACCAAAAGCAACAGAGTAAAAGGATTTGTTTCCACAGCAAGCGTCCCTGGATCTTAGCCAGCCTCCACAGCAGCGTCATCCAGCTATGGGACTACCGCATGGGCACCCTCATCGACCGCTTCGACGAGCACGGCGGCCCAGTCGCGGCGTAATGTTTTGCTCGATTGTGAGGCTTAATCATTCTGGTTCGATTTTCACCTGATTGAAGTCATTTTTAGCAATTGTTTTGTGGCTTCCCTAGATCTATTTTCACGAACAAAGACCCTCATAACAAATGCTCAGATTTTGTTTCTAGTTCCGTTCTCTACTTGAGTTCCCTTCGCTGTACACATGGTCGATTTTGACCCATAGCAGCGGCTCATACTGATGGTACCTCCTCCATTAAAGAAAACCCACCGCCCTTGAAGAATCTCGGAGACATCTACAGAACCGCTGGTAAAAGGCACGCCTGGATTGCAATGACAAAAGCCGATTCGAAGGAGAGGAGGCGGAGGCGACGGAGGAGAGAGGAGGCGGAGAACCATGTGTCGTTGTTATAGGAGTCGGTGGTTGTTGACAGTAATGGTGGTGGGAGCAGTGGAGATGAGAGAAGAGGGTGGGTTTGACACTAGTGGGGGAAGATGGGTAGGAGAAGAAGATGGCATAATTTTTTTTAACTTTATTTTTTATTATATAAATTAATAATAATATAATTAAAACAGGCCACTTAAGAATTAATCAAGTTGATTAAGCCTAACTAACGGTCAACGTAGTCAACGGTTAAAAAACGGATGGAATTTGGGCCGAAGGACTTGATTGTAACATATGGAAAACTTGGGGGACCTAATTGGAGCAATTAAAACTTGGGGGACCAAAATCGCACATATGTCATACCTGGGGGACAAAAAATGCAATTAAGCCTTGATTTTTTATTTGTTGGCTTTTTTTTTCTAATAATACTTACTAGCTTGATTTGACATAATTTTTTACTATTTCTAAGTTCCAAACATCAAAAAAGATGTTATGGAACAATTTGATGATGATATTTAATTATTTTGTATATTTTTTATGAAATGTTATTACATGAATATACAAACAAGTATATACAAATTTAAGATTTTGTTCAATTTTTCCCGCAATATTGATTTTCAATGTAATATAAATATGTAATGATATGTCGGTAAAAACCGAATCAACAGAACCGATCCAAACCGTATTTAATCGGATCGAATCAGATCGGATCGAATCGAATTTTTTTAAGGAAACCATCCAAACCGAACCACATGCTCTTTTTATTTTTGGATCGGATGATTTTTTGCCTAAAAACCAATTCAAACCGAACTGCGAACACCCCTATTTACAATTAGAGCTGTCAATATGGGTTACAACCCGTGAGTCAACCCGACTCATTGGTGGGTTGGGTTGTAAAAAAGCAGGCTATTTTGACCCCGCCCACTTAACCCTCGGGTTTGTTGGGTTCAACCCGGGGTAAGCCGAGTTGATCCGCGGGTTCCCTTCTTTAAAAAAAAAAAATTTTAATTCCCTTCAGGCCTTCACCTAGCGTCCCATCCCAGCCAAGAAGCCCAGCCCACTTTCGGTTAGAACCCTAATTGCACCAAGTGAAACTTCACAGCCATAGACAGCCCTTCACTTTCCTTTCCCTGACTTTCGTCTTCTTACACCAACACTGAGGAACGAACGAACTTGGAGACGCCGCCGAACGAACGCCGGAAGGACGCTGGTCGCCGCCGTGTCACTCTCCCTGTGGGAGGGACGCCGCTCGCCGCCGTTCACTGTCCTTGTGTGAAGAACGCCACTGTGTCACTCTCAGCTCCGATCTCCCTCTCCACTGCTCCGACCACCCACCTTGTTTCAGTTTGCTTGGATTTTATTTCATGATGAAGATGCTGTAATTTTATCACTGTATTATGTTGTTTTGTAATTTTATCTATTTCAGTTTGTAATTTTACTAGCTTCACCCCCTTTTCCACTGACAAAACCGGATCCATTTCTACCAACCCCTCCTTCAAAATCAGAACCATTGCATAAAATATGCACACAACAACAGAGTCATGAACCGTACCCTGTTGTGCACATGAAGAACGGTGGTCATGACAGGTTGAAGCAAGATGCAGGGTTTAAACACCAAAGTGCATATGGGTATTTGAACATCGAATTCTTCGCACTTAAATAAGTCCAATTCAATCTTATTGACTGCTGGACTAAATCAATTTACACCCTTAGAACAAATGGATCAGATGAACAATAATTTGTTTTTCTTTTAAATTTTAACAAATAGTGCTGGGGAGTAGATTATGTGAGCATTGCGGAAATGCTTAGTGAAAACATATTTTTCATTATAATTTTAATCATGGTAACTGTAATTTGGCTGCTGCCTCCTTAAATTTTCTGCTAAATCTTTGTTTTAATTTTTTTTTAAATTCTAACTGAGCCAACCTGGTTAACCCACCAATTCGTGAAGGGTCGAGTCGGATTAGTTATTTATTGGCTCACCAAAAAAGTGAGTCAACCCGGTTCGACTCACTTTTCTCTCAATCAGTGGTGAGCCAATCCGGCTCATTCGGACTGGCTTACTTTGACAACTCTATTTACAATGGAGGGTATAGCAATTAATATAAGGTGGTTTCTAACGTGATGGAATAATTAAATTCCTCATAGGTGAAGGAGCCTAAGTGAAAGGCAATGACCGGTAGATACAAGGTTCTCTCTATTTCATTTTAAAGTATATTATTACTTAATTATCATATATATATATATATAATATTAAATTAAAATATTGAAATCTCACTTAGGTTATTTCTTTCCTATTCTTTCTTAAAAATATTGGGACTAACTTCACTTATGGAAACTTGAAAGCATGTTGTTTGTGACCAAAATTTATATAATTTTTTTTTTTTAATATTAGTAGGTAGACATGTGAGAGCATTTTTAAGTCAAATAAACATCCATGTATAGAGTTGATGCTCTTTTTTTTTTTTTATTGGGGAAAGATTTCATTCAACGGCCTCTAAAAACAGAGGACCAAAAATCAACAGAGGAATGATATAGACACTCTATTTGACACCCTCTCTTGAACACTTTCCTATATATAAAGTCATGTTACCCTAATTTTTTAACCCCCTTACTTGGTTACCAGTTGCACAAGTTAAGAGATTTAATATTTTCTTTTATTTTCTTTATCGTTAATGGGTCTCATACATTGACCCTCTCCATTCTGAAAAACTGTTCTTCATCCCGTAGTCTCTGGAACGGCATGGACCAGGAAAGAGAAGTACATGTCCACATAACCTTTTGCAAAAGACGCGTATCTTGTACTGTCTCGAGTCTACAAATAATACAGATTATGATATTACACATAATCTGACGAATGGTTTATTTTAAAGTAAAATTAATTTTGAAAAAAAGGATAATGGCCCCCTTTCTTACCCTCTCTCCTGTAACAAATCGCAATCAACACAAATCTCATCTTGTTCATCGTAGAACTCGTTAAATCGCCGTCGCTAACATTGTTACCGTGTTCCGTCGTCAGCCTCTAAATTAACGTCAAACCAAAGCGGTGGCCAAACAACAACATAGTGGAATCAGAATGGCGGAGCCACCTCGCGGGTCGCGCACACCAAGCAGCGGTCCATGATCCCCCCACAGCTCGTGGTGCGCCAATGAGGCCTGCCACCAGAGATCGTCGCAGAGGGGGCCTCAAGCATTGGACGGGGCAACTTCATGCCATATGGAGGTAGTGCCATTGCCACAACAGGAGCCGCCGAGGGTGCAGGCTGTAACAGCCCGATTTTCGGATAAGCTGTATTAACGGTAAATAAATATTTATTTATATTTTTATCTGAGACTTAGGAAATGATTCTGGAGAAAACAAAATCATATATAGGACCTACTCTATGGTAGGAAGCTATGGTTAAAACTTGGGTTTAAAACTCAGACGGAAGCCGGTCTGCGTTTTTTTAACTGACAGTATAATTTTATACTGACAGAAAACCCTAATTTGACCCAAAAACTGAAATTTGTAGATTTTTTATATTTTGTCCGTGAGGAAGTTTACTTTCCAAATTTCTGATTAGAAATAAAAAATTAGGTGTATTCGGACGAATTTTGGCGAAAGTTCGAACGAAAAACAGTCGGTGTTTTCACTGACAGTAAGATTTTAATGATCAGAAAACCTAATTTTGACTCGTGAATGAAATGGTTTATAATTAAATCATATTTCCAACGAGTCTGGTTAGTTTGAAAATTTTCGATCGAAAAACAGACATAAACCCTAATCGGGAAAACCGGCGGAGTCGAAAACGGAACTACAGAGACCCGTCAAGAGATCGGGACAACGAGTCACACATGATGACTCATGGAGGATGAGTCACCAAGAATTTATGAGCATTAAATGCTAGTAATCATGACTTTTAGGTAAAATGACCAAAATACCCCAAGCTTTTGCGGTTAGTAACAAGATACATCTACGCACTCTTAACCACTCATTTTACGTGGTTGTAAACCTTCTACATATCCTAAATTTCGTGCATATATATATATATATATATATATATATATATATATATATATATATATATATATATATATTAAACCATACCTATTTCATTTTGCTTTTGTTTCATCATTTTCCTCTCAAAAACCGAAATCGGGTAAATGACGGAGCTGCGTACAGAATTTCCGGGAACCGCTAACGGATAGGATCAATGACTCATTGGTGAGTCATTATGTGTGGCCCAAAATCAGCCACATCTACCTTAATTGTGATCCACATATTATTAACCATGATTAGCCAAAATAACCTTAGTTAAGTTAACTATTAACTATGGTTAATCATATATTAATTAAATAATCACAAAACCCATTAATCTAAAAGCTAACAAACCAAACAAAGCCTAAGATCTACCCTATAAATACCCCCAAAACCGTGGCCTCCCTCCCCCTTCACTCGCTTCTTCATCTCTTCCATTTCTTCTTCACTTTTTCTTCAAAAACTCCATTGTTGTTCTTGTACAACTTGATCATTCTTTCACTTTCTTAGAGGTAAACCCTCACTACTATGATCTTAATTATCTTCCTCATCTCCTTAACTCTATTTATCAACCACTACGTCGGATTAGAGGAGAAGAATTGAGAGAGAAATCTCAATAGTTGCAAGAAGCCTTTTATGGAAGCTTTGAAACGAAGTTGGAGCAGTTTCAGTGAGGGAGTCTTAAAACACTCTTCAACCGTTGGATCATTCCCAAATTTTAGAAGAAGGTTAAATACTTGTGGTTCTTAATATCCAACGGTCAGAATTTGGACCAAACCTCCATAGTGTGAGATATGAAGCTCGCACAGTAGGCCTAGGAGGTGAGAAACTCAATCCGGGTACCACCAAACCTGTCACAATATAATTACGATCTGAGATTTTTTAACCGTTGGATCGAGATGAAACTTTGTGATATTGTTTATGAAGGATAGTTCTTCAGTCTCACCGCTCAGTTTTATAAATAATGATCTGTGTCCATAGGAATGAAGCTCGAACAGTAGCCCTGTTTTGGTAGCTTTTCACTAGGATTCATGAGCTTATTTTGAATCCGATTTCTCCTAAGTCCAGCCGTTGTTCTCATAATTTTTTCCATCGATTTTTTTCTCTTGATTCAAATAGATTTATTTATTTGAAACCCTATTGTTGATTCGGTTGGTATTTGGTGTTTCCGGCGAATTGTGTTACTCGTACGTGTAATCGGGACGGAAAGCGGAACGGTGGATGTGTAAGGATGGATGGTGGCAGATTTGTGGATGTTGTTGGACAGCGTGATGAGGTTCGTGGCAGTAACGTGGACCCATTCGGAGCTTGTACGGGAAAGCATGCATGTCAATCAGGTGGGGGAAAGAATCAACCTATCGTCGGAATCGATAAGTAGTAGATTATATGATAATTGTGTAGGGCGACCTAAACCCTACTAGTAGTCGAGTAATCGACAAGACCAAAATCACATTGAAAACCTTTTCTGTAAAACTAATGGTGACTCGGGGATTGTAGGCTTACCGACGTTAGGATGATTTTTATCTTATTTGAGGTTGATTGAATTTATTATTATTATTGAATTGCTTATGTGATATTTTGTGGTATTTGAATATTTTGTGATGTTATGTTATGCATGATCTGTCTGGTGGTTAATATGATGCTTAGTGGATTTTAAGAAAAGATATATATGTTGTTCGAGAGATAGTTGTTTGTTTTGGGTGTGAGAATAATGGTGATTTAGAAGTGCCTAACCTATATGATTTATTTTAAAGAGGTATGGTGACCTAGAATATATGTTGAGTTCTAGTGGAAGGTTAAGGCACTAGGATGTTGTTAAAATGGGTTGGTGAGATTCACGTGTATTGGTAATATAATACACAAGGTCGGTGTTGTTGTTCACAACCGTGTATTGGTAATATAATACACGAGGTCAAGAGTTCTCGCTAGACCGTTCCACCTTAGAAATAGGTTGTGCAGCTATAGTGTCATTGAATTTCATTGAGCACCCCCGGGAGTGGACGGGGTGTGCACCGAGAGCATCGTGCAGCTATAATGTCATGCTTTGCATGAGCGTTCTCACCATGGAAGAGAATGTGCACCGGGAATTTGGAACCTGTCGCTTGAACAATTGACTAACATTCCCCGAGAGGAATGCGTGAAAGAAATCAGTGGTGGCCACGTCAGTATGAAAGTCTAGTTGTACGAGATTGGGGTAGAGGATGATACTTGAATTTGAGGATGTTGTGCTAGTTAGGTGTTGGATGATGATTTGTCTGTGACAATTACTGTATAGTTTACTATTACTCTTTTCCGCTTTTTGATGATAGAACTGCTTCTTATCCCCTATATTTCTGTATTCTTGTTGGCTACTTTACTTACATTAGAAGAACCAATGGAGGATTATGTTGCTGAGGAGCTGGACGGAGATCTATATGAAACAGAGGTTGCTGAGGAGTTGGATGGAACTCCTTACGAACCAGACGCTGGAGGTTGATCTGTGATCCACAGTGATTAGAGTATAGACACTATGGCCAGTGTGTCTAAGGAGTATTTTTATATGTTTCCGCTAAGTATGACTTTTATTTAAGTTTACGCCTATGAGGGATCCTACTGAGAGGATACCCTCAACAGTGTTTTGGTAATGTAATAAATAAACCGGTGTGTATTTATATATTACAATGTTGATGTGTTTAATTTGCAGAAGTTATATGATAATTAATAAGTTTTAATTTTTAAGTCTTTTTCACCCTAAGCACACGATTAAGAAATGATTTAAGAGGGAATTTAATCTAATAAAACACCGGGGCACAACGGGGTGTCTCACAGGCGGTGGAGTGGTAGCAATGGCAGACATCGTCACCAAAATCGAATAAATGAAGCAAAGAACCATTGATGAACCGTATTGAAGGACTGCTGGAGGAGTAAGTGGAAGTGATGCAGAATGAGCAGACGACAATGAGGAAGGAACGGTGGTCGGTGGTGTGAAAGGTGTAGCAAGTGGTCGTGTGGCGGTCTTCGTTTTTCTAAAAGTAGGGTGGAATAAGATGGAGAAAGATGATATATTTTTATTTTTATTTTTTTCATTAAATTGATACTAGAAGAGTAAGCTGACTTTTTTAATTCGTAAGGATGTTACGAATAATAATTCGTATTATTAAGCATTTTCCATTTGCAAAATTAGAGATGTTCATCTTTTTCAAAGTACCCAGCGCACACTGAGAGTAAAGACTGCAAAGTGTGCAAGAATAATTAGAAGTCTAATTAGATCAATAAATTAGGTACAACAAAAAGTCCCCAGGAAATGAGAAGACCATATTGCTTGAAGTGGCTGCGACTACGGAGAGGGAGGAACAATGTTTCAGAGTGCAGAGGGTGAGGGTTTGAGGGTCGCCAACGATAAAGAAAATAATAAAAATATTAAAAGACTCTTGACTTGTGCAACCAGTAATCAAGTAAGTGGTTTAAAAATTAGGATGATGTGGCTTCATATATGGGAGAGTGTTCAAGAGAGAGTGTCCGAGAAACTGCTGATAGCATTCCTCAAAATCAGCAAACAATCAGGGATGTCCTCAATCCAAATTGAATCAACATTATGCAGAGCAAACTTAGCTAGCCTATGAGCTAAATGATTAGCATCTCTTTTGGCATGCAAAACTTCAAAAGAAGAGAAAGATAAACTAATACGCTTGCATTCAGAAATAATAATTCCAAAATAGGATGGTGAAATTTAATCAGTCTTCATAGATGTAGCCACATTAAGTGAATCCGTTTCAGCCTAGAATTTGAGAAATCCCAAGTCTTTGGCAAAAATCAAAGCTCAATCTCATTCCAATGGTTTTTGCTACATATGCACCAGGAATAGCATATTTTTTCCACGTAGCTGCAGCCTAGATGTAGCCATTTGTGTCTCTAACCACAACGCCAACTCCCCAAACTCCATTAATTGGACCAGCTGCATCAACATTTATTTCAAATGAATTCAAAGGTGGAGGAATCCATCTTGGGATGTTGTACTCGGTTGGATGGTGATCAACTACTATGGGCCCTATGTTCTGAGTTGGCAGCACATTACAGGAGGCTTTATATTCCAAAACACTATTCCATGCTTTTTGCACCACAAACATGGGTTGAATTTCCTTCCCTTCAAAGCACAACTTATCACTCTGTTTGGTTCAATGGAAGAAAGTGAGAGGAAAGAAAGTAAGAGGAAAGAAAGAGAAAGGAAAGAAAATGAGTAGAAAATGAGATGATTGTTTAGTTGTTCGGTAGGAGAGAAAATAAGAGGAAAGAAAACCATAACTTTTCTCTCCCTTTGTTTGGTTGTGTAGAAAGTAAAAGGAAGGAAAGAAACATATTTATGAAATGACTAAAGTACCCTCGTATATTAATTTTAAAAATTAAAAATATTTGACTTTTTAGTCTTTTTAACAAGAGTGGCCGTCCTTTTATATTTTCAATTCTTGGTCTGCATGTAATGTATTAATCTTCGTGCTTTCTCTTCATTTTGGGAGGGACAAAAAACTGGGTGGATCCCACATAATTTTTCTCTTCCCTCCATCCTTTCTCCATAAACCAAACGATGGAAAAATGATTGGTTTCTGTGTTTTCTACCCATTCCTTTTCTTTCCACCTGGTTTCCAGCATTCCAATCACAGTGTATTTCTTGCAAGCCATAAACCATAGCACAGGGACAAAATGAATTCCACTATATCTTCCAATCCATGCAAAATAATATTTTTTAGCCAATAGACAAAATTTATATGTCCTCTTGGAATCTGCTTCCATGGCTCACGTGCAGAGTTGATGCCCTTGAGTAATGAGATCAAGTGTTTCTGCATATTTTTTTATATTATTTCATTCTAATTTCTAAAATATTGTACTATAATTAATACTTATGTATGATGTGGCTACACATTATTAATATGTATTTTTGTGTTGTGACAATTGTTACTAGTTTCACTAATCATATATAAGTATGAATTACAGTATTAATTAGGTTTAAATAAGTTTTTGGTCCAAGTAAAGTTCATCAATTTTGGTTTTAGTTTCTGTCAAAAAAAAACTTAGGATTTTGTCCTTGTAATTTTAAAATGTTTGTAAATAGTCCATACCGTAATCTTTTTCCATTATTACTAACTCAAGGGTGCCGAGGTAATTTCATTTTACTGTCTAACTTGTCATAAAATTTGGCCAGGAAATAAAAACAAAATCATACATTAGAGACTACATGATTAAAATTATTAAATTCATTCATTTTGTATGATATCTAGTACTCAGGGATACCGTGTTAATTTCTTATTTTCGTCCGACTTGCTCCAAATTTTGGCTAGAAAATAGAGAGAAAAATTCTTACATTATGGCCACATGATTAAAGTTGACAATTTTTTCATCTGGTATGATTTCTAGTACTTAGGAATAGTAGTAGGGACTAATTGCAAATTTTTTGAAATTATAGAGACGAAATCCTTAGAATTTTTTTACTGAGACTAAAACCAAAATCGGTGAACTTTGTCGGGATTAAAAACTTTTTAAACCTTTTTTTTTATAGATTGTCTCAAAAAAATATTTTGTATGCATTTGATCAGGTTATAATCGCCTCGCACCAAGGGTGAGCGCATTTTTCTTAAGGGTAAAGGTTCATTTTGGTGCCTGAGAAAAAATGTGGTGCCCATTTCAGTCTCTGACCAAAAAAAAACTATCTCGTTAGTCTCTGACAATTCCTACGTGGGACAAATTAGTCCCTACGTGACTTCCGTTAGTCAGCGTCCGCTACTAAAATGTCCCACGATACTAATTATCAGGGACTAATTAGTCTCACTTTAAATATTGTTAGGGACTGTAATGTCCCAAAGTAATTGTCAGGGACTAACTTGTCCACGTTAGTAATTGTCAGGGATTAACAGAGTAGTTTTTTTTTGTCATAGACTGAAATGGGCATCGTATTTTTTGTCGGGGACCAAAATGGGTCTTTACTCTTTTCTTAATTCTAGAATATCCAAATGTTTACAGTATTTATTATTTCAAAAGAAAATAATATGAAATTGCCTTAAGGGAGATAATATGCAAATTCTTTTATTTGCTTTGAGGTGCACCATAACAATTTCCTTTCTTACAAATTACAATGTCAATCAAACATTGCATAGATTGTTCAACTCTCTTTAAAAATTTAAAAAAAAAAGGTAAAATTACATTTTTGACCCCTTAAGTTATTTGTTGAAATTGGTCATTTAAATTTATAGCAATTAAATGTCTCAAAATATGACATGTTCAGCAAGTCGTAGCTCAAAGAAATTAAGAGGCAATGTAAAAAATAAATAATGTTTCAGTTTCAAGTTAGAAAGAAAATGAAACAATATTAAGAGTCTGTTTGGTTTGCCAAATCCGCTAGCGTACAGCGCATAGCTTATAACGGATGAAAAAGTAACTCCATTTGATAACCGTTTTTAAATTAATGTATAGCGTTTTTTCACTAGCGTATAACATTTTTTTTCCAAATGCTACTTGAAATAGTGTTTGAGCTTATAGTTTATCATTTTTTCTTCCATTTTTATACATACTATCTTAATTAAATTTCTCACTTATCCTTAACTAATAAAATAAAACACTATTTAATGTAGTATATAAATAAGAATTAATTTCACTATTTAGATTTATATTTAAGATAAAAAATAGACAATATATTTTTATCTATAAAAATAAAATTTATATAAAAATCATATCAGTACATAATTTTATTTTTATTATTCCGTTTTATTTATTAAAAATAATTAAAACTAAATTAATATTAAAAATAAAAATTAAAAATAAAATTTTTTAAATGATAAATAATTTAAAATAAATTAAAGTGTTAAAAGTGATAATTATTTTAAAATAAATAATATATGTATAATTGATATAACAAGCAAACAAATCTTTTTTATGTCATTTTATATTTATCAACTTGTTCAATCCCTGGTTTTACCAAACACTTCAAATCCAATACGCTAGCTAATCCGCTATCAGCTAGCTTATCCGTTATCCATTATCCACTATTAACTAACTTATCCATTATTTATTATATGCTATCCACTATTTTTTATCAAACGGAGCCTAAGTTCTTAATGTTGTGGCTTCATGAAATTAACTTTTAAGAATCTTTGCCTATTATTGATGATTACTTTATTTACTATCCATGCAAACACATCCTCTTCTAACATGTGTAAAACCAACGTCACTAGCGCACGAGTACCATAATAATACTATTATTCTTAAGGTCTCGTTAACAAGTATCATAAGAGTATTTGGTTAATAAAACCACAAAACAAGAAAAAAAATTATCGAAAAACTAAGAGTCTGTTTCATCTATTTTCAGTTTCTTATTTTCATTTCCTGATTTCAAAGATAATTATAACTAAGATAATTACAAAAATGTCATCTTATTTTCATTTTGTTTCTTGTTTTCAAATATTTGGACAAAAAACATTGAAAACAACTTTTCATTTGTTTTCACTGTTTTCTGTACAAATCTTTTGAAACAAAAAAAAGATGAAAACAATGTGATATTTTTGTAATTATTTTAATTATAATTGTCTTTAAAACGAGGAAATGAAAACTGGAAACTAAAAACAAGCCAAACAGACTATAAGTATAATACTTTTCAATATATTGAAAACATTATTTTTTTTTTAATGCAAACTTTGTTGTTTTGATTCTTTAACTAATGCCTAAGAACACTCATTAGTTTTCCCCTTATTTTTATCATAAGCGCCTGCCTGTGAGATTTATGTACACAACATGTTACGAGTCTCATATTTAGTAGATAATAATACTTAATGTGATACCTAAGTTATGAGATTCTCCCACAGAATAAACTAGTCTTTTAGGTTGAGCTCTCGTTATCGACGACAATTAAAATTAATTCCACGCTGACAATATATGACTTTGAGTGGCAGAGCGGTGTAATTTTGTCAACTCGAAATGTCATTTCTTTATGCTACCATGAAAATATCTAGTCCCATAGTCCAAAATCAAAATGTCTGGAAGTTTCTTTCCACATATCTCCATCTCTCTCTCATATCTCCCACGAGTCTAATTGACACAGAGTTTAATACTTGGCCTCAGAGAGCGAGGAAATATGTCTCAACTGATGACGAGGAGGGTGACGATGAATTCAGTGATAGAGATTCCAATCATATAATCTGTAATTTTTGTTTCCATCCATATTTCTCATATTTGTTATTATATATATTGTTATGTTTATATGTTACTTAGCCTACTTTGGTTATGATGTATATTTGTATAGTTCATATATTACTTGTGTTTTAATTCTAAACAAATGGCTGACGATGCTGGATGTAGGGTCGTTTTACCCATGGGCGTGGGTCCCGTGGCCTTGGACGTGGACGTGGGAGATCAGCCCCCACCCCCACCACCACTGCTTCTCATCACCCCGCCGAACCCTCTGGCGGTTCAGGAGCCACACTGTCCATACATGGTGTGGGCTCATCCTCTGCAGCTCCATCACCAATTGTTGTGCCTCCCACCCCACCCGCTACAGCATCCCTTGTACAGTAGCCTGCGAGGGCAGGCCACGGGTTTGGGAGTGACTACACCCATGGACATGTGTATATGGATTTGTCCATATGCAAAACTGGAGTGAGTTAAATATTTATTTTGATTTGTTGCTTTTTATTAATTGATATCTGAATGTTTATATTGTAATTAATATATTGTTTGCAGACAATTTCTATCCGGTAGATGGGTCCCATAAGAGGATCTCGGAGGTTGTTAAGGGGAATTACACCAGGTCTTGACCGACATGGACTAAGATCCCCATGATGGTGCGGGATCACTGATTCGGGCACCAGTTTGGTGTAAGTATTACTTTTTAAATGGTTCATTAGTTGGTGCTTAATTTAATTTTTATTGTTTTTACCACTGTATTGTGGTCTGATGTACTGTCGACATGAGGATAGGGATGAGATTCGGGCCGCATTTGAGCACGCGGATCCCTTGTTGTGAAAAATTTTATGGGGAAGATCTGCGATGGTTCATCTCTGGGGGACTTTTTGACTCCCGAGGTTCTGGACGACCTGCGTCAATATTGGGCTACTTATGAGGAGTTCTTGAAAAAGAGTGTCATGGGGAAGCAGAATCGAGCCATAGATACCGGTGCTTCTCTAACTGGGGGACTTTTTGACTCCCGAGGTTCTGGACGGCCTGCGTCAACATTGGGCCACTTATGAGTTCTTGAAAAGGAGTGTCATGGGGAAGCAGAATCGAGCCATAGATACCGGTGCTTCTCTATAACTGGGGGACTTTTTGACTCCCGAGGTTCTGGACGGCCTGCGTCAACATTGGGCCACTTATGAGTTCTTGAAAAGGAGTGTCATGGGGAAGCAGAATCGAGCCATAGATACCGATGCTTCTCTATAACGGATGAGTTTTTATTTCATAATAATGACTAAATTGAATACTACAAAATTTGTCGGTAAATAAAAGGAGTCTATGTTAATCTAAAAATCAATTCCGCGGTGACAATAAATGACTTTGAGTGGCAGAGCGGTGTAATTTCGTCAACTCCAAGTGTCATTCCTTTATGCTACCACGAAAATATCTAGTCTCATGGTCCAAAATCAAAATGTCTGGAAGTTTCTTCCCACATATCTCCATCTCCCTCTCATATCTCCCACGAGTCACGAAGCAAATAAGAAGGAGAACAAGATATTTTTTCTCTCTCCTCGAATAATCAACTTTCTCTCTGTACAGAAAAAGTCCTCTGCTTCCCTTCGCATCCAGAAATTTACACTTTTCTCCTCCAACATTCATTCTTATATCTTCTGAATTCGATATGCCTATTTCGCTCTCGGTTCCGTTTGTCTCGTTTTGAACCTTTCGGTGTTTCAGTTTTGGAAACCCTTCTTCTTCTTCTGTCGTTGGATGGATCGAGAAGGAGGAGGAGGTGGAGGATCCAACGGTGGATCTTGCTACTACTCCGTCTTAGGGATTCGTAGAGATGCCTCCTCCTCTGATATACGCACTGCTTACCGGAAACTCGCCATGGTAATCAAACGCCGTCGTTTCCCTCATTCTCTGTTTCATAATTTCCAATTTCATAAAAATTATTTCTATTTTTTAATTTTTAATTTTATTTTTGGGGTGAGAAGAGGTGGCACCCGGATAAATGGACTCGGAACCCTGCAACCGCCGGAGAAGCTAAACGCCGATTTCAACAAATCCAGGAAGCTTACTCAGGTTACATTATTATTATTATATATTAATGATTAATTAGTTATAGTTAACTACGATTAAGGATTTGGATTAATGAGTGGTTAATGTTGTTGTGAACAGTTCTTTCGGATCAATCTAAGAGGTCAATGTACGATGCTGGGCTTTACGACCCGTTAGAGGAAGATACTCAAGTTCGTACTGTTTTGTTTCCTTTTTCGTTTTGATATTTGCAGAGAATGAGGCCAAGCTTTTTAACCGTGAACAAGTCGAGGTAAAACCGTGTCGTTCGTTTTGGTTTCTATACACTGCAAAACGACGGTGTCGTTTTTCTCGTCTTGTGTCCGGTGGTAACATCATTGCCTTGCCTTGCCAGATATTTTTATTATTTATTCATTTAATTAATAGTGTCGTTATTACATTTGTGTGATTGGTTGATGTTTCACTTTTTCGGTATAAGGGGAAATTACAATTATAGGCTAGGCATGCTCCTATTGACTGCGGTGCGTTTTTTTATTTTGATTATTTGATTCTAATTTGGGCAAAATTTGTCTTGTTTGTTAACGCAGGAATTTTGTGATTTCATGCAAGAAATGATCTCCATGATGAACAATGTCAAAGACGAGGTAGTGAATTTAGATTTCAGTTTTATCAAAGTTTTCTTTTTGGCAAAACGTAAGAGGAAATAAAATAAAGAGCAAAGGCCCAAATTCACAAAAATAAAATTGAAACATTTGTCCTGAGAAATAGTTTGTCCCTTTATGTCGGTAAAATGAAATTTTTTATTGGATTTAATTGATATGTACATATAATTTAATTTTTTTGGTCAATTAATCAAAAATTGTTCATCATTATAAATATTTGATTTTTATTCTAATTATCTTAAATGACATTTATGCAGTTATTTCTTATTGATTGAATCGCTGATTCTATACATATGTAAATAAAAAAAAGGAACAATACTGTATATTAATCAATTTTAGCTTCATTTTTTTTTAGGGGGACAGTTTGGAGGACCTACAAAGGATGTTCGTGGAGATGGTGGGTGGAGATGGGATGAGTTTTGACATGAACCAGGATCAGACGGCTGGCAAGAGAGGACGTGGCAGTGGATCAAGGGGCAACGCCGCTAAGCGCACCAACTCTCGCCGTTAGTGTGGTGTACTGGATCCATGTTGTAATTTTAATCTTCAAACTTTTTCCTATTGAATGATTGAAATGGAACTCTTTTTTAAAGATTAAAGCTATTAAATAGGTCAGCTAAATGTAGGTAATGAATGGGGTTCTAGTTTTACTTTGGAACAATGGACCAATTGCAAATAAACCCTGGTTCTCATTGGTAATTGTTGGATTTTTTCTCAAAAGAAATTATATTCATGCTTTTATTTTTCCTGCCGTCAATTAAAAGCGTTTGACATTAGCGTACCAACCTTGGACATCCACGTGGATTCCAATGCGACGGGGCAGCATGATCACGACACGTGAATGGCATGCAATCCTTGAAGCAAAAAGACAAGGTGATAAAAACGAAATAACGAATACTCCGTTCGGTTCACAATATAAGCAAAAAATCTCAAAAATTTTGATCCAAAATATAAGTAAATTTCAACTACTTCTATCCTATTTAATGAAGTTATTCTCAAAATACACTTTATTTAATACAAATTTAGTTTTCCAATGACTCCTTTTATTCTCAACAACACAAGTTTAATAAATAAGAGGAAGGGTAATTTAGGTAACAAACTTAATTTTTTATTCCCAATGACCCTTTTAAATGAGATTAACTAACTATCTTAATAAGTGTGTCCCATTTAACTTTTGCTTATAATAGAGACAGGAGGGAGTAGAGAATTATTTGGGAATCCCTAAGAATTATATGATCAAATTTTATGGCTTACGAGTATATTTTATTCTATGATTTGTATCCATGGTGGGGTTCATGAAAAGTTAGATGAACCAGCTACATAATTTTGGGTGGGTGACTAGGTTGTTTGATTGTCCTGAATTAGCAAGTTTTTCACCAAAGTCAAGATAAATGATAAAGAGAAATAATTTAATTGATATATATTGATAGTATAAATTTTTTTATACTGTCAATCAATCAGAAATTGACATATTATTATAAATCTTTATTCTTTTCATAATCATCTTAAAAAACACTAATTTCATGATTTTTGATTGGTTGTTAGTATAAAGTTTTTGATACGAATGATATATAAAAATTAAACTTAAAGAGAAATGATAAATGAACAATACATATCTTTGCGTGGTAGTGGGCCTTACTCTGGGATATTTGTATAAGCGAAGGAGCATTTGGAACCTGGGCATGTGTCACGGTTTGTGTTATTGTCAATTGTCAACTCGATTCTTTTTGGTTCACCGTTATTTATGATGTTAAGGCGTTTGGTATAAGAGGTTTCTAGTTCTTGCAACTTGGATTAGATATTAGATATTTTTTTTTGACAACTTGTATTCGTATAATTTCTTATTCTTCCCATTGTAAGAGCATTTTCAATGCTAAATTATAAGTAATTCACTTTGTATACTTAAGTAGGTCTTATTGTGGATCTCACGATGCCATATCACATTTAAATAATATATCAATTTCTCAATCCAATGGTATACTTCCTCTGATTTCTATTATAAGCAAAAAAGTTTCAATGTTTTTAGTTCAATATATAAGCAAGTTTTGTTTTCCAATGACTTATTTAATGATATTATTCCTAAAATACCATTCATTTAATACAAATTTTATTTAACTCATTCCATTCCCAACAGCACAAGTAACTTCTCATTCCCATAAATATTAAAGGGTAATTTAGGTAACAAACCTAATATTTTACAAGATTCAATGAGATTAATTAACGACCTTAATATTAATATATATATATATATATATATATATATATATATAATATTAAATTAAAAATATTGAAATATCACTTAGATTATTTCTTTTTTATTCTTCCTATTCTTTCCTAAAAATATTGGAATTAAGTTCATTTATGGAAACTTGAAAGCATGTTATTTGTGACCTAAATTTATACAAAACTTTTACTATAATTAATAGTTATATTTGAAGTGACTGCATGTTATTGATTTATACTTTTGTTGTGACAATTGTTACTAGGCTCACTAATCATTGATGGAAATCAAAATAAAACTCAATCATAATATTTCAGACTTGTTATATAAATGTTTTCCACATGTTATACAATTTTAATAATGTTCGTTTTCTATCTATTGATTTTCAATAGTTAATTAAAGTGCAGATATTGAGTGTGATTATCTGTACTTAGGTATGAGGATGTGCATTGTAGTACACCCTACCAATGGTGGCCATGAGTATGATTTGGTGGTGCGACCGCATAGGGCCCCATTTTTTAGAGGGCACCAGATTTGTTTTTACTTAGTATATATATATATATATATATATATATATATATATATATTATTGTATATATTAATATAAAAAATTTATATAGTTAAATTTTTTACTTGAGGACACAGTTGCTTTTTAAAATTCAAGGACCCATAATTGTTTTTCTAATGCATGCATTGCTTATAGAATAATATTAATTATCCATGTTATTGTTGTATCTACTGAAAGAAGTTTTTCTAAAATAAACTTGTAGGAATCTTATTTGCTATCCACTATGTCACAAAATATATTAAATAGTCTTGCTTTGATTTCTATTGAAAATGATTTTTTTAAAGAGCCTTGACAATGAACAAATTTATTAATGATTTTGCAACAAAAAATGCAAGTAGGACAATATTCAGATATTAATAGGGCATCGGCTTCTTTTTTCAGCGCTTGTGATTCATTTGCTATCAGTGGGGGGATACTACTGTTGTAGGGATGCTGTTGTAACATATTTGGGTTGATAAATATAAATATAACTATTTTTGCTATAATTCTATTGTTGTTTGCTACTGTAATATTTTTCTTTTCTTCAATAATATTTTGTTTTATTTAAGGTTATATTAATAATTAATGGCTATTTTTTTTTTTACATTTCTTTATGCGCTTTTGACAACAATGATGTGGACACAGATATATTTACAATAGCCAATAGCCAATAATGACTAAAGATGAACCTTCAAGATGTCAGCTGATGTAATGCCAGCATCGATCAATTGACCCTTCAGGAGATCAAATTTCTCAGGAGTCAACTTGTTTAGTATTCTGCATTGAAGTGGTCAACAGCTTTTATATATATATAATATTCGACTTATAAAAAAGACACCAATTTTTCAGTTAGCGCGGGCACCCAAAATTTTAAGAACAACCCTATATCCTACCCATTACCATCACTACTATAGTTAGTTGCTTTGATAGAAAATTTCTTGAACCACCAAGTGTGACCAAATTCAAAATAAATAGGAATGCGTTTGTTGTGGACCACAACAAATGTGGTGTTACTTACTGATCCCCAATCACTAAATTCACCTAAATTCTTGCTGCTCCAGCACCTTATACGAAGTTAAAATATAGAAAAATGTTTTATTTATCACCATATATGATACTTACTATTCTTACTAGAGGAATGATTTTTGTACACAAAATGGGAACACCCCTTTGTTTTTTGAGTATATTTTCGATAAGCGTATAAACAAAGAAGATAAAAAGTAAGTGGAAGGTAGAAATAAAAATATACGGTATCACATACGGTATCCAAAATTTGTGTTCAAATATCATAAGTCTTTTGCTTTTTTTTTTTTTTTTACCATGTCATGGGTACGATTCATTTCAAGTTGGTTTATGCTGAACTGCTAAGGCCCTACCGGAAACAACCCACGGGCAGTACCACAATTTTCCATGTCTCTCCAAATTTGCTTCTTGTTAACTTTAGGTTTAATTATTGAGTTGATCCCTGAACTATTTGAGAATTTTCAATTAGGTTCCTAAACTTAAAAAATTTCTAATTAGATCCTTGAACTTATATAAAATTTTCAAATGGGTCCCTGAACTAAAAATTTTCTAATTGGGTCCCCGAACTTCTATAAATTTTTTAATTAGGTCCCTAAAGTATATAGGTGAATATATAAAATTAAAAATAATAAAATGATAAATGATGAAATTTTAAAAATTTGATATTGTTTGACATAAGATGAATATGAGAGGAAAAAACTCATTATTTAAAATAATAATAATAATAATAATAATAATAATAATAATAATAATAATAATAATAAGTAAAACTTAGTGAGCAAACTATTGTTTAGTATAATAATTAAATAAATTTGAGATAGACAAAATTTAGTTCTTGAAATGATAATAACAAAATAATGAAATATGAAATTATGCTAAAAAATTAATGTTTTATAACAAAATATTAAGTTATTAAACTGAGTCAAATATTTAATATTTGAAACAACATTAAAATAATAACAATAGACATTGCAAGCAAAAATATTTTTTAATAAATATTAAAATAATTTAAGAAAAACCTCAATTAAAATATAAAATAACATAGTAAATAATAAAATAAATTAAATAACTCAAAATAAAATTGACAATCAAACTAAGATGTGATATTTACTTAACTAGATTCTTTGTTTTATTTATTATTTCAAACAATAACTTTTGTTTAATTATTATGCTAAACAATAATTTTTCTCACTAAGTTTTATTTTGCATTTTATTATTATGCATTTTAACATTATTCTGCTTTTTTTTTTAAGGGGGACGGTTTGGAGGACCTACAAAGGATGTTCGTGGAGATGGTGGGTGGAGATGGGATGAGTTTCGACATGAACCAGGATCAGACGGCTGGCAAGAGAGGACGTGGCAGTGGATCAAGGACCAACGCCGCTAAGCTCACCAACTCTCGCCGTTAGTGTGGTGTACTGGATCCATGTTGTAATTTTAATCTTCAAACTTTTTTCCTATTGAATGATTGAAATGGAACTCTTTTTTAAAGATTAAAGTTATTAAGGCCGCGTTTGGGTAAACAACTTAATTAAGAGCTTATCACATAAGATCTTATCTTATGAGAGTTTATACCATAAGAGCTTACGAAGAAAGAGGCAGGAGAGGATTCAAAGGAGGAAAATACGAAAGGATCATAAGCACTTGATAAAATTTCATAAGCCTGTTCCAGTGACTTATGAAAATAAGTCAAAAACTCCTTATGAGATGGCATAAGTTACTTTTATAAGCTCTGCCAAACACATTATATAAGAGCTTATATCATCAGATAAGTCAAAAAAAGTTTAAATAAGCTATTTCAAACGCCACCTAAATAGATCAGCTAAATGTAGGTAATGTATGGGGTTTTAGATTTACTTTGGAACAATGGACCAACTGGAAAAAAAAAAAAGAAATTATATTCGTGCTTTTATCTGTCCTGCCCTCAATGAAAAGCGTTTGACAGTTGCGTACCAAACTTGGACATCCACGTGGATTCCAATGCGACGTGGCAGCATGATCACGACAGGTGAATGGCATGCAATCCTTGAGCAAGAAGACAAGATGATAAAAACGAATAGAGAGAATTATTTGGGAATCCCTATGAATTATATGGTCAAGTTTCATGGCTTCCTGGTATATTTTTATGTGTTTTTTTAACCAGTACAATTTTATATGTGTTAAGAATCTTAAAAAGTTAAGGTTATATAGAAATTTATATATTTTATATTTTTAAAAACTGAAATATTTAGTTTTTCAATAAATGATTATTGTTTTGGGTTTTTTAACTTATGTAAAGTTATACATGATTGAAAAATTATATTTTTATTCTACGATTTGTATCCATGGTGAGGTTGATGAACAGTTAGATGGGGCAGCTACATATTTTTGGGTGGATGACTAGGTTGTTTGATTGTCCTGAATTAGCAAGTTTTTCACCAACAGAAATGATTGTCCTGAATTACCAACTTGATTCTTTTTGGTTCACCGTTATTTATGATGTCAAGGCGTTTGGTATAAGAGGTTTCTAGTTATTTGCAACTTGGATTGACAAGGACGTTGATGATTTAAAGATCACTCATCAATAAAATACTAATATTAATATTAATATTTGTCTATATAAAAATAATATTAGATATTTTCTTTGACAACTTATATTCATATACTAGTAATTTCTACCTCTTCCCGTTGTAAGAGTATCTCCAATGTTAAAGCGTAAGCAACTCACTTTGATTATTTAAGTTGGTCCTATTGTGGATCTCACAATGTCATATCACATTTAAATAATACATCCTTTTTTTTCACTCCAATAATATACTTCCTCTGGTTTCTACAAAAAAAATCCTAAAGTTTTTGGTCCAATATATAAGCAAATTTTGTTTTTCAATTACTTATTTAATGACATTATTCCTAAAATACCCTTCATTTAATACAAATTTTGTTTAACTCATTCTATTCCTAACAACACACGCAACTTCTCATTCCCATAAATGTTGAAGGGAAATTTAGGTAATAAACCTAATTTTTTACAAGATTCAATAAGATTAACCAACCACTATAATATGTGTGTTTTATTTAATTTTTGCTTATAATAGAGACCAAAGGGAGTATACAATAAACAATCCTTAAGCAATCTAATTTTTTTTTATTTGCTATTGAATTTATTTTATCTTAAAATATTAATGTTGGCTTCAATCTTTCACAAATATTGTTTTTTAATAGTTAGGTAACTAGGGACGGACTCAAGTACATGGGTTTGGGGGCAGTTGCCCCCACAAAATAAATTTTTTTGTTAATTAAATCTACATACTTTTTTTTTTGCCCTCACTAAAAAAAAATAACATTGCCCCCATTGCTCTATAATTATACTCTAAATAACACTAAAAATGTTACCCTCATTGTTCTACAACCCTACTTTACATAATATCTTTTATATTTTCAGTAAAACTTGGTTATATATATAGAGAAATATTTTCGATAGTGTTGAAAATGAAATAAAAAAACATGACAATCTCAAAATATAAAAACACGTAGAGAACAATTATAATTTATAGTTGAGGTATCTTCAATTTTATAGCTATATAATGATATAGTTTTTGTAATCTCCAATTTCTGACTTAATAATAATGGTGTAATTATTTTATGGCTTATATTTTTTTATATTTTTTATAAAAATATTTATGATATATTATTTTGCCCCCACCAGTTAAATTTTCTAGGTTCGTCCCTGTAGGTAACCCATCATTGGGTTATTTATACAAGCAATCTTGCTTAATTTAAGCAACCAATGATACAACTCAAATGTTAAAAAAGATAAGCAACCGTTGCTTATCTATAATCAACACATAGGAAACCTTTTATTTTTTTTGGTAATGGAGATGCTCCAATGCATAAGAACTATTACTTTTTGCGAATTTTACTGATTAGCCGACCAAATCTGTTAATTAAAATTTAGATGATTTCAATATCAGGTAATACGTCACAGGAATTTGTTCGTTTGCTGTAAGCTTTTCGATTATTAAAGAAAATGTATAGTTGGAAGATCAGTTAATAAGTAAGGTTAACGAAGGTTAAAATAAAATAAATTATAAAGAAATATCACTCCATTGTATTCCACGTGCTTTACAGAAAAATTATAAAAATGAAATAAAAAATAAAAGAGGAAACATTTAAATATAAACAAATTAATTCAAGTTGAATTTGAAAAATACAGTAAATAAAATGTATTCAATTAGAGTTGGTAAATAAGTACAATTAATATTGAAAATAATTTAAAACAAAGTTGACAGTTGATCTCTACATGTATTAGTTAGTGAATGTGAAATTAATAGATAGCAGTAAAAAATTTGAAAATTAATATTATTAATTATAAATATTTTTTTTATAATTAACCGGGCCTAAGCCCAAATTGTGGTGATGATTGCAGGCCCGCCTTGCAGTGATATAAAGTTGTGTAGGAGCTGGTGGGGGACAAAAAAAAAAAGGGTGGTGAGAACATCACCACTATTACCTTGTTTAGGACTTCTATTCCTTGCGGAGAGAGCACTAGAGTTGTTTGCTTTGATATAAAATTTCTTGAACCAACAAGTGTGACCAAATTCAAATTAAATAGGGATGTGTTTGTTATGGTGTTATTACTTACTGATGCCCAATCACTGCATTCACCTAATTCGTGCTGCACCAGCACCTTATACGAAGTTAAAAATAAGGGAAAATGTTTTATTTGTCACCATATATGATACTTACTCAAATATGTTGTATATTGATGTGAGCATTTTATTTTTATTTTGACCAAAATATTGATGTGAGCATTAAGTTGATGTCAAAATATTTTATACAAAATCAAAGTAAATATACGATGAGAGAATATGATTAAAGTATCATCTTTTGATTCTGAACCTTCAAATAACAGAAATGTAAAATAGAATTGATTTGCATTTTTCTGTACCATGTCATGAGTACGATTCATATCAAGTTGGCTTATGCGAAAACTGTTAAGGCGCTACATGAAACACCACACGAATACATGGCAGTATCACAATTTTTCATGTATCTATCTCTCCCTTAAATGGAGAGAAAATGGAGAGAACATAATGGAGAAGATCTCCGATCAAGCAAGATAGACTAACGAGATTTTTTCAACCAATCTCTTATGATTAGTCGTACATAATCATCACAACCTAATCCTTTATATTTTTGAGCAAAGCAAAGCCTTATATTTAGGATGAGGTTATACTTAATTGGATGCTGCTTTAATGGGATCTATCCAATCCATCAACAAGGGTTAAGCTAATTCAAAAATGATTTTTGGACAACTCTAATAACAAAATATATCGTACATGAGTATATTCCCTTTAATTAGTTAAAACAATTAAATTTTAATGCACTTTAATTATTATACACTCTTACTTTCTTATTTTATTTTATTTTTCCCATGATCCAAAAGAATATCATCTAAATTTTGTTCATAATAGAACCCATGCTAATTTTTTTGATCAGATAGAACCCATGCTAATTTTTCCCTTAAGATGTAAAGAGTCTTGAATTTTCCATTCCCTTTGTTACTAGGACCTGTGATGCGTGAGTAGGAGATTTAGACACGTCGTAAGTACACGTGGCGGAGCCAAAGTCTGAAAAATGTTGGGTCCCCACTATATTTCATGAAACAAGGAGGCCATTTTGGTCATTGTGTAGGGCAGCCCTTGGGTTTTGGGTGTATATTCACAAAGTCGGTTGTTATTATTCTTCTCACTTCATCATATTCATTTCTATCCATTTTCCCTTACTAAAAACTCTGCTGCATGCGGTAGCTCACTGGTATTGTACCACCGTACACTTTTTTATCTCCATTCCCCTTCTTTCGGTGATTCGGTTACACTGTGCCATTTCATTTCATTCATATTTAGCCCATTGTCGTTTTAGTCCTGTGGGCTTATGGTAATCATGGACCTCAAGAAGGTATGTTAGTATGGTCTTGAATTATGAGCTAAGATGGTTCTATTTCTACTAGTGTTGATGAAATGCTAAAAATATGTTTTTGATTTATGATACAGGAATGGTCATATGAAGAGTTGAGTGAGAACAAGAAGTGTTGTACTGATTGTAAAACCACCAAGACCCCGCTTTGGAGAGGAGGACCAGCTGGGCCCAAGGTGATAAATACCCTTTTGTAGTTTGTAATTTATTTATAAATTTGATGATTTATTTTGAACCTATCATTATAGTTTTGGTAGTTTTTGTATATGTGGACTGTGTTAATCACTTTTTGTTCATAAAATGTAACATAACTGCAATTGTGGTCGATTTCTGTGAGACTTTGTTACTGGCCACTGTTTATTCATGGTATCATGCAAATATGGCTTCTGTTTGGTTGCTTTTGTCTATGATGTTTTATTGTGATCTTGCAATTTTCCTCTGTTTCTCAAATTTTAAGTGTGTGAGTGTGTCTGTGTGGTGTTTGTTGTTTTTTAACTGCCTTGTGATCATATCTTTTTGTGCAAAAGAAATTTGTTTTCTCTCGCCGCCTTCATGATTGGTTGTGTTTTTTCCTTTTCATAAATGTCAACAAGCATTTTCTTGCACAGACTCTTACAAAGATTAAATACACCATTGATATTTTGGATAATAAAGAGGGAGAAATAAATTGTGATGACATGTAGCTTTTGGCCAAACTATTTGGGGATTTCTAACCGAGAAAATTAGTCCTTTGGGAGCGTTTGAAAGAAGCTTATAGAGAGCTTATTTGGGTTTATGATAACAATTTAGAGCTTACCATTTGGGTTTATAATAATAATAATTTATTGCTCTACCTGTATTTCATACTCTTGGCTTTCCCCTTTTTTGGGGTTGATTTGGGCACGTGAATTTCATTGATGTTTTATTTTTTCTGGTGCAGACATTGTGCAATGCTTGTGGAATTAGGTACCGGAAGAGAAGGGCTTCTATGGTGGGAATGAACAAAGGACAGGAGAGGAAAAGAGAGAGAGCACAAAGTGGCACCAATTTGAGCAAGTCTTTGAAAGTGAAGTTAATGGCATTGAGAGAGGAGGTTTTGTTGCAGCATTCAACCTCAGTTGTGAAGAAACAATTAGGGGAAGAGGAGCAAGCAGCTTTCTGCTTGATGGCATTATCCTCTGGCTTTGTTTTTGCTTAAAAGTTAAAAGGAACAAAGCATTTGTTAATTAAGGAGAGATTGAAGGTAACCCTATAATCAGTAATCAGCAAAGAACAAACACCTTTTTGGTTTTTTCTGTAAATATATCTAACCCCTTTTCATGGGGCATTATGAAGTGATGTACCCTTTATTTATGTTAGGAGGGTATATTTCACAATGTTCTAATCTAGTTAGGGAGAAAGAGCCTGTTCAACCATTGGGGCTTGCTTTTCCCCCCTTCCTTTTACTTGTTCTGTTTATATTGGTAATATGCTCAATTAAGTATTAATATAGATATAGATACTCCAAATGTATGGATATAATATAATCTTCTTGATTCCTTTGTTCGATCATCTCTTTTTCTGTTGGTTGTTTCCTGAATTATATTCCTTTTTCTGTTGTTTGTTTCCCGAATTCTATTCTTTCACAGATTCTTCACATTTTCATGTCCTTGAACCACTAGACGAATAAAGACATGACAAAATTGAGCTCCTCTAAATTTTTCGAGGACAACAGTCAACAAGGCAGGGTTTGTTTAGGATTTAATAGTATGGTAGATATAAAGTTATATCAGTAAACTAACACGTAAAATTTTACATGTTGATTATTTAAACTCTTCTTTTTTAAAGCTTTTTTGCCATTCATCATTGTATATCTTATTATACAAAAACAATATTGAAGTATTATATAGTTGCACCCCATGGATATACCTTGTTCACAGGGAGTTTGTTTCCGAATTGAACATGGATATACCACTTGTTCTGTTGTTCATACCAACTTTATCCACGCGATTTGAATTTGTATAAATTTACTTCGGATAAGTTTGAAATTGCTACTTTCGAGTTGTAGCCACTCCAGAAAGAAGAGAAATAAAATTGAATAAAAGCTTTTTAGATTAATTGTCTGCCATTTCATTATATTGATGATGGATTTATAATGGATCCTAATTCCTAGTCCTACGGGTCACATGCCAAGTGTGCATTGATCATTACTGCTGTGTTTGTTTGAGGAGATTTTGAGAAGAGAGAAGTTGAGAAGAGAGAAAAGTGAGGAGAAAAAGGGACTTATGCTGTTTGGAAGAGAAGAGAAAAGTGGGTAGAGAGAAAAAAAAACGAGTGGTACCCACCCAAAATAAACTCTCTCCTTAGGAGGCGAGAAAACTGACGGAGAAGAGAGTTTATAATGTGGAATTACTCATTTGACCTTATCTCTTTCTCTCACAGCTGCTTCTATGCATAATGCATCTGTTGGAGCAAATTGGCAGTAGTAGATTTTCTTCCTCGGTGCCACGAGCACAATAGACCCGGACTACCACGCCGCTAGCGTCGTCACCGCCGTCGCCATCTTCATGCTCCAAATCGGCGCCGTATAAGAGCTCTATTTTGGTCACCACCATCTTTTTCTCAGATCTATTTAACTAAGATTTGCTCAGATCTATTCATTATTTTCCCTTCTTTCTATCTGTATTTCTATTTATCATCATCATTTGATTTGTAAGATTACAATTTTTCTTATTGATATTATTTCCTTCCCCAATTTTTCTGACTTGTATCTTCGTCATAAAAATCTGTGTTTTTCCTGTTGATTTATTAATGCTCGTAGTGATACCTTAGATGGCGTTGCACATGATGCTTATGAGTTTTGACACCATCTTCACTGAGACTGGATATGGAAAACATGAGCCAGTCAAGGGCTATATTTCTTGATCGGGAGCCAAGTGTTATTTATTTCCTGTTTGTCATTTTTATTTTATTTTATTAATATAAAATAGTATAATATAATAATATTATAATATGTGTATGGGTGAATAAATAAATAACTCTATATATATACACACAAATAGTATCAAGGACAAATTTGTCTTTTCAATAAAAACTCGTTTTCTTTCTTTCCACTTTTCTATCCAACCAAACGAGTGGAGAGAAAACTCAACTTTTCTTTCTCTCATACTTCTCTCCTATTTCTATCAATCCAAACAACCTAAAAATCTATCCATTTTCTACTCATTTTCTCTTCTCTCCTACTTTTCTCTCTCCTACTTCTTTCTTCCCTACTTCTCTTCTTACCCAAACAAAGTGTACAAGCTGCATAACAGAAATGCAACAAATCGGCAGAGCTGATGTGCATTTACTGGAAATCCTAAATCATTCTCTCCTTTCACAGGGTAAGGAAGTCCTGATACACCAAACCAAAGTACCAAACCGTACGGATCCTCAACCCTCACAATGCGAAACTCGACCTCAATGCCTTCGCCAGACCAGCATACACCTTCTCCGTCCGCAACAGCTCCGGCGCTAACGACCTTGGCTACGGCCCCTTCCATGTCAGCCATCGCCAAACACAGAACGACGCCGATATTCCCAGGGTCCCTCCAACCATTCAATCTGATTTATATAATAGAAAGTAGTGAAGTGAAACTTGGAATAAATCAGGTAATAACAATTAACAAAGCATGAGAAAGCCAAAACAATAAATTAAAACAAGCAAAATGAAAAGAACAGCATCAGATTTATACATGGTTCTAAATTGCGGTACGCAACCGCTAATGCGGCCGCAATATTGCAGATGCGGGACTCACCGCAATGGCATCAGGCCGCAATTGCGGTGTGATTTGAAATCACATATAACGGCCGCAACGTAACGTCCTTTCGACCGCAACAGCCGCATCGGAACATATCATACCGCAACGGAGTTCTATCCCATTTCATTCATACCACCACGTCGAATACGCTCACTGATCTAGGGGTTGGGGACACTAGTGCAGAAAAGGGATTTCACATCGGTTATTTTTGGCTTTTCACATCGGTTTTCAAACTGATGTTGAAAAGGCCGATGTGGTTTATTACCACTTTTCACATCGGTTTTAAAACCGATGTAAAAAAGTCTGTTCTAGAAAGCCACGTCTCCTTTTCAGTAATTTTCAACATCGGTTTTTCATAAAAACCGATGTGGTAACTCAACTTTCCACATCGGTTATGCTAAAAACCGATGTGGAAAACAAACTTTCAACATCGGTTTTTAGAATAACCGATGTGGAAAGTTGAGTTACCACATCGGTTTTTATGAAAACTGATGTGGAAAATTGGGTTTACCACATCGGTTTTATGAAAACCGATGTGAATTTTAGTTTTTTTTTTTTAAAAAATCAGCCTTTTCAGTATTGACAGTCCTTTCCCCTGTTTCAGTAATCCAGTAATCCAGATCAATACAGTATCTATATTGTCTACAAAATCATTTTTGTCCAACCAAAACACACTAAATTAAAAGTCTACTAACAATAAATATATTCAATAACATTCACACAACAAAGATAATTAGAAACCAAAAAGCTATATATGATATATTATAGATTTCATGTCAAAACATATATCAGTCAAAAGTACACTATAGCTATTACATGATGCGTTTATATACTAACTACATACAAACTAATGTTGGTACACTTCAAGAAAGAAATTTGCCCAACGTATCCTTATGTTTTTTATGTCGGCATCAGAGAGTGGAGTCGGATTGTTGAATATCTGCAAGTTTAATTGGACATAATTAGATTATATCTTTTAAGTAATAAACTAAAATTAAACATATAACGAATCTATATATAATTGTTACAACTAATTGTACCAATTAGCATTTACCTCCTGCCATCTTTCAGTGATACCGGAGGAGATAATTTCGACCATCCACTTCATCACATAGTATCCACATTCCCATGATCCACGTTGTCTATGAGGCTACGTACAAATGAAACCCAGTTAGAATATGAGAAATTAAATAGAAATGAATAATTATACCCACTGCGCTTGAAGCGTTTGAACTAATAAATATCTTACGTTAGGAATAATCCATCTAATAGGCCGACGCCTTTCACCACACAGCATGCGGCTTGCATCAATAGACCTATCATAAGAAAATAAACATTAATTAAAGTATATCTAATAGATTTCAGATAATTAAAACAACTTCATTACTGATTCTAACTTATTTTAATGCTTACGTTTCCATGATGTTCTTCAGTTCATTCGCCGGCCTATGGCCCATCGAGCAGAAGAAGACCACGACATTCACACGAGGGCACAAGATCAACAACTGCCAATGTCGTCTGCATTTGCGGAACAATTAGTGACTAAGTCATATATAGTTATAATTAAATAACTGGTACTTACTTATAGAGATAAGGCGCAAGGTAGAACTGATGATGGTCTCCAGCAACTATATCACGTATGGTGGCGACCGGGTCTTCTGATGCTAGGAGAACGTCACCCTGAATGAGCATGGGGTCAATGAACCCATAAAGGGTGAGGTTGCCCTGATTACCTAGCATGCGATGCAGATACCTAATATATTGATAAAACATGTTAATTATCATAGTATTTAAAAATTAATTATTTAACTTATAAATAAAATGTACTTACGTGCACCATAACGAGATGTGTGCAGCACTAGCCATTTCATGGTGGAGCGCCATCTCCATAAGTTCCTTCTTTGGGATATACAGATCGTCATCCGCCCTGCCATCATGTTCCAACCTTACCAAAGCTGCATCAACCTCCATGGTGACAAGCTTTATAGCAAGACGTTGAAAAACATCACCAGGATCCCCTTTGTCGTTCCCCTAAACAACAAAAAAGATATACATTAGTAATCACATTTAAGTTATTTCATTCGTAATTAATTGAATGGTCAAATGAATACCTGAGCCGGAGCAGATTTCTCTGGTCTTCCTAGAGCTGACCTTTTAGGCAGAATATCATGATGATCATCAACATTCAGCTCACACCTATCAGGGTCGTCATCATCATCATCATCATCAGGCTGATGAGGAGGATCACATGAGCCCTTAGTGCTCACATGGACAGAGGGTTGGACAGAGGGTTGGACACTTGTGAATTGTTGGGACATAGCAGCCATTATTGCCATCTGCTGGTTAAACTGCTGGGTCATCTCCTGTCTAAGCTCAGCTGCAATCTCCTGTTTTAGCCGTTCTCTATCTACAGCAACATCCCTGTGGCGTTGGTGTGAAGATGAACCATGGTATTGGCGAATGCCAACGCCCCATCCAACACCAATGACACGGCCCGGGTGGTCTGGTTTACCGATGGCAGCAGCTAAGATATCCTCGCGTCCTCTAGGAACAAAGGTTCCTTGAGTGGCCTGCTCGTCCAAGGCATCCTGCAACATATAAAATATTAGGTCACATTACAATTCTGTAACATTGTTAAAATCACAATTACAATTCAAACTACACATACAATCTTCTCAGCTACTTGGCGTGCCTCCTCTGATGTATATTGTCCCGTTTTTCTTTGTCGGGCCCTCTTCCATTTACGATGGCGTGGGGGTGGAGGTGGATCAACAACTTCAGGATGATTTTCAGCATTAGGATCTGCCTGAGATGCTGCTTCCTGACATGCTTTCTTTGCCTCTTCCACCATGGTCTGAGCAAGCTTTTTATATCCCCCACGAGACAATACATGAGGGTAGACATTCTTGCTTTGGTTTTCCTGCCCCTTTTTCCTCTTCTCCTGTTATAAATAGAAGATAATTAAATTACATCAGTAAATTAATAAAATTAATGAAATTACATCAATTTAGAGACAACTCAAATAAGTTAACCTGAAAGCTAGGATCATGTCGGCTCTGAACAAAGCGATCCCACGTCGCCTGGTCAAGAAACGGGTACACCTCAAGTGGGTTCTTTTCACAGCGTGGATTGAATACATAGTATCTGCCCAGGTCCACCTTAAAACCCCTCCAACGCTCACCAGCATACTTTATCCAACGCTTCTTCATATCCGTCGTATCCGGCAGGTCAAAGGTGAGCTACATTAACAACAAAAGAATCAATGAATTACTGTATGATATTAATAAGATTAAAATAAAATAGATACAGACACAGGACGGAAAAGTATAGATACCAGAATAGTCTCCCATATCTGATCCTTCACGCCCTGAGGTACATCTTTCCAAGTCTCAATAAGTATGCTAGGCCTGCTTCGAGCAAGGGACGCCACAAAACTAATAAACTGCTCTGCCATTGGCCCAATAGGATTGAGGTTACAATCAAAGTCGATTGTTATCTTTTGATTTGAACCACGGTTGGCAGTCAAATTCCTCATTCGTGTGGCACGTCTACCCTTTCTACCCGAAGACGGGGTCTCCGACCCACTGCATGAAGGAGGGATATCCTCAGGATCAGCCATGTATACCTGTTTAGACAAAAACAAAAAGTCAGTATGTCTGGATAAATATCAAACATAACTTATAAATATCAATCAACGCAAGCATAACTTAAAAATATCAATGTAAACATATAATAGGACTTTAAACATAACTCAAACTAAACTTACACTGTGGTCAAGTAGTAACGTTCTCCCATAACCCTTCTTGGTGATCATTACGAGTAGCATGTACATCGTCCACTTCATTTTCCTCATTGAAATTAGGCACCCGTGTTGAGAAAGAAGGAGTGTCAGAAATATCAAGAGTTGAATCTTGATTTCCCTCACTACTATTATACATGTTTTTTCCCTGGAGAACCACTGACCACCTTTTGTTATAAGGATCACGGATATAAAACACTTGTTTTGCCTGGGATGCCATGATGAAAGGCTCGTCTTTATTACCTACCTTATTAAGGTCCACCAATTTGAATCCTAACTCATCGGTTTGCACACCATTGTTACTGTCGACCCATTGACATTTAAACACAGGCACTCTAAACTTCATGTAATCAACCTCCCAGATCTCTTCAATGATCCCAAAGTATGAAACGGATGCCATAACAGGGTTTTTATCTTTCGAACTAGAGAAATGCATGGACTCAGCGACGACCATAACCCCACTGTTTTGCATAGTACTTTTGTCATCCTGGGACTTTGTATAGAAGGAAAACTTATTGATATCGTACCCACTCCAGCATATGACATCAAAGTTAGGTCCCTGTGCTAGCCATTTTAATGTTTCAGAAGCAGTACCATCCTTTGCAATTTTTTCTTTAAACCAGTTCAAGAAAGTCTTATTATGCTTGTTCAAACACCATTTTTCATTCATTCTAGGGTAAGTTTCGTTGATGATGCTTTTGTGCTCACATAAGTATGGTTCAACCTCATCAGTGTTATTCAATATATACAAATGTGCTTGAAGCACTTCCTCCCGATCCATGCTCTTAACAGTGATACCTCGTGTACCCTTCCCATCATATCTTCCTTCATGACGAGACTTCGGAAGCCCTACAGGTTCCGCTTCTGACATGTAGTCTGTACAAAACTCAATAGCTTCTTCTGCAACATACCTTTCAACAATAGATGCTTCGGGACGGTGTGGATTCTTCATATATCCTTTCAAGATCTTCATGTATCGCTCAACCGGGTACATCCACCTTAAATAAACGGGGCCACACAATCTAATCTCCCTCACTAGATGAACAATCAAATGAACCATGATGTCAAAAAATGAAGGTGGAAAATACATCTCCAATTGGCACAAGATAATGGCTGCCTCATTTTCCAAGTCATCCAACTTTTTAGTGTCAATGACCTTGCTACATATAGCATTGAAGAATAAGCATAACCTAGTAATGGCATGTCTGACTTTTTTAGGCAAGATGTCACGAATGGCCACCGGTAGTAATTGTTGCATCAAGACATGGCAATCATGAGACTTTAAGCCAACTAATTTGAGATCTTTCATTGAGACAAGTCTCTTGATATTTGAAGAGTAACCCTGTGGCACTTTGACTCCCCGTAGACATTCACAGAAACTTCTTTTCTTTTTTTTGATAAAGTATGACATGCTGGGGGCAAATAAGTCTTCTTATCCCCCACTTTATGTGGAGCTAACTGCTCTCGTATACCCATCGCAACTAGATCCAGACGAGCATTCACACCATCCTTTGTCTTGCCTTGAATGTTGAGAAGCGTTCCGATTAAACTGTCACACACATTTTTCTCCACATGCATCACATCAATACAATGTCTTATATCAAGCTTGCACCAATATGGAAGATCAAAGAAGATCGACCTCTTCTTCCATATATTCTTCTCAGTAGCCTTCTTTTGGGACTTCCCATAGATAACATTAGTGTTCTTCACCCGTTCATAAACTTGGTCTCCAGTCAAGGCCACCGGAGCAAATGCATTCTCCGGAAGTCCATTGAAAGCTTTTCTCAACCTACGATAAGGATGATCACGCTGGAGAAATCTCCGATGCCCAAGGTAGACTGTCTTCCTTCCATGTTGCAGTTGATGGTAACATGTGCCTTCTTCACATATTGGACATGCTTTATGCCCCTTAACACTATACCCGCACAAGTTCCCGTATGCTGGAAAGTCATTGATGGTGCAAAATAACATGGCACGCAATCTGAAAGTCTCACGGCAATACCCGTCGATCACATCAATGCCTTCATCCCACAACTTACTCAAGTCTTCAATCAATGGACTCAGATAAACATCAATATCATTTCCTGGCTGTTTTGGACCCGAAATCATCATACTTAACATAATGTATTTGCGCTTCATGCACAACCAAGGAGATAGGTTGTAAATTACCAGGAGAACAGGCCATGAACTATGAATACTACTTAAGTTTCCATATGGATTCATTCCATCGGTAGCAAGTCCAAGCCTGAGGTTTCTGGGCTCATTGCCAAACTCCGGAAACAAACTATCAATTCTCTTCCACTGCAAAGAATCAGCCGGATGACGAAGCTGTCCATCACATTTCCTCTCATCTGCATGCCATCTAATATTCTTTGCATCCTTTTCATTAGCAAACAATCGCTTGAACCGCGGAATTACTGGAAGATACCATAACACCTTCGCAGGAGGACCCTTGGTGACCGCATCACAACTAGAATCATCATCCTTCACTTTGTATCGTGATACCCCACACCTGGGGCACTCGTGCATCTCTTCAAACTCCTTCCTGTACAATATACAATCATTGGGGCAAGCGTGTATTTTCTTATACTCCATACCCATCGGACACAATATCTTCTTCGCCTCATAGTTTCGGGATGGTAATGTGTTACCTTCTGGAAGCATGTCTTTCAACAACTCAAGCAATTCGGTAAAGCTTTTATCGCTCCACCCATTTCTCGCCTTCACATTGAACAATCTTAACACCGCTGACAACCGTGTGAAATTAGTGCACCCCGGATACAAAGCCACTTCCGCATCACTGCACAAAGTATCATACACATGTGCTCGCCGAAAGGACTCTTGCCCAATATCACGGATCATGTCCTCTAGTCCATCGTCCATATCTACGTCATCAACTTCCTCTCTATCCGACACCCTTGGCCTGTCTAACGATTCACCATGACATATCCATATTGTATAACTCTTGCAAATCCCCTCACAAATAAGATGATCCCGTATCTCGTCAGCTTCTAGTCGTCTCTCATTCAAACAGTTAACACAAGGACAACAAAACCTTCCGTCACTACTATCAGGAGCATTTGTTTTAGCAAATTGTAGAAAATCTTCCACTCCATTCTCATACTCATCACTTGTCCGTCTAGCATTCATCCAACCGCGATCCATGACTAAAACATTAACTTCATACTTAGTCCAACATCTTCATCAACTACTTCTTATGATAGGGTATGGCCCTATCCCATTCGAGAAGAAACTTTTTCAACATTCGGTTAACAGTTAGTCCTTAACTCTCATGGTCATACTCGACGAAATTTCGGCAGCATTTCCCTTCGGTCTCCGACGTACACAACTTGAACGCGATGCCATCCACCACGATAAAGTATGCACCCGGAGAACGAAAGGAAATGTACCAATCCGAACTTTCATCAGGTATATAACATGAGAATCAATGAATAACTATTTTAACTGAATGAAGAAAAAGTTTTTTCCCAAACTGTCCAACTTGGACAATTCAAGATCCAATATAATGAGCTGTACAAGTACCTTAAGCAGGTACACGTGTGCTCATTAATATTGCATCTCAAACGGGAAACTAAGGCTTTACTAATTAATAAACACTAAAAAATTAATAAAACACTCCAATCCCCAAGTTAAAACAAACAAAAATAAAACTAGAAAAATAGAGATGAGAAACTTTACCGGGTGTGGAAGAAAAACAACAAGTGTGGAAACGAAGTCCTAAGTTCAAATAATCAAGAAACCCTGAAAGAAAGAAAATAGATATGATTCTTAGAAACATTTAGAAAATAGAAACTTGTTTTGAAAGCATAATGCAGACATGAATCAAACAATACAAATCTCAAATCTCAAACAATACAAACCAAAAAAGACCATCCAACAACACCAAAATTTACTCTTTAGCTCTTAATGATTGCCAAGAACATACTCTATAATCTATACACAACATTCATGTCTGCATTATATCTTCATGAACCAATATATAAACCATAAGGTATTCTTGTTTACAAAAGAAATACATATTGCTTCAAAAGAAAAAGAACATATATTCATGAATGCAAGTGGTTCTTATTAGACTTCATTGTTGTATATTATTTCCTTAGAGTGGTTCTTATGAGACTTTATTGCTCATTCAGTAAAGACACAGAAGCAGAGCCACCATGCCTAGTAATTAGTTTAAGCACACTGTTTACAGAAAGATGATATATCTCTTATCATGTTAAAGAGTGAGAGTCATTATCATTCCTTGCAAAGCCAACCAAAGCATTACTTGCAGAAATTTTTAGTTCTATACATATATAAATATAATAAAAGTTGTGAACAGTCTATTCTTTACTATGTAGTACTAAGGAAACCCATCCTCAAAACCAAAAGACAATAAGAAAATCAAGACAAAGTATATATAATAAACACAGTTTTGCTTGAATAAATCAATTTCATAAGAAAAATTAATAAAAATAAAAAAAATTCCTCAATGAAACAGAAAGAGAAAGGGATAGAAAACAGAGGAAGCAAAGACTCACAAAGTGGAAGCTGTTGCGTTGGGAAACAGAGAGTGGCTATGAAAACCTGCAATGGAAGACATTAACAGAGTACCCATTAGTCACAGTTCAAAGAACAAATAAATGTAAAAATAAAAAGAAAGGGAAGGGGCAAAACCTGAAATCAGAAGAGGGCAATGGAAGGGAAGAATGGGAATGATGGGGCAATGTTCATGCGCACAGCAGTGACGCTATCTGACTGTGAGTTCTTAGGGTTTGATGGCGCGACAGCAGTACCTTCGACGCGATGACAGTGACGCGATGACAGTGAGAGGAACGGAAATGGAGTTGGAAAGGGGAGCGTTTGGGTGTCTGAGTGTGGGAAGGAGAGGGAAGGGGAAAGGGTTTGGGTGTCTGAGTGTGGGAAGCAGAGTGAGCATTCAGCGCGAAAATGAAATAAAACAGACATTCCACATCGGTTATAAAGACAACCGATGTTAAAGTGTTTTCCACATCGGTTATTAGTAAAACCGATGTGTAATCTTATGCATAATTAAATTTTTTTCTTTTTTTTTTTCATTTTCCACCTCGGTTATCATAAAACCGATGTCTAAAATATATTCCACATCGGTTATTTCAAAACCGATGTCTAATCTTTTGTCTGATAAAAAAATATTAATTTTTTTTTCATTTTCCACATCGGTTATAATAAAACCGATGTCTAATATTATGTCTGATAAAAAAATTAAGTTTTTGGTATCACTTTTCCACATCGGTTTTTATTAAAACCGATGTTACATAATTTTTCACATCGGTTTTAATGATAACCGATGTTAAAATACTTCAGTTTAATTTCAAAAATGCCACTGCCTCTTTTTTCACATCGGTTTTTATAAAACCGATGTTAAAACCTCGATGTTAAATGCGTATCTTGCACTAGTGGGAAGTGGTGATTTGAGGGTGGTGGTCGGTGGAGATTTTGGGGTTTAGTGTCGGTGCCTCGGTGGAGATTTGGGTAGTGGGTGGGTCGTGGTTGTAATATGGAATTTGTGTGGCTGTCTCCGGCCATCGGTGGTGGCCTGGTGGGTGAGGCTGTGAGACGAAATCAGAGGAGGGGAGGGACCAAAAACGGAAGAGATGAGGGAGATCTGGAGAAGAAATCAGTGGAGAAAAATCAAGAAAAAAGAAAGAGAGGAGGGGCGACCTCCGGGTGATTTGAGTCGCCGCTGTCCTTCGGGTGAGGGACTGAGAGCCGCTGTGGTGGGTGAGGCGGTGGGTGAGAGAGGCGAAATCAGGGAGGAGGGAGGAGAAGAAATCATGGAGAGAAACCAGAGAAAAAAGATAGAGAGGAGGGGAAAAATTCTGAGAAAAACAGAGGGGAGTGGGTGTGACGAGAATCACGAGCATGGTTCTAAATTGCGGTCCGCAACCGCTAATGCGGCCGCAATATTGCGGATGCGGGACTCCCCACAACGGCATCAGGCCGCAATTGCGGTGTGATTTGAAATCACATATAACGGCCGCAATGTAACGTCGTTTCGACCGCAACAGCCGCATCGGAACCGCAAAGGAACGTATCATACCGCAACGAAGTTCTATCCCATTCCATTCATACCACCACGTCGAATACGCTCACTGATCTAGGGGTTGGGGAAGTGGTGATTTGAGGGTGGTGGTCGGTGGAGATTTTGGGGTTTAGTGTCGGTGCCTCGATGGAGATTTGGGTAGTGGGTGGGTCGTGGTTGTAATATGGAATTGTGTGGCTGTCTCCGGCCATCGGTGGTGGCCTGGTGGGTGAGGCAGTGGGACGAAATCAGAGGAGGGGAGGGACCAAAAACGGAATAGATGAGGGAGATCTGGAGAAGAAATCAGTGGAGAAAAATCAAGAAAAAAGAAAGAGAGGAGGGGCGACCTCCGGGTGATTTGAGTCGCCGCCGTCCTCCGGGTGAGGGGCTGAGTGCCGCTGTGGTGGGTGAGGCAGTGGGTAGAAGAGCTGTCAAAATGGACCCGGCCCGATGGGCTGGCCCATTTGACCCGACAAAAACGATGGGCTGGGTTGATAAAATAGTAGCCCAGACAAAATTTGGCCCAGCCTAGCCCGAAAATGCATTGGCCCACTTGGGCTAGCCCATTGCGGGCCGGGCCAGCCCACGGGCCAAAGATTAACAAAAAGTCAAAAAAAAAAAGATAGGACTGTAGGAGACACTGATGGTCCACCTAATATGCATGGGCACCCCAAAATGGTTGCTAAAGATGTGCTGTGTACGTATCCATTGCTGGTACTAGTTATTGGGTACACATAGGTACCAATGTTCGTAGGTACCCAATATCACTCAAGTAAAGTCATTAGTCTGTGCAATAGACCAAATTTTGTTGCTAAGTTTTTTTATTTGCTATTAAATGAAACAAATTACTACTTTACACCTGCAAATCACGTGCTTTCTTTATATGAAATAATTTATGGAGTTTTGTTGAACCTTGTGGTTAGAAGATTATGAAAATTGTATTTATCTTATGATATAGTTACTTTATTGTTTATGTTTGTATATTTCTATAAAATATATCCTACCATACCTTTAGAAATTTTGACATACCCCGTAGCAATACTCATACGTATAGCCATGGAACTTAGTAACCCACAATACTCCGACACACGTTTAATTATACAGAGAAAGGCATTTCTCTTGCTCCTAGAGCACATAATATTAAATAAGAATTGTTTGATACATCTCCTATGCTTTTCGTGTTATGACTTATGGTTAAAGTTAAATGTATGTTTTTTTATGATGATGGAGATTTAATATAACCATGGTACATATAGAGATTTATTATAACCAAGTCGATTTTTGGTGAATGACATGTTAAATGTTAATTCATAACTATATGAATGAAATTTTCTAGTTAAAAAAATGATTTTTAAAAACAATAAAAATAATTTTTTAAAAAAAGTTATCGGCCCATGGGCTGGCCCGTTTGGCCCGCAGCCCGCATAGGGCTGGGCTGGGCTAGGAAATTAGCATCCCGACTTGATTTTGGCCCAGCCCAACCCAGCCCGAAAAGTACTTAGCCCGAATGGGCCGGCCCGAATGGGCTGGGCCAGCCCGTTTAGACAGCTCTAGCAGTGGGTGAGAGAGGCGAAATCAGGGAGGAGGGAGGAGAAGAAATCATGGAGAGAAACCAGAGAAAAAAGATAGAGAGGAGGGGAAAAATTCTGAGAAAAACAGAGGGGAGTGGGTGTGACGAGAATCACGAGGGAGAAGAGATCCGAGAAAAAACAGGGGAGTGGGGTGTGATGTGTGACCAAAAACAAAAAAAGGTGTGAGTGTGTGACCAAAAACAAAAGTACTATATGGTAGGAAATCAATTCGTGGTTATTCAGAGGTGTCAAATATTTGCATTTAATATGCCTATTATAAGTAGAACTAAATGACTTGTGCCTTTTCAATGGTCTTTTGATCAAGACCTTTTCAATGGTCTAGATCTTTCGTTTGCATATTTACGAAAATAATTTCCTACCATATAGCATGGCTGGACCAAAAATTCAGAAAAAAAAAGAGAGAGTAAGTGAGTGAGATATTTAATGAGTGTGGGATGTTTTTGAGTGGAAATATGATCGGGTTTGGGAATTATTAGAGATGAAATTTGAGAATATTTAGAAGGTTAACCAAGAGGGAGAGGAACTAAATAAATAGAATTATATATAATACCATTAATAAAAGATATATAAAGAATTACAAAAAAATAGATTTTTTTTCATTTTGTGCGAACATCAAATTATTTCATGCCGCAACGGCCGCATTACGCATCGCAGTGGTCGCAATCGCAGCGACCGCAACCGTGACCGCATCCGCGACCGCAACCGCAATTTAGAACCATGATCACGAGAGAGAAGAGATCCGAGAAAAAACAGGGGAGTGGGGTGTGATGTGTGACCAAAAACAAAAAAAGGTGTGAGTGTGTGACCAAAAACAAAAGTACTATATGGTAGGAAATCAATTCGTGGTTATTCAGAGGTGTCAAATATTTGCATTTAATATGCCTATTATAAGTAGAACTAAATGACTTGTGCCTTTTCAATGGTCTTTTGATCAAGACCTTTTCAATGGTCTAGATCTTTCGTTTGCATATTTACGAAAATAATTTCCTACTATATAGCATGGCTGGACCAAAAATTCAGAAAAAAGAGAGAGTAACTGAGTGAGATATTTAATGAGTGTGGGATGTTTTTGAGTGGAAATATGATCCGGTTTGGGAATTATTAGAGATGAAATTTGAGAATATTTAGAAGGTTAACTAAGAGGGAGAGGAACTAAATAAATAGAATTATATATAATACCATTAATAAAAGATATATAAAGAATTACAAAAAAATAGATTTTTTTTTTTCATTTTGTGCGAAGATCAAATTATTTCACGTCGTAACGGCCGCATTACGTATCGCAGTGGTCGCAATGGCCGCAATCGCAACCACCGCAACCGCAATTTAAAACCATGGACTTATATAATAGAAAGTAGTGAAGTGAAAAACAGTGACTCACGGTGGGGCCGCGTCATCAGCGATTTCCTTAATGTGAATTAAGACACAACCTAACAGGACCTCAGCACTGTTCGAGGTTCGACCGACCTCTACTGCGCCAAACGCGGCCTTGTAAAACAAGACGGCGTCGGCTGTATTTGAAGCTTCCACCGTAAGTTTAGTCTGGAGACACCTGCCGACACAGGAGCAGAGGCGGCGGCAGCTACAGCAGCTGCTCCAGCGTTATCGGATCCACCGTATTGAGCCATTGAAGAAGGTAAGAAACAACAGAGAAAAAGTGAGACAAGAAAGAATCAGAAACCAGAAATCCTAACAACTAGGAGAGAGAGAGAGAATGGAAGCAGAAGAAAACGAAAAGAGCGTGAAGAAAGAAGTGTGGTGGGACAGTGTATATATAGAAGAAGCGGGGAAAAGGAAACGTATTGAATTTGAGGGTAAATTAGGGATTTGAGAAAATGAGAGTTTATGCATGCATTATTAGTAACTGTCTTCACTCTTCGGTCTTCACCGATTTATACGAGTGATTTTCATGTGCAATTTTATATACGTTAAAAAACTCGAAATTATTAATTATTTATTAAAAAATTAAGTATTTTGATTTTAAAAATATAAAAATATATAAGTTCTTATATAATTTTACTTTTTTAAATTCTTTAACATATATAAAGTTGTACATATTACAAAAACCTTATAAAAAATAAAAAGTTAAAAACAAGTTTTAGATAAGGTGGAACCAAAATATTATGACCTTTGAGGTTTGCTTTAATTTACAATTTGATGCCATTGTGTTGTGAGACTAACGATCAATACACGCTCGAATGAGACAAAATACAGTGCACTACTGTCATTTTCAATGGCAGGCTGTGACCTGAAAGGCTGAAATGTTGAATTGGTAGACACGCATAAGACGTTGTAATGCTTCTTCTGGGTGGTAAAATTTTGGGCTGGCCATCTCCAAAATGTATATCTTATTATACCAAAACAATATTGAAGTATATATAGTTGAGTTGCACCCATACTTGTTCACGGGGAGTTTATTTACGAATTGAACATGTATCAAACATGGATATACCTTACTCGTTCTGTAGTTCATTTCATATACCAACTTTACCGAAGCGATTTGAATTTGTATCACTTACTTCACTTATTATTTGTATAAAAAAAAAAGAGCGTGAGGGGAATGGGAGCAGAAGAAAAGAAAGAATCAGAGATCCTAACAACTAAGAGAGAGAGAAAATGGAAGCAGAAGAAGAAAACAAAAGAAAAGAGCGTGAGGATACTAGTGTGGTGGGACAGTGTAATATATAGAAGAAGAGGGGAATGGAAACGTATTAGATTTTGAGGGTAAAATAGGGATTTAGAAGAAAGAGATTTTATACATGCATAAGACGACGCACTGAGTTTTGCTTTAATTTACAATTTGATGCCATTGTGACACTAAACTGTCTCTATGGATGTCATTGTCAATGGCAGGCTGTGACCTGAAACATTGAATTGGCAGACACGCATGAGACGTTGCGATGCTTCTTCCGCGCGAAACAGCGGGATTTGGTTTCACGTTGTAAATCTCTTAAATTGATTTGGTCTTCCGTCAAATGTACATGACTTTAGTTAAAATGAGATGTTTGGTTATTGTTACGTAAAATTGATTTTGTCTTCAGAAGCGATTCCAATTAGAAGCTAAAAAGGTAACTTTTGAGTTGAGTTGAAAATTTTACACTAAGTTTTATATCAAACTTGCTTTCAAAATAAAAAATACAAACATAAGTCACTTCACTTCAAACTCAATTCTAACCAAATCAATTTTATAAGATCAATTACATTGAAAATCACTTTATCGGCGCTCATCCAAACAGACACATAATTTTGGGCTAGCCACATCCCCCAAATGCAATGCAAGTGAATTGAGTCTTAGAGCATCTTTAATGGGTGATATTTAAGTCTCTCATTAAGTGAGTCCCACTATATCATGGACCCGGATTTGGTGCAGTTGGGATTTTCACGAAGTTCACATAGTTGCCGATCTGACGGTGGAGGAAATGAATACAAGTTTTTTGTTTTAATAAATTTCTATGTATAAAAAAATTTCTATGGTTAGGATTTCCCTGCAGTCAGTTTTCAACTGCAGGGAATCCATATCCCTATATCACATCATATTTAAGTAGTTCACCATATTTTTATTCCAATGATATTTATTTAAGCAATTCTTAAGTAACCCACATTTTTTTATATTTTTTATTTGTACTTAATTTTGTTTTAATTTAAAATTAATAGCAATTCATCCTTGAAATTTGAGCAAAATTAATTTTTTATTTATATCCAACCCATCATTTGGATTTCTTATATAAGCAACCATATCTTATTTTAAGTAACTCATATTGCCACATAGGTCAACTCCAATGGGAGGAAAAAATAAACAATTATTTCTTATTTACCATATAGATTTAAGAACTCCATAAGCAACCCTCGTCGGAAATACTAGAATACTTTTCATCGGTTGTTCATGCCTTCACCTGAATTCATTACGTGGCTCACTGTTGTTCATTGATCTTCTCCTTCTCCCCTCTATTTGTTATTCTCTCATGTTGAAACATCTGAAGCATTAGTGGAAATTGGCCCGGTTGAAAAGGGTTTTACAATATGTTAGGATTAAGGTTAGGGTTAGTTGCCTTTTTGTATGGATAATAATTTTAAATATTCAACAATTATATAAATTTAAATTAACTACTGTATTAAATTAACTGTAAATGTTTAATCATATAATTTTAAATAAATTGTGGTTGAATTTAGAAAGGAAAAGAGCCTGAATATAGAAGTGGGTGGGACAGTGTGTATATATATATATATATTATATATATATTTCACTGAGATGGGACAGTGCATATATAGAAGAAGTGGGGAAAAGGAAACGTATTGAGGATAAAAATAGGGATTTGAATAAAATGAGAGTTAGTCTCACTTATCATTTGCTAATGAAATAAAACACTAATTATTTAACATATTATATGAATAAGAAATAATTTCACTATTTAGATTTATATTTAAGATAAAAATAGAAAATATAATGTTATCTTTTAAAAAAAAATTTATATAAAAATCATATTATTTTATTTTTATTATCTCATTTTGTTTCTTAAAATGATTAAAACTAAATTAAAAATGATTAATATTTTAATCTTTTAAATGTTAAATAATTTAAAATAAATTAGAGAGTTAAGAGTGATAATTATTTTAAAACAAATAATATATATATATATATATAATTTATATAAAAAAATTATATAAACATATCATTTTATGTCATTTTACATTTATTAACTAGTTCAACCGCTAGTTTTACCAAATACTTCAAATTCAATCCGCTAGCTAATCCGCTATCCGCTATCAGCTAGCTTATCCGCTAGCTATCCGCTATTCGCTAGCTTTTTCCAAACAGAGCCTTGGTGTAATTTAATGTAGTAGCACATTCATTTCCTACTCTTGGTTTTATATAAACCATGTTACAATGTTTTGGAAAAAAAAAAAAAACTTCTTACAATTTCTATTCCCTAACCAAGTACTCCTTCCTGACTCAATTATAAGCAAAATTAACTAACGTCACACTTATTAAGAAAGTTAGTTAATTTAGTTTAATTGTTTAGATTTATGTAAAAAGTGAGTTATAATTACTAAATTATCCTTACTTATGACAATCATCATATTTAATTTTTGTGAGTGTGGATTGCTCTTGGAAAAATAAAAGGAGATTAATTAATGAAGGGTATTTTTAGAATACTGACATTAAATATAGTTGGATTGGTTGGATTTTGCTCATATTTAAGTCCATCAAATATAGGTATTTTTTTGCTTGTAATGGAATAGAGAGGGAGTACAATAGAAAATGCTGAATTGCTGCAATGTAACGGACTACAATTACTCCAGAATATTCCCTATTGAAAATCCCCATCTTTCAGACATATTTATTTTATTGAGTTAATTGCTAACCCAATGGGAATGGCTCAGTTGGTTACACAGGTTTGAGTTTGTGGGGGAGAACCTGGGTTCTAATCCCATAGAACACGTCTTTGGGGAGGGGCGAAGAAACTTAACTGTGACTAAGCACTCGAGCGAAGATTAAGTCCTATAGCGGGTCCAAAGGACCTAAGCTTGTGGGGATACTTCGCCGACCCACTGGGGAGCCAAAGGCCCTAATTACAGTGGGTTCCTACCAAAAAAATGTTATATACTGACGGTGTAAAGTATTTTTACGTAGGCATCCCATCATAAATTGTCACATAAATGAAAAAGGTTTGACTTTTATTATGATTACCCAAAAAGTCATACATACCATGATTGATGATTGGTTGACAGTACAAAAAACTTTACACTGTCTGTGTATAACAATTAAAATCTATTTTATTACTAGGTATTTAGGGATGCCAATTTTACCCGCACCCGCGGGTAAAACCCTCAACGGGCACGGTGGGGAGGTTAAACGGGTATCCGCGGATTAAATAAACGGATTTTTTACACTATCAGTTTATTCACCGGTGGGGGCAGGTACCAAGATACCCGTGCCCACGGATACCCGTACCCACTAGGTTCCATCTTTATTACATTTATTCTTCAGGTTCCATCTAGTTCACCTTCCAACCTTCTTCTAGTGATACAAACAACGAACCACATTTTGGTGGTGAAATGAATTTTCTGTTAAAAGAAATGGTCATGGTATTTTAATTGCTTGATCTGGATTTATGTGCGTACCCCATTTATCCTGATTCTGTGTACCATTTCCTGATCTTTGTATGTGTCTCGTACATTCTTTCTACTCTTCCTCTGCTCTGATTTGCTGATCATCGACTAAAGTTTCGCCTAATGTACAGAGGCAAGACTGACATATATTTATTTTTGCTATTTTACTCTTAAGTCTTAACAAACTAGACAAACATCAAAAGTTGGGAGTGGGGAACCCTTTTTTTTTTTTATGACATAAAAATGTGTTTAATTTTTAGTATTATATGACAATAAGTTAGTGACCAATTTGTTGACAGTGAGGGTAAATTTTATTTGACATTTTACACTTTGAAATTTTTATAATTATTTGAGGAATTAGTGCCTTTTTTGAAAAAAATAAAATAATGGTTGTCAGATATCCATGGGTACCCGTCGTACCCACGAATATCTGCGAAACCTGCTAAATACCCGCTTATCGGGTACCCGCACGGGTAGCGTGCGGGGATGGGCATGGATTTATCCGTCGCGGGCGGGGTGAGGGTACTACCCGTGCCCACCTGTGCTCGTTGCCATTCTTATACATATTAAGGCAAGGTACTCTTTAAATTACCATTTTACCCTCTTTTGACACACATCAGTCTCTCGGGAAAAATTTTTTCTCACTCTCGACTTATTCTTTTCTATCTTGTCGCTTCACGTATCTTTCTTTCGTATTTTTTAGACATTTACCCATCATTTGAAACACTAGAAAAATAAATGAAAGAAACATTGTGGGGATAGAAAACACATTATTGTAAAAATGTTCCACATTTTGGTTCCAACATATTGAGGAGAGAAGAGAAAAAAGGGGTGGGGTCCGCTAGTTTTTTTATCCCAATTTGAGAAGAAAACACATAAACCGATGGAGCATCTTGGACAAAGTGAAACAACACTAAGCTTACGGTTATTTTATTATTAGAAAAAGACAAAAAAATTATATTTTTTGAAATTATCATATGAGGATATTTAAGTCATTTCACAAATATTTTTTCCCCTCTCATTTTATTTTAGAGTAAAGACCCAAAGTAGTCCCTCAAATTTTTCAAGTAGGACAGTTTGGTCCCTTAAAAAAAAAAGACAATTTGGTCCCCCAAATTTCAAAATGGGGGACAATTTGGTCCTTACGGAGGGACCAGATCGTCCCCCGTTATGAAATTTAGAGGACCAAATTGTCCCCCGTTTTGAAATTTGGGGGATCAAATTGTCTTTTTTTTTTTTCAGGGACCAAACTGTCCTACTTGAAAAATTTGAGGGACCACTTTGGGTCTTCACCCTTTCTTTTATTAGCCAAACATAGCATTATACTATTTAACACGCTATAACACTAATAGCTTAGAGTTTATCATATAAGAACATATGTGTGCCGGTGGCAAACTAGCAATGAAATTTCAATTTGTTGAGTGTCCATGAAAATTCCCCAAACAGAGAGCCATGGGTCTACCCGTAATCAATATCTTTAGGACACTTATTAGCATTTCCCAAAAACAAATTATCGATTCCTTTCAGAACCATCTTAAAAATCATAATTAAACCTTTTTTTTAAAGGTTTTTGCCATTCATCATTGTTTAATTATAGCTAGAGGGCCAAATGAAGGGCCATTTGGGTGAAAGGTAGCATATAATCAAACGGCATACAGCAATTCCAGCGGTGTTGGGCCTTTTCAGTGTCCAATTGCGAATGGACCTCATATTTTTATCTTTTTTCTTTTGGAGATGTATAAATTTTTTTATTTTTATTTTATGAACTGGAGATGTACAGAATTTGAAGTTGTAGAGCACAGATAATAACGAGTATGCTGTATACAGCCATCTAAACCAAAGTTTAGTCGTACATGATACTTAACCAATTTATCTTTGCAACCTATAAAAAATGAGAGAGACGTACCGTAGCACGTGATGGAATATATATTTTTAAAAAGGGAGTTTGATTATGAATTGAACAAGTATAAAAGATGGATATACCTTACTTGGTTACTTGTTCATACTCACTTTATCTACACGATTTGAATTTGTATCATTTATTCATTTACTTCACTTAATGTATTATGTATCTACCTTAGTTTAAGCTTGCTTATACTATAAATTATAGCAAAGCATTGCAGTTGACAGTAACCGCTAACCAGGTATAAAATTCTCGTGTCATGCAGATGCAGAGCCCCTTTTTTAAGCAACAAAAAATGGTCAGTAACATGATAAAGTTATCTTTCTCTTGAAAGTTGGTTTAATGTGTGGTAATTAGTGATTATGTTTTTTCTTCCTTTTTTCGGTTAAGGACTCATTTTCTGAACCAAAAGATTTGGATAATTGCGTCCATTTAAGTTTCAACAACAATGTAACTTACAAATTATATAGTATGCCCAAGTTGAAGACCCAAAAAGAAAACTACGCCTATGGCGTGTTTTTATTAGATTATCACCGATTTACCATAGGTTCCCAGTTCCTACCCTTGCAAACGGTAATACGCACGCAATTTTTTTTTGTTTTTGTTTATATGAATACGCACACAGCTTTAATTGACACAGATATACATGTTTTTAATTAATATTCAAAATCTGATCTGATTTGTTGAACCATTCAAACCATCAAAATTGATTTGATTTGGCTTATATTTCATGTGTTAGGTTCAACATCGGGAGATATTAGAAATGTTTTTTACCTGTCAAACATGATTCCAGTAAAAAAAGAGCTGGTTGGTTATATGTTTGGGAAACAATTTTACATTCAAAATCGATTTTATTAAAAACAGCTTGGAGTAGCTTTTGCTTTTGGATTATAAAATTACGTTTTACATCAAACTTGTTTTTAAAATATAAATATCTAAACGTAATCACTTTTCTTCAAATTCAATTATATTGCAATAAATTCTATAAAATCAATTTCATCCAAAATCATCTTTGTCAAACGTTCATCTAAACACACACAGATTGGTTAGAACGAACCCGCATTCATTCATAATAAGTGTAGGTTGTTAACCATTAATCGGCTATCAATTGTAAAAGTATTAAAAGTATTTGATTATTATAATAGTTATGTTACAAGTTATTTATAAATGTTGTCAGAAAAAATATATTTATAAATATGATATGTGGTTGATTTTAGTGGAGAAGTTTCATACCTATTATAATATATAAAAGTTAGGTTTCCAATAAAATTGATTTCTAGGAATTAATTTTTTTTAAAAAAAGTGAGTTTGAAAATTTGATTTGTATTTGAAAATGGTATTTTAAAAGTGAAATTAGGAAGAATTGATTTTGTTTGAATGATAAACTAAAATAACTTTGAAGTATAAATATAAAAAATATCGTGAGTCTCGCACCTAGAATCTATTTAGATGGAGTGCATTTGAGAAAGATTATTTTTCCCTATTTCAACTATTTTTTTAGCTAAAAAGTTATTTTTTAGATAATCTATCATTTTTTGGTCTCTAGTTTAACTTTTAAAAAGCTTTTAATTTAAAAAATGTTTAAAGTCATATAAAAGATTTTAGCTCAAGATTATTGTGATTTGATTATTTTTCATTCTCAAAACTTTATTCTTTATTTACGCCTACGAAACTAATATTCAAACAAATATTTTTAAATTATACAAATAACTTCGTACCCATTTATGTAATTTACTATACAAAAGTTTTTTTTTTTGCGACAACCAAACAAAATAAATTATCTTAAAAACGATTTTCAACAAACATACCCAAAACAAAAGCAGATTCTAATTATAATCGATTATCAACATAATTTATTTTTTCCAGCTTTCTCAAACACATTTTCAATGAAAAAACTAAAAATTCTTGCTTCTCTTCAAATCGATTCTACCCAACCCATAATTAATTTTCTAGAGAGCTAAATTTAAAACATACACATTGATAATCCTAGAATTACTTTTACTAAAAGCAAACGTAATTCGAATCCTCAAATTACAAGGTTGGAAGGAATACATGGTTTTCTATTTATTTATTTTTTAAAAAAATAGTAAAATTTTTATTGACTGTCAGTGTAAATATTTTTAACTAACAACCAATCAGAAATAATGAAATTGATGACTTTTAAGGTGGTCGAGATATGAATCAAATATTTATAATGATATATTAATTTTTGATTGGTTTTAAATCCAAAAGGAATACATGGTTCTATTACATTTTACGGTGACAAATCATCATGGTTCATAATGGTAAAATTAATTCTAAGAAAATAACACAAAATAACAAGAAGAAGAAAAAAAATGAAGAAGGGATAATAATATAAAAGGCTAAAGTAATGTTTTGGTCCCTATATGTGACTTGGTTTTTCAATTTGGTCCCTATACGTAAAAAGTTATCAATTTAGTCCCTATATGTGACACTGGTTTTCAATTTGGTCCCTATACGTAAAAAGTTATCAATTTGGTCCCTATAGGTGACACTGGTTTTCAATTTGGTCCTCACCGCTAATTGGTCCCGATATAAGAGTACCAAATTACAAATTATTGTCACATGTAGGGACCAATTCAATAAAAAAAAATTGAAATCGGTCCCTACATGTGACAATTATTTTCAATTTGATCCCTACATATGATAATAATTTGCAATTTGGTCACTCTTATATAGGGATCAATTAGCGGTGAGGACCAAATTGAAAACCAGTGTCACGTATAGGGACCAAATTGATAAGCAGTGTCACGTATAGGGACCAAATTGGAAATCAGTGTCACGTATAGGGACCAAATTGATAACTTTTTACGTATAGGGACCAAATTGAAAATCAATGTCACGTATAGGGACCAAAACATTACTTTAACCTATAAATTATAAACGAACGAGAGAAAAGTGGGTTGGGAGTTGAGTGATGTAAAAGCGTAAGAAGAGACGATCCGCAACTTACGTTGTTGTTGAACGGGGCACGTTCCCCTGTTTGTCCCAAAACATCTCTCAATGCTTTCTCTCTCTAACACACACCCTTAACTATAACTACCACTTTCCTGCAAATGCTTTTCTTTCACAGTTCCAATCACACCCTCAATCAGGTAACTCATATTCTTTGCTTACCCTTTCAAATCTTCTTATTTGTTGCCTGTTCAATTACAAAATGGAACTCTTCAAGTTTCAATCTTTGGCATTCAAGCACACCATTTCTATGTTCATTTTTTAGATTAAAACATGGGTTTTAATTTTCCCATCTCTACATGATCTATTTTGTGAGTTCCAATGGCCTTGGATTTGTTTAAAAATTTAACTTTTTAGCTTTCTTTTTATTTCAATTATTTCTTTGATTCTTTTCGAAAATAAGTTTTTCTTAGTTGATAATGCTTATAAATATTATGATTTGATTGGAAAAGTTAGCATTTTGCATCTTCTTGTTGATGCCGCTATCAGCCTATGGTTTGAGATAATGAACTCTAACAAATGTCTTGCCTTTTTTGTTTGCTTTCTTAGGATATATTATGGGATTTGATAACAGAAAAACAATGTTTTGTCTGTTATCTTTAAGCAGAACATTGTACGACGCTGGTTGTTGTGATTATTAGGATGTCATATCTCATAAACCCCTATTAGAATGTTGGTTTGTTTTAATAATGATATAGGTTTAATTTATAAAAATGTAAGCTTTCCGTTTATGTAGTTAACTACTATTTCAGCCATTGAAATTTATTGGCATAATAAAACATCATTGTTGAGGGGGTACAAGTTTGTAAATTTATACTGGAGTATTGATAAACTTGCAGAAGTTCTCCCAATGAAACCACCTGCAGCCATTTTTTCAGGTCACCTACTTTGGTCTTCAGGAAAATGCTATATAGTATTGTAACTCAGAATTTAGTTCATAGTGGATGCTTAGACTTTGGATTTTCTGCAATTCTTTGTTCTACTTCAAAAAGAATTAAGATTTGAGATAGGGTTTGCATAGGGTCTAGCTGTCATTCTTGGCATGGAAATATGTAAGATAAATCCAAGGATTCCAGCCTCTGAGTTTTTCTTTTTAATATGATATCTTTGTTTATTCTTCATGAGTTTGTAAACTGTAACTATTAACTACATATTTGTGTCTTACTGCTATGCTAGAGTTCGCAGCCTTTATAGTTTTTCTTTGTCTGTCTATTGCATTTTTACTGTTTTATTTACATTTCAGGTTGTAGCTGCTGGCTCATTTGATGAAGTATTCTTGATCAAATAATTTTCTTAGTTGTTGTTATTGAATTCAGATGAGGACAGGATCCGTGATTTTTTCATTATTGCAAGTACCTCGATGCAGAATACACAGCTTAGCTAGTTGTTGGGGTGAAACCTTCAACAGTTTCAGTAAGACTTATGGAAACAATTCTGGTGTGAGGCTGCTTAGTTCTAGAATTTATGGGCTTCAGGGAGGGCACAGAAAGAAGTGGACTCGAAAACCTATAACTACAAATACAGAAGGCACTGGGAGCACCAAATCGAGAAGTACCAAGAATGAAATTTTGAGTGAATCAATTTTATCAAGTGCTAATGTAAATGTAAATGTAAATAAAGCACAGCTACATCAATTCGAGGAAATTCAGTACTGTGACATACAAGAGATTGCTGAGAATAAAGACTTGTCTAGTTTAGTCACTGTTATTGTTTTTGACATTGAGACCACCGGGTTTAGCAGAGAGAATGAGCGGATCATTGAGATTGCACTTCGAGACCTTAAGGGTGGTGAGAACAGCACTTTCCAAACTCTTGTAAATCCTCGACGCTATGTTCCTGGAAATGTTTCATGTATTAATGGCATCACTACTGAGATGGTCAACAGACCTGACGTTCCAAGGTAACCTAAATCTTTATAGCTCTTGCATATTTCCGGTTCCTTGGATGATGCTTATCTTTGCAAACCAAAGTATTTCGCTTCGTTTGTACAAATTACAACACAATCTCATTTTATGCATGAATTTTTTTGATTATATGGTGCATAAAAAACTGTAAATTTATCGGATTCGTTTTCTTTTTACTTCCACATCTCCTTAAGGTTGTAGACATAGTGTTAACATTTATGACCACAAGTTGGTTTTCACTTGTTTACTTGAGGGGTTAAAAAATAGGGTGCATTTATTTGTGCTTAATTTACACACAAAAATTGCTTTTTATTAATAAAAAATCACTTCTCGAATAGGCACAAACAACCATTTGGATAATATTTTGAAAAAAATAAACAGTTTTCCGCTTTTAATCAGAAGCGGAAATGAGTATCTTCTTAAAAAGAAATCAATTTTAGGAAAGATGCAATACAATAGAGAGAATGTACTAAAAAGTAAGTTCTGTAATTGTATCAGAACACAAAATAACTTCTGTTTTTCATAAAAATATTTACAGACAAAGTCAATTTTTGTGCTATCTAAAAGTCACTTTTTATCAAAGCTTATCAAAATGCTCCCTTAATCACTTCACTATTCAATTTTCAAAATTTCATTTGTAATCAAATTAGTGAATTCCCGTATACCAAGTGTCCAGACAAAATATGACAGCTTAGACTTGAAAAACTAAAGCTGTTGATAGGAGAAGCAGCATATTAAATCATCTCACATATATCTTATAGGACTTTCTTGGGAGTATGTTTTGGTGGGTATTGGATCATTGCACATTGTCGAAGCCTTCTTAGTTCCTATTCTTAATTTTTCACTGCGAAATGGTTGTAGCATTGTCCCTGGAGTGCTTGTGGGGGTTAGTAGCAGTGTAGCTCCTCAATAACTTTCCTGGTGGAGATATATGGCTAATTTGGCAAGAATCTATATTGAAAGTTTAAATTGACAAGCCAACTACTGAAGGGATTGAAGAAGATTTGACTGACCATGTACTATGGGTTGGAATCAAATACAATATGTTAATGTTACATACAATGAGTGCATTTTAGATTATGAATCAGGGAGAGAGCACATCTTTGATGTTTAATATTATGAGGAGTTTGTTGGAGGTGCACTAATTCACCTATTATGGTTAGTTTAGATTTTACTTCTATTTATTTGCTTAACTGGTGACCTATATATTCAGCTAGCAATTAAATTTATTAATATCTGAGTTCTGAAATACTAGTCCTATTCATCCACAACTAAAACAATGCTTGGTTTTGTTATTTTGCAATTAGTAAAGAAGACTCCCACTGTCAATAAACAAACTGATAAGAGGATGTTACGTTTCACTTTCACCCTTTTCAACTTATTCAGATGTGGTGTGTGAATTTCCTTCTCCATTCAAAATTGTTCATTCTTAGTCATTGTGCATGGTTTCATGGTGAAATATGTTGTAGGTAAGTCGGTAACCATGTTGATCTGATGCAATTGTCGGAGTAGTTTATCTATGTGTATCATGTTTATTTATCGTGTTAATCTCAGAGTAGTTTATTTATCACCATGCTTTGTCTATTCACATTGGTGGTTAAGTTGATTGACACTGTTAGTTTTGTAAGGGAAATCATTGAATGTTTTTGTGCTCTTCTGAATTTTCTGTAGGATGGAGGACTTGGTTCCCATCTTATTGCAGTATGTTTGCAGCCGTCATAAACCTGGGGGATATGTGTTATGGATTGGTCATAATGCTCGCTCTTTTGATGTACCCTTCATCATTAATGAGTTACGTCGTTGTTCTATGGAGGTTCCTCCAAATTGGCTATTTTTAGACACCCTTCCTTTAGCGCGTGAACTAAGGAAGCGTTATCCAGAGAAGTTTAAACCAAAGAAGTCTGAAGGTATCTTTCTCTTTTTTCTTCTCTTAAACACACGCATACGAACATGCATACGCACGCGCACACACAAAATCTTGTTTGTGTATGAGAATTCCTTAACTTTACCGTTTTAACAGGAAAAAAACTTTCTTCATCATCCCTTTCCCTTGTTGCCCTTGGTGAGCTCTACAAAATTCAGATGGATGGAGCAGCTCATAGGGCCATGGCAGATGTGAACACATTGACTAAGATACTTAGTAAGTTGACCATTGATCTGGAGTTGACCCTATCTGACCTTGTCAAAAGATCATTCAGAGAATCAGATATTATCAACTCTAAGAAGAAGTAGAACTCAAAATAGTTTTCTGACAGTATTTTGTAGTGGTACTGTAACCAAACAATTATTTGTAACCAAAATGTGGACTCAGGGAATTTGTATTTGAAAAGAAAAGAAACATTGTTTGTAATTGCTGACTAGTTATTCTCAATAACATTCATGATTACTATGTCTCAAATATCATTGTTCTCAATAAAATGTATGATTATGGTGTACCACAATTTGAAGCTTTTCCCTCATTGTGAGAGTTGCTGATGTGGTTTTAGTGAAAGGCATGGCCAGGATCAAAGTAAAGGGAAGGAAAAATCTTATTTTAACAGCCTCAATTCTCTTCACATCTCTATATTTTTCCTATGATCTACTTTTCGTGATGTTATTTCACATAAATTTAATAACCAGGTGGAATTCTGCCAAATCATAAATGTGAAACAATGTAAGAATTCAAAATAAAGTCAGTCTGCTTTCGTTGAGAGTTGAACTCAAGACCTCCCGCTTACTAAACGGGTGCTCTAACCAACTGAGCTACGAAAGCCAGCTTGGAAGCATGGTTTCAATATATCTATTTTATTAGTTTTGATTTAAACTGACAGGATCTTTGTTTCGATACATAAACTGACAGGATCTATGAACCACATATAATCGCTTATATATTTACTGGCTTGTTAAAAATTAACTAAGATATACCTACCGAGTCAATGATTTGTGTAAAGTTATTTTTAGGCTTAATTGTATTTTTTGTCCCTCTATTTTTACTCATGTGTGATTTTAGTCCCTCTAGTTTTTTTTAGGACATTTGATCCTCTAACTTTTGAAAAGTTGCAATATTAGTCCCTCCATCAATAATCTAATGAAATAATCCTATGTAAATAACATTTTTGCCACATGTTCTCCACATGGCATGATGGTTGGAATTTATTTTATTAAAATAATTAAATAATAATACCAAAAATACATTTATTCAATTAAAATAATAAAATAAAAAGTAAAAAATAAAAGAATAAATGACCTCTCCCCCTCCCCCTCCCCCTCCCCCATCTCCTCCACTTGGACCACCACTGCTATTTTCCTCCTCTGCTACCGTCGCCGTCACCTCCATCATCCATCATCCCCAATCTCGCCACTTATCCTTACCACATTGTCCTGAGCTAACATAAACGAACTAATAGAGGAAACAGAACCTGTATCACCACAAGTGAAGATGAAGGCACGATTTTTAATTGTTTTTTAGCTTTCCCTCTCCATGCTTCAAGGGACCTGACAACTTTACATGGTAAATTGCTCTTCAATGTCCCTCTTGCATTCAACATTGCCTTCGTCGAAGCAATCAATGTAAAATGTAACTGAAACAAAATTTTGTGGCCAGCAACTCATTGGGGCGTTTCATCAAACAACTGGAAGAAGGCATTTCAGTTGGTCAGGTTCACCACATTTTAGTCACCTTTCCCACCTTCTGTCATTCCTTCTCGTTTTCTTCCTTGAATTTGAACATGACAATGGCGTTCTCGAATGTGATATTGGAGAGGTTACAGAACAAGTGGGTGTTGGAGGGGAGTTTCTTGGTTCTGTTTTTTTTTTCCAGGACAAGTGTTTTTCAAGAGCAAGAGGTTGAAAGAACAAACACAAGGAAGAGGAGGGGCAATCGAAGGGGCGACTGTGGAGGAGAAAGTGGAGGTGGTCCTCGGTGGTGGGGGACAGGCGAAAGTAAGTGGCGAAGGGGAGGAGGAAAAGGGGGAACTGGTAGGGGTAGGAGAAGTCATTATCCTTTTTTTTTAATTGAATTTCAATTTTAACATTTTTATTTTAATTATTTTATTATTTTAATAAAATAAATTCCAGCTGGCATGTCAAGTGGAGGACATATGACAAAAATGTTAGCCACCTAGGATTATTTCATTAGATTATTGATAGAGGGACTAATATTGCAACTTTTCAAAAGTTAGAGGACCAAATGTCCTTTAAAAAAATTAGAGGGACTAAAATCACACATGAATAAAAGTAGAGGGACCAAAAGTGCAATTAAGCCTTATTTTTAATAATGTGTTGCCAGATAAAATTAAAATACTCAAATATCTTTCATTATTACTTTTAATTAATATGTAACGCGTATTATTTTTTACACCTTGTCATCTTTTAAACCACTAAAAAAATACCTTGTCATCTTTTTCCTAAAAATTGAACCAGTCTTAATGAGATGCAACCTTACCTCAATAAGTGAAAAGAATTTCGAAGTCCTCCGCAAATGTGCATGTGGGTTGGATTTTTTTCACCGTCAACCAATCAAAAATTAATATATCATTAAAAAGTTTGATTTTTATCCTAATTACTTTAAAAATCATATCATAATTTCTGATTGGTTGTGAGTGTAAAAACTTTATACTGATAGTACATACCAATTAAACTCTTTTTTATAATTAATAATTTTAACATTCCATTCTTAATAAATTATATGGCTAAATCATTTGATCTACATGATTAACCTCAAATAGGATATAAGTAATGTTAATTTAAAAAAACCCGTTTTAGTGGTGGCAGTAGTTTATCAATGATATTCTATAAGTAATACATGTATTTGGAAAAATCTAATCTTTTAATTTAATTAATTTAATATTTTTGTGGGGGCATTAATTTTTTTATCAGCACTTCTTTCAATACATTTAATTCCGAAAAATAAATCAAGGCTAACAAATTTCTAAAAGTTTTTTTGGTTTTTCAAACTATCCTCTCACCTACCCGATAGGTGAGAGACCAATCTCTCGAGTATCGTGACGTATTTACATTTCACTATACATCCTATGGTTTTCTCTAATTTATAAGGGACATGTTACTCACATTAATACATGTAATGTTCTATATACTGGACATTGTAGTAGATATTATAAAAACAAACTTCTAAAAGCTTTTTTTTTTAGAGTATCTTTCAACCTGATAGATGAGAGACTAATATCTCGGATATTGTGATGCATTTAACCGCACAACCCCTTCCAATAATGTTTTAATAAATGCATGATCCCATCCTTAGAGCAACTCCAACAAGGGTTCCTTGTTGGGTTCCTTAGCTTATGGAACGGTTCCTTAAAATTTTTCCCCATTGGAGCATGTCTAGGACTCTAGGTGTCATCTTGGGTTCCTTATATTTAAGAACCGTTCCTTATCTAAGGAACGGTTCCATGGGCATAAAAAATGATATTATTTTATCAACAAGTACAAACTAACTCACCCAAAGTCAGAGGAAATAAACTGATTAACATTCTGAAGAAGAAGAAGAAGAAGAAGAACACAATACCAATATCATCATCATCAGAAAATCAAAAAAAAATAAAACAACATATGGAGAAAGGGGAGAGTTGAGGGAGATGAGTCACAGACTCACAGACACAGAGAAAGGGGAGAGTTGAGGGAGATGAGTGATTTGTGAGGGAGATTTGAGGGAGTGAAACGCATGGAGAAAGGGGATAGTTGAGGGATTTGAGAGATGAGTGATTTGAGAGAAAAGGGACCAAGAAGGGATTTGAGAAGAGTGGAGAAAGGATGAGAGAAAAGGGTTCTCTGAAAAGAACAAAAATGAAGAAGGGACCTAGAACAAAAGGGAGAAATGGGCCGAGAGAAGCTTCTAGTCTATAGAATAAAGGGATCAAAGTTGGACTAATTTTTTTTATTTGTGGGTCAGTAACATAAATTAAATATTTTAGTCTATAACATTTAATATTTTTTAAATATTTAATATTTTTTTACATATTAATAAAAATAAAAATAAATATTTTAATTTGAAACAAAATTGAGTGTAAATAAAAAATTATTAAAACATGGGTTTCCTTAAGTGATCCTTAAAAATTTAACCATTGGAGCAAAATATGGATGGGTTGCTTAAGTATGATGTGGCATTGTAGGGACCACTTTATAATGTTTAATAAGGGATAAGGAACCCAAAGTGGGTTCCTTAAAAAACAATCAATGGAGATGCTCTCAAGGATCCTAAACTGTGTTACCAGTTACCACCTGGACCAAATACCAAGTTGGTAAAATTCTAAAAGCTTTGTACACAATAAAATAGATGAAAAAGAAAAAGAAAAAACGAACGGATATAAATGTAATTGAGGAGACAGAAGTGTGCTTCGGGTTGCTGTCCTTACTGGTGAAATTGGGGAGAAGAGAAGAGAAGAACCACCTCATCTCATATCTCATCTCATCAACACAACATATCCTCTTCTTTTCTTCTTCCTCAATCTTCAATCCCTAGCTCCTTCACTTCCTCAACCCCACACACACACACACACTCCCACTCTATCTATCATATCATCATTTCCAATTCCTGTCTTTCTCTCTCTGTGTTGAAGATCCAGTTTCATACATAAACAACAACAGGTAGCTATGGACGGTGATTCTACTTGGAGTTCTCGTTTATCCGCTGCTTCAAAGCGTTATAACTTCGTTCTTCAATCCCGATCAGGTTCTCTCATTCTAGATTTCATTTCCCCTCTTTTTTTTTTTTTTTTTGTCTCTATCATTCTCCAATAGCTCACTTTATTCATGCCCATGATTCCAAAACAACACCCAACAAAAGAAAAATTAATTTTTAGTAAAAAGATCTTAGCTTTGGATCATTGGCTTCGTTGGAGAGAGAACTGGGGAAATGGGGTTTGGATTTTTATATGTTTTTATGTTATTATAAGGAGGAAAAATTGAACATAGGACTTGAAAAAATTGTTTTTTAACCCCTCACTTAGAGTACTCTACTGAACTTAACACCGCTGTTATGTTATGCTTGAAAGCTGTTGCTTAGTTGATCATTATTTTTTGATCATAATTCTCTCTGATGTCCAATTCTTAAAAATAACTGCTAATCTGCCTTGCATATGAAAATTTATGATAGCAATGACAAATGGGATTGGTCATGTATAGATCTTAAAATCTATTATGAAATTATAAGTTGTATGGCTTTACTGAAAAGAAGATTTTGGTAAATCATAAGATTATGCCACCCAAGCCCCCTATTGCTCGCTTTCAACTTAGGACTTTCACATTCTGTTGTTTGTTTATGCACTAATTGATGTGAGATTGTGCAAATGCAGATATGTTCATGGGTTTCAATGAAAATGATGGGGAGGATGATATAAGGGAGGAGTTTCTATGCCCATTTTGTTCTGAGTACTTTGATATTGTTGGGTTATGCTGCCATATTGACGAAGAGCATCCCGTGGAGGCAAAAAATGGGGTATGACTACTTTCATTTGCCATTCAGCAACTTTATACAAGCAACTCACAAGGTTTCCTGTATTTTTTTTATCTAGTTGTTGCAAAATTAATGCCTGGCCTTAAAAGTGCTTGTTGCTTTCTGCATATCTTTGTAGTTTGTCCTAAGCATCTAACTAAGACCTTTAAGAGTTTGGGCCTGGGTGATTTTTTAGGTGATTTATATGGTATAATGCCAGGATCATTTTATGTATCTTTAGGATTAGTAGGGTAATAGGATTGCAAATATTTTCCCCTCCTTATCTTTTCTTCTTTGGTGGGAGAGTTAATTATTTTATTTTTCCTGGGTATTTGATATTAGAGAAATTTAATTCTAAATTCAACTTTGGTATGTTTCTATGCAGGTTTGTCCAGTTTGTGCATTGAGGGTAGGGGTTGATATGGTTGCACACATAACCCTACAACATGGAAGCATACTTAAGATATCCTTTTCTCTTTAGTTAGTCATATTTATTTGTGCCAACTCTTAAATGGCCGTGTATTAGATCTCTGACTTTCCACTTGCAGTCGCAGGTTCATTTTTTGAGCATTCAGTTAGTCAACTTTTGAAACATTATGAGAAGTGTAGCAAATGGTATAAGCTATTTAAGTTTCTGTATCTCTACTGTGCCTTTTTCCACAGAGTATATTTTTACCAAGGATAATGAAAAGTTGAAAAGAATTTAAGCAAACCCTCTTCTTGGTAGGTAGCAAAGTATCTGGTTTTCTGAATGGATTGTTGACTTAACACTTCTGCTTTACCCCCTCGCACACCAATATTTGAACCCTTAGTTGAGTTTTAGTAGTCTTAATTATGAGCACACACTTCTACCCTCTGTTGTGCTTGTCAGATACATATGATTATGTATGTACAAATATTGAAACTTCGATAGTATTGTGACATGTTACTGATGTCAGAAGTTCTTCTGGTTACCAGGTTAACTATCTCTTTAAATTCTTTTGGTGTTGCATCATTATGTCAGTGTCTGTATTAACACCAGGATGGTAGTTTGTATATAATGCATTGAATTCCTTAACTAGCGAATACATGCAGCGCAAGAGGAAATCACGTAAAAGTGGATCTTATTCAACACTATCTTTATTGAAGAAGGAGCTGAGGGAAGGAAATTTGCAATCTCTTTTTGGTGGGTCATCGTGTACAGTGTCCTCGTCTAATGCAGCACCTGATCCATTGTTGTCATCATTTATATTGCCAGTAGCTGATGATTTTGCCAGTTCTCAGCCTCAGTTTCATACTGAGACAAGGCCATCCACAAAAAGCTCAAATGAGACTGTATCAAAACGGTATGCCTATTTCATTTGTCATTTTGTTTTCTTCTTAATGCCGCTTCCTCTTCATTATAATCTGCTTATTTTTGTTTTAGCATTCCTGTATGTGGTGATGATGTCACATTGTTCTTGTCCTCTGCCTTTCATTAAATATCGTCATAAATGATTTTATGTTCATATTTAATGTGGAAGAATTTGTATCATTCTAATATTGCAAAGTGGCTTCCGTGTGTTCCAAATCTGAACATTGACATTATGCCCACGGCCTAGTGATTGCCTTTGCTTTTATCTAGTATCATGAATACTAAGATCCCTCACATTTTATTAGGATATTTTGTCAGTAATTTTTATGTTTTGTGATGATTCTTGTACCTCCCAAGTCCAAAGATGAAGACAGTCTAGAACATGACTGTTGGTTAAAAAAAAAAAAACGTATAAAGTTGGGAGTTTGGGACCCATACTACATTGCTAATTGCCTACTTCCCCAAAGGCTAAGGGCCTGCTTGGTTTTTTTTTTCTAGTTTCCAGTTTTCGTTTCCTATTTAGAGAAGTAATTATAAAAGTACCACCTTGTTTTCATTATGTTTCTTTTATAGGAAATATTCGAACAAGAAAAAGTTGTTTTCAGTGTTTTCTATACAAATTTTTTAAAATAGGAAACAGAATAATTTTTTTTTTCTAAAAACAATAAACTGAAAACAAATCAAACGTGCCCTAAAATTTCACATTGATTCTGTGTACAGATCTTGGCTGTCTTATACAAATGTTTCTCGAAAAGCTAAAGGGAAATCAACAATGTCTTCTATTAAAAAAAAAAAAAAATCAACTTTTTTTGTGGGGTGGGGGTTGCTGCTGCTGCTTTCAGCTTGCATCATATAAATAAATATGTATGCTAAAAGCCTAAAAGTCGCTTGTTTCATTTCTGATCTTCAGTTTTGATGAAGGAACAAGAATTTTATTATATACATTGACCTCTTAGTACTGCTTGATAGGATAAGGTTTGTTCCCTTTTGCTGGATTAATTGTCTCCATTTCCAGAGAGGTGGACACAAGTCCTATTTTGTCCCACTAATTCCATCCATATGTTGTTGGCACAATAGCGTAATTTGAATTTATTTATGCCTTCCAATGCATTCAATTGAACATTTTACGTGCTTGCTTTAAATGTGATTTTTTTAGTTGTTTTTAAAAACATTTTTGTTTCTCCATTTCTATAATGTTTCTTTCTATGACCTTTTTAACATTACAAACCAATAACTAAGTGCCTTGATGCGGAACAATGGATTACATTGTATTGTTCCTTGCAAAGAGCATGTTTTCTAACAGCAATACATCAAGTGCTGCAAGTTCAACTGTTTCCTAGTATCTTCTAGTTTTTAACATGTTTAAAATTTCTGTTCAGAAACGTGGAGACATGTACCTTGTCAGACAAGGATAAGGAAGAGAAGGCAAAGAGATGTGACTTTGTTCAAGGGCTATTGATGTCCACCATGCTTGATGACAACTTATGAATTTGATCAGAGTTTAGTTCACATATGCGATACCTGCTACCTATGATGTGTAATGAAGTTGTCAATGTATTTTATCAGAGTGAAATAAGATGTAGAAAATGAATGTAATTTATGTTGCATGTGAACTGAAGTTTTCAGTTCAAATATTTCATCTTATCCTTTAATTTCAATCATAAAGCTTGAATTAAATAGATAAAGGGTGTGTTTGAGTACACAGCTTATTTAAGCGCTTATGACATAAACTCTTTCAAATAAGCTAAAAACAGCTTATTTTCATAAGCTTCTTTGGCAAGCTTATGGAAATAAGCTAAAAAGAGCTTATGGAAAGTTTATAAACTGTTTTAATAAATATTATTATTATAAGCTATTTTCATAAGTTTTCTATAAGCTCTTTCAAACGAACCCAAAGTTTCTTTCCTATTGCAACTGATATTCGCATTAATCTTCGGCACATTTTGTGATACCTCAAGTTTGCATAAACCTCAGGAAAATTCATTTGGTCATGCCTTAGCATAACTGGTAGATTAGATTTGACAAGATATTGAGTTTGATTTGTGTTGATAGATCTTCATCGATAAATCATACAAAAATGATACAGTGCAAAGACGAAATTTGTATGGTGTTTTCAAGTAAAGAATTATAACCAGAGATCAGCCACCGTTGGTACATACAAGAAAATTTTACTGACAGGAATTGACGTATAGGTTTGTCAGCATTTGTGATTTACACATAATTAGATCCTTGCATACTACGGTGGCTTTTGGTTTATGAAATATTTCCTCTCACCTTCACATATAGTAATAGAGTTTTTCACTTTTGCTAACTATTTTTATACTCAAGACTTCTTTTATGCATGTGAATAATTTTTTAAAACCTATATCAAATATGAAAAAATTTTATTTTCATGTCTACATCCCCGAGAATATTAAAATAAAAATGAACCAGAATTTTATTCTCAGGTAAAACTTTTATACCAAATGCTACGTAAGGGTTTTCCCTCAGTTGAATGTGGACTAGAATTATCCTTTTTGAGCAAAGAAGCCAGATACATTCTGAAATATGATTTCAAAGGTGCTGGTTATATTTATGGAATAACTAGTTAATTGGGGGAAATCGTAATGTATGCAACAAACTGTAAGTTCTCAGGCAAAACATCAACCTAGACCAACAAAGGGAAGATTGGGATTCAATGGAAAACATTTTCACTTTTATCATATACCTTAATTCGGTGTGCCAACAACAAGAGCCACTGCCTTATGTCTATGACAAACACATGGCTAATTTTGATTGCTATGATATCTTATTAATGAGTTATTTGTAAGCTCCCTATACATGTTTATTGAGTCCGAGTGCTTACATAAGGCAGTAAGTTAACAAATTAAAGTTGGCTAAACCCCTATTTTAGTCCCTTATCTTTATTTTAGTTTTCATTTTGGTCCCTTATCTTTCAACCGTTAGCCTATTTTGATCCTTTCCGTCAGTCCGCCGCCGTAAGTCGCCGGAAACCGCCGCAGTCAGTCGCTGGCGACTCACGGTAGATACCTAACGTCGTCAGTGCAAAACTGACGGAAAGGACCAAAATGAAAACTAAAAAAGAGATAAGGGACCAAAACGGAAAAAAATAAAGATAAGAGACCAAAATAAAAACTAAAATAAAGATAAGGGACCAAAATACTAATTTAGCCATTAAAGTTTAGAACAAACACAGGCAGCCTTTCTGTTCAATGTTAGTGAATCATATTAATATATGTATAAACCAGTAAATCAGATATTATTGTCTTCTAACAAAAAGAGGTGCCTCTGGACACATTGTAAGAATATTAATGCTAAAGACCTAATCTTAACCACTGTGATGACATTCTTGTGTCAAAAATCCTTTTCACCACATCTCTTACAAAAGAATCAAAGCAAGATGAGCAGCAACCTTTAATTAGACTCGTTTGTCCACCAGTCATCAGTTCCATGTGGTGACAGGCGGATGGTGGGGGCATATTGCAAACCTCACTCTTTTTGTGTTCAAGACCACAAGCTGCTAGTATGGTGTGTGTAGAACTCCTTGCAATTTCCTTGAAAGTTACTATAGCCTGAATCAATAAATAAAAGACATTTTTAAGATTTCAATGAGATGAACAAGACACAAATCAATGGAACCAAAAATGCAATTTCCCTGTTAAAGGTGGGAAAAACTACACTTACCTAAATTAATATCTCGAGACAAGCTGTTCAGGTGGCTTTTAACCATTGACTGCAGCTTCTCCTTTACAATAGGGAAGTTACTCTCTTCTTTGATAGCAAGAGACAAGTTACCATCAGGGACAATGTTTGATCTGCTGCTGAACTGATGGACTGGTCCATAATCTGATATGGTGGGTGTCCCGACAAGTGCAGGCCATAGCACCCCATTCACGGGCCTGTTGGCAAACATAGTTGTTGAATCATGAACCACCGGCCCTACTGAATTGCCTATTCCTGTGGAGAAGGGAACTCCATTCTGAATAAATGGAGAGACATTGTTGCATGGTCTCTCCTCAAAGAATGGGTGATATGATGATCCCACATCCTGGGTCCTTGTATGTTGAATGGCTGTTTCCCTAGTTTGATCAACTTGAGAGCTAAACAAGTTACTTGTTGAACTGGTAGCTGAAATACCATTAGTTCTGCCAGTTGTAGAAGTCATTCTGTCATTTGAAAGTATCTGATGAATATGACGGTGTATCCAGCGTCTCTCTGATAAAGTTGGTGCCCCTCCTCCAGATACTGGAGAAGCTCCATCAACACTTCTGCCGGAAAATCTAGAAGATGAAATATGCCCAAGTCCTTGACTAAAAGATGTACGAGGTGAAGACATCAAGTTGAGATCTATGCTTTCTATCACATGAACAGGTGATGGTCTAACAGGCAGGCTTTGGGTTGTCACCCTTGGATCAGCCACACTTCCTTGAACTTGAGAGCTTGTGGATCCCAAAGCAACTGGTCTACAACCATCACAATACCAATTACCTTCGGGTACTTCCCGCCCCAGACCAACACAATATGTGTGAGCAGGAGAATCACAGATATCACAGAGTAACATGAGCTCATCATCTCCACCTTGATGGCACTCTGAACAAATAACACACTCATATGGATCGATATAGCTCCTGAGTTCTTCTTCAGAGGGCTGATAAACCTGCATGTGAAATCAAAACATTTTCACCAGGAGCAACCAATTGAAGACAGTGCATAACCATAAGCAAAAAGTCAAGAACTACAACAAGAAATAATATTCAATATTCAAATACCTGATCACGTTCTGGCACCTGTATCACCGCTTCTCTCAAATCAATCCCTGCTGTTGATCTTGCAGGCTTGCTAATTGTTTTGAATCTCTGTTTACACAAAGGGCACCGAGACTCCACCTTTGCCCACTCCATAATGCAAGCAAAGCAAAAATAGTGAGTGCAACAATTTAGTACTCCCCTTACTCTTCTTTTATTTTCCTCAGACAGACAAATTCCACACACCTGCTTTACCACCTCATTTTTCAAATCCTCTGCCTTTTCCTTACCCTTTCTTCCTTGAGGTTCCTCTATCTTTTCCTTACCCTTCCGAGCTAGAGGCCTTCGTTGCTGTTGTAGATCTTCATGTACTCCAGCCTCTTTACTTTTCTTTTGAAGGGAAGAACTCCTCAAGTTCCTTCTTAAATTTCTACACAATTCCTTGGCTTCTCTCACCTGTTCTCTCTCTTCGTCAGAGATAGTAAACTTATAATCAGGTGATCCAGACACATGATCTGAATCGGAATTGGAACCTTCAAGGAGAAGCCTTCTCCTCCTCCTCCGGCTCGATTTTTTCCTACTCTTTGTCCTGATGGCTGGGCCATTATCTATAAAATCATCTACCTCGTCACATCTTACTTTCCTCCTTAACCCTCCACTCTTTCTTCTTTTCTTTCTCGAGGGCTTCTTTGAAGCTCTAGATCTCCTCCTTTTTCGACCTCTAACAGTAGTCACAGAAACCTTTCTTTGCAAAACCTTCTTGCTCATTTTCACACCATTATTTTTCTTCTTTCTCCCCCTTGTTTCTTCTTCCATGTCTGAGTAATGTTCTTCCTCTGGTGTAAATTCCTCATCATCGTCATCATCATCCTCGTCCTCGTCGTCGTCATCATCATCATCATAATTGAAATCCTCATCCTCATATTCATCCTCGCCCTCATCTCCATCTCCCTCTTGCTGTTGTTCTAGTTGTTCTGCATATGTAATCCTTCCTCTCTTTCTCGAGGTTTTACTTGCATTTCCCCTCACATCACGAATGCTATTTTTGGCCTTCGATCTGTTGAATTTCCTAACTCGTCGAGTTTCCTCCTCCTCCTCATCTTCTATAAAACCATCAAAACTATCCTCTAATGCACATTCATCTGACGAGGGGAAAAAATCCTCTGGACAATCAGACACAACCCCACCTTCATCTGAAACCACATAGTCCTCATCGGAATCATCGGAACCGCCTTTTCTTGACCGAACCTTTTTCCTGGAATTGAGTTTGCCACTAACCTTTCCTCCCTTTGCCATCTATTCTCATACACAAACAGAGAACCAAAACACCAATTTATCAGAACCCCATTCAAGGACATAATTATAAAGCATGAAAACTTCTCAAAAGAACATAAAAAACACATCAAATTGAATCATATCATCATAAATTGCAGGATTCTTCAACCCAAGGTTCCCCTTTAAGCTCAACCCAAATGGGATACTATAATTATTGGTATCTAATAAATAAATAAGATCTGATTTAGTAATTAGCATAAAAATAACACAGAAATTATTAATTACAGAGATCCCATATTTAGTTTGCTCATAAATTATGACGGATTGTGCCAGCGATGCAAAACAAAACCGATCAACAGTTGCATGAAAAAAACAAAATTAAAAATTAATGATTTTAAATCATGTGAATCAAAAGCATGTCAATTGGGCATAACTATATACCAAACACAAGATAATTGAATTTGAAAGACGAGATTATGCGTAGTTTAAAGTGGGAATCTTCTGAAAGAGGAAAAAAAAGAGAGAATTGGGTACCTGAGAGAAGAGGAGAGGAACAAAGCAAAGCGCAAAAGGATGAATTGGGTTCCCAAATTCAAGAACACGTTGCGGTTTTGGTTTTGGTTTATTTTATCTTATTTTATACGCTTTCTTTTTTCTTTGGCATTGAGAGAAAGAGAGAGACATACTGTATTTTTTCATTTGTGAGAACGTTCACTCTTCAAATTATCAATACCTCTATGGCGGTTAAAACTGTAACTTGAATTTCTGTTTTTCTTTCACAAAATAAAGGCATTGTTGTAAGTGTGACACGGATTTATTAGGAATCATTGTGATTATTGTGATTGTGATAATTGTGATTAGGAGGTAAGCTTAACAATTCTGTTTTATTTTTTATTTTTTATTTAATGTTTAAACTTTGATTATAGGGTTAACAATGGGTAGTTTTGAGTCAATATTAGGTGAGCTCAAACTAGGCAAAAGGACAATTTGTTGGTCAGGTTTAAACTTAATAAGAAAACAACTCATTCATTAGCTTCAATTTGACTAGTCAAACTTCAAATTTGTTTCAACGTTTCATGATTAAATTATTGATAAAGTTTCCAAGGTGAGTTTGAGTGTATTATGGTGTAAAATGGTTTATTCATCCAAAGGCAAAGGTAAGGAGGGACTTTTGGAAGCCATGATCCATGAGTCCTAGGTGAGTGATCTTAGAGGTCATTTTTTTACCTATAATTTAGCTTTATTACTTATATAGGTCTGACCCAATTCTATACTAGACAACATCCCACAACCCAAATTACTCTCAACCCAGTCCTTATCACAAGACCCTCGACGATCCAAAGACCTCGATTGCGGATCGACAACAGAAGAGTCGGACCATATCACAATCAACACGGGATAGCGGAAAAGGAATCAAATCGGTTCATATAATGAAAGAACCAAGTAAAAGCACTTCTCACAAGCCTTTTCACCGAAGTCAGCTCAAGACCAAGGGACTGATGTTCTTACCAGAATTGGACAAGTCCAATACCATGAAAGGATTAGGCACATAGCGGCCTTGATCACCTGGTAGTCGAGGACCCTAGCATCAAACGAAGACAACTTAAATATACACATTGACTCCACACTAAGATACATGGGTACTCCATAGCAAATCGAGGGGTACCCTCATTCCAACTCTAGAATATGTAATAATTCTCAAAATACTCTTATCATATAAAATGTTATTTAAAATCAATTTTTTAATGCAATTGATTAAAACAGAATAAAATATAAAAATTAAGGTAATTGTCATACATATAAAATAAAATGAACATTTTAATATTTTTATGATTTTCTTGTCGATTTCAATATTTTTTATAATTAATATGTTATAATTATGGGAAATATTTTTGTATTTCTGTACAAGTGGTGGAAATGTACATCTCTGTCTGAGTGGTGAGAATATAACACACTCAACCATTTTTTGAAAATGAAAATGGGAGAAGATATGACTCCATTGCGTTCCATAAAATAACTAATTCTCTAAAATATATTTTTAAAACTTGAACTAAGTGATCAAGGATTCAATGTTCTTGTAAATTGAATAATTTTGGTTGGGATGGGATACTTATCTTATGTGTCTCCAGTTTTCTCGACGGAGATGAATACTTTGTAACTATCACATGGCAAAAAAAGTTCCCAAGGTAATTTCCCTCTCTTAAGCATCATGTAATCGTCATTTGATAAAAATAAAAAAATAAAAGTTGGAGGGATTTTTTTTTACACAAAAGACGGAAATATTTTTAATAAATATATACACATATGACTTTCCTCTTTCCTTGTAAAGCATGGGATTTGTTAGATGGTGTTTGGTATCTGAAATGTTTTATTCTCATACCTATATTCCCGAGAATATTTTTGTAAAACTTGTATCAAATGCTACCTAAGAGTTCTCCCGTTTAGCAAATGACGATTGACGAGTGTGCCCTGGTATGCGCGCTGGTGAGCAGTTCAGCTGCATCTGACTTTGGAACATGGAAGCAGTAAAGCTTGAATTGAATATTGAATACGTTAACACGTCTCCTTGAACGATAGCGTTTTGCTTGAAGGGAGGGGAAAAGCAACTAAGCAGGTGTGTGGCTATTAGCTACAGCCTACAGGTGTGATATATGAGATCGCAACTTTGTAAACAAATAAACCCCGACGGCTTTGCTTTTATGGAAATTGCAGTAATTTTTTGTTTAATTATTTAGTTGACCCTTAAATAAATTATTTTGAGAATATTCAACTAGGTCTCTAAATTAAAATATATATATCTAATTGAGTCCCTAAACATATATAGGAATTTCGATTGGGTCCCTGAAGTAGTAAATCCGTTACTGATCCATGAAATTAAACAAAATATCTGTGAATCCCTCCATGCTGGACACTCATATCAGCAATTCGTGCATAATTATTGGAAATTGCTAGTGTGTTCGAAATCATATTCGTGTATATGCAAATTTTTTGGTTGATTACTGGATTAGATGTCCTAAATCCTCAATAATTATACACGGATTGCTTATATGGGTGTCCAGCTTGGAAGGGCTCACGGATATTTCGTTCAATTTCACGATTCACTAACGGATTTGCTACTCCAGAGACTCAATTGAAAGTTTTATATAAACATTGACCCAATTGAAAATTTATATATATTCAAGGGCCTAATTAGAAACTTTTTTTAATTCGAGGACCTACTTGAAAATTCTCAAATAATTCATGAATCAACTCAATAATTAAACCACAATTTTTATCCCAAACACTGAATACACACACATATATAGTTTTATTATTTAATATAATTGATTTTATCATTTTTCCTGAGATTGTCATTCTGAAGTGGGTTTTACCTGACCACCACCCCAACCTGAGATTAGTTTCATAACTTTGTTTATGGGAATATCCAAATTATACATGATATGAGATTTTTTTTTTTTGGTAAGATACATGATATGAGATTACATAAGCTTAAAAAATGTATACAACTAACCAACAATGCCCAGGTTGATTATTGAGGTCATCAAGTATCCTGATCGAATTAGATTCGTAGTCATGTGTATGAAAAATATTTTGTTGTGAGAGATTGTACCTACTTTAATAATCTCTCCATTCCAATTTGAAGGTAATTATGATGGTCTGGTTCAAAAACTTAGATATGGTGTATTTTTAGGTTTTAGATTATGGTTCGGTTTGTTCCAACTTACTTTAGTATAACACATTCTTTTAAAATCTATACTTTTTATGATAAGATATAAATAATAAATTCATTGACTTAAATGAATGATCTTTACATAATATATGATAATATATGTGACTTTTTTTTAATATATACTCGTAAGTTTAGGTGAGTTGGGTCCCGGGGACTCACTAGGGACAGAGCATGCCTCACGGATCAAAGAACGCTTACAAAGGTACTTACAGTAAGTACCAACGAGATTCTCACATCGATAGTGGGATTCGAACTCACGACCTTGTGGCTTATGAGTCGTATCCTTATCACCTGGATCAAGTTTCGTTGGCTAATATATATGACTTTTAAGGTATTTATAATAAGAATCAAATATTTTTAATTATGTAACAATATATGATTGATTGATAATATATATATAAAAAAAATCCTGACAATATATATCAATTAAATTATTATATTTAATATTTAAAATTATATAATATGAAGATATCCAGTTAGACAACTTCAATTTAATTATTATCAAAATCATGAAAGGCTGAATTTAAGTTCAAAAAAAAAAAAAAAACGAAATAACTCAACTAAGACAAAAGATATCATATCAGATTTAAATCAAGTTTAAACTCATCCTATCTAATCCATAAACATACCTTGAAAAGTAAAAACAACGATGCCGATGAGCTTGTACTCTTGTAGTGCTGTAGTTTTAAATTTTTATATGCTAAGCTGGACGGCATATGATTTTGGCACCACTTGCCCTGTTCTCATTCAATATTATTTTAACTATTTTGGCTTACAAATCAAAAAGAGAACAAGGATTAAGGAATGGTGAGTGGTGACCCGTTGGCACCAATTACAATATTATTATTCTGATAAAAAGTCGCTTTCTCCAATTTCAGTTATCTATGTTTGGGTTTGGAGGTGACCCGTTTCGGCCCATAGTTGCAATTGCTGGTGAGACTGATGAGTTCAAATGATTGGGCCACTGAGGGCCAATTAAGCCCAACATACAAATGCTGCCAGTGCCAGATTGGTTTCAGTTCGCCTAGGTTGCCGTCAAAGGGATCGTAAATTATGACCCATTTAGGAGACACGTTTTATGGCTTTTTCTATTGAAGCTTACAGACTTTATATTTCAGGTAACGTTTGGTTTGTGAAAATTTTTAGGGTTAAATATGTTTTTAGTCCCTCATTTTTGACAAAAGTTCGGTTTTAGTCCCTCGTTTGAAAAATATACTTTTTTAGTCCCCCGTTTTTTAAAATATGTCGGAAATGGTCCCTGCACCAATATTTTTTTAGTCCCTCAATTTTGACAATCACACATTTTTAGTCCCTCATTTTTTACAAAAGTTCGGTTTTAGTCCCTCGGTTTTCAAATGGAAGTGTGGGGCAGGGACCATTTCCGACACATTTTAAAAAACGGGGGACTAAAAAAGTACATTTTTCAAAAGAGGGACTAAAACCGAACTTTTGTAAAAAACGAGGGACTAAAAACATATTTAACCCAAATTTTTATTATCAAGTAAATTCATGACCACTCGTTGAAGATCAGGGAGCTCATGGAGAGGGATTGGAAAGTCAACATTGATCATGTCTACAGAGAAGCTAATGCTAGTACTGATTTTCTAGCCAAGCTTGCTGTTAAGAATGGTATTTACTACTCCTACTGGGAGACCCCCCGGCTGGTCTTGGTTCGATCCTTCTTAAAGATCTGCTGAAGGCTCCGAGTGTTAGCTAGTTTGTCTTTCTGTTTTTCTTTTTTTATTCGTTTCTCTTGTATTTCATCAAAAAAAATTATGACTGCTTTGTTTCCAATTTCTTGTTTTTATTTTTTTATTTTCAAAAAAATTATAAAACCATCACATTATTTTTATTCTATTTCTTGTTTTCAAGGACTACAGGAAATAGTGAAAACAGAAAAAAAAAATATTTTCAATATTTTTTATACAAAGTTTTGAAAACAAGAAATAAAATAAAATAAATAACAGCTTTGTAATTATTTTTAAAAACAGGAAATGAAAATATGACACTGAAAACAAAGCAAACAGATCCTTATATTTTTTGAACATTTTATTTTTATAAATATTTATAGGTTTAAATAAGTTTTTGGTTCTTGCAAAATACACCAATTTTGGTTTTAGTCCCTGCAAAATTTTTCCTTAGGATTTCGTCCCTATACTTTCAAAATTTTTGGAAATAGTCCCTACCGTTATCTCTTTCAGTTAACTGCTGACGTGGCAAACGGAATGTCACGTCAGCAGGGACCATTTCCAAATTTTTTGAAATAACAGGGACTAAATCATAAGACAAAATTTATAGGGACTAAAACCAAAATTGGTGAACTTTGCAGGGACCAAAAACTTATTTAAATAAAAAAGAAATCTATTTTCTAGCCTAACTTCAGAGCAAGTCGTATAGGGACAGGAAACTTCCAGATGAAGGGATTTGTCAATTTGTCAATCCAAAAAAGTGGTTTGGATTGGTTTTTCACTAGGAGATCCAAAATTGGATCCAATCCAATATAAAAAAAGATGCTTTTTCGGTTTGGTTTTTGCTGTTTGGATCGGTTGATGAACATCTCTGTTTTCTCTATATATTCTAACCAAATTTTACCAAGGTTAAAATTGTCAAAGTCCTTAATCTGGTATGATTTTTAGTACTCAAGGGTACCGATGTAATTTCTTTTTCTTGTCCGACTTGCTATGAAATTTGGCAAGAAAATAGAAGCAAAATCATACATTATGGACCACATGGTTAAAATTGCTAATTTCCTTCATTTTGTTAGATATCTAGTACTCAGGGTACCGATGTAATTTCTTGTTCATATCTGACTTGCTCCAAAATTTGGCTACAAAATAGAAAGAAATCATACATTAGAGTCACAAGTTTCAAATTAACAAATCCCTTCATCTGAAAGTTTTCTGTCCCTATATGACTTGCTCTGAAGTTTGACTAGAATATAATACTTTTTTGTTTAAATAAGTTTTTGATCCCTACATTTAATGTTGTTATTTTGAAAATTTTTATAAAAAATAATTACTAAAATAATCATCTAATGGATGCCCGTACGAGACGCACGGGCAACTACACCAGTGTAAAATAATGTCGTGTAACTGTGTAAGCACTTCATGCTTTGTTTGTAGATAATGTTTTTTCGGCAAAAATAACATCAAACCATAACTTGTTTTTAAAACAAATAAATAAAAATGTATCTATCATTAATTTAATCTAAAATATATCATAATCTTCACTCACTTAAATTTAATGGTAGATTCAATCTAAAATATATATAATCTTGAGGTATGTTATTTACTTATCGAAGAAGAAAAAAAACTTGAGGTATGTTATATGAATATCAAATTCAAAAACCTACGCCATATTTTCCTACTGTCATACATTTGTTTGTTATTATCTCTCTCCTCACACAGTCTAAAACTTGAAAACAAAGCCATTATATGGTGTCCATGATACGGTGTCCCTTGGGAGGTGTTCGTTCAAATAACAATTCTGTATAATCTTAACTCACTTAAATTCAATGGTAGATTCATTTTACTTTTAAAAATAAATTTACTACAAATGAGTGTTATCGTACAACATTGATGAGATATTGACTCATTTGACCAGCATAATATCCAGTATCCTAAAATATGATTATTTTATTGTAAAATATTAATTATAATCATTAAGTTCACGTAAAAAAAAAAAAATCATTAAGTTTAAAGTGAATATTCTATTGACCCAACAAAATGAATATTCTATTGTAAATTGTAAATTATTTAAAGACTATATTAAATTATAACACTTAGTATAGTCATTTTTTTTAACAAATACATAAACAATTATATATTTTGTAACAAAAAAAAAACTATATACTTAGGGGGCGTTTGTTTTAGGATATGAAAATACATTATCGGGAAAGTGAGGTAGGGAATGCAACATTTCCATGTTTGTTTCAAGCTTTTAAAAATTATTCGCAGGTATATTTTATTCCCAGGAATAATATTTACATAGGATTTGCTTACTTTTTATTCTCATGTTAAATAGTGGGAATCTAACATTACCATGAGAATAAAACTCAACCAACTCTAACTTCCCACTCCCACCTTTTTTTGCTTCATGTATTTGCAATTTTTAAATTTTTTATATTTAAATTAAATAAATTTTAAAAACATTCATAGGAATGCTAAATACTCACCAAACACATTAGTGAGAATAACATTCCTAGGAAAATCATTCCCGGGAATATAATTTTACATCTTGAGACAAACACATCCTTGGGAAGTACTACCAACATGTGGTTGGTCCGAGTGGTAATGGGCTCGGACCTCTTAAGCAAGTAGTTAAATGTTCGATCCTTGCATATGAAAAAAATTTTGTTGGGAGAGGTTAGTCCTTCAACGTTGTCTAGTACCTCAAAGAAATAGTATGCACAATTGTAGGTTAACGATACACCGAGAAATAAATAAAAAAATTACATAGGTAGTAGTCGTACTAGCAGCCTTAGACAGGAGTTGCTGACTCGGTGGAGCCCTAGAATGGGGGATTGGGCCGGCAACAGCAACTATTGCACGCCGGCAGCGTTTATGTTCTTTAGGCCCACCAGAAAACAAGTCCAGTTCCGGACATCTTCATTTATCCGAAGCTGTTAGGCTTGGCTCCGAACCAAGTATTTAAAGCATCGCGCAAACTTTATACTTTGGAGGGAAATTTGCCTATCGTGAATTGACAAGAAAACCACTGTGTTAATCAAAAAAAGAAAACCACTGTGTTAATTTAACCTCCTTGATTTCGATCTTGGGCTTTGAGAGTGTATCTCGTAATTTTGAAACATAAATGGAATACCATAAACACTCAAAATATGCATATTTTAACACATGTAAAAATGTGTAGTTCATATTAAATAAAATATCTTTTAAAAATACAATTATATATGTCAACAAGTCAAAACGATACCTTAGAAATAATATAGTATGCAATCCTGAGAATTTATTTAACTACCTTATAATGTTTTCACTTTTCAGACTCTTCTCTCCAATCACAGTGGACAGCCATGGCATGTATAACCATACATTTATTTTTCGATGAGTAAAGATATTTGGAAACACAATTTGGATACCTTGTATAAACATCATAGAGCTTATGAATGTATTGGGAGTGATGAAATACATGATGAAAGAGAAGAAAACAATAAATAAGTGAAGAGGAATATTTTTATACGGTATTGGGCATATTTTTTGTGTCCAAATATCATTACTCTTTTCTACAGCTTAGATTGTTTTTATGGCGTGTGCTGAAATCATCATGTGGTGTGCCCAAACATTTTTTCCTTCTAATTGACCAGAATTGGGCACCTACAGGTTAGGCTTAGGTAACAACAATCTGTAAAGCATGGTGCTTATCCTTTGCATTGGCCCATTCCCCTCTTCTTTTTTTCTTTGTTTGGCCTCGAATTGAGAAAGCATTACACAACTAAGTTGAATTAATGACATATTTTTTTGGTAGGATCAAAGCTCTTGCCACCAAGTTAAAAGCTATAATTTTTAGTTAGATCACATCTTTATTTTCTTAAGTCTGATAACAATCATCATTATATTTTAATTTGACTCTGATCCCACCTGCGTCTTTTTCAAGGAAGGATGTTGGCCCACCGCCAACAATCCCCCAAATACCCGTCGTGTAGATACCACTTGTAGGATCAAGTATATTTATTACTATGCCAAAATATAGTTGTTAGTCATGATTCAACTTTATTTCCTTATGTCAAACGGTTGTCAATGCTAAATTTTGATTTGATTTTGATCCCATCTAGATCTGGTCAAGGCAGGATACTGACCTCGACTTCAACATTTTTATATCGAAGTTTAGATATGAGGAAAAAAAAAATGATTGTATTTTTTAACAAAATAAATCAGGAGCTACACCCCAAGTTGCTAGTCAATAGTCACTTTGGTTGGCTTACAACATTGCATGTGTGCTCATCTTATGTTAGTTGGGTGTTTTACTAATGCATCAAACATTTTGACAACAATCCCATAGCTTAGGTAGCATGCCCTTTGGCATTAGAGGCTCCTGATGCTTTGGCATTAATTCTTTTAAAGTTGGCTTAGAAACAAAGACCCGTGGTGACCACAATCATAAGTTGATGCAAAGTACTCATGTGCTCTTGATGCCTTTTTTTCATGACACAAAAGCTGTGGCTTTAATATATACGTCGAAGCATACCATTTCCAATAATTAAAAATAAATAAATAAATCAAATCCTGCGTACAATATGGAGAGTGCAGAAAGAACCCACATACATGACCCATATAGATTTTATTTTTTATTTTATTTTAGATTCATTTTGACATGTCAATTTGATACACATTCATGAAAGCAATCCATACAATTAGATTATGTTGAGAAACCAATTTTAATGATTGTACAGATTATTATTGTAACAATCTATAATTTGTTAAGGGAAATTGTGAGTGCTGGGGGTCCGGAAATAATCTATAAGAACATTAATTTTAAAGTATTTTAGGTTCATTTAATATGTGTAATGATGCTAATCATGCATCTGGGGTAATCCTTTTATGTTAGATTTTGTTTACTATATGTCCAAGTTCTTTAAAGTCTAATGATGATAACATGTTCAAGCTTTACGTGTAAGAGGAGCTGGAGTGTTTGTGGTGGAGCAGTATAGTCTATAGTATGATCAAATTAATTGCTAAATTTTAAAATCACACATTAGATGGTGGAGTGTTTGTGTTTGGAACTTTGGACACTGGTTGGTTTATACAAAAATAAAACATACTCCCTCCGATTAATATTATAAGCAAAAAACCCTAATTTTTTTGGTTTAAAATATAAGCAAATTTTTCGTACTTCCATCCAATTTAATGCTATTATTCCTAAAATACCCCCACTTAATATAAATTATGTTTTTCAATACTCCTTGATATTATTCCCAATTTAATGCTGAATATAAAGGGTCATCTTCCAATTTAATGCTGACATTATTTTTCAATACTCCTTGACATATAAAAGGTCATCTTCCCTCTCATCCTTATTGAAAGTGAGATCTATTTAATGCAGATATATTTTAACAATGAAAATTGAAATTTTAGATGAAGGATAATTTAGGTAATAAGCCTAATTTTTTAACAAAATTAAATGAGATTTATTAACTTCCTTAATATGTGTGTTTTATTTAATTTTTGCTTATAATAGTGATCGGAGGGAGTGTTATCAAATGGTAAAAGAAACCTTTATGAGGAGATATAAAAAAAGATGCTTTCTCAAATAATGAAGCCAAACCAAACATGCACTAATTCTTAAAATGTTAAGATCATAGTCATTCCACCATTTAAACTACGATAGCTTGTGAATGAACAATTCAATTTAAATGTCGTATTCAATTCATATTCACAGGTAAGCTATCTTCATTTTTGTCAAGATCATATTACTTGGTATAAGGATTTCGTGTATTTTTTGTGTGCCAATGGAAGTTGCTCAGTCAATTGGCAGAGTAAATGTAATTCCATCTCTTGACAAACAAATCAAAGAAAACATACCTCCCACCCGTAGATGGAGGGAACAAAAACAGAGACCAAAATTAAAACAAAGTTTGTTTTCAATACCAAATTGTCTCCGAGAAAAAAGAAAAACTTCAAAATAGTTACTTCTATTCCATAAATAGGTTTTGTAGTTTATCCTTTTGATCAATTATTACTTATTTCTCTGTCATAAAAAAATTATTACTTATTTCAGTAAAATGCTTTTATTGCTTCACAAAATTATTTAGTCTATATTCATTACATAATAATAATAATAATAATAATAATAATAATAATAATAATAATAATAATAATAATAATAATAATAATAATATGTGTTGGTCCAAGTAAAAAAAAAAAAATCATGTCCTTGAGCATATAATCTTAATTTGTTTCAATTTTCGCATTTATATAGATGAAAAAATATTATTAAAATGGGTTTTTGCGTAAATATTAGACAGCATTTGAGAGATTAATCTTTTAGTAAGAGTACTTTGGTAAAAAATCCATTAAAACAATATTCAATAATTATTCTATATACTCTTAAATTTTGTTTTTTTGGTTAAAACGTTTTATGATGTTTTTTCGGTAACAAAATTTGTGTACATCTTCTCTCAGTGTGCAATTGTATAATGTATATTAATATTATACCATCATTAGGATTATTAAAGATAGGAAATAGATTATAGCAACAAAAAAAAGATAGGAAATAGATAAAATATTTCTTTAAAATAATCACCCGTTAAATATAAACCATTAAGCGACACAGCGAGAGGGTCGGAACCAGGTTCGGTGTTATAGCTTTTCTACGTCAATATAGACATCAAACAAACCTGAAAGAAAAAAACAGAGAAACCTTTTCCTTCCATTTTCTCCCTGTGATTCTGCAGCTTCATCTTCAAAGAAGCTCCCCCCCCCCCCCAGAATCACAGTGTCTATATATAATTCATATAATTCATTTTTCTCTTTCTCCTTCTCTCACAATTCAGCTGAGCCTATATAACAATTCATTGCCATTTTGCCCCCCAAGACTTGAGCTTTTTTTATAAGAGGCTTGGGTTGTTTTGTTTTGGTTAATGTATAGAAATTAAATTAAATTCTGGGTCTCCCAGTTTTTTGATTTTTTTTTGATTTTTTGAGTCATTGAGGTTATGGCAACAGAGCAAGTTTTGCCATTCTCTATTGTATCTATGGTGGAAGATGTTCTTCAACATCATGGTGGCAGATTAAGCGACATCAACTTGGCTTCAAGAAAAGCTGAAGAAGCTTGTATGTATATATATATATATATATATATATATATATATATATATATATATATATATATTCCCCTGTCTCGATTGTTTTCTTAGGACCTGTTTGCTTTATTTCCAGTTTCATGTTTTCATTTCCTGTTTTCAGAAATAATTACAAATTTACTACATTATTTTCATTATGTTTTCTGTTTTTAAATATTTGTATAGGAAACAGTGAAAACAGAATGTTGTTTGTTTTCGGTGTTTGTGAAAACAGAAAAAAGATTTGGCATTCTATCTTTTTGTTTTTCCTATCCATCATTTAGATTTTTAATTTTACTCTCAAAATATCATTATGAAATAAATTCAAGTTTTTGTGAGAATTTTTTTAATTCATAGCTAATGTTGTTTTCTTTTCTTTTATTGGCTAAGAATGTTGGTTTCATGTTTCAACCAATTAAATGACATTTGTTTGTTTAAAATTGTGTTTTTTTTCTTTACAAGCAAATATATTATATGTGTACGTATTTGTAATATGTGTTATTATGAAATACAAGTCGTCCCAGAAGTTATCCAAATTTGTTGTACAAATGACCATACTGTTATCAACAAATTTGAATGGAGCACACATACAAAAGTAAATTTGTTTTTGTCCCATTGTCTCATGACATGAGAGAGAAAACTGAAGGGATCCTAATTTGTATCCTCATTTATGACATTTTTATTAACTATCATCAAAGTTGATGACAACAAAAAAAGAAACGGTTTGGTTGTTCCTAGAATGATTGGAAACACATGGTAGTAACTGCTTGAATGAAGCATAGAAAGCCTGAATGATGTCAAAGTTCCAAGTGAGAATTAACATAGATAATACTTGTCTCATGTTGCAGCCTTGAGAAGATATGAAGCAGCTGGTTGGCTGCGAAAGACGGTTGGAGTTGTTGGAGGAAAAGACTTGCCAGCAGAGCCTTCTGAAGAAGATTTCAGGATTGGATTGCGTAGCGGGATTATCCTCTGCAGTGTTCTTAATAGAATTCAACCCGGAGCAGTGTCTAAGGTATGTGAGCCTTGTCCTGTTGTTCTGTTCTTTCACTATTATGTATGTATGAATGCTTCTCCTTGATTTTTAGTGACTAAAATTTATGTGTCTGTGACTAAAATCAATTGTGAAGATCTTCCTTGCAATATTTTTCTCTTGCTTTGCATTAACTTGTTAAGCATTACTGTTATATGACAATTGTTGCACCTATATTGTTAGGTAGTTGAAGCCCCCAGTGATTCTATTCTTATTCCGGATGGGGCAGCACTGTCTGCTTATCAATACTTTGAAAATGTAAGGAATTTTCTTGTAGCTGTGGAGGAAATGGGGCTTCCGACCTTTGAAGCTTCTGATTTGGAACAGGTAGTAATTAACCAAACTTAAAAACTTTCTGGTTAATACTTTGATGGACTTGTTAGATTGAAATCAATGCTATTATATACAACTTGGGTTGGGTTTTCAAGTTACTACAATACTTGTGATGTAGTTTTGAGATGGTAAACATTTTATTGGAAGGTTTCCGTGGACGTAAGCCTGAGGTGCCGAACCACATAAATTTGTGTGTGTTCTAGTAATTTTTTTGCGGTGTATTCTTTGTGTGATTCCATCTTCGATCCTTGGCGTGTGTAATTTTTCCCAACAGTTACCCACATGTCACCTTACATGTGCATAATTTTCACCATTTTATTACAGTTGGTCCCATCTTATTTTCTGCATTTTGTGGCTTGTAGTGATTGTGAGAAGATATGGCTTGTAACTGACATGTTGCGAGCATTTTCCTTACTATAAAGCAATTGCTATTCTGCTTTAACAATTTTTTTAACATGTTGTAATTACAGGGAGGAAAATCTTCAAGGGTAGTGAATTGTGTTTTAGCACTCAAGTCCTATGCTGAATGGAAAGAGGGAGGGAAAATTGGATCATGGAAATATGGTGGGATTGGGAATCAAAAGCCACCTATCTCTGGCAAATCAATTATGAGGAAAAACTCAGAACCATTCATGAAGTCTTTATGGACTATGCCATTAGGGGACAAAGATGGTTCTATGAGTGATCACTCTTCATACAGTGATTCCGGGCAAGAACGCAATGAAGGGGTTAGATAACTTTATTGTTTATAACCTTTTACTTTTTGTTTAGATGGTGATAATCATCTGTCTAAGATTATTGATTTGGTATCTGCATGCAGGGTTCCTTTCATTCCTTAAATTCACTAGTTCGTGAATATTTGTCTGACAAGCGGCCCGAAGAAATTCCCATTGTAAGGGTTATTGCTTCTTTAATAGATATATCCTCATCCTCATCTATACATTAGATTAAGAGTAAACAACTTACTATTCTGAAAAAAAATTCTGGGTGATAAATTTGTCATGCTGCTAGTAAAATGGCACCTATGGAAGAAGAGAGAAAAAATATGGAAATTGTAACTGATTGAATGTGTACAACGAGTAAAAGTGATACAATGAGCAATAAGGGTACTTATATACTAACTAACAACTTGTAACAAATCACTAACTAACCAAACTAACTATATCTCTAATATATCTAGTACCATAGCTGTGAAATATATAAAACCATTTTTGCCATAATAGGTTGTGGAGTCCCTTCTTAGCAAAGTCATGGAGGAGTTTGAACATCGCATGCAAATCCAACATGAAACGGTATGCATCTCTCTCTTTTAACTATGTTCAATGTCATACCTGATGACACAATTCCTAAGAATATTTTCATATTTTCTATTGTTTTCATCTGGAGGTTCACACATGCATACACACTAGACCGTGTCCATTAATCTTAATGAACTTATTGTCAAAATTTTAATGATGGCAGTTTAAAACAACTCAGGAAGAAAAGGCTTCTTCTGAAGCAGAATATTCAATGTCAAAAGCTGCTTCTGTTGATGAGGAGGTAAAATTTAGATTCCAGATTTACTTCCTTGCAAGTGCAAATGAATATGTATAGAGAGGTCAGAACTCAATTTCTTAACTTTTTTGTATGTGAATTATATTAAGATGGAAGAAAAGGAAGATGCACAGGACCTACAAGTTAACCAAGATTTACAAGTGGGATGTTATCATGAGAAGTACAATGGCCATGAAGAATCAAGTAACCAGAATTTCAAGCAGCAAGAGTTAGTCGAACAACAAAACAGAAGCATCCTGGTAACTTGTAACATATACTGGAATTTGATGTAGACATTGTTCATAAATTGATGAAATAAAGTAATGAATTTAATGTTGACATTCTTTAGGAATTGAAAACTATTGTCTATCAAACAAAATCAGGAATGCAATTTCTGCAAAAGAAATACCAGGAAGAGATCATCTATCTGAGTATGTATACTAAAAAAAAAATCCCTCAATTTTTTACAGGAATATCAATTAACTATCTAATTACTAGCTAGTTGCCCTTTATAGGTAAGCACTTGCATAGTCTAGCTTCTGCTGCATCAGGATATCATAAAGTTCTTGAAGAAAACCGCAAGTTATACAATCAAGTGCAGGACCTGAAAGGTAAATTCAAGTAATCAAGAGTCTGTTTATAACTTTGCTCCTTGGTTTTTCATGTTTCTAGATGAGAGTGAATGGCCGAATTTCTTTCCATGTTGGTAGGAAATATTAGGGTGTACTGCCGAGTTAGACCCTTCTTGGGTGGTCAACCAAGCCATTACAGCAGTGTCAGTAACGTGGAGGAGGGAAGCATCTCAATCATAACACCTTCCAAATACGGCAAAGAAGGAAAGAAGACATTTAATTTCAATAGAGTGTTTGGTTCTTCTGCAACCCAAGGTTGGTCTTAGGAGAAATTATCATATGCTCGAGCATCATAATTAATACATACTATAGGAAATATCTACCATTGAGTTAAACAAAGTTACATAGATTTGAACTCACTAACTAACTTATGACTTGTTTGTTTGAGCGTTTGGAGGGAGGAGAACGCACATTTAACCAAAGTTTTTAGTGGGATGTTTTGAAAAAAAGATGCTTTAGAACGTGTGTTTCTCCGTTTTCGATCAAAAGAATTTAAAATAAGCATGCTCTTAGCAGTTAAAACTAATAGTGGATATCCTTCAATTTGCATTTATTTTATTGTGTTTCAGGAGCATATTGTCCTCTCACTAAAATTGTTGCTACTTGGTATGTATTCATTATTAATCCTCTAAACGGTTGCTTGCAGCGGAAATTTTCTCAGATACACAACCTCTGATACGTTCTGTTCTAGATGGATACAATGTTTGTATATTTGCCTATGGCCAGACAGGATCAGGAAAAACACACACTATGGTAAGATATATAGACAACCTTGTTGACTCCTCCTTGTTTTCGCCCTCTGACATGTGAGAATTGTAATGACTCCAATAATGTATCTATGTATTGATGCAGTCTGGACCAAATGATCTTACTGAAGAAACCATAGGTGTCAACTACCGTGCACTGCGAGATCTTTTCCTTCTCTCAGAACAAAGGAAAGACACCATTTGCTATGATATCAGTGTTCAGATGCTTGAGGTTTACAATGAGCAAGTCAGAGATCTACTAACCACAGATGGTGCTCACAAAAGATATCCTTCTCTATACTATAACTTACTAACTATTTTCTATTGTGATTGATCAGTGCATGCATGCCATTTTCAATTAATGTTCCTCTTGTTCCTTTATGCGATCCTTAACACCTGCATACGTTAGAAATTCGAAACAGTTCCCATAATGGCATTAATGTGCCAGATGCAAACCTTGTTCCTGTTTCATCCACTCCAGATGTCATAAATTTGATGAACTTAGGACATAAGAATCGGGCTGTTGGTGCTACTGCCATGAATGATCGTAGCAGTCGTTCTCACAGGTACTTAGAAGATTGTTGTTAGTTTTACAGAAGTTCTTGCAGTTAGTTTTATTGAAAACCTTAAGTACTTTACTAATTACTAGTGATACCATTTAGTTGGCATTGGTCAACACACAATGACCCTTTTGCAATTATATATATTTTCCATCATAATATAATTTGTTACTAACTTGTAATGGTATATATAAAATTGCAGCTGCCTGACAGTTCATGTTCAAGGAAGGTACCTAACATCGGGAAGTACTTTTCGCGGTAGTATGCATCTTGTTGACCTTGCAGGAAGTGAGAGGGCTGATAAATCCGAGGCCACAGGGGATAGACTTAAGGAGGCTCAACATATCAACAAGTCACTTTCTGCCTTAGGAGATGTGATTTCTTCCCTTGCCTTAAAGAACTCGCATGTTCCTTACAGAAACAGTAAACTTACTCAACTACTTCAGGATTCTCTTGGTATGATTTTCGTATTAATAATCCTTTTTATTCCTTTAACTAATATGATATTGTCTTCTTGTAAACTATCAAGGAGCTGATTTTTGTGTATATATATATATACATATATCAGGAGGGCAAGCTAAGACACTAATGTTTGTTCATGTTAGTCCGGAGCCTGAAGCTCTTGGAGAAACACTTAGTACACTGAATTTTGCTGAGCGGGTTTCCACAGTTGAACTTGGTGCTGCGCGAGTTAATAAAGATAATGCAAATGTGAAAGAGCTTAAAGAACAGGTTCTACCTCTTCTTTTTCTGTTTTCTTTTTTGTTGGGTCATATAAGGCTAATAAATTAATGCATACTTATATCTGTTGAAATTTATGAGCAAACCCATTCAAGTCTTGCAATATGGGTGCATGAGTTGGTCTTCAACATGTAAGGGTCCGGTTGCTTTATTAACTTTCGGATTTCTATACAAATCTTTGGAAACGGACCATAAAATTACTTAGAAGTTGCAACTTTGTCGAAAATGCCTAAGACAATTAGGACTTGTGTATTCCAAGTTTTATCTTCACTTTATTTGTCTCATTTCCAATCAACGTGTGATTTATTTTATTGTCCAACAATATCACTATATCTTCACTTTTGAGTATTGAGTTTTTGTATTATCTTCTATGCCAGATTGCTAGTCTGAAGGCAGCCTTGGCTAGGAAGGATGGAGGAGAATCAGAACGCTTTCAACAATCTGTCAATAGCAGCCATGAAATACCAAAGTTGAAATCTTGTGGGTCTTCTCCTATACAACGTAGTTGGACATCTGGAAGCCAAAAGCTGCCAAGAGATGATTCTAGTAGTAGCCTAGAGGTAACATGCTATTAAACATAATGAAATTAGTTTAGTCATTTTGAAGTGATTATCAATGATATGGTGAACAAACTATGAGATTTTGTCTATTTTCACTTTTCACACAGTAACTTCATTAGGATGACAGAGAGTAAACTTGTCTTTTCTGATTTTTAAGTTATGGAAACTTATACATGAGAAGCACCTGATACCCTTCAATATAATTTTCAACATTCAAACTCCTAATTGTTATAAAATACATATTTTATATAGAATACATATTTACATTTTTTACCATAGTATATTATTTGTGTTAAAAAATAATGTCGACGAAGAGTGAAAAGGGGTTAAATTTTGTAAGGATAATGCATAATTCACCTTTAATAATAATAGACATCTCAAAAGCATAAAAGCGTTATATGTGGAAAAAAAATAATCTCAATTATTATAGGTTTAATTATTATGCAGGTCCCTAAACCATTTGTGAGTTTTTAAATAGATCCCTAATCTTTAAGAATTTGTAATTGGATTCCTAAACTTGTAAATAATTTGTAATTGGGTCCCTCATTTGTAATTGGGTCCCTCATTTGTAATCGGGTCCATGAACTTATAAATAATTTGTAATTAGGTCCCTATGGTAGGGTTCCATCATTAGACTTCACGATTCAGAAATATCCTACCTCAGAGACTTAATTACAAATTATTTACAAGTTCGGGGACTCGATCACAAATGAGGGACCTAATTACAAATTATTTGTAAGTTTAGGGATCCGATTACCAATTTTTAAAGTTCATGGACATGTAGATATAGAGTAATTGAATCATTCTCATATGTGGTGTCAAAAATCTAAAAGCTCATTGGCCATCTAGCTTATTTGTTCTTCAAAACTGATGTTTGTGCACATGTGTTAACACTCAAAAATGGCTTGTAGGGTCAGAGAAAGGCTGCATCAAAGCTGAAAAGAAGAAGCCTAGATATCCATGACATGTATAGGAGTTCACCTCAGTGGCCACATGCTAGGAGTAATAATGGGGTAAATGTAAAGGAGGATGATAAGGAATTATCAGTTTCTGGGGATTGGGTTGATAAGATTATGATGAACAGGAATGACAGTTTCACTAGTGATGATAGCCTTGTGGGACAATGGGAAGCAGAAAGCAAACAATTCTCTCCATTGCTAAGTCCTAGTTCTCTTTCAGAGTCTTCAAAAATGTGCTTGGAACCTTCCTTGCATGGGTATGACATGACCATCACAGATGAATCTGATGAGCTTGAGATTGCAACTAGTGATTCTTCAGAATCAGACTTGAATTGGCAATCACATATACCTAGGCCAACCAGCATTTCAAATGGCTTAGGCTCTAAAGCAAAGAAATCATCAACTCAACCCAAACTATCAAAGATCCCTGAACCCAGGTAAATTAACCCTCCTAATTAGTTTGTTCATATTTTTTTATTTTTATTTTTGATAAGCAAAGATGTATTAATCAAGAGTACAAGGGGTACTCAACCCGAATACAAAGAAAAACTATATCATATACAATGAGGATCAAGGTATGAACTCCAGCCAAAAGAAGCTAAGCAAGACTACATGGTTGACTAAATACCTTGTCCACACCCCGCACAAAAAACTTGCCCCATTTCAGTAATCTAAATCTGTCCCTGTTCGATAGCAGCACACATACCAGAAAAATTATCATGTTGCACCACTTAACAGCACTGAGAAGAGTGGAGGTAAATTAAAAGGCACTACTGCTGCTAGTAGGGAAAAAACGCAGCAGGGAAGTACTTTGTACAAAATATAACTCCAATCCTGACCAGCAACAAAAGGACCAAAGCAGGGAACCAAAAAACCTATAAGTCCAGTAAACCCAACATAGAAAATTCTGTTGCAGAGAGTCATGATACACAACCTACTGGACAAAAACACCAGCTGGAGAAGGAGTAACCTTGATCTCCGATTGAAGCAGAGTACTGGACCATGTCTCTTGTGTGCAAAACCATCAAAAGTAGATTACCTTTGAACCAAAACAACCCAATTTTGTAATTCACATCCTTCTCAAAATCTCTCCTGCACCAAGCACTTCTCATTCTTGTGCAAACCATCATAGGAAAATAACCTTGGAGTCAAACCAACCTCTTTAGTAATTCATCTCCTTTACCAATCTGATCCTCCACCAAAACACAAGCATAACACCATATTTGACAGTAACCACCCCAATAGCAATAACCAACCACAGCAACAGTAATAGGTGCTTCACATTGAGACCAAAAACACATGCTGTAAAGCAACTTCAAGTTGGTCAAAATTAAAAGAAAGACAGCAGCCCCACCGAAACAACCAAGTTACATGACAGCAACATTGAAGGTTGATTCCATTTAAAACCACATAACCAACACTAATAGAATAGCAACCAGCAATGAGCCACACCAAGTGAATAAACCACCAGCAGCAGAATAATATTGCAGCCGAACATCCTGAGGCATTTATAGTAGTTAACCTCCTCCAGAACCAATGAATCAAATTTCCTCACACAAGTATTTCACTCAATTGTTCACTCTCCCATAGCACCCCTCACAAAAAAGGTTCTCTCGCCCACAATCTTCCATCAGCCCCATCATAAAGACCAATCACCATATGAGTACCTGCAGAAAAACCAGAACAACAAACTAGAGAACATGTTAGAGCTCACACTTATATAGTAGCCTCTCCTCACAAGTGTTTCCTTCCATAACTCTAAAGTGTTTCACACCACTGCAGATGACTATATTCCCAATATTTCCCCTCATCTTTGTGTTTGTCTCTCTCTCACCCCCCCACCCCAAAAAAAAACTTGCATCTTGGATTCAGAGAAATTTCTACCCACTCTTGGATATTTACCAACCTGCACAACTCAGAAAATATAGCTCGAAAAAATAAGGTGTTAGTTAAAGAGATAATTAAGACTCCCTAGAGCCCTGACTGCCTGAACAATCCCACCCTTTCAAAGAACCCTTCAAAGATCATATTCCCATAAAAAGTTAGAAGCCAGATCTGTATCAAATCAATTAGGAACCTGTACACTCCACCTGTGAATACAACTGAAACATGAGGTAATATGATATACCAAATAAACACCACAACCTCTGCCCCTTCCCAACCAAACCAAATTTAAACTAAGTGAGATACCACAAGAAACCAAGCAACCCAACTCAGTAATATTTTAGACTCTACCGGGTTAATACACCAAGCTGAAAAAGAGATATTGCAATTCTTTTCAGCTGACAGCCATGACCATGATCTACATTTAATAAGGTCCAAGATTCTTATTACATCAACTGGTGCATTTGAAAACAAGACCGCATTTCTTTCCAACCAGACCGTCCACAGAACCGAAAGCCACACCACTAACCCCCTCTTCCTGCTCTTTTTCCCATGAAATAGACCTTTGTGAAATTGATATACCATCATCCAAACATATCCAACCCTGGAACAATTAAGAAATAGGTGATTTGTGGACTCCAACCCCCCCCCAACAAAAAACACACTTTAAATCCTGTTGGACATTCAAAACTTGTCTCTTTAAAAGATTCAATCTTGTGGGGATTCTGTCCCAAATAGCTTGCCAAGCAAAGGCCAATACCTTTGGAGTTGCTCTTATCTTCCAGAACATTTTAAAGATTCTGTTTTCCACCTCACCCCTCCCATCCAAGCTCTGATAATTTGCTTGTAACCACCCATAGGCCGACTTCGTAGAAAATGATTTTGAACCATCATGCACCCATTCCCATTTATAGTGACTGAAAATTCTGACCACAGTTCTATTTCCCAGTTGAAGAATTTCCTCCTCCAGGAGAAAGACCATTCCCACCTCCCCTCCACCCAAGACCCTGGACTTTCAATGACTTTTTCTTTATCCTCTGAGACACTATAGATTCTTGGATAAAGATCCTTTATACTACTCATCCCAAACCAAACATCCTCCCAGAACAGGATTTTATTACCTTTACCAAGTTTCCTCTTCAAGCCCATTTTAAACCAGTCTGGCCAATTGTTTAACCTTCCTAATTTGCACATCCCTTTCCACCATGGAGGCCCCTTTTTCAGTCCTAGTATAACATTTAAATCAGCCTGACCCTCCACCTCAACCCCATATCTAGACTGAGTTACCTCTCTCCACAACCCCTGATCTTCCTTAAGCATTCTCCATCTCCATTTTGCCAATAAGGCCAAATTAAACCAGTCTAGATTCTTAATTCCCAAACCACGTTCTTCAGGCGGCCTACACACCACACCCTAACTCGCCCAAGCAATTTTCTTCTTGTCACATGTACCACCCCACAAGAAATTCCTCTGGATCCTGATTAAAATTTTAAGTACTTTCCTAGGAATTCTCAAGAAGGAGATTAAGTATATAGGCAAACTATTCAAGACAGAATTAATCAATGTTATCCTTTCCCCCAAAGATAGATGTCTCCCTTTCCACATTGCCAGTTTTCTCTCCATAGCCCCTATTATCGGTTGCCAAGTTATTAAACTTTTCGGGTTCGCACCAATTGGTAGCCCAAGATATCTAAATGGCACAGCTCCTATTTTGCAATTTAAGAATTATGCTGCTCCATTAATGAACAGATCATCCAAATTTAAGCCTTGTTCATATTAATTGTACAATCGTAAGTGTAGCACAGCTGAAAAATGTTCCTCAATGAAATTACTTTGTTTACTCATTTTATCAAAACGAAAAACTCACTTTAGAAATACATTATTAAAAAATTCTCACATACATACCGTCTACTATGACATTTTTAGACACTTCATTCATTGATTGACATGTATGAAATCAATTTTTAAAGATTGATATATTATTAGCTCGACTTGATCTTACAATATTTGATGTTGATTTGAGTGTCTTACCAAAAGTCAAGAAAGTTAAGGGTCTGTTTGCTTTATTCTCGATTTCTTTTTTTATTAATAATAATTGCAGAAATATCACATTTTATTTATTATTTTCAGAGATTTGTACAAAAAATTGTGAAGATAATATTTTCATCGTTTCTTGTCCAAATCTTTTAAATAGGAAACAAAATGAAAACAACATGACTTTCTTGCAATTGTTAATAAAAATATGAAATAAAAATTAGAAACAAAACAAAAAGACCTTAATGTTGTTTGTGCTCTTCTCAAATATATTAACATTTTCCCTTTTTCTATAATCTTTTATGCAAATAGGAGTATGATCCCATCATTAATTCCTACGCCATCAAGGAAACAACCCACCATAGCTAGTCAACCCAGAAAGCATCCTGGATCTATTGATGTAAAGAGAAGAACTGGGAATGCCAAGTGAGAAAGTTGTTTCAAGTGTCAAAGCTTTTTGTGTTTCTTGCTCCAGAGCCTAAACATTTTTTACATCTAAAATTTTGTGGGCGGGGAGAGAATTTAATTTATTTTTTCTTTTTTTTTTTTTCATTATGGAGGGGCAATAGACCAATTGCCTGAGTTCTTGTATTTTATTTGATATTCTTTGCAGCATTACATTATGTGAGTTTGTACGGGAATATATAAAAGTAGTGTTAAGAGGGGGGAAATTATTTTAAAATAAAATATAAATTGTCGTGTAAGTTTATCTCGTTATTGGTTAAGTGAAAATGTAAATAGAATCTCCAAGTACAATTTGAAGAAACTTGGAGACGGAGAACGAGATATACATTGTTTGTATGTGTGGATATATATTTTTAGAATCTTTTTACTATTCGAGTTGACTCTTGTTTTTCTTTTTGTTTCATAGAGGACTTGTTGCTCATTTTTTTTAAAGTAAAATATTCCGTCCAAAATAATCATTTTTGGAATGTGAATTCTTGTTTGGGTAAAAATCTTGGTAGATAAAAGTGTGATTAGATATGAGTATAATTGATTTTAATTAAAACAAGGATTTCTAATTTTTCAATCGAGTAGAAATGATTCCAGATGTGAGATACACAAAATTCTTTATATTTACACCTCAAAAGTGATTTTATTTTATGATCCAACAAATTCATTTCTTTAAAACTCGCTTAATTAAATATCATTATCAAATATAAATCAATTTTTTTTTAAACTCAAATCCTTTAAAATTGATTCTATCAAAATTCAAAATAAACAAACCCTTGAAAATTAAATTACGTTAAACTGTGACTATATGTCACTTTGGATGGACATATTAGGGGGACAAAGTTTTTTAAGTGTTTTCCTTCACTTTACTCAAATTCAAAACTTTACTTACCTAGACCAATGAGAATGAATCAATAGGCCGACATGTCATTGAAACATTTCCGTTATTTGTACAACATATTTGAGACCATCTACATATATATTCTTTTTGAGTTTTTTCTCAACCTCAAGTCATGTAATACTTTATCATTATACACATTCACATTCACAAAAATAAAATGTCATCCCAATATTGTCTACACATATTGTATAATAAATACTTCCTTTAAAATGTTATGATTTTTTTTTTTTTTTGGTTTGGTACTTACCCTAATTAGTTCTTGGGACCGAGTGAGCCTTCGAAGTATCCTCACGGCTTAGATTCTTTGGACCCGCTATGAGACTAATTTCCGAGTCGGCCGTGCAATTAGTAAAGTCTTGCCAAAAGTTGTTGCATACCCAAGTATCGAACTCGGGCAGAGCCCGAACGATTCATCCTTAAGTAGCAGTGCATCAACTACTTACACTCAACCACTTGGTTAATCGTGCTTTATGATGCGTTAATGAGTTGGGAGTCAAATTGTTTAAAAAAATTTAAAAAACAAAACAAAAAATGAGTTGTAAGTTAATTAAACAATTAATTTTCCAAATATTAAATAAATATTTAGATATGTGAAAGGTTATAAGTCAATTTTTTTTTTTAAAGAAAAAAAGATGGTTAAACTAAACTAACCCACTAAAAAGTTAACAGGAACAATAAAAAACAATCCGATAGGTTAACCTCAGTATGTACATGACTAACTTGCAACAAAAAAAGCACAAAAGAAAGCTTAAATAATTGTGCCTTCTATGTAAAGGGAAAATGTAAGTCCCTCATCCGTAAGGGAGAAAGATCAGCCTATGAATATTTAATTAAACTAGTATGGTACCCGTGCATTCGCAGGGGTCGCGTTGGTTTTTACACATGTTCGTAAACAACCTGTATATAACATAATGCATATAGCATAATGCATCAATGTCGACAAATTAACTCCGAGCAAGCAATATAAAAAACACAACCTTCAATTATTTACATACAAATCAATAATAAGTTAATAACTATATATAAATATAAACTACACAATAAAATATATACATTTAAGTCTTCCATTCACAGGTTAAATGTTATTCTAGATAAAGATTTTTATAGCTAAACTGATTTATCACATTCTCCTCAACCCAACCAAACCTGAGGTTACAACAGACAAATCAATAATGACTTAAAGAATTTGAATATATGAATTTTCTACTAACATCCTAATTCACAATGACTTAAAGAAAAACATCATAGACAAATGTTAATGTCGAGATTATCTCTTAGTGCACATATAGTGTATCTACGTACCCTCAGAAAAAACAACATTAAACTAATAGATTATGCTTTCGAATCAATATGCAATCTTCACATCACAACAACACAACAAAACAAAAAAAAAATGCTCCAAATTTTATGTGGCAACCTTTCTCAGTCATAAACCTCGTAACTAAAATAAAACAAAATGCTTCAATTTATGTGACAACTATAGAAGGGTCGAGGCTTCAAGGCAAACATTAAGATACATTGGGTAATAAACAACAACCTATAAAATGATAGTTATAACTGAATATAGGGTATAACTAAATATAACTGACAAATTTCAATTATAATTGATAATGAATGTCAAATTATTTTAGTAATACAAACATATTTGGGTACCATATATTCAAAGGTGTTGGGAATATCTAATATTGATTTTACACCAGGACCTATGACTGTTGCTGGTGTCCTGCCATGCTCGCTGAGATCTACATAAGTAGCTATTAATATAGCATAATATGACCATTAACATAACTAAGTATAGAAACATGGATCATAGGATATTTAACAGAACTAACATGAAAAGACTTGTAACATAACAATGTCGTATGTTGTACTTCTATCAATTATACTCAGTTGCACAATATGACTCAACATTCTCATTTACAACATAGAAATAAGTCTGAGTACAAAACTGTAAGCCTAGGGTTGGATGAATTTTATTCATAGTGTAGCATCTAGCAATGCCATTTGAAATATAAAAAAAAACATATAGCTGTTAATGGGTTGCCTGTCCTTGATAAATAATTGACATGAACAACGAAAATTTTAACTGTCATTTTCCGCAGAGTTGACATCAATTCAATCCCCCGATTGAGTATTAATAAATAACAAAATATTTATATTCTTGAATAAGATAAACATACCATATGTAAATTTAAATATAAATATTTTATAAAATGTAAAATTTAATGGTGACAGAATCATATAAACAACAATATCATTCTCGATACTGTTGTCGTTTCTTAAAAAAGGTATCATTTCCTATTGTCACAATATATATATATATATAGATATATATATATATCACTTTCAGTGAAAGTTAAAAAAAGGACTTAGCACACTGCACAAGCGTTGCAGCACTGTAGTGGTGGTGGGATGAAAAATGAATCGCACTCTTTGGATATATTTATTTTTTTGGGATCCGAAGGTCACATCATGTTTGTGCTTTGTGTATTATTATTATTATTATTATTTGTCAATTTATATTGATATCTGTATTTGGGATCTTGTTATTACTAACGAGTGTATTAAGGGTATTGTTTGATAAACTGATAAAAAGAAAGTTTGTATTAAGAATGTAAGTTAAACATTTTTCAAAATAATAAATTCAAGAATTTCCCATACAAAGTTACTTATTTTGATTTCTTAAACAATGTCCTAAATATAGGTGGCGTTTGATATCTGGAATGTTTTATTCCCTGACAAACTATATTCCTGGGAATATGATTCTCGGGAATAAAGTTTTCTCACCTTCACACATGGGAATAAAGTTTTCCCAAGTATATAACTATCATTCACTAATTTTATTCCCGAGAATCTTTTATGCCGGGGAATAACTTTTTAAAACTTGTACCGAACATGAGAAATTTTTATTCCCATGCCTATATTCCCAAGAATATTTTTATAAAACTTGTACCAAACGCTACCATAGAGTAAAGATATTTGAACACACAATTCAGACACCATAGAGTTTATGAGTGTCTTTGGAGTGATGAATTACATGACGAGAGAGAAAAAATAAGTGGAAATAAGTACTTTTATTATTATTATTATTATTATTATTATTATTATTATTATTTGTTAAATTATATTTATATCTATATTTGGGATCTTGTTATTGCTAACGAGTGTCGGGTATTGTTTAATAAATTAATAAAAATAAAGTTTGTATTAAGAATATAAGTTAAACATTTTTCAAAATAATATGTTCAAGAATTTCCCATACAAACTCACTTCTTTTGATTTCTTAAACAATGTCCTAAATATAGAGTAAATATATTTGAACACACAATTTAGACACCATAGAGCTTATGAGTGTCTTTGGAGTTGTGAAATACATGACGGGAGAGAAAAAAATAATAAATAAGTGGAAATAAGTACTTTTATATGGTGTTAGACATCATTTTTGTGTCCAAATATTATTACTCTAAAAATTTACTAGTTGGCATTCTCCTTATATTCATTTAGAAATTAATCGACATTTTTTTTTAATATACTGGAATTTACACATGATTTGATTACTTAACTCCTTCCTCAATAGTCTATTTAGAAATTAATTATGATTAATATTATAAATTAATCAATTATTAAATATTTGACCATTTTAAAAAAAATACAATATTTAAGTTTAAATTATCAAATTCGGCATGTTATACCAACATGTGGTTGGTCCAAGTGATAAGGGACTTTGACACCCTAAGCAAGTGGTCAGGGGTTCGAATCCTGTCTCTTGTGTATGGAGAAAATGTAACACCCTGTTTTTCGGGAGTATTTTTATAAAGCTGGTTTTTAAGTTGGAATTATCGGTTGAGGGCTTAGTGGGATTTTTGGCTTAAAAGTCCCTTTCTGGTACATGAGCACGCCCGTGCTTAAAGTCAGAAGCGTGTTTCTGATTTTAAGTTGAGCACGACCGTGCTCAATAGTGAGCACGCCCGTGCTCAATGTGCTGACCGCGTCTCGGTGACGCTAAGTTGAGCACGACCGTGCTCAAGGGTGAGCACGACCATGCTCAGGTCCGAGTTTTATATATATGCACAGAACCGAGGGTTGCGATTTTTAACCCTACTTTTGGTGGCTGCTAACCCTGTTGCGGTTGACACAGTATTCTTCCCTGTTTCTGTAACACCCCGTTTTTCAGAAGTATTTCCTTAAAGCTGGTTTTATTAAGTTGTTTAGTTGGTTTAGGGCTTAGTGGGATTTTTTGGCTTAAAAGTCCCTTTCTAGTACATGAGCACGCCCGTGCTCATTAGCCAGCACGCCAGTACTCAACGCGCTGACCGCGTCTCGGTGACGCTAAGTGGAGCACGACCGTGCTCAGGTCCGAATGTTATATACGTGAACAGAACCCGAGGGTTTCAGTTTAAACCCTTCTCATAAACCCTAGCAGCCACTTTACACGAATTCCTTCCTCTTTTTCTCTAAAACCAGTGCTGGTTGGTGTTTGGAGATTTATTTGGGAAGCTTGGTTAGTGTTGGTTCTTCCTAGTGAGGTAAGTGTTGTCCCTTTGTGAGTTTCCTTTTCTTAGTTTGAATTGGGAACTAATCCTTGTGTGTTCTGTCAATCCAAGGCTCGTCATCAGAACAAGCCGTTGGAGGATTTGAGACCAGTTCGTTGTTGGCTTTGTGGTTAGAGCTACCTTCAATCCAGGTATGGGGAGAAGGGTAGTGTTTACGTAGGCTTGGGGTTAGGGTAAAGAAAATGGGTTCCCATAACCCCGTCGTTATTTGATTTGATGATTATATGATTAAAGGTTATGTTTTAACGTATGTTTCTGGTTTGTTTATGATGATTGTGTTATGTTGAATATGATTATGATTGCCATTGTTAATGCGGAGTTTTAACCCTTAAACGTGCTAATAATGGATTTAGGATGATTAACGGATTAAACCCTTCAATTTGGTTAAAACACGGTTACTGTTTCTACCCAGAACAGCACTGTCGAGCGATGAGCACAACCATCCTGAATAGGGAGCACGACCGTGCAGGACAAAGAGCACGACCGTGCTTCACTTAAAGGGCAGCACGCCCTCACGTTTTAAGCACGACCGTGCTGGGGGTTAAGCACGACCGTGCTCAATCCTCCTGGACAGAACAGAATTAAAGAACCTTAAGGGGTTTAAAACCCCATTTCCCAATGATGATAAGTTGATTAGACAATTTGGTTAATATCACTAAAGATAATCAAAGATGATGAGATGGTGAGGTGTTAAGTTTGGTAAGTCGGTGCCCATTGGGTACCACAAGCTGGTGAGCTGTGCCTTGGTGCTTCTTGGCCAAGGAAGCCTTGACCCCGCGGTTTGGGTCTAAGGTGTTGTTATGTACCTTGGTGGCTGAGAGTTTTCCCCAGGTACTGCGGTTGATTCCGCTTAAGTCCCCAGATAGATTCCGCGAGGCAAGTTGTTGCGGTTGATTCCACTGTTATCTTCGGTCGATTTCGTTGGAGTTATGGAGGTGGTGTTGCCGTTGTTGTTATGTTGCATACGCATTGCATCGGAGATGTTGTTTAGGGATGTTCGACATAGGGGAGATCATCCTAGAGTACGGCGATCTGACCATCCACGGTTGGAGTAGATTCTCCTAGCGCCCCCGTGACGATGCATTCGTTGGTTTGGTGCGTTGGCTATCCAAGGAGTAAATTCTCCGGCGTTGAGTAGATTCTCAATGTGGCTATTTAACTCCGAAGTCGTCCATCCCGAGTTTAGTGGATCCACATACATTGTTGGTTTAGCGGAGTAGGACTACATTGCACTGCATAGCATAATGATGATAATGATGATGTTGATGTTGATGAGATGTTGCTATGCTTGTTGTTTACTTTACTTCCTACTCCCTTGCTATTATGTTTACATGATTCTTACTCCCTATATCTGTTTGTTTGTTTGTGTTTGGCCTGATTGGCATCTTACAGAGGATGACGAGCAGCCCGGAGAGGAGTGACTTTGAGGAGCCGCCACTCATAGTTAGGGCTAGTTTATGTTCAGTCAGTTTATTAGTTTTCAGTTGTATTCCGTGGACTTTATTCCGGAACGGTTATACCAGCTCTGTATGTGACATCGGGGTTGGGATATATTCATTTCTTTGGTTATGTTTTTATTTGTTTAAACTTGTTTTATTTTCCGTGTGTAAACTGGTTCATGTGGGACTTCTCTACCCATGGACAATTGTTTTATTTAATTTATTAAAATGCATGTTTTTCCTTCCAATTGTTTTATATTAAATGGCTTATAACATGCGGGGTAGAAGGGTGTCACATTTAGTGGCATCAGAGCTGTTCGGCCCTGTCCGGACGTGGTATGAGTCTGTTGTGAGTCTGTTGCGTGGCTCTTGTTTGGATTGTCTATACTTGTTATAGATAATGATGTTTAAGTTAGTTGCCTATCGCTTTTAACCGCTTAGGTTCTGTACTGAAGGTTGTTTTTTGGCATGTACAGGAACTAATGACCGGTAGAGGGCGTAACGATCAAGCAATTACTGACGCATTGGCACTCCTAGCCAATGCTATTGGTCAGGTCAACCCTAACAACAACGGTGGGCCAGCTGAGTTCCAGGGACTGGATAAGTTCCAGAGGAACAATCCTCTGTCGTTCAAGGGAGCGTACGACCCAGAGGGAGCACTGTTGTGGCTGAGGGAGACAGAGAAGAACTTCCGTGTGAGGGACTGTAATGATCAGCAGAAGCTCATCTTCGCCACCTTCATGTTGACTGAGGAGGCGGAGCATGGGTAGGATAACTGCAGACAGAGGATGCAGGCTGAGGGCACAGCGGTTACATGGACTGTGTTCAGACAGAGATTCCTGGAGAAGTAATTTCCAGCGAATATCAGGGACAAGAAAGAGATGGAGTTCTTGTCCTTGAGACAGGGATCATTGTTAGTTGGCGAGTATGCGGTCAAGTTTGAGGAGCTGGCGAGGTACTACAATCCTTACCAGCATGAGATAGATGATCGCTCCAAGTGTGTGAAGTTTGAAGCGGGACTCCGGCCTGAGATCAAACAGGCCATCAATTATCAGGAGATCCGAGTTTTTCCGATTCTGGTCAACAAGTGTCGGATTTACGAGGATGCTAGTCAGTTCAGAGTTGTCGGTTCTAGAGGATCCGATAGTCAGCGTGGCAAGAGGACTGATCAGAGGGACAAGGGCAAGCAGCGGTATGCTCCGACTGGCAAGGACTTCAAGCACAGTGGCAGGAAGCCACAATTTCAGCAGAATAACTTCAGGGGTGGGTTCTCTGATGCCCCCAGAGCTATGAGGTGTGGTAAGTGTGGAGCACTGGACCATTACTCATCCCAGTGCAAGGAAACACAGGTTATCTGTTTCAAATATGGCAAACCAGGACACATCAGCCGCGAGTGTGATGGAGCCAAGGCCGAGCCTCCCAGCGCTAGCAAGAACCAGAAGTCACAGGCTAACCGACTGAAGACCACTGGAAGAGTCTTTACTCTTAGTGGAGCTGAAGCCTCCAAGTCTGATGACTTGATCCAAGGTACATGTTTTATTGATGGAACTCAATTAACTGTATTGTATGATGCGGGTGCTACTCACTCGTTTATATCGCATGATAGGGTCATGAGTCTTGAATTGTATGATACTTTTCTTAAGTTTGATTTGTTGGTTTCTACACCCACAAATAAACCTATTTCCACTTCATATGCATGCAAGAACTATCATATAGTCATAAATGATAAAACCTTCATTGCTGATCTTGTATGCTTACCTTTGAAAGACCTGGACATTATTCTGGGTATGGATTGGTTATCTTCCAACCATGTCCTCCTGAATTGATTTGATAACACCTTGATTTTTGGGACTCCAAAGGAGTCTAAGAATCCGGACCTTCTTTTTGCCAGCCAAGTTCAAGCTTCGATGAGAGACGAAGCCCAAGTATACATGACGTTAGCTTCCCTGGATGTAGAGAGCAGCCCTCCTGATGTCGCCAGCATACCTGTTGTGCAGGAATTTCCTGAAGTGTTCCCGGGGGATGTTTATAACTTACCCCCAGAGAGAGATGTTGAGTTTACCATAGACTTAGTGCCTGGTATCGGGCCAATCTCCATAGCACCCTATAGAATGTCTCCTCTAGAGCTAGCTAAGTTGAAGGAACAGTTGGAGGACCTGATGAAGAAGCAGTTCATTAGGCCGAGTGTGTCTCCGTGGGGAGCACCTGTGTTGTTGGTGAAAAAGAAGGATGGTAGTATGAGGTTGTGTGTCGACTTTTGGAAGCTCAACAAGGTGACCATAAAGAATCGGTATCCCCTCCCTAGGATTGATGATCTTATGGACCACTTGATAGGCGCTTGCGTCTTTTCAAAGATAGATTTGAGGTCAGGGTACCATCAGATTCGGGTTAAGTCTGAGGACATCCCGAAGACAGCGTTCAGGATGCGGTATGGTCACTATGAGTACTTGGTTATGCCCTTCGGTGTGATCAATGCTCTTGCGGTCTTCATGGATTACATGAATAAGACCTTTCACCCTTACTTGGATAAGTTTGTGGTGGTGTTCATAGATGACATCTTAGTATACTCCAAGAGTAAGGAGGAACATGAGGAACACCTGAGGGTTGTCTTGCAGACCGTTAAGGAGAAGCAGTTGTACGCTAAGTTGTCTAAGTGTGAGTTCTGCTTAGAGGAAGTGAGCTTCTTAGGACATGTCATCTCTAAGGGTGGCATAGCAGTGGACCCAGCTGAAGTAGAGACGGTGCTCCAGTGGGAAGCGCCAAAGTCTGTAACCGAGATTAGGAGTTTCTTGGGGTTAGCCGGGTACTATAGGTGATTTATAAAAGGTTTCTCTAAGATAACTTTACCCTTAACCCGTCTCACCAAGAAGGGACAGTTGTTTGTGTGGGACTCGAAGTGTGAAGAGAGTTTCCAAACCCTTAAGAATAGGTTGACATCAGCACCAGTGTTAGTTTTGCCAGATCCTAGTGAACCCTTCGTAGTTTACTGCGATGCTTCTAAGCAAGGGTTAGGTGGTGTGTTGATGCAGAGTGGTAAGGTAGTTGCGTACGCTTCTAGGCAATTGAAAACCCATGAGAAGAACTACCCTACCCATGACCTAGAATTAGGAGCTGTGGTATTTGCCTTAAAGATCTGGAGGCATTACCTGTATGGAGCGAGGTTTGAGATTTTTAGTGATCATAAGAGTCTGAAGTACCTCTTTGATCAAAAGGAGTTAAATATGAGGCAGCGTAGGTGGATGGAGTTTTTAAAGGACTATGACTTCGAGCTGACCTATCACCCAGGAAAGGCCAATGTGGTGGCCGATGCCTTAAGTAGGAAAACCCTGCATGTCTCCGCTTTGATGGTTAGGGAGATGGATCTGATTGAGGAATTTAGATACCTTAGTCTAGCTTGTGAGTTTACCCCTAAGAGTATTAGGCTTGGTACCTTGAAGGTTACCAACAGTCTGATGGATCAGATTAGAGAGGGTCAGAAGTTAGATAAGTTTCTCTTAGACCAACGAGAGTTGCTCGCTCAGGATAGAGACCTAAGTTTTAAGGATGGAAGTGATGGCATCGTGAGGTTTAAGGATATAGTATGCATACCTGATATTCCTGAGCTTAGGAAGTTGATCCTTGAAGAAGGACATAGGAGTGGACTAAGTATGCACCCAGGTGCCACTAAGATGTATCAGGACCTTAAGAGAATGTTTTGGTGGCCTAGGATGAAAAAAGATGTAGCTGAGTTTGTGTATGTGTGCTTAGTTTGTCAGAAGGCCAAGATAGAGCATCAAAGGCCTTCAGGTAAGTTGCAACCTCTGAGTATCCCAGAATGGAAATGGGATAACATCTCCATGGATTTTGTGTCTGGACTCCCTAGGAGTCCAGCTGGTTTTGAGGCGATATGGGTCGTGGTGGATAGACTGACTAAGTCTGCCCATTTCATTCCAATGAACATGGAGTATCCTTTAGAGAAGTTGGCTAAGCTGTACATCAAAGAGATAGTTAGGCTTCATGGTGTACCCTCTAGCATAGTATCAGATAGAGACCCGAGGTTTACCTCTAGGTTTTTGAATAGTTTGCAAGAGGCTTTAGGGACAAAGCTTAGGCTTAGTTCAGCTTACCACCCACAGACTGATGGGCAGTCTGAGTGGACCATCCAGTCCTTAGAGGACTTGTTGAGGGCTTGTGTGTTAAAATAGTCTGGTAGTTGGAACAAGTTTTTGCCCCTGATAGAGTTCACCTACAACAACAGTTTCCATTCCAGCATTGGGATGGCACCTTATGAGGCTATGTATGGGAGGAGATGCAGGACGCCCTTGTGTTGGAGTGAACCTAGTGATAGTGTGGTGCTAGGGCTAGAGATAGTCCAGGAAACAACAGAAAAGATTAGGTTGGTTCAGGAAAAGATGAGAGTTGCACAGAGTAGGCAAAAGAGCTATCATGATAAAAGGAGGAAGGCGCTCGAATTCCAGGAAGGCGATCATGTATTCTTGAGAGTTACCCCGACAACTGGGGTTGGTAGAGTGATGAAGGAGAGGAAACTTACTCAGCGGTTCATTGGTCCTTACTAGATCCTTAAAAGAGTCAGCGAAGTCGCCTATCAAATAGCCTTACCCCCGTTCCTGTCAAATCTCCACAATGTTTTTCATGTGTCTCAACTCAGAAAGTACATTCATGACCCTAGTCACGTGATAGTACCCGATGCTATACAGTTGAAAGAGAACTTGACGTTTGAGGTGTTAGCTCTTCGAGTCGAGGATAGGAGGGTGAAGCAGCTAAGAGGCAAGGAAATTCCTTTGGTCAAAGTGGTTTGGAGTGGGGCAACTGAGGAAAGTGCTACCAGGGAGCTGGAGAGCAAGATGATGGAGGCGTACCCACATATTTCCCCTTGAGGTACGTGTAAATTTCGAGGACGAAATTTTTATAAGGGGGTGGAACTGTAACACCCCTATTTTCGGAATTATTTTAACTACGCTGGTTTTGTTTAAGTTGGATTTAGTGGTTGAGGGCTTAGTGGTACTTTGGCTTAAAAGTCCCTTTCTGGTACATGAGCACGCCCGTGCTTATTAACCAGTACGCCCGTGCTTAAAGTCAGAAGCGTGTTTCTGATTTTAAGTTGAGCACGCCCGTACTCAATGTGCTGACCGCGTCTCGGTGACGCTAAGTTGAGCACGACCGTGCTCAAGGGAGAGCACGACCGTGCTCAAGTCCGAGTTTTATATATGTGAGTAGAACTCGAGGGTTTAGGTTTAACCCTAATTTTTGGTAGCAGCAATCACCCTATTGCTGCCAGAACGAGTTCTCTGCCTTTTTCCTCCTTCTTGAGCAGTTTCGTGAGTGTTGGAGACCTTGGGAGACCGTTAGAATATCCGTGTCAGGTATATAGGTAACGTTTCTTCCCTTTCTAAGTTTCCTTTTCATTATCTTGAATGGGGAACTAATCGTTGGTGTTTCTGTTGATCCAAGGTTCGCTTTGGGTGTGAGTCGCTTAAAGGGAAGGAACCGGTTCGTTGTTTAGGACGCCGATAGAACTACCTTCAATCCAGGTATGGGGAGAAGGGTAGTGTTTACATAGGCTCGGGGTTAGGGTAAAGTAAAGGGGTTCCCATAACCCCGTTATTATTGGTATTATGATTGTATGATGTTAGGCCATGTTATTGATGTATGGTTTGGTGTTTTATGATAATATGTTATGTGCTCAATATGGTATGATTGGTTTATGCTGAATATGAGCCTATGTTGTTTGTTAATCGTACTGTTGATATGATGTTGTTGGTTGATGCCACTGTTGAGTTGATGTTGATAATGTTACTGAGTTTAATCTTTAAAAACGTATTGATAACTAACTTAGGGTGGATAATGGATTAAACCCTTGAAATTGGTTAGAAACGGTTACTGTTCCTGCCCAGAACAGCACTGTTTCGCGATGAGCACGACCGTGCTGAATAGGGAGCACGACCGTGCTCCCAGTTGCATTATGGGAAAATGGTCGTGCTGTTTAGCACGGCCGTGCAGGACAAAGAGCACGACCGTGCTCAATAAGAAGCACGACCATGCTTCACTTAAAGGGCAGCACGCCCCTCACGTGTTTAAGCACGACCGTGCTGGGGGTTAAGCACAACCATGCTCAACCCTTTTGGACAGAACAGAATTAAAGAACCTTAAGGGGTTTCAAACGCCATTTCCCAATGATGATAAGTTGATTAGACAATTTGGTTAATGTTACTAAAGATAGTTAAAGATGATGAGATGGTGAGGTGTTAAGTTTGGTAAGTCGGTGCCCATTGGGTACCGCAAGCTGGTGAGCTGTGCCTTGGTGCTTCTTGGCCAAGGAAGCCTTGACCCCGCGGTTTGGGTCTAAAGTGTTGTTGTTGTACCTTGGGGGCCGAGAGTTTGCCCCAAGTGTTGCGGTTGATTCCGCTTAAGTCCGCAGGTAGATTCCGCGAGGCAACTTGTTGCGGTTGATCCGCTGTTATCTTCGGTCGATTCCATTGGAGTTATGGAGGTGGCGTTGCCGTTGTTGTTGTGTTGCATACGCATTGCATCGGAGATGTTGTTTAGGGATGTTCGACATAGGGGAGGTCGTCCTAGAGTACGGCGATCTGGCCATCCACTGTTGGAGTAGATTCTCCTAGCGCCCCCGTGACGAGGCATTCGTTGGTTTGATGCGTTGGCTATCCAAGGATTAGATTCTCCGGCGTTGAGTAGATTCTCAATGTGGATATTTAACTCCGAAGTCGTTCATCCCGAGTTTAGTGGATCCACATGCATTGTTGGTTTAGCGGAGTAGGACTGTATTGCACTACATAGCATGTTGAATGTTGATGCTGTTGATGTATGTTTATGTTGGTGCCATGCCTGTATGATTTACTTTACTACCTATTCCTTGCTATTATGTTTACATGATTCTTACTCCCTATATTTGTTTGTTTGTTTGTGTTTGGCCTGATTGGCACCTTGCAGAGGATGACGAGCAGCCCGGAGAGAAGTGACTCTGAGGAGCTGCCACTCATAGTTAGGGCTAGTTTCTTGTTCAATTAATTTGCTTGTTTCAGTTGTAATTCCGTGGATTTTATTCCGGAACGGTTATACCAGCTCTGTATGTGACATCAGGTTGAGATATGTTTTCCTTTATTATGTTTTAATGGTTTTAAACTTATTTAATTTCCGCGTTGTGAACTGGTTCATGTGGGACTTTTCTACCCATGGACATATATTTTATATTATTCAGTAAATGCATGTTTTTCATTTAATTTGTTTTATTTTAAATGCTTTATAACATGCGGGGCAGAAGGGTGTCACATGCTCAATGGAGCGTGGCCGTACTGACCTGGGTAGAAAGGGTCAGAAACCTTTTCCCAAATCCTTGGGACAGATCACAGATTCAACATATTGGCTTTTACTAAACCATTGAACATTAACTTCATTAATCTTAATTGTTCTTCATTAATATTCATATCTTATCATCATGGGGAATTAATCCTTTAATCATAGATTCATTATTGATGTCCCTAGAAAACTTACTAATAAATCTTAGGGTCTTTAACTAAGCCCTATGAACATAACCTTTCCTCTCATACTACATTCATGTCTTATGAACAACTGGGAAAACATCCTTTAATTCTCATAATCATCAATAGCGTATTTTAACGTCTTTTAACATCATGTTGGTATTAACATCCTCAACAAGCAACGCTCATAAGAGCACAACAACATCATCATTAACATCATAACAGTCTCATCATCAAAACAACATCATTAGCATGGCATACATCACATCAATAACATCATACATGCATAGGCACTAATCATCAACCACAAATCACTAATAGGCATACCAATAGCAATTAAGCATATAACATTATAAACAGGATAGAAAATAAATAGACAAACAACATACGACAGAGTCATGAGTTAACCCTTCATCTTACGCTACCTTATAGCCTACATGTTTATACTAGCCCTTCTCCCCATACCTGGTATGAAGATTCCCAAAATGATAACGTTGGCAAACTAGACATGTTCCCTCGAGCGGCTTGACGAGTTCCTCGAGCCTTGGCCAAACAAGAAGGGAAGGGAATAACCATTTAATCCTCAATTCAAAAGAAAGGGAAAAGGAGATTAAGGAGGAATAATTACGTTACCTTAAACGATGCTAACATACATAACTTCTCTCCCAAACGGACTCACAAACTCCAAGAACTTCAAGGGGTTCAAGGGAAACTAAGAAAGATGAAGAGAGACAGCTATTCTGAGGTTAAAAATGTGAGAAGTAGGGTTTAGGTCGAGTCTTATGGTATAAATACAAGTTAGGGCATCATCGGTTCCTATTTCAGCCCAAACTGTATATAGGTCGGTATTTTGACCATAACTTGAGCTACAAGTTTCCGATTGAGGCGTTCTTGGTGTCGTTAGAAAACTAAGAGAAATATCTACAAAGTAATGTCTAATAATCGAATCCTAAATCGGACTCTAGGATGGTAAAAAGTTCGATGGAAGCTTAGAACCAGATTTGGTAGTTATTTCTAGATAGGATCCTTAAGTAGGAGATTATGATAAGATCTTCAGATATAATCAAAAAGAGGATTATCCTATATTAATAATGACTCAAATCTGAATAATTGGGGAACTAAAACCTAGGAGATACACTATCTCAATTTAAATACTAAATCACACGATATCTCATAATATCTTTCTAAATCATTTATTATTAATAAAAACACATATTATATATTAACATATAAAATCACATACAAAATCATATATCCATATAAGATCACACATTAAAGGACACAATATCATATTAATACAAATAATCATATATTAAAATACATATTATCATATCTAATAATATATACATACATACACACACACACATACACATACATATATATATATATATATATATATATATATATATATATATATATATATATATATATATATATATATATATATATATATATATATATATATATATATATATATAATACTACAACACTAATAACAATTGCATTATCAATTATATAAATAACAATATTAACTTCAATAATAATAATAACAACAACAACTAGGCATCCATAGTAACATAATCCCTTATACGAAAATCGGGATGTTACAATTTATACTTAACAGAAAATACTAATTAAATTCTACATATTTTTTCACAAATATCTTTCGTTAACAACATTTAAACTATTAATATAATAGTGTTAGTGTATTTGTAACCCGTTTGTAAAACTAAATTTCGAATAATTGAATTTTATAAATTTAGTTTTGATTAAAAATGAGTTTATAATAAATAATTTTTATTTAATATTTTATTATTAAAAATATATTTAGTAAAACAAATATTATGACGTGTGTCCTTTAAATTGACTATTAAATATGTAATTATTAAATTACTCTTTAATTTTAATTTATTATTTATCCCTCTATTAATTATTCTAAAGACAGTATGATATTTTGGCAATTGGAGAATTTCTTTTTCACTTCTTCTGCAACTAAAATTGGGAATCTCTTTAGGCTTTAGCCCAGTTGTTCACCAAAAATAAAAAATAAAAAATAAAAAATTTGGAGTCTAAATTTAGTTATACTATATTATAGGAGTGAAGTATCTATCATCTTTGTCGATAATTAATTTTCATCATGGAACCTAGCTAACCACTTTTATTGGGGTCTCTCCTTCCAATCATTTTTTTTATATCCATAATGCTCAAATTCGAGACCTTACTTACAGAATCTAAACCTAGTTCTGCCCAGAGCTAATGTTGATAAATTTAGTTATACTTTATGAACTTTGAAAATTGGGCGAATGGTCGTTCATGGTATAAATTTATGATCATTTTAACACTTTTTTTTAATTAGTTTTGAGTTGTCAAATTAAATATTAGTATAGAGATATTTAACGAGCAAGAATATTTTACATTAATAAAATTTGAACACTCTTTTATAAGTTTTTTTTTAATGTTTAGATAATTCACACTTTTCATACTTTCAGATTCTTTTTAATTAGTATTTATATCTCTATTTTATAATTTCCTATAACCTTGTTTCAAAAAAAAATATAACTTCTTTTTCTTACCAAAAAATATAAATTCTTATAACCATAGAGTTAAATATTATATGATAAAATGTGAAATGAACATGTATGATAAATGGACGCACCGGCGGAACTAGGGACATTCATTGATCGGATCCAACGAACCCGAAATTCCAAACCGAATCAATTAAATTGGTTCAATTTTTTTTTTTGAGTTTGGAACCGAATCGAATCGAACCGAATCAAATCAAACCCGACGGTAATTGGTTTGGTTCTCGGATTCAAAGATTATGGATCCGAATCAAACCGAACTCAACCGATTACTATATTTTAACATTTGATATTTATTATATTTTAATATTTATATTTTTTTTAATATCTTGAATAGTTTTTTTTGATCAAGATATCTTTAATAGTTTAATATTTTAATATTTAATATATTTTATTTTTTTATATATATATTTAATATTTATATAATTTAATATTTATATATCTTAATATTTAATATTTGTCGGGTCTGAATTGAACCAACCCGTTATAGATTGGTTTGGTTCGGATTCGCAGACAAAAAAATTATAAATTTTAACCAAAACGAACAAATTGATTTTGATTGGTTCGGATTTGATTTTCATTCAAATCCGAACTAAACCGACCCATAAACACTCATATGCAGACCTTAGAAGGAGGGGGAGGTTCTCCTCAAATTTTTTTCTTTAATTTTTTATATAAAAATTTATGTGTGGCACCTTAAAATAAATTATTCAACATATATATATATATATATATATATAGGTTTTACACTGATATTTACTAACATTTTGACATGTATATTTTATTTTAATAACTAAGAGAGAAATAACAATAATGCTGATTTATCAAAATATTATTGGACGTCGGTGTAAAAATCTTTTAATGTGTTACTTGATGTTTTTTGAGTGATAAAAAATTATGTATAAAAAATTATAAATTTTAAATATATTATTTTGACTAATATTTAGTGGTTCTTCCGATTTTTCTCTCTCTCAAAATCCGCCTCTAGTTGTGCACGTAAAAAATTGTACGTAATGAATCAAACTACAAATGTTATTTTTCTAGTAAAAAAAGATAATTTTTTTCACATATGATTTCTAATAATATATATATATTTATTTATTTTTGGGTTACATGTTCCCTATATTTCTAATAATATAGCTTCCAAATGACCATTTTTTTTCCATTATTTTAAACTTGTATTATCACTTTTGATCTCCCGTATGAATAAAAGGTTAAAAATCTTCTAGTTTCTGTTATAAAAATTAAAAATTGACCCCCTGTTTTTACCCTCTCTTATTCAACTAGTATTCTATTGGGAGTAATATCTCACTCTCACTCTCACACACACACACACACACATATATATATATATATATATATATATTATATTTATATATTTTTATCATATCTAATTTTCTACTAATCTATGTAAATATATGTATACTGCATATGTATGACGTGACAAGCATAACATGCAAATATCACAAAGCGGAAATAAAAATTGTAACCCATATTATATAAATAAATAAAAAATTGTAACCCATGCAAAATTTATTGAAGCAAATCGCATAAACAAAATACCAAGTTCTTCTTTCTTTTTTTTTCTTTTTTTTTAGTGAGCAAAATACCAAGTTACTTAATTTCTCTATCTTCAATGTCTCATGTCCACTCTCACTTTTATACTATCAAATACATTTTTTTTTTATCTAAATGCTATAGAACTGTTTTTTAAGGTTCTTTATATAAGGAACCCAAAATCACATAGGCTCTGTTTGGTAAAAACTAGCGGATAGCGGAATAAGTTAACGGTTAACGGATAGTGCATAAGCTAGCGGATAGCGTATAACGGATAAGCTAGCGGATAGCGGATAAACTAGCGGATTGGATTTGAAGTGTTTGGTAACACTAGCGGTTGGACTAGCTGATTAATGTAAAATTACATAAAAGGATATGTTTGCATTTTTTTATATAAAAATATATATATATATGTATTTATATATATTATTTATTAATTACCAAAAAATATATATATTATTTATTTTATTTATTTTAAAATAATTATCAATTTTAACACTTTAATTTATTTTAATTTATTTATCATTTCAAAGATTAAAATATTAATTTTTAATTTTAATATTTATTTAGTTTTAGTTATTTTTTTATAAATAATATGGAATAATAAAAATAATATTGATTTCTATTAATATTTTATTTTGTTAGTGAAGGATAAGTAAGGAATTTAATTAAGATGGTAAGGATAAAAATGGAAGAAAAAGTCATACGCTATAAGCTCAAACGCTACTTCAAGTAACGTCTGGAAAAATCGCTATACGCTAGTGAAAAAACGTTATACGCTAATTTTAAAAACGGTTGTCAAACGGGACTAATTTTCCATCCGCTATCCGCTAAACGCTAGTGTTTTTGGCAAACCAAACAGTGCCATACAACATATTGTAACAATATTTTATTCTTAAGGTAGACATCGTAAAATTTATGAATGTCCTGGGAGTGATGAAATACGTGATGTCAAAGAAGAAAACAATAAGAGTGTGTTTGTTACAGATTATTTGATAAAAAAAAACACTTTTTTTAAGTAAATTTTTTTTAAGGAGTTTGATTGTGTTTGTTTAAGCTTTTCATAAAAATGATTTATTTTATTGATAAATTGAGAATCTACTTTCATTAGGTTTTGGAGAAAAGCACCGACTACTTTAAAAAAAAATGATTTTTATTATTTATTATTATAAACAAACATAAAATAACTTTTGTTTTTCTTTAAAATCTCTAAAAGAGTTTTTAAAATATTAAATATTAAAATCACTTTTTTTTAATTCATAACAAACCAACCTTAAATAAGTGGATATCAGTACTTTTATCATGATATTAGACATTATTTTTTGTTCCAAATATCATTACTATTGAGAAACGGCGATTGCCCTTCCGTTGCGTGAGCTTTACAATTTACAATGAAGATTGGGACTAAAATGTCATTATGATGATTGATGAAGAATCGTTTACCCCAAAAGGACCCCTTTTTCCGCGTTTTCTCTCTCTCCGGACATCTATGCCAATCAAATCACAGTCACAGAAACGTAGCAAATTAGCATCGCTCTCTTCTCTTCTCTCTTCTCTCTTCTCTCTTCTCTTCTCTTCTCTGTGTTTTCACTCTCATTCCTCACCCCTAGGGTTTATCGCCATTTGATCTTCACCTCTCTTCTTCCAATAATGCAATCTCCATTGCTTCCAGAACTGCTTCACTACTGCGCAAGCTTCCGTTGATGTGCAATGTCCTCGATCTACTGTAATTTTTCACTGTTAGCTGTCACTTTAGCTTTCGCTTTTATTTATTTATTTATTTAATATTTATTTAAGTTTTATACGAATTTCTGTTTCCGTTTTCTCTAGTTTAAATGAATCTAAATCAAATTATGCTAAAATTTGAAATGCATTACCGTAATCGCGAAATATATGAGACCTGTATTGATAATGTTTGAGGTCTTAAACATAAACATGTAGATCTAAAGGTGAAAGTTGAAACTCTTCGATTTTCTAATTATTATTTTTTATATTTTTTTAAATTTAATTTGGATTATTAGGATTTGTTGAGCGTGGTTGTGGAGAAATGTTGAAATCTGAAGAGAGATGAGTAACGGTGAATTATCAAGGATGAAACAACCGCCGATTCCGTTGGCGACTCTGATTGGTCGTGAACTTCGAAATGAAAAAGTTGAAAAGCCTTTTGTGAAGTATGGGCAAGCTGGCTTGGCAAAGAAAGGAGAAGATTACTTTTTAATCAAGACAGATTGCCAGAGGGTTCCTGGAGATCCCTCAACACTCTTTTCTGTCTTCGCGGTATTGATTTTTGCCTTCTTTATGCTTATATTTACTTAAGTTGATTACCATATCTCAAGCAGCATTTGGATGAGGTTATAGAGAGAGTTTATTTGAGTTTATAAGAATAGCTTGCGCTTGCATATGAAAATAAACATATGAAAATAGCTTATGACCTTCCTATAAGCTCCTAACTATTTTCAATACGCTTACTAGAGAAGCTTATGAAGAAAAACCCTTTTTAGCTTATTTCAAAAATGTTTACTGAATAAGCACATAGTTAAGCTATTTAACCAAACATGTCCTTAGTCTTTAACTATAAAATTAATAAGACAGACACATCAAAATAGCTGCTGCGGATAGATTTTCACATTTGACATTTAAGGCACACTTTTGGACACTTCTAACCATGTTTTCCAATTTTTTACTTTTGCTTTTTGAATTTTTATACAATAAAAAGATGGAAGTGCCTCAATAATTAGATAAATGTTAGCAATTTTATTATATTTTCACTGACTCGTGCTAATTTTTAAAACATTATTTCTCTCTTTCAATCTAAGGTTTTTGTTTGCACGATAATCTTTACTAATTTTTTTTTAATGTCTAGTATCATAGTCGTGTCGTGTTTTATAATTTTTACATTGTTATATCCCGGTTTCATGTATCGTACCTGTGTCCTGTGTCATTCGTATTTCCTAGGTCTTTAACAATGTTTTAGAAACTGAACCGAAGTTTGAACTGGCTAGAGCCATAGTTTGATTGGTTTAACAGGCTAACTGCTAAAACAATGGTTCAACCAACATTGAACCAGATAACATAGTAAAGAATGAGTGGACTGAAAGAATCGCTTGTTCATGGTTTAATCGGTTGAACAGACCTGTTTGGTTTGGTTATTGGAGTGAGAAATTTTTGCATCTTAGAAAATGAGAATATAGCCTAAGCTAAGACTGTCTTTGTAATTGGTTCTGCACGATGGAAAGATCTTTGTTTCTCAGGTTATGTAGATGTCAAATGAGAAATGAAGCATATTATTTCTCTGTTCTTTACATTTTCTCAGCGATCAATTGGAGCATCAATTTGTTCCTACAATGATATCCATAAGGGATTCTTGATTGGCAGATCTTTGACGGGCATAACGGAATGTCAGCTGCTGTTTTTGCGAAGGAAAACTTATTAAGTAATGTTTTGAGTGCAATACCACAAGATATCAGCAGGGATGCATGGCTTCAGGCCCTTCCACGTGCTCTAGTTGTTGGTTTTGTGAAAACTGACATAGAATTTCAGCAAAAGGGTACATACAAAATCTTCTTTTCTTCCTTCGTGGATCTGCTGTGCACATTTATGCTGACATTTTGATTTCATCTGCAGGGGAGACTTCTGGAACGACAGCTACATTTGTTGTGATTGATGGATGGACTGTCACTGTTGCATCTGTTGGGGATTCCCGTTGCATATTAGATACTCAGGGTGGTGTAGTTTCTCTCTTGACAGTTGATCATAGACTGGAAGAGAATGCAGAAGAGAGGGCACGTGTTACTGCCAGTGGTGGTGAAGTAGGAAGACTCAATGTTTTTGGAGGCAACGAGGTATATCTAATCATCTTTTTCCTTTCTAATAAGGGTTTCTTAAACTCACTAGTTTTGGTTCCCAAATTTGTTTATAGGTAGGGCCTCTTCGCTGCTGGCCTGGTGGATTGTGCTTATCTAGATCAATAGGCGACACTGATGTCGGAGAATTTATTGTTCCAATACCACATGTTAAGCAAGTGAAGGTGAGATGATTTCATTATCGTGGTCTTGTTTCGTTACCCTTTTATGAGGAAAGTTTATATTAAATTCCAGTGCTCACGAACATGTGTTTGTTGGTTCCTCAGCTTTCAAATTCTGGTGGAAGGCTTATTATAGCCTCGGATGGTATTTGGGATGCTTTATCTTCTGATTTAGCTGCCCAATCATGTAGGGGTCTACCGGCAGAGCTTGCTGCTAAGCTAGTGGTTAAGGTGATGATTAATACTGGCAGTCTTATTATATTTTTAGTAGTGGCTGTCCGATTATCTTATTTAAGAAATGCTTTCTTATTTTTTCCCAGGAAGCTCTAAGGTCAAGAGGCCTGAAGGATGATACAACCTGCCTTGTTGTAGATATTATTCCTTCAGACATTCCTGTGTTACCACCAATTCCAAGAAAGAAACATAGTATGCTAACTTCGCTTCTCTTTGGAAAGAAATCTGGCAACTCTACAAACAAAGCTGCTAATAAGCTTTCTGCTGTTGGTGTTGTGGAGGAGTTATTTGAAGAGGGTTCTGCAATGCTTGCAGAAAGGTAAGTTCTGAAGCCTATTACTGCTAAATTTATATTTGCATGCTATGTCTTGAAGTGTAATAGCTAGTTATCTTCTTAACTGCCAATTGACTGGAATAAAATGGTTTCTTTTTCCATTTGAGCGTATATGCGTGTGCGGTTCTTGAAAATTTTCTACTTTCTTAAAATGCAGGCTGGGTAAGGATTTTCCATTTAATAAGAATTCTGGGATTTTTCGCTGTGCCGTTTGCCAAGTGGATCAACCCCCTGGCGATGGTTTATCAGTGAACTCTGGGCCATTTTTCTCTCCATCATCTAAGCCATGGGAAGGCCCTTTTCTCTGCACAAACTGTCGGAAGAAGAAAGATGCCATGGAAGGAAAAAGGCCTAGCAGACCCACAGTGACAGCATAGTAATTATCTGGTAATTTATTAACATAGTAAATATTAGTATAATTTTTCTCTGGCAGTGTGAGCATGCTTGATTCTACTTTTTCGGTGGTGATTGTCATAGTCTCATTGATGTTGTAAGAAATGAGGTTTTGAGGGAGGTCTATTAGATGTTTTGGAGATTGTGAGTTTGTTTCTGGCTTTTGCTCAGCTGTTGGACTGACTGACAGAACAAACATGTTGTCTAGCCCACACGTTCTAATGGTATGTGCTAACGGCTTGTATTTGTAAGTAAACTGAAGCTTTTATGGCTACCTCTCAAGTAGAGAGAGCTTCAATAGTACAGCCCAAAATGCATTTGTATCTTCTAAGGATGTGTTTCTTTCTAGCTATGAGAAATGATTTTTGGAAATAAGAACTTGGAAATGAATTATTTTCATCTTGGTATGGGTTTTAATTTTTTTTTCCCCAGCTAAGTGCTATTCTCATATTTTGATAAATTTTTTATTTTTTATTCCCATAGCAGATGTTTGGAATATATCATTAGCAAAGAGTGGGAATAAAGATCAATATATAAAAATAATAAAATATCCACCCTACGACACTTCCGGCCCCATGATTTCCCGACCTCGATCTCCCATCACTTCACCGTTAGGTTTTATGTTGCTGCCTAATATGGTGTTGGATGTTGACGGTGATAAAAGCTTTTGATTATACTGATAATTTTTTGGGAACCTAGTGTCAATTTCAGAATCTTTGGTGGGCTGTGCTTGTCCTCAAAGCCTACCGAGTTTGTACGGTTCTTCCCCCTTTCTTTTGTTTGTTTCGTTTCATGTTTGAGTATACAATTTTATCTATAAGAAAGGTTGATTGGTCTTTATGTTCTTTATTTTAGTCCTATACGTTATATCGTTTTTTATTTTAGTTTTATATGGTATGTTCCATCTTTTATGCAAGTCCCAAAATTGATTTTGTCAAAAAGAAATTGATGAAAAGAACTAATATGAATGATAGAACATAACATATAGGATCAAAATGATTATTTTTTTCAGTTTGGTCTTATATGTTATGTTTTAAACCAAATAGGCACTAAATTCTTTTAGGAATTTCAAGCAAGATTTTTAAAACTTCTAATTGTTAACCAAACATTTTTTGAAAATACCAAACATCTTTCACATGTGTTTTACACTAAGGATGTCGCAAATGTCTCATGCCCAGGATTGTTACCTATTTTTTCTCTCTCAATAATGAGAAAGGACTGTCTCACTAATGAAGCAGGGTAAATTATGGATTAGCCATGTGGTTCAATAAAAACTTTTATTATCAGAAAATAATGAAACACTGCACACCTTAATTCCATTTCCCTTGTTACCTCGAGCTTGTAACACAGGAAGCACATTTACAATGGTGGTTATTCTTAAAGAGCGAGTCATTTGAACTTAACCTAAATTATAGATAGGCAAGCAGCTATTATTGGGTGAGTGGTGAAGGGTTTGAGCAGTGTGCATGATATAATGAGCTTAAACTCAAGTGTACTTCTGTTGGAAGAAAACTAATTAGTACAAATCCGTTTCCGTGAAATGGAGTATGAAAACATTTAAATGAATTAAGTTTGTTGCGTTTTATAGTTAGGGAAATACCGCATAGTACAAACACGAAATTCATACTGAGCTTCTTGTTAAATTTAGACTTCTAGAGTGAAAATAGTATTTTATCTTTGACCATTTGACCTCTATATTCAATTCTGATTGGTCAATAGTTTCGTTGATTTTCTCTTTTATCACTGTATTTGGTCGGTCAACGTTTTATAATCATTTCGTTTCTATAATGTCTTGTCTATCTAGCACTGCTGAATTTTTTTTTTTTTTTTTTGTGCTCTGCACTGCTGAAATATTTTACCAAGTTTACAAATGAGATTTGCAATTTGCCCAATTTCAATAAGAATATTCCAATAAAATGTGAGTGGCTTTCCGATGGCATCATATTGGTAAAATTATTCTAATTAGTTTTTAAGTTTATTAAATATATTCTGACAGTGTAAAAAAAGTTTTATACGAACATCGAATCACATGTCATCATTATGTCATTTTATTATATTAATTCATAAAATATCTCCGTAAATATCTATATGATGAGATATGATTGGATGTGTGCAAGTATATTAAATCCTTAGTTTTTTTTAAATGGAACTATTTCTTGAAAATGTAATCAATAGATAGGCGAACCTCACACTTGGAGCCCATAATATATTGTTCCAATGTACAACTTGAACCCATAACTTCAGTGTGCAGTTTATAGCCCCACTTGCGCATTAACCAAAGAAAAACAAAAGAAAATTACCAAACATGCTTATGAACATAAAAGTATAGAAGCAACAAAATTTCCATGAAGCAGATGGCCCAATCACCTTCTCAATTTTTTTTTTGAAACGGGATGCTCTTATGCCACGCTACCTCCTTGTGCACATTATTTAAATCTATAGCTTAGTGGTGAGTGACTAGTTTTTGAGTGCTCTCTCATCCGTACATGTGCAGCTTACACATCCAAAAACAACTCCAAATAGAGGCCTCCTATCAAAATGTCTCGTTGTTTATAACTCCATTTTTGGAGGTTCTGAGTTTTCTCATTATTGAAGCTGATTATGATTTATGTAAGATTCAGTAGGTCGGAATCGTTGGATAAAGATTAGAAAGTTCATATTTTAGTCTCTGGCTATTGGTTGGAGGATACCCTTAGTGCAACCAAAAGAAAGTTCATATTTTAAGCTTGGTTAGTCATATTTAAAAAGTCAACTCAAAATCAAGGACAGATCCGGAAATTGACTAGTGAGGGCAAAAATGTATACTTGTAAATATTTTTATGAAAAAAATATATAAATGCATAAGCAATAAAATAATGACATCATTATTATCATTAAGCAAAAAATTGGAGATTATAAAAACTATATAATTGTATACTAAAAAATTTGAAGACACCTCAACTAGCCTTCATATTTTTCATTTTCAATACTATAAAAATATCTCTCTAAGTATGTGATGATACAATCATACAACAATTCATATCTCATACAGTTGTGCATGTAGAGAAACTCTTTTCAATTATTGCAGTTGCCACATGCAAAATCAAAACTAACTTTGGAAGTAAATATGTCATTGAATATGCAATATGCTTTCAAGTTTTCACCAATATTTTTTAAAGATCACTAATCTCATTTAAATTAGAAAATTGTTTGTCGGAACGAACATCCATTGATTAGAAAATTCCGATGTATACAATCGAGTTAAACAAATGAACTTCTCCTTGTCAAATGCAACAAAAAAGAAGAAGAAGAATCTCTTGGAGCTAAGCTTGTCATACAAATAAGCAATTCAATACTCACCTCTGTAGATCTAATATTACGTTCTTGAAGTTATCCGCCAATCGTCTGACAAAATATCTCAACAAAAAAGTGATGCAAGTTTGAAACTTTAAGTTTACGCCTTGATCTTCCTTGTGTTCGGAATACATCATCCATATTTGGAATGATAATATTTTGCTTCTCACAAAACAATAATACTTCATTGAATAAATTATGTCAACCATCTTCTCTCATGCTTTGTAATCTTTCATTTGTCCCTATAACTAATGTCACAGCATTTAAAATATCATGATCACTTATGTAGAGTAAGGTTGTAAGACAATGAGAACGTCGTCTATTTCTTAGTTGGGGTATAGTGGGGGCAAGAGTAAAATTATTTAACATTTAGTAATAAACAAATCTACTTAGTGGGGGCAGCTTCCCCCATTCTGATACACCTGGATTCGTCCTTGTTTGGAATGTGAGTTGTCCGATCTTCATTCCACGATTCTACCTACCGAGTGTAGGGAATTTTGACAACAGGAAATTCATTTTCTTAGGATGATTAATCTCTGTAATGCATGTTATAGTGTAAGTGTAACATGAAAATATGATCTAAAGAGAAGTTTATGTTATACTTAGAACAAGAAATATAACAACAAAGTCCATTCTCTATCCTTATTCCAAAAACAACCAGGACAATATTTGTGATCCGAAACCAAAAGCAAAACTAAGAAACAAAAGACAACTTAGCACAAAAGAAACAATGATTTGAAAACATGCAAGAGCATACACACAACAAGATGATCCGCTTTTCTAACAAGGGAAGCTTCAAAACAGCAACAAACTCCATGAACATGAACATGCATCTTAGTCAATTTGGAGGAAGCCATTGCAACTCAATCCCATAAGTCCAAGATTCAAGAGGGTCATCAGGCTTGAAATCCACTAAAGAAGTGTATGCAGTGCAACCCCCAACCCTGACTCTGATCCTATGAGAATTCATGGCTGAGTCTTTCAAGTAATGACAACAAAGTGTATTCATACACCCACTTCCCTCCTCCACCTTTTCCTCAAATTGCCTACAAATGCTATTTGAAGAACAGTTCAAAGGAGACAGAAGGATATTATCAGAGCAATTAAGCAATATGACAGTATTGTGTGTAGATATATTGAAGGGCATGCTTTCAGGAAGCAAAAAGCCTCCATCTTGGAGATCAGAAGAATAACATGTGTCTTTCAATATGAGGGGTGGACTAATGACAAGTTTGTTAGCACTTTGGTCAATTCTAAGGATCTTATAGTAAGTTCCTGTAGCTGACAAGAAACCTAAGATGCCATTGTTGCAGTACACTTTGTACCTAGAGTCTCCACAACCCTCTTTAGTGCTAAGTGGATATGGAACTGCAGAGTCACCACAATTAGGACAAGCATCAAGGGCTGATGCATTGATTACTTGACCAAGGCAAATTAGAAGAAAGAGTTGAAGGGGTACCATGTTTATTCTAAGTATGGAATAGGTAAGATTTTATCCCAGGATTAGGAAGTGGGGATTGCATTTAATGTGGCCTATTAATAGTAGTATATTAATATCTAATGACACCACTTTCTTTTTTGGTATCAATAGTTCTTTTTTACGTGGACCATATGTATCCTTTCATTACTAATTTTAATATATGGTAGGTCTAAAAGATTTTTATATTGTGATTCAATCCTATAATGTGGTGCCATTAAAAAATATTTAACCTTTTTTTTTAATGAAAAAAAAAAGTTTAGCTGAGTTGGGTTCCGGGGGCTTACCAGGTACAGGACATGCATCACGGCTCAAAGAGCACTTACAGATTACCCACCAACGAGATCCTCCCATCGATAGTGGGATTCGAACTCACGACCTGATGGGTTATGAGTCGTATCCTTACCAACTGGACCAACCTCCATTGGCTATTTAACTTTTATTATAACTACTTCAAAAGTCATGCATATAAATTATATTAAGATATGATTGGTTAATGATATAAAATATAGAGTTCAATTGGTATCCACCGTAAAGAAATTTCTTCAGATGATCATCCAAACACAATTTATCGTATATGTGACTTTTAAATTTTTTTTTTTTTTGGGTGAAGTGTGACATTTAAAGTAATTGTGATAGGAATCAAACATTTATAATGATGTGATAATTTATAATTGATTAATAGTGTAAAAAAAATTATACTAACAATATATATCAATTAAATCCAAAAAAACTTTATACTTATAGTGTATCAAAATTAAACACCACTTTAAAGCATAGCAATGATCCTAACTTTTCATTCACTGTCGCGAGGCTCTTCAAAGATTTGTCTTTTTTCATGTTTACACTTTGAACCTTGTTCTCTTCTAGATAGCACGACTAGCTTTCCATTACGGCCAATCCTTGGTGGTTCAGGGATTTTTGCTCAAAAAAATAAAATAAATTGTATAATAAAGTTGTATAAGAATAGTGAACATTTTTTGTAAAAGAAAGAAAAAGAATAGTGACCATTATATGGGGAAAATACATCGGTCTCTTAAGAAGTTTCAGTTAACTATATATGATACCCATTTTGTATTAGAAACTAGAATGGTACCCGTGCTATCACACGGGCCTCGTTTATTTTCATGCGAACAAATACCCAAATTGATTTATGAAATTATAGTACTCTACATTATTAATGTTCCAAATTTATCCTTGGAATTGTATGGACTATAATGACATTAAGTTGATAATGTCAGGAATGTATTTGAAACTAAGTGAATAATGTTAGGGATGCATTTGCTAACAGATCCTAATTGAGGGACCAACCTGATTAACTTTTTACAATTTTAATTAGCGATCATTTTGGAATATTGATAATGTAAGGGACTAAATTGATATGGTCCTACAGTTTCAGGGACCAAGTTGTATATTTACGCATTTTCATGCATATTTCAAACTATTGGTCTGTATATCATTAATTAGTTTAAAAGCCATGATGACTGAGAAGCAGAATAACGAATATAAATCGAATTTATAATGTTCTTTCCAATCATGATTTTTACTTCTAATATAGTTACCTATGCGATGTTTAGTTAATATATATAGTATCTTAACCTCAAGGGGTTGCTCTAGTGGAGCAATATATTGTATCTGATAGTTTGTAGGTTCGAACCCTCACTAGTCTCCTTAGGGTGAACTAAATATAAATCCATTTGTAAGTGCTCATAGAGCCTGTAGGTTTTCCCTGTCTTGGATCGGGGTACCATCCCCACATGCTAATTTTTTTTTAATAAAAAAAATATAGTATCTGCTATTCTAAAATAAAATAATAAAACTTTATATTATTTTGTGTATATATCATTCTATGCCACATTTAAAATTGTTTTATTTGTGAATTTGATTGCATAAATTTGAAAACCATATCATGTTTTACAAATCCAATTCAAACATCCAAAAAATGAAAGGTGTCTGTAATATTTCTTTTATCTTTTCATCATGATACTACTAATTCATAAGATGGAATAATGTAAATACATTATACTTAATATTTATTAACATAGTAATAGTTGTTAGAAAATAGTTTTCAACTTTCAAGTGAATAAAAACAAATTTATTATTCTATTGTACCTACCCAAAAACATTTGGGTTTAGTTAGAGTTCTATATTGATTCCACATCAAAGAATTATACAACAGAAAAAAAAAAAAAAGGACTTAAGAGCAAAAGAAATTGTAGAATTGATTTGATTAAAAGTGAGTTGAGAGAGAAGTGATTTTATGTTTAGATGCCTTCATAAAAAAATGATTTTTTATCAAATCTCGTTGTTTGGATAGTTAATTACAAAAATAGATTATATATATATATATATATATGTGTGTGTGTGTGTGTGTGTGTGTGTGTGTGTGTGTGTAATGTGTGTGTGTGTGTATACTTTAACTATAATTGAAAAAAAAAAAAAATTGGTGAGGCCCAGCACATATACATGTACGTAAGTCTAATAGAGATAGTGTCCAGAACTTTCTATTTTTTGGTGAGTAATATAGATGAATAAAAATTAAATAGAATAGTCAAAAATCATAGAAGATATATGGGCGAACACTTTAGGGATGGATTATGAGTTTGACACATGTACTTCTATAGTGAAATTATTGTGTTTTGTATTATAATTTAGATTTAGATTAGATTTAGATTATATCAATATTTTCTTGAAATTCATATTATTATTATGCTTACCTCCTCTTAAAGGTAATAATTGAAATTTCCTTACGTCTCCTAAGGGAATATGAGTTTAAATTTTGAAATAATATAAGTATTACATATAATTAAGTCAAATGTCAAGAGAGATTAGTATTATTTTCCCATATTATTTTTAAACCATTAATCATCAAAAGTCCCTTGTACATCAACAAGAAAAAGCTGTATAACTTTTGCCCCTTGTATTAATACAAGAACAAGTAGTCGTATAAGGATATTGAACATTATTTTAACACCATTAATTATCAAACGCCACTTGTAATAGCAAAAAAGAAAAACCTGACCCTTTCTTCTGCTCTGCGCGGATCAGAACTGTCGAATTGGGCCCCGCCATGGCTCCGTCATTTTTGCAGGCCGAGTCCAAAAAATAATTTGGGCTTATGAAATGGCCCAATTTACATATGATTCATTTTTAGACTTATCATAGTCCGGTCCATTTGACGGGTCAGCATGTTAGGCCACTTGATACAATGTTTACTAACAAAAAGCGGTTAGGTTGACAAAAAAAAGAAAGAAAAAGAAGATAGATGAGATCACGAGAGTAGTATAAAGAGTGTGCAAATGTAATTAATTTGATTTGAATTGTTGCTTAATCAAGTTTTATCGGACAATACAAAGATAATTGGTTCACACGCTTTCTACAAATTTCTTGGCTACTTCATTAGCTTATATATATGGGTTTTTCTATGATGTGCAACTTTGCACAGGTTAAGAAACCTAAAAGTAGCAATTATTTGTTGGAAATTTAAGCATTTCAATTTTAAAAATATAAAATACACAGTTTCCTATGTAAATTTATTCTTTTAAGAACCTTAACATGTGCAAAATTGCACAAGTTATATATATATATATATAGCTTTGAAGGTTTCCTCTCCTTGTCCTACTCCTCCTATCCATGAGAGACTCTAGGACTTCAATCCCATTTTAAAGTAATAAACAAATTAGTGCTACCGGCCTATTTTATAGTTTGCTACTTTTAATCCACATTAACGAATCTATATATCCTTGTGATCCAAGCATATTAAAGATGGAAAATAATATAGGATTTAATTAGTATATATTGACAGTGTAAAGTTTTTTTTTACACTGTCAATCAATAAGAAATTGACACGCTATTATAAATGTTTGATTCTTATTCTAACCACTTTAAAAGTCTTCAATTCCATGATTTCCTATTAGTTGTCAGTATAAAAATTTTTACACCGATAACGCATACATTTTAAAATCAATAATATAATATATTCTCCATAGGATTAAAGTAGTATATATTATCAGTGTAAAATTTTTTACACTAACATCCATTAACATTTTGACATGTGTGCTTTTATTTTAATAAATAAGAGGGGGAAATTACAATAATGCTGATTTATTAAGATATTATTGGATGTCAGTGTAAAAATTATTTGCACTGATAATGTATACAAATTAAACTCTTATACATCATAAATAATAAATTTTAGTTTATTTTAAAAAAAATATAACCTTAATTTATTGTATAATTAAATTTAAAATTTAGTAGTATTTAAAGTGAAATACATTTGTGAAAAAATGACATTGAGAGCATAAAAGAATTAAACATAAGTTTTGGGAACCATAAAAGCCAATGAGATAAGCAACCACATATACAAATGTTAAAATAATGTTTGGCCAGCGCAAGCCACACCCCGCGAACAGTGATTAATCCGTCATTGCCAGCGTTGGGATACACTGGGTTTAGATCAAAAAATATATATGATAAAGTCAATATCTTTGAATTTTAATATGCTCCCATGATTCAGTTGATATTTTTTTAATCAATCAAACTTAATATTCATAAATTGACTCATTAATTATTTAATTTTATTAAATATATTTATGTTTTACCGGAATATTTTTATGGTATTAATTTCTCAATTTTATAACATAAATTTTTTTCTAAACATGAATCTTGTGCCGACGTGTATGAATATTTTTATTTAGATTCTTTGTACTATGTATAGATATATAAATTCAAACGTTTGTTATTACTTTCCTAATTTAGTCTAGCGTTTGGTACAAATTTTATAAAAATATTCCCGGGAATGTTGACATGGGAATAAAAGTTTCTCATGTTTGTTACAAGTTTTAAAAAGATATTCTCATGCATAAAAGATTTCCGGGAATAAAATTAGTGAATGTTAGTTAGAAACTTTGGAAAACTCTATTTCCATGTGTAAATGTGGGGAAAAAAAAAGATTCCTGAGAATGCGATTTACAGGGATATAATCTGTCCGAGAATAAAACATTCCAGATACCAAACTCTTAGGGATAAAAGCCATGGAAAAAGGATGGAGACAAAAAAAATGAAGGAATGAATTCTGACGCAAAAACTGATCTTGTGCAAGTAGTTGATCTCATCTCAACTAATAATAATTAATAACCATGCAAGAATTGCTTTTTGTTTTATTGCAACTAGGCCATCAATTTTTTGGTGCTTACAAAAAGATTTTATTAAGTTTTTTGTTTGTAGATATGGATAAGGATCTCCTGTCCCATTTTGGTGTACCACACCATGTCCCAACCACCTCATCCCATATAATAATATGCTATATAATCCCTAGCCAGAATACCAAGAGAAACCTCAAAATCAAGCCTTAACCCTTCTATTTTCCCTAATAAATTTCGTAACATTTATGATGTATTCTTATCTATCTTTTCTTTTGTTGTTTTCCCTCCTGTATTCAATATTGCAAGTCAATAGTGCTGATAATGAGTATGTTCCTTTCGAGCAAAACTATGCTCCTTTATATGGCCTTGATCATATACGGGTTCTCGACCATAGCAGTGAAGTTCAGCTTACCTTTGACAACAAATCAGGTACATTATTTTGAGCCAAATCACATAGGGTAAAATACTAAAATGTCAAATTTATTTATAACATATAGTGTGTATTCGTACCAAACCAATGGTATAGTAAAGCGTCAAGTTGTATATAGCATAAGAGGGGAAATTATTTTATTTTGAGCCAAACCACGTTGGAGTAAAGTAAAAGTATATATAATTTATGCTATATTATAGTAATTTTCTTTTCCTATTCAGGTTCTGGTTTTCAGTCATTGCAAAAATATGGTTCTGGATGGTTTAGCATGAGGATTAAGATGCCTCAAAAGGATTCCGCAGCAGTGATCACAACCTTCTATGTACTCTTCTTTTATGCGCGCGCGTATATATATATTATATATATATATATATATATATATAAATAAAGTTACACCTTCGGATGTATTTTACAATTTTATAGCATTAATTTCGTTCATCATATATTGCTCTTGTAAATATTTATATATTGCAGCTGCGGTCAAATGATGAAGCTGCTCATGATGAAATTGACTTTGAATTCTTGGGTGGCAATAATAAGGAACTACATTATTCACTGCAAACAAACATTTATACAAATGGTCGAGGTGGCAGGGAGCAACGGTTCTCTCTTTGGTTTGATCCCACTTCGGATTTTCATAATTACACCATTCTCTGGAGTCAACAACAAATAGTGTACGTAACATTATCCAAAATGGTAGTTCATAGTTGTAGTACACCATTTTACATCACTGATCTAAAGTGAACGAGCATGTTAATCAATTACCAACATTAATTTATTAATACCCTCAACCAACAACACATAATACACGTTGTTAAATACATATTTTCATATAAAAATGGTGTAACAATATAATAATCACTATTCTTCTCTCTTTTTCTATGGAATATTAAACCTATATATGTAAGAATGGATATTGTTGAGTTGGCTTGAATTTGTTAATGGGTCGCCCGAACTATGACCCGACCCTAGTATTATTTGGAGTTGGAAAAAAAAAAAGGGAAGTCTGTGGGGAAGTGGAAGGCAAGGGCCGATAGCCCGGTATGGGTTAAGGTAGTGTGTGTAGCTGTTCATTGTAACAAGTTGATGGGTGTATCTCTTGTATTGTGTCATCCATTGTTGAATAAAAAAACTTTCTTTGATTGTCCAACGGAAGTAGGTCACATTGGCCGAATGGCCTTAAACTGTTATGTATTTCTTCTTCTTTTCTTATTCTGTTTTTGTTTTTGTTTTTGCACACTGTTTGTTTTCTATCTCCTGTCATAACACCTATTCTGAGGGTGCTTCTATAATGCACCCTCTAAAATCTGGTGAACATGCTCCTTATAAAGGTTGAGCCGTTGATTTGTATGCAAATTTGATGGATGACTGAGATTGATTGTTTTTTACTTGCTAATCCTCAATGTGCATGATGCATCATAACTTAGGTGGTGCATTGTAGAATCACTCCCTATTCTGATATGTGAATTGAAATCTTGTAGGTTTTTTGTGGACAACACCCCTATCAGGGTGTTCAAGAACTCTACAGAAAAAGGAGGGAGCTACCCAACACAGGACATGAAGATTATAGCAACAATATGGACTGCTTCATGGGCTTCTCGTGGAATTCCAGTGAATTGGACTGACACACCCTTTGAAGCCCATTACCGTGGATTTGGCATCAGTGCATGCCAAATCCAAAACACAAGCGACCCAGAATGCAATTCTTCTAAGTTTTGGTGGAATGCTGAAAAGTTTTGGAGCCTAAACCCTGCACAAAAACAGGCCTACAAGAATCTACGAAGCAAGTATTTGGGTTATAATTATTGTAATACTAAAATAACACAGAGTCCTGAATGTCAAGAAGAGTGACCGGTAAATGAAACTTAATTATGAAAATAAACTCTACTCTTGAATCATGAGGACTCTCGACATATATATAGAAATATTGTTAATTTGGGGTGACTGCATAATTTGTTTTAACCAAATTTATACTTGATTAATAATAATGTATAAGCATTTGGTTAATATTGTGTATTATGTGTATCTTTATACATCATTTTTAGTTAGAGTTTAATTGGTATGCACCGTCAGTGTAAAATGTCAACCAACCAAAAATCAGGATATGGATGACTTTCAAGGTAGTTAGGATGAGATTCAAACATTTTTAATGGTGTGTCGATTTCCAATTGGTTGAATGTATAAAAGATCTTCACACTGATAGTATATACCAATTAAATCCATTTAATTAAGTATAAAAGTATAAAGTTGGTATATAAAAAAAGGTGTGAACATAAAATAACTGTATTGTTCATTTGAGGTGCTTTTCAGGCAGCAACTAACTTTTGAACGCGAAAGTCAATTGACAAATTGTTTAAATAAAGTCAGCTCAAATTACTCCCAGCCTTAATTTTGCACCATCTACATCCCACTTCGAGGTTTGCACGGTGAGAGACGTGTTTTGACCATTAGATAAAGTAATTTTAAGCTGACCAGCCCAGATTAACCGGTCATCCTGGAAATGTTTTAATGGGTATCTTTTTGCTAATTAGTCCCTAGAATGAACAGTTGTCCCTAAATGAACTGTAGATCCATTTTGAACTGTTTGCTGAGTTGTTGAAGTTATCGACGGAGGTGTTTGTGAGAAGGCGAAGGCGAATAGATGAAGATGTTTACTGTAGATTTCCTCCTGTGGGGATTGATAGTAGCTTGCAATGGATCAGAAATGTTGTCGAGGGTGGCGCACCCTATTATTCAAGCGAGTAGCGATGGAATTCGTGGAGTCGTGAGGAAATCTGTTCCTTTCAACCGAAAATGTCAAAGTCCTTGAATCAGTCGTAATGAAACAAGGTATGTAAAAGTTAATCACTACTTTTTTTTCCACATATACAAAATTTTGTCAATTTCCGTTACTATCATGGTAAAAGATGCCATTGTGATTTTTTAGAGTGGAATAAAGTGAAGGCTTTCCTGAATTGTCGGTTATGTTGATTGCAGGTGTGGCATCCAGTGTTAGACAGGAAAGAAATCGTTGGTATGTGGGAATTTGGTGTTAATCATGCTAAGGAGAGTGATATGAATTGAGGAAGGTAAACTTGTTGATGAGTAAGTGAATTACATTTTGACTGTATGCCAGCAGGACAATGCAGCGAATAGGTGCACATGGTTTTATGGAAGGTTGAAATTATAGCCAACTTTGACTACATTGTTATTAGGATTTAGGACCATTGCATTTGCAGAGTGTTTTTGATAATTGGTACAATTGGTTGACACAATCATGTGAAGAACCTAAGGATGATATTCATAGTGGATTTATGTAAAAAAAAAATGGTGGTGGTTCAATAACTGTGTGTTGTGTTAAATGCATTTCTGTTTTGAATGAGTAATATCGAAGATCTTAATTTTCAACATTGGTTTGGTTTGTTGGTGCTGGTGTCGACGAAGAAGAGTGTTAGCAGTAAACTTCAAAGTTGGGGTGTGAAGGCTGATGGTGTACAATATTGTAGTCATGTCATATGTTCCCCATATTTGATGATCGCTATGGAGAGGTGGTTTTTAACGGTGTTTGTTACTTATAATATAGGTTAGGTAGGAGTATGTAAATTTGTTGTGGCTAGTAGCATGGTTAGAGGGTGATAATATTTGCTTCTACTGAATTGCATAGGCATGACTAGCAGAGGCTGCAGAGCTTATATATCAATTATCAGAGTATAGTTGGTTTGATGTAAATTGTAATGGATGTCCCATAATGCATAAATACATACTTAGCATGGGAAATTTTGTTGTAATCCGGCTAATGGAAATATAGGTGAAGTTTAATTGTAGGTTACTCCTGCTACGTCTAATTGATGGGCTAATTGATGTATGATATTTAGGTTGTTTTCGGGTGAAAAAATCATGGAAATGCATTTAAGTTGCAGCAAGGAAGAGTTGGAGTTGAATAATTTGTGGAACGGCACGCATACAATCAGGGCTGGGCTTTAATCACCGGCGTGTAAAATGTAATACTTGCACTGGGTAAAGTTGGGCCTAAAATTGAGTGTAACAATGCTAATAACAGAGAGCAATGGCCCAATGAATAATGGCATGAAGTGGGCCATTTATATGTGGGAGGCATAATGACATGTAGTAGCGTTATATTTAGTGTGTTTTATGAGCAGCCCACCCATGTGAATGAAGTAGAAAAAACAATGGTACTAATAAAAAAAAAATTAAAAAAAGTTGGTCCAATAAGACTCAGTTAGCCCAATAGGACTCAGTTGGTCAAATGATACTCGGTCGGTCCAATAAGATTCAATTTGCCCAATAGGACTCAACTGGCCCAATAGGATTTAGTTGGCTCAATAGGCCCAATGAGAGTTACTTTGCCCAACTTGGTCAAATGAGACTCACTTGTCCAAATAGAAATCATGAAGGGATTTATTCTTTTTTTAAAAAAAAAAAAATTTTCTTACTAATGCTTCTTAAGATTCATAGAAAGCACAACAAGAACATTTATATATAGAACAAGATGATTCTTAGGATAACATTAGTAAGAAAAATTAAAATTAAAATTAAAATAAAATAAATCCTTCAAGATTTCTAGGTGGCGTAGGAGGAACATCCAATTAAGAAACGCTATGCTTATTAGGATAACATTACCAAGAAAAAGAAAATAAAAAATTAACAATCCCTTTAAGATTCTTAGAAAGCAAAACACGAATATTCATATATAGAACGAGATGCTTCTTAGGATAACATTAGTAAGAAAAATCAAAATAAAATAAAATAAAATAAATCCCTTCAAGATTTCTAGATGGCACAGCTGGAACGTCCAGATGAGGAACGCTATGCTTATTAGGATAACATTCCCAAGAAATTTAAAATAAAAAAAAATTTAACAGTCTCTTTAAAATTCTTAGAAAGCACAACAGGAACATTCATATATAGAACGAGATGCTTCTTAGGATAATATTAGTAAGAAAAATTTTAAAAATAAAATAAAATAAAATAAATCCCTTTAAGATTTCTAGATTGCACAAGAGGAACGTCCAGATGAGGAACGCTATGCTTATCACGATAACATTACCAAGAAAAATAAAATAAAAAAATTAACAATCTCTATAAGATTCTTAGAAAGTAGAACAAGAATATTCATATATAGAACGAGATGCTTCTTAGGATAACATTAGTAAAAAAAATTAAATTAAAATAAAATAAAATAAAATAAATCCCTTCAAGATTTCTAAATGGCACAGCTGGAACGTCCAAATAAGGAACGCTTTGCTTATTAGGATAACATTCCCAAGAAATTTAAAATAATAAAAAAATTAACAATCTCTTTAAGATTCGTAGAAAGCACAACAGGAACATTCATATATAGAACGAGATGCTTCTTAGGATAACATTCGTAAGAAAAATTTAAAAAATAAAACAAAACAAATCCCTTCAAGATTTCTAGATTACACAGGAGGAACGTCCAGATGAGGAACGATATGCTTATCGGGATAACATTATCAAGAAAAATAAAAAAAAAATTAACAATCTCTTTAAGATTCTTAGAAGGACAACAGGAATTCATATAGAACGAGATGTTTCTTAGGATAACATTAGTAAGAAAAATTAAAATAAATAAAATAAATCCCTTCAAGATTTCTAGATGGCATAAGAGGAACATCCAGATGAGGAATTATTCTTCTAAAGATAACATTAGCAAGAAAAATTAAAAAAAAAAATTAACAATCTCACTAAGATTTTTGGAAAGCACAACGGAAATATTCTTATATAGAACGAGATGCTTCTTAAGAATTAGGATAACATTAGTAAGAAAGAAAAAGAAAGAAAAAAGATCCAACGAAGATTCAAAGAAGGCACACGAGAAACATCCGTATGAGGAACGTCATGTTTCTTAGTTGTACCAAAGTCTAAAGCTTCTTTGTAGTACTACCATTATAAGATACAAGGTTTCTTTTAAATATTTGGCATTCTGACTTTTTTTATCCTTATATGTGAGGAACTCTAACAAAGTCCGACTTGAGGGGACAACTCACAAAAGTCTTGAGTTGCCTTAGACAAATCCAAACTTCAGAGAACACTTCATATGATTTCATCAGACGAGTGAAATTCCGTCATTAAACGCATGGAATTTCTTCATAAAGACAGAGGACTTAGGAACTCATTACACGGGTGACGACGAGTCAAGATTATTCATTAGATAAGTGTTTCTCTGACTTTGACCTTTTAACTTAGAGCAGACATGTGAATTTAATTATCTTTAAAAATAATATTCTGGACACTAAGTTGACTGGTTAATAAACAATAATTAGTTCAATTAAATCATTGAACAAATGTTTGATAATTCTCCATCATATATAGTTTACAAATTAACATCCTCCTTAACTCTAATTTAAAATTTTATTAATAACTACAACAACAACAACAAACATTTTACAAGAGGATGTTGTAATTTTAAATTATAATATTCGTGAATTACTATTAAATTAAATAATACCTACATGTTATCAAATTAAAAATATTAATATTATTATTAAATCTCGAATTTTATATATATATCTACTTTAAATTTTTTAAATCTTATGTTTTTAATTATTTAAACAATTTAATAACTGAAAATTCATTATTATAACAACAACATAGTGAGTTTTCAAAGTGCCAAAACTCGATCAAAATCTCTCTTGAACATATTGAATGTAATCTCATTCTTAAACTTTCATATTCTCACACATAGTGAGTTCTTAGATCAAATCTTTTTATCTCTCAAGTTAGAGAGAGCCTGAAGAGGCTTGACAGTAAAAGAATAGTTGAGTGACTGGGGATGTGTTGAATACTTGAGTTGTTGTAAGCCTGAAGAGGCAAGTAAAAAGAATAATTATAAGTTATTGGATTATAGTGGAGAAATCCTTCAAGTAAAAGATACTGGACGTAACTCTTGTTTGGAAGAGATTGATCCCTGGATAAATTTGCTTGTTGTGAATGTCTTATCCCTATCTATGTAAAGTTGTTTTCAATACTAACTGTGGTGATTTGATTTAGTTTTATTAACTCTCTTGCAAAGAAGTTTTCCTTGCTCGTGTTTACTTCTTGCTTGTGTGCAAAAACCACAACAATGTTTGTGATTTCATGGTAAAATAAATGGAAATTTTAATAATAAGTTTACTAATCGAGTTGGTGGGCTTAACTAGTGAATTTTCAATTAGGTCCGTTAATTAAAAATATATTATTGAGTCCATGACCTTATATAAATTTTTCAAGTGGGTTCCTAAAGTAGAAGTGTGAGTATATAAAATAGAAAATAATAAAACGATAAATGATGAAATTTAGGGGGAAAAAACGGTTAACATAATAATAATAAAATGTCACAAGTTGAATGTGAGAGGACCAAATTCTGCTAAATAAAACATTTTTTGTTTAAATACTATGCTAAATAATAACTTCTGTTTAGGTAGTCATATTTCTATGTTAAGGACTCAATTCAAAATTTTATATAAGTTCTAAGAGCCCATTTTAAAACTTTTTAATTCTGGGACCCAATTGAATAATTTATATAGGTTCAGAGACCTATATAAAAATAATTTTTTTTCAGGGACCTATTTTAAAATTTCGAAGTAGTGCAAGGACCAAGTCAAAAATTAAACCTTAATAATTTATTGGTGGACATTTTCGTCCCCTACAAATTAGGTTATTAAAAAATGGGCGCCATTGTTGCGGGCGTCATTTTGGCGCCTTAGGAAATTTACACGAAATTAAAAAGGCAATTTCAATTTGAATGAGAATCGGCAAAATTGGTTTTAAGAGACATATTGAGTGGAGGACGAAAATTTAATTAAAATAATAACCACAGAAATACATGGTGTACAAGTAGCTGATGGGATGGCCACATAGTCGACATTGAAGTTCACACCCTGCGCAAGTTTCAATGGACGGCAGAATTGATCTAATATGCAAATAATTATTACCGAGGGACCACAACATAAATAAAAAAAATTTGCAAGCTACTGGACACAACCTGTAAAAGGACGTCTCTCACGGTAAGAGACACGACAAGGTCGCTCACGCTAGAATTTGCCTAAAAAGCAGTACGATGAGAGTGGTATAGAGCGTGCAAATATAATTTTAATTTTAATGGTTTACCAAAAAAAAAAAATTTAACATATAGTGTTGCTTAATTAAATTAATTTATCGGACAATACAAAGATAATTGGTGTACACACTGCTACTTTCTAGCTACTTCATCAGCTCAGTTGGCTTTGAGGTTCGGAAATTTGCCCCACCTTGTCCCCCTTCTAGGAAGTGTTTGGAAGAGTTTATAGTAAGCTTATGAGAATAACTTATAATAATAATTCTAAGCAAATAGTTTACTTAAATAGTTTTCATAAGCTCTTTTTAGCTTATTTCCATAAGCTTGCCAGAGAAGCTTATGAAAATAAATTGTTTTTAGTTTATTTTAAAAAGAATTTATTACATAAGCGCTTAAATAAGTTGTATATCCAAACGTACCCTCTATTCTATCTTTGGGCTTTCCATATTACAATGACACTCTGGGTTCAATCCCATTTTTGAAGTAACAACTACTTCCTACTCAATAAAAGTTTATGTGATATTGAATTTTAACGAGATAATGTTCGCATGAAGCTACGTTTGTGAATAATTGACATGGACTGTCGAGTCTCATAATCAAGGAGTTTCAATTAAGATATGTTACAAATATTAATCAATATATATATATATATATAGAGTACAAAAAACTGTAGAGAATGAATTTAGTTCAAAAAAGTGTCACAATTAGTCATATTAGTTGACCCTGACTTTATGAAAAAGAAAATTTTGTTCTTTACTTTGGCAATTGTCGCCCAATTTGGTCTCTGGCGTCAGTAGGTCTCTATCAGTTATACTGCATAGAGATTAGAGAGTCATATTTGACACGCTAAGTGTCAACTCGGCGCCTACTTGATAAATAATATTTGAAATTAATAAAATTAATTTAGTTTCTAAAATTGTCACAATCGATCATATTAGTTCCTGATTTACGAACTAACTATGACAATTGTCCGTCAATTTGATCCTTGACATTGATGTGCGACAGTTTACACTTAACAGAGTGTCTCACGGATGCAACTTGACGCACACATGTTAAACTACACTTGGAACGGTGTCGTTTGTACTTTATCTAAAAATAACGTAAAACATATAGTGATTAGTCCTTTGTTGACAGTATCGAGATACATTGGGTTTAGAACCAAAAAAAGCTCACCCTCTCTTACTTTGAAATTTACGACCATTAGAGAAGGAGTAATTCATTCTTTACAAATCCCTAATAACAACCAACCAATACCTCAAACTTCATGATTCACCTTCTCCAAATTCCTAAAAACTAAAATCCCCAAAGTGCCCCAAATCTAATTCTGCAAAAGAAAGAATATGGCTTGGAAGATTGAGAGATAATGGGTGGTGGAAAGTTGTCCTGAAGCAAGTTGACATGGGAGAGTGGAAAATAACTAATAACCATCACTCTAATATACATATGATCTAGCTCAAGTTTTAGTATGATTAATTATCTTTTAACACTTTAAATTTATAACAGAAATTCCTACAGTTATTTTGTAATAAGGAGACTTAAAATTACACTTCACGTTTATTAAATTTGAGTGCATCTATTTCTATCTAAAAGCGGCTTGGATTTTTTTTTTTTGGGGTACTATTCTTGTAATGATACATGTAATTTTTAATTCTCTTTGCTTTTCAAATTTTATATTCAAATTTTATTTTAATCTAATGGTTTTGTCCATCTCTGGAATAGTTTATGTTATCGCTTAACTAGTTTAAAAATCAGATAAAATATTTTTATTTTTTTATTTTATTTTTCAAACCAAACTTCAAAGTTCAAACACACCCTCGATATGGGGGAGGGGATGGGTTCTTCTTATATTTCCAAGGCAGCGGCAATATACAATCGTTGTGACAACAGGTTTCATATAACAAATGTTGGGAGAATGAATGGACCATTTCACATTGTTGGCGAAAAACAGGAACACTACAATGAAGTATAAATAATAATTGAGTTGGACTTAAAGGTATTCAAGTGTACAAGAGCTTACAACTAAACATTTACCATTTTATGTCCAAACTGACCACTGACCTGGCCTTGATGAGGGACAAATGGGGATAATCAAATCGAAAAATCTAGGGTGGTAAAATTACAGATGGAAAGAATATGCTAGTATGATAAAATGAATGTTCTTTATCGTTGAGCCTGATCAGGCGTGTGGTTGCTTGTTGTAGATGATGATGCTGTTCTACCGTTCAATATTCCATTATCCTTTGGTGGACTTGATCCCCACTTACCCTCTGATTCATTGGGCTCTATCACTTTCACTGACCCATCAGTCAATCCAACGGCAATTTGGTTGGGGTCTAGTGGATGAGCTGCAATAACAACAGGATACACACCTTGGCTTCTGCAGTATACAACACACAACACAGATCATGAGTCCAGTTCCAATACAAACAATATTTTTGGAAGTCAAGAATCACCACAGACCCTACTACCCCCAAAGAAAGCATGGTATGGATGATGTTTAAATTGCGATTACTAATACTATACTAATAGAGTATGCATTGAAACAGCAACCAATATCTTTATATCAAATTATTAGTCCAGAAAGTTAACAAGCAGAATATATATTATGTATCCAGTGAGAGCATGTTTTATTGTGAGAAGTGAGAGAAGCAAATCTAGGTCATTAAACCATACATGGATGAACGGCATTAGAAGTTAGTGATCACGTGATCACTTAAAAAAGTCGCGTGACTTTATGTTCTAATCATAACCATTCATATCATGTGTGGTCCAAAAGGTCCAGATTTGTTCCTCTCACTCTCATTTTAAAACATCCCTCTCAATTGATACGTCTCCTTTGGATTATCGTGTGTGTGTGTGTATTTCTTTTTACTTCATGGAAATAGAAGTAACCTTTCACAATACACACTTGAATACATTTCCAATATTTAACAAAATAAAGACAAAACTGGGTCCAACCATCACCCTGAAACTTACCCATTTAAAGCCGCTGGTGACAAATATGTTGACATTGCAATACGACATCTTAGTCTCAAGCTATCAGCATCAAAAACCCCCGTGTTGCCATCGCAAAATGTAGCAAATATTAACTGACTGTTGCAGGAATAACATGCATATGATATGGGAGCAGGCAGAACATCTTGTGGAACCCACTGCAGCAAATTAATTTATGAGCATATCTCAATTTTAATTTTGTCAGCAACCAGAGAAGCTCTATCAATACTAGAAGAAACTACCTACCTGCCGAATGCGTTCCATCTTAGAGGCATCATATATTGCCAACTGAGTCTCATGGGCTACCAATAAGCGGAGCTGGTCAGCATGGAACTGCACTCGAGTGTCACCAACATGTGCCTTTCCGGCAGGGAGTTGTAATGGAATTGATTTTCTTTTCTCCCATGTATCAATGCTCCACACACAAAGCTGTACAGAAATAAATTTCAATTGTGGTACACCATAAGCTTATGGAAACTAAAAGAAAATGATATTCAACAATACGTGATAAGTATTAGCACCTTCCTATAAAATAATTTCAATGAAGTAAATAGTTATTTAATTTGATAATAGTTAAGAATAAACAAGGAAGGCTACAACATTATCCTTTACACTGGGAAGTAGATCTAACCTAACAAGGAATAATTGCAAATAATGTAAAGATGGATAACCAACAAAGACATCTCCAAAACTAATTACTAGGCACTGAATCATTTGCACAGGAGGTTTTCCATGTCATCTGAATCTTAAATGAAAAGAGAGCAGTTAAAAAACTCACTTGAGCATCAGCACCAGAGGAAACCAGGATATTAAGATTGGTTGAAAAGGCTAATCCAGAAATACGCTTCTGGTGACCCTTCAATTTTGATTTCACCTAGAAGATACCCCCAAGAGAAAATACATGAGATTATTTAAAAGTAATTGTATAAATCATATGATTAGCAAAGGAAGAAGTTAAAAATGTAATCACCTCATCCACTCTAACATTATAAATGTGAATAGTTGAATCCTCCATCCCAATGGCTATGATGTTGTTATCCTGAGGGTGAAAAGCTAGAAAGGTAGAGGCAGGAGGCGGTGGCATAAATGTTGTCATTACCTAGAAGAAGGTAAACCATAAGAAACCAGTAAATTTAGAAACTGAAACGAATACCAGGTATCTCTGGACACATACCTTGAATGTCATCATGTTAAACAACGAAACTTTTCCACCACAGGCAGACATAACATATGAATCATTCTTTGAGAGTGCAATGCAAGGAACTGCTTCATCAAGGTTGACTCCTGAGATATCATTAGTCATAAGAAGACCACTGTTGGGTTGCCAATGTTGTGGAACAACACTGGCGGTGGCCTGTGATCACATAAACTTCAGAATTCTGTTCTCTATTGCAAGTGAAAACATAATGAAAAGCATAAAGAAAAGAGAGGATCGGGGAGGGATAAACATTTCTTCAATATTACCTTCCCAGTTGGATTCTGTTCACTGCGAGCCCACTTCCACAGCTTCTGAACACCATTTGACCCAAGTGCCAAAAGACCAGCACCAGAATTCGTATAGAGAAGTCGAACAACCTATATATATGGCTCTGGGAGTTAAACAAGTTCAAGGAACACAAATTTTGTAATTAAAATGGTTCTCTCTCTTATACAAACAGTCAACAAACCTTGCTGGAAGAATCTGTGTTGTCAGGCATGGTAACTAACCGACATTGGACTGGATCCGCAATTTCAGACAGCTGCCATGGTTTAGTCCTATCTATTACATCTTCCGCAGTTCTTGGTTTCTCCACATTTCGACCCGTCGGATCAACTCCATTCTCCATTGAAAAAGCCAAAACCAATCAATAGGTTGCAAACAAATATCAAGATGCAGTACTTAATTCACGAGTAATTGAGTAACTTATTATTAGATTTTGGGCCTAACTCAATCCCAAAAGCTAGCTCATAGGATGAGAATTGCCCATTACTTATAAACTCTTATTAGAGACTATCTCTAGTCAATGTGGGACTTGGGTTTTTCCTAATACACCCCCTCACGCCCAGCACTATTGGGCTTGGTGCGTGGATAATATGGTGGGTGGCCCAATAATGGATCTAGGATAGCTCTGATACCATATTAGATTTTGGACCTAACTCAATCCCAAAAGCTAGCTCATAGGATGAGGATTGCCCATTACTTATAAACTCTTATTAGAGACTATCTCTACTCTCTAGTCAATGTGGGACTTGGGTTTTTCCTAATACTTATCAAAAAGAAAAGAATCAATTAACCAAGTTATATCACAAAGAAATACAGACAAATGATAAAGATATCCAAAACACTCCATGTCATGAGAGGGCATAGCATAACGGAATTAGGCATACAAGATGTGTGATGTGTGCAGAAGAAATGGAACATGTATAAATAGTACTTAAATATTACTTTTCTAATTGTTAAGCTATGACTAGTGTATCATGGCAATCGTCCAAACATCATAATCATGCATACTGAGTTCCAAGGGACAGGTTCATACAAGAATTGGAGAGGGCCTGACAGGGGAGCTCCTTTCCACTTTACAGTTGACAGGACTGACATTAACAGCAGAAGAGCCAGATACCTAGATAACATAAACAAAGTGGACAGCATAAATACGTACTATGATCTCAACATCAATAATCACGCAAAAGTCAAGAGCTATCTCACAACCTTGATTGCAGCAGATTCAATTGGCGACCTCAATGCTTCAAATGCTGGAGCTTCAATTGTTCTTAAGGATCTAAGACCAATAGCATTAGCAAGAATTTTGAATCCATTGTCCACAGTAGTAACAGCAAGAAGATTTCCTTCCTTGTTGAATCTCAAGCGTGGAAGGCCCTAAAAAAGTCATTCAATGTCTTATAAAGCGTAAGTTATATTCAGAAGACTTAAACAGTTAACCCTGAACTACTGACCTGTAGACCACCCTCTGCGTCAGTGCTTGTTAGAAGATTAATATTGTCCATGTCCCAAAACTTGATTTGGCCGTCTTCACCAGCAGCCAAAAGGCGATTTTGGGTTGTGTCAAATTGCACGACACCAGCAGATTTCTTTCTGAACCCATTGTATGTTCTCTTAATCGCTCCTTCACTTTCATTCCATTCAACAAGATATGACTCTCCATCTTTACTTGTCCCACAAGAAAACAATCTAGAGAAACGAGGTGAAATAAATAGGAAGGCATGTTAATACAGTTTCGTTTAATAAACCTAGAATATCCATTGAATATGTAAAATTAATTATCCCCATCCAAGTCCACCTTACCTACTTCCATCAGCACTATAAAGCATTGTAGTACACGAATGACCAGGAGCATTATAGTCAACCCTAGAACCCATGTTATCATATAACCAGGCTTTTATTTTTCCATCAATGGCAGTTGAAAATATGAACTGCAAAGTTAAAATAACAACCTTTAGTACCATTGAAAGCAGAGTTTACTAGAATAATACAATCATAGTCGGTATCTACACACAACTCAGGTAAACACGAATAACACTCGGGCTTGCTGGAACCAAATGAATACTGAAAGACACTAGAAACAGAATCATACCAGACTTGGTGACTTAAGCCAGCACTTATGAGAAGCAACTAGTCATAATACAAGACTTACATTTGTGACTTGTGAGCTATGAGATATGATTGATTTCTTAGTAGATAATAATAATAATAATAACAAAGCTATCACTAATTAAAAGTTTATAACCCAACTTGTCTTGATGCATAAAGCAGTAAAAACAAAAACAGAATAACTAAGTCCAACAATGCTCTAATGCTATAAACATATTGAACTGGGGATATCCAAAAAATAGACATATGGGGGAGATGTGCCCGGAAGGATGTAACTTCTGTGGTTGTATACACATATAGCTTGCAAGAAGTTAAAAAATTTGTAACTAGGTCCCTGGACACGGAATTTTCAAATAGGTCCCTATATTTAAAGTATAACGACCTATTTGAAAATTCACAAATAGTTCAAGGACATACTGATTAATTTAATCTTAAATATACAATCATCAAGGAAGGGGTCGATATATGTGTAGGGAAGTGGGAGCAGTTGCCCTGTAATTTTCTAATGACTACAATAAATGAAATATGTTTTTATACTTTCACAAATTAAAGCACAAATCACCACCCAGAGAGGCAAAACTATAGAGAAACAATCTATCAAACTTCAAAAGAATAAAAGGTTGTACCTGAATGTTCTCCTTGTGGTGAGGACAGATAGAATATACAGGTGCCTCATGTCCCTCAAAGTTAAATAGTCTTCGTCCAGTTAAATCCCACACCTATTCAAAGTTTCTCCTTCAGATGAAATAGATAATTGTCTTGCCTAATCTAAAATTGCAATAGTAGATTTTATGCACCTTTATCAACTTATCATCTCCACAAGTCACAATACAGAGTTGTTTATTTGGATGAGCAAATGCCAAGTCATTCACACCACCAATATGGGCATCAACCTGCATCAACAAGAAATGTAAATCAAATTGCAATTACAACTTCGGTTACATTTGACAAGGATAACCTCACCTCTATACGATGGGTTAGCTCATTTGGTCCAGTGTAGGCATATAAGTGAATCAAATGTTTAGTAAATGCAACACCTATGACAAAGCAACCAGTTAGATATTGAATCTGACAACCTTCAAAATGGTTTCAAAAACATAACGTACCAACAAAATTTCCATCAGGGCTCCATGTGACACGGCTGACAGAAATAGGTGCATCTTTGACCACAGCTGCCTGCAAAAGTTCTCAGCTATTAGATTTCAAAGGTTCTAAATTCTCAAGCACCAATGCCCATCATAATCATAAAGACTTATTTTCTCGTCAGATTGCGGTTAAGGGTACTGTAGAGAAGGAATTATTACAGAGTAAAAAAAAACTCATTGAAGAAAGAAATTAAAACCTGAAATGGCAACGAGCACGATGCCATATCCATTATCTTGAATGGCTTTGACACCAACCTGTCTCGTAACCCAAGTTCCCAAAGGGCAATTTCACCATTATGAGAACCAACTGCTCATTTGAAATAATATAACGTTATATTTTTGTCAGGATTTTAGTAATTAAATGTTACACATACGTGACATAACACAACAATGATAGAAAATACCAAGAAGTAAGGTTTGGTGAGAAGGATGAAAATCCATGCTTGTCACAGTGGATCCTTGATGCAAAGTCATAGCCACAGTTCTTGGTAGATCATCCTGCGACCAAGAGGCTTGCCGAGCTGTAGGATACGAAACCTAAAATTATAGAAATGAACCATATTGACATAAGTCACCAACAGTTACAATGTCAGAAGCCCTAAATCTTAGGAGCAGAAAATTTATTGGCATCATGAAAAACTGGAAGCACATCTCAATTGTTGAAGAAAAAATACGATAATCACCTCCTCTACAGAAGGAGCAGGCCGAAGCCTTTTGATTAGCTGTTCATGATCAGCATTCGGATAATCAACCATGCCAGGAGCTGATGGAGGTGTTCTTGGACGCTTCAAGATAGACACTGTACAAAAAAGGGTAGGAGAGTGTTTAAGTCATGACACCCTCTTGTGCCTTTAAATTATTCAATATGTAAAATCCTAAGCAAATGCAACTGCCAGGACACTAGTTATAACATTTTTTTTCAAATGTAAGTTAAATGAGGGAAATAGACTAGGGTTTGTAGCATGAAAAATTTAATGGGACTTATTGTGGAAGTTATTGGCAAAAAAAAAGGCACCCACAACTTTCTTAAGGAAAAAAGGGACAACACAGTAACCAGTAACCACGTTTTTAACCTTGATTCTGTGGGACTGGTATGGTTGATGCCGTGACAACAGCTGCTTGGATGGATGATGAAGCTGAGGCATTGGCCATCCAACCAGCCAAAGCATTAGGATTAGCAGTTGCTGCAGCAGGTGGGAAGGGCTATAGAAAATAAATGAAAAAAAAATTTTAATCAACATAATAAATTAGATTCTTAATCCATTAAAAATGTAAGGAACCAATTGTTCAAAATGCAAGATATCATACACCATGAGCTCCAATTGAAGTATAAGCAGCAGGCTTTGCAACGGCAGCAATAGGAAGATTCACAGGTGTAGGTGCTAGAGGACCATTAGGAGGTGTACATGTGTGATCTGTGAATAAAGTCTTTATATCAGGGTTCGGCCTTGGGTTTTTGCAAAGCTGGTGCTGCCAGTTCAAACTGCATTGATAAGAGAGATAATAGATTAATAAAAGAAAAGGCAAGGCATCACAAGCTAAAATTCAAATATACAACAACTAATAAAAAAAGCAAGGGTTAACTCCCAAATTCTTTCATTAATTAGATAATTGAAGCATTAATATATAAGGACTTGACCTCATGCGAAAATTTAAGAGATGTACTATTTCTGTGTCAAGAAGGCAAAAGCCATACAATTTACTTTTCATTTGTCACACAGAAAAGAATCCAACCAACTATGAAGAAGTGAATTAAAATGAAAACACAGCAAAATCTTGTGAGAGAATCAATTGAGGGCTTTAACTAGCTTATTTATCTACAACTATAACATCCATACCTTTGATTGATTAAAGTCCGCAGTCTTGATGACTTAAGGGTAGGGAAGATAAGCTTATCACGGAAGAGAGGATTTGCCTCTATGAGCTTTTTTAGCTCTATCAACATGATCCCTCGAGCAGTTTTGGTGTCACCATACTTGGATAGCTGCTCATTCTCCCTGGTATACGAAATGAAAAGGAAGAACTTAACAGTCTTACAGCTAAATTAATCTGGTAGGCCTATCCATTATAAACAGTAACATGACAAAATTTCATAAATATGAGACTCCAAAATTACCAATCTGTTAATGTTTCATGGTTTTTGAATCAAGATTCAAGATTGATGTTCGAATCAGATCAGATCGACTTTCATGTATAATCTCATTGACCTAACAGACAAGATTAGGCACTAAAAACAATGATGCATTACATTAGACTATATATTCAAGATATTACCTGAAATTATTAAGAGTTAACAGCTGTGTGATTTCTTTGTATAGTTCCTCATTGAAGGTAGAGAAAACTTTTAAATCACCCACTAATATCTCAACAGCCGTTGCCTTGTCTTGCCTAAAATTGAAAAACACCAAAGAAAAAAGGACATGTGAATTACCATAATAAACATCAAATACTGTTTGAAAAATCCCAAAAGGATTCAGAGTAATAATACCTATCAAGTGCTTCCAGATATTTCTGCTTCCTGATTTCAAAGAATATTTTCATGGAGTATCTATTATCATCAACTTTGGTGAACCCTGCTAAGTACTTCTCAACTTCATCCCATTCACCAGCCTGTACTTTTTCCTCAAAGTACTTCATGTTGAAGAAAAACCCAGATTCTTTCTCAAGCCTGCACCCACAAATAAGCGTTTAAAAGAAAGAAACACTCATGTTGATACAGAAAACGGGAATGTTCGGCAAAGGAAGAGAAAGCTTCTTCAATTTATTTGATTATGATCTCGATCCCAATCTCTAAGTGAGAAAAAGGAAATTATGTATCTCGAAATTATGTATCTCAACTTTCATATTAGCAATTCATTGATTTCCACACCTCTGAAAACCAAGTGGAGTGACAGCCAACAAAGAAAGTACAATTTATATTATCAGACCCCCTCTGTAGGGAGGGGCAGTGTGTAGTGTTAGGTATAAAAGTAAAGTTTTTTACACACACATATTTGGAAAAAATATAAAATATTTAACTTGACCCCATAAATAAATTATTCTTGTTTTTTGGTGTTGAGTGGCTAAGCTTTGGCGCAATGATAAGATTGTTGCCTTGTGACTACAAGGTCACAGGTTCAAATCCTGAAAACATCATCTCCGCTTGCAAAGGCAAGGCTACGAACATCTACCCTTCCCGGACACACCCAGGTGGGAGCCTTGTGCACTGGGCCACCTTTTTTATCTTTTGGCGTTTAGCTCCACCTCATAAATAAAGTATTGCTATTTTTTGGCATTCAGTGAGTGAGCCTTGGCGCAATGATAAGATTGTTGCCTTGTGACTAGAAGGTCACAGATCCAAATCATGGAAATAGCATCTCCGCTTGCAAGGGTAAGGCTGCGTATATCTAGTATCTACCCTCCCCAAACCCCATCATGAGGGAGCCTCGTGCACTGGCCGACCTTTTTTTTTTTTTTTGGTGTTGAAAAACTTCTAGCTACACCCCATAAATAAAGTATTGTTATTTTTTGGTGTTGAGCGGGTGAGCATTGCGCAATGATAAGATTATGCCTTGTGACCTGAAGATCACGGGTTCAAAATCCTGAAAACAGCCTCTCCGCTTGCGAGGGTAAGGCTACGTACATCTACCCTTCCCAGACCCCCCCTTCAGGCGGGAGCCTCGAGGACTGATCCGCCTTTTTTTTATTTTTTGGCATTGAAAATCTTCTAGCTCCACCCCTTTTTGTGGGGTTAACCCTGGAAGAATGATTGAATCCTAATACAGAATTCAATAGTCAATAGCGACTAGCGCAGGATCCTGGAGTTACCTCCATGTATTAATGTATAGATTAGAAATTTCATAATACACACGTCAATTAGATAATTCACTTCCACGCAGCTGTATAATTCAGTTATCCACATTCAAATTGTGAGCCTCTTGAATAACGACCCCACCCCCCCACCCCCAATAAAAAAAAATCAGCTAGAAGACAAATTTGAGAGGGGGGAAAAAAAAAACTCTCTCCCCTCTTCATTTCATTTCCAATACTCTTCATTATCCAGAAGATAGCTTAAGGCAAAAACCGTTACACAGATAGATTCGCTCATTTCTAATGACAATAACTAAAATAATAACAATAATAATAAAATAATAATATTTTAAAATCAAAACTTTCCCAAAGTTTTGTTGCATGATTTGCTTCCTACCCATTTATAGAATTTCAAACCACAACAAAAAAAAAAATTAAATTGCAAAGGGGAAAATAAAAAAGAAGAGGAATTACTTGTGCACCGACTCTTTGAACTTCTCTTCCTCCAGAAATTGGAGTATCAGAAACACCAATTCTCTGCTCAGAGAAGTCATAGCGGTTCCTCAAATCTGAAACCCCCAAAACCAATAATTTCAATCTTTCAAAACACCGATCCTCAAAACACAAATCAGAGCTGAACCACACACACTACCTCAGCTCCGAATCTGAACTCTCACACACACACTCCGCAACCTCAAAATCCTCAAAAATTGAAGAGCTTCTTTGATGAATGATGCTTATATGAAGCTCCAAATTCGAGAATTTCTAGGGTTTGAAAGGCTGCGGATAACAAGAGGAGAGAGAGAGAGATGGAGAGACTTGGTCTCGCTATCTTCGATGCGTTGTACACTTTCTTTTTCTACTGACCCATCAGAGATAAGTACAATGGCTTATGTGAAAAGAGAACTTACTTATCATGATAAGCTCTTGGTTCATGATTGATAAGGACAGTGCCTAGAGCGTTGCGGATTCGAAACTAGTTATTCAAATTTGGTGAATATTCGGAACACACGTCCACTCGACCCCATATTTTTTTTTTTTGTACCGTCGCTTTCGCTTTGAACACATAATTCAATTTAGTTAATTAATTTATGAACTCTTTATATATGTCCTATCTTCTCGCTATCTTCGGATTTTCTCGCGAGAATATTTTGGGTTTTGATCTTTACGAGGATGTGAACTCCACGCGCGCACAGCATTCATTTTCATCCTTGGGGGCCACAACCTTTTTTATTTTTTGATAAAATAAAGTTTAGGTGACTTGGGTTCCGGGGACTCAGCAGGGTTAGGACATGTCTCATGACTCAAAGAGAACTTAGAAAAGTACTTACAGATTACCCACCAACGAGGTCCTCATATCGACAGTAGGATTCGAACTCACGACCTTATGAGTTATGAGTTAGATCCTTATCAACTGGACTAATCTTTGTTGGCTTGGCCCCCACCATCGTTGTAGTTGCTTTCTTTTTACTAATCTTGTTTTTTTCCCTCTTTAATTGATTCTCAATTCTTGTCTCATACTCGTTTATCGTTTATAATTTATCACTTTCCGCTCAATGTATTAACCAATTATTAATAATGGGTTTTGCTAACAAGTGTTCTAAGGATATTGGTTAAGAAATATGAAAAAGAAAAGTTTGTATTGAAAATTTAAGAGCCTGTTTGTTTTGTTTTCAGTTTTCTATTTTCATTTCATGTTTTCATAAATAATTATAAAACTACCATATTGTTTTCATTATGTTTCTTATTTTCATAAATTTGTATAGGAAACGGTGAAAACAAAAAAAAAAAAGTTGTTTTCAGTGTTTCTTGTACAAATTTCTGAAAACAAGAAACATAATGAAAACAGGTGGCAGTTTTGTAATTATTTCAGAAAACAAGAAATGAAAACAGAAAGCCGTAAACAAAGCAAACAGACCAGTGAGACACTTTTCAAAATGTTAAGTACACCATTTTTTTCATACAAATTTTTCTTTATTGATTCCTTAAACAATGTCCTAAGGGCACTCGTTAGTGTTCTCCATCAATATTAATCTTTATTCTCAATGTATTAATATTAATGGGGAGTTATCATCACATTCTTTAACACACTTTCACTTGCTGGTTGGAATTTATGCGAGTCTCACTATTTTGAAAATTAGTCCCCCTTGAATTATGTCGGACTCACATGAATTTCAATCAATGAGAAAGAGTGTCTTGACAATAGAGTGTTAAAGAGTGTGTTGCTAGCATTTCTCATTATTATAACACACATCCAAATAATAGTTTTTCACAGGCTTAAGTTGTATTTGAAAGAACTTATAGAGAGCTTAATTAAATTTATAGTAAATCACTATTTTGATCCCTAAAACTATAGGACGGTAGCAAGTTGGTCAATCACATTGAAAAATAGGCAAAAATGTCATCCAAAATGAAAAACGTACATTATATTGTGGTCCCCAAATTGAAAAATGTGGTCAAATTGGATTAACATGGTGGACTTTTTTCAATTTTTGGGGACTTTTTGTTTATTTCTTAATATGATTGACCAACTAGTCATCATCTTACAATTTCATGGACCAAAATAATACTCATTGAATTTATGAGTATATCATGGTAACACTTGCTTTTTAAAACATGATTTTTTTCAAAATATTTTTTTAGATATCTTTCGCTTATAAATAACTTTTAATACATGATAAGTTAACAAGTCTTGTTAATCAGTACCCTAAAAACATTCATTATAGATTTCATGAAAAGCAAGCTATTATGGGAGAACTAAATATAACACTCTTTTTTTTTTTTAAACAAACAACTTACTGCATTTCATTAATAATCAAGGAAGCAATACAAAGTTGAACATGATAGAAAATAGTGGGATTAGCCATTAACATCATCGCCTTAACTAAGCTATGAGTTACGTTATTTGCTTGTCGCCTCACAAAACTTACACTAAAGTTTGGAAACAAATGAAGGAAATCACTGCAATAACTGGTAACAACTCCTAGTTCTGAAAAATCTTTCGTTTGCTGGTTCCCTTTAATTTGTCAACTATCACTTTGCAGTCAACTTCAAAAATAACATGATGTATATTCAAACTTTGAACCCATTGGATAGCCTTTAAAAGAGCCGTAACTTCTCCCTCAAGAGTTGGGAGACAAGAAGGAACCCAATTCGTCTTAGCAAGAATAAAATGTACACGTTCATCTCTCATACACATACCGAAAGCAGTTTTACCATTAACCTCGGAGACTAGCATCAACATTACACTTTAAGTAACCTGGCTGGGGCGGTGACCACGCAACCTGACATTCCTCTTCATGCTGCATGTGGCTATGAGAATCAAGATTGTGGGTGTGATTCCAATCCACTAGGAAAGCCAAGGCGCGCTGGACAATTTGATGGGGCGGTGCAGCAATGTTTCCCCACAGAATTTCATTCCTATTGCGCCATAAGCTCATTATTGCTGCAAATGTTGCTATTTTTTCAACACTCTTAAAAAATAAATACAACACTTTTTCATAAAAAGTTTAATTTTCTTGATTGTTTAAGGAGTATCCTTAGAACATTTATTAGCATTCTCTTAAGTGATTTAAATACACACTTATTTTTTTGTACACAAAACATCAATATTTGCTTTATATATTTTTAAAAAAATAGTTTTATACAACAATTGTTTTTGATATATAGACATACTCTTTTTAACAGTTATATACAACTGTTGATACGTATCGTTCACAATATGGGTCGTACTATTTGCACACCCGGGTGCGACAACCGGTTACTGTAGCGCTATGCAATAGTGCTTCTTTTTTTTTTCTTCCAAATTTTGACTTTTTAAAAAAAATAACTTTTTTGAATACTAACATTTTTGGTTAATCCAGTGCAAATATCTGGTTAATTCAGTTCATTATATAGTTAATGGGTCATCCTGAAACTTACAATTATTTTTCACACAAATTAACCATATAATGAACTGAATTAACCAGATATTTGCACGTGATTAACCAAATATTTACATGGTTGTGAAAATTGATTGTAAGCTTCAGGATGACCTATTAACTATATAATGAACTAAATTAACCAAATACTTGCACGTGATTAACCATGTAGAATGGTTGAAGCATCATAGTTACCCATTAACCACATAATACACTGAATTAACCAACTATTTTTAAAGGATTAACGACATGTTTATGACATGTAAAAATCGTATTTCAAGTATCAGAGTTACCCATAACCACAGAATACGCTGAATTAACCAATCATTTTCAAATGATTAACCATACGTTTTTGTTTTAAAAAAAAAAAAGTCGAAATTTGTCAAAAAAAAAAGATTACCCAATAACCATATAATAAATTGAATTAACCAGATATTTGCACGTAATTAACAAAAAATGTTAGTATTCAAAAAAGCTAAATTTTTTTTTTTAAAAAAAGTCAAATTTTGTAAATAAAAAAAAGGTGCTATAGTAGTGCTACTGTAGCAGGTGTCGCACCTGGATATCAAAACCAGGTGTGCAAATATCATTTCTCTTACAATATAGACAGGTTTTTGCATATTGATGAAGCATTAGTTGTTATTTTTTATGCTTGCCCTTACTTTAAAAATTCCTAACTGGTCATAGAAATTAGATGCACACGGTAAATAAGAGTAATTAACTGAAATCGAACAAGATAGTTTAGAAAACATAATCACAATTAACACTTCGACCAATGTTTCAAAATAATTTGCCTTTACCTAATACATTTTTTTTTTTGAAGCGAATTATTGAGGAATGGAGCAGTCGAGTAGGTGCAATCTGCGAGTCGATGATGATATTGAAAGCCACGTGTTGCGGTCCACTTAGAGCCGCCAGATTGGCGTGGAGTTGTTGTAGTAAAACGTTTTGGCAATTGGTCGCACACGTCTCTTTGTGGTCTTTGCAACACCTGATAATTCCTATGAAATGAAAGAAATATGTGAGAATAGACATCACACTCACTGCTTTGTCAGTTCCGTAACGATCTACTGGCCTTTCCGGAGTAGAAAAGATAACGACAAAAAAAAATGAATATTTTAATTACTAAAAATATGGTAAGATTTGATTTTAGTTCTTATAAAAAAAAATCTTATATTATGATTCCAAAACGTTTTAAAATTTTGAAATTCGTCCCTATTGTTAGGATGTGATAGATAGAGCTTCACGTCATTAGTGTCAAATATACAAAAATATTATTTTGAATTCAAAAAAAATTTAAATAAGTTTTCGGTCCATGAAAAGTTCATCAATTTTGATTTTAGTTCCTATAAAATATTTTTAGGGTAAATAGTCCCTATCTTATGGGATGTATATCTTCCTTTATATTTTTTGTAAAACATATTCGTTATGCTTTTAGTGTAAATTTTTTTTTATATACAGTTAGCACAAAGTTTTTTACAATTTCAACTAATCACAAACTATTAGATTGATAACTTTTAAGATACTTATGAAAAGAGTTAAAATTTAATTATGAGATAATTTTTAATTAGTTAATAATATAAAAATCAATATAATAACAATGCATACTAATTAAATCCTAAAAATAATATCAAATATAATTAAGTCAAATATATATATAAATTAGTATAATTTATGTTTTCAGCATTGGGAAAAGGGATGACGTGAATTTTTTATAATTTTATTTTTATATTCTATTAGTGTAAATTTTTATAATATTAATTAATCATAAATTATTTTATATGTGACTTTTAAAATAATTATAATACAAATCATTCCTTTTTATGCTTTAAGAATCAAATATTTTTATTGATTTAAAAACTTATAATTAATTAATAGTATAGAAATATTTCTACTCATAACATATAACGACTAATTTTTTTTATCATAACACAGGTGCGAAGTACTTCATGGATGATTACTTTCAGATGGGAAACTTGGCTAGCTACCTATAACAGATCTCTCTTCTCAACCATGTTTTTTATTCTACAAGACTCGAATTTGAGATATTTCATAACTGATCCGAGCCAATTCCACTAGTACCAATGTAATGTTAGTTATAACGACTAAATTTTTTATAAATAAAAAAAATTAATTTGAAATCTTCGTTACAATTGACTCTGATTAATCGAAATCAAGTTAGGAAAAACTTTTCTTTTTCATTTAAGAGATTTGAATACCTTAGCTAGAGAAAATCAAACTCTTTATTACTTGCAACTTAGATAAGAGGTAACTTCTTTACCCACAAATATAACTATATTATCATAACCAAAATTCGAACCAGAAACATATGATTAAATGATCCAAACTACTAATCACGCATACCAAACGTCATGGGATTGCGGATGATAAAAACTCTTCTTTTAAGTAAGCAACAAATGTGTCCGCATCATTCGCGCGGGCCCCATTAAAGTAGTAGCTATTGTCTGATGCTACCTGGCCTACATGCCGCTCTGACAACATTGTGACGCGTTCACGCTCCTTGGAGCAGCGCGTCTACCATTTTCTGATGGTTAGCGTGTGGTGCGCACGATGTACGTCATTGTGCAAACTGCCAAAGATTGAGGTCACCTCCCTTTTCCTTTACTTTTTCTTTTTTCTAATTACTCGCGAAATCTCGTGGTGATACTCGTATCGTATTCTACTCGACTGTGTTTTGTTACCTCCCACTTGCGTTTTGTGACCACTCACTGACCAGTACTTTCCACGGAATTCCTTTTCTAGCGTGTTAATTTTATTATTATTATTTTTGTTATATCCGATTAGTTTTTTTTTTTGGGTAGATTTATATCCGATTAGTTTGCGTGTATCTTAATTATTTTACTTTTTGCTTCAAAAAAAAATTTATTTTACTTTTCGGATTTTTTTTTAAAAAAAAGTTTAGTTGGGTTGGGTTGGGTCAGAACAGGTCTCAAGACTCAAAAGAGCATGCTCACAGATTACACTAAAGAAGTCCTCACATTAGCAGTGAAATTCATATTCACAATCTTGTATGTTATGAGCCTTATCCTTACCAATCGGATCAACATTCACCTGTTACTTTTTGGATGATGATGTTTTTGTCTTTACGACACTCAACAAATTTGATTTTAAAACCTATTTAACATAATTTTACCAATGAAAATGCCTTAATCAGATATCCAACAGTTTGGACATCAATGTAATAAATTTTATCAATTGGCTAATGGTGGACGAATGAACGATAGAGGCGGTATTTGGGAGAGAAAAGAATTGCTTCCGAAAGAATGGAAAAGGAGGAAGTCCTAACGAAAATGAGGTTGAATATAAAAATCAGAAAATATTATTATTATTATTATTATTATTATTATTATTATTTATATCTATATTTATATTTTAACGTGTTGTCACTATTTTATTGGTTTTGACTAAGGCTCTATTTGACAAAAATAGCTGATAGCTGATAAGCTAATTTTTAGCTGATAGCTAAAAAAATAGTTGATTGAATTTGAAGTGTTTGGTAATATTAACGATTGAATTAGTTTATAAATATAAAATTACATAAAAATACATATTTATGATAGACATGATAAAGTGAAAATTTCATTAAATGGATGAGAGTAAAGATGAGAGAAAAGCCAATAAACTATAAGCTACTAGCCATAAGCTAAATAAATTAGCTTATAAAGAAAAGCTATAAATTAATAAGATAAATTTATTTACTAAATATCTCTATTTTAATCAAACAAATTTATAAGCTAGCTTATTGGAACTTAACCCATATATAATGTTTTAGGTCTGTCTATTCAAGACTTTACTTAGTGACCACTATGATGGGATGGTTAATTTTACAACAACGACTACATATACGGAGATGTATGGTCAACAACATAAAATAAAAAAACAGATAATTCATATAAAAATAATAAACTTTTAAAGATATTAATTTATCCTCGCCAAGATCCCAATAGATTAATATAAGTGTGATCTATAGCAGTAGTATACTCCCTTCGATCACTATCTATATATAATATATTTGCGAATATCCTTAAAATGGCAACCTCCATGTGTCACTCATTGGAACCTTCACTCAAGTCATATTTTCACACGTGGCAATACCACAAGGCTTCCTTCCCTTTTTTGCTTATGTGTCGCGTTGTAGTTGATTTGGAGGCTAATTATATTAAATGGTCAGAAATTGGTCAGTTTAAAAAAAATGATAACTTTAATTTTGAAATCTAATAAATGGATAAATTTATAACCTGCCAATAAATCAATGAATTTATAACCTTCCAATTATAAATGAATGAATTTTGATGCTCTCATTCTTAATAATTCGTGATTTCAAACCATCACTAAATCATATCTGGCTATCTCAATCTGAAATCATAATCTCCCTTATATATGAATGTCAATTTATGGAACCTTAATATCTGCATTTTATCAAATCGTTTCAAATGTAGACATCATGTTCTCTCCTTTTCTCTTATTCTTTCATTATTCTCATTTTAAAAAACCCTTTCTAATTCATCTTCTTTCAGGTGAGAATGCAACAAAGCTTAAAAAAGGAGGTGTCGCACTACTGACTGCTATAGCTAAACTGCTCCAGGCGCATATCCACTACAGTTGCAATGAGTAATAAGTTGTATGACAGAAGGCCACTGCCCAAGCCTTTCTTAATTTTTAAGTTTGCTTACTTCTATTATTTGTTTATTGTCATGTTTTAGCCTATGGCATTACTCTGTAAGTTGGCATTACTCTATACTCTTCCTTTGTGTGTGCCGTGAGTTGAGAGAAAGTGTGATAATTCATTTCCTTTTACTATGAGTGCTGTGCAACCTGAGTGAGAGAGAAAATAGTTGGTCACTTATGTGTTTCTGATATCTCTCTTTTTCTTTTGCTAGATCTATTTTATCTATTTTGCATTATTGGAGTCTTTTTTAGATATGTAATATGTGTGATCATCCCTCATTGAACTAAGCAGCTTTGTAGTTGTGTTTTCTTTCTTTTGTTCTTTTTTTTTTTTTTTCAATATTCATTCATTTGCGTTATTGTTAGATTTACATGAAATCTGCGAAAAGCTCCATGATGTTTGAGGTTTAGTAACACTAGAAGGTGGAGGAGCAGTTCTACAACCAAAATATGACTCTTGGTATCAACTACTATTCTTTCATCTCTTATTCATAATTTGTTCATTATTTCTCTAATTGAAATTGATTGCCTTTTATTTTATCTTTTTTTTTTTATTACAATACTATATTACCATGCATAGGTTGTTGAAATTGATAATAATACTCAAGCTAAACATTATTTGAAGTTTTTTTAATAAGCGATTTTGAAGAAGTTGGCTATTACACCACATTCTTTTAGTGAGTTAATTGTTGATTTTATTCTGTTTTATAGTTTTCTTGCTTTCTTGACTCAAGACAGTGATGATTTTCGATCGGCTTGCTGGTGTAATGATATAGAATCGATCCGAAAATTGAAGAGGTGAACCTTGATAATTGTATCAACATGTTGTATAATATTTGGAAGTGAGAATACCTTTCATAGAACATGTACTTCGTATGTCACATGCTACCAGGTATATTTAACATGGGAAAGAATGACAATTTTTTACTATTGAAGTTTATATCTTATTTAATGCAATTTGGTTCCTTTGTGTTACTACTTGATGCAGGCCTTGGAAAGGAAGTACTTGGGTGATAATGTTAAAGATCTCCACCCCCGATAACATTAAATGTAATGACATTAATAACATTAAATGTAATCACATTAATTAATGATGGATCGATTATATCAATCAAATTCAATTTTCAAATCCATTACATCAATGAAATTAATGATTGTATGATATACACACCAGAACAAAAAATCAAATCGATTTTGTAAAGGAAACAAATCAATATATAAATAAAAAATGTAGGAGGAATTTAAAAGTACAATAATTTCATTAACCAGTTTAATACAAAACATATCAACATGGATTAACCAGATTGACAATTTCGTTTTTCATTATAGAACAACTGGAGCAATTTTTTAACTCTATATTACAATCAATATGCCATTTTCTACACACACAAATATAATATATACAAACCGAAATAATTCATGGTTCTACATAGAACAAGTTTTTACACGTGGCAGTCAATTAGAGTCTTAAGTGAAACAGTACACGTGTCACTCTCATAATGCACAGAATTTCGGCTCATTAATTACCCTCTATATGGATCATATCTTGATTTTGATTTTAAAACTTATTACCTCTATCAACATTAATTTGATTTGCTGGACATATTAGCCATTAATTCAAATGGATTATTTTGGATCAAATCACAAATGAACCAAATCTGTTTTTTTTTAAATCATGACTTCTATAAATATATTTTAATCAAATCACAAGTAGGATACTTTTTTTCATTTGCCATAACCTAATTCGGTTTTTCACACATGTGCTTTGTTTTCTCTATCTATTTTCGTTCTGATGCTCGTTCTCTCTCTAATTTTTTTTTTAAAGAGGCCTCCTCTCTCTCTTATTTCTTAATCGAAATTTTTTTTTGCATGTTTAGTACTAATGATTTGTGTTTCTTCAATAATGAATGATTATGGTCAAATTGCTTCATTTTTTATGATAACAACATATTCTATCCCTTCTGAGCAGATGAACAAGGCTATTCCACTTTCAGCACAGTGGTTCTGCCAAAGCTAGGGAGTGTAAATCTTTAACATGAACTATGGTGTGTTCTAATTGACACCTGATTTTTTTTTGTATATCTATCATATTTGTATAATGCTTTTTTTTGCAATTTTTGCAAGTGCATCTATAGCATTGCAAAAATAGTTTATAATTGTTTCAAAGTTCTTAGCTTTTCCTTTTCTCTATCTATCATGACTCAGGAAAGTATGTCCTCTCAAATCCATTACATGGAATAGCTCAAATACTGTTAAGACATCTGGTAATGGAAGATGCACATGATGCCCACAAGAGAAAGGATGTCTTTACACCATCCATGTTTTACGCCCATTTGCATCATAGGATTAACAGGAAATTAAGGGAGATTGGCCATTAAAGGAAAATATTATTCATTCCAATCATGTTATTCTCTTAGAAAGGTGGCGATTGGTATGCATTAGTTATTATTTTGGTTCTACAATTTGATACATTTTTTTTCTTCTCTCAATGTTTAATTATTCTTTGCTTTTAGTTTTGATTTCATTTAGAGCACGATCAAACACAATAGAAAAGGGGAAAAATAGAATTTTGGGATTTGGTTTTAAATTGCTTTTATAAAGAATTTGGTGATAAGTTGAAAAATAATAACAAGAGGTCTCTTCCATTTTTATTAGAATTTGATTCTAATAATATCAAGCATTCACTCAAATTAAGTGCTTATTAGATAAATATAAGTAAATATCATATATTTACTTCAATCGAATCATATTTTATTATAAAATTACTAAATTTAATAGATAAAATTGAAAAAAAAAATCAATTAGTAATTGATTACTTGACACTTAATTTTATATTAATTAAGTCTAACATGATATTAATATTTAAAAAATATAACTAGATATAATTAGATATATAATATTAATTGAAATGGTTAACTTACACAGGAAAAAGATGAGAGATAAATCAAACAGATTTTCAAGAGAGAAGAAGAAAAGAATATGATAGATAAATATAATTTCTAAAAATGGTTAACTTGCACGGGAAAATTGGAGAAATAAATCATATATATTTTCAAGAGAGAAGAGAAGAATAACATGATAGATAAATATATTTTCCAAAGATGGTTAAATTATATGAGAAAAGAGGAGAAATAAATCAAATAAATTTTTAGGAAAGAAGAAAAAATAATTAACAATATGGCAGATAAATATATTTTCTTAAAATGGTTAAGTTGCATGGGAAAAAGAAGAGAATTAACCAAAATAATTTTTTAAGAGATAATTAGCTTGTGGGAATGTATTCTCTCATGTATGAGAGTCCAGTTAAATTTGAGCTGTCAATTGTAAAAAAGAGAGAAGAACTTCAAAATATAAAAGGGAGAGATAGATGTTTTGAGGGTGAAGATTTCAACATGAGAAAATCCAAGTGAGAATCCAACATGAGAAAATCCATTCCCTTAGCTTGCACGGGAAAAGAGAGGAAATAAATCAAAAAGATTTTTTAGAGCAAAGAAAAGATGATAAATAAATGTGTTTTCTAAAAATAGTTAACATACCTAGCAAATAGAAGAAATAAATCAAATAAATTTTCAAGAGAGAAGAAGAAAAATAATATGGTAGATAAATATATTTTTTGAGAAATGGTTAACTTGCATGAAAAAATGAGAAGAAATAAATCAAATAGATTTTTAAGAGATAAGAAAATCTATACTATATACAATTAAGAATAATTCAAAGATGAAAAAATACAAGTGTCAAGCTCTCCTTAAACTCCTCTCCTATGTGTCATCCTCTAAAGCTTTCCCTCCAAAAAAAGTTTGACGTATTGCGACCTCATGCATTTGACGTCTACAATTATTAGCCTACCATTTTATAAGGGGGAAAGTTTTGAATTATTATTTTATTTATGGAATGTTTTAATTTTCTGGTATGAATTTGATGCTACGTTTTACTTTTTCATTTAAAAAAGGGTGTGAACAATCAATGTTATAATAGTATTTGAGTATCAAATCAGATGCAAATATTACTGGTTTGAAAATAAACACAGAGTATTAATGCAAATATTTTTTTTAATCAAAACCATTATAAATCTATACTATAAACAATATTATAGATAAATATATTTTCTAAAAATTGTTATCATGCACGGAAAAGATGAGAAATAAATGAAAATATTTTCAGTTTTTTTTTTCATGTGATAGATAGATATATTTTCTCAAAATTGTTAACTTGCACGAGAAAAAAGAAAAATCAAATCAAAAAGATTTTCATGAGAAAAGAAAAACAAATATGAAAAATAAATATATTTTCTAAAAATAGTTAAATTTCTCGGGAAAGGAGAAAAATAAATCAATATATTTTCATGAAATAAGACTTTTTTTTTTCATATGATAGATAATTATATTTTCTAAAAATGATTAACTTGCATGAGTAAAAGAGGAGTAGTAAATCAAAACATATCTATACTATATACAATTGAGAATAATCTATTAGATGAAAAAATACAAGTGTCAAGCTCTCCTTAAACTCATCTCCTATGTGTCATCCTCTAAAGTTTTCCCTCCAAAAAAAGTTTGACGTGTCGCAACCTCATGTATTTGACGTCTACAATTATTAGTCTACCATTTTATAAGGGGGAAAGTTTTGAATTATTATTTTATTTATGGAATGTTTTAATTTACTGGTATGAATTTGATGATACGTTTTAATTTTTCATTTAAAAAAGGGTGTGAACAATCAATGTTATAATAGTATATGAGTATCAAATCAGATACAAATATTGCTGGTTTGAAAATAAACATAGAGTATTAATGCATATATTTTTTTTAATCGAAACCATTATAAATCTATACTATAAACAATATTATAGATAAATATATTTTCTAAAAATTGTTATCATGCACGGAAAAGATGAGAAATAAATGAAAATATTTTCACTTTTTTTTATGTGACAGATAGATATATTTTCTAAAAATTGTTAACTGGCACGGGAAAAAAGAATAATCAAATCAAAAATATTTTCATGAGAAAAGAAAAAGTAATATGAAAAATAAATATATTTTCTAAAAATAGTTAAATTTCACAGGAAAGGAGAAAAATAAATCAATATATTTTCATGAAATAAGATTTTTTTTTCATATGATAGATAATTATATTTTCTAAAAAATGATTAACTTGCATGAGTAAAAGAGGAGTAGTAAATCAATTAGATTTTCAAGAGAGAATGATGATAATATATTACATAAACATATTTCCAAAAAATGGTTAACTTGCACATGAAAAAGAGGAGAAATAAATTAAATATATTCTCAGAGGAGAAGAAAATAGTAATATAACAGATGATAATTGAACCAAGGTATGTACTATAATATGAAACAATTCCAAATATATTATGATGACAAGTAATATGATAGGTTTTATTTTCTAAAAATATTTAACTTGCACGGGAAAAAGAGGAGAAACAAATTAAATATATTTTCAAATGAGAATGAAAAATAATACGATAGATAAATATATTTTTATAAAAATAGTTAACTTGCACGGGAAAAGAGAATAAATAATTAAATAGATTTTCAAGTGAGATTAAAAAAGGTAACATGATAGATAAAAATATTTTCTAAGGATAGTTAACTCACACCCGGGAAAGAGGAGAAATAATGTAAATAGATTTTAATGAGAGAAGAAAAATAAAATGATAGATGAATATATATATTCTAAAGATGTTTGACCTACATGGGGAACATGATAAATAAATTAAATAAATTTTCAAGATAGAATAAAAATAAAAATATGATACTTAGATATAATTTTTAAAAATGATTATTTTGCAGGGAAAAAAGGAGAAATAAATCAAATATTTTTCTCGACATGCAAATATTTTTTATAAATTTTTTTTTTTGCATAAATATTGTGATATTCCATGTGTGGCGATAACAATTTAGAGTACATATTTACAAGACAACACATACTCACTATTTACACTTAACAGTCATTTTCCTCATTTTAATATCAATAATAGTTATTAAGGTAATATATGTTACACTTTGTGATCAATTGTTAAGTCAAAATAAATTTTAAACAATCCTTGGCATATAATTTTTTTTAAAAAAATTATATAAAAAACATGAAATAATCAATTATATATTTTTTTTAAATAAAATCCTAAAATTTAGTATATTTCCCGTGCATGGCACGGGTCCATACACTAGTAATAACACATAATTGATAAATATATTTTCTAAAAAATGTTAACTTGCACCGTGCAAAAAAAAGTAATAAATCAAGTAAATTTTCAAGAGAGAAGAAGAAGACTAATATGATATATAATTATCTATACTTTCTAGAAATGGTTAATTTACATGGAAAAAAAGATGAGAAATAAATCTAATATATTTTCAAGAAAAAATAAAAAATTAAGATGATGGATAAGTATATTTTAGAAAAATGATTTACTTGCACGGGAAAAGAGGACAACTAAATCAAATAGTTTTTTAAGATTGAAGAAAAATAAAAAATATATAAAAATTCATATCATCACGAAGATCTCCGGGACGTATTTAGTATTAGTGTTTAAATAAATTACACTAAGAAATGTTTAATCAACTTAAAATGCAGTTGTTGCTTTGAAATGTTTAATTAGAGAAATGCGATATTAAGGTAGTGAGAGAAGAAATGGTTAGTGTTAATTTATAATTTGTTTTGAAAAAACATAAATTCACAATAAAACTTTAATATCTATTTTCAAATATTATGCTTTTTTATATATTCTTTATACATGTCTTTTTTTTAAATATAATATTTTTTACTTAAATTATGTAGTAGACAATATGTACTTACTATTTACACTTAAGAGTCATTATCTGTATTGTAATATTAATAATAATTATTAAGTTAATATCCGTTAAACTTTGTGATCGCCGATTAAGGCATAGAAAAACAATTTAAACCACAAAACGTGAAATCAATATAATTGCATATTTAAAAATAAAATCTTAAAAAATTAGCATATTCCCGTGCATGGCACGGGCCCATACACTAGTTATAAACAAAAATTAAATAAAATATATATATTAAAAAAGTTAATAAATCTTATTTAATTTTGTTAAAAAATTAGGTTTATTATCTAAATTACCCTTCATCTAAAATTTCAATTTTCATCGTTAAAATACATCAGCATTAAATAGATCTCACTTTCAATAAGGATGAGAGGGAAGATGACCTTTTATATGTCAAGGAATATTGAAAAATAATGATAGCATTAAATTAGAAGATGACCCTTTATATTCTGCATTAAATTGGGAATAATGTCAAGGAGTATTGGAAAACATAATTTATATTAAGTGGGGGGTATTTTTGGAATAATATCATTAAATTGGATGGAAGTACAAAAAATTTGCTTATATTTTAAATCAAAAAATTTATGGCTTTTTGCTTATAATATTGACCGGAGGGAGTATATAATACTCAATAATATCCTACCATCTATTGACACGTGTCAAATTTATAAGCTGTGAAATTTAATTATTATTATATGTTTTTATGCCTAAAGACACGGGACCAAGGTGCAGACTTGAATTTTGGAGTTCAAAAAGCACATTGGTGGGGATCAATCCTGGTGCTCCTTCATGCAGGCAAAGTACTCAACCACCGGACCACAATTGTTAGTTGTTGTAAATTATATATATATATATATATATATATAATATATATATATATATATATATATATATATATATATATATATATATATATACCTGTTCATCTGGTTCGACCAGTAACCCATTGAGTCAGTATCTCAACCGAGTCGATGATCGGTCCGATTTTAATATCACTGTGTGTTGCTAGTATTTCTCTCTATAATTTTTTTTTTATATATAAAACACAATAATTTCAAATGGTCAATACACACATGTCAAATTATTATCTTCCCGTTTTCCCAATTGCATGTGTTAACGTGTGGGACTCAAAGAAAACAAGCATATGTAATGTGTTTGCTCTATTCTCTCACTATCCTATTCCTTTTATCTATAATACATTGTAATATATTGGTTTTCATTATAAATGAAGTCACATCAATTATGCTTCACGAATTTTTACATTTGTTTTTCATCAAATCCATATCAGTTAAATAAAACATTGAGCCTTGCTAACAAGCGCCCTAAGAGTATTGGTTAAAGAATCCAAAGATAAAAAATTTGTATTGAAAAGTGTAACTTTTGAATTTTCAAAGTGTTAAATACACCACTTTCTAATATAAATTTTCTATTTCTAATTTCTTAACCACTATCCTAAGGGCACTGGTTAGCATTTTCCTAAAACATTATATGATATGCTCAATGATCTCTTTCGATAACTTTATCCTCTTAAATGAATATAATTTTAATATACCTTTTATATCATCATTTAATCCTATATTATTATATTATTAAAAATATATAATTTTATAATAATTATTTAAAAACTACATATATAATAATATAAAATTAATTAAATATATTAAAAAAATTACAATAAAAATAGTTGCACATTTGAGGTGAAATGTGGTTGCACATTTCAGGTGAAATGTGCAACAATGGATGACAATGGACATGGCATTATAGTACCCGTTTTCATATCCACGTTTGAAAAAATTACTCGTACCCGTACCCGCGTGGATAGCAATTTTAGTACCATTACCTGTATCCTTTGGGTACCTAAGTACCCGCACCCGTTACCGCACTTCAACTGTGAAAAAGCAAGAAATAACAAAAGAAACGTTGTAACAATTAAAAAACGATTGAAAGGTCTTTTAAATCTACTCATAAAACATTACAAATCAAAATATTTAAATAAATGAAAACATCCAAAAGGAATTACAGATGCAGCTAGGTTTAGAAAGTTAAGAATCTTTAGATTAATTTTGGTTTTAAAATTTGTTTCATATTTAAAATTATATATATATATATATATGCGGGTGCGGGGAAGGTGGGTGTCATAGTACCCGTACCCACGCCCATACCCATTCAGATTTGGAGGTAATTACCATACTCGAACCCTTAACTATTGTACGGGTAATTACTCTACTCATCGTGTGTCATTTTTGTGGGTACCCAATGGGTAGGGTACACATTATCATCCCTATGTGCAACCTGTTAGTGTGTGTATGCATACCATCTTATGCCAGCCTATTAGTATATAAAAGTCATGAACTGCAATGATAAATGAAAGCCATATTTTGGAGCCCACCACCACAAAACAGATTAAAATGGAATGTGGATGGATCCTCCAAGGGTAAACCTGGACCTGCAGGTATAGGTGGAGTTCTGAGGGATGATCAAGGCACAATATTGACTATGTTTGCTGCTTCCATAGGTATGAAAGACTCAAATGAAGCAGAGTTCTTGGCAATTGTCTTTGCCCTTGAAATGTCTCTTCAACAAGAGTAGATTAAAAATATGGAAATCATCATAGAGTCCGACTCAAAAAATGCCATATCTTGGGTCAATAGGAAAGAGGGATGCCCTTGGAATTTGCACTTTTATTGTAATAAATTGCACAACATCCTGTTAATTATTAAAAATGTTACTTTTGCTCACATGAATAGGGAAGTGAATCAGATTGCTGATGCTCTTGCTAAGGAAGGATCTCAAATGGAAGGAACTTGGTCAATGTGGACTTAGTTTCTGTTTTGTTTTATTCTGGAATTGCTGGTCTATGCTTGCAGGTGTATGCTGATTAGGAGTTTCTACAGAAAGCAGAGAAGTGCTATGTTTACAAGGGTACATGATTGGCAAGGTGGTTCCATGGAGATTAGTAATGTGCCATTCCCCAAAATAGGAAATCATGTTGGTCTGTGCTTGGTTGGCAAGGAGATTCCATGGAGAAAAGTAATGTGCCACTCCCCAAAATAGGAGACCATACAATGGAGTTCATGAAAGAGATTGAAACTGATTTGCTAATACTGCTAAAGGATCGTACAAACTGGTGCTGCCCTCTTCTTATGGAGCATGAGATTATTGTAACAATTGTGCTTTTATGTAATCTATTTTAAGGGAGTTTGTTGATGTAAAGTGAATGGTGGTGTATCAATCTATGGGTTTGGTCTAGGTGCCTTTCTGTACGTTTTCATGAAGGGGTATATAATAGGGGTGTTTAAAAAGAGTACTGGCTTATTGTTTTGGAACTTATTGTAATGGTTTTTCTAATCTAGCTTTTGAGCAAATGATAGCTTGATTTTCCTTCAACCCTTCCTAGAAGGTGGGGAGGTTAGCCACTGTGATGCTTGAGCTAAATATTATTAATACAATTTTAATTATCAAAAAATATATATATTAACTTATTAGTATAAACAACAGTAGTTTTGATTCATTCATTTACAATCAATAACACCCTTGCGATAAATACACAGGGGTAATACCCACAAAAATATCTTTTTTTATTCAAAAATATTGACTCCAATTATTTTTTAAAAAAAACTAAATATTGCCCCCTCAATTAAAATAAGTCAATAGAATGTTAAACTCATTTTCTACAAATTTTAATAAAAGTTTAATAGCCCAATTAACCCACTTCAAACAAAATAAAAAGTTCAATCGTCCTATCCCCTAGTTCTATGTTTCTTTTCTTATCAATTGTACCTATTGGAGAACAAATATTTCCTTTTTTTTTTTTCCTCTTCTCCCACACACCCCTCCACTCCAGAGTTGATGCCTAGCACTAACTTTTTGTTTATCACTTCCATTATTCTCGTACCATCTAATATTTTTTTCTTATAGAGTTTTTTTTTTTATAGGCAAATAATAGTATGTTAATTATTAATTTTTTTTCCTTTGCCGATGAATGAACTTTGGACCTCCAACACCTTAAGCCCTTAGCTCTAACCACTTGAGCTACCCCAACCCCCTTATTTTCTTATAGAGTACTATATTAAATTACTTGATTTGTTGGTTGATTCATCCCATCTTGACTTTTCTAGTTACTACAACTAAGAGAATGCTCATTTTCATCAATGAAGATAATTAAGATAAGGTTGTGTAATAAGATAGAAGATGATTTTCTTGTAGATAATGAGGTAAATTATATTGAAAGAGAAATAACAACAAGTTTTACTTTTAATTCCATGCTTGATGATTTCAAGTCCTCAAAAGAGAGGAGACCAATACTTAAAGTGTTAATTTTTGGTTATTTCATTTAACATTATATTTAATTGAGTGTGTTATCAAATTTCTAAATTTTATATTGTTTAACTAGTACATTAACATAGATCTGGTTTTTTCTACATCGTTTTTTCTCTCCTTTTATCTAAATAAGTGGTTGTTCCACATAGATCTGGTTTTTCTTTCGTGTTTTTCCGTGTTTTCGTCGTCTGCGTGTGGCGGTGTTTTATTCGTCATCTTGTTGAGGCGTCGTTTGGTTTCCAGTCTTGTTGCGGTGTTCGTCTGGTTCAAATTGGCAGATCAGCTTCGGTCCATTACAGATTCAATCAAGACTCGGGCATCAACGTTACAGATCCGGAGGCATGGGTATTCCGATCACTTTGATTTTGTAATATTTGTAGGCATTTTATCGTGTTATGCTATTAATCTGGGTGCTGCGAGTTTGTTTGCAGATTCATCCTTTTCGATTTTTAGCGATATTGAATTTATGTTGTTTTCGATATATTTTACCAATTTGAATGAATGCATATTCTTTTTAGTAAAAACAAAAAACAAAAAACTAGTACATTAACATATTAATGATATTACACAGTAAACTATTTTTTGTGTTTCGTGATGTTTTTTTTATCCTTTTGAAATTGACATGACATCTGCAATAAAATGTTTTAATATAAGATGCATTTTGTCTTTAATGGTCTGTTCGGTAAAATTTAACGGATGATGGATAAGCTAGTGGATAGTGGATAAGCTAGCAGATAACATATAGTGGATAGTGGATAAACTAGCGGATTAGATTTGAAGTGTTTGGTAAAACTAGCTGTTGGACCAGCTGATTAATGTAAAATTACATAAAAGGACATGTTTGTATTTTTTTATATAAATTATATATGTGTTTATATATATTTTATTTATTTTAAAATAATTATCAATTTTAACACTTTCATTTATTTTAAATTATTTATCATTTCAAAGATTAAAATATTAATTTTTAATTTTAATATTGATTTAGTTTTAGTTATTTTTTAATAAATAATATGGAATAATAAAAATAATATTGATTTCTATTAATATTTTATTTTGTTAGTGAAGGATAAATAAGGAATTTAATTAAGATAGTAAGGATAAAAATAGGGAAAAAAAGTGATACGCTATACGCTATAAGCTCAAACGCTACTTCAAGTAGCGTATGTAAAAAACGTTATACGCTAGTGAAAAAATGCTATACGCTAATTTTAAAAACGATTACCAAACAGGACTAATTTTTCATCCGCCATCTACTAAATGCTAGCGTTTTTGGTAAATCAAACAATGCCTAAGTATGATGTTTTTTCTATTAATTTCTAAGTATCCTTTTGGCCCCTCAATAATTTTTTTCAAGATCCACCAGCGATTGAGAGTCTCACATTTATGATGAGAACATGTTTTGCTTCCTTCAACCAGGACAATAGTCATTTTATCACTGTTCACCGGCATCTTAATGACATTTACGAGTCTCCAAACATAATTTCTCACAAAGCTTATTGCCCATAGAAAAGAGGAATTTGACTCCTCTAAAGTAAATAAAAGTATAAAGTAAGAAAGTAAGGATATATCTATCATATTGACTAAATAAAGTGGGTTGAGATCTTAATATATTTTAAATAATCAAGGGTGGATACACTCTAACTTTTTCACTTTACACATTTACCAACTTTAGAGATGTTTTATCCAAAAAAGAGGACCATTAGCGAGGATCTTCAATCAGAGGCATTCTGTTGCACAAGATCCTTAATAGGCAAGTGAAAAGCATACTACAATCGGTAATGTTTTTTAAACAACCAGCATCGACAACTATACGGGACAACCCGTATAGTTGCACAGTGTAGTGCTACTGTGCTGCACTGTACATCACTGTAGCACTACACTGTTCACTTTTTTTTTTTTTTTTTTTTTTTTAAATTTCGAAATTTAAAAAAAAATGTTTTTTTTTCTAACATTTTTTAAGTATGTGCAAATATCTGATTAATCAGGTACAAATATCTGGTGAATTCAGTTCATTATCTGGTTGAATGGTTTTTTTTTAGAAATAAAATTTTGGTTAAGTATGTGCAAATATCTGGTGAATCAGGTACAAATATCTGGTGAATTCAGTTCATTATCTGGTTAATGGGTTTTTTTGAGAAATAAAATTTTTGGTTAAGTATGTGCAAATATCTGGTGAATCAGGTACAAATATCTGGTGAATTCACGTTCATTATCTGGTTAATGGGTTTTTTTTGAGAAATAAAATTTTTTGGTTAAGTATGTGCAAATATCTGGTGAATCAGGTACAAATATCCGGTGAATCACATTCATTATCTGGTTTATTCATTATCTGGTTAATGGTTTTTTTTTTAGAAATAAAATTTTGGTTAAGTATGTGCAAATATCTGGTGAATCAGGTACAAATATCTGGTGAATTCAGTTCATTATCTGGTTAATGGGTTTTTTTGAGAAATAAAATTTTTGGTTAAGTATGTGCAAATATCTGGTGAATCAGGTACAAATATATGGTGAATCACATTCATTATCTGGTTTATTCATTATCTGGTTAATGATTTTTTTTTTTAGAAATAAAATTTTGGTTAAGTATGTGCAAATATCTGGTGAATCAGGTACAAATATCTGGTGAATTCAGTTCATTATCTGGTTAATGGGTTTTTTTGAGAAATAAAATTTTTGGTTAAGTATGTGCAAATATCTGGTGAATCAGGTACAAATATCCGGTGAATCACGTTCATTATCTGGTTAATGGGTTTTTTTGAGAAATAAAATTTTTGGTTAAGTATGTGCAAATATCTGGTGAATCAGGTACAAATATCCGGTGAATCACGTTCATTATCTGGTTAATGGGTTTTTTTGAGTAATAAAATTTTTTGTTAAGTATGTGCAAATATCTGGTTAATCGGGTACAAATATCTGGTGAATTCGGTTCATTATCTGGTTAATGGGTTTTGTTGAGAAAATTTTTTGATTAAGTATGTGCAAATATCTGGTTAATCAGGTACAAATATCTGGTTAATTCCGTTCATTATCTAGTTAATGGGTCTTTTTGAGAAAATAAAATTTTTATTTTTTTAAAAAAAAGTCAAAATTTAAAAATTTAAAAAAAAAAAAAAACTGTAGCGCTACAGTAACGCTACAGTGGGGAGTTGTCCGGTTGTCCCGTATTTGGGTTGTCCAAATAACGAGATTCTACTACAATTTTGTAGGAAATGGATTCTCTGCACTAAAAAAAAGTGAGTGCACGATGACCGTAGATTAATTTTTTGCTTATGAAAAATATATTAATGCAAAAATGACTGTATGACATCCTGATTGTAGAGTAAAGTAAATATGTTAATATAGAAAATTCCAAAATATAGGGAATCTGAGTCCATTTTTGTAAGGGTTCTATAGTATAATGATAATAATTCGGGTTTTTAAGAAGTAAAAGAAGATTGGAAAGGGAGAAAAAGAAAAGAAAGAAGTTTAGAGATGAAATATTTTTAGTACAAGAGTAGTATCATTCGAACCAAATTAATGATGAAGATTATATCCGATGAGCTTTTAATATACTGAAGGACTCATGTCATGATAATAAGTTAGAATCAGTAAATGCATCATGCATAAAAGCGCCAAAAGTTTTGTTTCCATTAGAGATGTTTGTTTCTAAGCTACGTGGACTATCCCACGCTGGATTAATTCCAACATCAAAACGAGGCCACGTCTCCTTCCGATCTTTGTACCCACACAATCATACAAACGTCAACATTTGCCTGTCTATTTCCCATTCCAATTCCATCACTCATGCCAAATATTCATACTTACCATTTTGAAAAATATCTAGGCAAATATGATAACAAGTTGGCGCGTGTCAAAAGCTCAGATAGGTGTGTAATTATTGTTGAGAGAAATTTTAGAATAAACTAGGTTGGTGAACTCGTGACATGCACAGAGATTATGCAATTTTTAAGGATTTTATTTTTAAATATGTAATTGTTAAATTCATGTTTTGCGGTTCATTTTTTTTTTTGGGAATTATATATTAAAAAATGTTAAATTTTTTTATTTGAATCATTGATTGTAAATTGTAACAGATATTAACTTAATAATTATTATAGATATTATAACATAGACAATGACACTTAAGTGTAAATAGTAAATATATATTGTCTCCTACACAATTTTAGTATTAAAAATAGAATTTAAAAAATAAGACATGTATGAAAAAAAAATTGAAAATAGCCATTGAAGTTTTATTGTGAATATTTTTTTTAAAAGCAAAATTGTAAGTTAACAGTAAACATTTCCTCTATCACTACCTTAGTACCGTACTTCTCTGAACATTTGATAGTAATTGTACATTTTCAAAGCAACTACTGCTTTCAACCTTATTAATCATTTCTAAATGAAATTTATTTAAACACTAATATTAATACGCCGATATGATCTTCGTAGTGATATGAGTTTTTCCTTCTCTCTTGAAAATCGATTCGATTTGTTTCTTCTCTTTGACCTGTGCAAATTAACTATTTGTATAAAATATATTTAACTATCATATTATTTTTTCCTTCTTTTTTATTTGACTTAATTCTCCTCTTTTCCCCTTGCAAGTTAAGCATTTTAAAAAAATATATTTATCCATCATTTTATTTTCTTTATTCTCTCTTGAAAATCTATTTAATTCATTTATCATCTTTTCCCATGCAAGTTAACCATCATTAGAAAATATATTTATCTATCATATTATTATTTTCTTCTCTCTTGAAAATATATTTGAGTTGCAAGTGAACCATTTTTGGAATAAATATATATTTATCTACCGTATTATTATTTTTCTCGAATATATTTATCTGTCATATTATTTTTTTTCTTCTCTCTTGAAAATGTATTTGATTTATTTCTCCTCATTTCTCGTGCAAGTAATCCATTTCTAAAAAAAATAATATTTATCTATCATATTAATCTTATTCTTCTCTCTTGAAAATTTATTTGATTTATTTATTTTCTTTGGACCGTGCAAGTTAACAATTTTTATGATGATATAATATCATATGTATTTAAGAAGATTTGAATTAGATGATATTTTTCTTAGAGGTTAATACGTAACATTCAATGAGATTATTTGAACTTAATGATTTGAATTAGATGATTTGTATTAAATGATAATTTACTATTAGGTTGACATATGAAATAACATTCAATAAGGTTATTCCTAAATGTATATAGTATTGATGTGAAGGGTCTTGATACCCATACTGTAAAGATATTGGTTAAGAAATCAAAGTAAGTTGAAGTTTTATCCAAAAACAAACGACCACTCTTCTTAATATGTTAATTACATAATTTTTCTCGGAAAAATTGTAATTTTAATTCCTTAATATGAATAACATTTTTTAATATGATTAATTAATATATATGTATTTCTAACATCACCCATGTAACTTTATGTAGATCAAGTGTGATTTGAGTGTTTATAATATATATTTTTTATTTAAAAATTTAAAGAAGAGAATTTAATAGGTACTTCTAGAATAAGAAAATTTTCCATTTTATGTATTGTTAAATTTCTACTGCCTAATTATAACATTACCCAAAAATATACTTAGAATGAGAGATAATGATATTATATACTTCCGATTATTTTATTAATAGTCTGTTTGATTGCATGTTACTAACCACACCGCAATTTTTGTGAAGCGACAAATAGTAGCTTTCATTTACAAGCACAAAAAAAAGAGTAATGATATTTGTACACTCAAAGTTGACACCTTGGTTAATCGGTATAAATATTTGGTTAATTTATTTCATTATATGGTTAATCACGTGTAAATATTTGGTTAATTCATGATGACCCATTAATCATATAAAAAATTGAATTAACTAGATATTTGCATGTGATTAACTAAATATTTACATGATTATGAAAAATAAGCTTCATATAATACATTAACCATATAATAAACTGAATTAACAAAAAATTTACACATGATTAACCAAGATGTCAACTTTGGGTGTCAAACTCAGGTGTTCAAATATCATTAGTCCTAAAAAAATTCTCCTTATTGCACCTAGATCCACGTAAAAACATTACCGTCCAAGAATTGCGGCCAACAAGAATTTGTGTATCGGTTTGAGTTTGAAGTCTTTGAATGAGTTAGTTGATAATTTCTTTGTAAAAGAGTGCCTTTTTTTTTCTTTTTTTCTTTTTGTTTGACTAAAAAGGTATTTATTCATTCAAATTGGTAAAATATATCGAAAACAACACAAATCCAACATCGCTAAAAACCGGAAAGGATGAATCTGCGAACAAACTCACAGCATCCAGGTTAATAGCATAACACGGCAAAATCAAAATGCCTACAAAAGTGACAAAATCAAAGTCACCGGAATACCCATGTCTCCGGATCTGTAACATTGACGCCCAATTCTTGATCAAATCTGTGATGGATCGAAGCAGATCTGCCGATCTGAACCAAACGAACACTGCACCAAGACGGAAAATCAAACAAAGCCTCACCAAGACGACGAACAACAATACCGCCGCACACAGACGACGAAAAACACGAAAAGCACGAGAGAAAAAAAACAGATCTAGGTGAAAAAACCACTTATTTAGATAAAAGGGGAGAAAAAACGAAGTAAAACGGTGATTCCAGGCCAAAAAATAGCTCAAAACCACCCCCTCTAGTGGTGGCACGCGACTGTCTGTAGAAAGAAGGGAGAGAGTTTGAAGTTGTCTAGGGTTGTTGTAAAAGAGTACCTTATATATATATGCAAGTATTACAAAATTATTCTTGTAATATAAAATTTTAACTAGATTGGTAAGAACATTTCCAAAAAAAAAAAAAAAAAACTAGATTGGTAAGAATATAAGTGTTGAGTTGTTTTGTTCATCATTTGTGTCATTTTTTAATGTGCCTGATCTCTTCAAAAGTCTAGTGTGTTTAATTTTTGGTTGGGAATGTCTAATTTTTATTACCATCTTGTTGTTTTGAACAAATGACTTACCAAATTGTTAAAATTGGGTTCCTCTCTTTAGGACAATGAAGCAAGTAGCAACTACCCTAAACGAGCAAGCCAATTAGTTTATCAAAAGGACGAAATAAAAACATGATATAGACATAAATCTACCTTAATTGGACCAATGTTACATCTACCCAACATCATAAAAAAGGACTTGATTTAGCCCACATTTTACATGATAATAACTATTTTAAAGTAGCAACTTGGCTAACTTGGTGTGGTGAAGGGGAAGAGTGAAAGAAGAGACAAATAGCTGAAATGTCATCCATGGCAATGCCCCTCCTCTTGCGTTTCCATGCATGCATTGCACACTCCACCAGACGTTTAGCTGACTTTGCTTTGTCTGGTGTTGAAGATACAATATCTATTGCTTCTTGATTGGAGATTACATCCCAAACCTACATCACAAAACAAATCATGAATTTATCATACTTGATATTTTAAGCAATAAAATTTGTTGATGTTGCTAATTGTTTCAGTCAGATATACGTTTAACAGTTTAAACTTTCAACTTAGTATAAAAGGAAATCACCACTATCAATACAAAATTAAGGGAATATCCAATTCAACCATTCCAAATAGTCATACCTGTCTACAGAGGAATAATTAATGATCCTTCACCTTTAATTTTGTGCTTTCTAATTGTTCTTGCCAAGATTGGATGGGCCCAATCTCGCACAAAGATAACACTTTGTGACCTGAAGGCCCCTGGCCCAGTCACGACGGCCCATAAAGCATAAGGATCTTAGGCCTTTAGGGTTGGTGGAGAGCTATAAAAAGACCCCTCCAACTTTAGAAAAGGGACAACTGCCATTCACTCTCAACACACACTCACCATAGTCTAGGGTATTCTCACTTGTCCCCAACCCCGGATCCGACTTCGGAACACCAATACAATTATAACAACTGATTTTAACTTAATCTTAAAAGCTAACTCAAGACAACAAGTTGTCCAAATCATTATGTGGAATACTTTGCTAATTTGCGCATATATCCAATGTAGGGCTTAACAAGCTCTCATCTTACTTAGGATTGGACATCTAGAACGTGAAAAGACTAAATATTTGCAGGTCGCCCAACATCAAAGCTCGATTAGGTTCTAATATCATATTAGAATAACTGAACCTAACCCTACCCTCGAAAAGCTAGATCAAGGAGAAGAGTTGCTCATATACCAATGCTATCTAGGACTTAACCCTTTCCATTTTTTTAAAACTTTCAAGGACAAGACTCCATACCCCATCAGTGGCAAGCACAACAAACTGATCTCTGTTGCTTATATTCCTTTGTGTTACCTCAGGCACAGAAATAAGACCATACTCTTTGATGCAGTAGTCCCCAAAAGCTCTAGACATGGCCAGTCCCGGAGACTCTTCGTCCGGCAACCACACCCTATGCACCCCGGGCTCATCATGTAAGCAGAACACTCGCCCCTGGCACTGAATGATTCTCTCTGCTTCCTCTGCAAATGTTATTAGCATAGTGAGAAGCCAAAGGTGATAAATAATCAGAGATGGACAGAATGACATAAAAACAGTGAGCCAAAAACTAACGAGGTAAATTGGGCTTGAAATCAATTGTTAGCTGAACTGGTACCAAACTTCCATCATCTAATGTTGTAGCTAAAACAGCACGAGAGTCACCAACATTTGCTATCACAATGAGTTCACCCTGGCCATTACAGAATAATAAGGATAGTTTTCAAAACAACCCCACTAATATTTGACATTGGTTGGCCTATTATGAACTAGTATACTATGTTACATTACATGTATGTGATCAATGAAAAGAGTACAATGAAAAACCACAAGAATTTGCACAGGACCGGCCCAAGTCAAGGTGAGGCCTAAAAACTATGTGATGCCTCAGAGTGAACAAATCATGGGAAGGGGCCTCATATGTGCAATTTTTGTTAGGTATCAGACAATATTTGTTAGTAGGCTATGTAGGGGGCTTAGCATGCGAGCTGAGGGCCTAAAGTAAGGGGCTTGTCCGGCCTTACCCTTGGGTCGATCCTTGAATTTGCAAATTAGGCTGATAAGATACTATTAAAGCAGGATTCTACATCACCTCAAGGGGGTAACTATACGGCCAAGTGAGGTGGTATAAAATATGATTTAGTTACATAATGGTTCCATAACTATTATATAATTGAGCTAACCATACTTTATGTTACATTATCCACATGCATGAGTATTGCCTTAGTGGTACCATAATGTAACCCAGTATCAAAAGCAGATTCTATTTATTTTCCTTTTACCTGTCTAACAATTGAAAGGGCAGTAGTTCCGCTATGAAATGAGTCTATCTTGCGAGACTGCTCTAGTTCATGATCAATGGCAGCACAAGTTTTCAAGTAAGAATGCTTCCATATGTTAAATCGGTGTTGCTTTTTCTCATCATCCATATCAATATCTGGATCAAGTGAAGTTTGAGCAATTGTTTGTTGCCAGTTGCATAGCAAAGATGGTGGCATTGACTCTCTTACTCTTTTGGCCACAAAGTGACCCCAAGGTCCATGCCCATCAAAAATCCCACAGAAGATCATGTCATCTTGGCATCCAAATTCCTATAAGCAACATGAACAAATCCACTTTCATAAACACATGGACACAATGATGTATATGGTTAATTAATCACTCATAAATATGTGAGCTTGAATATTATGGAAGGTAAATGTAAGTGTTATTACAGCAATCAAAATATAAGGAAAGAACCAACCAAGGGTTGGTCGAGTGGGAAGCATCTCGACTCTATAAGGAGGAGGAGGACGCAATTTTGAATGCTGGTGGCAGACACTCTAGTTGTTATAAGTAACCGACCGATGATTAATCTCATAACCGGTCTAAAGGGCCAAAACTTGTGGGGTTACCCGGATGCCACCAGAGAGCCAAAGGCCCTAATTACGATGGTTCATACAAAAATATAATAAGGAAAGAGATTTTTTCAATATTTCTATATATACCTCCCAAACTATGCAGCAATCCTGGTTCACTCCTTTCTTGCCTCTCTTGGAGAAAACTGAGGCAAAGTTGTTTGAACCATCCACATTAACGGTGCCTGAGCTACACAGTATCAAGTCATTTTTCTTAGCATCCTTTGCCATTGCTTCAGCAGCTTCTCTACCATCACACTTCCCAGAATTTCTTCCCTTTTTCATTGAAAATGATCTTGCCAACCCATTGAACATAGAAGATAAATGCCCCATCAACTCTACAATATGATGCCCACAAGGTTCTCTACTTTTATATAGTATAGAACCTGAACAATGAAAATATATAACAGTTACATATACATATATATAATATAGGCACTGAAAGAATGAGGAGCAGGTAAGAAACTATTCAAACAGCCCACAGGAAAGAACCATGTGTCCATGTTAATTTTTTATTTGTGTGTCCTTTTCTACATACTTTCTTCTGAAATTAAAAACAAGGGTGAAGCAAGTTGGGGATGTGGTGACTGAACAAAAGACAATTTTAACTCAGAATCTCAGAAATTAATATTTATGAGAAAAAGCTAAACTCTGAATTGAAACAGGTTACTAAGAAGTGAAAATATTCATTCCTACACTGAATTCCAGCATTGCATCTGGAGTTATCTATGCAGAGGAATGAAAATTGAAAATATAAACACTCATATAAAGTTATATATGTATAAAGAAAGGGTATACTGCACTGCTATGCAATAAGGCCTTGTTTGATTCAAGCTAAGAAAAAAGAAATAATGTAAGCTTACTAATATATAGGTCCCATTATCTGCTCCCATTGGCTAAAAAAACCAAAAGGGTGGCCCATATTATCCTTCAAGAAGAAAAAACATTAAGAAAAATGGAAAGAAAATTAATTTTTGTGCATTTCATTGGTTAAATTTAATGATTTAGAAAATCATGGATCAGAGGCTTATTTGACCACTCAATAACTCAATTGGGACATAAACAGAAAAGTTGATTTCTTTCTGCCTTGGTTTTTACTTGGATTGGATGTCATGTAGAAAAACAAACATATTGCTCTATTGAACAGTTGAAGAAGAAAGAAGATTCTGCATATGGGACTTGAAAAGAACAAAATTCCCAAGAGGAAGTGAGGAACAATATCTCACAGTCACAAGCCACAACTCATGTTCAAATATACCATTTTATCTACCCTTTTAAAAGGGGTAGCAGAATTGAATTCAATTCTTCAGAAACATGATGAAAGAAGTGAAAACATGTTGAGGACTTTGTTATCCAAAGTCATTCATCAAAATCAGAAAGACACATCATAAGAAAAACAAAACAAGTTTGTTAAGCTCCTAATCCAAATTTTGAAACTCCCATTTGCATATACTTGTTTTCAAAGAAGAACATGTTGTTTGAAACAGAATTGAAACAAAACAAAACAAAATAAATGGATGCAAGACCTTGGAGTTGTTGGGGAACAAACAAGGAACTAGAGAGCTTGAATCTGATGGTGTAACTGAAGAAGGAATTGTGGTGGCAGGAACATGATGCAATTCCTACAAGGCAAGCTGAGATTTCGAGAAAGAAAAGGTGCAGAGGGATCAGAATCCATGATTGTGTTTTTGTTTTTGTTTTGTTTCGTTCTAGTCTCTTCTTTCAGTTTCACTTCCCTTTTTATCTACGGAGACCAAAACAAAGACATTGTTTTTTTCTGTGCATACAAATTATAATATAAACAGACTATACTCCTTCATTGCATGTAATTTTGTATTTATGGGTATGAACATATGTTAATAAAAAAATAATTCTTCCATAACGATCTCTCACCTTTCTCAGCTAGTAGTCATAGTCAAGTTTCTTGGCTCAAAAGGATTGTGTGGTCTCTTTTTATTTACCATAACCAAAAATGGAACTCTATTAAACTGTGCTCTACATGACAGTTATAAAAGGTGAAAGTGAAATGTTACCATATTTTATTTTTTGCCCTAAACATACATATGATTACATTAGTCACGTCAGTACCTAATGTTGCCTTGTGACGGCAGGGCTAATTTCAAAATTGTAAAAGTTAAAATGACTAAAAGCAAACCAAAAAATATATAGGGACCAAAACAAAAAAAACATATTTGTAGGGACTAAAATGCTGATTAAGGTAGAATTAAATATCGAACATCCAAAAAAAAATAAAAAATTTAAATGCAAAACATTTAGGGTGAGGGAATTGTGCCACAATTCAAGGCAGGGAAAACCTTTGAGCTCTATGAATACTTACAAAGGGATTTACATTTACCTCATCTCAAAGAGACTAATAGGGGCTTAAACCTGTAACCTGTTAGATACCGAACTGTTGGAAAAATCAATTCAAATTTCCAAATATTAATTCAAGTGGATGAAAATTAAAGTGGTACAATTCAAGAGGAAGTGAAGTTCAATGTTTTGACTCATGGGGAGTCTACATTCATCTTTGGAGAAAGGAGTGGATATTAATGGTCTTGAAAATGTGAGAAACAATTAATATCCACTATGCCATATTTATGAATGAAGCAATATCCCTTCACTATATAAAGCGTGATAATGTGAAGAGTTGAGGCATCCCTACCATGTCTTAGAGAGGAGGACTAGTATGGGTGATCATGGGAAGAGTGAAAGCATCTCCAAGTGTGGGTGATCAGTAGAAGCATCCCTAGTAGTGGGTGATCATGTGAAGAGTAGAAGCATCCCCAAGTGTGGGTGATCAGTAGAAGCATCCCTAGTAGTGGGTGATCATGTGAAGAGTAGAAGCATCCCCAAGTGTGGGTGATCATTTGTAGTGAGGTGAGTGTTTATCATTCCTTTAACTCTTTGAGTGGGGTACTCGGGTTTGTAGGGTGATACACAAAATGGGAAGGGTTACAATTCTGGTAATCAATCATATTTGAGATAGTGAAACACATTGTTGAGGTGTTTTTGTGGACGTAGGCAAGTGGTGAAGAACCACGTTAATCTTTGTATGTTCTTCTATTATTCTCTTTGTAGTGTGCTTGTGTTCCATTGGAGATCCTTAGGTGCGTGGGTAATTCCGTTGGCGCGTGCGATTTTACCCAACACGGGCATCCAATTTGGCAGAGGCTAAGAATTACCATTTGAGATACAGGTAATTGATTGGAAGAATCTTTCTTATTGTTAAGTATAAACTTGACCATTTTTATAACGTTTGTATTATTGATATTTGCTTAATTATTCCATTCTGCAGATTCGGGCATTATTGTTTTAATAATTGAATTCATTAAAAGGGAGATGAAGGGCCTTTTCCTCACAATTGTTGAGTTAATTGCAACTAATTAAATAAATAGTAAGGTCGCTACCATATTTTTAATTAATAAAATTTCATTTTATTAAGAAGATTTGTTCGTTTTGGTTGGTAATACAAATCGAAACAACCAATCTTCTATACAAAATGCATTGGGTAAAGCGGTGACTTCTAGTGTGAAGTACCACTTTTAGTGGTATACCAATGAGGCACTTTTCTGACCCTTCATAGCCGGTTCATGCGGGATTTACAGGTAGCCAATATTTTGATTATTTGCATATAGGGGTCCGTTTAAATGTTGACTATGGGCCTCTGTGAAAATTTAAGTTTTGCTTCCCCCTTTGGCTTTTTCATGGTTATCGAACAGAAGAAGGAGAAGGAGCTGCCAAGCTACGAGATTTGTCTTTCATAACCAAGAAAGCTGTGTTTTTCATGTTAGTATTTTAGAGCAGATTCAGATCTAAACGCTCATACCCATTTCCCCAAGCTTTGATCTTTATTCCCTTCTACCTGTTCCTGTCGATTTTCATCATCATGGGTACCGAGGTTTTGCGGCCCCAGGATTGTTTGATCCAACGGATGAGAGTTCCGGCGGCGGCGGTGGCGTTTTCACGGCGGAGGAATTACGGGAACAATCACCTTTATAATTATAATCATAATTATGCGTCCAGCTCCGCCAGGCCTTCATGGAAGCCGGTGGTTCGACCCGAGTCGAGGAAACGGGTCGAGAGGAGACCCGGTTCCGATGATTCGAAGATGGCGAGGAGCAGTGGGTTAGTGATGGAGAAGATAACGATTCTCCGGAGGGGTGAATCGCTTGATTCGAAGATAAAGAGCGAAGCGTTGAAGGAGGGTGATGATTTGGTTATCATACGGACCCAGAGGTTGGGCCCCGACCCGAATATGGTTCCCAGGCAGATCCGGATCGTGGATATGAGACCCGGTTACGATGTTTACGCCGGGTCTGCTTTCGCGGTGTCGCCGTCGCCGAGCGCGCTTCCTCCAGCCGGGTCAATACCCATTTTCAGAAAAAAAACTGGGTTGGCAGTTAAGTTTCCTAACAAGAAGCACCTTCTCTGGCGTAACTAAGGAGCAGCTTGAAGCACCTCTGACGCACCCACCACTACCAGAGACGAGGGCGTGGGACAACAGGAAAGGGCACGTCTGGAAAAAAAAAAAAAAGGAGTAAATAATAATTTCAAAGTAAACTACTTGTTCCGTTAACTGGTTTCATTTTTTGTATTGTAGAAGAGCATCTCAACCATTGGCTTAAAAAATTAATAAATCTGACGGTTGACATTATTGATTCTTGTGTAAAAATTGGTCTATACGGGTATACCACTAAAAGTGGTACTTCACACTAGAAGTCACCGGGTAAAGCACCCTTAGCCTGCGGCTTTATTAAAAACTATATTTTTTTTAGGCAAACTATTGAAAACTATACTATGAACTATGAAGGAACAAAAGCATTTACAAGTATAACAGGAGTATGCCAGCGATAGCTTAATATTTTAAGGGAGTTTTTATGGCATCTTAATCAGTATGATACCAGAGTGAATTATCAGGAATTTGTTGAATGTTATTTTTTTTAATAAATATTTTAAAGTAATAACAATAAAATATTTGAGAACTCGATTTAAATACCATATCCTAAAAAAAGAAAGGTACCATAGATCCCTTGCTAAAACTATACCTTATACGCACACGTCTCACTATGGCTGAATCATCAATGGCTCCTTTTATTGACCAATGCCGCCCAAAACCTTAGTTTACCATTATCGTCTGATTAATTTACCTAAATTCAAACCATAAAATATACAAAAAGTAGTTGGTAATGGAAAATGAAATAAAAATTAATTTGTCCGATGGGATGACTACTTGGAAATGCAATCGTAGGAAACCGATTCATCAGCAGAAAATGGAATAAATGATTTCAAATTACTTATAAAAGAATCATTCCATTGAGTTTGCGTCATATGATCATTGCAAAGGCAATAGAAAATTCTCCTGCAATTTTTTAAAGGTTATCCATATTTTGGTCAAAAAAGAAAAGGAGGAAGAGTGATAGAGAGCCTCGGATTGATCGACTTATGCCATGTAATCCTCATTTGTATTGTACTGGCCGAGGTGGTAAGCTCGGCTGCCGAGCTCGGAAGCTTAACTACTTTAACGATACACTTATCTAAAACCCAGCTAACAACCTTACTTTAGATAAGAGAGAACTCTTATCAGTGAAAGAGATGAGAGTTGAGCTAAAAGAGATAAGTGATAAGTGATAAGAGATAAACTAGATCCTAGAAAATAGGATCGGTCTACTCCTCTCCTCCTCTATAAAAGGAGGAAGAGTCTAAGAGAGAAGACACTTTAACTTTTACTAGAGCCTGGTGTTCTCTCTTAAGCGTATTAGAGGTCCCGGTTGTGATCAAGAGACTTTCAATAGGTCCTTTGCCCACTGGAGTACATCAGATATAAGATTAAGAGATTGATGCACCACGTGATCAAAGGTTGGACACAGAACTACGTTTGGCTTTGATTCCCATTGGGATACGTAGGACCGGAACATAAACATTCTGTCAAGCCACAGTCTAAAACAACCTACGTTCACCCTTGGTCTGATGTTTACGGCGAGATTCCGGCAACTCGGATCTCGGCAAGAACATTTGGCGCCCACCGTGGGGCCGAGGAAAAACTTTCCCCAGTTCTATAAGAAGATCTAATGGTGACTACACGGAACAGACCGAAGGGAGGGGCCCACAGTGCAAATCATGTTGAGGAATCAAACTCTAATCATAACAACCCCCCACCTCCTCCCTTCGATGAAGGTAATCCGCCACTACAAGAATTTTCGCTCTTTCCCAGGGCCATAAGCCCTGGGAAATACAGAAAATCCGTGGGAAAATGCACATTTCCCACGGATTCAGATCCGTCGGTTTTCAGGGGGTCAGAAACGTTTCCCACGGTTAAGCCCTGGGAAATACCCCGCGGTCAGGCCCTTGGGAAATTTCCCACAGAAAAATCCCTGGGAAAATTTTCACACGGATTAATCCCTGGGAAAAGTTTCCCACGGATTAATCCTTGGGAAATGTTTCCCAGGGTTAATGCCCTGGGAAATGTCCGGATTCCTTTCCAGCATCATTCTTGCCCTGGGTTAATGCCCTCGATTTTGCTGTGTGAACATAATCAACAGTCCAGATTCCTTTCCAGCGTCGTTCTTGTTGTGGTACATGAGGTATGTGTTTGTGGTTGAACCAGTGGGAAATTTTCGTGAGGACGGCGAGGGAAGTCTTCCTCATAATGGATTTGTTATTCGCTGGCGCCCTAGATCTAGTTGGTGAGGCAAGTTTAGCATCAACAAATAACTACTTGAAATAGAATGACTGGATGTTTGGATTTAAAACTGTAACAAATTACAAGGTGCTGCTGCAGCCGCGGGCGGTGGTTCTGTGGAGCTGCGGTGGTTCTGTATGGTGGCCGGAGATGGTCATTAGAGAGGGAAAATATAGAGGGAAAGAGAGAAATAGGAGAAGAAGAAGAAGAAGGAAAGAGGGAAAGAAGCTTACCTCACAGTGGTCGGAGAAGTTCGGAGGCGCTGACGGACCGGGAAACAGCTGGGCGGCGCGAAGGAGGTGGGGGTGGCACCATTCGTACAGGGAATGAGACCAACAGGGACTGAGACCGTGCAAGTGAGGAAGAAGATGTGGTTTCTATTCGGATTTTTCCCAGGGCTTCACCCGTGGGAAACGGCGGATCATTTTCCCAGGGCAAAATCCGTGGGAAACGGCGCATTTTCCCAGGGCAGAATCCGTGGGAAACGGCGGATCATTTTCCCAGGGCACCATCCGTGGGAAACAGACATATATTCCCAGGGCAGAATCCGTGGGAAATGCCGTGTTAATTTCTTGCGGCCCAGTTCGTGGGAAACAAACATATTTTCCCAGGGCCAACCCGTGGGAAACCGCGAAATAATATTCCTGCCGCCCAATCCGTGGGAAAATGAGCGGGAGCAGTTGGTACCTTTATTACCCAAGGCCCAACCCGTGGGAACCACTGTGAGAAGTTTCCCAGGGCTTTAACCGTGGGAAATGGCAAAATTTCCTAGGGATTTTTTGCCCTGGGTAATATGCCCTGGGAAATAGCTTAAATTCTTGTAGTGCGCAACTGGGAGAGATCATGGCACAATTGAGACAGTTGCATAAGGAGAACGAGGAGATTCGTACGAAGTACCAAAGGCTGTTGAGAACTTGGAAAAGGGAAGATCGGCAACACTTGCCGAGGAAGAACAGTCCTCACCCGAGGACAGCCAGAGAGACCCCACTTATGTACCTTCTCGTGATGACACAAGCCGACCTTCCAGAACCAGGCTCGGGCCCTAGGCCTCAGGGGTCAGATCTCGTACTGAGGAGATCACTCAGAGAGAGAGGGCAAGAGACAGACGATCGAGATTACCTTTCACGGATGCCATTGACGAGGTGATCATACCTCGGCATTTTAAATCTCTTAATATTGATAAGTATAATGGCACTACTGATACAACAGAACATGTAGAATCTTTCGTTTCATCTGTTTACTTGGTGACCGATTCGGAAGCCATCATGTGCAAGATCTTTCCAACCACTTTGCAGAGACCTGCCTTGACTTGGCTCACGAATCTTCCACCTCGGTCAGTGGATTCTTTTGATATGTTGGTTACAAAGTTCACTGCACAATTCGCAGCAAGCCGAAGGCATAAAAAGCACTCGGTCTCACTTGTGAATTTCAGGTAGGAGAAAAATGAATCACTCAGGGATTACATGGCTCGCTTTAGCGCTCAACAGGTTTTAATCCCCAATATGAGCTCTGAACTCTGCCTTCATACCGTTATGAATGGTTTGAGGCCAGGGCTGTTCTTTGAATATTTATCTCGGAAGCCACCGAGAGATTTTGAAGAACTTCAGGAAAAGGCCACAGGATTCATGAACTCAGAAGAGATGGTAGAATCCAAAAAAAGAAGTTTTGAAGAAAAAAGCATAATCTCAAACAAAGAAAGAGATAAAGGAGCCAATCCACCGAAGGCTTTCAAAAGTAACGACAGAGGATTCTCGGAAAGGCAATCCCAACCCCGACACCAGTTTTACACTCCACTGAACCGATCCAGAGCCGCTATTCTCCAAGAAGTGTGCAATACCGAGTTGCTCACATTGCCGAGGCCATCCAAAACTCCTGCTCAGGCTGACAGAAGTAAGGAGTGCAAGTGGCATCAAAACTATGGCCACTCCACTGAAGACTGCAAAACAACCCAGGATAAAATTGAAGAATTGGTACAGGCAGGCCGACTTGACTGGTTTGTTCGCCGAGAGGGTGATGGTGGCGGACGAGCTGGCCGACGGCGAAGAAGACGGGGTTATGACAATCGTAACCTAGATGAGAATCAGCGAGGTAACAATCAGAACGGAGATTGGGATAACAGCCATAGACCACCTAATGATGAGGCAGAGGTTGGCGTCAGAGGAGTCATTAATACCATCTCGGCAGGTTTCGCAGGAGGAGGCACAACGAGTTCAGCTCGGAGACGTCACATAAAGGCTATCCGATCTGTCAACTCGGTTTCTAGAAAATCCGCAAGGCCAAGACCACCAATTACTTTCTCAGATGATGACTTCCAAGGATTAGATCCTAATCAAGATGACCCAATGGTAATAACAGTTGAAGTAGCCAATTACTCGGTCAAACGTACACTTGTTGATCAGGGTAGCTCGGCTGACATTTTGTACTTGGCAACCTTTAAAAAGCTTGGAATTCCAGAAAATTAAAGTTGATAAAAGAACAGGAGGACAAGCTAGTGGGGTTCGCCGTAGAACAGGTCAAGACTCAAGGTTATATAGACCTCTTGACAACATTTGGTGAGGGCAAGCTTGCCCGGACCATATCTGTCAGATATGTCATTGTGGATGCCAACACTTCATACAACATCCTCATTGGAAGACCGACTCTGAATGAGCTCGGAGCAATTGTCTCCACACCTCACCTCACCATGAAATTTCCAGCTGATTCGGGTGAGATAGTTGCAGTCCGAGCCTACCAGAGGATGGCCAGACAGTGTTACACAGATAGTTTGAAGGTAACTCGGGAGCCGGATATCACAGAAAATGCTAAGGATCATAAAGCAGAAGTGGTAAGCTCGGTCAGTTCAGTTAGCTCGGTAAGATCAGATGACATGTTTGAATTGGATCCAAGGATAGAAATGTATGAATCCAGAGCAGAACCTACAGAATCTTTGGAAAAATTTCAATTGGGAGCCCAGGCCGGTCAGTGCACAAACATCGGCAGTCAGCTCGACCCCTCACTGAAACAACAGATACAAACAGTGTTGAAAAAGAATGCCGACCTGTTTGCCTGGAAGACATCAGATATGCCTGGCATAGACCCCAATTTTCTGTGCCACAGGCTATCTATATGTCCCGAGGCCAAGCCCGTCGCCTAGAGGAAAAAGGAAGCTCGGCGAGGAAAGAAGAAAGGCAGTAGCCGAGGAGACTGCAAAACTGATGAAAGCCAATTTTATCAGAGAAGTGAAATATACTACTTGGCTAGCCAATGTTGTGTTGGTAAAGAAGGCCAATGGCAAGTGGAGAATGTGTACTGACTATACCGATCTCAATAAGGCATGTCCAAAAGATTCTTATCCCCTTCCAAACATTGACAGATTGGTAGATGGAGCATCGGGTTACATAGTCTTAACCTTCTTGGATGCGTACTTGGGTTACAACCAGATAAGAATGCATCCACTAGATGAAGAGAAAACGGCGTTTATGACCGAGGGGGCAAACTACTGCTACCGGGTAATGTCCTTCGGTTTAAAAAATGTTGGTGCAACATACCAGAGGCTCATGGACAAAGTATTTCTCAATCAGATCGGAAAAAACCTAGAGGTTTATGTTGATGATATGGTAGTAAAGTCTGATGACCCAAAGCAACACCCTGCCGACTTGGAGGAAATCTTTGGCCAACTCAGAAAGTATAACATGAGGTTGCCCCCGGAAAAAATGTTCTTTCGGAGTGCAAGGAGGAAAGTTCCTAGGGTACATGCTAACACACAGAGGGATTGAGGCCAATCCAGATAAATGTAAGGCTGTCATTGAAATGCGGAGTCTGCAAACTGTGAAAGAAATACAGAGGTTGTCAGGCTGTTTAGCTTCCTTATCTCGGTTCCTCCCCAAATCAGCCGAAAAGGCCAGACCCTTTTTCCAACTCTTGAAGAAACCCAAGGAGTTTGTTTGGAACGAGGAGTCTGAAAAGGCTTTTGAAGAGTTGAAATTGTTTCTCGCCTCGCCTCCAATTTTAACTCGGCCAGAGCTCGGTAAGGATCTATATTTGTACTTATCTGTCAATGATTACGCAATCAACGCAGTAATCATCCAAGAGGAGAAGCAGCAGCAAATGCCAGTGTATTACATCAGTAGAATCTTGAAAGATGCAGAGACACGGTATCAAGTAATTGAAAAGCTTGCCCTCGCTTTGGTAATGGCAACTCGGAGGCTAAGACCTTATTTCCAGTCGCACCAAGTCATAGTCAAAACAGATCATCCAATTAAGCAAGTGCTTCGAAAGCCCGATCTGGCAGGACTAATGATAGCTTGGTCGGTAGAACTATCAGAGTTTGGTCTACAGTATGAACCGAGGGGACCAATGAAAGCCCAATGCCTCTCCGACTTCATTGCCGAGCTCTCTTCAAAGCCGAGTCCTGAACCCATTAATTGGCTTCTGTATGTGGATGGCTCATCAAATTTAAAAGGAAGCGGGGCCGGGATAATTCTTGAGGGCCCAGATAACCTTATCCTGGAGCAGTCCTTGAAGTTTGGGTTCAATGCATCAAACAACCAAGCAGAATATGAAGCTCTTATTGCCGGGCTGATCTTAGATAGAGAAGTTGGAGTCAAAGGATTGAAGTGCCGAAGTGACTCACAGCTTGTAACAGGACAAGTCTCGGGGGATTACCAAACAAAGGATCCTCAATTAACCAGGTATTTGTGCAAAGTCAATAGTTTAATTTTAGAGTTTGACAACTTCACTATTGAGCATATACCTCGGGAGGAAAATGCAAGGGCCGACCTGTTGTCCAAGTTGGCTAGCACCAAGAGAACTGGCCAGCTAAAAACTTTCATTTAGGAAAATCTCCCTGAACCGAGCATAAAAAGTGCCGAGGTATTGATAACCGAGCACTATGATAGGGGCTGGATGATGCCATTCTGGGAATTCCTGACCTCGGACAAGTTACCTGATGATCCCAAAGAAGCAAAGAAAATTCGTCTGAAGTCTTGTCATTACACTATCAAAGATGGAGAGCTGTACAGAAGAGGATTTTCCATGCCTTTATTGAAATGCATAACAAAGGAACAATCCGAGTATGTAATGGACGAGATGCATAGAGGAATATGTGGAATGCATTCCGGTGACCGATCCCTAGCAGCTCGGGTTCTGCGAGTAGGCTTCTATTGGCCAACCATGAGATCAGATTGTGCTGCCTGGACTAATAAATGTGACCCTTGTCAGAAATTTGCTAATGTGGCACGAGTCCCAGGAGAAGAGCTCCATTCCATGTTGTCACCTTGGCCCTTCACTATGTGGGGGATGGACATTGTGGGTCCTTTCCCTATTGCTAAAGGCCAAGTGAAGTTCTTGCTGGTAGGAGTGGATTACTTGACTAAATGGATTGAAGCCGAGCCATTAGCTATTAAAACAGCTAAAAAAGTTCAGAGTTTTGTGTGGAAAAACATCATATGCAGACATGACCTACCTTATGCAATTGTCACTGACAATGGAAAGCAATTCACTGATAAAGGACTTAAAGAATTCTACTCCAACCTCGGAATCAAACATAAGGTGGCCTCGGTTGAGCATCCACAAACAAATGGCCAGGCAGAGGCAGCTAACAAAGCCATTTTGAACGAGCTCAAGAAAAGGTTGGGCCAATCAAAAGGAGCATGGGCTGAAGAATTACCGAGCATCCTCTGGTCTTATCATTGCTCACCACAGTCATCAACTGGAGAAACGCCATTCAAGCTAACCTATGGAACTGATGCAATGATTCCGGTTGAGCTCGGCAAACTTTTGTTCAGAAGGCAGCATCATGACCAGAGCAAAAATGAGGAAGAAATCCGAGTTGAGCTTGATATGGTTGAAGAAGTCCAAGATGAAGCAAAGATCAGGAAAGAACTATGCAAGCAGAAGGCAACTCGGAAGTACAACTCAAAGTTGCGACCGAGAGAGTTTGTTCAAGGAGACCTAGTATTAAGATTGCAAAATGATGTAAGAAAGGACTCCAAAGAGGGCAAGCTCGCAGCAAACTGGTCTGGCCCATTCAGAATAGTTGAAAGTCTTGGAAATGGTGCTTATAGGCTAGAAGAGTTGTCAGGGAAGGCTGTTCCAAGAACTTGGAACAATTCTCATGTTAAGTTTTATTTTAGTTGAGTAATGTAAAGCTAGGTAATGTACTCTTTTTTCCTACCCTGGTCTTTTTCCTATGTGGTTTTGGCCAGGAAGGTTTTAATGAGGCATGCCTGAGAAAGAAAATAAATGAATGAAGTCCATTTCATTTACATGTATTTGTTATAGGACTAAAAATTCACTTGTTTTTACATTTAAAAATTCAAAGCCTGAAAGGGTTGACCGAGTTGAAATCGACCGAGTTGAGGTCGAAATGCCGGACCCGAAGAGGTACAAAACAAAGCCTAAAAGGGTTGACCGAGCTGAAATCGACCGAGTTGAGGTCGAAATGCCGGACCCAAAGGTAAAGTCAAAACCTAAAGGGGTTGACCGAGCTGAAACCGACCGAGTTGAGGTTGAAATGCCGGACCCAAAAAGGTACAAGCATAAGCTTAAAATAGGTTAACCGAGCTAAAATCGACCGAATTAAGGTCGAAATGCCAAGCCTAAAAAAGCAATGCTAAGTTGGAAAAACCGAGCTTCACCCGGTAAAAAACTTTGAAACGCAGTAAAAAGCTAAGGGTAAATATCCGAGCTGAGACAAAACTCCGAAAAATATTCTAAGTTATCAAAAGAAAAACTTAGAAATTTTCCGAGTAAGCAAAAAGGAAAACAAGTTGCAATATGAAGGCAAGAGTTGCAAAATTTCATTACTAAAGGGAGAGAAGCCCAGTACAAAAAAGGGCACAGCCCAAGAAGCAAAATACATCAAATTTTTTTCTAAGTTACTCATGGGCATCCCTATGAGCAACTGTTTCAGTAGGAGCAGAAGTGGAGACATCGTCATTAGGTGAAGGAGCACCCAAGGTTGGATCAGGTGTAACCTGGCCACCCCCATTAAATCCTCCGTCCTCGGTGACTTGCTCCTCGGCTTCCCCCTCTTGCTCTTCCTCTTCTTCATCCTCGAGCTCGGACAACGGAACCAAGACCCCATCTTTGTTGAAGTCCTTGTCCACATCAGCTTCAGAGAAGTCAGCATCAGGGTTGAAGCGCTCAAGCTGCTTCACAGCACGAGAAAACCCTTTGACATGCTCCCGCATGATGCTGTCCAGAGCTTCGTCTAAATCGGCTTGAAGCTTGCAGTTGACCTCCTTTTCAGCCTCCAAAGACTCTTGAGCCTGTGTCAAGGCGACACGGGAGTCTTCCGCGATTTTTTGAAGGTTGGTTTTTTCTGTCTTCTCCTTGTCAAGCTCGGACTGAAGAGCAGCCTGAACTTTTTCGAGCTCGGCTTGCCGGGCCTTCAGGTGGCCGATAACTCGTCCTTGTTCTTCACACCTGGAAATGGCCTGAGATAATTCATCGCGAACCCGCAGAGCACGAGCAGCATCGGCCCTTATCACTTCCATCTTTTTTGTATTCTCGGAGAGTTCCCGACTCCAAAAATGAGTAATGGAAGCAATACGCAGAGCATAAGCAGCAGCGGCCTCCATACTCTCATCAGGCCCTTGCTCCAGCAAAAGCCGAGCATCGGCGGGCTTGAGTACTTGGCCATCAATGAGGGGACTAGGGTTACAATCATTACTCCAAAGCGAGCCGTAACCCAGGTTACAGTTGCCGTTGTACCACTTTGTATCCAAGGTAGAATCGGCCACTATTGGACCTTTGCCAATTCTCCTCTCAGCAGCAGGACTCTCTTCGGTCACTGGGAAGGGAGAAGTACTTCTTCGAACCTCGGTCTGGCCATCTGGTCGAGCCCTTTTGAGAAGGCAAGGGCTGGGATCCGAAGCCTCAACAACTTTATTCTTCTTCCCCTTTACATCGGCAGCAGGAGCCGAACCACCGGCTAGGTGAGCCGACTTCTTAATCAGTGCCTTGTAATTGAACTTGCCCATTATCACTACAAGAAAGAAATCAGTCAGATTATAACAAGTATGTGGTAAAGTCTTGCAAATACAGAAGGGCTACTTACAATCGAAGTCGGCTAGCCGAGTGGAAGAGGTTGGCAGTTTTAAAAGTTTACCACAAGGCAGTGGCCAAGGGTAAAGTTTAAGAGCCTCAACATCGGCTTGCTCTTGAACAGTCATACAACCGATGTCAAACCCGCGAAATTTCGACGGGTGTGGTTGCCAATAAAAGGGAAATTTAGGTTTCCCATCAGAGTCAAAGAAGGCAGATTCGTTCCAGTCAGTAGGTCGGATTTTGAAAAAATCCGACTTGAAGAACTTGTAAGAGCTCTTGTAAAGGCCAATAATGCCTTTTTTCTCAAGTCCGCTAAGGGAGATCCACCCGATTTGGTCTCCAAACCGAACTTTATAAAAGTATAAGAACTTGGGTGCAGTGGCCTCCATTCCGCCTTGCCTACACAAAATCTGGAAAGCTTTCATGAAGGCCCAGCTGTTGGGATGAAGCTGAGTAGGGGCAACATTCATAACCCTTAGCACATCACATTCGAACTGGGTGAAGGGAACAGTGATGCCAATTTGTTCGAATAAGGTTTTATACACATAGGTGAAGTGTGTTTCAACGGGAAAGGGTTTCAAGAAGACGTGTTCATTATCTGAACATGGGAGACAACGGACAATTTGGGGAGTAAGGGACACTTTGTTCTTGACAGAACGAAGGGAACCGTAATTCCTAAAATTTGAAAAAAAAAAAAGCTCCAACTTCAGGCCTGACCCAAAAATACCCAGGGATGGTAATGTCTGGGATGGGTTCCTTGGGAACCCTTGAAGCACGCCTACGACGCGGTGGCACCACGGTGACCTGAGGAGCAGTAGAGCTACTTTCTCCAGTAGAGGAAGATGATGCATCATCTGGGTTACCCTCATTACCCTTCGAAGAAGGAGGGGAAGGACGGGGAGAACCCCTGACAGGATTAATCTCCGATGAAACACTCTGGGATACCTCAAACGAAGGTTCCATGGTACACAGACAGCTTATAATTGAAAGAAACAAAAGGGGGAGTGATTGAAGCAGGGGAGTACCTGGAAAGGAAAAGGAAGTGCAGAAGGATTTGGAGAAGAAAGGATCAGATATGGAGAAACTTCAAGAGAAAAATGTATGAGTATGAGGGCTAGCAAACACCTGCCTCCGAAAACTCTACAATTTATAAGAAGAGGACAACGTTTCAAAAACTAGAACGTTACTGTTGAGGTAATGATGACACACACCGTGTGAGAGAAGGGAAACGTCTCTTCAAACCTGCTTAAGTTCGGCACACCTATCGTAGAGTAGCACGTGGCTAAGATATCGGAATACACGATGCCGCTAAGAGGGGTTTTAAATGCGCAATCGCAGAGTAGACCTCAGAAATAGGACCATAAAGGCCACGTGTCACAAGCAAGACTGGTCTTTAAAGTAACACAACGTCTCTTTTCATCTCGAGTACTGAGAAACTGACGTCACAAGACAAGATTGACATGACCGTTCCTGTCTCAGTTCGGCTCGGTTCCTTCGATAAAGCTTTCACGCTCTATGAAGCTTAAAGCTTGGGAGGCTTGTGTATGAGCCGAGGTGGTGCATGAGCCGAGGTATAAAACTCGGCCAACAAACCCACCGACCTGAGATAGTTACACGAACCAAGATGTGAATGACAAAAAGTAGCAAAGTGTTAAGCTCGGCCAACTGAGGCCATCGAGCTCATGAGTTGGCCGAGGTGCAATATTGGTCACTGAAAGCATGGTAAAAAGGAAAACAAAAACCTAAGCCATGAACTCAGATATTTTTCAAAAGGCAAGCTCGGCTTCTGTCATGAAAACTTCTTCGCTCTTTTGAGCTCGAAGCTTGGGGGGCTTCTGTACTGGCCGAGGTGGTAAGCTCGGCCGCCGAGTTCGGAAGCTTAACTACTTTAACGATACACTTATCTAAAACTCAGCTAACAACCTTACCTTAGATAAGAGATAACTCTTATCAGTGAAAGAGATGGGAGTTGAGCTAAAAGAGATAAGTGATAAGTGATAAGAGATAACTAGATCCTAGAAAATAGGATCGGTCTACTCCTCTCCTCCTCTATAAAAGGAGGAAGAGTCTAAGAGAGAAGACACTTTAACTTTTACTAGAGCCTGGTGTTCTCTCTTAAGCGTATTAGAGGTCTCGGTTGTGATCAAGAGACTTTCAATAGGTCCTTGCCCACCGGAGTACATCAGATACAAGATTAAGAGATTGATGCACCACGTGATCAAGGGTTGGACACAAAACTACGTTTGGCTTTGATTCCCATTGGCATACGTAGGACCGGAACATAAACATTCTGTCAAGCCACAGTCTAAAACAACCTACGTTCACCCTTGGTCTGACGTTTACAGCGAGATTCCGGCAACTCGGATCTCGGCAGGAACATGTATCATTCTTTCTAATATCCAATCTGATTACTCCCGTTAAATTTAAACCTTGTTTATAGATTCTCAAGTTGGGGTCTTCTATGGCAACAATTGGATATTTATTTGAAAAGGAACTAATAACCAAATTTTCCATTTCTACCATTTTTTATTTTTGCATTCAATTGCCTTATATGTCATGTAGTTAAGAAAAAGATAAAGAACATATGATCCTAAAATATCGTGTTATATATATATATATATATATATATATATATATATATATGAATTAGGCTTCTCTAAAGTGAATAAAAATGTAGAATGAGAAAGTAATAGACTAATAGCATGTTTGAAAACTGGGTCATCAATGATGGACGTGCGTTCTTTCACAAGCTACAAGGAGTAGCTTCTGGGTCGATAACGTGATTTTATTGAAAGCGAACTTGGATCCAAACACACTATAAGTATATATTCATTATTGATTAACTAAAGTGGGTTGACATCCCAATTCACTTTAACTAATAAATGATGGATACACCCTTATTTTTTTACTTTATTTTTTGCTCACTTTAGAGAAGCCCTATCCACCTTTTAGTGAGTCGAGAATTAATACATTTTAACTAATTTGAGTAAAATATATTTTTACTTTTTTCACTTTATACTCAAACTCATCTTAAAAGAGTCTTTTTGGAAAAAAAAAAAAAAATTCACACAACATGATTAAAGAATTACATGATAAACAAACTTGGATGGAGCTTCACATAAGACTAGGAGTGGGAATATAAGTCAGGGCCCTAGGCGGGGCCTATAGCCTATTTAGTAAAAAGGTCGGCTCCAAGATTTTTTTAAAAAGCTTATATAACTAAAGAGGTCAGACCTAAGACTTTAAAAAAAGCCCATTAAGCTTATCAGACCGGTCTATTTAACACATGCACGCATATAAATACTATAATATATTATTTATATTATTCATAATATTCAAAAGTAAAGGCCTATTGGCCCATTTAATTGTAGTGACCTACCTCTTTATCATTAGAGTTCTATGACCTATTTATATGTGGAGGCATATTTAAAGATCTTGTTGATTTTAAATAAGCTTTCAGGCTAGACCATGCCAGACTTTGAAGTAGGTCAGACTCAGGCCCTAAAAATTGACGTTTATCAGACTAATAGGTCAGGCTCAAGCCCCAGGATTGGAATACAGGCCAGGCTCAGGGCTGTTAGGACCTAATTCGGCCTAGCCTATTCCAACCACTACATAAGACAAAGTAAAACAACAAAAATTATCATTGTTTCTTTTTGGCTAAATTATACTTTTGGTGATTTATCTTTATTTTAAGTTTTAATTTGGTCCCTCTTTTATTTTTTGTTTTGTTTTGATCCCTCATTTTTATTTTAGGTTTCAATGTAATCCTTTCCGTTTAAAATGTCGTACGAAGAGACCAAATTGATATAACTTTTGTAAAATAAGAGACCATATTGGTTTAAATTTTGCAAAATTATGGACCATTTCAGCACAAAAAATAAAAGAGGGACCACATTGGTATAACTTTGAAAAGTAAGGGACCATTTTGGAACAAAAAATAAAAGAGGAACCAAATTGTAACCTAAAATAAAGATAAGAGACCAAAAATATAATTTAGCTTTTTTTTTTCTTTTTTTGACCGACAGACAAAGCTGTGAGATTAAAAGGATAAATATTAACATGGACTAATAGATAAATAATAAATTTTTGATGAATTTTGTCACACAATATTTAGATAACAATCTTTTTTATCATCGATTAGATTTTAATGAGAATCAACCATGTATAGTGTGTTTAGAAACTTAACTTGCGTTTTGGAAAACATCTAGTGGTTGGACGTGATTCTCGTCATATGCGACCTGTTTCCAAACACGTTCTATATTGGGTACCACGGCACCATAAATGCAACCCTGAAAAGTTCCACTAACTATGCCTCCCCATATTACTTTTTGGCTGGACACAGCACCTTTTAATTTTTTCCTAACCTAGCTATGAGTTACTAGACATGGTTACTGTGATTCCTCATGCAATACTAATTCCAATGTTCCTAATGGGACCAACTTCCATTAGGGGGTGTTTTAGGTAAGAAAGACAAACCAAAAGTTCCACACGGAAACAGACTAAACTAAAATAACAAGAAGAAGACAATACAATACATACGGGCACAGCACAGCAGGGTATGTACATTTCAGTACTTGTTTATTGTTTTCTCTCTCAATTCGTGTATTTTATCATTCTTAAACATTATTCAAACATACTATATCTATATAAGGTATCAACATCAGATGTCAAAAAATCATTTCTGTAAACCAAAATTGGGCTAGAACGAATACGTAATGCTAGTTATGCAGTTGTTTATAATATTACATTACTACCCCTCTAAAAGAGTAATGGGACCCATGTTAATGAGGAAAGTTCAGTGCTCGGTTCATATCTCATGGTCCACTCTCTCCTATACTAGTCTATGGGCTATGATCATTGTCTCTTGACTAAAATGTTGAACGAAGGGAACTTCCCTACTTCTAAAATCTTAAACGGTTATGGTATTAAAAACAATATTATGAGCATAAAAAATTATATTTTGCAATTAAAATTATTGTTAAAATTTATATAGTGTTGAAATAAATCTAGTATATAGTTTTTTTTTATTATAAATTTAGTGGTTAGTCACAGTAAAAGTTGACTTCACCCTCAAAAGACTTTTACTGCAAAGTCAGAGGTTCAAATCCTGTATTCGTCACTTTAATAAGGACATTACCCAATCACTACCACAGATCCAAGGATTAGTCTAGTATATGTGAGGATACCCGATTAAAGACCTAGAATTATTGGACTTGTTCCTTGCTAGAAGTGCTCTTTCACAAGCTTAAACCTTAAACTTATTTATCATCGCTCAAGTTACATAGTTATCAGGTTATGCAAATCATTTCTTTGTTAAGCACATAATATTTCTTAAAGGTAATTTGTCCATTTGTTTGTGTCAGAATCATCCAGTCCACACATCAGGATTCGGGGCAGATATGGTGGAACCAAATATCTGTGGTGTGGTCATATGGGGCGTGACTTCCCTGTCGGTAACATGTATGCGAAGAGTCAGTTTTGCTCACAGGCGCTTTTTTACTTTTAAGTAGGGCCGTCAGTTTGGCCCTAAGCCCTAGGGCCAGCCCATCTAACCCACAATAATAGTCCAGCCCATTTAGCCCATAATTAAAGCTGTCAAATGGGCTACCCTAGCCCATTTAGCCCTAGCCCATGTGGGTCAGGGCCAAATGGGCCAAAAGGCCTACATTAAAAAAAGCCCACAGGACCAAAAAACACTAAAAAGTCCTAGGGGCCAGGGCTAGCTCATGGGCCATAATTTTTTGTGATAGTTCTATTTATTTTATTTTATTTATAAAACTTGACAAAAAGAACAACAATTATAATCATTCTAATATTATGTAATAATATCATTCAACCTATGAAATTAATTATTCAAATATGTATTAAATGTTATAGTTTTCTCTAAAAAATTGAAGAGAAAGCATTGTTTTCTCTCTTTTCATCCTTGTCTTTATATGAAATGAATTGTTAAAATAGATAACTGATATCAAATTATTGCAATAGATAATATTCCAGCTAGGGAAAATCATTCACTTGGATTACCTAAGTGGTTGTGCGGTTAGTGAAGGAAAAATTATAGCATGTAATACATATTTAAATAGATAATTTCATAGGTTAAATGATATTATTACATAATGTTAGAGTGATTATAGTTGCTGTTCTTTTTGTCAAGTTTTATAATAAAAAAAATAGGTCTATCAAAAAAATTATGACCCATGGGCTGGCCCTGGCCCTTAGTGTATTTTAGGACTTTTTGGCTCTGTGGGCTTTTTTCTAATGTGGGCCTTTTGGCCCCGTGGCCCATTTGGCACTGGCCCACATGGGCCAGGGCTAAATGGGCCAGGACCGACCCATGTGGGCCAGGGCCAAATGGGCCAGGACCGACCCATTTGACGGCTCTACTTTTAAGTAATGCGACATCGCTAAAATATTTGACAGCATTCAAATTTGTCAAAATTCATGACAACAGGTGAGAAACTGCAAGCAAACGTTTGCACTTAAAAGAGTTCGTCTGGGCAAATGTGTATTTGGATCCAAACTTAAGTTTGAAGCGCGGAAATCCAAACATACAGCAGCTTATCAATATCCATTGGGTATTGATTAAGAAATAAAAGTTATTTTTTTATTTATTGAAATGAGATATGTTTATTAAGAAATAGTAGTAATATACTCTTTTTAACCTCCTTTACAACGGTCTTTATTAGAGTGAATTTCATGTTTAACTCACTAAATCATATCATATGAATCTACTTTCTATTCACTGTAATTAGGGTCTTTGGCTCACTAATGACATTTCGGGGTATCCCCAAGCTTCGATCTTTTGGGCCGATTTTGAGACTAATCCTCGATTAATTGCTTAGAGCAGAGAATTAATCGTTGATTTTTACAACCTTTCAATTAGAATATCTGTCATCAGGATTTGAAGTTGCTTCCTTCTTATAGGATCGAATGCTTACCACTCAACTAAAGTTGGTTGTAAATGCCAAAGTTTTAGTTCTGAATAAAAACGATTACATATAGTGTCTAGCACTGATTTATTTATAAAGTATTATATTCAATATATCAAAATGACATGTTTATTTATTTTAAATAAAGACTTACCTTTTATTTAATTCTGAATCTGAACTAGTACCATTGTAATACTGGCTCGTAGGACCTAAAAAATGACACCAATTTTGTAGTGAGAGGTGGGTCATAACTCATAAATTATGATGCCATGATCGCGGGGATTCTTTTCTCGTTCTACGCATGTGATATCGAAGGGGTTGGTAAAGATTTCTTTGCATTCAACTTATTTGCAAAGTGAGTAAGGTCGCGTTTGAGAAAACAACTTAATTAAGCACTTATCGCATAAGACCTTATTGCATAAGAGCTTATGGCATAAGCGCTTAAATTCAATAAGTTATGTACGTTTGGATGTACACTTCGAAAAACACTTATACCAATTTAAGGCGTTTGAATACTATAAGTGCTTACACTTCAGTTTTGTTAACCCAACAACAAAACATCAACAGCAACACATAATAATCAGATCTGGCAAGGAAAGGGAAAATTTATGAATAACAAACACAACATAAAGTTGTTAACCCAACTTTATGCAGTTCAAAAAAGAAGAAATTTAACAAGAACAAGGGCAAAATCAGGGGGCGTTTCAATAGTGTATTCCTTTTGGAGGATGAGGCGGCGCGCGACGGGGCGGAGGAGGAAGGCGAGCTCGCAGGCGCAGGAGGTGGAAGGCGACGCGCGACGGGGCGGAGGCGAGGGAGAGGCGAGGCTCGACGGGGCTGAGGCGAGGCTAGGCTCGGCGGGGTTGAGGTGAGGCGAGGATCGGCGGGGCGGAGGCAAGGCTGGATAGGGAGGAGGCGGCGCAAACAAAGAAGAGAAGAAGGGTCGTTTTCTCTGATCGAAGAAGAAGAAATAAGGAAGCAAAAAACAAGAAAAAACGAAGAATAGAAGGAGGCAGGGGTCGAAGAGTGAAAATCTCGCTAGTGCTCCGCATAAGTTATTTTGAGAAGGACCCATAAGTTACTCCTACCAACTTATGAAAATAAGCCCAAAATAACTTATGAGATGATATAAGTTATTTTGATAAGCTTTGCCAAACACCTCATATAAGGGCTTATGACATAAGATAAGTCATAAGGAGCTTAGTTAAGCTCTCCCAAACGCCCCCTAAGTATTTTTTCTCTCTCTCTCAAGAGTTTAGATATAAAATTATTTATTGATTATACACCAACGAAATTCTCATATCAACAAAATTTGAACTCATGTTCGTGTGGAATATGAGTTGTATTCTTACCAAATGAATAAACCTGTATATTTTTAAATCAATTAAAAAATAAATACACCTTATTTACTTAATTTGAAGAAATATTTACTTCAAAAAACTTATACATTCAAATAGAGACGGGGCTTGTATCAAAAACGAAAAAAAATAATTGAGATGGGGCCAAAGAATTGCATCTACGGCTTAATAAATCTGCCACGTCAGAAGCAGCAATCACGTGTGGGGCGGTGCACTAGACAATGACTTACAGTCTACAGACCCCAAATGGAAATGAATACAGTGCCTCTTTTTCTCAATGGAAAATGATTTTTGAACATAAAAAATGACACAAATATAGTGTCTCTTTATTTTTATTGTGTATTTTTGGAATGCATATATAAAAAGATAAAAAATAAGTAAGAAATAAAAGGAAATATATACGATATCACATAAAGTGTCAAAATTTCGTGTTCAAATATCATAGCTGTTTCTCAATGGGTAGGTGGACTATGAAATGTTGTCCAAGACTAATCAAACGTTATTGTTTTACTTTGTTTTGTTGGCTGCTTTTCCATAACAAACAATATCCAATTTGTCATCATTTATTTGGCTCAATGGACGCATATCCCCCACCATGTCCAATACCAAAAGCCAGAATCTTCCCTTGCTCTCATACTTTCACAATGCGTTAAACCCAAATTAATTAACATCAACTTGTGGATAGGCATGCTCCACATAGTTTGACCAAGATGTTGACGTGAATTTTACGTTCATACAAGTGGAGCATTTACACAACATACATATGCTCAATTAGCACTACTTTGATGTACAAAATGTCAAGGTGAGTGCTTAATAAAGATCAAAACGAAATAAGTATGGAGTGATATGTGGGGCATGAGAACCATCAAATATTCCATCATTATTACAAGGTGGATATACATCTTCATCTGTCACTCATTGCATGTGACATAAATTTGCAAATCCAATCCCTTTATTTAGGAATGAGTGACGAATAATAATTGGTGAGAAACGTAGTGTATTGACTTGTGCTTTCACATCACAATGTTGCACATGGAGTATACCTCCTTACAAGCAGATTTGGCTTCTCTAAAATGACAATTTTTAAAGTGAGAAAATAAGGATGTATCCATCCTTTTATTTAATAAATATATAAAGATCTTAGGCAACTAAAAATGATCTAATGATATATACACCCTTACGTTCTCACTTTAAAAATTGTCACTTAAAGAGAGCCAAATTCCTTCCAACCTAGATTTTTACACGAAGACCTTCCAAGTTGGATGATTGGCACTGATATTTCTCCCACACAAATGGATTAATAATCTGTACACCATAGAGCATTTAAATGCTACAAAGATGTTGAAAATGCGATGAAACATACAGAAAGAGACTGAAATATAATTTATTCCATATTGCCTAAATATCCCCTCTACCCCTCTATGGTTTTTTTGGTAGCTGATATTACGCTTAAATGTCTCAGATTGCAAAATCGGTGTTTCCTTAAGTTTGTCGTATAGCTTCACATGATGAACCTTCACAAGAGAACCGTGGAGCATGCACAGCCAAACCCAACTTATACCTAACAAGCATACCCTTTGACGGTCGTCATGTCCTATTGGGCAAGGCAACCAAAAGAAAAAGAAAATATGAAATGAAATGAAATGTAAAGTATCTAATGAACTTTGTGAAGATTCTCTTTACATGACAAAAATGCAGTGCAGAATATCACTCCCTTATCTGAACAGTGTTGTTACTTGAACACATAATAGATTGGACACCACATAAACATATGAATTTTAACTAGACCCACTAATAATTTACCGGGCCCGGCATCTTTAAAACCATTCAAACTACGATGTCGGGTATACGGTATCGCCATTTTGTGTTCAAAAAACGTTTTTGTATCTGAAAGGTACATAAAAATAAAAATGCTTACACCTTCAGTATCTAGTGACAACATACTGCGACCATAGGGAGCAATGTTCCATCTTTTGAATATTTTGAGAGAAAATGTATACTTAAATTAGTATGATGCCATTTGTGTGCAAAATAATCCTGCCAAGTTAAGTTGCTGGATTATTTAAATGATTTGCTTGAAACTGTCTTTAAGCAGCAAGGACTGATGATAAAGATTGAGATCAATCCCATCAATGTTTCTACCAACACATGCCTGCAAAACTCTCCAACAAGAAACAAGGACACCATGATAAATCATCTTGTCATTTGCACCTCTGTGCATGCACATGTTGTGGGTGAATGTGTTTCTAAAACACATCATGTGTCCAAGTGTGCTTGCAAGAGAAAGAAGAGTTGGTTAAGGCTTTGCTTTAACCAAATCTGGACAAGCACATACCTCATTGTTAGGTTGGATAATAAGGAGTTCACCAATGAATTGGTAGACAGAGCCAACTTGAAAGGTAAGGTCCCTCAGATGGTCAGTACTAACCTTTAGAATGTCATTCCCATCAATAATTGTTGCTAGGCCTACCTCTAAAGAGTATTCATGTAACATGTGGGAGGCTTGATAAGTTATTGAATGATATTTCACTAGCATAATTCTTAATCAACAACAGCAAAACTAAAAGATATATAATACTGCCATATGGTCTGTCAAATGCAATCATACACCATCCTTTTACCAATAGAACGGATTCAGATAATTAGATAAGGGTAAGGAACTAATATCAGATTATCAATACAATCTGCACGGACTGCTTCAATCAATAAATGGCTTATATGCTTGATTACTCTCATTCCCCTTAGTTTTACCAAATTATCATTATAATTGGAGCTAGCAGAACCCAAAACAGAATTTGGTGAAACTATAAAACAGAAACATAATTAAGCTTTCTTATATGTGACCACATGGAGGTAAAAGAGACTTACAACTGCCACTGCCAGGGTGATCCGTGATTACAGTGATGATGTACTCTCACACAATTGTTAGTACAGCATTTTAACTCATTATTAACAAAACAATGACAGAACTTAAAGAACTGCATTACAACGAAAGTTGTGTTCAGATTTTATAACTGCAAACTAATATAAAGGTGATAATTAATGAGCTAAAACCTTCTTCAAGGTCTGATTAATGACCAAGTTTCAGTAACGTATTTTATTGTAGATGTGTAATTAATATTGTGTTGGTAAGCCGTTGTTGTTGGAGAGCCCAAGGTCATATAAACCACACACCGGAGTCTCATACTTCCAATGTGGGACTCAAGTCCCATACCTTGCAATTGGATCCTAACACCCCACCACGCTTCGCCGCCCCGACACCCACACGAGCTGGCTGTGCACTAGCCCTTTGGCTAGTCCCGGGCAAACACTGCGAGAGACATGGTGGAAAGCTTTGATACTTGTTGATAGAACTAGTTCAGATTATGTTATGACTTAAGTCCATGAGGAGAGCCCAGCCCAAAAGATTGGTCCATTAGGTGGGAGAGCATCATGGCTTAAGTACCACATTGAGCATCATTATCTACTCAATGTGGGACTCATAACATTGCTGCCCCCTTTAAGGGCCGACATCCACAACTGCTTTCACTCTATCGGCACTGACCCAAAGGTAGCCCTCTCTCCTTTGACAACTTCACTCACCTATCAGTACTCGTTGCACCTTAATCCAGCCTATAGGTAGCTCTTTCCGCGGCCCAGCTCTCAATGAAAGCACCAATGTTATGACTTAAGCTCATGGGGAGAGCCAAACCCAAAAGACTAGTCCATTAGGTGGGAGAGTCTCATGGCTTAAGTACCACATTAAGCATCATTATCTACTCAATGTGAGACTCATAACTTATTACATAAGAAAAGAAGAGATTCTTTACTGATATGAATAATGAGTACACTTTCAGGATAATTGAGAGATCCTGATCTCTCTTAGTCCCAAGACTAACTTACAAAATTGTGTAACTCTCCCTCTCAACCCTCCCCCCTATTTATAGACAAAATGCCTTATTCCCCCTAACTCACTCACTAACAAATTAATTAACTAACTATTTTACTAACAAGGCCTAACATAGGCCCATTAAGGCCTGTATCTATCAGTATGGTAGACGAAATATGGATGAACATTGAACATAGAAGAATAGCCCGAGTTAGTTTCGGTTAATTAGTTAGGGGCCTTTAACTGAGTTAGTTGGGAGGAAAAGAGAATAAAAGGGGGTTGGAGAGGAGTGCAGGATACAGCAGATTGTAAGGAGTAGGGAATCTAATTCTGGGATTGAGAGAAAGAGACTTCTACTGTGATTCTCACAAGAACTGTCTCTTTAGGATCCTGATTCAGATCCCGAGATAAGAGAGAGAATAGCAATAAAATTTGATTCTTTACCTGTTTCTTCACATTTCTGAATCAGTTTCTATAATATTGCTGGAAATGAAAACTCAGGAAATGAAATTCCAGAAGAACTACATTCCTTAAAAAGAACTTGCAGAGAAAATTTGTTATCCTCTGGAAGTGAACATATGCTTCATACATTTCATGTCTATAAGACATGCTTTTGGGGAACAAGTTATTATATTCATATTTTTAGTAACTTTGAAATTGTTCACATTCAGGAATGTATAGATATGAGACATTATAAGCAAGACAACTTTCTGCAATATTGTTGAAATTCACTTGGCTTTTCAAAGCTTTTTCGTTCAATTTTTTTGTCTTCTCTAAGATTTTGCTAACGTGACTTTCAATGCTTCCCTGCAACTCTGCAATCGTCATGGTGTCTGTGTCGTGGGACTCAAGTATTGTAGTCACCACATGATCAAACTTCATCGGCATCGTATGTAGAATTTTCTCCACCACCTTACTATCAGGGATGTCTTCTCCATACACCCTCATCTTGTTGACAAGATCTGTGACACGAGAAAAATATTGTTCTACAGTTTCTGAATTGGACATCTCATATCTTTCATATTCTCTTCGCAGGGATTGCAGTTTGGATCTCTGAGCCTTTTATACACCTTTGTATGACAGCTTCAAAATATTCCACGCTTCTTTGGCAGTTTTGGCATTTGCTATTTTGCCAAAAACTGAATAATCAACTCCTTGATGAATTTGCGACAGCGCCAATTGGTCCCTCCTTTGAGCGGTTGCTTCAGCTCCTTCTTGAAATCCTGGTTCAACAAAGCTCCAAATATTGTGAGCCTTTAGGTGACATCAAAATTTCCCAATAACTGAAATCAAGTTTCCCATCTAGTTTGGGACCGGACCACACAATATTGTAATTGCTTACCATCTCTCACTTTTAAATATCACTGACTCTAGACAAAATTGGTAAATATGAGAACACTCTTGTTCCTCACAAACACTCCAAAATTGGCGCTGGATTTAATCAGCTCTGATATCAATTGTTATCACAAAACACATATACCTCACCCAGGATCAATTTTTCTCTCACACTCTAAAATTCACCTAGGATTTTCACACAACACACATAGGGAGACTAGAGAATCAATCTTGTATCCGCTATAATTCTTGATTCATTCTTTATCAAAAGACAAAGTACATAAGGCCTTTTATAGGTAAATTTGATACAATAAAATAATATATATTTTTCTTAAACCCTAAGCAAAAGACTTCAAATCCAATTCAAACACTACTTATTTATACAATTCAAACTCTACAAGCTTCCATTCTACAAGCTTCCTTTGACAATTCAAAATCTATATTCAAAGTTAAAGCCATACTTTGCAACTAAGTGGCTATAAGAGTTTAATTTGGAAACAACTTCTATGCCCACAATTTTTGACTAAACTTAAACTTGATTTATCCTTATCTAACAGTAAACGACTTATATGCTTAATTACTCTCATTCCACTTAATTTTACCAAATTATTCAGTTTTGACCCCCTAGTTTCACATCTAAACAGTTCTCAAATTGATACAATTCCAGTCATTCTTCTATTGACATGGTGACACTGTGCCAAATCAGTTATTAAGTCATAAAAGATAGTCTCACGTGATTCACATGATCAACTGTCATGCCAAATCAGCAGGAAAGGCATTGTCGAATTAGTAGAGAATAAAAATTGAGCAAAGTCCACAGCAAAGTAGCAAGGGAACTTAATTGCATCCATTTGAAAACTACAGGGGAACCATTATTATTATAATTAGAGGCAACACGACCAAAATTGAAATTTGGTGAAACTAAAAAAATCAGATCGTAATTAAGCTATCTTAATATCTTATATGTTAATAATGCACTCCTGTTATGTGGCCACATGGAGGTAAAAGAGACTTATATATAACTGCCACTGTCAGGGTGATCCGTGATTACAGTGATGATGCATTCTCGCCCAACTGTTGGTACAGTATTTTAACTCATTATTAACCAACTCAATGACAGAACTTAAAGAACTGCATTACAAGTTTACAACGAAAGTTGTGTTCAGATTTTATAACTGCAAACTAATATAAAGGTGATAATTAATGAGCTAAAACCTTCTTCAAGGTCTGATTAACGACCAAGTTTCAGTAACGTTTTTTTGTAGACGTGTAATTAATATTGTGTTGGTAAGCCATTGTGGTTGGAGAGCCCAAGGTCATATAAACCACACACCGGAGTCTCATACTTCCAATGTGGGACTCAAGTCCCATACCTTCCAATTGGATCCTAACATCCCACCACGCTTCACAGCCCCGACGCCCACACGAACTAGCTGTGCACTAGCCCTTTGGCTAGTCCTGGGCGAACACTACAATGCCGGCATCACCACCCGCGCCTCACATTTGCAACTGAGAGACATGGTAGAAAGCTTTGATACTAGTTGATAGAACTGGTTTAGATTACAGAAGAAAAGAGATTCTTTACTGATATGAATGAATGAGTACACTTTAGGGATATTTGAGAGAACCTAATCTCTCCTAATCCTAGGACTAACTCACAAAATTGCCTACCTCCAACTATTTATAGGCAAAATGCCTTGTTTCCCCTGAGGCCCTAACTCACTCACTAACAAACTAATTAACTAACTACTTTACTAACAAGGCCTAACATAGGCCCATTAAGGCCTGTATCTATCAGTATGGTAGACGAAATATGGATGAACATAGAAGAACAGCCCGAGTTAGTTTCGGTTAATTAGTTAGGGGCCTTTAACTGAGTTAGTTGGGGGGAAAAGAGAATAAAAGGGGGTTGGGAGAGGAGTGCAGGATACAGCAGATTGTAAGGAGTAGGGAATCTAATTCTGGGATTGAGAGAAAGAGACTTCTACTGTGATTCTCACAAGAACTGTGTCTTTAGGATCCTGATTCAGATCTCGGGATAAGAGAGAGAATAGCAATAAAATTTGATTCTTTACCTGTTTCTTCACATTTCTGAATCAGTTTCTAAAATATTGCTGGAAATGAAAACTCAGGAAATGAAATTCCAGAAAAACTACATTCATTAAAAAGAACTTGCAGAGAAAATTTGTTATCTTCTGGAAGTGAACATATGCTTCATACATTTCATGTCTATAAGACATGGTTTTGGGGAACAAGTTATTATATTCATATTTTTAGTAACTTCGAAATTGTTCACATTCAGGAATGTATAGATCTGAGACATTATAAGCAAGACAACTTTCTCGTAGCTGGTGATTTCTAACAAAATGTCATTTGTCAGATAACTCCTATCTACATAACCTGACACTATACCCCTCAACTGTTTTCAACTCACAATTTCGTTCACTATTATCGGTAACAAAACCCAAATACAGGAAATTTTAACAGCATTTGATATCTGTAGACTTCACTATATTAATATAATAATGGTGATACCTCCCAGTAAAAGAAAAGTCATGAATGCATTAAAATTAGAATGACCACACTCACTTTCCAATTTTCTGAGAGAACCTCCTTGCTTGAAAAATGAAGATGATGGGCGCAGGTCTTGTAAAGTAACCAATGCACTGGATTTTATTTCAAACAATGCCATCTGGCTACACCCTTTACTGAACAAAGCTTCAAGTTCTGCTTGCAATTTGAGAAAATATTGTTGTATATTTATTTTATTTCAAAATTTTAATTTGGAATTTTTAAAAGGAAAAATTAAAGGTTTTAAATTCTCTTTCATTGTCATTAAATACTTTTATTATTTTATTATTATTATTATTATTATTATTATTATTATTATTTATTTATTTTCTTTAATTATATTGAATGACTATAAAGTCTTAACGTGCAGAATTTTTATTAGCATATATATGGCAATGAAACAAATGTGAAGGTTTCAAATTTAATGTGAAGTATTTAATAGTGTTGAATGCTTTTTACTGTACAAGCATATTAGCAACGTGCTACTAAAATAACTGATGTACTTTTATATGAATTTTGATTTGATGGAGAAAGAAAATTAACGTCCAGGGAGCTTTGATCCAGGATTTCAAATTGATATTTTATTTTAAAGTCTTTAATGAATTGAAGGCATTTTATGGCTAGTATTTATTTGTACGTTCCTATACTTGAACGGTACTTTGGTAAACGGCCATTTTTGATAAAGATTATAAAAACTTGTCGAGAAGGGAGCATATGAAGCGTGACGAAAATTTTGTTCTCCCTTGCTTTGCTACAATAAAATTATTTGAGTGCTATTTTCTCTTTTCTGGGTTAAACACTTTCTTCTTCTCCTGCTGTTCTGGCACCTCGGCTTCGACCGGGAAGAACCTGTTAAATCCTGGGGGATTTTCGTTCTAGACGAATAAATCCTTGAGGACAGTGTGATTCCACACGTCTCAGGTTTTGTGTTACTGTTCATCTACAAAGGTTCGTGATTTGCTGCGTTGCTCAACCACAATTCTCTAACAATCTCAAGGATTTATCAATGGCTGACGATGCTGCAAACAATGATGTTGCAAACAACGGTTCTTCTCAAACCAATGGTGTGTCTCATGTCATTCCAGTTACTGTTCCTCCGCCGGTCGCCTATGCAAAGCCCTTTCCTGACATCTCGAAAATTGAGATGTTTGGAGGCCAAAACTATAAAAGATGGCAAGAGCGCATCCACTCCATCCTTGATATGCACGGTGTTGCTGCAGCACTGACAGACCCCAAACCTCCACCATCTGGTGACCCCAAACAAATTGAAACTTGGACCTATGCTAACAAGGTATGTAGACATACAATTATTAGTACGTTAACTAATGATCTGTTCGATGTCTATTGTTCTTATAAGGAAGCCAAGGAGATTTGGGATTCCATGAACTTAAAGTACACTGCTGAAGACGCTGGGAAACAGAAGTTCGTTATAGGAAATTATTATAAATGGGAGATGAAAGACGAGAAGGACATCAAATCACAAATCAATGAGTACCATAAATTACTAGAAGACCTCAAGGCTGAAAACATCACACTGCAAGATGAGTTTGTTGCAGGTTTATTGATTGAGAAGCTGCCAGAATCATGGAAGGACTACAAGCAACAACTCAAACACAAGCATAAGCAGTTATCACTTGCTGATTTGATTACACACATAATTATCGAAGATACCAATAGGAAGGAAATCAAAGAAGTAAGAGCAAAAGCACTAGCCTCAAGAGCAAATCTTGTGCAAAACAAGAAGAGGTACGAAAATAAAAAACCTGATCATAACTTTTATGTGCCTAAAGTTGCTTCTAACCCCACCTTTAAGAAAAAAGGAGTATTTGGAAGTTGCTTTGTTTGTGGAAAGCCAGGTCATCATGCAAATCATTGCAAATTTAGGAAGAGGAATGACAATCCTCCTAAGCCAAAGGCAAATTTGGCTGAAGGAGATGACATTATTGTGGCTGTCATTTCTCAGGCCTATCTGGTGGCCGATGTGAAGCAATGGGTGGTAGACTCTGGAGCTACCAGGCACATTTGTGCAAACAAAAATGCTTTTACCTCCTACACTTCTGTAGGGGATGGAGAAGAACATGTTTATCTTGGAGATTCCCGAACTGCTGCAGTTTTGGGAAAGGGGAAGTTCTTCTAAAGCTCACATCTGGCAAGATCTTGGCTCTAAGTGAAGTGCTCCATGTGCCTAGTATTAGGACAAATTTAATTTCGGTAGCACTTTTAGGAAAAGTTGGGGTTAAAGTGTCATTCGAATATGATAAGATAGTAATGACAAAGAACAACATTTTTGTTGGAAAAGGCTATTGTGATCAGGGACTCTTTGTTCTCAATGTTTCAGAAATTATGAATAATAAGAATGCATCTTCTTCTGCTTACTTGATTGATTCTTATGATATGTGGCATGCTAGATTAGGACATATTAATTTTTCTTATGTTAAGAAATTGCAATCTCTTGGTATGATTTCTGGAATAAGTGATGAACAAATTAATAAATGTGATGTTTGTGTTGAATCTAAATTAACTAAAAAATCATGTCACTCTATAGAACGTGAAACCGAGTTACTTGGCTTAATTCATACCGACCTAGGAGATTTAAAACAAACAATGACTAGAGGAGGTAAAAGATATTATGTAACTTTTATTGATGACTTTTATAGATACACTAAGGTTTATTTAATTAGAAATAAAGATGAAGCCTTTGATATGTTCCTTCTATATAAAGCGGAAGTTGAAAATCAATTAAATAGGAAAATTAAAAGGGTTAGATCCGATAGGGGTGGTGAATATATTTTGTTTAATGATTTTTGTGAAAAAGAAGGTATTATACATGAAGTAACTCCTCCTTATTCACCCGAATCTAATGGAGTAGCTGAAAGAAAAAATAGAACCTTGAAGGAAATGATGAATGCCATGCTTATTAGTTCCTCCGCACCTAACAATCTTTGGGGCGAAGCCATTTTAACTGCATGTTTTTTACAAAATAGAATTCCTCATAAGAAAATTGGTGTAACACCCTATGAATTATGGAAAGGTTATAAACCTAATTTAAAATATTTAAAAGTGTGGGGGTGTTTTAGCTAAAGTTATGTTACCTGAACCAAAGAAAAGAAAAATAGGTTCAAAAACTTCTGATTGTATGTTTATTGGTTATGCTGATCATAGTGCTGCTTATAGGTTCCTTGTTTTGAAAAGTGATGTGCTTGATTATAATACAATTGTAGAGACTAAAAATGCTGAATTTTTTGAAAATATATTTCCTTCGAAATCTGGAATTTTGGAACATGAAAATATGCGTTCTGAAAATTTTTCTAAAGAACCTTTAGAAACTAGTAATGGAAATTTACAAGAGGATTTGAGAAGAAGTCAAAGACAAAGAAAAGAAAAATCTTTTGGAAATGATTTTTATACTTATCTTATTGAAAATGATCCTATGACTTTTTCTGAAGCTATTTCTTCTCCTGATGCTTGTTTTTGGAAAGAAGCTATTAAAAGTGAAATTGATTCTATTTCAAAATGTAATACTTGGATTTTAGTTGATTTACCTCCCGGAGCAAAACCTATTGGTTGTAAATGGATTTTCAAAAGAAAATATAATCCGGATGGGTCAATTGAAAAATATAAAGCCAGGTTGGTAGCAAAAGGTTTTACTCAAAAACAAAATATTGATTATTTTGATACTTTTGCTCCTGTAACAAGAATTTCTTCAATTCGAGTTTTAATAGCTTTGGCTTCTATTTACAAACTTGTTATTCACCAAATGGATGTAAAAACTGCATTTTTGAATGGTGATTTGGAAGAAGAAATTTATATGACACAACCTGATGGGTGTGTAATTCCTGGCCAAGAAAACAAAGTGTGTAAACTTCTTAAATCATTATATGGTTTAAAGCAAGCACCAAAACAATGGCATGAAAAATTTAATCAAACTTTGATTGATGATGGTTTTTCTTCTAATGAAGTTGATAAATGTGTGTATACCAAATTGGTGAATGGTGAATGTGTTATTATTTGTTTATATGTGGATGATATGCTTATTTTTGGTACTTGTTATGATTTGGTGATTAACACAAAATCTTTTCTTGCATCTAAATTTGATATGAAAGACATGGGAGAGGCAAGTGTAATATTGGGCGTGAAAATCATAAGGAAGGGTGATAGTATAATGTTATCCCAAGAACATTATGTTGAGAAACTTCTTAGGAAGTTTGGTCATTTTGACTCAAAGCCAGTGCATACTCCTTATGATTCTAACTCTCAATTAAAGAAAAATAGAGGTGATCCTGTGGCTCAGTCTGAGTATGCCCAAATTATTGGGAGCTTGTTGCATTTAATGAATTTTTCTCGACCTGACATAGCTTATGCTGTGGGTAGATTGAGTAGATATACTCAAAGTCCTAACCAGGATCACTGGACTGCAATTGCCAGACTCATGAAATATTTGAGAGGTACCATGAATTATGGTATTATGTATAGTGGATTTCCCGCTGTATTAGAGGGATATAGTGATGCAAACTGGATCTCAGATTCAGATGAGACAAAATCCACTAGTGGTTATGTATTTACACTTGGTGGTGGTGCGGTTGCTTGGAGATCAGTCAAACAAACAATAATAGCTAGATCCACTATGGAGTCAGAGTTTATAGCTCTGGAATTGGCTGGTAGTGAGGCTGAGTGGTTGAAAAATTTCTTAGCAAATATTCCTTTAGGAATAAAACCCACACCATCAGTGTCAATGCATTGTGATTGCCAATCAGCAATAGCTATTGCAAAGAATAAAACTTTCAATAGTAAAAATAGACATATACAATTGAGGCATAATGTGGTAAAGCAGCTGCTAAAAGATGGAACAATATCCATTGATTATGTGAAGTCAGAAGTGAATTTGGCCGATCCTCTGACAAAGCCTCTTGGGAGGAAATTAATATATGAAACATCGAGGGGAATGGGACTTAAGCCAATGTGAAATTAACAGTGATGGTAACCCAACCTTTGTGATTGGAGATCCCATGAAGAAGGTTCATATGGGTAAAAACAAGTCACTTGTTAGTTCTGCTAGCACATATAATTAAATTGTCCCTTCCTAAGGTGTAAGAAGTGCTAGACTGCATTTTATTGAGGGATAAACTAAAAGCTTTTAATGAATTTCATATCCCGTATGGGTGGTGTATGAAGTGCAGCATACACTTGATGAAATCACCTATATGAGTGTCAAGTGGGGCCGCTTGTATGAGATTGTGGCATAATCTCTAGAGCACTCATGAATTACCAGGCATGCGCATGGCCTATTAGCGCAAAACAGCGTTAACAGCGAGAATTGTGGGGGTGTGGTGTGATTGGTAGACCTCTATCATACACCAAAGTGTTTTGGTTCATAGAAGTTTATCTTCACCAACTCACTTGTATAATAAGTCTTATCAGTCTAGGTTTGGTTCATAGTCCAAAAGACACCAAATTCGATGCACTTACACCCATTGTGTTAACCCAGGAAAGATTTATTTCAAAAATTTGTTTTTCTTAATTTTTGAAATATGTGGGGGATTGTTGTATATTTATTTTATTTCAAAATTTTAATTTGGAATTTTTAAAAGGAAAAATTAAAGGTTTTAAATTCTCTTTCATTGTCATTAAATACTTTTATTATTTTATTATTATTATTATTTATTTATTTTCTTTAATTATATTGAATGACTATAAAGTCTTAACGTGCAGAATTTTTATTAGCATATATATGGCAATGAAACAAATGTGAAGGTTTCAAATTTAATGTGTAGTATTTAATAGTGTTGAATGCTTTTTACTGTACAAGCATATTAGCAACGTGCTACTAAAATAGCTGATGTACTTTTATATGAATTTTGATTTGATGGAGAAAGAAAATTAACGTCCAGGGAGCTTTGATCCAGGATTTCAAATTGATATTTTATTTTAAAGTCTTTAATGAATTGAAGGCATTTTATGGCTAGTATTTATTTGTACGTTCCTATACTTGAACGGTACTTTGGTAAACGGCCATTTTTGATAAAGATTATAAAAACTTGTCGAGAAGGGAGCATATGAAGCGTGACGAAAATTTTGTTCTCCCTTGCTTTGCTACAATAAAATTATTTGAGTGCTATTTTCTCTTTTCTGGGTTAAACACTTTCTTCTTCTCCTGCTGTTCTGGCACCTCGGCTTCGACTGGGAAGAACCTGTTAAATCCTAGGGGATTTTCGTCCTAGACGAATAAATCCTTGAGGACAGTGTGATTCCACACGTCTCAGGTTTTATGTTACTGTTCATCTACAAAGGTTCGTGATTTGCTGCGTTGCTCAACCACAATTCTCTAACAAATATAACATACACAATGACATTTCACAAGGCAATTATCGATGTTTATGGTGAGTTTTAGGTGATCTCTAGACAAACTTTTAACTCTAAAATAGTGCCTCGAGACATCATCAGTTAAAATATATTTTAATAAACTATTTCCTTCGCAAATGAATGATAGTTGTCCATAATTTAAAGATTTTCCTAGGAATTTATTATTCTCCATAGTTGTCTATCCAAGTTTGGTTTATGATATTGCAGTTTTTACAAGTAATTTCTGAAAGAGCAATGGGCAGAAACCATTATTTTTAAATTTTTTTATCTGCCATTATTTTCTTCATATTAAAACCATAGAACAAAAAAACGAGAACAACTAAGTCTTTTATCACTAGGTGGAATCAGCTGCATGGATCAAATCATTAAACGACATCCTAACATCCTATCATGAGGTTGTTTTATAACTACGGGATGAAGCTTGTAAATCGATGCATTTATGAAAGAGAATAATTTCTTAACATGTATTTCGGTGAAGTTGAAATTTGTGGTAAACCAAAGGAGTTTCACTCCTATAAATTGCATGCTTCTAAATGTAATTGTTGTACCACCTAGTAATCAGAAGCAAGTGAGAATGAGAGAAAGAGAAAAATATTATCTCTTCCGTGAGGTTCTTCTAGTGCTTGTATTCTCATATTTTTAAGAGAGAGTGTTATTGTTCTTTCCTTGTATTTAGAGAGAGGTCTTGTAATTTCCTTCACTTAGGCTTTGTTTGTGAGTTTGGAAGGGAGAGAAAGGGAGGGGATCAAAGGGGAAGGAAAGGGGAGGGAGGGGAGGGGAAGGAGAGTGTTATGGGGAAGGAGAGTGTTATCCCTCCCCTTGTTTGTGAGTGCATATTGTATGAGGGGAAATAAATGGAGGGTTTATAATATACTTTTACAATTTTATCTTTATTTTAGAAAATTAACATAAGTAATATTTTTTAAATAATATTAATGCACCTTTCAAAAAAAATTAATACTAATGCAAAAAAAAAAATATTCTTTTTCCTCTAAAAATTGGGATAAACCCTCAAAAAACCCCAAATTGGGGTAAACTAAAAAATTGATGTGAGGAGGGGTTTGGGGAGTTTTCTAAAATCCTCAAAAACTTCCCCCCAATTTTTTATACTCACAAACATGGGAGAGGTCCTCATAAACCTTCACTTTTCCTTACTTCCCCTCCTAAATAAGACTCACAATCAAAGCTTTAGTGAAAATCTTTCTATTGTTGCCCGGTGGTTTTTCCCTTATGTGTTAAGGGTTTTCTAAGTATATATTGTGTGTTCAATTCCTTTTATCTCATATATTATTTTAGTTGTGTAATATTATTATGTTACTCTGGTACCGAACAGTGGTATCAGAGCCATGGTTCGGCTTGATGAGGGGAGCGGGAGTGGATCCAGGTGTATTGGATCCTTGTATCGAAAGTCTTCCTGTGTGATGGAGCTAAGCGGCGTGTCCCGTTGGTTGATAATAGTGGTGCAAGAGTGGTGCAAGTATATTGATGTGGGAGACTCACACTTGAGGGGGAGATTGTTGGAAAGTCAAGTGTGAGAGGTTAGTCCCACATTGGATAGGAATGAGCAAAATGAAGGATATGTAAGAGAGGTAACACATATGCCCCGTTGAATTGGAAGGTTTTAGGTAGGAAAGGAGGAAAACAGAGAAATAAACTAACAATTAATAAGACTGATATTGATTTAATATAGTGATGATGTGATTACAAAAGACAACCCTAATAGTCCTATTTACTAAAAGTAGAATCATGGTCTTGATTAAATAGAGAATCGAATCATAAAATATAAATAAGAAATAAATCCTAAAAGATCGTCTAGGATACTCTAAAATATTATAAGATATGAAAAGATATCAGATATTTCTCTGATTTTCTAACATACCAAATACCTTAAGGTTTTGGGTGAAGATATGGTGTCTTGATCTTTTTGGTGATCTTGGTCATTAGCCCATCTGCTCTCGGCAGTCCCAAACTCCCCAACATAAGTTTAGCTAATTGAGTCTTTAATAGTGTTTTACATATTTTAGTTCAATTTCATGGTTTTAGAGTTAATATAATAAATATTTGGGTTAAATATGTTTTTAGTCCCTCGTTTTTGACAAAAGTTGGGTTTTAGTCCCTCTTTTGAAAAATGTACTTTTTTAGTCCCCCGTTTTTTAAAATGTGTCGGAAATGGTCCCTGCACCACACTTCCATTTGAAAACCGAGGGACTAAAACTGAACTTTTGTAAAAAATGAGGGACTAAAAATGTGTGATTGTCAAAATTGAGGGACTAAAAAATATTGGTGCAGGGACCATTTTTGACATATTTTAAAAAACGGGGGACTAAAAAAGTATATTTTTCAAACGAGGGACTAAAACCGAACTTTTGTAAAAAATGAGGGACTAAAAACATATTTAACCCTAAATATTTTTACTTGTTTATGTTTGTAGGAAATAATCAAGATTTGCATTAGTTTGTGCTCATATTAAACATAGAATAGCAATTGGAATTGGTGAAGATGTGGGCTTGGCTGGATATTCTGAAGCTAGTGGCATGGAATTGGAAGAAAAAGCAAGTGAATTACAAGGAAAGTAGCAGCCACGTAAGAAAATTGAGAGAATAGAAAAGTAACATGCACTTGGAAAATAAACTGCCAGCAGCGTGAGTAACTTGAGAATTAAAGCACAGATGCGGCGTAAACAGTAACCAGGGGAGCGTAACGCACACGGGGCACACCAGCGAAAATAAAAGAGAAGAAACCAGCAGAGCGTGAAGGGGGTTCGTGGAGATAGACAGCAGCAGCGTTGAAACGGTGCTGCAACTACCAAAACTTGGGCATTGCTGGGGTCATCTTCATTTTAATGGAGTTTTGTCTTTTCTCTTCCTCTATCTTTTATTTATTTTAGGGTTTAGCATGTCTAGTTAAATTCCTTTTTGCAGGGATTTTGATGTAATCCTTTTATGATGAAGTTTTATTTGATAGTTTGATTATTTTATGAACAATTGGTTTTATTGATGTGATGTTTACTGTGCTTGCTTACATTTGAATGCTTAGCTACCATTCTTGTGTTTTGAGGATTCATGTACATGCTAGGAATAGTGATATGTGGACTTTGCCTCTTGTAATCATTACTGTTAATTTGGTTAATCTAGGAATAGATAACTTGGTTAATATGGGTCTTTCACAAATTCCACAGAGCTTTCATCATCATGTTTTGTTAACTAGACCTAAGGAATTAGGATAATTAATGAGGTTTGGTAGAATTGATTCACTAAGGAATTAGGCTTCAATTAATTATGAGAATTTGTCCTTCAACATGTCAATTGGGATTAGGATAATTAGAGTGTCAGTAATTTATAGGATTCCTTGTCTATGAGGAATCCGGATTCATAATTGGATGAAATCAAATCTCCAGCGCTTTTATTTCTTTTTTATCTCAACAAAAATCTCAAAAAAATATTTTATTTCTCTTTTGCTTTATTTTATTTATTTTGAGCTCTCTTCGTACCAAAGTCTAGTCTAGATAGTTGTTTAACTTGTGAACTGGTACTTGGTAACTAATCCCTGTGGACGATATCTGATTCTCACCTTTTTATTACTTGCAGCGATTTGGTACACTTACCAATTTTGCTTACCAGTGTGCCAGTAAGAAATTCACAAGTTTATACATGCATCATATTGCATAATAGCCTAGCATTACTCAAGTGGTATCTTAAAAGCATTTGGCATTTGGTAAACATTTACATATACAGGTGGCATTTAATAAGCAGTTAGTAATGTCCAATACATTTCATAAATATTTTCAAATTTACTTCCTGATGCAATTTAACAAGTTAAGCACCTTGCGTAATCTCTTAGAAAAATAATTCAGCAAAAGAATGGTATATACATAATGAAGCACGAAACATATCTCATGTCCATTCCAAAATTCAACTGAACATGAAAACCAAAGCATGTTATAAAATCTCATAAACCCAGAATTTCTTCGCAAATGAAGGCAAAAACAAATATCACCAAATTATCTATATATACAATGCCAAGCCTGACAAGCATCATTGTTATATGACCACATTATGAATATATAAGCAGCCCAGATACTTGCAAAAAGTATATAAATATATATACTGCCCAAGTTTCATAAAAATTTCAACCACACTCATAACCAAAACATATTAAGAACACACATATAAATAGGCTAACAAGTTCTTAGAAAACTGAGACATGAAAAAGAGATGATTGACCCCAATGATTACCTTTAGCAGGAGATAACATCTCACACCTTCTGTAGTTTAGGACTTCAACCTTGGCATGGTGATAAGAAAACAATGAATCTGGCGAAATGGGGCTAGTTACTAAAGAGATGATTGACCCCAATGGTTACCTTTAGCAGGCCTCCACCATATCTGTCCGTGAAACCTTGTTCATGCCTTAGAGTTGTAGACAATAAGAAACACATTAATTTTGGAAATTCTTAAAAAATATAATAATAATAATAATAATATTATTATTATTAATAAAATAAAATAAAAACTAAAACTACTCCTCCGTTTGATCTTTAATATTATTAGAGATTGGAGATTAACTTCCTTGTCTCAGAAACAAGACAAAAAAACGCATGGTGGTTCTTCTCCAACATCTTTAACCAATGTAAAGAATCCTTAAGATAATCCTTGAGATTATTGTAAATATTGACTCGAGACAGCTGCAAGTCAAAGTAACTTAGCCTGAGGTGTGCAAAACACTGTCCTCAAGGATTATCTCAAGGATTCTTTACATTGGTTAAAAAAAGATGTTGGAGAAGAACCACCATGCGTTTTTTGTCTTGTTTCTGAGACAAGGAAGTTAATCTCCAATCTCTAATAATATTAAAGATCAAACAGAGGAGTAGTTTTAGTTTTTATTTTATTTTATTAATAATAATAATAATATTATTATTATTATATTTTTTAAGAATTTCCAAAATTAATGTGTTTCGGTATAGTTGAAAATCCTCCAGATATAACAGGCTCCTTTTTGTTAAAGCCAAGACTATCAAGAACTAGCATGAGATATTAACCCAAGAAAGAGAAGAAGTGGGAGAAGAATTTTGATTTAAATAAAAATGAATGAACACGCAATAGAAGGTTTTTCTCTTTTAAACCAAAGAGCTATTTATCAGCTGACAGCTTCTTATATATAGCAACATGCACCGAAAATATTAACACCGAAAACAAAACAGATTGTTACTGAAGCTCCGTTTTTAGTGCAAACTAATTTTTCAGTTGCAACAAATAAAATTTTCTGCTGAAATAACTTTCTACATGTTGACCCACTACGAAGTTTTGTTAAAGCATTATCACATCAATCATTCCAAACCCAATCTGATAGCCACGTCCAATTTCCAAGTTAAAAACAAATATAATAATAACTTGCTCTTATCCAAATCAATAACCTTAAAAACAATTTCAAATAATAATTAATAAATTCTCAAATAAGTTTAAAAATTATTCTTTTGAAATATTATAATTTTACAACAAATACTCCTCATTTGTAAATGTGGATTGAAATATGTTAACGAAAGTGTAAATAAAAATAATCTTACAACAATGAAAAGCTTATATGGATGAAAATTTTGCAGAACCGGCCATAGAAATAGAAAGTACTCTCATAAATTTAAGAGGAAACGTATTATTAAGAGAGTTTTAATATAAGAGAACTTGATAACTGGGAAGGAAGACATGGTAGCGGAACAGAATCTCTGTTCGCTGGAGAATTGGTGAAGCTCTACGATTGGGAGTAGTCACCGACAACAACCCTTTTTACGGAGATGTGGAGTAGAGAAAGGGAGAATTGAAAATTAAAACCGCTAGCTGCAAAGTGAAAAGCCACTCAAATGTTTTTAGGTCTTCCTTGCAAAATGTCATTCATAATTTTTTGAACACTAATATTTTTTGGACACTTGAATTTAGACACCCTGTATTGATGTGAATGTAGGTGAGATGGAGGTGTATTGTATTCCAAAATAGAACAAATGTACTGTATGCAATTGTGAGTATCGGTATCACTTAGGTGTCCCTAATAACAAATCTCTTTTTTGAAAGACTAAAGCCCCAGGTTAGTATTTATGTACCAGTCAAAAAAAGTAGTATTTATGTTATAATAAAAAAAATCTTAAATTAGTCTTTCATTTTTTTTTTGATGTCTTTACTTAAACTTTTTAAACTTCTTCTACCACCCAAAAGAGCTTGGATGAGATGGCACGGGTCTCTTCCAGCTTAACCAGAGGTCTCGAGTTCGAATCCTGATCCTGGGAATGCAGCAGCATTAAAACTCTTGAGGGAGAGCTTTGCCGCCCTTGTGGTTCTACCCGGCTCGAGGGATTAGTCTCCACAGTTGCGCGTGGAGGATACTCTGGGAAACCAAAAAAATAAAATAAAAATTCTTCTACCACTTTTATGCAAACTTATAGGTTGCGTCTACGATGAAGTAGTTCATCAAATGCCTCATCGATGAGGCACAAGTTTTGATTGCGTGATATATTGGTATTTTAATCAAGGACTGTGATTTGTTCCTCCTAAAAAAAATGACCTTCCACCATGTAAATGGGTTTCACCGAGTAAATGGGTTTTGCACACTTTTGTGTCGAGATTCTCTATCATGGTCCTCTGGTCGTTATGGTTCTCTCGTCGTTGCCATTGGTTTGGTTTGGGAGAAGATGATGGATACTAACTGATGTCAAGTTGTGTTGTACCTTAGTTGTCTAGCCATTTCTTTATGGAGTGCTTTATTTGGTAATTTTGGAGAGTGCTGGGTGGAGCAAAACACCGGCACGATGATGCAACTGAGTTCGACCAAAGCATCACTTTCATGGATGATTTGAATCGAGTCCCACTCTCATTTTGTGATGATCTGAAAGAAACCAATAGACCATATGTCAAGGAGTGCAGAGGAAATTAGGGATTTGATCACGTAATTTTGGGATTTGACTGAGTGCAGGAATTGATACAAGTATTTTTATGACATAGATGTGAAAACGGCCCAAGAAAATCATGTTTCGTATCAGATATCGAAAACCAAGTTTTCCTGTAAAAATGGATCTTGTTGACTCGGCTGGAGGTTGGGGATGAGCACAAAGTTGGTTTCAAATTAACTTCAAATAATAAAAGGTGTCAAACAATCATACCTTTGTTCGGTGGCGCATTGGTTGGTGCTTCGGTATTATGACTGACTAGCGGCAAGACGTGCCCTGGCCGCATTTTTAATGCTTTTACTCGTCTTTATTGTGTAAATTTCTTCAACTTTATAATGTGACTTCTTAATGTAAACACATGTTATATACTTAATCATTGCGTTAATAATATTATGTTATGAATGAATACATGTAAAAATAAATAAGATACATGTGTAAATTAGAAACAAATCCAAGGTACAAAATATAATTTAGTTATAACTATCATTTGGCATTGACATCTCAGAATCTAGCTTAATTGGAAGATATTGATTGAATTTCAGGAGCTTTTTGTATTTCCCTGCATCACAATCAAAATAAATTTATATTGGTTAATTTTTGAATAAAAAGTAATAAAGCATACCAAATTGAAGGAAAAAAAACGTAAATTACTTTTAATAGTTGTTTACCTTGTTACGATTCTAAAAAAATCTTCGTACTTTTCATCATCTTTAATGCTTTTACGTTTGAAAAACTACAAATGAAATAAAAAATGTAAGATTAAAATTTGGAATATTCATTATCGTAATCAATCGTAACAAATATAAAGTATTATTAAAAGAACATATTACATCCTCAATTAAGGTCATTTTTTTGTTTCAAATGTAATGAGCTATCACGACATCTGTTGCTTGATACTGTAACTTCAAGTTTCCTAATAATTAAAGAAATAAAGTTAGTATTTTAATACGTTGTGAAAATACTAAAACGTATTATTATATAGTACATATGCATATTATCACAACGGTTACAGTACATAATATATTACCTTTAATATTTTTGAGCCAACAATTCTCTTTTTACCATGTTTCAGAGCCGAGTCTTATCTGCTATTACTGTGAAACCCCACCAAAAAGAGTAAATCTTAAGACGATGTACCTGATTATCAAAAGATTAGAATAATGGTTTTTTTTTTGATGATATAGTATGAAGAATTTAATATAAATTTATAATTCACCTTATTGTCAATTGGTAGCGATTGATTGCTCAGCCTTCCATATATTCCATAGTTTTTGAAAGTCTCCATCCTATTATTTTTTTAGTCGAAGTGTTAATTGATTGATATTAAAAAATGTTTTAAAAAAAGTTGGTCACTTAGAACTTATTTGTTTATCACGGCACATTCCCGAATGCTTTGTCATCATCTCTTGCAATAAATGGGAGCTCTCCTTGAACTCTAGTTCAACTGTACATTTAAAATATATAAGATGTTATTTGGTTGTTGTAATATTAGTGTAATGCGGTAAATGCATAGACGATATAATAAATGTAAAAATAAAATATCAATGTTTGAGATAACAAAATATCTTGAAGACAACATTTCTGGTGAAGTGCCCATCTTCCTCTTCGATTTTTCCTTCTTTTATCAGTATTTTTGTGGCAGATTGTGATACGCCTCTTGATAATGCCACATACAATTGACTATGGCTGGACACATGTCGTGAAAGATAAATCCCAACATTGGGAATTGTCTATCCCTGTGACTTATTTATCATTGCAAAACTCAGTTTCACAGGAAACTGATTCCTAATAAGCACAAAGGGAAGTCACGCGCTCTCAGTTGTCTTTAGTTTAATTCTGGGCAAGAAAGCTCTCCTCCCAGCATGGTTGCCTGTTATGATTTCTATGTTGGGTTTTCGTGAGATAATCCTCTTTTAAAATCATATCTCAAGGCGGAAGAAAACCGTTCCCATGGATCGCACATTACTAACATGTATCACATAAAGGGCTATTGTGTTTACCTCTTGAAGCCTGCTTGTCGTTTGAATCACTAGTGCCACTAAGGGGCGACACCTCTACTCAGTCCACGGGAGCAAATGGGTGTCGGAGCTATGCGTCTTGTGCTAGCTGACGGCTACCAGATTAGGTTAGAGGGGAGAGCACTTCTATTTATAAGTTAGCAGCTCCCTTTAACCTAACTGCTTACCCTATTGGGCATTGTACACTACAAGCCCAATTGTCCTTTAAATTAATTAAATCATATTTAATTAATTTAACTGCTCCGTATTTGCTCTATGTGTGTGATCCTATAGGCTCCCCCTAAGTTGGCAATAATATTAAATATTATAATAATATCAAATATTAATTATAATATTAAATATTATAAATAATGAGCTGCATCTAGCAATGCATCATTACTACCCAATTAGCGAGAGTATCGGTGATCCGATTTTAGCCTTACCGCGACCAAAATTTACCGTGTAGTAAATGTCCCTTCATTCATATGTCTTAATTGAACACAAGGCATAAGAGTGTCATCCTTGTTATGTTCAATTATTTATTCCTCGATCCCCGAGTAGACGTGTAATCACAAATGGGCCCAATATCACATATTGGCCTACTTCCGCGTGGCCACGCATATTTCATGCCTCACTCTATCGAGGGGCTCAAGACATTACCCCTGTTATGTAGGAGGGACGAATCTGGTCTATATCACTCACACTCCTCAACATGATTTATTGTAGGCCCAATAACTACCTTTATGATCACCCTGTTATGCGTGACGTTTGATAGCATTAAAGTCTACAACTCCTCATTAGGAATCGTAGTGACTTCAAGTCGAAGGACTACTTCACTATGGTCGCCATGAGAATACTTATGACACTTACATAACTATTATGAAGTATTCTCATAGTGGGTCATCCGGTATAAATATTACTCCTAATATTTATACCTGCGTTCCGACTTGATATCACATATCCATGACCCGTGAGATGCGGTCATCAGTCTACTCACACAATAGTCTCTATGTATTATTGTCGTCCTAATTAACAATAATACTCGACTACGGATATTTAAGAATATAGTTTTGTTATTCAATGAGGTCTCACGATTAAGTCACGTACTTAATATCTCATTGAATGAACTGTCTATTCTAAGGACTTTATTATGCTATAAACTAATAACATAATAAATGAATGCCTTATTCATATATCAAATATATGATCAAATTCATGATACAAATGATTATCTATTCAAAATAGATTGGCCACTAGGGCTTACACCAACAATCTCCCACTAGCACTAGAGCCAATCAGGCATCAATCTGATATCCATTGATCTAGTGTGAGTGTCATGCTACCACCGAGCAAGAGACTCCATTAGTGGATTATTTAGTGCTATCATTCTGCATATCTTCGCATCTCTCCTCTATCGATCATTTATCGAATGAGATGGAAACACCTAAGTATATATTCGGATCGCTGGTGAGATCATGTTTCCTTAGCTTTTGCAATTACTCCATCATCATCGCAATGAGATCAATGGAGTTCGCAAAGTTAGGAATCATTCCTAGTCCATAAATGAACTTGCTGATCTAAATGGCCTTTAAATCTACATTTAAGACAACTATATACTTAGCCTCTGTAATGAAATCTATAACTGTCTCACGCTTGGTACTTTTTCAAGCTCACAGTGCCACCGTTAAGACAAAACACAAATCCAGACTGCGATCTGGAATAACCTTAATCGGTTTGGAAACAACGTCGATGTAACACCTTATAACGACTTCTTCCTCGCCTTCATTTGTTATGAATGTATCCTCAATTCTTCCCAGATATTTAAGGATTTTCTTAACTATAGTTCAGTGACTTTCACTGAAATTAATTGGTACCTTCTTATCATGCTCAAAGCATACAAGATAACTGATGTAGTACATAATGTACTATGACTAAGGCCTAGCAATTTTCAGTGATCTATCTCTATAGATCCTGAGTCCTAACACGTAGGAAGCTTCGCCCAAGTCCTTTATCTAGAAACAATTCCCAAAGCATGCTCTCGCATTTTGCAGTGTAGGGATATCGTTTTTGATAAGTGGTATGTCATCCACATACAAAAACGAGAAACACAATCTTACTCCCACTAACTTTCTTGTATACACAAGGTTCATCTTCGTTGTTGATGAATCCAAACTGTCTCACAACTTCATCAAAACGAAGATTCCAGCTTCTGGAAGCTTACTTTAATCCATGAATGGATCTCTGCAACTTATATATCTTTTCAGCATCCTTCGGACAACAAAACTCCCAGGTTGTGTCATGTACACATCCTCTAGGAGATTCCCGTTAAGGAATCCAGTCGTGACATCCATCTTCTAGATTTCATAGCCATAGTATGCAGAAATAGCAAGTAGAATCCGAACAGATTTAAGCATCACTACTGGGGAGAAAGTTTCATCATATTCTGCACCATGAATTTGCTTGAAACCTTTCGTAACCAATCACGGCCTTAAAGGTACTTACTTTACCATCCATGTCAGTCTTCTTTTTGAAGACCCACTTGCACCCTATGGGTTTTACCCCTTCGGGTTTCTCAACCAAGGTTCATACCTGGTTCATGTACATGGATTCCATCTCGGATCCCATGGCCTCAAGCCACTTCTCAGATTCTGGGCCAATTACAGCCTCTTGGTAGGTTACAGGCTCATCTTGATCCATGAGCAGCACGTCACCTTTCTAAGTCAGGAAAAGTCTATATCTCTCAGGTTGGTGATGTGGCCTGTTAGCCCTACGTAAGCCTTGTTTTACTTGAACTAGTTGTTCAACCACAACATCTTGTGGAACCAGCTCTTGTTCCATTGTAGGCGGTTCAGTATTTTGTGGTGCTTGAATTTCTCCAAATTCTATATTTCTCCCACTGTCTCCATTGGAAATGTATTCCTTCTCAAGAAACACTCTAGTCCTAGCGACAAAAGTTTTGTTCTCAAACGGGTTTGTAGAAATAATATCATTTGGTTTCCTGAGGATATCCCACAAATATACACGTATCCAATTTGGGCCCAAGTTTATCCGTCATAAGACGTTTCACATAAACTTGATATCCCCAAAACCTCAAAAATGACAAACTGGGCCTTCTGCCCATCCATATCTCATATGGACTCTTTTCAACCGCCTTAGGTAGAACACGGTTAAGAGTGAATAAAGTTGTACGTAGAGAAAAACCCCAGAAAGAGTTAGATGGGTCTAAATGACTAATAATGGATCGTACCACGTCTAACATGGTTCGATTCCTCCTTTCGGACACGCTACTCCATTGTGGTGTTTCAGGAGGAGTGAGTTGGGACACTATCCCACACTTTCTCATATAGTCATCAAACTCTTGGCTTAAGTATTCATCACCATGATCTGATCGTATGACCTTAATACTTTTTCCAAGTTGGTTCTCCACTTCATTCTTGAACTCTTTGAACTTTTCAAAGGTTTCAAACTTGTGTTCCATGAGATACACAAATCCATATCTATTGAAATCATCAGTAAACATGACGAAGTAAGGATAACCACCTCTAGCATACTTGTCATCTTCCCTAATAAGCAAGACTCGCATACATCAAACGATTCATAATCGATGAGTCCAAGTGTCCACCCTTATGGAGCTTGGAGATGCGTTTCTCACTTATATGGCCTAAACGATAGTGTTAAAGGCATGTAGGGTTCAAATCACTTGGTTTGACCCCTATCACATTTATATTATAGATGGGCATATCGAGATTAAGGACACCAAGTCCATTATCCAAAAACATGCTAGCATAAAAAATATCATGTGACTGATGTTTCTATCAATAGCTGGAATTTAGTTCTAAAATAAGCCCTGAAGGCAAAGTCAAAAACTTCTATAGTTAATGCAGCAACTTTTGTTCCATTTCCTATTCACAAGTTGACTTTGCCTTTAGTCAACGTCCTACTTCCTTTGATCCTTCACATTAATGTGAGATCCACATGTGGTATCAAATACCCATGATTTTGAAGTAGGTTGACTTCTTTAACATAATGCTCGACGAGGAAGTCATACTTCCTTTCTTTTCTCATACTCTTTCTTGTATCTTTAGCAGTCTTCAAATTTCTGGTCAAACCACAATGAAATCAGTTGCCTTTGTTTGCAACCCCGCCTATTTGCTTCAAGGCAGAAGTACTGGGCTTGAACTTGTTCTTACCCTTGTTCTTCTCCTTGTTTAGCAGGCTTAAGACTTTCCATTTCAAGACTATCACAGTCTACCCTTTTATATTGTAGAGACTCTGCTCGGTAGTTCTCAATTTCCTTGCAATCTCTAGTAGATGTTTGTCAAAATCATTCACAATGATTTGACTATAACTATCCGGCAACAATTGCAAGATCATATCACTGGCCAACATTTGGCCAAAAGGAAATCTCATTTTAGCAAGCTCTCAATTTACTCAATAATATGAAGTACATCATAACTATCGGGATTTCCCATCTGTCAGTTCGCAACTGAAAAAGGATCGGAAAGACTTATGGTTCTTATGCATTACATGCTCTCAATAGAGCATCATGAGGTGCATGATCATATCACGCGCCTTCATGGTTGTAAGCATGAAGAATCCTACATCCAGGACATCGACTTGATGCTTCATAAGCATCCTTTTCGATCCTAGTAGGAACTGGTTGCTTAGGTATCATTTGTTTGGGAACATACAGCCCTTTCTCGTACTTGAGGAGAATCCTCAAATTGCTGTACAAATCCAGAAATTTAATTCTGGATACCTTGTCCTTCTTAAGGACAAATCGCAGTAATAAATTTATAGTGTTTTATTTCATGATAATTCTAATTATAGAAACATGCAGAATATAAGTATCATGATAAAACATATTTAATAAGGTTTTTTATTAAATACGCTCCCACTATTTTACTCAAATCAACGACCCTCATTATTGACTCGGAAAATCCCGTTGGAAGATTTTCTAGTGAGACCAAGATCCATATTTCACCTCGTTCTGAGTCAACTTTGGCTGATCTCCCAAAACTTAGTTATTTAGGTAGGAAACTCATTTCCAATTACATCTCATGTAACTCTTGGATTAGTTGGGTGAATAACTCTTATTCTAATTCATCTATATGAATTAAAGCCCAACGTCTTGCCTCTAGGACCTTTTCAATCCATTAAATTTGGCCCAGTTAAGTCAAGCCCAATGGTTGGCAGTTGGACATTACAATTGTCCCATCGCATCTTACTAGTATAGAAAAATGCACCCCGCTTTGGCGGACCTACACTAATTCGATATTAGTCTTGATGAGTGCCATGCATTAGAAGGCTCTTAAACTTAATATTTGCTTTTGAGGGATTTTTATTAAAAATGATCTCACCGATGTTGTATCACATACAAAGCATTTCTCAGCATACATTCATACACATGCTATCACATTTAACTATCATATATAACATATAAGACATATATGCATACAACCATACATTTCATGCATCTCATACATAAACATACATCTCATACATTTCATGCATCTCATACATAAAAATATAAGATAAGGTACTATGGTTATGGCCTCCTAATATACAAGAATTAAATAACAAATTTATTACAATTCTTTAACCCTCGAGCAAGCTTCTCAAGCTTCTCTCATGTCGTCATCATTTGATGTTGCCTCCTCTTCAACTCGAGCAATTACATTTATTTAAAATAAATAAATAATTAAAGGCATGGTACGCAGACCATATTTAAATAAATAAATAAATCACGACACGCAGGTCGTATTTACCTAAAATAATAAACACCAAAATCTAGGGTCATAACCATATACCTTAAATTTAAAATATTTAATAATAAGTGATAATAACTCTTATTATTATTATTATTAAATAATTTTAAATTTGAATTCAAAAGTCAATTGCATTATAGCATTTCAAATTTACGTACTAGTGTCTGTCTAATTTGAATTCAAAGGCAAGATATTGCGTATTTCAAAACCTATTTCAAATTCCAATTTGAAATAAGATAAATGCTCCTGGACATACAATTCGTATTCTTATTCTTAATGCTCATAAAATACACCCCGACTTAGTAATCGTGAACCATTACAGAGGCCATATTTAAGGTCAATGTTTCATAACAACATCAAAGGTGCTCCTTTTTTAACCTTCAGAATGTATGGTGGCAAACCACCTGGAGCAATGAAATTTAGGTATTCCTGTTGATACAAGTTTCATGTGTCCCCTTCGACCTCATCAAATGATAACAAACTTTGCTCTTCACCTAGGAAATGTTCGATAATAATGTCATTTAGTTTCTGAACATCCTCATTTAATGATGTTAGTATTGCTCTTTCTACCATATAAGATGCATCCCAACCATGATCTTCTAATTGGGGGAATGTTTGTTGTATAAGTATTCATATTGAACTTTCCCCTTCCCATGGAATTGCAATCTGTTGGGGTGCCCTCACCATATCATCATCCTTTGTCGGTTCGACACCATCTCCAATTCGCATAAGAAAGTCGGTAAAATCTCGATCTTATAATGCGCGCATGTTTTGGTGTAAATGTAATACCTTTGTGTTAGCCCATAGATGAGATTTAACAATACATGCATAAATCGTCTGTGCCTTAGTCCCTTTTGAAACAACAGGAAGCACTTGGCAAAAATCCCCTCCCATGATCATCACTTCCCCCCGAATGGAGCATCACAGTCTAGAATATCCTTCAATGTGCGGTCTAATGCTTCTAAAGCATTTCTACTTGTCATGGGTGCCTCGTCCCAAATGATTGCAGTTGTTTCTCTTAATAGCTTCTCGAGATCAGATTGTTTACTTATTGAGCAAAAGGACCCTTCTTCTGTATTGATGGGTATCTTAAATCGGGAATGTGCTGTCCTACCACCGGGTAATAATGTAGCTGCTATACCAGATGAGGCAGTCGCTAAGACAATTTGACCCAAATTTCTTATTTTTGCAATTAAGGTGCGATCAAGGAATCTCTTACCCGCTCCTCCTGGCCCATCCACAAAGAAAACCTGATTTTCTTACATTGGATAACATCCATAATGGTGTTGTAAGCAAACAACTGGTCATCATTTAACTCCTCAACGAAACTCAAATCTTCAATAGGAACTTGGACCGATAGCTCTTCCTGTATAACCCTTGGAACAGGATTACCTTGAGCGGTATCCAGTGATAATTCAGGTAAATCATAATTTGTGATTTGCTTTCCATGTTGAAGTAATAGGTCATTCAAATCCCTTAATAGCATATTAGTCAATGCCGGCCCATTCGCAGTGGATGTTGAAGGATAGTCTTCTACTATGTGGGTGTAAAACTCATCCTAGAGGCTTCTTACATTAGTTGGTTCACAAAAGAATAATATAGTAGCAAACAATCTTCGTAAAGCGTATGGCATTTGTAGACCTGATGCTTCAACCAGGCATTCGCGAATACTGTTGTCTTGTTCTAAAAAGCTCCCATTGCTTAGCTGCTTTTTGGAATGTCGGGTGGCACGTGGTTTTTATTGTGAGCCTGTGAGCAAGTATTCCTAACTAGTTGGTCCTCTTATATGAGATAATACACACAAATAGAATTTCTCACTGTCTGAAGGTGACACTGTATAGATTCGTCTAATAACTTTCCTTCGTTTTCTTCGTTTGACCCATTCTTTATTCCCTTTTTTGCACAAATAGTGTTGTGGAATCTCCTTGTATAAATAAGGCCACAAGTGGCGTCAGCGGATGAACACTTCTGCTTTAGGTTCAAAGGATGCAGATGTCTCTCTTGGATTCTGAGTCGGATACTTCATATGAAGCAGATTCCCCGGTGTCTTCCTATGCGTCTGTCGATGCGTCTTTCTTTAGCTGAGACTGATCTTTCTCTAGTGGCATCTGAAAGAGTTGAAGTTGAACAGGCGCACTCAGTGAAGGAAGTCTTCCTTTCTTTCTGCTTTTTTTTTTGAGCTCACAAGCCCTTGAAGCGAGAAAAGCAAGCAAGATGTTTTTTTTTAGTCCGGAAGCTCCAAGCAAGACGTTTTTGCTAGGAGCTAACCCCGGAACGAACTCTAGCAGCTCTCTCTCTTTCTCTTGCTTGTGGATCTCTCCGGTTCAGGGCAAATAATTGTGTGAGCATTGTGCTGGAGTTACGCGCATCATTTAGTAAATCACCAATTCTTCGATTTGTACGGTATCACACTTAATGGTGATTTGGCAGGTGGATTTGTAATCTTTCAACACTTGGTTACATTCGGTACATGGTGAATGAAAATATTTTCCATAACACCTCTGGAGTGCAAATCCATCTTTCATCAATATACTGCTTCACCTTATCCATATGAACCTCCATGGCAACTCGATCAGGACCTTTATAGACATATTTATACATGTACTTGATACTCTTAATGCTACTGCACACTTCAACATTTATATGACAGTCATACTTTAACAACTGCCTGGGGTTATAAGGGACCACCCATCTATTCTCTATAGACATATGTCTATTCAAAGTTACTGGAATGTCATTCCTTCTTCTATACCGTGGATATGAGTCAATACCCTATCATGTCTCTTGGATGAACTCTTTTGGGAACCCTTTTTTACGTTGGTCATCCTTCATACATGGTGATCTTGGATTCAGTCTACCGCAAAGTCCATGAATCATGTGTTTTAGCACTGCAACATGTAAATGCGGTTCTTCATCAAATTTTGGTATTTCTGCTCTAACAACCCTGCATATTCTTCTGGGTTACGTAATTTGTTATTTAGGTCCATGATCAGTAGCATATGCACGTGAGGCAATCCTAGTTTTTGGAATTCGGTTACATACATATAATATAACTTTTGACCTTTCCTAAGACCCCTTTATTAATTACGTCATGCTTCAATTGCTCAAATTTTGACCGGAAGATTCTTGTCAGCAAGTCTGGACGATCCTGTGGAGTTTGAAATGGGCTAAGTTTAGCTGATATTTCACTCCACGAAGTATTGCATGTCATGGTAAGAAAAATATCAGGTTTGCCGTCATGAAGCACAATAGCCATACCGTCTTCATACCATTGTGTCATGTCTCGACGGCTACCAATAAATGATCAAGGCAATATGATTCTCTGTCCGATATTTTCTACAAAGAGTAATTGTTCGTGTTGATGGTGTTTGATGTATTTAACATAGACTATTATATAAATAATTTGATATATGTTATGAAGAGTACATGCGACACCCTTCCTTGGAACGTCACATAGTAACACATTGCGGAAAAATATACTTTAATTATGCTGGTTACTTTTGGAAAATAATAACGATTACACTTTCTTAATACCAAAAATGGTGATAACATTTTTTCTTTTTAATTTGACTAGACATCCAACATCATACAGCAACATAATTAACATCACACACACACACACACACACACACACACACACACACACACACACACACACACACACACACACACACATATATATATATATATATATATCATATGCATCAGCAGTTTTGTACAAACTATATAGCTATATAGAGCCTTTATCAGTACAAGCTATTTTCAACATCACTAAGTAAAGTAGTAAATATACAACAGACACGTAGTGAAACGTCCAAGACCATATAACAAAAACATGGCTCTCAGTAGCCAGGAAGACTGACGAAATCACTACCCCAAAAATGGAAACACTACCTACAGCTGGTCAAGGACTAATCGTACCCATTGGGAAGACCAGGGCTAATCCCACTCCCCGCAGATGAATTGGAAGAAGACGCAACTGCACCCTCATCGGGTGAATCGTCGTCATCATCCAGAGGAATATAATCAGGCACATCCTCCACAAACACCTCCGGGTCCTCTTCCGGATCAATGACCATCTCCTCCGGATCTACCTCTATCTCCTCTGGGTCTGCAGCTATCTCCTCTGGGGCTGGCGCTGGGGCTGCCTCAGCTACTGGCTGCGCCTCAAGCTGCCCATGCTCGACCAAGTGCTGTATTAGTAGCCACATAGGAGGTAAGGATACCTCGATAGTCTCCATCGACCTGTGTTCATGCTGTGGCCCCGTCTCTAAAGTGCCCTTGATAGTATGTACATGCTCACTACATCTCAAGACGTGGGCGCCCGGGTGTATAACCCACGCGTTGATGTTGTCAGCATCCTCAAAGAGAAGGGAGCGAACCCTCGTATGGGCTAATGGTATCGCCGGATCCATCTATACTTAGATAATAGTATACCCATACAGAAAGGAGACCAACAATAAAACATGCAAGGGTGAGAACCAATATATGGATCTTAAAACGATAACCACATGTATGACTCTCAAAGACCACTTAGCAATAATATGCAAGGATAAACAATATATTTATCAGAGGGTTTCATACCCGACAGTCGTATGTTGGCCATAGCAACCATCACCCAAGAGGGGGGTGAATTGGGTTTTAAATAAAGATGAAAACTTTTGCGTTAAATCAAAACCTTTTTCAAAGTTAAAATATAATCGCAGCGGATAAAAGGTTCTTTTCAAATTAAGGCGCTTTATAAAAATAAAACGTTTGAAATTAAAGCGCGATAAATAAAATGAGGAAATGTAAAGAGGATAAGGAAAGAGGATGAACACAACAATATATCCTGGTTCGGCCACAGACTACTCACGTGGCCTACATCCAGTCCCCAAGGCAATACGACCAAGGGTTTTCAATCAACTCTAGTTTTTAACAGGATCAACTAGAACATTTACAATAGAGAGCACTCCTCACAGACCAGGGATATCACCTCCCCCAGTGAAAGAGTCTCAAGACAATAACCCAAGAGATATCACCTCTCTTGTCAACCACCAGGAATATCACCTCCCTTGTAAACACTTGGAAATCACATCCAAGAACACCTCAAGAGATATCACCTCTCTTGTAAACCACAAGGAATATCACCTCCCTTGTAAACACTTGGAAATCACATCCAAGAAACACCTCAAGAGATATCACCTCTCTTGAAAACTTGGTGTAGAAAAGAAGGGTTTGAGTCACCCGACTCTTACTAGCAAATATGCACTCTTAATAGTGCTGATAAAATAAATTGAAGCCCAATTACAATAACACCTATATGGTGTGTAGAACTCTCAATATAATATGGTCAAAGTGATAGTGCAAGAGAGGATAATAAAGAAAATGGTTTTCAGAGTTTTAGCACAGAGAATATTGCAGTGTTCTCATTGTTGATGACTGCCTAACTTTGCTTTTATATTAGAAAGGTGAAGGTTCAAAAGAAATTAGGTCAAGCCTCTTAAAATTCATTTTTGTCGCAGCATAATCAATTATTACATTCTTATAATCGATTATTTAAACTAATTTCAAGAAGCGGTCACTTTGACAGAATAGGCATAATCGATTATACTAATCGATTACGCGTCCACTGACTTTCATATAAAAAGCTATAATCGATTACATAATCGATTACAGGGTTTCTGTTTGAAGCTCGTTGAAAGCCAGAAAGGACATAATCGATTATACATATTACATAATCGATTATTCAAATTCAAAACTTAACGGCTTTAATAACATAATTACTCATTAAACTCATTTAAAGCCTTTTAATACATATCATAATCGATTAATGGTTTCCCGTAATCGATTATGGCTCGAAGCATATTTGAATTTGAAAAACTTAACAATTAATATTTTGATTACACATTAAGCACAATTAATTGTCAGTTATAAAACATGTTAAAAAGGTTTTAGGCACATGTTAAATGTGTGTGTGTGAGACCAATATTAAATTGAGAACTCTACTTACCATTTACACACTTTTCTAAAACAATCAATACAAATACTGAAATGCCCATTTTGCCCCTCGTGCTTGCTTGCTTTATAACTTTCCGCTTTTTGCACTTTAGTCCTTCTGGACCTTTCCCTTTTGTCATTCATCAAAACTAAAGTACCTGTCAAGGCATATATTCACATTCTCCCCCTTTTTGATGATGACAAACATCTCATGGAGGGATTTGCTTTAAGAAATGGGTTAGAGCAGACAAATAAAAATATCTTAATTTTAAGCACAATTCTATGCTCTACTCCCCCTCACTTTATGCATACATTCAAATCCACTCCCCCTGAATCATGCATTCAGATAACTCTCCCCCTTTTGGCATTATCAAAAAGCGGGAAAAGCAAATAAAACAAGGCATATATTCAGAGTAATAAATATAGTCAAAAAGTATATGCAGGCATCAGTGTAGTTCAAACATGTGTGCGGAAGCAAGTGCCAGGATAATAAAAAAAATGATTCCCCCTTTTGCAAGTGTATGATTATTTCCCTTAAGCATGAAAATAATTCTCCCCCTTTCTAAAATAATTTTTCAAAATAATATTTCAATTTTCTAAGGCATTGGAGAAAGGTAACCAAGCATTTAATGTCAACCAACATCAGTGATAAAATTAAAAACTAGCTTGATTTGATGCAATGGAAAATTTTAAGCATTACAAGCATGTATCATGATGAAGGACACTTTTCAAAGAATTTTGAAGAGATAGCCATGTAAAAGATTCTAACATGCAAGTAGTTATTTCTAATGAGATTTATCAAGATGTACAATAACTAATCATAAGTTGAGTGCATGACCTTTTCCTTTCACGAAATCGGTTATATAATCGATTATTTTCTGGGTTCTTTGCATAATCGATTATGTAATCGATTTGGACTCTTCTGGAAAATACCCGCATGCATAATCGATTATCTCTTTTGGTAATCGATTATTGCTCGAATTTTCAGAACTTTGTCGATCTCTTGGGAGAAAACCTTGTTATGTAGATTCAAAAGACTATCCTTTCTTACCCACTTTTGTTTGATCTTGGATCTACCTTTTGCATCATCAATCTTGCCCTTGTTTGAGTTATTCATCAAGCGATCTTTGCTTCTATATGTCGTGATTGCAATATCAGAGTTGTGAAGCATTCTTCTTGATGTCAATTCCTTATGCGAGCTAGAATGTTTCTCAAGCTTTGTTTTTTCCTGCAAATTTGAGGAACTAGAGAGACCTTTTGGTACCCATTTCATATTGGGTCCTTGAAGGTTAGTGGACAAATTATTTTTGCCTTTAGGCACCCAAGCAACTTTATTTCTCATGGAATAGTTTTTCCTATACTTGCACATATGAGAAATATGTCCTAATTTTCCACAATAATTACATGTTACATCCTTTTTATTTCTAAAATGAGAATTTTCATATAAAGGTTGTACACATGTGGAATTATTTGCTTTATCAATTTCTTGAAATAATTCCTCAACTTGATTATCAAGGATTTTGCAATTTTCAAAACATGAAGAAGATTCAAATTTCACACTATTTTCTTCATCAAGAAAAGTATATTCATTCTTTAAATTTTCTATATCAATTTCAATAGATGATATACTTTTCAAACAACTCAAGTTCTTATTTTCTAAACACATCAACTCATCATACAACTCATTGTATGCATGTAACCATTTATCATGAAATGGATTGAGTTTAGAATCTATTACCTCCAAGTTTCTTTGAGTTGCTTGGAGTGTTGTTTCTATTTTCTTGACCATTAGCTCTTTGCTTTTGTGGTCTTTCTTCTTGGCATGTTCTTGAGGATATCTTTCCTCCATTGAATTTTTCCCTTTCCTGTAACCACTTTCAACCTCAAAATTGTTAGTGACAAGGTAATAATAATCAAGCATATTCAGAATATCCTTGGTACAATCACAATTTTTGATTTTCTCATAAGCATCATCGCATAGACAGTTCCGAAGAATTTGCATAGCTTTGAGATTCAGGCAAAAACAATTTTTATCAAACTCAGGCTGATGTTCTTTGGGTTTGAGAATGAGTGCATGAACTCCAATATCCCATAAGTCGACATCAATTGACTGTATAAAAATTTCAAATCTCATTTTCCAATAAATGTAATTCTCACCATCAAAGAATGGTGGTTTGTCAATTTCAAAACCATACATTTTGGAAAACTTCAAAAAAGGTTGCCAAAGGATCTTAACTCTAAGCTGTTAAGCTACTAACCAGAGCCGAAGCTCTGATACCACTTGTTGGCCATGGCAACCATCACCCAAGAGGGGGGGTGAATTAGGTTTTAAATAAAGATGAAAACTTTTGCGTTAAATCAAAACCTTTTTCAAAGTTAAAACATAATCGTAGCGGATAAAAGGTTCTTTTCAAATTAAGGCGCTTTATAAAAATAAAATGTTTGAAATTAAAGCGCGATAAATAAAATGAGGAAATGTAAAGAGGATAGGGAAAGAGGATGAACACAACAATATATCCTGGTTCGGCCACAGACTACCCAAGTGGCCTACATCCAGTCCCCAAGGCAATACGACAAAGGGTTTTCAATCAACTCTAGTTTTTAACAGGATCAACTAGAACCTTTACAATAGAGAGCACTCCTCACAGACCAGGGATATCACCTCCCCCAGTGAAAGAGTCTCAAGACAATAACCTAAGAGATATCACCTCTCTTGTCAACCACAAGGAATATCACCTCCCTTGTAAACACTTGGAAATCACATCCAAGAACACCTCAAGAGATATCACCTCTCTTGTAATCCTCAAGGAATATCACCGCCCTTGTAAACACTTGGAAATCACCTCCAAGAAACACCTCAAGAGATATCACCTCTCTTGAAAACTTGGTGTAGAAAAGAAGGGTTTGAGTCACCCGACTCTTACTAGCAAATATGCACTCTTAATAGTGCTGATAAAAATAAATTGAAGCCCAATTACAATAACACCTATATGGTGTGTAGAACTCTCAATATAATATGGTCAAAGTGATAGTGCAAGAGAGGATAATAAAGAAAATGGTTTTCAGAGTTTTAGCACAGAGAATATTGCAGTGTTCTCATTGTTGATGACTGCCTAACTTTGCTTTTATATTAGAAAGGTGAAGGTTCAAAAGAAATTAGGTCAAGCCTCTTAAAATTCATTTTTGTCGCAGCATAATCGATTATTACATTCTCATAATCGATTATTTAAACTAATTTCAGGAAGCGGTCACTTTGACAGAATAGGCATAATCGATTATACTAATCGATTACGCGTCCACTGACTTTCATATAAAAAGCTATAATCGATTACAGGGTTTCTGTTTGAAGCTCGTTGAAAGCCAGAAAGGACATAATCGATTATACATATTACATAATCGATTATTCAAATTCAAAACTTAACGGCTTTAATAACATAATTACTCATTAAACTCATTTAAAGCCTTTTAATACATATCATAATCGATTATTGGTTTCCCATAATTGATTATGGCTTAAAGCACATTTGAATTTGAAAACCTTAACAACTAATATTTTGATTACACATTAAGCACAATTAATTGTCAGTTATAAAACATGTTAAAAAGGTTTTAGGCATATGTTAAATGTGTGTGTGTGAGACCAATATTAAATTGAGAACTCTACTTACCATTTACACACTTTTCTAAAACAATCAATACAAATACTGAAATGCCCATTTTGCCCCTCGTGCTTGCTTGCTTTATAACTTTTCGCTTTTTGCACTTTAGTCCTTCTGGACCTTTCCCTTTTGTCATTCATCAAAACTAAAGTACCTGTCAAGGCATATATTCACATCTTAAACGTTTTAAAAACCATGGCACTTTAATACTCATCAACTAACTTTGATACCTAATCTCCGGAGCTCCAACCAACAAATAAATGAGCTGATCAGGCCCCTATTAACGAATAAGGCATACTCAATGCCAATAAGGCAGAGTTCAATTTACAATATCACTGTCCAAAACGAGGCACATTGAGTACTACTCATAGTATATGGTTTCTGGTTCATATGTCCACCAAGGCACAGTGATGCAAACTGCATGAATACTTGCCATGAAGTATCCAAGTCCTATGCAAAGGCACGTCTGCCCGAAAATTCATGTAAAACATTTTGTTCTTGTATTTTTCTTTGTGTTCAATCTTTCCATGTCGGAGCTAAAAATCTCACGACCAAATCACCATTTTAAACTTTCAAGTTTAATACCTCTTTCTAAAATAATTGACTCCAAGTCAAAAGTGTGCAAATCACGAAATCTAGACCGATGCACCAGTTTTAGACACGTAGATTTTGGTGCACAAAACCCAAAACACCACTTATAGGACATCTAGTCCATAACTTCAACTTTCGGACCTCGGGTCCATATCATAAAACACTAGACCCGACGTCTCGGTAGCTAGGTTCGTTTTCAACTATAAAGTATTTTCTTTCCGTGAAACACAAAACAAATCAAAGTTTCCTCAACTTATCTAAGTTGACGGAAATACCACCACTGTTTACCGAAAATCCTTTTACGTTGGAAATTCGTTTTGTAAATTTTGTTAAAAATCCCTTAAACTCATTTGGTTTAAAATCAATAGTTTGAATTTGAAAACCTCATGTGAGATAAATTCTCAGTATTACTCAATATTACCCGTTTTAAGAATACTTTCGTAAATATTGACGGAATTGTCTGTCGTTTGCCTTTTTAAAACGTTTTCCGGTCAAAATATGACTTTGCGTCGTAAAACAATTTTTCCAACGCTGTAATAAAATTAGTTTTGAAACCTTTTCCTTTAAAACATCATCTTCTAATATTTAGAAATTCCTTTAGTGAAAATTAGTAGTGCTAAAATATTTTCACGGTTACGTCCTTACCATGATTCTTAAAACGCTCTTTCGCTGTTAAATCATTAAAATAATATTTTATTCCACTTTTTCCCATTTTTCATCAAATAATTAATTAAGTAATTTTATATTACTATTTCCACCAAATTAAACTCATTAATCAATAAAAAACTGTTAAATGCTTTTATCCTCATATTTAATTAAGTTCTGACCACTGTCAGGCTTTCCAATCCATAATCTACATCAATAATAAATTCATGTCAATAATATAGCAATTAGCAATTAAAGACATGCCACAAAATATAATAAATAATTAAATCCAGATAATTAAACAATTAGCAGCAGATAATTAATAAGTAAATAATGCTAACTACGTAAGAATTACATACACCAAATAATTAATACAGACACAAACAATTACACATGGCTACCGGAAAAAACCCCTCAGGTAATCCCCTCACCTGAAAGCAAAGTTTCTTTGATAAACGATTCGCCGGAAATCCAAATAGTGCCGATAACGCGCGCACACGATAAACTAGGTTATCCTTCAACAAAAACAACATCCAATCAACAATCAAACAACTTAAAAACACCTTAAACTCCTACATGTTGGTTTCGGCCTAGGGCTGTTTTTGGGACTAGAAATTTCTAAAATTCCTAAACTTGTGGATTAGTGATTGTTAATCACTTAAAACCCTAAATCAACACTTAAGATACAAGGAATGAAAATAATACTTCCAATCCTCCAAGAAAGGAATTTCGGCCATGACCCACAAAATGGCTTAGAGACCTTGATTTAATTCAATACATATATCACTTATAAGTTTAAACCATGCAAAGAAAATAAACAAAATCCTCCCCCCACTAAAACCTAGGTTCGGCCTCATGGGGTTCAATGGGTTAGAAATTTTTGTTTGATGCAAGATCATAGATCTATAATATAGAGATGATAATAAGATTATAGAAATTGGTTTCATCTTCATTGGACTTTCCTATGATTTTCTATGAATTTTTGAATCTAGAAACCCTAATAGGTATCACATTGAAAAAGACTTCAAAACATAAAAGTGATTGAAGAACATGATGCTAAACAAGGGAGATGAGTATGGTATACCTCTTGGAATCAAGAAATGAGCAAGAAATCTCCTACTTCCTTCACAAATCAAGCCTATGTAACTATGTGGTGAAAATGCCAAAGTTTGGATGAAGAAGATGAGTTAGCCTTATATAGAAGTGGAGATGGGCTCCTTGGGGTGCTTGGGCCGTGGGAAATGGGAAGGAGAAGGGTCCATCACATGAATTTTGAGGGCAAAATGGTAATCTTATACTATGGCAAACTTGTAAAAAAGGCTAAACTTGTAATTTCCTCCTAAAACTAATCATGACCATGGGGAGTCATCTATATGACTCACCCCTTGTGATTCATCATGATTTGACATGTCCTTTATCCGTTAGCGGGTCCCGCAAATCCCGTATTCAGCTCCGTTGTTCACCCGATTTAATATAACGCCCGAATAATATATATTATTTCACTTTTTAGTGAAAAATTTCAAAATTTCATAAGTTGTTGGAAATTAAAAATAAAACCTAACCATTTCGTTCACGAGTCAATATTAGGTTATTTGAGGAGTAAAATTCTTACTGTCATTAAAACGCAGACCTGGTTTCGTTTGAATTTTCGACTCAAAATTTAATCGTAACTCTCTACGGTAAATTAGAGTATGGATATGATCTTGGTTTATCCAAAATCATTTTCTAAGTTTAAAAATAAAAATATAAACATTTCTGTTTATTTTACCGATATAAAAGTAGCAAACAATGAAAAATCGGGTGTTACAATACTACCCCGCTAAAAAAATTTCGTCCTCGAAATTACGTACCTATGAAAAGTTCAGGGTATTGTGATCTCATCTTGTCTTCAACTTCCCCACGTTGTTTCTCCACTTGTATTATCCCAAATGACCTTGACTAAGGAAATTTGTTTACCTCTGAGCTGCTTAATCATCTTGTCCGCGATTCGTATAGGCGTAGTCTCATAAGACAAGTTCTCTTTTAGTTGTACTACATCGGGTTCGATTACGTGAGATGGATCAGGAATATATTTCCTCAGTTGTGAAACATGAAAAACATCATAAAGATTGGAAAGAAATGGTGGTAAAGCAATTTTGTAGGCTACTGGACCTACCCGACAAAGAATTTGGTAAGGTCCAATAAATTTAGGCGTGAGTTTTCCGGATTTAATTACCCTGCCAACCCCAGTCATTGGCGTGACTCTCAAAAACACATGATCGCCTTCCTCAAACTCAAGAGGTCGTCGCCTTTTGTCTGCATAACTTTTCTGTCTACTTTGAGTTGTCCGCATTTTCTCCTGAATCATCTTTACCTTTTCTGTTGTCTGTTGCATGATATCTGGTCCTAACAGTAGACTTTCACCATCTTGGTACCAACATAAAGGTGTTCTGCACCATCGACCATATAAAGCTTCATAGGGTGCCATTCCTATGCTAGAGTGGAAACTGTTATTGTAGGTGAATTCTATCAACGGTTGAAATTTCATCCCAACTTCCAGTATGTTCCAAAACACAAGCTCTCAACAAGTCTTCCAGTGACTGGATTGTCCTCTACGATTGTCCATCTGTTTTGGATGATAAGCCGAACTCAATCTGAGTTTCATTCCCAGCGACTCTTGTAAACTTTGCCAAAATCTTGACGTAAACCTCGGATCACAATCCGAAATAATACTCGAAGGTACACCTTGTAATCTGACAATTTATCCTATGTATAACTGAGTTAGTTTCTCCATTGGATACTTTATATTGATGGGCAAAAAGTGAGCCGACTTGGTCAGTCGATCGATTATTACCCATATGGCATCATACCCTTTGCGAGTCCTTGGCAAATTTGTTACAAAATCCATCGCAATACCATCCCATTTCTATTCTGGAATGTCCAGAGATTGTAGCATTCCTGTAGGCCTTTGATGTTCAATTTTAGCCTTCTGACAGACTAAACACGAAGCTACATATTCCATTACGTCTTTCTTCATTCCATACGACCAATATAGCTGCTCAAGATCTTGATACATCTTGGTAGCTCCCGGATAAAAACTCAATTTACTCTTGTGAGCTTCCTCCAAAATTAACTTTCTAAGTTCAGCATCGGCAGGTACCCAAATCCTTTCGCCGAATCTTCAAAATTCCATCTGATCCTTCTTTGAATCCCGATACCGCTCCTTTTCGTACTAATTCCCTTTCTCCTTCGAGGTATTGATCACTCTCTTGTTTCTCTCGTATTTGTTCCATCAATTGATTGGAAACAGTAATCGTACCCAAACAAAGCTTCCCTGGTGACGTTTTAACTGTTAACCTCATATCTCGGAATTGTTCTAACAACTCTTGTTCCTTAACCATCATCGTAGACGCGTGCATAGACTTTTTACTCAAGACATCCGCTACTACATTTACCTTCCCAGGATGATACTGCAGTTGAAAATCATAATCCTTCAGAAATTCCAACCAGCGTCTTTGCTGCATGTTGAGCTCTTTTTGATCAAAAAGGTATTTTAAACTTTTATGATCACTGAAAACATTAAATGTCGATCCATACAAATAATGTCTCCAGATCTTCAACGCAAAAACCACCGCTGCTAACTCCAAGTCATGAGTAGGGTAATTCCTCTTGTGAATCTTCAATTGCCTTGAAGCATAAGCTACGACTTTCCGATTTGGCATTAGTACACAACCTAACCCTTGATGCAAAGCATCACAGTATACCTCGAAAGGCTCCTTAGGTTCAGGTAATACTAACACTGGTGACGTAGTCAACCTTCTCTTTAATTCCTGAAAACTTTCTTCACACACTTCGGTCCACGTAAACGCTTGGTCCTTCCGAGTTAATTGGGTAAGAGGTCCTACTATTTTGGAAAATCCCTCAATGAATCTCATATAGTATCCAGCTAAACCCACAGAACTACGGATTTCTGTTGCTGTCGTTAGTCTTTCCCATTGTAGAACAGCTTCAACTTTTGACGGATCCACCGCGATTCCTTCGTTTGATATAACGTGACCTAAAAATTTGAACTTGGTCTAGCCAAAATTCACATTTTTCAGGTTTTGCGTATAACTGTTTCTCCTTTAAAATTTGAAGAACCACATTGAGATGTTCAGCATGTTTTTCTTCACTAGGAGAATAAATTAGAATGTCGTCTATAAAAACAACGACAAACTGATCTAGATAAGGACGAAAAATCCTATTCATGTAATCCATGAAGATAGCAGGAGCATTCATCACTCCGAACGGCATCACATGGTACTCATAATGCCCATAGCGTGTTCGAAACGCTGTTTTCTTTATATCCTCTTCTTTCACACGAATTTGATGATAGCCCGATCGCAAGTCTATCTTTGAGAAAACAGCTGCTCTACGTAACTGATCCATCAAGTCATCTATCCTCGGAAGCGGATACTTGTTCTTGATCGTCACTTTATTCAACTGATGGAAATCCACACATAAACGAGAAGTCCCGTCTTGCTCTATGTTGGTTTCATCTTCATTGGACTTTCCTATGATTTTCTATGAATTTTTGAATCTAGAAACCCTAATAGGCATCATATTGAAAAAGACTTCAAAACATAAAAGTGATTGAAGAACATGATGCTAAACAAGGGAGATGAGTATGGTATAACTCTTGGAATCAAGAAATGAGCAAGAAATCTCCTACTTCCTTCACCAATCAAGCCTATGTAACTATATGGTGAAAATGCCAAAGTTTGGATGAAGAAGATGAGTTAGCCTTATATAGAAGTGGAGATGGGCTCCTTGGGGTGCTTGGGCCATGGGAAATGGGAAGGAGAAGGGTCCATCACATGAATTTTGAGGGCAAAATGGTAATCTTATACTATGGCAAACTTGTAATTAAAATCAACATAAAGGCTAAACTTGTAATTTCCTCCTAAAACTAATCATGACCATGGGGAGTTATCTATATGACTCACCCCTTTGAGTCATCATGATTTGACATGTCCTTTATCAGTTAGCGAGTCCCGCAAATCCCGTATTCAGCTCCGTTGTTCGCCCGATTTAATATAATGCCCAAATAATATATATTATTTCACTTTTTAGTGAAAAATTTCAAAATTTCCTAAGTTGTTGGAAATTAAAAATAAAACCTAACCATTTCATTCACGAGTCAATATTAGGTCATTTGAGCAGTAAAATTCTTACTGTCATTAAAATGCAGACCGGGTTTCGTCTGAATTTTTGACCCAAAATTTAATCGCAACTCTTTACGATAAAGTAGAGTATGGATATGATCTTGGTTTATCCAAAATCATTTTATAAGTTTGAAAATAAAATATAAAAACATTTCTGTTTATTTTACCGATATAAAAATAGCAAACAGTGAAAAATAAGGTGTTACAGTACTTGTAGCAATTTCTCCCACATGCAAAGCATCTTGCAAGCCTTGATACAATTCCGAGTGAATTTTGCTTTGGTGAGTTTAGACCCACCTTAACCTTGCTGCTTCGATCTTGACATAGTTGTCTACAACATATTGTTGTAGTAGTCGTCCCACTTTTAGAAATATGGAATAATCATTGGAACGATTCTACAATCCACGAAACCATTAATGACTAATGAAAACTAATTTTTAATTTGACAATTATTTTATAAATAAAAATATTGTAGAAGTTACATTATGTCCTAAGCATGTAACTGTAATATTCTCGACATGTTATAGTTGGTCAATCATCATTTGTGGTTTCAAGGTCTCATCCAAATGTTCCGTAAGGGAACAATAAAGGATACTGTAATGGATCATAATATCCCGTAGTTTCTTTAACATTTATTAGATTCCCAACATGACTCATCACGTTGATATCCCTTTCACTTGTGATTGATACCGTATCTCCACCAACGACAATTGTTGCGACTTGGGATGCAATTAGGAGATTATATTGTGGTTGATTAGCAGGGTGCTCCTTGATGAGTAGATTACAGTCATGTACATCTGGACGTTGTGCAAGTTGCCTAAGTGCGTGCACATATGGATTACACACATGGAGCATTTGTTGCAACTTTTGAACAATATTTTGTTGAAGTTGAGGGTTTTCAAGCATCCTATTTTGTAACTCATGCTCTGTATCGTAGATGTACATTTATAAGAAACGTGGTCCTGAACCCTCAGTTGGATAGAATCCTCCTATCTTACGACAAATTGAACCTTGGGCATGAAAACTATATATGCCATGTCTGGTTGTGACGACATTCTCATCAATATGTACACCCACTGGTTGAATGAACCATGGTTGTAACTCCTTATATGTTGTCTAAAATGTCTTCCTTCGGTTGAATTGTCTGAAAATATTTCTAGCAACTTTGGAGGTGCATCTACTTGTTCAAACGATATCTTCCCACCAGAGCAGCACATGTCACGTGATTCATGATAAAATAATCATGCATTGCAACACATACATGTGCTTGGTGGTGGCAAATGGGAATTGGCCATTGTTGAAGTATTGAGAAAATTTCTAGCACTATTATGTTTTGTTCGGAAATTACATTGCAAATCTGCATGTTAAAAAGTGCATGCATCGTATTAAAATTTAATCAAATGTAACAGATTTTTAAATATGCAGATCATTTTGTATTTTTGTTACATATATTGGCAATGTTCTGCATCTATTTTTAACCATGTTTATTATTTGAAATGCATGAAAAATTTAAATCTAACCATGTCCACCACTTGTTCCAGCTTCATGGTCATGTGTTCCTTGAAACCTTGTTGAGGAAACATTAGGATCTGTATGATTTAGTGTTGAAAAAATAATTATTAAATAACATAAGGTAATCAAATGTTTATGTATAGAGACATAAAAAAGAGAATGAGAGGTATCACATTTATTTATTACACAAATAGAAACTTTGTTGCTTAGAAATTGTTTCAAGTTGCAAAATTTTATAGATAACTCATTTTATACTTATTTAATTGAACTAAATTTATCTACACCAATATGTATTTTGTTGGCAAATTACGAACTGTAATTGTAAATAAAAATGTCAAAAGGAATAATAATCAAGTTTATAATTTTAATATAAAACAGTAAAATTATAAAATGTCAATAAATTTAAATTTTAAAATTTCTAAATGTCCACCACTAGCCATGTCCACCACTTGTTCCAGCCTCATGGTCATGTGTTCCTTGAAACCTTGTTGAAGCAATATTAGGATCTGCATGATTTAATGTTTAAAAAAGAATTATTAAATAACATAAGGTAATCAAATGTTTGTGTATAGAGACATTTAAAATGAGAATGAGAAATATCACATTTACATATCACAAAAATAGAAACTTTGTTGCTAAGAAGTTCTAAGAGACAAAATTTTATAGATAAATCATTTTATACCTATCTAATTTAATAATATTTATGTATACTAATATATATTTTGTATAGAGACATAAAAAATGAGAATGAGAGATATCATATTTATTTATTACACAAATAGAAACTTTGTTGCTTAAAAAATGTTTCAAGTTGCAAAATTTTATAGATAAATCATTTTATACTTATCTAATTTAACTAAATTTATCTACACTAATCTACAGTTTGTTGTTAAATTACGAAATGTAAATGTAAATAAATATGTCAAAAGGAATAATAATCAATTTTAAAATTTTAATATAAAATATTAAAATTACAAAACGCCAATAAATTTAAAATTTTAAAATTTCTAAATGTCCGCCACTAACCATGTCCACCACTTGTCCGCCCTCATGCTCATGTGTTCCTTGAAACCTTGTTGAAGCAATATTAGGATCTGCATGATTTAGTGTTTAAAAAATAATTATTAAATACCATAAGGTAATCAAATGTTTATATATAGAGACATTAAAAATGAGAATGAGAAATATCATATTTATATATTACAAAAATAGAAACTATGTTACTAAGAATAAGTTCTAAGTGGCAAAATTTTAAAGATAAATCATTTTATACCTATGTAATTTAATAATATTTATATATACTAATATATATTTTGTTTATTTTATTCATTATTAATATTTGTTAGTAGTTATGAAATAAATAACTAATTTAAATATTTCAATAGACAAAAATAATGGGAGTGTTGGGTTAAATTTTTAATGCTAGAGTAATATATATTTGCTAATTACTTTGATGATTAACTTTAAATCAAATTAATATATGATTAAATTATTCTATACTTGTATTATATTGTTGATTACTGGTTGACAGAGTAAGACGTCGCATAGTTGTCAATCTCATTGTTGGTGGCTCCATGGTCATTTTGTTCCTTCCACGTCTATAATTTTTTAGGCATCTAGATGATTGTTCTTGTCGTTGCTCTACGGTCATTCTCTGCCTTCTACTTCTAGTAAATTGCCTCCACATCTCTCGTTGTTGCTCTTGCGACCGTTGATTGTTAAAATTTGCCATGTCGATATAATACCTAATTATTAATTATAAAAAAAATTAATTAGATCTTATAAAAAAATATGTTTTTAAATATGTGTTATATGATTTTTTGTATTTATTAATTAAATTAAATATTACTGATCATTATATAATATTTTTTAATCGATTTTATATTTCTAGAATAATTGTGATATCTTTGTTAATTTTTTAATGGTAATTTTTCTAAGTAATTATGCTATCTTGTATATTAAAAAGTTTTTAAAGTAATTTATTCAAGATTTAAATTTTTTTTTAATGTTATGGTTGAAAAAACCGTTTTTACACATATTTTTTTCTGAATAGAAAGGACAAATCTTTGTATAAATAACTGGACCTCTATTGAATTAAAAAAATATTGTATAAATAATACAACTTTGATAGGAATTTGTTTGTTTCTAAAAAAAAATGTAATATATTTCCAGTATAAATTTTTTTACACAAATTATTTTATGTTGTCAAAAAAAAAAAACAAGCCACTTTATATATGATTTCTAAGATTTGTTATTGTAAATGTTACAAGTATATGATTAATTGAGAGTGTAAAATATATTTATGTATATAGGGTATTTCAATTTCATCGTTTATGAACACAGTTTTCTCATTTTTCCCTTAAAATTGAAAATTGATTCTATAACTTTTGAATAATTATCATCATTTTATATGTTTTTTCATATCAAATGTAACTATTTTTTACTTTTCATAGAGAAAATTATTAATTATTTTTTATTATTTGGGATATATAATGCTAGTTGTCAATGAAACCACCTTGCATGAATGAAATTAAAGGTGCAACAAAAAGACTAAATTATACTTTTGGTTCCTCATCTTTATTTTAGGTGGAGGATTGAGGAAAGAAGGAAGAAGAAATGAGAAAAAGAAGTAAGTTCTTCTCACACCTATTAATATTATTAAATATTTATTTTATTTGTTTTAAGAAAAATTGGCCCGTGCTTCCCGCACGGGTAAAAAATACTAGTGGATTAACAATGGTAGGTTAGATCAGAAATATGAATAATTTATTAAAGTATGAAAACGTGTTCAAATTAAAAAATATTGTATAAATAATACAACTGTTACAGGAATATTTTTAAAATAAAATAAAATTGTAATATATTTTTAGTGTAAAATTTTTACATTATGAACGAAACACAAATAATTTCATATATGAATTTTAAGGTTGTTATTGTAGAAAGAATAAAACATTTTGAATAATGTTACAATATATAATTAATAGTATAAAAAAAATACTAAACACGTTTCAGAAATTGGGAGACTAAAATAAACATTTTACAAACGGAGGAATAATATTAAACATCACCCAAATTTAAGGGATTAAAAACATGTTTAAGTGTAAAAAAGATAAAAGTTTAATGACTTTTACTTATTTATTTTTTTAAAAATTAATTTTTTTCAACACTTGTTTACATATTTTAAATTGTTATTTATATTATATTTTAGTGTTATTTAACACATGGCGCACACACACATATATAACTAAATATTAAAAAAATTTATAAAAAGGAAAAAAAATAGTTTAAAAGAAATATAAGGCCAACCCCAACAACCATTACTGACATTTTCACTTTCCTTGAGTAATGCTAGTAGGGGTGAGAATAGGCCAGACCAGGTCAGGCTTTGCTTAAATAGGCCTGACCTGTTTAAAATTTTAAAAGTATAAACCTGACCTGTTACTGTTAAAGACTTTATTTAAAGCCTGACCTGACCTATTTAAAAGCCTGGCCTGGCCTGTTAACCTTTTTAAAAGCCTATTTCGTATTAAAAGCTTCAAATGGGTGTTGCTTTTTACACCACTATCTTTTCTCATACACCACAGTTTTTTTTAAAACACTTGAATATACCTAAAATAGCCCTCACTACACCACTCCCTTCCCAATACCCAAAGGCAAATCGCACTAGAGGCTCAAACTGCAGATTGGTTGAATAGCAAGTGCACTGATGCATACCAACTTATGCCTCATGAAAAAAAATATACGCCTTCTGTCCCCAACCAAATGCAATTAACAGTTAAGCTCCCGTGTAGTAATAATCGCTTACCACCAAAATAAACTTTTCAGATCCAAGGAACATCGCCAAAAAATCCCCTACCACGGTACTACTTGAGCATGTCATCCTGTTCAATAAAACAATACATTATGTCAAACAAATATCACCACAGAAACCAACTTCAGCCTTCATTTTTATGTGCAGCAACAAGAGGAATGGGTGGGGATGAGGAGGAGAAGTAGAATGAGAGTCAGGACATATTTCAACTTCTCCTGATGCATTTTGTCAAACCCCTTGAAGCCCCAATTCTGATTTTGGAGATCTATGGCCATCGGAAGAAATAAAACCACAAGGTGGAGAAAACTCATCAACGTTTTGAGATTGTACGATGCTGACATCTTCATTTTCATCAAAAACTGGACACCTGGTTCATTTTGAAGCATTATTATCATCTTCAACTCTTGATGGCCTTCAACTAAGTCGGTCTCTTCACCTGGAACCACCATAGCGAGCGAACCACCAAGCCAAGCGACGGACAAACCATACGGCGAGCGGCGGAGTCCACAGAGTAAGAGCGGCGGCTGCAAGTAGGGATTTAGGGCTTTGACTGGAGACGCACCGAGATGCCGATGGAGGAACGACGCACCGAGACACAACTGGAGGAAGAGGCGGCCGGCGAGTGGTGACGAGACGCAGAGGAGCGGCGCATCCAGGAAGAAGACTAGAAGATGATGAGAGGAACGACTTAGCTTTTAGGGTTTCAGATTAGGTTTCTTTTTTGAACTGAGGCTTTTCAATGTTATATGTTACTAATTAGAAATTAGAAACTAGAAATTAGGAATAGTAGTATTTAATTTTTTAATAAATATTTTATTATATATGATATATTTAATATTTATTTAAAAATTATATTAAGCAGGCCGGCCTATCAGGATACAAAGGCTTTTTCATAAGTCCAAGTCTGGTCTTTTTAACTAAAGAGGCTTTCAAAAAAGCCTAGATCTGACCTTTCTATTAAACATCTCAGGCCAGGTCTTAAACAGGTCAGGCCATAGGCCCCTGTCAGGCGGCCTAGCCTATTCCCACCCGTAAGTGCTAGGCATGAAGGATCCATTCCATATCAAACCACTAGAATCCTGCTTAGTTTTAATATCCGCGCACATATATACAATGGAAAATTAATAACTTAAATAGAAGCAATTCAAAGTCAACGAAACCACTAGCATGTGCATTTAGAAGTTAGAACACATGGGGGCTAAAAGCTGATTTAGAGATGGAGAGTTTGAGAGCAATCTCCAAATCCCTATACTTTAAAATTATGCTAGGTTCTAGTTTAGCTCATTTCCCCCCCTCAAAACGTATTTTTCAAACTGCCATATGGGTTTAGTAGTGTCAGCTTGACTTTTCAAACTTCAAAGTAGTCAAACTAGTATTATAGTAGTATTATGGCATAAAATACATTTAAATTAATAGTATTCTTTACTGAAATACTGAAAATAAATATTATAATAATATATTTATTTGTATTCTCAGCCGTAAGTGTTCTATGCCATTCTGAAACCTTTCGTTCTTGTTTTGCTGTGAATGTTTTTCTTGGTCCATATTTTTTAATGTTCTTTTTTTGTTGGTTTTTGCATTTGAAAGAGGATCTGGTTGTGATTTGATGAGTGGGGAGGGAAAAGAAAGTTACAGAGACAAGCAAACAAAGAGCCAACCCCTTGACCCTTCACCAGTGCGGCAACGGACAGAGTAGGAGCTAGCTGGAACGACGGTTTCCGGCAGGGATCGCGACTGAAACGGAGGCGGGATGCAGCTGAGACGGACATGTGCTCTCGCGGGGTGGAGAAGGGCGGATCTGGGTGAGCAGTAGTTTGGATCGGTTTTGAGGTAAAAAACCATCCGATCCAAAGATAAAAAGAGCATGCAGTTCGGTTCGGTTTGGATGACTTCCTAAAAGAAATCCGATCCGATTAAATGCGGTTAGGATCGGTTCGGTTGATTCGGTTTTTAACATATATAGAAAATTAATTTCCAGCAATACTGAAAAATATATAGAGAAGTAATTTCCAGTATTTTTCATTCAAAGAATAACTCATAGCAAAAAGAAATCAAACTGAAAGTCCAGTATATTCATAGGAAAGACTAATCAGTATCACAATAAAGAAGTCAATTGTGTCATTATAATACACCAATCTGAAACCTCAACAAAAGATGATCACATCAATTTATATCAATTTCTATATTTTGTTACAAAACAGAGTCAATCTTGTCATGGACACAGATGCTTCCATACCTATGTAAGATGCTAGCAACCAGTGCAGCTGAAAGAAACTTTGCACGGGACAAATAACTAGCAAGATAAGCAACAACACTCATCCTGGAAAAAAGAAGAAGAAGAAATTACCACTATGATAAGTTACATTTGAACTACAGCATCATATTCACCATGTTACAACTTCCATGGAAGTCTAGTTTTATTAACATCAAAAATCATTTCAAGACAAGTAGAAGAGCCCATTTTATAATGGAATTAGGTTACAACTGGGAAGACCACCATTTTGTAACAGCATCCATATAAAGCCGTATCACAGGATAACTGAAGATTACTAACATTGGCATATTATGTTAGTAGCTAATTAAGTAAGGATAAATGGTTCATCATGGCTACTGAACTATTAATTGTCAACTTATAAACTTGATCAAATTAAACCAAGTATTAATGCTGTGAAATCGTTTTTGTCAAACATCATGATGTAGAAGCATAAAATTAAAGCAATTAAAGCATGTTTTAATTTCTTGATTATCAGGATTCTTTTTTTCCCATTGATTTCATGATCTGTTTATATTCTTTCTGAGCAACAGCTAGGTTACTAGCTAACAAAGTAACAAATGCAGAAAAGATATAAATACAAATTCACAGTGACAGTGATGTAAATACTCCAACAATGTCTCATATCAGAACCAGATCTACATTCACCACATGAGCAATTTGAGAAAAGAAAAGAAAAGACAAGAAATTACCAAATCAAGCTTAAATTTCAGTTTTTGAAGACCTAACCTTTAACAAAAAAACGCAGTAGATAGCTTTAGATAACACAGATTCAGTTTGTTTGAGAGAGAGAAAGAGAAATTCATACTTACAATTGATAGGAACACATATAGCTTGTGAGAAAGCAGCAGATTCGTTACAATTGTGAAGAAGCAAATCAAAATCGAAACATATTCGAAGGGGCTGAGGGAGAAGAAGCAAATCGAAGACGAAGAGGGAGAGGCGGGTGGCGGAGAGGGAGACGCTGCGAGAGGGAGACGATGGAGAGGGAGTGGTGGGCGGTGACCACAGGTGGAGACGAGAGTCTGACGAGTATGTGGTGCGGTTGTGTGCTAGGGCTAGGGAAGGAAAGTGTCGAAGGGAAAAATGAGACTGTAAATACCAAATGGCAAAACGCAGGAGGTGTCAAACAAAACGTAGGAGCATAAGTTTTAATATAAGTTATCGGTTCGGTTCGGTTTCAGACAATACATCCAATAACCGAACCGAACCGATCGGTTCACATAAAAATTGTTCCAAAAAAATCCAATTGATTTCGGTTTTCATCGGTTTTCAGTTTTTTTGGATCGGTTTAACGGTTTTTTTTTGGATCGGTTTAGATTTGAACACCCCTAGTGCGCAGCGTCGCGCGATGGAGGAACTCCGGGCAAGGCAGAGTCGTGCGATGGTGGCACGACGGTGGAGAGGAGCGGCCGACACTGGTAGAGACGCCTGCGTGTGGAGGAGCTCTCAGTGACGCCGGATCACGTGTTGGTGGCGTCGTGGCGGAGGGACGGTGGTCTGAAGTTGTTCCTCCCCTCTACTCTTCTTACTTTTTTTATTTTTCTTTATTCTTTGATTTCTGGTTGTGATTTGATGAAAAGTAATGAAGCTATGGAGGAAGAGAACGTGGTATGGTAGAAGACAGGGTTGTTGGGGGGAAAAGATGCAGGGTCTTTTAATTTGTCTACTATACTGAATGAATTATTGTATGTATAATTTTAACAAGTCAATAATAACCATGTATTTTGAAAATAAGTAATAGGAAAATACAATACAGTACTAGTATGTCATTGAACTTTGACTGCACTTAGGTTGAAAATTTGACTAGCACACATGACAATTTGATTGGACAAAAGACATGCCATGTGGCACTAGTGCAATAAGTGCTTTTTACGTCAGTCATAATTGATTTTACACGTCAGAATAGTGTCTAACATAAATATAGCTGACGTTAATAGTTAACATTTTAACGTCAATTGTTTAACTTGTTGGCCGTGGCAACCATACCCAAGAGGGGGGTGAATTGGGTTTTAATTAAAAAATGAAAACTTTTCGATAACTCGAAACCCTTTTAAAGTATAAACAGAATTTGCAGCGGATGAATATTATTTTCAAATTAAATCGTTGTCGCGTACAAGTAAAAACATTTTTGCAAAAGACAAAACAAAAGTAAAAGAGATAGGGATAAGAAGATTGACACAGCGATATATCCTGGTTCGGCCACAGACTACCCACGTGGCCTACGTCCAGTCCCCAAGGCAATACGACCAAGGGATTTCAATCAACTCTAGTTTTTAAACAGGATCAACTAGAACCTTTACAATTCAGAGAACCCTTAACACAAATCTTAGGACATACGATCCCTTGTGTAAGAGCCTCAAACACTAGCTTTTAAACAGGCGCAGCTAGAACCTTTACAAAGTAGAGAATTCTTAACACAATCACAGGACGTACTATCCCTTGTGCAAGAACCTCAAGAAACCGTTCGTGAGATCACACTCACTTAAAAAAAAAACAAACTAAAAAAGTTTTACAATGAGAAAGCACTCAAAAGTGCAGATATGAAATACAACTTGAAGCTCAAATAGCAACACCTATATGGTGTATAAGTTTCTCAAAATAATATGATCACGTGTAAGTGCAAGAGTAAAAGAAAATAGTAATCAGAGTTTAAGCACAATAGAGAGTAGAAGAGAGTAGTAGATGGGGCATTTTTCCAAGGCTGCCAGGCTACCTATTTATAGAGAATAGGTTAGGGTTCAGTGAAATTAGGTCAAGCCTCTTAAAATGCATTTCAGCCGCAGCATAATCGATTATCTAAAGTCCATAATCGATTATTTAATGTGTTTCCATGAAGCGCGCGTCTGGACAGAAAGGTCATAATCGATTACCATAATCGATTATGTCTTCACTGCTTTTTCCCCAAAGAAGATAATCGATTACCTTAATCGATTATGATGTTACTAACTCTTTCATAAAAGGCTATATAATCGATTACAGGGTTTCGGTTGAAGCATATTGGAAGTCAGTAAGGTCATAATCGATTATACAGATTCAATAATCGATTATTATATTTCAAATTTGAAATCAACGGCTTTAATATCATAATTACTCATTAACACTCATTAAAGCCATTTAACCACGACTCATAATCGATTATAGCATTTCCATAATCGATTATGGTGCGTATCAGGTGGTTTTTCAAAAACTTGACAATTAAGGAAAGGTTGGCCAATCAAGCTCAATTTTAATTGTCAGTTTTAATCACATGTTATTATTTTATTTAATACCATGATTTATCTTTTAAAGCACATGTTAAATATGTGTGTGTGTGAGTGATCATATTAAATTGAAAACCCTACTTACCATTTACAGATTATTCTAAAACAATCAATACAAGTAGTAAAATTCCCTTTTTACCCCTCTTGATTGCTTTGCCTAATCTTGACTGATCGTTTTGGCCTTTTTCACGCTTTTTGCAGATAAGTCCTTTAGACTTAAAATTGCTTTTGTCATTCATCAAAATATATGTACCTGTCAAGGCATACATCCACAAACTCCCCCTTTTTGATGATGACAAACATCTCAGGAGGGAATTTCTAAAATATAGAGTTAGAGCAATGAGTATATATATCTGAGTTTTAAAACGTTTGCTCAACTCCCCTCACTTCATGCAATATTTTGAAATTCTCAAAATTCTCCCCCTTAAGCATGCACTCAAATATCTCTCCCCCTTTTGGCATTATCAAAAAGCGGGAAAAGCAAGTAAATATTACATGGCATACATCCACCAAGATTTAAACATTTTAAGCATGAGATAAATTTAGCCATGGCATGCATGTAAATAGTAAACCACACATCATAGTTATAGATAATTTAAAGAGTGTGCATACGGAAGCTAAAGTGCCAGAAATATACAGTCATCCCAAAAAAAAACAGTAGTGAAATGTATAAACTAAATATAAAATAGTACTATATATAGTACTCATCACCACCATCTCCTCCATCATCATTACCACCATCATCATCAACATCATCATCACCATCAGTGCCATCATCAGTGCTGCTGCTGCTGTCCAAGTCAACCTGAGGTTGTGGGGTTCCACGGAGTGGAGTGGCCTCAGATGCAGTGACTCTACGCTCCAAGGATTTTACTTCCAGTGAGAGCTCACGAATAGCCGTAGAATTTGCTCGTATCTCAGTGGTGTTCACCCGAACCTCAGCTAAAATACTCTCAAGTAAGGCCATCATTTCTGGTGAGGTTGTAGCAGGAGGTGCCTGTGAAGATGATGCTTCACCTGTATTGGTTTGCTCAGTTGTGCGCCATTTCCATCCTTTGGGTTTGTATTCCCAATCACCACCTCGGGACATGATTCCCATCTGGTTAATTGTACCCTCTTTCATCATAGCATGAAATTTCTTGTAATCCAGCTTAGTCTCTCCAGTGAGATTAACCCTAACATGCCTAATGATGCGGGTCACCAGATGACTATAGAGTAACTCAGCACTACCCCTATTGTCATACATATGCTGCATGACCAAGCCAGCCCAGTTTACTTTCTTTTTCTTTTCCAGCAACCACAGAATAACAACATCCATTCTCAACAGCTGTGAAAAATTATGGCGTCTAGGAAATAGAAGTCTAGCTACCACATAGTGCAACAACCTGCTTTGCACTTTCATTTGCCCACCAGTTATTTCCTTGTCATTAGCATCAGAAGGATCAGATAAGACATCCTTGATGGCTTGGATTTTAGCAAATTCATTTACCAAGGGTTCCGCAGCAGGACCCTCGGCAGTGGCATAAGTGCCTTCAGAAGGCAAGCCAACAACTCTTCCAAACGCCTCATCACTGAGACGAATGGGTTTCCCACAGACTTCAGACATTAATACGCCATCAACTAGCCTAAGGTTGCAGTAAAATACCTTAACCAAGTCTGGGTAGACATCCTCTGATTGTGACAGAAACTCAGTGATTTCTGCATAGTCCAGATACTCCAAAAATTTGAAGTTGCTCTTCCGCATCCATTCAATGTCCAGAAAACGGGGTTTCTGAATCTCTTTCCCAATGTAGGTGCTCATGTAGGTTGCCAACTGATCCCCATTGGTGAACCATTTATCCACTTGTTCTTGTGTAAGTGGACCCGGATTGATCGCTGCTGTTCTTTGGCGTTTGGGAGGCATGATGATGATAGGAGTGTAGTAGGATGAAGAGTTTTGAAAAAAATGAGTTTTGTAGCAGAAAACCAGAGAAAAAGAGAAGATGGAGGCGTGTGAACAGTGAAAGACAAGCAGAAAATGACGTTAGGGTTCGGATTTACCATATAAAGTCGCACAATAATCGATTATCGTACCATCATAATCTTATTATACTTAAACATAGCTGTACCTTACCTTTTGAAAAAGGGTTTACTTAAATAACCAAAAGCTACCTCAAAGTAGACTTACTGCTACTCGTTATCTATACTTTGATTTATCTTGCTTCAAGCATCGGCAAATTAGACTGACTGCCTCAATCCACACGAGGTCTTACTGCTACAGCTTTAACAAGACATACCAATGTATAAACACGGAGCTCCTTACCAGTTAAAAGGTACTCAAACCATTTAAGCATAATAATTTCTTCCGAAAAAACTCTTTTTTTTTTTTTACTCAGCAAGGTACGGATCTTAGACCCATACTACAGTTCCTACTTCCCCATCGGGCTCTGATACCAGAGGGATTACGGGGTTACAGGAAGGGAAAGGGGGAAGAGAGCAGGATGATGAGAAGTAGGATTAACAGAGATGATTTACATATAATAGAACAACAAAATAATTAAAATATGGAAATTAAAACATGTAAACAGTAAAAACAAGTACTGTAGAGATTAAAACAGAAAATATAAAAGCATAAACCCAGAAAGGCGGTGAACCGACCAAGATCTGGAAAATAAAAGAAACCGGAGCGGAGGCAGAGCCTCACCAGGACCGGTGGAGGGAGAAGAGATACTTTAAACCATAAGTTTTATTGAATGAAAAAGATTGAACACTACAAGATTGAAAACAAAAAGATTGATCCGAAAGAGGAAGGTAGAATATCTGAGGAACTCTTACTGTGGAGTACTCAGAGCTTCTATCTCTAAAAACTCTCTCTAAAACTTCGGATGCTTAACAACTGAGCCTGGCATCCTATTTATAGAAGATTACAAAGTTACTATTACAACAGTACAGGTAACAGAAACCTAAACTATTGCAACTATTGATGAACAGTACCGGTAACTTGACTGGAACTGCGACTGTCGGCAAAGAACAGTGCCGGTATCATACAGAGCCGGTATCATGACTGGGACTGTAACTGTCGGCAAACTGTTTTGATTGACTGGTGACTGAAACTTATTCATCGTCACTCAGATTGACTGTGAGGTCGATCCCATAACAATCATCTCCATTCTGATAGAATGGGTCGGAGCATTGACTTAAGTCTTCTTGATCTTCCTCATCGGACTGGGGAAGCTTTTGTTTGGAAGACTTTGTTGTTTTTGATTCTGAAGGAAGCTCTTCTTTAGCCAACCTCAAAATAGCCTCCATATTGTTAAGGAAACTTTCTTTTGACTTGGTGCTTGCCAGAACTGAAATAATCTGGGAGCGCTGATTGAGAAACTCGCAGGTTTCTGGGTTCGCTGCCTTCATCCATTTTGGATTCTGCTGGAACCATAATTTGACATTGTCACTGGTGGCCGCTGCATAGTTGAACTGTGCCCACCATTTGACATAGGTTGATCTTTGCAAAATTGGCAAAATACCAGGATAATGCTCTTGCTTCTGATACTTATATTGCCAACTGAAAACCCAAGATAGGGAAAATTTTGAGAAAAACACCAGATTGATTGGAAATGGGCTTTCCTTGATATCAAAGTATTTTTCAAAAGTTTGATATCCTTCTAGAAGATCTGGTGGAAGGATTTGTTTGATTGGACCAAAAATTCTCCACCAATGGATAAACCACTGGGGAAATTTGTAATTTACATTCTTCTTGAAATAAATCAACCAAGAATGTTTATTTTGAATATTTTGGTACCAGAAAACATTGTACCAAGCTGTTTGGTAATCCCAGTAATTAAAACCAATGGGATCAAAAGTTTGAGAAATTTTTTTGGAAACATTCAAGTTCTTTCCAAATTGCTCAGGTGTTAAAACCTTTAAAATCTGGAAAGTTGAATGAGTGTATGTTGATTGATCCTTGGGATCTCGATAATGTTTAATCGAGACTGAATCGGTGTCAATCAATATAAACTCATAAAAATTTCTATTTTTGTTTTATTGTGTTTGCTGAAAATGGCAACCATTTTGAAAGATTTTGGCGGGAACTTTGTTAGGGTTATTATCCCAAAATCCTGGTTCCATTTGCACAACAAATTGGTATTGATTTTTGGCAACATATTGAGTTGCAAGGGTTTGAGTTTGGGTGTTGTCTGTTGTTGATAATCTTGTATCAGGTTTGACAACATTTAGGGGAGTAGCTGTTTGAGCTAACTCTTGGATTAAGGTTTTTAGTAGGGGTGGAGAGTCGGGTTCATTCTCCACTCTATCTCCCCATGTTCCCTTAGGGAGTTTGGTTAGGCCTTGATCTTGAAAGGCTAACAAAGATTGGATTGGAATGCCATAGTCTGATTTAGACTGTTTGGCGGCTTGCTGAGTCGATGACTCTGCTTTGATTGTTGGCTTCTGGGGGGATGACCCCAGCTTGATTGCTTTCTGGGTTAATGACCCAGACTGGGTCGAAGACCCTGATTCTTTGGACGCAACTTGGCGCTGTTGAAGTCCTGAAAGGACTAATTTACCTTTTCCCTTCCCCTTCACAGAGGAAGTTGATGTTCTTGGCATTTCTGCCACTCTCACTCTTTTATTTACCCTGCAAATATTCACGAGTAAGGAAGTCAGGGAGAGAGTTTGAAGAGCCCTTGATAAATTCAATTTGAAAATCAAAAGCGCTTAAGATAGCTTGCCATCTAGCAAAAATTTGTTTTGAAGCTAAATTTTTAACATCTTTTTGCAAAATGTCTTTAGCTGATTTACAATCTACTCTAACCAAAAAACTTTTGATTAAGTAAATCAGATTGAAATTTTGAAATGCACAAAACAATTGCTAAAATTTCTTTTTTAACAGTTGAATAATTTTGTTGTGCAGAATTCCAATGTTTAGAAGTATATGCAATGATATGATCTTTATTTGAAATCCTTTGTTTTAAAATGCCGCCATAGCCAATGTCAGAAGCATCTGTCTCGACAATTTTAAAAGCAGTTGGATTTGGAAGATAAAGACATGGAAGATTCCTTATCTGAGATTTTATGATTTGAACAACTTTGGTGTGTTCATCTGTCCAAGGAGGAGGTTCCTTCCTAAGACGATTGTGTAAAGGTTTGATAATATTGCTGAGATTCGGAACAAAATCAGCAACATAATTTAGACAACCCAAAAACCTTTGGAGCTGGGTTTTGTCTATAATTTGATCAGGGAATTTATCCGCAAAATCTATTGCTCGATTGATTGGAATGATAGTTCCTTGGTGAATATTATGACCAAGAAATCTGATCTTTGTTTGAAAAAGAGAAACTTTGGTTTTAGACACTGCTAAACCATTTCTCTTAATTACACCAATAAAGATCTTGACATGTTTGAAGTGTTGATCAATAGATTGGGAAAAGATTAACACATCATCAATGTAGACAAGTGTAAAATCTGAATAAGGATTAAAAATCTCATTCATAATTCTCTGGAATTCTGAAGGAGCATTCTTGAGTCCAAAGGGCATTACATTCCATTCATAATGCCCGAAAGGAACAGTGAACGCTGTTTTGTAACGGTCACTTTCTTTGACTTCTATCTGATAATAACCAGATTTCATATCAAATTTTGAAAAGATTTTAGCCGAGTTTAGACGGCTAAGCAAATCCTTTTTATTAGGAATTGGATACCTGATCCACCTAAGAGCTTGATTTAAAGGTTTGTAATTGATAACTAAGCGAGGCGTTCCTCGCTCAATTTCTGCTTGCTTATTGACATAGAAAGCTGAACATGACCAGGGAGATTTGCTTTCTCTAATCAAACCCTTTTCTACGAAATCATTAATCTCCTTCTGGCAATACCTAAGAAGTTCATGATTCATTTGAATTGGTCTAGACTTAGTAGGGATTTGCCTTTCATTAAAATCTTGTTCATAAGGCAAGTCTACAACGTATTTCTTTCTATTCCAAAATGCTGTGGGCAAATCAGAACAGATAGTTTTTTGGATTTCATCAAAAAGGATCTGAGTCCTGTTTTTGATATTTGGCTGTTGTAATTGTAACTCAATATTTTTAAAAGAAATTTCTTCTTTCAAAAAATTGATTTGATTAATTTTGTAATCGAGAAAATTCAAATCTCGAATGATTGGTTCTCTGATAAAGGGAAAAATAATGTTTTTTCCCAGATGTTGCGTTATAATTCCATTGTCAGAAATGGAAATGGGGAAAAGTGATCTTATGAACGGTGTTCCAAGAATCACTTCATTTTTGAGATTTTTGACTAATAGAAAAGGAGTCTCGACCTGAAGACCTTGGTTTTCTATTAGGGCTTTTGACAGCTTGTAATTGATTCTAAGTTTAGAACCATTAGCTGCTCTTAACTTCTCAGAAGTTTTTTCGAAGTATTTAGTAGGGACTAATCCCTCCTGAATACAGTTTGAATCAGCTCCTGTATCGAAGAGTGCTGTTGAATCAAGAACAAAATTCCCGATAATGATCTTGATTTTAATATGGAATTTTTGAATTCTTAATTGATTGATTAAATTTAAGAATGTTTGATCTTGTTCTAGATTTTCATCTTCTTGATTTTTAGTAGGAATATTCTGTTCACTATCTTTGATGACGCTTGATTCAGGTTTATCTTCCGAATCAGAATCATCAGTTTGGGCTTCTGCTAATTGTGACAGAATTAATTTATGAACAGATTGTTCCTGTTTGATCTCTTTAACTTCCTGTTTCAAATTCTTAATCTCTTGCTGGAGATCTTGAATTGTCACAGGTTTCGTTTGTTGAGTAGCTTCAAGTCTTTTAAGGATCTGTCTAAAGTCAAAATGATCTTTAACAATAACTTTTCCTTTGTTTTTGAAATCCTTTTCCGTTGAGGACTCCATAGAAGACTTAAGCTTATCCAGATATCTGCGCCTTTCATCTGGATCAGATATTGAATTAATAACCTCAAAAAGGAGATCTTGCTCCTTAGTTAAAACATTAATTTCATGAGATGAATCGGAACTAAGGCTTCCAATATCATCATGTTGAATATGATTGAGATCTTCAGAAAAATCACCATCTGACTCACCTGAAGAATCTGATTGGATCAGCAGATTATTTAGTTGTTCCTCAACTGATGGTTCAAGATTTAATTCTTTGATCTTTTTCTTTAGCCTACAGTATTTACTGATATGGCCCTGTTTACCGCAGTTGTAACATGTAACCGCTTTTTTGGGAAACCTAGTACTAGTTTCTTGTTTGGGTTTGAATTCTGGCTGGAATTCAGGTTTTGGTTTGCTAAACCGTTTGTGTTTCTTCCACTTAGTGTATTTGGTATACTTAGGTTTATGTGGTTTTTCTTTATACCTCTTGGAAGATTTTGATTTATCTTTTGGGCAAGGGGGTATCCCAAATTGCTCGCAGAAAGATCCTAAATCTTTCTTTGCTGCTTTCTCTTTTTTGAATTGATCTCTGACTTTGTCTTCCTTACAAAGTCTTGCCCCTATTTTCTGGGTTGCTGCAATGAGTTGACCATAACTCAATTGCTCATATGGAATATTTCCATCTGGAGATTGGGCTATAAGCTCATCTTTTACAAGGTCACCTAAAGATGTTGGGAGACCTGCAATGAACTTTTCTTTCCAAAACTTATTTTGGCAATCTTCTCTAGTGTAAACCCTAGTTAGGAAGGTATCTTTATACCACCTAAAACTGGATAAAGATCTACACTTAAGATTGGATAATAACTCGGCAGACCTATCTTTCCAGGTAGAAGTACTACCCATAAAGTGTCCGCAAATTGAAAAGATTAAGGTGTTGACAGCATCTGGAATGGTTTGGCCGTCATTATCAAAGATTGGATTTCCTTCTGTGTCAGTTTTGATTGCTGTGAACATTTGTTCTTTCTGTATATCAGAGAAAGAATAATCCCACCAGCCTTTTAGTTGGCCTGTGAAACCAGCAACCAAAATATTGCAAATGGCTTCTTCAGAGCATTCATTCGCAGTTTAGTATGCAGTGGCCATCATGGTCATGTGCTGCATTGTTTGGAGAATTTGATACTCCATTTGGCCATCTATGTTCCATTCATAGATGTTGTTAGCATTGAAACTTTTGAGAGTAGAAGTTTTTTCTTCAAGGAGCAAATCCGGAGGGGTTGCTCTAGGATAATACAGTTTTGTTGGTTTTTTCCAGGGTTGGGTATAGACTGGATTCATATTGATCAAAGGTCTATTGATCAAAGGTTTATCTACTGTGTTGGATTTAGAAGTACTGGCCACAGATTCCGTTTCTGAACCGTCTTCGTTTAGGACATTTATGGTTGGATTTTTGTCTGTTGGATCTTTGGTAATTCCCTTACCTCTTAATAAGGGTGGACCTTCTTGAGTGCTACTTGGGGACTCTGGAACACTTAATTGTTTTATTTTTTGTATTAACTCTTGTTTTTCCCTTTTTATGTCTGGGTAAAGAAGGAGTTGTAAATTCTCTTTGACCTTCTTATTGACCTTGAAAGGTTTAAACAAGGGTTTTTCTAAGGGAGTCTCTTTCTTGGTTCCCGAAGTAGATGCATCAGTGGATACATCTTTTTTGATAATATGTTCCCCTAATACTTGTAGGTATTTGTTTGTGTAATTTGATTGTTCCATTAATTTGTTAATGTCGTGAGCTGAGACTGTTTCATCAGCATTCTTATTTTTGAACGGAGCAGCCATAATTGGTTTGTTGGTGATAGGATCTTTAACACCTGGGAGTTGGAAAGAGTTATTTGGTGGTAACTCTGTTTTAACTAACTCACCATTTTTCAAATGCCATACTGTAATGACATTAGTGGTTTTATCAACATCTATCTGTGTTTTCCAAGGATAGTTGATTTGATTTTTGACTGCATAAGCATGAAACCAGTCAAAAAATAAAATATTTGTCTTAACATTGTTAAGAAATTGATAATATTCTTTTTGAATATTATTTCTGATTGTTCCCTTATATTCTTGTAAGAACCATTCTCTTTGAGGTTTCCATTCCTCAGAGTAAAAGTCCTTTCTAAGGGATTCCTTATCAATAATGGGCTTACAAATCATTATAAGATTCATTAAGGGAGGAAAAGGTTGGAGACTGAATTGATCGTTGATCATCTTCTGTCTGATAAATTGGTCTAGGGATAGTAGATGATGTATCTAATCCCTGAAGATTAATATTCGGGATTTGAGATGTGGTTGAGTAAGATTGTCTTGAAGGGACACTCCTAAAGGCTTCTGATCTAAGACTAGAGGATCTGATAGAACTGAAAGAGTTTCTTCTTTCGAAAATTAATTCAACTTGTCCTGATTGATTCTGGACAATATTGCTGAAATTGGCAGTTTCCCTTGGTAAAGCAGGTACTGCTTTATCCAAAATCCATCTTTCTGGTAGATTTACATCTTTCCAGTGGATTGTCTTAGGGACAATAACGTTTGCTTTAATAACATCAGTAAGAAACAAAGTTGTCTCTCCCGATGTTCTAGTTTTAAGAACTTTAGAATTACAAGAATTTATAACCTTGTATTGAATCCTGTAAAGCAAAGCTGCTGGGATAGATCCGGGCTTCATGTCTAAGCCACAGATCTTAATATTTAAAAACAAAGAGTCTAATATATTATTGTCCTGTAGACTCAGTGTCCTGTTTGGGTAGCAATTGAAGTAAATCGGACCTTGACTTAGGCCAGTTTCTATTGTGCCTAATAACGAATCCTCAAATTTGTTGTGCCTAATGTCTCTTAAGCACATTAAGATTGAAGCATTTAATCCTTCGCGGATTAAAGGTTTAACAGCTACTTGTACACATCCTATGTGCAAGTATCTGTATTTTTGTTTATGATTTTTGATTGTATCCATTGAGAGAAGATGAAATTCCTCACTCTCTGGATTGATAGGAATATTTTTCTCTACCGTTTTGATAACATAATCAGAGGTAGCAAAAAATCTACCTTCTGGTTTGTATAATTCTTTTGTGGGTATCTTTGGGATTACCCAATTATCAATATCTTGATTGATATTTTCAAAGCAGATTTCCTCTTGGAAAATACTGCTTGGATTGGTAGGAATATCAGATTCCTGAAGAGATGAAGAAGAAGGTTGGGAAGAGCGGAAAGAAAGCCTTGAAAGGGAGCGAGATAACATAAATTCAATTAACTGATATCATTGCCTTCCTTTGCAATATTTTGGTTGCTGGTTTCACAGGCCAACTAAAAGGCTGGTGGGATTATTCTTTCTCTGATATACAGAAAGAACAAATGTTCACAGCAATCAAAACTGACACAGAAGGAAATCCAATCTTTGATAATGACGGCCAAACCATTCCAGATGCTGTCAACACCTTAATCTTTTCAATTTGCGGACACTTTATGGGTAGTACTTCTACCTGGAAAGATAGGTCTGCCGAGTTATTATCCAATCTTAAGTGTAGATCTTTATCCAGTTTTAGGTGGTATAAAGATACCTTCCTAACTAGGGTTTACACTAGAGAAGATTGCCAAAATAAGTTTTGGAAAGAAAAGTTCATTGCAGGTCTCCCAACATCTTTAGGTGACCTTGTAAAAGATGAGCTTATAGCCCAATCTCCAGATGGAAATATTCCATATGAGCAATTGAGTTATGGTCAACTCATTGCAGCAACCCAGAAAATAGGGGCAAGACTTTGTAAGGAAGACAAAGTCAGAGATCAATTCAAAAAAGAGAAAGCAGCAAAGAAAGATTTAGGATCTTTCTGCGAGCAATTTGGGATACCCCCTTGCCCAAAAGATAAATCAAAATCTTCCAAGAGGTATAAAGAAAAACCACATAAACCTAAGTATACCAAATACACTAAGTGGAAGAAACACAAACGGTTTAGCAAACCAAAACCTGAATTCCAGCCAGAATTCAAACCCAAACAAGAAACTAGTACTAGGTTTCCCAAAAAAGCGGTTACATGTTACAACTGCGGTAAACAGGGCCATATCAGTAAATACTGTAGGCTAAAGAAAAAGATCAAAGAATTAAATCTTGAACCATCAGTTGAGGAACAACTAAATAATCTGCTGATCCAATCAGATTCTTCAGGTGAGTCAGATGGTGATTTTTCTGAAGATCTCAATCATATTCAACATGATGATATTGGAAGCCTTAGTTCCGATTCATCTCATGAAATTAATGTTTTTAACTAAGGAGCAAGATCTCCTTTTTGAGGTTATTAATTCAATATCTGATCCAGATGAAAGGCGCAGATATCTGGATAAGCTTAAGTCTTCTATGGAGTCCTCAACGGAAAAGGATTTCAAAAACAAAGGAAAAGTTATTGTTAAAGATCATTTTGACTTTAGACAGATCCTTAAAAGACTTGAAGCTACTCAACAAACGAAACCTGTGACAATTCAAGATCTCCAGCAAGAGATTAAGAATTTGAAACAGGAAGTTAAAGAGATCAAACAGGAACAATCTGTTCATAAATTAATTCTGTCACAATTAGCAGAAGCCCAAACTGATGATTCTGATTCGGAAGATAAACCTGAATCAAGCGTCATCAAAGATAGTGAACAGAATATTCCTACTAAAAATCAAGAAGATGAAAATCTAGAACAAGATCAAACATTCTTAAATTTAATCAATCAATTAAGAATTCAAAAATTCCATATTAAAATCAAGATCATTATCGGGAATTTTGTTCTTGATTCAACAGCACTCTTCGATACAGGAGCTGATTCAAACTGTATTCAGGAGGGATTAGTCCCTACTAAATACTTCGAAAAAACTTCTGAGAAGTTAAGAGCAGCTAATGGTTCTAAACTTAGAATCAATTACAAGCTGTCAAAAGCCCTAATAGAAAACCAAGGTCTTCAGGTCGAGACTCCTTTTCTATTAGTCAAAAATCTCAAAAATGAAGTGATTCTTGGAACACCGTTCATAAGATCACTTTTCCCCATTTCCATTTCTGACAATGGAATTATAACGCAACATCTGGGAAAAAACATTATTTTTCCCTTTATCAGAGAACCAATCATTCGAGATTTGAATTTTCTCGATTACAAAATTAATCAAATCAATTTTTTGAAAGAAGAAATTTCTTTTAAAAATATTGAGTTACAATTACAACAGCCAAATATCAAAAACAGGACTCAGATCCTTTTTGATGAAATCCAAAAAACTATCTGTTCTGATTTGCCCACAGCATTTTGGAATAGAAAGAAATACGTTGTAGACTTGCCTTATGAACAAGATTTTAATGAAAGGCAAATCCCTACTAAGTCTAGACCAATTCAAATGAATCATGAACTTCTTAGGTATTGCCAGAAGGAGATTAATGATTTCGTAGAAAAGGGTTTGATTAGAGAAAGCAAATCTCCCTGGTCATGTTCAGCTTTCTATGTCAATAAGCAAGCAGAAATTGAGCGAGGAACGCCCCGCTTAGTTATCAATTACAAACCTTTAAATCAAGCTCTTAGGTGGATCAGGTATCCAATTCCTAATAAAAAGGATTTGCTTAGCCGTCTAAACTCGGCTAAAATCTTTTCAAAATTTGATATGAAATCTGGTTATTATCAGATAGAAGTCAAAGAAAGTGACCGTTACAAAACAGCGTTCACTGTTCCTTTCGGGCATTATGAATGGAATGTAATGCCCTTTGGACTCAAGAATGCTCCTTCAGAATTCCAGAGAATTATGAATGAGATTTTTAATCCTTATTCAGATTTTACACTTGTCTACATTGATGATGTGTTAATCTTTTCCCAATCTATTGATCAACACTTCAAACATGTCAAGATCTTTATTGGTGTAATTAAGAGAAATGGTTTAGCAGTGTCTAAAACCAAAGTTTCTCTTTTTCAAACAAAGATCAGATTTCTTGGTCATAATATTCACCAAGGAACTATCATTCCAATCAATCGAGCAATAGATTTTGCGGATAAATTCCCTGATCAAATTATAGACAAAACCCAGCTCCAAAGGTTTTTGGGTTGTCTAAATTATGTTGCTGATTTTGTTCCGAATCTCAGCAATATTATCAAACCTTTACACAATCGTCTTAGGAAGGAACCTCCTCCTTGGACAGATGAACACACCAAAGTTGTTCAAATCATAAAATCTCAGATAAGGAATCTTCCATGTCTTTATCTTCCAAATCCAACTGCTTTTAAAATTGTCGAGACAGATGCTTCTGACATTGGCTATGGCGGCATTTTAAAACAAAGGATTTCAAATAAAGATCATATCATTGCATATACTTCTAAACATTGGAATTCTGCACAACAAAATTATTCAACTGTTAAAAAAGAAATTTTAGCAATTGTTTTGTGCATTTCAAAATTTCAATCTGATTTACTTAATCAAAAGTTTTTGGTTAGAGTAGATTGTAAATCAGCTAAAGACATTTTGCAAAAAGATGTTAAAAATTTAGCTTCAAAACAAATTTTTGCTAGATGGCAAGCTATCTTAAGCGCTTTTGATTTTCAAATTGAATTTATCAAGGGCTCTTCAAACTCTCTCCCTGACTTCCTTACTCGTGAATATTTGCAGGGTAAATAAAAGAGTGAGAGTGGCAGAAATGCCAAGAACATCAACTTCCTCTGTGAAGGGGAAGGGAAAAGGTAAATTAGTCCTTTCAGGACTTCAACAGCGCCAAGTTGCGTCCAAAGAATCAGGGTCTTCGACCCAGTCTGGGTCATTAACCCAGAAAGCAATCAAGCTGGGGTCATCCCCCCAGAAGCCAACAATCAAAGCAGAGTCATCGACTCAGCAAGCCGCCAAACAGTCTAAATCAGACTATGGCATTCCAATCCAATCTTTGTTAGCCTTTCAAGATCAAGGCCTAACCAAACTCCCTAAGGGAACATGGGGAGATAGAGTGGAGAATGAACCCGACTCTCCACCCCTACTAAAAACCTTAATCCAAGAGTTAGCTCAAACAGCTACTCCCCTAAATGTTGTCAAACCTGATACAAGATTATCAACAACAGACAACACCCAAACTCAAACCCTTGCAACTCAATATGTTGCCAAAAATCAATACCAATTTGTTGTGCAAATGGAACCAGGATTTTGGGATAATAACCCTAACAAAGTTCCCGCCAAAATCTTTCAAAATGGTTGCCATTTTCAGCAAACACAATAAAACAAAAATAGAAATTTTTATGAGTTTATATTGATTGACACCGATTCAGTCTCGATTAAACATTATCGAGATCCCAAGGATCAATCAACATACACTCATTCAACTTTCCAGATTTTAAAGGTTTTAACACCTGAGCAATTTGGAAAGAACTTGAATGTTTCCAAAAAAATTTCTCAAACTTTTGATCCCATTGGTTTTAATTACTGGGATTACCAAACAGCTTGGTACAATGTTTTCTGGTACCAAAATATTCAAAATAAACATTCTTGGTTGATTTATTTCAAGAAGAATGTAAATTACAAATTTCCCCAGTGGTTTATCCATTGGTGGAGAATTTTTGGTCCAATCAAACAAATCCTTCCACCAGATCTTCTAGAAGGATATCAAACTTTTGAAAAATACTTTGATATCAAGGAAAGCCCATTTCCAATCAATCTGGTGTTTTTCTCAAAATTTTCCCTATCTTGGGTTTTCAGTTGGCAATATAAGTATCAGAAGCAAGAGCATTATCCTGGTATTTTGCCAATTTTGCAAAGATCAACCTATGTCAAATGGTGGGCACAGTTCAACTATGCAGCGGCCACCAGTGACAATGTCAAATTATGGTTCCAGCAGAATCCAAAATGGATGAAGGCAGCGAACCCAGAAACCTGCGAGTTTCTCAATCAGCGCTCCCAGATTATTTCAGTTCTGGCAAGCACCAAGTCAAAAGAAAGTTTCCTTAACAATATGGAGGCTATTTTGAGGTTGGCTAAAGAAGAGCTTCCTTCAGAATCAAAAACAACAAAGTCTTCCAAACAAAAGCTTCCCCAGTCCGATGAGGAAGATCAAGAAGACTTAAGTCAATGCTCCGACCCATTCTATCAGAATGGAGATGATTGTTATGGGATCGACCTCACAGTCAATCTGAGTGACGATGAATAAGTTTCAGTCACCAGTCAATCAAAACAGTTTGCCGACAGTTACAGTCCCAGTCATGATACCGGCTCTGTATGATACCGGCACTGTTCTTTGCCGACAGTCGCAGTTCCAGTCAAGTTACCGGTACTGTTCATCAATAGTTGCAATAGTTTAGGTTTCTGTTACCTGTACTGTTGTAATAGTAACTTTGTAATCTTCTATAAATAGGATGCCAGGCTCAGTTGTTAAGCATCCGAAGTTTTAGAGAGAGTTTTTAGAGATAGAAGCTCTGAGTACTCCACAGTAAGAGTTCCTCAGATATTCTACCTTCCTCTTTCGGATCAATCTTTTTGTTTTCAATCTTGTAGTGTTCAATCTTTTTCATTCAATAAAACTTATGGTTTAAAGTATCTCTTCTCCCTCCACCGGTCCTGGTGAGGCTCTGCCTCCGCTCCGGTTTCTTTTATTTTCCAGATCTTGGTATCAGATCTTGGTACCATCATAATCGATTATTTTTATGACGTGGCAGCTCCTGATTGGCTGGGTCCTGCCCGTGTGGGTTTGGCGCCAACCCTTCTGCTTCACATAATCGATTAGGTAATCGATTATTTTCTGCGTTCTTCATCATAGAATCGATTATTGATGAACATTGAAGAACACTAATCGATTATGTAATCGATTAGTCTGCTACTGGATTTCTGATTTTGTTGTGCTAATCGATTGAGCTAATCGATTATAGTCTTCCTGTCCACGCTGCCCAAAGAGACAGTGGATGCATAATCGATTATAGTAATCGATTATGACTTCTCTGTTTTGTGGACTGAAGCTTTTATTTTGGCATAATCGATTATGATAATCGATTATTCTCTTTCTGCCTGCACACTTAATAAACATATTAGCAAATAACAAGGTGTGTTATGCAGAAATGCATGACTGATTTAGAATCCCTAATTCAGTTCTTATGAAAAAGAAGCTTTCTTTTGATAAGGGTTTTGTAAAAATATCTGCAAGTTGTTTGGTTGTTTCAACAAATTCAATCATGCAATCCCCCTTAAGCATGAATTTATAAGATTCATTTCTGAATTTAGCTTATCTCCCCTTTGACAAGTATATAATGTTGTATATTTATATTTCTATTAAACATGCAAATATTTCTCCCCCGTTCAAAAACAATTTTTCAAAATATCATTTTATTTATAGGAGAAAGCATATAGTCACATTTAATTTCAACAAGTATTAAACAATCCACAAAATTGAATATCATAAGAGATTAAGGATTGAGAAACTTATTGAATTAAATATAGGGTGCTTCTTATTTGCATCTAAATTTTGCTCTTGAAATATCTTCCCTTGAAATATCTTTTGTCCCCATATGCTTGTGATCCTGAATTTCTGATTTGTATGATCTTTGTCCCATTTTGTTCCTATGATCCAAGCACTCCTATAATCAAGCTATAAGAGATATTCTTTGGTATCCAATGACTATTGGATCCATGGGATTAGTCATTGCAAATTAATATCAAATCAAATTTGAGTGATTATAAAATTAAATAAGATATCATATCAAAATGAAACATTTATTAGAAACTTGATTTTGGATTAAAAAAAATATATTTTCAAAAATGCCAGAATTCGTAGCATAATCGATTACGATAATCGATTATGTGTCTACTGTTTTCTACGAAATTTTAAGCTCATATGATAATCGATTATCTTAATCGATTGCAGTGTTTCTGACTTTCTTCCCTGTTTTATCGAGGAAGCATAATCGATTATATAATCGATTATCCCATTCGATTTTCAAATTTTATAACAAGGAAAATTTGTAACTTATTCAAATTGTTTATGCCATACTTCAGATAATAATCAATCAACATATAAGCATGTTCTTGGCATTTAGCACACAGTTCCACAATCAAGCAAATATATTCAAGTTGGGATTATCACATGGAATATATCTTGATTTGATATAACAATCTTTATCAACATACCTCCATTTAACAAGTTTTGCATTTAAGCATGTATAGGAAGTAGAAGGTAAAGTTACCTCGTTGCGTGAATTTTCAAGACTATTCCTTCTTACCCACTTTCGCTTGATCTTGAGTCTACCTCTTACATTGTCTACCTTGTTTGAGTTGTTCATCAAGATACATTTACTTCTTTTGGTGGTAATTGCATTTTCTAACTTGTGAAGCATTCCTCTTGATGTCACCTCCATTTCCAAACTAGATTGTTTATCAATTTTTAGTTTTTCCTGCAAATTTGAAGAGCTGGAGAAACTTTTTGGTACCCATTTCATGTTGGGTCCTTGCGGGTTAGTGGACAAGCTATTTGCACCTTTAGGCACCCAAACAAATTTATTTCTCATACAAGAGTTTTTCCTATAGATGCACATATGAGAAATGTGTCCTAACTTTCCACAGAAATTACATATTACATCCTTTTATTTGTCATATAACAATTTTCATACTCAACTATAGAATGACTATGACTTTGGTGTAAGTCATGTTTAACATTAGATGAATCATAGTTGGCACGAGTTGCATCTTCTATTTCATACGAGGGATGTACACATGTGAAACCTTTTGTTGTAGTAATTTCATGGAATAACTCTTCAACTTGATTATCAAGGATTTTGCAATTTTCAAAACATGAAGAGAATTCAACTTTCACAAGATTTTCTTTACTAAGAAAAGCATATTCTTTCTTCAAAATTTCCAAATCTCTTTCAATCAATGAAATACTTTTCAATGAACTTAAGTTATGATTTTCTAAACTTATCAAATCATCATACAACTCATTGTATGCACATAGCCATTTATCATTTAATGATTTGAGTTCAGAATCGTTTACCTCCAAGTTTCTTTGAGTCTCTTGGAGAGTAGCTTGAATTTTCTTGACCAATAGCTTTTTGCTTTTATGGTCCTTTTTCTTGGCATGTTCTTGAGGATGTTCTTCCTCCATTGAATTTCGCCCTTTCCTGTTATTGCTTTCATTCTTAAAAGTGTTAGTGACAAGGTAATTATAATCAAGCACATTCAAAATAGCCTTGGCACAATCACAATCTTTAATTTTCTCATAAGCATCATCGCACAAACAATTCCGAAGAATTTGCATAGCTTTGAGATTCAAGCAAAAACAGTTTTTATCAAACTCAGTCTGATGTTGTTTGGGTTTAAGAATGAATCCATGGACTCCAATATCCCATAAATCAACATCAATTGACTGCATAAAAATTTCGATTCTCATTTTCCAATATATGAAATTCTCACCATCAAAGAATGGTGGTTTGTCAATTTCAAAACCATACATTTTGGAAAACTTTTTAAAAGGGTTGCCAACAGGATCTTAACTCGAAGCTGTTAAGCTACTAACCAGAGCCGAAGCTCTGATACCACTTGTTGGCCGTGGCAACCATACCCAAGAGGGGGGTGAATTGGGTTTTAATTAAAAAATGAAAACTTTTCGATAACTCGAAACCCTTTTTAAAGTATAAACAGAATTTGCAGCGGATGAATATTATTTTCAAATTAAATCGTTGTCGCGTACAAGTAAAACGTTTTTGCAAAAGACAAAACAAAAGTAAAAGAGATAGGGATAAGAAGATTGACACAGCGATATATCCTGGTTCGGCCACAGACTACCCACGTGGCCTACGTCCAGTCCCCAAGGCAATACGACCAAGGGATTTCAATCAACTCTAGTTTTTAAACAGGATCAACTAGAACCTTTACAATTCAGAGAACCCTTAACACAAATCTTAGGACATACGATCCCTTGTGTAAGAGCCTCAAACACTAGCTTTTAAACAGGCGCAGCTAGAACCTTTACAAAGTAGAGAATTCTTAACACAATCACAGGACGTACTATCCCTTGTGCAAGAACCTCAAGAAACCGTTCGTGAGATCACACTCACTTAAAAAAAAAACAAACTAAAAAAGTTTTACAATGAGAAAGCACTCAAAAGTGCAGATATGAAATACAACTTGAAGCTCAAATAGCAACACCTATATGGTGTATAAGTTTCTCAAAATAATATGATCACGTGTAAGTGCAAGAGTAAAAGAAAATAGTAATCAGAGTTTAAGCACAATAGAGAGTAGAAGAGAGTAGTAGATGGGGCATTTTTCCAAGGCTGCCAGGCTACCTATTTATAGAGAATAGGTTAGGGTTCAGTGAAATTAGGTCAAGCCTCTTAAAATGCATTTCAGCCGCAGCATAATCGATTATCTAAAGTCCATAATCGATTATTTAATGTGTTTCCATGAAGCGCGCGTCTGGACAGAAAGGTCATAATCGATTACCATAAACGATTATGTCTTCACTGCTTTTTCCCCAAAGAAGATAATCGATTACCTTAATCGATTATGATGTTACTGACTCTTTCATAAAAGGCTATAATCGATTACAGGGTTTCGGTTGAAGCATATTGGAAGTCAGTAAGGTCATAATCGATTATACAGATTCAATAATCGATTATTATATTTCAAATTTGAAATCAACGGCTTTAATATCATAATTACTCATTAACACTAATTAAAGCCATTTAACCACGACTCATAATCGATTATAGCATTTCCATAATCGATTATGGTGCGTATCAGGTGGTTTTTCAAAAACTTGACAATTAAGGAAAGGTTGGCCAATCAAGCTCAATTTTAATTGTCAGTTTTAATCACATGTTATTATTTTATTTAATACCATGATTTATCTTTTAAAGCACATGTTAAATATGTGTGTGTGAGTGATCATATTAAATTGAAAACCCTACTTACCATTTACAGATTATTCTAAAACAATCAATACAAGTAGTAAAATTCCCTTTTTACCCCTCTTGATTGCTTTGCCTAATCTTGACTGATCGTTTGGCCTTTTTCACGCTTTTTGCAGATAAGTCCTTTAGACTTAAAATTGCTTTTGTCATTCATCAAAATATATGTACCTGTCAAGGCATACATCCACATAACTGACGTTAAAAGTAAACTATTAACGTCAGTTATTTAATAAAACTGACGTTAATATTGTAACATTAACGTCAATTGTATTAATGAACTGACATTGATAGTTTTATTTTTAACGTCAGTTTTATTAAAAAACTGACGTTAATAGAGTATCTTTTTAAAAAAAAAAAAAAAGCCTATTAACGTCAGTTGTTTCAAACAACTGACGTTAAGAGATTTATTTATTTTTTAAAAAATTCGGTTTTAAAAAATCCCAGCTGTCCCTGCAGTCAGTAAACATCCCAGCAATACAGAATATTGTTACAGAATCGCAAACACTCAACTTTGGCAAAAATAGGATCTCATAAAGTGTACCCTTAAATTTCAATAGTACTAAAAGAAAAGAAATATACAAAGGAAACAATGGCGGGACTTAAAACCAAAACCCATGTATAGGAAAAATATAACTATCTACAAGTATATATATATATATATATATATATATATATATATATATATATATATATATATATATAAATTTTAGCCTCTAATGTCTAAAAACAAAACTACCAATCTAAGTATATATAAATGTTAGTCTCTAAAAGTCTAAAAACGATCGGGAGGTACTTTCTCAATTCTTTTTTCAGCAGCATACTTGAAGAAGAATTCTGCCAAGCACATCGTGTCCTGTGTAGGCCCCACAGTGTCCTCCCGTGCATGTGGGTGATCCGACTGATCCATATGTATGTCTGTTCAGAAACAATATATATTAAACTGGATAAATAAATACAGATGGATAGATAAAAATAAATCTATACTAAACTGGATAAATAAAACATTTTCCTTAAAAAAAAAAACTCACTATAATCAAGTTTAAACTTCCTATATCAATATCCCTTCGTGATGATCATCACGAGTGGCATGTACATCGCCCACCTGTGTTTCCTCAATTATAGTAGGCATGTTTGTTGAAAAAGAAGGAGTCTCAGGAATATCAAGATTTGAATCTTGATTTTCATCACTACCATTATACACGCTTTTTCCTTGGAGAACCACGGACAACCTTTTGTTAGAAGGATCAGTGATGTAGAACACTTGTTTTGCTTGGGAAGCCATTATGAAAGGTTCATTTATATGACCTAACTTGTTGAGGTCTACCAATGTGAACCCCCATTCGTCGGTTTGTACACCACCTTTACTATCAACCCACTTACATTTAAAAACCGGCACCGTAAGCTTAGTGTAATCGAGCACCCAAATCTCTTCAATATATCCAAAGTAAGGTGTCGGTGCTTTAACGGGTTTTGTGTCATTTGCACTAGAGAAGTGCATTGCTTCGACCACGATCATAACCCCACTATTTTGCATGGTACTCTTGTTATCTTGTTCCTTTATATAAAAGGAAAAGTTATTGATGTCGTATCCGCTCCAACATAAGACGTTGAAGCTAGGCCCACGTGCTAGCCATCTTACGTCATCAGAAGCAGTACTACCATCCTCAAGCATTTCTTCCTTGAACCATTATAAGAAAGTCTTGTTATACTTGTTCAACAACCACCTTTCGCTCATTCGAGGGTTTTCCTGGTTGACTTTTCTTTTATGTTCAAATAAGTAAGGTTGAACAGAATCGATGTTGTTCAATACATACAAATGTGCTTGAAGCACTTCCTCCCGACCCTTGCTATTAATTCTGAAACCATGTGTACCCTTACCTTGACATCTTATCTCATCATGCCGAGGCTTAGGAACCCCTATAGGATCCGTGTTATGAAGGTAGTCCGAACAAAACTCAATAGCTTCTTCTGCAACATACCTTTGAACAATAGATGCTTCCGGACGATGTGGATTCTTCACATACCCTTTCAAGATCTTCATGTAGCACTCAACTGGGTACATCCATTTCAGAAAAGAAGGCCCACATAATCTAATCTCCCTCACCAAATGAACAATTAAGTGAACCATGATGTCGAAAAAGGAAGGAGGAAAATACATCTCCAGTTGGCACAAGATTGTAGCAGCCTCAACTTCCAAGTCATCCAACATACGGGGGTCAACGACTTTGCTACATATAGAATTGAAGAATAAGCACAACCGAGTAATGGCATGTCTCACATTTTTTGGAGCAATACCACGAATAGCAACGGGCAGAAGTTGTTGCATCAAGATGTGGCAATCATGAGACTTTAAGCCAACCAATTTAAGATCACTAGAGACAAGCCTCTTCATATTTGAAGAGTAACCATGTGGAACCTTGATGCCCTGAAGACACCCACAGAAACTTTGTCTCTCTTTTTTTTGACAAAGTATGACATGCTGGCGGCAAATAAGTCTGCTTACCATCCTCAACAACTGGAGCTAACTGCTCTCGTATACCCATAGCAACGAGGTCGAGACGAGCATTCACACCATCCTTTGTCTTGCCCTGAATGTTGAGAAGCGTCCCGATCACACTATCACACACATTTTTCTCCACATGCATCACATCAATGCAGTGTCTGGCATCATGCTTGCGCCAATATGGAAGATCAAAGAATATCGACCTCTTCTTCCATATGTTTTTCTCAGCAGTTTTACCCTTCTTTCTGGACTTGCCGAATATAACATCGATACCCTTTACTCTCTGATAAACCTACTTTCCATTTAAGGCCGCCGAAGCATCTTCAGTCTCTTGGCATCCATTAAAAGCTTTTTTCATCTTACGATATGGGTGATCACGTCTAAGAAATCTCCGATGCCCAAGGTAAACCGTCTTCTTTCCATGATGCAACTGAGTGTAGCATGTGCCTTCTTCACATATAGGGCATGCTTTATGCCCCTTGACACTGTACCCGGATAAGTTATCGTATGCTGGAAAGTCGTTGATGGTGCAAAATAACATGGCACGAAGCTTGAAAGTCTCGTGAGAATACCCATCAACTACATCAACACCTTCCACCCACAGCGTTTTCAAGTCTTCAATCAAGGGACTTAGATAAACATCTAAGTCATTTCCCAGTTGCTTTGGGCCCGAAATCATCATAGACAACATCATGTATTTGCGTTTCATGCACAACCAAGGGGGCAGGTTGTAAATTATCAACAGAACAGGCCATGAACTATGAATACTACTCATGTTACCATATGGATTCATTCCATCCGTAGCAAGTCCAAGCCTTAGGTTTCTTGGCTCATCGGCGAAATCCGGAAACATAGTATCAATATTCTTCCATTGCACAGAATCAGCAGGATGACGAACCTTTCCATCACGTTTCCTCTCATCATTATGCCATCTAAGATTCTTCGCATCTTTCACATTGGCAAACAATCGCTTGAATCTTGGAATTATTGGAAGATACCACAACACCTTCGCAGGAGGACCCTTTTTTCTCGCATCACAAATCGAATCAACAAGATCATCACCATCATCACCATCATCACCACCCTTCACTTTGTATCGTGATAACCCACACTTGGGGCAATCGTGATTGTCTTCATGAACACCCGTGTACAATATGTAATCATTGGGGCATGCGTGTATCTTCTTATACTGCATACCCATCGGACACAATACTTTCTTGGCCTCATAGTTACGGTCAGGCAATGTGTTGTCCTCCAGAAGCAAGTCTTTCAACACTTCAAGCAATTCAGTGAAGCTTTTATCGGTCCAACCATTTCTCGCCTTCACACAAACCAATTTTAGCACCGCCGACAACCGTGTATGAGTAGTACACCCTGGATTCAAAGGCTTATCTGCATCACCGCACAACCTATCATACACATGTGCTCGATGAAAAGATTCTTGTCCAATATCACGGATCATGTCCTCTACTTGATCATCCTCCATATCTACGTCAACGTCCTCACTTTGGGAGACACTTGCCTTAGTACTCAACAACACATCACCATGCCATATCCATCTTGTATAACTCAAGCAAATCCCTTCACAAATCAAATGAGTACGTATATCCTTCATAGTACATTTCCTCGTATTCAAACACTTGACACAAGGACAACAGAACATTCCATTACTATTAGGAACATTCCTTTGAGCAAATTCTATAAACTCTCCCACTCCCTTCAAATACTCAGCACTTGTGTGCTTACAAACCATCCAACTACGATCCATAGCTAGATAGGTTCTGTAGATATACAAATATATATCCAATATAAGCACAATACGGGAGATTGAAAACTAGTTTTTGAAAAATGATAGATGAGAGCATGATACAAGCTAGGTGGTTTATTTCCACAGTAATCTCACATCATTCTTCTCATCAAGCAGGCAACAACACATATTAGGACTATTGCTATATCCAGTACTATAACCACTCAGCCATATGAATCAATCCAGAGAGCATGATACAAGCTAGGTGTTCAAATATTATCTCAAATTTACACCATTTTCAGGTTTCTTAACATGGAAAAGAAAGCAGCAGATTAAGATAAATTATCAAAACAGAATTCCAATGAGCAATTGTTGATGCCACATGCTACAAGCAACTCTAAATTTCTTCCCATTTTGAAATAGGTCATGACAATAGAAGAAAAATAAGAGAAAACACAAAGCCCTCGACCAGAAATAGAGACATTCCAAACAACTCAAACTCTGAGTTTCAACTACACAGACTACAATTTCAACATACACTCAAAACCAAAAAAAAAAAAAATTAGTGCCCTAAAGAACTCACCAGAAATAGGTGCTCGCGTGGTGGTGGGGAGGGGAGCTCGAGTGGTGGCCAACGTTCGATGTGGTTGCTGAGAGTCAGAGGGACAAGGAGAGTTAGTGCGCGCAATGTTCACAAGGCAGAGAGTGAGCGGGAAAGACTGAGTTAGGGTTAAGAGAAAGAGTGTACGTACCTCACGGTGGTGGTGGAGAAGCCCTCGCGGTGGTGGTAGTGGAGCGTAGCTCGCGATTAGGGCAGAGTGAGAGTGAGAGTGAAAGTGAGAGTGATGAAAAGAGAAGAACAGAGACAGAGCTTAATGAAGAAGGCATACAGAGCGCGCAGGTGTAAACGTTGTAACCAAAATAAAACAATATTTTACGTCAGTTGTTTCAAAGAACTGACGTTAATTTAAATTTTAACGTCAGTTATGTACAACAACTGACGTTAAAAGTTCATTTTTTTAACGTCAGTTGTATTAAACAACTGACGTTAAAAATATATTTTATTATTTTTAAAATAGTTTTAACGTCAGTTATTTAAGATAACTGACGTTAAAGGTTTATCAGTTTCTGCAAAAACGTTTATACCTTTGACTACTGTGCTACCTTCCCATGTGCCTTATAACTTAATCCTCTTAATGAACATTAAGTTTATAGACTCAGTTTTGAAGAAAATCAGGCAGTCTCTTCTCTATATAAAGTACCATTCTTCCTCTATAATACACACACTTCTTCCCCTATATTTCGTTTTCTATTTCTTCACACACAATATGGCTCTGCCATATTTGAGATTTTTATTATTTCTTCCTATACCTAGACTCAAAGGTTTTTGTCTTAATGGTCAAACAACTTCTGAGGTTTGAGTAAATCACATAACATGGATGATAAGGTTTCACTTTCACCCCGGTTTTGATAGCCAGCAACTTCTGACGTTGAGTAAATCACATAATGTGAGTTGCTCACCTCAGCTTTGGCAGCCAGTGACTGTTCCAGGACCATTGCTGAAACAGATTGAGTGCACCCTTGTTAGCCTCTGATTTCGCGGCAAGTGACTGTGGCCTCAGATGGAGCATCAAGGACTTCAACTGAGGGGTACGAAGGGGATCCGGATCATGCAACCATTGGAGTTTCTGAGGACAGGACTGAGAAGAAACTGATGTTGAATCAGAAACTTTTTTTATATTTTAGGGCTATGTTGCAGAAATTTTTTATCTTTTAATCATGTAATTGTAACTTATGAATCACTTCAATGAGATACGATTTGATTATATATATATATATATATATATATATATATATATAACTTGTTTTATATTAAGTGTTTATTTATTTTAATTTGCACATGAATTTGTTTATTAATTCAAGCTAATTAAGATTAGAAATAAAAAGCACTATATATGGAGTTATCTGCGTTAAGATCGAGTGACAACGAGGGAGATGACAACGAAAGAAAGATAGAAATGAGGAATATAGGATTATTTACGTCAGTTTTTTATTTAACTGAAGTAAAAATCACAATTTTAATGTCAGTTGTATAAATAGCTGACGTTAAAAGTGTTAATCATTTTTGCATATCACTTTTAACGTCAGTTCATTAAAAAACTGACGTAAATAGTGATTTTTATTTACAAAACTGCCACCGCCTCCTTTTTAACGTCAAACATATGGTTAACTGACGTAAATCGTTCCCGTATATTACATAATTTCCACTAATGTGGGTGGTGCACCACTACACCATTTAGGTGGGTGATGCACCATAGACTTAACCTGTTATATATTAGTTTCACTCATGTACCCAACAAAATACTAATATATCTTAAGCTTGTTAGATTGCATGATAATTAAAAATTTGAAGATGGTGGATGCTAAAAGTGTTTTTAAGGACAAAATTTAGGTCTAGTTTCTCATATCTGGTTATTCAATTCTGTACATATATTTTATATAATTATATAAATTAAATATCAATTTTCCATTTGTCACATAAAATACTACATATAAGTAGAGTTTAGTTTTGATACTGTGATCGTATAAAAAAAATTCATATTGTTAATTAATCACAAATTATAATTACTTTAAAAGTTAATTTTTTTTTAATTCTTCGTCTCCTTCGACTGCGTGATTGGACGACTAGGGTGGTCCACACATATAGAGATGTGAATCATTGTACAGATTTGCTTGCAAACTTAGGTTATATTCTACATCTTTTATTTGTTCTATTAATTCTTGATCATGCCCCTCCTCTACTAGGTTTATGTCTTAGGAGGATGCCATGGGGTGTATTATCCCTAAGTTCATTCATTAATATATTTTCTCCTTTGTTATAAAAAAAATCAAACATTTTTAGAGATATATCAATACTAACAACAAAGATATAACATAATCCACATAAGCTTTATGCTTCCAAGCCATGGAAATGGAAAGAAACATGCACAATGACGCTGTTATTGAGTGGTAGGAGCACAAACAATGGAAACTAAGAGCAACACAAGTATTGAATAACATATTTACTATTTATCACTCATGCCATACGTTTTATTGAGAACTTCGTAATCATTAATGTACGGTAGAACATTATAACCACGTGCTACATTTTTATGACTTGGAGATAGGTAGGCAGAGCAGTAAGATATATTTCATTTGTGGATCATCATATCAGAACTTCTTAATGAAGTCGTAAATGTGATTACTAATTTCCTCTGCTGCTTCTTGGTTGTTGAAGTGAGCAACTCCCTTTTGCACAATAACTTCCTCCAAATTGGGCACATCTTCCTTGAAATCTCCACCGTGAATATAATCCTTCATCCCTAGTGAGGTATATACCATGTCTAACTCACCTGTTATGAATTTTACTGGGACTTTTATTTGTGCTCCACTCCATGGTGCTAAGAGCTCAAAATTTCTGCAAATGCATTCAAGTAAATGCTATTATAAATATAGAATTTGGCTCTTTTTACAATTCACCAAGGTTTAAATAAAGGTATGCGACCACAATTGGGACCATAACATTTTGATTTTGAAGGTCTCCAAAACTGATCGAAACACAACCGTAATTGTGGCTGGATCGATCGTATTTTCCCGCAATTGTCCGTGATTGCAGTAAACGCTACGCAACCGCAATCGCAATCGCGACAGCAATCGCAATTGAAAACATTGCCATTCACATTAATTTTCTTCATAGAATGGCTAATTTGTCCAGAGAGAAACATCAATTTAGTTTTGAAGAAATTCTCAAGCAACACAAAATTAAAGAAGCGGGAACATACAAGTTGAAATTCCTGTAGTAATTCAATCCTCCAGTGAAGCCAGTTTTCTCAAATTTGGATACAAAATATGCAAGATCATCTTCTGGGAGCCAAGAGGGCAAGGTGTCATGCATATCAGGATTGAAACCAGTTCCAAACTCTCCCTTGGGAAGGATTGGAGGACCAGTTTGGCGAGTTGTAAGAATGTTCTTTAGCACATAGGCAGTGCCAACTTCAGCCATCTGACCTTCCATTTCGCCTGGTTTCTGTGACACGGATTAAGGTCAATTAATGTCATCTGGTCTACCATTATAATAGATTCTCCCTCAATTTCACAGAAAAAAAGTTCAAATTTAATATATAATCCACCATTGACTACGTACCACTCACAATCTAGAATGGCGTGAGGGATGAAAAAACAAGTACATTCTCTTTATGTTGTTATTCAACCACAACATTGGATTGCTTAAAAAAAAACAAAAACAAGAAAACCAAAACATAGGATTTGACATTTTTTAAAGTAAAAGATATACTTTAACGAGAAAATCAAGGATTTGGGATTTGGTTAAATTCATGTTTTGGTCAATTTATGCTATTATTCACAAATTTTTTAATATAGGTTCCTATAATTTAAAAGTTTACGTCTTTGTAATTTTAAAATTTTAAAATAAATTCTCATATTTAAATTAGTTTTAATTAAATTTCATCTAATTATTAGAATTTTGTAACTAAGTCTTTCAAATTTATACCAACAGGAACTTGTAAGGACCTAATTAAGATCATTTTTTTTAAACTATAAGTACTCATTTAAAAATCGATTAAACTCTAGAGACTAAAAAAACTAACTTAGCATTAGAATTTTATAATATTTAAGGATTATAATATATATATATATATATATATAGTTTAAATGATAGTGTAAAGATTTTTACACTGACAATCAATTAAAAATCATGAAATTGATGACTTTTAAGATAGTTAGGATAAGAATAAAATATTTGTGATGATATGTCCATTTCTGGTTGGTTGACAGTGTAAAAAACTTTACACTGTCAATGTATAGCAATTAAATCCATATATATATATATATATATATATATATATATATTATATATATATCATTATCTATTTTGATAATCTCCAAAGGATATCATTAGTATATGTATGTATTATCAGTATAAAATAATTTTATATTATGAATCAATCGTAAACTATTGTTTACTAAAAATGTTTCACTCTTATGGACTTTTGTGTCAATATTTGTGATCTCCAAGGATGGTCTTGAGCACGGTCGAGGTGGGCGATCACCCAGGACCCCATTTTTTGGGGGCACCAGATAGTGTAAAATTTTATATGGTATATATATAAATGTTATATAAAAATTTAAAAATTAATATAATTTATAAAAAAATTTACATGTATACTATCCCTGTTATAGTTGTATCAACTTAGAGAAGTTTTTCTAAATTGAAATTGTTAAAATATTATTTATAATCTACTATGCCACAATATAGATTAAATAGTCTTGCTTTGATTTCTATCGAAAAAGATTTTTTTAACAACCTTGACTATGATCGGATTATTAAAGATTTTGCAGCGAAAAATGCAAGGAGGACAATCTTCAAATGATTATGAGGACACTATTTTCCTGAGTTCGTTCAGGACATCTAAAATCTCAGGACCGGCCCGGGTTATCGGTCCCCGTGTCCATCTCAAACAAAATGAAGATTGAGATCTCTCTTTTTTTCTATGATATATGTTTACTCTCATGAGAGAGAGAATATGCTTGTATTAGCGACCAAAAAAACTAGATCCAAAAGATAACATGTGTACAAAATCCAAAAGAAGAGTTCAAAACCTGAAATCTGCATATATAGTAATCATCTCCATACAAAGCACGCATGCCACCAACCGTGCTGATTTTGGGGTTTCTTCGAATAAAGGGGACACTGAGGCATACATAAGCCTTGACTCGTTCAGGGCGAAACATACAAAGATACCAACCCATGATGGCACCCCAATCATGAGCCACAAGGAACACTTGTTCCACACCCAATAGGTCGAGAAGTGCAACAAGGTCACCCACTATGTGAAAGCATGTGTAGCTGTTGATTGAAGCTGGTGCTTCTGTGTCACCATAGCCAGGAAGATCAGGTGCCACAGCACGGTACCCTTTGGAGCTTAGAGCCAGAATCTGGTGACGCCATGAGTACCATAATTCAGGGAAGCCGTGTAGGAATAACACCACAGGGCCTTCTCCTTTCTCAGCTATGTGCATTTTGATGCCATTCACTTCTACTGTTCTGTGCTCTATTCCTCGATCCATCTCTCTCACTCTTTTTTCTCTTACAACAAATGTATAGAAGACACTACGGTGGGTGGTGCAAAACCTATAGTTGAATAGGTCGCTTTATAGTAAACAAGTTCATGTGATGATGTGAACAACTTGGTACAGATCCCGTTGGAGATATTGAATAAAATTTTTTTTTTTGGTCATGCAATGGATTAACAATGGTAGGTGAGATCAGAAATATTAAGAATTTATTAGTATAAAAACGCGTTCAATTTCAAAAATATTGTATAGATAATACAATTTTATAGGAATTTTTTTTTTTAAAGAAGTAATTGTAATACATTTTCAGTATTAATTTTTTTAGCAGATCATGTCAATGTTTTAAAAATCGGTACAACTGAAGAATCGGAAAGGAGCGTAGTTTAAGATTCAATCGGTGATCAAATAAGGGCACGCGCGCGCGCACACACACACACACATATATATATATACAATCCATATATCGATCGATGTTGGAAATTTGAGTCATACATGTAATGTTTAAATGTGTTAGAATTATTATTTTAATTAGCCAAAATTAAAGTGATCTATTTTAAATAAGGTTCCTAGCTAAGGATGTTGTAATTGTCATCGAAAATATTATGTAGATACCAAATGTCTTATTTCTATCTTTATGATAGACAGAAATAGACATAAGAAAATTTTGATAGTCGTGACTCTTTATGAAAGGATATGAACTCAAAGGGACATTACTTTTCATAAAAGGACATATCATTCTTATAAATAAGGGATTATAAATGGTCCCCAATTGTAGACAACAACAACTTCAATTCTCTTCATCCCATTAGAGGAGGAACTAAGACAAAAATAAGGAAAATCTATAAGAAGATCACTACTCTATCAAGAACATCATGTTTTCCATCAAGATTGTATGGATCTTACAAGTACGCTTCCGTATTCATTAATCATCTTGAATTGACATGTGATTATTATAGATAGAATTTGATATTGTATTTATGTTTGACAACAAAGATATAACATAATCCACATAAGCTTTTTAGAGAACGGTAACATGTCAAGAATATTACAGTTACATGCTTAGGACATAATGTAATTTCTACAATACTTTTATTTATAAAATAATTGTCAAATTAAAAATTAGTTTTCATTAGTCATTAATGGTTTCATGCATTGTAGATTCGTCCCAATGATTATTCCATATTGCTAAAAGCGGGACGACTACTACAACAATATGTTATAGACAACTATGTCAAGATCGAAGCAGTAAGGTTAAGGTGGGTCCAAACTCACCAAAGTAAAATTCGCTCGGAATTGTATCAAGGCTTGCAAGATGCTTTGCATGTGGGAGAAATTGCTACATGTACTATAACACCTGATTTTTCACTGTTTGCTATTTTTATATCGGTAAAATAAATAGAAATGTTTATATTTTTATTTTCAAACTTATAAAATGATTTTGAATAAACCAAGATCATATCCATACTCTACTTTACCGTAGAGAGTTACGATTAAATTTTGGGTTGAAAATTCAGACGAAACCCGGTCTGTGTTTTCATGACAGTAAGAATTTTACTGCTCAAATGACCTAATATTGACTCGTGAACGAAATGATTAGGTTTTATTTTTAATGTCTCTATACATAAACATTTTATTACCTTATGTTATTTAATAATTATTTTTTAAACACTAAATCATGCAGATCCTAATATTGCTTCAACAAGGTTTCAGGGAACACATGACCATGAGGGCGGACAAGTGGTGGACATGATTAGTGGCGGACATTTAGAAATTTTAAAATTTAAATTTATTGGCGTTTTGTAATTTTAATATTTTATATTAAAATTTTAAAATTGATTATTATTCCTTTTGACATATTTATTTACATTTACATTTCGTAATTTGCCAACAAACTGAAGATTAGTGTAGATAAATTTAGTTAAATTAGATAAGTGTAAAATGATTTATCTATAAAATTTTGCAACTTGAAACGTTTTTTAAGCAACAAAGTTTCTATTTGTGTAATAAATAAATGAAATATCTCTCAATCTCATTTTTTATGTCTCTATACAAAATATATATTAGTATACATAAATATTATTAAATTAGATAGGTATAAATGGATTTACATTTACCTCATCCCAAGGAGACTAATGGGGGCTCAAACCTGCAACCTGTCAGATATAAGATCCTGTCATGCTCCACTAGACCAACCACTTGGGGTCAGTGGCGGATCTTAACCGAAATTTTTGGGGGAGCCACTAGCTACTAATTAAAATAATATATTTAAAATTTATATGAATCATATATAATTGTGATTATCCTATTCAACTAATTGATCATTAGAATGATGCTTTTAAAGTAAAGATGTTGAAACTATACAATTTTCATCTTGCTTCACATTTTTCCTTTTAAAAATATATCAATTTTCTTATATTTAATCACTGTTTCTTCTAAAAAAAAGTTGTACCACTTTTAAAACATCTGAAATTAATTACATAAAAAAATTATTAAAATTCCATAAATCAACAGCGAGATCAAATAAAAATGCATAACCAATCTAAAACAAGACTTGCCAAAATAATAAGAAAAATACAAACATTTATCATCAACTCATTACCATCCATACCAATAAAAGTAATGTTGTGTAAGCTAACAAAAGAAAGTGAAGAAGATTGCAAAAGAAAAATAGAGATTGCATTTTAGATTGTAAAATAAACTTAGAGAAGACCATAAAATTTTTGTTGGAGGGAATCTTATGTTGCATCCATAAAATTATAACAACAATTGCCTTTACCAATTAAATGAAGGCACCATTATTTTCTTTTAAAAAAATTGTTGACTTTGTGTGGGGGGGGAACCGTTGCTCCTTTCAGGCATAACTAAGGTCTGCCACTGCTTGGGGTTACGATTTTGAACGTTATTGACCATGATTCTCAGGTGTTCAAATATCATCTACTACATGTATATTTGAATACCTTAAAATTTTGGTAAATTGTTCAAAGTTTTGTTTAATGACATTCGCGTGGATCGTTAATGAGTTACGACATCTTGATATATCCATTAACCAAACTCAATACTTTCATAACCACGTTTTTAAACTGCATTAACCATGAAAATTGTTGTCAAATTTTGTTGTTCCATTGAAATTCAAATATCATTTCTCTTGCTAAAATTGAGCATCCATAAAGAATAAAAAAATAGTAATAATAAAAAATTGGTAAGCAAGAACATGATAAACTAAACAATAAAGGAGTTTTGAACAGATAGAATACTTGGAATTTTTTTTCATAATGGATCATCATGTCAACATCATTCATACATAATCCCTTTTATATTTATAATATATAAACTGCAAGTTGTGTGACGATAGCCAATTGGGCATTAAACTCTAAAGGCACCAAATTCTTGCTCGTAATCTGGGATTGTTTTGTAAAATTCAATTTTTTTTTAATTTAAAATAATTAATTTAAAACAAAAAATATGGACCCTTTAAAATTTTTTATACGTGTCAATACCAACAACAAATCACTGGAGATGTCCATTTCTCTCCTAAATGGAGAGGATCCGGACTCAGTCTTGACAAGCTCGGATGTCATGAATATTTCTTTGACTGTGACATGTTTATGTTTTATTATTTTTATTTAGATTAAAAAAACTTAAAAGTCGGCATTTGGGTGAGACTTTTTTTTGGGACATTTGGTGGATAAATATATTTTTTGTTGACGGGAATGATTCATGAGAATGTTATAAATATATTTGTTACGCCTTAAACATTTTCAAGAATGTTACTTAGGAACATGTTTGGTTTTCGGATATCTTTCTTGAGAATGTTAGAATTATTTTAAAAAAAACCCTTGAATATAATTTAATTGAAAATAAAAATAAAAATTTAAAAATATTATAAAAGTATTTAAAAATTAAAATAATAGTGCATACAAGTATTTTTTATGTCTTAATTTTATATCGGAATTCTTTTCTCTCAAACAAAAATATATTTTAACATAATATTAATATTGTCCATGAAAAACTAGGGTATAATAGTTTTTTAAAAACTAATTTATTTCCATGTTTATGGGAAACTAAGGGTATGTTTGCTTTGTTTTCTGTTTTCATTTTATGTTTTAAAAAATAATTACAAAATTGTCACTTTATTTTCTTTTTGTTTCCTGTTTTCAAAATTTTTTATAAGAAACACTGGAAACAACTTTTTTTTGTTTTTAATGTTTCCCGTACAAATCTTTGAAAACATGAAACAAAATGAAATCAATGTAACAGTTTTGTAATTATTTTTTAAAATAGAAAATAAAAACAGAAATATGAAAACAAAGCAAACAAGCCCTAAGATTCTCACACCCTCGTAATGTTTTTGGGGAAAACATAGCCAAAAAGTGATAGTTTTATCTGACAATTGAACTTGTCCCAAAAGTGAGTAATCAAGGATATATTCACCCTTAGATCATTTAGTAGGATGGGATCTCAACGTATTTTATATAAAAATTAAGGGTAAACATGCTCTTACTTGCTCACGGTAGAGATATGTTTATATTAAGGGAACTTTTTTCTTAATAATGAATTATATTGCAGTTTTTATTTCAAAATTATAATTAATTAATAAAAGTATCAACGAACAATTAAAAGTGACAATAGCATTATTCTATTCTAAAATTGGGTAAGCAATAAATACGTTTTGGCGAGGAAAGGGGCAGCTGCTTGCTTGTTGCCTTGTTAGAAACTTGGAGCATGAAAGCGAAACAACAATATGTCAATATCTGGGGATATGCAATATTACATTGTAGTTACGTTTGATGCATGCTAGTGACCACAGATGCATGTCAATATCTATGGACTGCTTCACCGTTGTTACTTGTGTTATTTCAATATCAAAATGGAATAACAAAATTCCACAACAATTTTTATGATTAATACAGTTCAAAAACGTGATTAATGAAGTGTTGAGTTTGGTTAATGAATATGTCAATTAATGTGTCGCAACTCATTAACCATCGATTGAACTTCATTAGCCACGTACGATTTTGAACTTTTTTTTTTAATGAAATAAATTTAGGGTGAGGGGATGGTGCCTGGTGCCCCGGTCTAAGGCTTGGAAAACCTTCGAGTTCTATGAGTACTTACAAATGGATTTACATTTACCTCATCCCAAAGAGACTAGTGGGGACTCGAACCTGCAACCTGTCAGATATAAGACCCTGTCATGCTCCACTAGACCAACTACTTGGGGTCAGTGGCGGATCTTGACCGAAATTTTTGGGGGAGCCACTAGCTACTAATTAAAATAATATATTTAAAATTTATATGAATCATATATAATTGTGATTATCCTATTCAACTAATTGATCATTAGAATGGTGCTTTTAAAGTAAAGATGTTGAAACTATACAATTTTCATCTTGCTTCACATTTTTCCTTTTAAAAATATATCAATTTTCTTATATTTAATCACTGTTTCTTCTAAAAAAAAGTTGTACCACTTTTAAAACATCTGAAATTAATTACATAAAAAAATTATTAAAATTCCATAAATCAACAGCGAGATCAAATAAAAATGCATAACCAATCTAAAACAAGACTTGCCAAAATAATAAGAAAATACAAACATTTATCATCAACTCATTACCATCCATACCAATAAAAGTAATGTTGTGTAAACTAACAAAAGAAAGTGAAGAAGATTGCAAAAGCAAAATAGAGATTCATTTTAGATTGTAAAATAAACTTAGAGAAGACCATAAAATTTTTGTGGTACCATTATTTTCTTTTAAAAAAATTGTTGACTTTGTGTGGGGGGAGCCGTTGCTCCTTTCAGGCATAACTAAGGTCTGCCACTGCTTGGGGTTACGATTTTGAACGTTATTGACCACGATTCTCAGGTGTTCAAATATCATCTACTACATGTATATTTGAATACCTTAAAATTTTGGTAAATGACGTTCAAAGTTTTGTTTAATGACATTCGCGTGGATCGTTAATGAGTTACGGCATCTTGATATATCCATTAACCAAACTTAATACTTTCATAACCATATATTTTAAACTGCATTAACCATGAAAATTGTTATCGAATTTTGTTGTTCCATTGAAATTCAAATATCATTTCTCTTTTTAAAATTGAGCATCCATAAAGAATAAAAAAATAGTAATAATAAAAAATTGGTAAGCAAGAATCTGATAAACTAGACAATAAAGGAGTTTTGAACAGATAGAATACTTGGAAATTTTTTTCATAATGGATCATCATGTCAACATCATTCATACATAATCCCTTTTATATTTATAATATATAAACTGCAAGCTGTGTGACGGTAGCCAATTGAATAGATTAAACAACTATATAGTTGATCATATCCCTTTCACTCGCTCCAAATTGTCCACCCAACAAGTTGACGCCACGAAACATACCACGTTTTTAATAACTACAGTTTTCCCTAGACTATAAGGAAAATGATAGCCCCAAGTTCTTCAAACCTGCCTAAAAGTCTAAAACCCGCCGCCACTAAAGGATATATTTTTTAGTGCTGATAACTTGATACAGAATTGGCGACATCATACGCGACACTTGTTACAGTAACGTACTGTAGTATTACTGTAGTATCACTTTTTTTTAAAAAAAAAATTTGACTTTTTAAAAAAAAAAATATTTCTAAAAAAAATTCATTCACCAGATAATGAACTGAATTCACCATATATTTATACCAGATTCACCAGATATTTGCACATACTTAACCAAAAATTTTATTTCTCAAAAAAATACATTCACCAGATAATGAACTGAATTCACCAGATATTTGTACCTGATTCACCAGATATTTGCACATACTTAACCAAAAAATTTTATTTCTCAAAAAAACTCATTCACCAGATAATGAACTGAATTCACCAGATATTTGTACCTGATTCACCAGATATTTGCACATACTTAACCAAAAATTTTATCTCAAAAAAACCCATTCACCAGATAATGAACTGAATTCACCAGATATTTGTACCTGATTCACCAGATATTTGCACATACTTAACCAAAAAATTTATTTCTAAAAAAAAACCCATTCACCAGATAATGAACTTAATTCACCAGATATTTGTACCTGATTCACCAGATATTTGCACATACTTAACCAAAAAATTTATTTCTCAAAAAAACTCATTCACCAGATAATGAACTGAATTCACCAGATATTTATACCTGATTCACCAGATATTTGCACATACTTAACCAAACAATTTATTTCTCAAAAAAACCCATTCACCAGATAATGAACTGAATTCACCAGATATTTGTACCTGATTCACCAGATATTTACACATACTTAACAAAAAAATTTATTTATTAAAAAAAACATTTAAAAAAAAACTAAAATTTAAGGAAAAAAAATACTACAGTACCATACAGTACAGCTACAGTGCCGCACATACGATGTCGCCGTATTTGATGTCCACAAACTGTGTTCGTTTAGCATTATTGATATTGTTTCTTCCACCGATTCTTTGTCCAAAATATCAAACCGCTAGGTACAATATATATATATTTTCTTATTATTATTATTATTATCTTAATTAGAAGTAGACACACGCTTAGACAGCACATTAATTGGTTTCGTGAATACTATGGCAACTTGTTACAACATAGAATCGTTGCCAGAAAATTGCGTTTCTGCAATTTTATCATATACATCTCCAGCAGAAGCATGTAGATTTTCATTGGTCTCTCCAACCCTTCGTTCAGCTGCGGATTCTGACATAGTTTGGAGGACCTTCCTACCCTCTGATTACGAGGACATTGTCTCAAGGGCTGTGAATCCTCTTACCCTCAAATTCTCTTCCTACAAGCACCTCTTCTATGAGCTTTGCCACCCCCTTCTCCTTGATGGGGGCAACAAGGTAACACTAGCTTCTATCTTCTTTCAAGTTTCAACTCATCTAATGTTCTACTTTCAATGATTTTTTTCTCATCATATTTCGTCAGGTGTTACGCTAGGAGAGAGAAAGATGCAAAAAAAAAATAAATTGAATGAACCCCATCAATGAAAACAATTTGCTTTTATATTTTTCGGGCTCGTAACATGATACAAAAGATGAGAAAAAAAGGAGAAATCCCAAAAAAAAAAAAAAAAAAAATCAACAAATCTTAGTTTATGTTTTGATTTTACTCTGTTACATACATCTGCTACATACAGAGCTTCAAGTTGGACAAGTCTTCAGGTAAAAAATCTTATATCCTCTCTGCAAGAGAGCTCTCAATAGCATGGAGCAGCGACCCAATGCTCTGGTGTTGGAGACCAATCCCTGAATCAAGGTTATTAATTTTCAATTTGCCCTTCAAGGATATATTAATATTAATGTATATTATATAGTCCAAGAGTAACTATATACTAATTACTAAGTGTTTTGACAAAAAATGTTTCATTAAGAAGTTAAGATGATAGAAAATTTAAAATATTAAACATGAAAGTTTATAATTTGCAGATTCCGAGAGGCAGTTGAGCTAAGAACAGTGAGCTGGTTAGAAATTGAAGGGAAAATAAGAACTGGGATTCTAACACCAAACACATTATATGGGGCATATCTCATAATGAATGTTTCTCATCGAGCATATGGGCTTGACTCTGAACCTTCAGAGGTATCAATTGTGATGGGGAACAAAGTGGAGAAAGGGAAAGCATATTTGTATCATAAAGATGAGAAGGAGCTTAAAATGGAGACATTGTTTTATGGGAACAGAAGAGAGATGTTGAGAATTGTTCAAGAACAAGAAAATGAAGAAATATCATATCCATCAAAGAGAGATGATGGGTGGATGGAGATTGAGTTAGGTGAGTTCTTCAGTGGTGAAGGTGATGAGGATGTGAAGATGAGTCTTAGGGAAGTTGGTTATCTATTGAAGGGAGGGCTTGTCCTTGAAGGGATTGAAGTGAGGCCTAAACAAGTTTAATTCACATTCAAAGGGTAGGACTTGGATCATTTTTTTTTCCCTTCTAGGGGGATATTTTCCCAGGAGTTTTATTTGGTGCACAACATGGTGTATATCACACCTTGTAGTCTTGTACCAAACTAAGGCGATATAATGAGTGTGTTAAAAAAATAAGGGTTATTGTAATTGAATAACAAATACATTTAATATAAGGTGATGTATCTTATATATTTTTTTATATAAAAAAAAAGTTTTGGTGAGTTGGGTTCCGGGGGCTTATCAGGGCCAGGACAGGCCTCATGGCTCAAAAAGCGTTAGGTACTTACAGATTACATACTAATGAGATCCTCACATTGACAGTAGGATTTGAACTCACGACCATGTGGGTTGTGATGTATCTTATATTGTTCTTTTGTAAGTAGAGCTATGAAGTCTACTATGATTTTTTTTTTAATAAGAAGTGTTATGAAAGTAAATAACTAATCAAAAAGACTTAGTTTGTCAAAAAAAAATCAAAAAGACTTAGCGTATATTTGTTTTAGATTATTTCTTAAAAGAAAAGTTAAGACGATAATCACTTTTAAGAAATTTTGTCAGTTTGTTTCAGTTTTTAAAATAATTATAATCTAAAAAAAATTATTAACCAGCAAAATATTCGAAACTATTTTGAGTAGCTTATCATAAAAAGTATTTTTTTATGATTATAAACAAATATAAATTAATTTTTAATTTATTTAAAAATGTCTAAATAATAATTACTAGATTGTTTTATATAAAAATAACCATTTTCAATCTTAAACAATTTGGTCATTAATTTGTAAATATCTTTTATACTATCAATCAATTGTAAATTATTACATTAAAAATGTTAAAAGACATAAATAAGATGATAACATTATAAATAGAAGATTAAAGACTCATTTTAGTCGTTGACAATTTTTGAGGTACCGTTTTTTGTCTCGGAGAAAAAAAGACTCACCGAATAGTCCCCTAGAAGCCAGAATAACAAAAGAGAGACACATTAGTGTTAAATCTCTAAAATATCTGTATGCATTTCCCTAAGTTTTGATGAAAGCTAAACATTGGTTAATGATTTAATTAACCTACTTTGTGGTTGTTAACCTGTCTACTTAGTGTACATATCATAAAATAGCAAAACTCACCTGTCTGTCCACTTGGATGACAACCTGTCTGGATAAGCAAAAGTCAACCCGTCTGCTGACTAGGATTGTTGACTTTCTACAAATCAGTTTCAACCTGTCTCTGCCATGCTCTCATACTCGTCTAAGGTTCTTCGTTAAGAACTCGAGTACCCGAAGCTTTTGGAAGCTGTCCCCTCATGCAGAAGACTCTGAATCTCTCTCTCTCACGCTTATCAAGAAATTCAGAAGGTCACTCTCTCAAGCAACCTAGGAAGTCAGATACAACTTCCAGTTAAAGAATGTTTCCAACATGCTTTATTCCCTAGTACTCTCGGTTATTACACAAGAAGGGAAATATACTCTGCAAAGTACAAAAGCATTCTGCACAACTCTGATTTGGCTACTGCACGATGCATAAAGCCATGATCCTTCATGTTAGAGTACAACCAACATCTCCATTGCATTAATGGCTGCCCAGAACGACTCTATTGCATTTAATGAAGCTCTGCTTAAAGCCATCGTTGCAAGGAATGTCTCTAACGGATATTAAATGTTTGAAGGCTATAAATACAGAAGTCATTGAAGATGAACACATCAGAGATTAAAAAAGAGTTAAAGAGCCATTACTCTATTCATTCTTTCTATCTGTATTCTTCAATCATTTGAAGTTATTACGCAATCTCATAGGCCTCCAAGCGGAGCTCCTCAAGTTGTTGTAACTGAAGTTTCCTCACTGAACCAGCTTGTTCAAAGGCTAAGTTACAACATTTCACTGCCCAGTATGCACGATGCTCTATTTCCACAGGTAGGTGGCACGCTTTACCAAAGACAACCCGAAAGGGAGACATCCCTATAGGTGTCTTGTAAACGGTCCTATGAGCCCAAAGAGCATCCTCAAGCCTCCGGCTCCAGTCCTTTCTATTTGGTTGCACCACCTTCTGCAAAATTCTCTTGATTTCCTTGTTAAAGACCTCGGCCTGCCCATTAGTTTGAGGATGATAAGCTGTGGCAACTCTGTGCACTACCCCATACTTCCGAAGCAAAGCCTCCATGGTCCTATTGCAGAAATGACTCCCTTGGTCACTGATGATAGCTTGAGGCACACCGAACCTGCAAAAGATATTAGACCTGACAAAATCTGCAACAACTCGGGAGTCATTAGTCTTGGTGGCCTTGGCCTCCACCCATTTAGAGACATAATCAACAGAAAGTAAGACCTATGAATAACCAAAAGAAATAGGAAAAGGGCCCATAAAATCGATACCCCAAACATCAAATACCTCACAGAAAAGAATAGGTTGTTGGGGCATCTCTTGCTGGCGAGTGATAGCTATCCCTGCTCTCTAGCACTGCTCACAAGTGACAAAAATCTGATGTGAATCTCTGAAAATGGTAGGCCAATAAAATCCAGAGTCCAACACCTTCCTACCTATCCGCTGTGAACCAAAGTGCCCTCCTACAGGGGAGGCATGACAGAAATGAAGCACCGACTGGATCTCATGGTCAGGTATGCATCTGCGAATTACTTGGTCACTACAAAATCTCCACAAATACGGATCATCCCACACATAATATTTTGCATCACTTTTTAGTTTAACTATCTGTGATTTAGATGCATGAGCGGGAATAACAGACGCAACAAGATAATTAACTATATCAGCAAACCAGGGGTTAGTATCATGCAGTTTCATAAGCTGCTCATCTGGAAAATCATCCCTGATAAGAAAAACCTCAGCCTCTCTCTCTATGCTCAAATGATCAGCTACCAGGTTCTCTACACTACTCCTATCTCTGATCTCTATATCAAATTCTTGAAGGAGAAGCATCCAACGAATCAATCTCGGCTTAGCATCCGGCTTCTTCAACAAGAATTTCAATGCAACATGGTCAGAGAAAACAATCACTTTAGAACCAAGTAAATAGGAGCGAAATTTATCCAATGCGAAAACAATTGCCAAAAGCTCCTTTTCAGTAGTGGTGTAGTTAGCCTGGGCTGCATCTAATGTTCTAGAGGCATAAGATATGACATGGGAAATCTTGCCAACTCGTTGGCTAAAACAGCTCCAAGTGCAAAGTTTGAGGCATCACACATCAGCTCAAAAGGAAGCTCCCAGTTAGGTGACTGGATGATGGGAGTGGTGGTGAGTCGCCTCTTCAGCTCATTAAATGCATCCTGGCAAGATTGATTAAAGACAAACTCTATATCCTTCTGTAAAAGCTTGGACAAAGGCAAAGCTATCTTGCTGAAATCCTGTATAAACCTACTGTAAAAACCTGTATGGCCAAGAAAAGAACTCACCTCCCGCACAGACACGGGGTAAGATAAAGAAGCAATAACATCTAACTTGGCCTTATCAATCTCAATGCCTCTGCTAGACACTAAATGCCCTAAGACAATTCCTTCTGCTACCATGAAATGACATTTCTCAAAATTTAGCACAAGGTTAGTTTCAATGCACCTATCCAAAACTCTAGACAGACTCTGTAGGCATGCATCAAATGAAGAACCATAAACAGTGAAATCATCCATAAACACCTCCATGCAACTCTCTAAAAGATCAGAAAATATACTCACCATACACCTCTGAAAGGTACGTGGAGCATTACATAAGCCAAATGGCATCCTCCTGTAAGCAAAAGTGCCGAAAGGACGGGTGAAAGTGGTTTTATGTTGGTCCTCTGGTGCAATGTGAATATGAAAATACCCTGAGAATCCATCCAGAAAACAGTAATGGGATTTTCCTGCCAACCTCTCTAATACTTGATCAATGAAGGGCAAAAGGAAGTGGTCCTTGCAAGTGGCTTGATTAAGCTTCCTGTAGTTTAATGCAAACTCGCCAACTGTTCTGCACCCTAGTTGGGACCAACTCATTATTCTGATTTTTCATAACAGTTATCCCAGTCTTCTGAGGAACCACCTGTACAGGACTAACCCACTCACTGTCTGATATAGGGTATATGATCCCTGCTGCTAGTAGCTTGCTGACTTCTTTCTTGACCACATCAAGAATGGTAGGATTTAGTCGCCTCTGTGGCTGTCTTACAGCTCTGGCATCATCCTCTAACAATATCTGGTGCATGCATGTAGAAGGACTAATCCCTGGAATATCAGCCAAAGTCCAACCAATGGCTTTCTTGTGGCCCTTCAAAGTCTGCAGCAACTTCTCTTCTTGGTCCGGTTGGAGATTGTTGGCTACAATCACTGGCAGCTTGTCATTAGCCTCTAAGTAAGCATATTTCAGGTGCGCAGGTAGAGGCTTCAACTCTAAAATTGGTGGCTGCACAATAGAAGGCAATGGTGTACTCTCTATTGCTACTGCTGCTACTACATCACAACCTGCAGAAACATTATCTATAGCAACATTTATTTCTGCACAAATAGCACACACATCAGATTCATCGCATGTGCAAGGGAAGTAATCTAAATCAGCAATTTCAGGAAATTCAGAATTTAAATTTGCATAATCATCAACTAGCAAATCAATGACATTAAGATATAAAAGAGAATGATCTTCCATGGGATGTTTCATGGCATCAAATATGTTGAACTGCACAATATCATCACCAAACTCCATAGAAAGAGTCCCTGCATGCACATCTATCTTGGTCTTTGCTGTCTTCAAGAATGGTCTCCCCAAAATCAATGAGGTTCCATGACTAGAGGACTCATCCTCCATGTCCAGAATGTAGAAATCTGCAGGAAATATCAACTCATTAACTTGAACAAGCACATCTTCAAGTACTCCAGCTGGATGTGTTGTGCTTTTATTGGCTAGTTGGATCACTACACCAGTTGGCTTCAAATCCCCAAGCTTCAATGATCTAAAAACTGATGTAGGCATGACATTTATGGAAGCACCTAAATCCAGCATTGCATTCCCAAATGTGGAGTTGCCTATAATACAAGGGATAGTGAAAGTGCCTGGATCCTTACATTTCTGAGGCATACTAGGCTGAATCAGTGCAGAAACATTTCTTCCCATGCTTACTTTTTCATCACCCTTCAGCTTCCTTTTATGAGTGCACAACTCCTTAAGAAACTTTGCATACTTAGGAATCTGTTTGATGGCATCCAAGAGGGGAATATTCACCTCTACCTTCCTAAAAGTTTCCAGTAACTCTTTATCCATCTTGGCTTGGGATGCTTTCCTTGGTTGAGTTATTCTGTTTGGGAAAGGTAATGAAGACCTTCTTTCCAAATCTGTTGCAGCAGTTGATTTTTCTGATTTTTCTCCTGCAACATGTTTTTCTTCAACTGGTTTTCCTGCAACTATATTTCCTGCTGCATTGCTCTTTCCTGCTTTACTTCTACTGCTAGATTCACTTTCCTGCAGTTCCATCTCCTTGCCACTTCTCAAGGTAATGGCACTCACATTTCCCTTTGGATTAATAACTGGTTGAGAGGGAATTTGACCAGACCCTTCTGACTACAGTTTATTAACAGTAGTAGCGAGTTGCCCAATCTATGTTTGCAGGTCTTGAATGGTGGTATTGATATTCTACTGGAACTGTATGTTGCTAGTTGCCATCTGTTTCATCAAATCCTCCAATGAAGGTCCAGCACTAGTGTTCTGCATAGGTTGCTGCATATTCTGCTGTTGCCTAAAAGGAGGTGGAGGTGGTTGGTACTTGTTGCTCGAACTAGCTGCCTGAAATCTCTGTTGCTGTTGCACATTTTGCTGCCCAGGACCATATTCCATATTAGGATGATCTTTCCATCCTGGATTGTACCTGTCAGAAAATGGATCATAATTCTACTGCTGCTGAGATCTATATGGCTGTCCTCCTGTGAACATTCCAGCCACTGCAGCTGAATCTTGAACACCTTGATCAGTTTCTTGAAGTGTAGGACACATATCAGTATGGTGATCTGCTGAGGTGCATATGCCGCATGCTCTGGGTGGGCACTGATTTGCTGCATTAACTTGCTGGTGTTGTCCAATGGCTAGCTGTCTAACCAGAGAAGTAAGCTCTGTGATTTTATTTTCCAGCCTCTGATTATCTGCAGTAACAGTCACCTCATGCACTCCCTTAGCCGGTGTAAAAGCTCTTGAACTAAACTGTTGGGAGTTCTCTGCCATATTAGCAATGAGACTTCTGGCTGCCATAGGTGTCTTGTCCATCAATGCTCCACCACTTGCTGCATCAACCATACTTCTATCCATTGGCATTAGTCCTTCATAGAAATACTGGATGAGAAGTTGCTCACTAATCTGGTGGTGGGGACAAGTTGCACACAGCTTCTTAAACCTCTCCCAATACTCATATAATGTCTCTCCAGTAAGCTGCCTGATGCCACAAATTTCTTTTCTGATTGATGTTGTTTTGGATGCAGGAAAGAACTTCTCTAAGAAAAATCTCTTCATGTCATCCCAGCTAGTAATTGAACCAGGATGAAGGTAGTACAACCAGTCCTTTGCTGCAGCATCTAAAGAAAAGGGAAATGCTTTCAGCTTGACATGCTCTTCAGGAACTCCTAGTGGTCGCATAGTAGAGCACACAACATGGAACTCCTTAAGATGCTTGTGAGGGTCCTCACCTACAAGACCATGAAACTTGGGCAACAAATGGATTAAACCAGATTTAAGCTCAAATGGTGCATCCAAATCAGGGTATTGAATACACAAAGGCTGATATGCAACATCAGGTGCAGCCAATTCTTTTAGTGTTCTATTATTTAGATTAGCCATATTATCAGCAATAAATTCATAAACAGAATCACCAATATCAGATTCAAAATAAGAACCAAGATCAGATGCAGATTCACTTGATTCACCTAAATCACTGCCTACTTGATTATTTTGTGCAAAACTGTGAAAAGTAAGCCTCCTATTGACTCTATTTAGTCTATGATATGTTCTATCTATTTCAGGGTCAGACCTAGTCATGCACAAGGGCAACAACCAGAGAAAACACAAACAGCTTATACGCAGTGTAACTAGCCTATATGTAGCCTATACCTTACCAGATGACCGAATTTGGCCTATACCTCAGAGGATGATCCTAAAGCATCATCTTGCTCAGAATGGCCATAAACCCTTAGAAACAAAAAATCAGCTCCAAATTCCACATTTCGAGTATCACTGACAGCTTCCTATAACCTGCAGAAGGAGGAAACGTGCCTAAACAACAAAACGGTGAACAAATAGGTTAGAAAACAGTGTTAGTAGACTTCCTAGATAGGATAACAGAGATCAAAGATCCCCCGGCAACGGCGCCAAATTTGATCCGTGGTCGTACACAGGTCAAAATAATAGTAATTAAAAACTGTAGTACAAGGCAAAACAACCTTAGTCGTCTCACGAGGATCTTTAAAATTATTAGCCAATCAAGAATGTTAGAGAAAGGGGATTTTTGAATTTTTCAAGGAGAAAACAGTTTGCAATAAAAAAAAATTCAATTAATTAAAAACACAATCCAAGACATCAAGTTCTTTGGTAGAATTCGTCATTGTTCCCAAAAGATATAAATTCGTTTACCCTCCTCCTCTGTTAATTTGAAATCTACTACATAATCATGTAGGGTTTAAACAATAAAATTGGAGTCACAATCGCATTCCCTAACAATGTTGATTTATGCACAAATTCAATTAACCTAGGTTACCAATCGATTCCCTAATCTCTATTAGATTTTTGGATTAATCAATTCTAATTTCTAATTCCAATTCAATCATGAAAACTGAATCTACATCTAATCAGACATAGATCAAGCATAATCACACTCACAACACAGAAATCATAATTGAAAGAAGAGAAGAGGAGAAGAAGTAATTGAAAAACAATTAAAAGTAAGGAACTCAGAATTCAAATTACTTGAATGTCTAGGATTGATAAAAGATTTAGCCTTCCATAGTCATCACCATTGGAGAAGCTTTAACAACAAACAACCATCAAAGTGCAGAAAATGTAAAAGGGGAGAAGAGAGCAGAAGAGTTCCAAAACTTGCAAAAAACAAGGATTGCAAAAGTGTCTAATTTCGTCTCAGACTTGTGCGGCACTAAACTGCTAATTATGCTCATTAATCCTTCTCTAACCCTAGCCCAGATTAAGGCCCTCGGAATAAGCTTTCCAACAAGGTATCATATGCCTTAATTGGGCTTAAGATGAGTAAGTTATGCCCATTTAAGTGAAGGAACATCATGGACTGCGAACTGATACGCATCAGAGAATTCGGGACCCAGTTTCGCCTTGACTTTGGCCGAATTTGACAATTTTTGTGAAATCTAAAATTGTATATCTCTGTCTTAGCTTTCTAGCGACACCAAGATCACCCAAATCCAATATCTGTAGCTCAAGTTATGCTCTGCGCAAGACAACAAGGTCAAGATGAGTGAAAATTAACAATGTTTAGCAATTAAGCCCAAGCCCAATAATGCAAAACTCAGCCAAATCACCAATATTAAACACAAATATAAATTAATTAGGCTAAGTATACAACACTAAAAGGTGACTCAAAAATGATTTATCAACATCAAGGAGCTTGTTCATCCCAAGCTTGTCGGAGACTTCTGGAGGAATGATGTGGTTATCACCAGCGTGCTTGATGGAACCAAGAGCTTTAAAGCTCAAATGTCAGACAAAACCCTTCTTTTCCCTATTGACTCTTTGGAGTTAGCCACAAGATGTCCAAGGATTGGAACTGCTTTCAAACCTGACTGGGAAGATCAGGTGGGAGTTGAAAATGTCAACATTGATGTTTATGGTGTTCCAAACCCTGAGAACAAGAAGCCAATCAGCATGGTGCCAAAGTGCAGATTCTTGCACAAGCTGCTGTTGGAATGTGTGATGCCAAGGAAATGATCACGAGACAATGTGACGAAGATGGACAGATTTGCACTGTACCACTTGATTCACAAAATCAAGGTAGACATCAATGATCTCATCTACATGTACCTTGAGTCTCTGATCAAGAGGACCAACGTGCAAACCTATCCCTATGGAATGTTGTTGACAAGGGTGTTCACTGTTTAGGAACAAGCTGTTTGTTCCAAGTGATGTTCACTTTGTGGACATGTCACTTCCTATTGACAGGAAGGTATTGTCTATGATGAACATTGAAGGTAAGAAGAAGAAGAAGATTCTACTGCTGAATCAGAAGTTCCCATTTCTGAGAGAATCTGGAAACCTGCTGGAAAGGTGTTCAGACAAGACCAGAGGCCTAAGGAACCTTCAGCTTCTTAGGAATCTGCTGAAACAGTTGAGCCTCTAAGGTTCAAGCTGAAGAAACCCTCTGAGGCTGAGGAATCTGTTGGTGCATCTGCACAACCCAGCAAAAAGAAAAGATTGGTGAAGACCTTTACCAAGGTCAGACAAGTGGAGTCTGAACCTGGTAAAGATGAAGTATCTGCTCAGGGGGAGCAGACAACTCCACCCTTGGAGGAGCCCAAGGAGAAGAAGCCTCTTGATTTGGTAATCATTCTCAGAAAAAGAAGGTCAGGCTACCCAATGCCTTTAGTGGCTCTTGCTGGAAGGGAAGAAATCCCTGCAGAAGGACCTGTTGCTGAAGCTGCTGCTACTGCAATTTCTGCTGACCTGTCTGATGGGACTCAGATAGTTGTTCATCCTGAAGTTGCTGCTTCGTCCCCTTCAAAGAAGAAGCCAAGGCTCTTTGAAGATCAGTTTTTCTCTTTTCCCTCGGCTCCATCCTCTCCCCTTCACCAAGGTATCCCCAACTCAGCTGTCTCCTCCCCATCTACTCTTTTTGTTAAACCTCTATCTGTTGCCTCTCCTTTTCCCTCACCTGTCTCTTCACACCACACCCAAACATCATTTGATGTTGTGTCAGTACACAGTTGTTCACAAGGGACTCAACTCCCAATGAACAATCTGGCATATCATCAAGATTGTTTGTGAGTGATCTACAATCTCTGATGACTGCAAGTGTCTCTCACTTATCTGTCATTCCTTCTCCTCCACCTCACATTCTTAACCTTTGTAGGGAAATTTTCTTTTATCCCCTACTGTTGTGTTCATTAGAACATTGGAAGTATCTCACTATCCTGCCTCTGTTGTAATGTTACCTAATAGGTCTAGGTATTTCTTTCTCTTAATAACAGGGTCAAATTCGTTTTTCTGTCATATAGACTCTCTCTTACCCTTACCTCCATCTGTCTTAGCTAACCAACCTCTTCCCCCTCCTATCCAAATTAGAGTCACTCGTCTGTCTCTATGTGAAAGACTCTCCTATGTCTTTCCTTCTCTTGATACTGACCTAGTCAGAATCCAACCTCTGTTTAAGTTAGCTTTTCTCCCCTTCTTTTATTTCAGAACCATTCATCAATATATCTTTCCCCGTGTCTCTTCATCTTTCTCTGTACCTAAGGCACCCCCAGTATTAGCCTTGCCCTGGTATCCAAACCTGTCTACTGCTTCAACCAGCCTGTCTACAGAAGCCTCCTCTTCTCAGATGGTGGACTTAAATAGCTTCAATTTACTTAAAGCTGAGCTAGAAGAAGTCAGAAGACAATTAGATGAAGAAAGGCATGCTAGGCTGCTGTTAGAAAAGAGAGTTGACTCTCTGTTTTCTCTTTTTAGTCAGTCTAGGTAGCTGTTCCTGTAAAAACTGCCTTGTACTTAAGAAGCTTATGATGAATGAAAAATCAGTGTTATTTTATCTTTTCTTCTCTTTACTGTTTTCTGTTTATTCCTTTTTGTTGTTGACAAAAGGGGGAGAAAGTATAAGTATAAGATGATTAAGATAAAGTTCAAAATGGGAGAAAGTATAAGATGGTTAAGTTAAAGTTAAAATTGAACTTTTAATCTTTTAAACTTGAGCTGCATATTTCTCTGATATTAATAATAATTTGTACTCAAGTGCACCTGTCTGCACATTTCATCTGGTGTAAAAATTTTCAACTTGTCTGAAATCTATTATCTCTTGTGTTGATATTTTCTAAGGTTTATTAAATCATCTGAATGTTTGTCATCATCAAAAAAGGGGAGATTGTTAAGTCTCTAAAATCTCTGTGTGCATTTCCCTGAGTTTTGATGAAAGCTAAACATTGGTTAATGATTTAATTAACCTACTTTGTGGTTGCTAACCTGTCTACTTAGTGTACAGATCATAAAATAGCAAAACTCATCTGTCTGTCCACTTGGATGACAACCTGTCTGGATAAGCAAAAGTCAACCCGTCTGCTGACTAGGATTGTTGACTTTCTACAAATCAGTTTCAACCTGTCTCTGCCATGCTCTCATACTCATCTAAGGTTCTTCGTTAAGAACTCGAGTACACGAAGCTTTTGGAAGCTGTCCCCTCATGCAGAAGACTCTGAATCTCTCTCTCACGCTTATCAAGAAATTCAGAAGGTCACTCTCTCAAGCAACCTACGAAGTCAGAGACAACTTCTAGTTAAAGAATGTTTCCAACATGCTTTATTCCCTAGTACTCTCAGTTATTACACAAGAAGGGAAATATACTCTGCAAAGTACAAAAGCATTCTGCACAACTCTGATTTGGCTACTGCACGATGCATAAAGCCATGATCCTTCATGTTAGAGTACAACTAACGTCTCCATTGCATTAATGGCTGCCTAGAACGACTCTATTGCATTTAATGAAACTCTGCTTGAAGCCATCGTTGCAAGGAATGTCTCTAACGGATATTAAATGTTTGAAGGCTATAAATACAGAAGTCATTGAAGATGAACACATCAGAGATTAAAAAAGCATTAAAGAGCCATTACTATGTTCATTCTTTCTATCTGTATTCTTCAATCATTTGAAGTTATTACGCAGTCTTTCCTAAGTCTACATTTAATCCACTCTCGGAGTGTTAGTGAAAGAACTGTTTGTCTGATTGTATTTATTACAAACAAACTTCTCAAAACAAACCTGTTTGAGCCTGAAGAGGCTAGGTGAGCAAAGAATACTTGTCTTGGAGCCTGAAGAGGCTAGGTGTGCAAACAATACTTGGAGTCTGTAACCTGATCAGTTATAGTGGATAAAACTTGGTGCTGCCAAGGACTGGACATAGCTCTTTGTGTTAAAGAGTGAATCAGGATAAACAACCGTGTTAATCTCTCTTCCCTTAAACTCTTTAGTTAATTTGGTTATATTATTTGCGTTCTAACTAAGGGGTTAAAAGTGTGTATATTAAGCTTGTTTTTCATCTGTGTGATTGCGTGTTTTTCTGTGAAAATATACCAGACAGGTGACCTGTCTGTGTAAGTTATTTTGCACCTGTCTGAACCTAGCATCTGTGTGCGAAAAGTTTTCAACTTTATTTTAATTTCCGATAAACACAATTCAACCCCCCTTCTCGTATTTATAGTTGTCTATTTCAATTAGTATCTCTATTTGTATCCGTCTTAGAACACGCCGTTAGAGTGCTGATGTGTACTATTAGTGTGTCTAGGTGCCCAGACAATCGTCTCCGCATATAGAATAGACCATGAGAACAATTATGTATTGACCCAATAAAATCCCCAACTATTATTTAAGTAATCCAATTTAGTCCTTAACGATTTCTATCGTGGGACAAATTAGTCCTTACGTGTTATAAGCAACCCACCACATGCACCAGATGTACCAACATAGGTTAAATGGACAACTGGGCATTAACGGTACACATTTGTACTCTGACAGTGTGTTCAAGACAGAGCCAAATGGATGGACTAACGTGTCCCTCTTTTTTCAATCTCGATGACTATTCGGTGAATTTTTTCTTAGGGACGAAAGTGGTATCTCAAATTGTCAGGAACTAAAATGAGACTTTACTCTAAAAAAATTATACTAACACCATATAAAAACTAAACTCAATAAAAATTAAAAAGAGAGAAGATAATAAAATGAAATGGGAGAGAAAATAAATGCATCAACTACTTCTTTGGTATGCCTTTCATGGATATATGAAGATTTGTTGTTTCGTTTTGATGTATCACATCCTATCTCCATCGATAATATCTTATCATAATTAAAGTTCATGTAATGTTAAAGAAGTAAAAAAAAAATGTAACAAGAAATTATTAATGAGAAGAGACATTAAAAATACAGCAAGCTCTCGTCTTTCCCGGATGCCCATAGGCAAGTTTTAGCATTTTCCCTTCTCTTGTGAGTTATTTGGATGCTCTTCTTTCCTCTTCTTTGTAAAGTGTAAACTGTAACACCCCCTCGGTGCTACATGCTTAAACTCGTTGCGGAACTTAAAATAATAAACAAAAAAAAATGTTGATTTCTTTCGGAAAATAATTTTGTTATAATTTTTTTATGATTAACAGACAATTGTTAAATTGAGAATTGTAATGTCTGTCATTTTAATTTTAAATGTTAGGAACTTTGAATTAACATTTTTGTCTTTATTAGTTAAGTCATTTAACCTAAAATATGCATTTGCAAATTAATTTAAATTTAATTTATATATAAGTCATTTTAGTTTTAAATTTTGTAAACTTTGAACTGACATTTTTTATCTTTATTAGTTAAGTCATTTAACCTAAAATACATATTTGAAAATGAATCATCTCATGTGTTGTCATTTGGTCACTTACAAGATGGACACAAAATTATTAAAAAAGAAGTTATAAATATTGATTAAACCCACTAATAAAATGTTCTTGTGAGTGTTTATATCTCTCTGTCACTTATAGGGAATATAAAGAGTTTGTGAGTCTAACTAATTATGAAAAAAATAAACTTACAATAATAGACTATGGAAATAACTTATGATATTTCTATATACATTTTTTTAGCTTATTTCAATAAGTATGTCAAAGAGTTTTATAAAAATAAACTCTTTCTAACTTATTTTAAAATAACTTATTTAATAAGTGTTTAATTAATCACACACCCTTAACCTCATGATAAAAATGACACGATGATAATTGTTACAACACCTTGAACATCCTAACATTTCTCTTTCTCCTTGAAATTTTCCTTTCTTCATTTGCTCCCCTTCTTCAGAGCCATGACCAACCTTCCACAGTGTCAGGGACGAATTTATATGTATTTATGGGGGTGGGCCCTACTACTGGCAACCTAGTTGCCAGAACGATGGTCTCGAAAGAGTTTTGCATGCATACATAATATGCCCAAAAAATCCATCTGGGTCAAAAGTTATGGCCATTTACAGATTTATCAACCATTTGGGATTCTGACGACCTGCCATGTCCAAAAAACCATCAATAGTGCACACACCCAATGCGTGCTGAACCTTGGTGTTGGGTGCAAGTTCTAAGGGATAAGGTGTGATGATCGTGAAAAACAAAAACAATCTAACAATTTGAAAAGTATTATAAATGCACATGGAAAGTATGGAAAACCTTTTTCTAGATCTTAGAACACCTATTCAAGTGTTCTAACATAGTTTTGTGTGAAATTACGGCACCGTAGACTTAATGGTGTGCTAAATATGTAAAACAAGTGAGAGATATGGCCCTATTTTTGCAAAAATGACATTCCCCACTTGGGGGGAGGCCTCATAGGCCAAAAATAATGTTGAAGGACTATTTTGTAAATTTTAAAGTGGTTAAAAAATAGGAGTAAAGGGCATACAGGTTTGGCAAATGAGAAGGAAGAAAAGAAAAGGAAGGGATAGAAGAAGGGAAGGAAGAGATGGAAGGAGAGTTAGGGAAAGCTGCTCTACCATCTTCACTTCATGTGTAAGCATTTTCCACTCCATTCTCTATTTTGAGTCCATCATCAATTTTCGTAAAAACCCTCATTCTTCCCCCATTTTCGTTTTGGAGAGAACTCCATTAATGGAGATTAGGTTTTCCAAGATTTTGATCTAACAAGTTAGGGAACTTGCTCCCTATTGGTTTAAGATGGAAAAAGGAGCTTAAAGAATCCTCAAACATCTTCTTGGAGCTTCAAAATCAAGAGGAGAACACACACCAAATGTCAAATCCGATTTTGACTTCCACTCAAGGTGAGAGATTTTGGTATTTTCTTCAGTTTGTTTTGGTTTAATTTTGTTTATTGATATTTTGTCCATGAAATTGAAGGGAATACCAAGGTTGTGATTGATGAGTTAAACCCTAGAAATTGGGGGGGAGGGGGGGGGGGTTGGTTAAAGAACTCCATTGATGTAGCTTGAGTTTTCTTGGTTGTGGATGTTGAAAAGGCTTGAAACGTCACATGTTTCTCTTGGTGATTTAAAGTTGTAATTTGGTTATGGTAAAACCCTTCATGTAGATGTTAAAATGTGTTATTTTTTGTGTGTGTGTGAATGAGTGGTTGTAGGTGTTGGAAAATGGGTTTTGAACTCTAGACCCTTAAAAGAAAGATCATTGGGTAAAAGTGTCTTAACTTGACATATGCATGGGAAGTAAACGAAATTAAGTTTGATCTAGAAATATATGGTTGGTGATCTTGTTTGAAGGTAAATCGAGGTAAAAAACTTGAGTTTGAGTAACCAAGTGTTGGGGGTAAGCCTCAAACCCGAGTTTAACATGTTTCTTGATGAAACTTGTTTTTGTCCAAAATCTTCACCAAAATCTAAATGAAAAACTGTGATAAACCACTTAACAAAAAATTCTATTTTTTTTTTTTTTACGTAGATACTATTGTTCCTTAGCTTTCAAATGACACTAGAACCAATTCATTTGGGTCTCTACATCCCAAGATATGCGCATTTGAGGTTAGGCAGTTTAGAATCTGTCATTGTAAAAAGAAAAAAAATTATGCATAATGAGTTGCTAGGAGCTCTTGCAATGACCAACAATTATAATTCTTTTACCACTCAAACTACTATCTCTTAGCCTTATTTACCCTCAAGAACAGGTCAAAAGGGCTTCAGTAGCCCAAGTTATGCAACTCGAAAGTTAGGCTGTCAGAAGCGAATTCTGTAGCACAAAGGTCAACTTTAAAACGAAATAAAAAAAATAGTTAAAAATGTTTTTAGTTGATAATTTAGTCAATTTTATAGAAAATGACATCAGAATTGTCATCTATATCTATATCTATATAATATACAAATCAGTCATTGTTTTCAGGTACGGAATTACACATGTCACTTCTACAATGCAAGGTAGCTTCGGATTTAAATGTGTCTCTTTATTGTGCTTTGGATGCAAGGTTAGGAATTAGGCTTGGGATTGGATTTTCAAATATGTCTCCACTAAATGGCAATGAATATCGTATTAAATATTGGTGCATAACTATTAAGATAGAAACAAACAATCAGTATTACTCAACCAACAATATTTTAATATTTTTTTAAAAAATCAATCAAAATTACTCAAGATTATATACAAATCAAATTCAAAATCAGCATTGATTTAAATTAGGTTAATAATAACAATAAATCAGTATTTATTTTGTAATTCAAAAATGGATACAAAATATATAATTAAATCAATTCAAAATCAAATTACTCCAAAACAGATTACGTATAAACTAGAAAGCACTAAAGTTTAGGTGATGAACAAACAGGAGGGACGGAGTAAGGTTGGTGTCACTAATGTGACACCCTACTCCCGGGTCATCACATGGTTACCCGTTCGCGGAAAAATAAGATTTTATTTGCTGGTTGCTTTCGGAAAATATTAATTTCTCAACGTGAATCTCTTCAAAATATGGTGATAAAATTTTTTCCTTTTAACTCCCTAACAATGACATAATCATAACCATACTTAGATATATAAGCATATACAGAAGTCATACAACTATACTACATCGTAAGTTTCACACTTAGATCTTTATCAACTTCGTTTATTTCAACACATGACATCACATAAAAAGAACCTAAGCTGGTCTTAACTAACAGACAGTTATTGAGAATACCCTTATGGTCATTCCCACTAACAGATACTTCTCCAAGCATCTAGGAGTTAAGTCCTCGAGCGACTTAGTGAATCCCTCCGCTTCGTCCATACTAGTATACCAAAGGAATACGGTAGACTAGAGTAACCTGTTATATTGTAAGGGTGAGACGCCAATATATGGATTTAACACAATAACTAAAAGCGTGACTCACAAAACAGCATATACACACATACAACTATAGCATGATACATTCTCATAAGTAAACAAGTACTTTATCAATAGGTTTCATACCCCAAACATCAACGTTTGAAAACTATGCATGAACACTTCAATAAATGTTCGCTACATTTCGCTAAATCTCCGGAGATCCCCAACAACATGTAAATGAGCTGATCAGGCTCGATTGCCAGGTATATTAGGCACAACGTGTTTACCATAGCACATTGTCCACACAAGTCACAGTGATCAACGTATATGGTATTGCCAGGTATATTAGGCACAACGTGTTTACCATAGCACACTGTCCAACACAAGGCACAGTGATCAACGTATATGGTTTTCCATTGTCCATCATGGCACAATGAATCAACGTAGCATGAAATACCTCACACCTCAAGGCATTCACACAAAACAACATGGCATGGAATACCTTACTCATTAAGGTACCACACTTCACAACGTGGGCACGTCTGCCAATAAATGCATGTAAAACGTTTGTTCTCATCATTTTTCTTTGTGTTCAGTCTTTATTTGCCGAAGCTCAAAATGGCTTACGACTACTCGTGATTTTCAACGTATTACCTTAACAACGTGTTTAGATCTTTCAACGTCAACACAGGACACGAAGTCCGAGTGCTCAATCACAAAACCTTAGACCTTACAATCAGCCTTGGGGTTTGTGGTCGTAGAAAACAACATTTACCTTTTACAACGTAACCCACCACGTGGATATACAACGTGAAAAGGACACAAATTCCATAACAACGTAACTCATAACATGGATACTCAACGTAACACGGATCAAAGATCTTCGTGCTTAAATTAAAGAACACTAGTATCGCGACGTCTCTGATATTAGGCTCACGTTTCAACGTAAACACCATTTTCGTTCTGTGAAAAACAAATCCAAAACAAAGTCTCCGCAACTTATCCAAGTTGATGGAAAATAACACGGTTAGAAAAACTCCTTTACAAAAACTCCTTTATAAAAACTCCTTTATAAAATCATCGATTACTTGAAATTATTTTCTATAACGTTTATGTTCCAAAAAGAGAATCACATGAGGCTCAAGTTTATCTAAAACACGTACTGCCGCTTTAAAAATACTTGTCGTCGACACTTTTCCAATTTGCCGTCAAATTACATCTTTTAAGCCAATTAAGCCAAAACTTAGCTTTTTCCACTTAAACAATTTTCTAAAATCATACTTAAGTTATTCTTGAAGATTAATTTCATAAAATAAATTGTTATAATATTACGGAATTTCTCACGTAAAAATTAGCAGTACTAAAATATTTTCATGGTTACGTCCTCACCGTGACTCATAGTTGACTTTTTATCAATAAATTTTTAAAATAATAATATTTCTCAATACTCATTATTTTTCCCAAATAATATTTTTCACTACTATTATATTCCAACATTTCCCATAAAACATTGAATATAATGTATATAGCTTATTAAAGCTTTTATCTGATTAAGTCGGTTGTGCACTGACCACTGTCAGGCTTCACAAACAACACTCAACAACATCATCAGAATTATATCACCAGGCAGATCATGCATCATAGCAATATAATAAACAACTGCAGATAATTAAATAAATTAAAAGCAGATAAATCATCGAACACAGACAAACAACACAACGTAAACAGCATATTTAAAGCACGACAGCCACATATCAAGTATACAGACCATACTAAAGCTAATAGTTATTGGGAAAAATCCCTCAGGTAAGCTCCCCTTACCTCTTGAAGAACTTGAACCTCTGATTTTCAGTCTTGACACTGTTTCGAGGAATCGGCGACACATGTACGCGTCAGAAATACTAACCTTCAACAAACCACAAAATCAACCAATCAAAACAAGCAAAACAAACACCTAATCCTATTTAATAGGTCACGGCCTCCTTAGGGTTTTGTGGCTCAAAATCACTAAACTTGCTTAAGTCATGGATTAATGATCCTAAGCACTTAAGACAATGGTTTAAGGATAAAACAACAAAGTTTTAAATCAAAAACCTCCTAACCCTCCAAATGGTAGATTCGACCAAGACATGTCCATGAGGCTAGGGTTTTTAGTTTAATGATGAAGAGAAGTATGAATCACCTCTTGAAGATTGAAGAGATGAATAAAATGATCAATCCAAACTTGATGGCTTTTGAGACAGCTTTGAGGGTGTGTTGGTTTTGTGAGTGTATCTCATGATCTACTCTTACAAAAATTACAAACTTTGGCTTATTGGAAAGATAAGAATAAAATGAACAACTTTGATGTTTAAGGTTTCATTTGGTTCGGATCATAACAGGGGTAAAAATAGGCTTCTTTCTGCTGTCTCTCTGCTGTCTCGCATGGATCTGAGGATTCTGGGCAGTTTCTGTATTTTGGCCATAACTCTCAATATACTCATCCGTTTTTGATGATCTTTAGCTTGTTGGAAATAAGAGAGAAATGGGAACAACTTTCATGTTTAGAGTTTTCTGAGTTTAGAAACAGAAAAGGGTCAGAAGTTGCGAGACAGTTTTGGCTGAGTATGAACATCAATGTGTGTTCTTAGATCTCAAAACTTAAACCATGGATGAACATGTTGAAGAAAGCTTTAAATCAAGAAAATTTGTGAACAAACTACACTTAGATGATTGAGAGGATGAAGAATCACCTATTGAAGTTCAAGAAATGAGCAAGAATCACCAACTTCCTTTGAAATCTTGCTTCTTTGTTCTTGGAGAAAAGTAAGAACACTTAAGAACTTTGTGGAAACTTTGAGAATGTTGTGGAATGTGTGAGAATGAGCTTGACTCATCCAACTTAAGGGCAGCCACCTCTCCTCCTTGGGCTTGCGCATGGGCCATGGTAATTGGGCTTGGATTCAATTGTTTTGGCCCACCAAAATGCTTAAGGCATAAACATAATCTAGGAAACTTATATAATTTTCAATTGGCTTCATGAAATTTGCTCCATGAACAAAGAGTTTGGACCTCAAGGCCGCAGCCCTCTAATGGGTTTGGAACAAGGATTCTGGCCCAATTCACTTGGAAAAGCATAGAAACTAACTTAGGGTCCAAAGTGCAATTAAGAGAAAGTTAAAGGACCAAAGTGCAATTTCCCTAGAAATTGTCATCATGACTAGTGACTCCATCCATGACATCATCCACATGGCCTTGTCATTTGTGACTCATGGATATTATCCGTTAGCGATTCCCGGAAATCCCGTAATCTGCTCCGCCGTTTACCCGATTAAATACGACGCCCGGATAAAATATAATATTTCACCTTTTAGTGAAATAATTCTAAAAATACATTATCGTAGGAAATAAAATAAAAATCTTAATTTTTTTGTTCACGAATTAAAATTAGGTCTTCTGGTCAGTATAAATATACTGTCAGTGAAAATAGCGGGCCGGGATTCGCCCGTCGTTTCAACCTAAATTTTAATCGTAGCTTTCTATATTCAAGTAGGATTGACTGATGAACTCCGTTTATTTAAAATAATTTTCTAACACTCATATAAAAATATAAACATAATCGTCCGCATTTCGATTATTTTGAAACAGTGAAAATCGGGGTGTTACACCTTTCATATCTGGATGATTGTCCGAACTGTAGATTGTTTCTGTGACCAATAAAGTAAATATCAAGAAGTTCCATGTTAGCACAACAACCCATCTAATCATCTATGTCACATTCCAAATTGCCTAATACTCTAATTAGGGTGACACTCCAAAACTGGGAGTAGCATTACCAGTTGAAGTGGTCTACATGTAAATTGTTGCAAAGAATCCAGTAAATAATCGCTCATCCACTGTAAGAATTCAGCCTAATTAATTATTATGAACACTCAATCAATCAATAATGAATTGATTCAATAAATAAATCAGCATTTATTTTGTAATTTGAAAATGGTGACAAAATATATAATTAAAATCAAATTTGATTCACTAGTGATTTGATCTTCCCTTTATGACAAATAAATGTTGTATCCAAAATGGACTAAAAAACTGGTTATGGCCATTTGAATTTTATTCTGCACATTAGAAACATTGAAATCTATAATTTGGCGAGAACCTAATTGGGTTGGTCTTATATAGCTGTGTTGCACTAGCTGTTCTCTACCAACAATATTATTCCTATTATTCTTACATTCTTACATCTCCTCAACATCTCCTAAATGGCAGCAAGGCACAATATGATTGCAGAGGTTGACACAAGCCATAATAATTGGGTTCTGTTGATAAGGGTTGTTAGATTATGGAAGTTAACTAATCTGACAAAGTCCAAACACCCGTTTACCATGGAAATTGTCATAATGGACAGCAAGGTGAATATTTTATAAATTTATAAAATGTAACTTTTTAATTATTTTTCTTATATTAGAACTTCGTAAAGAAACTATTAGAACTTTTTCGGATTTTTTTTATCAAGATAATATATCACTTTGCACATTTGTTGCAAAAAAATGGTTTGCATTTAAAGTAAAATAATAATTGGTTTATCAATCAAGGAAAGAGGAATTGGAACCACAATCCTTCAACTTCTGATCTCCTGAAGAAAAAGCGCAAGTTCAAATCATATTGAAAACAAGAAATGCAGGTGATAATAATGTTGATTTGTTCTCTAAATGGAGGATAACTTGAGAACTAATCCTCGGATAGATTAGTTTTCTCTATGGTCAATCATAATGTGCATGGCAGCACTATCTTCGAGGCAACTAAAGGCTTAAATATACTTTTGATTTCTAAAATGAAGTTTTTTTTTTTTTTTTAAGTGGTCTCTCCCTATTTTTCTTATGTTTAATCCCACATTTAATAAAATAGCATATTTTGAATTTCTCATAAAATATTTTAAATTTTCATGGACTAAAAGTAACATTTTTTATATTTTTAAAAATTAAAAACGACAAAAAAATTTGAAGAGGGAATAATATTAAAAAAAATGTCATATTTTAAGTGATAAAAATGCATTTAAGTCTACTACAAAATTAAGGAGTTCAATTGGAAATTTATAGCAGAGCCAAATTGGGTAACTTAGGCGTATTATTTCTTCACATTTTAATGTTTATGATCACTAGGGATTGGGGTATGCGGGAATAATCTAGGCATTTTCCCCATAAACATACAAAGTTTATTTTTCTTTTTGTTATTATTCTTCTGTTGGGTATTTTTTTATTTATAGAGTTTTGATATATTTTCTTAACATATTCTTCATATAATATGATAGATAAATATATTTTCTAAAAATGGTTAAATTTCAGGAGAAAATATGAAAAATAAATCAAATAAATTTTTTAGAGAGAAGAAAAAATAAGATGATGGATAAATATATTTTCTAAAAATGGTTAATTTGCAGGGAAAGGGTAGAAATAAATCAAATAGATTTTTGAAGAAAGAAGAAAAAAAATATGATTGATAAATATTGATTCTAAAAATGGTTAAATTGTACGGAAAAAGAGGAGATAGATAATTGTATTTTTCAAAAATGATTAACTTGCATGGGAAAAGAGGGAAAATAAATAAAATAGATTTGATTTATGAAGAAAATAAATAATATAACAGATAAATATATTTTCTAAAATGCTAACTTGCACGGGAAACAAGTAGAAATAAATTAAATAGATTTTGAATAAAGAAGAAAAATATATTATGATAGATTGTGTCTTGCTCTCCAAGCAAATGCACTTTGTTGTCTCTCATATCTATAGAGAAGGAAATCATTGTGCTGATAAGTTAGCTAATTTTGGTTTGAATATCTCAGGCTTAGTTTGGTGGGATTCAATCCCTAATTTTATTAGGGAAGAATTTTTTAGAAATAAATTTGGTTTACCAAATTTCAGGTTTCATTAGCTCTTCATGGGTCACCTTAAGGTTTTAATGAGACCCCTTTTGTCTAAAAAAAAAAAGTTGCACAGGAAATAGAGGAGAAATAAATCGAATAGATTTTCAAACTAATAAGAATAAAAATAATATGATAGGTAAATATATTTTCTAAAAATATTTAACTTTCATGGAAAAAGAGGGAAAATAAATAAAATATATTTTCAAGAATTGAGTACAGTTAGCAAAAACCTTATAGTTAAACTTATGACAAGATTTATCTTTTATATTTTACATAAAAATAGTTTCAAATATTTATGCATAATTAACCTTATAAATCAACAATTTTTTTTATATGATTCCCAACAACAAAATTTAAACAAAAAAACATGAAATCAACAATTACATATTGTTTTATGAAATCCTAAGAAACTAACATATTCCCCATGCACGGCACGAGTCCATACACTAGTTATGTGTATATGGATAACAATATTGAGATTGATATTTATTTTATGATTTAATGTTTAAATTCAATTCAATTTTGTATGATTTAGGAATTCAATATTTTTGTATGATTGAAGGAGTTATTGAATTTTTTTTTCCTATGAAAAACAACTACACTCATTAATTGTTTTAAGGTGGCATTCAGTTCGGGAATGCTTTATTTCTAAATAAATTACATTTTTGGGAATGAATCTCATTCCCATGAATGTTTCTTTCCTATCTCCGCACATGAGAATAAAGTTTTCAAATTTAATTCACAAAATTTATTTATGGGCATCTTTAATGCCTTAGAATGTTTTTTATCAATTGCACAAAACATGAAAAACTTTTATTCTCACTTTACATTTCATGGAATATTAAAATATGCCTGATACTGGATGCCACATTAGGGAAATAATATATGTCCCAAGTATTGACAAGCTCAGATGTCATGAATATTTCTTTAACTGTGACATGTTTCTATTTTACTTTTTTTAGATTAAAAAACTTAAAAGCCGGCATTTGGGTGAGACTTTTTTTAAGGGACATTTGGTAGACATATATATTTTTTGCTGGCAGGAATGATTCATAAGAATGTTAGAAATGTATTTGGTAGGCCTTAAATATCTTCGGGAATGTTACTTAGGAACATGTTTGGTTTTTGGACATCTTTCTTCGAAATGTTAGAATTATTTTAAAAAATACCCTTGAATAAAATTTAATTGAAAATAAAATTTTAAATATAAAAATATGTTACAAATATTTAAAATAAAAATAATTAAAAGAATAGTGCATACAAGTATTTTCATCTCTTAAGTTTATATCTGAGTTCTTTTTTTCTCAAACAAAAATATATCTTAACATAATATTAATATTGTCCATGAAAAGTTAGAGTATAATAGTTTTTTCTAATATAATTTTTTTCCCATGTTTATGGGCACCCCTTCCCTTTGGAATGTTTTCGGGGAAAAACATAACCAAAAAGTGATAGTTGGATCTGACCATTGAACTTGTCTCAAAAGTGAGTAATCAAGATATATTCACCCTTAGATCATTTAGTAGGTTGAGAATTTAATGTATTTTATATAAAATTAAGAGTGAATACGCTCTTACTTGCTCACCGTAGAGATATGTTTATATTAAGGGAACTTTTACTTAATAATTAATTATAGATTTAAATAAGTTTTTAGTCCCTGCAGAGTTTACTAATTTTGGTTTTGGTCTGTGTAAAAAAATTTCTTAGGATTTCATCCCTATAATTTCAAATTTTTTGTAAATAGTCCTTACCGTTACCTCTAAGTACTAGAAATTACACCAGATGAAAAAATTTGTCAATTTTAACCTTGTGGCCTTAATGTATGATTTTTTTAATTTTATTTTGTAACTAAATTTCGGAGCAAGTCAGACATGAACAAGAGATTATCTCAGTATTTCTGAGTACTAGATATCATACAAAATGAAAGAATTTAGCAATTTTAATCATGTGGACCCTAATGCATGATTTTGTTTCTATTTTCTGACCAAATTTTATAGTAAGTCGGACAGTAAAATGAAATTACCTCGATACTCATGAAGACTAGATAACGAAAAAGATGACTATAAGGACTATTTACAATATTTTTGAGATACAGGGACCAAATACTAAGAAAATAATTTACAGGACTAAAACCAAAATTGTTGTATTTTGCAGGAACCAAAACTTATTATTATTATTTTTTGGTAGGAACCAAAACTTATTTAAACCTTAATTATATTTTAGTACTTATTTTATAAAATTATAATTAATTAATAAAAATATCAACAAACAATTAAAAGTGACAATGGCATTATTCTGTTCTAAAATTGGGTAAGCAATAGATACATTTTGGCGAGGAAAGGAGCAGCTGCTTGCTTCTTGCCTTGTTAGAAACTTAGAACATGAAAGCGAAACTTATTACATTGTAGTTACGTTTGATGCATTGTGCTAGTGACCACGGATGCTGCATCACTTATTATCACCGAATGAATCTGTGATATGGACTGCTTCACCATTGTCACTTGTGTTATTTCAACATCAAAAAAGGGATAATAAAATTTTATAACAATTTTTATGATTAATACAGTTCAAAAACATGATTAATAAAGTGTTGAGTTTGGTTAATGGATATTTAACCATCAACTAAAATTCATTAACAACGATTTTGAAAGTTATTGATCATGATTCTCAGGTGTTCAAATATCATCTACTACATGTATATTTGAATACCTGAAAATTTTGGTAAATGACATTCAAAATTTTGGTTAATGACATTCGTGTGGATCGTCAATGAGTTGCGACATCTTGAAATATCCATTAATCAAACTCAATACTTTCATAACCACATTTTTAAACTGCATTAATCATGAAAATTGTTGTCGAATTTTGTTGTTCCATTGATTCAAACATCATTTCTCTTGTTAAAATTGAGCACCCATAAAGAATAAAAATATAGTAATAATAAAATATTGGTAAGCAAGAATATAATAAACGAAACAATGGAGTTTTGAACAGATGAATATACTTGGAATTTTTTTCCATAATGGATCATCATGTCAACATCATTCATACATAATCCCTTTTATATATATTTATAATATATATACTGCAAGCTGTGTGACGGTAGGCAATTGAATAGATTAAATAACTACATAGTTGATCACATCCCTTTCACTCGCTCCAAATTCTCCACCCAACAAGTTGACACCACGAAACATATCACGTTTTTAATAACTACAGTTTTCCCTAGACTATATAAGGAAAATGATAGCCCCAAGTTCTTCAAACCTGCCTAAAACCCGCTGCCACTAAAATATATAATTTTTTCTTCCACCGATTCTTTGTACAAAATATCAAACCGCTAGGTACAATATATATATATTTTATTATTATTATTATTATCCTAATTAGAAGAAGACACACGCTTAGACAGCACATTAATTGGTTTCGTGAATCCTATGGCAACTTGTTACAACATAGAATCGTTGCCAGAAGATTGCGTTTCTGCAATTTTATCATATACATCTCCAGCAGATGCATGTAGATTTTCATTGGTCTCTCCAACCCTTCGTTCAGCTGCGGATTCTGACATAGTTTGGAGGACCTTCCTACCCTCTGATTACGAGGACATTGTCTCAAGGGCTGTGAATCCTCTTACCCTCAAATTCTCTTCCTACAAGCACCTCTTCTATGAGCTTTGCCACCCCCTTCTCCTTGATGGGGGCAACAAGGTAACACTAGCTTCTATCTTCTTTCAAGTTTCAACTCATCTAATGTTCTACTTTCAATGATTTTTTTCTCATCATATTTCGTCATGTGTTACATTAGGAGAGAGAAAGACACAAATGAAAAAAATAAATTGAATGAAGCCCACCAATGAAAACAATTTGTTTTTATGTCTTTCTCTCGTAATATGATATGAAAGATGAGAAGAAAAAAAAGGAGAAATCCCAAAAAAAAATCAACAAATCTTAGTTTATGTTGTGATTTTACTCTGCTACATACAGAGCTTCAAGTTGGACAAGTCTTCAGGGAAAAAATCTTATATCCTCTCTGCAAGAGAGCTCTCAATAGCATGGAGCAGCGACCCAATGCTCTGGTGTTGGAGACCAATCCCTCAATCAAGGTTATTAATTTTCAATTTTCCCTTCAAAGATATATTAATATTAATGTATATTATATAGTCCAAGAGTATCTATATACTAAGTGTCTAAAAAACCAAAAAATATTAATGTTAATGTAATATAGAATTATTTACAGTTCGATATTAAACATGAAATTTTATAATTTGCAGATTCCGAGAGGCAGTTGAGCTAAGAACAGTGAGCTGGTTAGAAATTGAAGGGAAAATAAGAACTGGGATTCTAACACCAAACACATTATATGGGGCATATCTCATAATGAATGTTTCTCATCGAGCATATGGGCTTGACTCTGAACCTTCAGAGGTATCAATTGTGATGGGGAACAAAGTGGAGAAAGGGAAAGCATATTTGTATCATAAAGATGAGAAGGAGCTTAAAATGGAGACATTGTTTTATGGGAACAGAAGAGAGATGTTGAGAATTGTTCAAGAACAAGAAAATGAAGAAATATCATATCCATCAAAGAGAGATGATGGGTGGATGGAGATTGAGTTAGGTGAGTTCTTCAGTGGTGAAGGTGATGAGGATGTGAATATGAGTCTTAGGGAAGTTGGTTATCTATTGAAGGGAGGGCTTGTCCTTGAAGGGATTGAAGTGAGGCCTAAACAAGTTTAATTCACATTCAAAGGGTAGGTCTTGGATAAATTTTTTTTTTTCCCCCTTCTTGGGGGACATTTTACCAGGAATCTTATTTGGTGCACAACATGGTGTATATCACACTTGTAGTCTTTTACCAAACTAAGGCAATACAATGAGTGTGTAAAAAAAATAAATAAGGGTTATTGTAATTGAATAACAAAATATATTTAAATATATAAGGTGGATCTTATATTGTTCATTTTGTTAGCAGTGCTGTGAAATCTACTATGAATTTTTTTTATATAAAAAGTGTTATGAAAGTAAATAACTAATCAAAAACACTTAGAGTATGGGTTTGTTTTAGATTATTTCTTAAAAGAAAAGTTAAAACAATAATCACTTTTAAGAAAAAAATGAGAAGATAATAAAATGAAATGGGATGGAAAATAAATGCAACATCAACTACTTCTTCGGTATGTCTTTCATATATGTATGAAGATTTGTAGTCTCATTTTGATGTGTCGCATCCTATCTCTATCAATAATATCTTATCGCATAAGTTAAATTTCATGTACTATTAAAAAGGTAAAAACAAAAAATATGTAACAAGACGTTATTTTAATGAGAATAGATATTAAAATGAGACAGCAAGCTCTCCTATCCCTTTCACGGATGCCCATAGGCAAGTTTTAGCATTTTCCCTTCTCTTGTGAGTTACTTGGATGCTCTTTCTTCATCTTCTTTGTAAACACATAAAATGTCACGTGAGGAAAAGGTTGAACGGTCACTGTCTCTTTATGTAGAGTTTTTATCTCTATCATACCTTTCTCGTTTTTTTTTCTTTTTTTCTTTTTGTGTTCTTAATTACGATTTACGATCGAGATATTTGACGCCACGATGTGATGCTGAGAATTAGTGTAGAATTTTGGCTTTTTTCAAATTTTTAATGAAAATAACTTTTTTCTTATTTACACGATCGATTCATTTATATTAGGGTGTTAATCAGCCGATCCAAATCGCAAAAACCGAATCAAAAAACCGAAAACCGAAAAAATCGATTGGATCGAATTTTGGATCCCCTAGTGACATCCAATCCAATCTAATTCAAACCGATCTACTATAGACGTATACTATTATTTTTTAAATGATAGTATTACTCATACTTAATATTTTTCATACTTTTATGACCCTCATTCTCTTTAATATTTTTGTTAGAATAATATTAAGAATGCTGATACTCTATACTCTTAACCTTCACTAGTTTGTATTAGGCTTTGTCTATATAGTTGTATTAGTATATGTATATGGTTAAGAGTTTTTGGTTTAGCATTCTGTTTTATCTAGTTTCTGTTATTATCTCAACAGCTTTCTGTTAGGATAAGTTCCTAGCTGTTAGGTTTGTTAGATTCATGAGTTGCTATAAATAAGCAACAATTCCTTTTGTATCATTTCAAGAATTGAATAATCAATTTGGAGTATTATTCAGAAGTATCACAAATCTATTATGGCACCAGAGCGCGTCGATCATGGGAAAGAAGATGAAGATTCATCTTCATCAGAGAAGAAGAAGAATACCTTCTCTGAGATCAAGGATGTCACGCCATCAAACGCTGTGTTTCAGCTCAACTCATCTGATAACCCAGGAACCCCCTTAGTTGCTGCTGCGTTTAATGGAGAGAACTATCGCACATGGGCTCGATCAATGAAAACTCCGCTTCGAGCAAAAACAAAATTAGGGTTCGTCAACGGAACCATCAAGAAACCAGAAGAAGAAAGCCCAGATTATCTACACTGGGAGAAAGCTGACTCAATGGTCATGGCATGGGTCATCAATTCGGTCGATCCTCGCCTCCATGCTAGCATATCGCACGCAACCACAGCGAAGGACATCTGGGAAGATCTTGAGGAGCGATTTGCACAGACAAACGCACCAAGAATTCATCAGCTGTGGAGAACCTTGTGCTTGATTCAACAAGAATCGGGTGTAAGCATCAAGGATTTCTACACGCAATTCAAGAGTCATCTTGATGAACTCAGTGAACTTCAGCCTCTTCCAGAGTGTACTTGTGGAGCAGCGAAGGCACTAACACAGAGAGAGGAAGAAAATAGGGTCCATCTGTTTCTTGGGAGCCTTGACAATGAGCAATTTGCTCATGTCAAAGGAACAATCCTCAATTCTAACCCATTACCATCTCTCAGGGCTACCTTCAATCATGTATTGAGGGAGGAGTCAAGATACATGGCAGAGAAGGAGAGAAGCATAAAGACTGATTCTGCCTCAGCCTTTTATTCCAATAACAATAACAGACAAAGGAATCGTGATGGGGCAAGACTCAAATGTGATCACTGTGGAAAGATTGGCCATGTAAAGGCCAAATGTTTTGAAATTGTTGGGTACCCCCCAAATTGGGACCCTCGCAGAACTCAGAGGAATACTAATAGGGCTGGAGGACAAAACTCAGCTCACTTTGCTTGTGTTGAAGATGGCAAGATTGCTGATGCAGAAGAGAACTCTGTAGGGCATGCCCTGCATGGTATCCACATGAGAAATTGTCATGAGTACATGGCGGGTAATGTAGGTTTGAATAAGAGCCAACATTGGGTTCTAGATAGTGGTGCATCACACCACATGACCCATTTGCTTTCTCATTTAGAGGAAGTAAAGGATCTAAAGAAACCCTTTCACATTATAGTTCCCACTGGGGATACTGTACTTGTAGAAAAGAAGGGTTCCATTACCCTCAGTAAAACCATTAGATTACATAATGTGCTTTTTGTCCCTGGTTTTAATTGTAATCTCATTTCAGTTTATAGATTAACTCTTGATTTAAGATGTATTGTGACTTATCATGTGAATTCATGCCAAATACAGGACCAAGTCACGAAGAGGATGATTGGCTCGGGTGATTTACAAAATGGAGTGTATGTCTTCCAACTAATAGAAGCTGGATCCTCTTCAGCAGTCATTGGAAAAGAAGATCACACAGACTTGTGGCATGCTAGGATGGGGCATCCCTCAAGTCAATCTTTACAGCGTATCTCTCATCTTCTTAGTGGTAGTTTTAATTTCAATAAACTGAACTGTTGTGATGTATGTCATAGGTCTAAACAATGTAGGTTATCTTTTGATCAAAGTGAGAATAAAGCTAATGAATCTTTTGGTCTTATACATTGTGACTTATGGGGGAAGTATCACACACCCTCACACAATGGTTCACATTTCTTTCTTACCATTGTTGATGATTACACTCGTGGGACTTGGGTCTACCTTATGAGAGAAAAATCTGAAACTGTAAAGATTCTTGTGAATTTTCATAACATGATCAAGACACAATTTGACAAAAGAATTAAGAGAATAAGGAGTGACAAGGGGACAGAATTCATGAACTCAACCCTTCAAGAGTATTTCAAGCAAGAAGGAATCTTGCATGAGACCTCATGTGTAGCCACTCCCCAACAAAATGGGAGGGTAGAAAGAAAACATAGGCATATTCTCAATGTAGCTAGGGCTTTGAGATTTCAAAGTAGTCTTCCCATAAGATTTTGGGGAGAATGTGTTCTAGCTGCCGCTTACATCATCAATAGGACTCCTACTATAGCCAATAAGGGGATTACCCCATATGAGATGCTTTTTAACAAAACTCCTTCTTACCATCATATAAAAGTCTTTGGTTGTCTTTGCTATGCTAGAAATGCTTCAAGACACAAGGATAAATTTGATTCTAGGGCAGATAGATGTATTTTTGTAGGGTATCCCTTAGGTCAAAAAGGATGGAGAGTTTACAATTTAAGAACAAAAGAATTCTTTGTTTCAAGAGATGTTATGTTTTATGAAACCAAGTTTCCTTATGCTGAGCATCAAAAAGACATCTCAATTGATTCTTCAGGGCCTATTTTCACTCACTGGCCTGAAACCTTTGAAGGGAATGATGTCCCACACAAGGATAGTCCAAGGAAACTTAGATCTGCAGAAAATGCAGAAGTTACGGGAACAACAGAGTCCATGGAGACTCAAATTCCTGCCCAAAACACTGAAAACACAACAAATAATACTAACAGTGAGGGGGAAAATCAAAGTCAATTGAATGAACCTGATCAGTCTCAACCTAGAGCTAGGCAACCTCCTAGTTATTTGAGGGACTATTATTGTCACTCTGCTGTCCAAAATCCAACACACAAGTCCTTTACATCTTCATCCAAATCTACTTCAAACTATCCTATTTCCAGTTACATAGACTACAGGGAGTTTTCTAGGAAGCATATAGCTTACTTGGCTGCCATTGCACAAGATGAACCAAAAACTTACACTGAGGCCATTAGGAAAAAGGAGTGGTGTGAGGCTATGAACCAAGAAATAAAAGCTTTGAAGGAAAATAATACTTGGGACCTTGTTCATCCACCAAAAGATAAGAAAGTTGTAGGGTGTAAGTGGGTCTATAAGCTTAAGTACAAGGCCACAGGGGAAGTAGAAAAACACAAAGCTAGGTTAGTTGCAAAAGGGTACACACAAGTGGAAGGTGAGGATTTCAATGAAACCTTTGCACCAGTTGCAAAGATGACTACTATTAGGTGTCTTTTATCCATAGCTGTAGCAAAAGGATGGGAACTTCATCAAATGGATGTGAGTAATGCTTTCCTTCATGGAGAGCTTGATGAGGAGGTTTACATGGAGCCTCCTCAAGGGTATGATGTTCCAGAAAAGGGCATGGTGTGTAGGTTGAGAAAGTCTATCTATGGCTTAAGGCAAGCCTCAAGAAATTGGTATGCTAAACTCTCAATCCTTAATTGCATATGGTTTTAAGGAATCTGAATATGATCACAGTCTGTTTACATATTGCTCTGAATCTGTTTTCATAGCAGTACTAGTATATGTTGATGACTTAGTCATAGCTGGAAATAACTCTACTGCTTGTGAACATTTTAAACAGCACTTGAGTAAATGTTTTCATATGAAGGACTTAGGAACTCTTAAATATTTTCTTGGGATAGAATTAGCACAAGGGAAAACTGGACTATTTCTATGCCAAAGAAAGTATACTCTAGATATTCTAGATGAGTGTAGTATGTTAGGATGCAAACCATCAATTTTTCCTTTGGAACAAAACCATACTCTTGCTTTAGATAAAAAGGACTTATTTTCGAATCCAACACAGTATAGAAGGTTAATTGGTCGCCTCATTTATCTAACCATTACACGGCCAGAACTTATATATTCTGTGCACATTTTAAGTCAATTCATGCAGGAACCTAGGCAGGGACATTGGGATGCTGCCATGAGAGTTCTCAGATACCTTAAATCCTCTCCTGGACAAGGAATCATCTTACCTAAGAACAATGACCTAAAACTAACAGTTTTTTGTGATTCTGATTGGGCAGCATGCCCTCTAACCAGAAGATCAATCTCTGGATATTTGGTAAAACTTGGTACAGCTCCTATATCATGGAAAACAAGGAAACAAGTCACTGTCTCAAGGTCTTCAAGTGAGGCAGAATATAGAGCACTAGCACATGCCACAAGTGAGGTTTTGTGGCTGCGAGGTCTGCTGAAATGTCTTCAAGTAGAATGTGATGATCCAACAACAATTCATTGTGATAATCAAGCTGCCATCCACCTTGCTGCAAACCCTGTTTTTCACGAAAGAACCAAACACATAGAGGTAGATTGCCACTTCATTAGACAACACATTCAAGCTGGGCACATTACTACTCAGTACATTTCCACCAAGCAACAAGAAGCTGACATATTCACCAAGGCATTAGGAGCAAAGAACTTCCAAGAAATGGCTGTCAAGATTGGAGTTCACAATCCTTACACTCCATCTTGAGGGGGAATATTAAGAATGCTGATACTCTATACTCTTAACCTTCACTAGTTTGTATTAGGCTTTGTCTATATAGTTGTATTAGTATATGTATATGGTTAAGAGTTTTTGGTTTAGCATTCTGTTTTATCTAGTTTCTGTTATTATCTCAACAGCTTTCTGTTAGGATAAGTTCCTAGCTGTTAGGTTTGTTAGATTCATGAGTTGCTATAAATAAGCAACAATTCCTTTTGTATCATTTCAAGAGTTGAATAATCAATTTGGAGTATTATTCAGAAGTATCACAAATCTATTAAATAACATGTGATTATTTAGAATAAATGTTAATGTCTTGAGGTTATATTTTCTAAAATTTTTGATGCATAACATATATATACTTGATTGAGTAAATATGAAAAATAGGAAATCAATTAAGTAATTTGAAAAACCATTAGCTACATTTTATTTGTAGCTGATTCAAGGAAAAAATATGATAAGTGATAGTAGATATAGAGAATTAATATAAAAGAACGTGTTAAAAATATCAATAATTATTTTTTCTCAAACTCCCAATATTTTGTAGAATTCTCTAAAATTTTTCTCACTCTTTATCAAATCAAATAACGGTTAATAAGGAACAAATAGTTGCTGACTTTAATAAAGGCTCTACTGTTCTAGTATAGAAAGATGTTAAAATAGGTATTGGGCACCCTAAACTAGTTCTCTTAAATAAAAATTATCTTTTGTCCACTATTAAATATAAGTAAAAAGGACACTTGACATCAAATAAAAAAATAAAGTATGACAAAAACCGAATTATCCAATCCAATCCAAACCTCATTTGATTGGATTTGTTTTTTTTTAAGGAAGCAAATCGATCAAATCCAAATCGCACATTATTTTCATCATTGGATCGGATGGTTTTTTTAGTTCAAAACCGATCCAATCTGCGAACACCCATAATTTATACAAAACTAAAAACATGTAATAAAATTAAACATTCTAGCTAGGATATTTATAATTATAATTGAAAATGTATTAGCTAAAAGAAACCAAACCCTACCTCAGTTTTCCAAATTTTCTTTTCTAATACAAGAGAATGAAGAGATGCATGTGCAGGGGTGTCCATTGTTTCTCACATATGCTAGTACTACCGAAATTATTATTGAAAGTCATGTATAAACTATAAAATTCATTCCATTTGTGAGAGTCACGTTAACTTAGGAAATAAGGAATGGAAGGATGTGCTCATGTCATAGCTCCATGTTGACATATTATTCAGACTTTAAAAAATGTCGTCATACTAGCGATATGATTGGACCATGCCCAAGAGTATACTATACATACATTATATAAAGAAATAGAACTTGCCCATTGTGGATGCACCCTTTTGTTTGGTCTCTACCCATTTACCTACTTTTGTTCTAAATAATTAGTTAATTATATAAAGTAGTGTGGTGAGGGAAAAAAAATTACCATGGAACTTTTGCCCCAGGATTGTTTAGCACACATTTTATCATATACATCCCCTCAAGACGTGTGTAGGACCTCTCTAATCTCCTCAATTGTGCAATCAATGGCTGATTCAGATACTGTTTGGGAGAAATTTTTGCCACTTAATTATCGAGACATTGTTTCTAGGCTGGTGGAGCCCATGTTGCCGTGTTCCTCAAAGAAAGAGGTGTTTGTCTGGTTATGCAAAGCACGACCAATTGATGATGGTAACAAGGTAATTTCTGATAACAACTTTTTTATTTTTAATATTTGTTTGCTTCTGAAAGGATTAGGATCCAACATGGTGGACCTTATCAACAATTAAAAAGTTCCAATGATGACATTTGACAATATAATGATATACGATACGATTATGTTGTCCGCATTTTGTTTTGACACCTTGTTTTTGCAAATCTTGAAGACTCAGTTTTGCAAATTTTGCAAATTACCTTATATATCTTAGTCATTTTACTACATTACCTTTTCTTTTGTTAATTAATTAATTGGATTCATGGATTGTTGCCTTGTACAGTTGTACCCGGTGCGTTAAGTGTATCTACTATCTACCTCCACGGGCGGAGGGAGAGAGGACATAAATATGTCATTATCCCCCAACTTTGTTAATGTTTTCATGCACTCATTTAAAAGATTTGAAATTTTTCTTCGTATTATATATATATATATATATATATATATATATATATATATATATATATAGTGAGAGTTATTTTGTTGTCCGATTTATATAATAAGTTTGGGAGTTACTTTGTTGTCCAAAAAATCTAGACAATTTGGACTGAAGCTTCCCAACTTATATACATTATAATTGTTTTTATTTTGTCCTATGTGTGACTTTATTCTCCAACAAAATATATTTGACTTCACATATTAATGTAAAAAAATTAATTATGTCAAAAACTCTCATATTTATTACTTATATTCATAAAATTATAATCAGACAACTCGAAATGTGGCTCTACTAACCCCAAAAAATATTGAACCTAATTTTTACGAACTCAGCCCAGTTAATATAAGTTGAGAAATGCTAATAACACATTATCTAACACTCTCTTAGCAAATAACTTTGGTATTTGAGAAAGTAAGTATTAGAAAGAAAGTGTTAAAGAATGTGTCGATAGCACTCCTCAAATAACTATGGGCTATTCCATATTTCATCCAATTTAAGTTAACTGTTGATCGAGGGGCAGATTAATCTCAATAATCAATTCAGTTTGCAAGGATTTCTATGTGAGATTTTGTTAACGTGTATTTTTAAGACACATATTGGATAAAAAATAATATTCATTATTCATCTTAATTATTTGATAAACGATATTAAACTCTTTTTGAATTTTAAAATATTAAATATTTATACTTTTTTTTATTGATTTATATTTTAAATTCTTAAAATAAGATATTAACAAAACCCTATATATAATAATTTATTTATATTATATAATCAATCTGCAGCTGACATTTGTATGATAAACAAGGCACAATGAAGCGTAGAAACTGCCACTAAGAGCATCTCTAATGGGTAATATTTAAGCAACCCACATTGGGTTGCTTATCTCCAATTAAGTGAGTCCCATTATACCACATCATATTTAAACAATCCATCATATTTTTATTCCAATGGTACCGATTTAAGCAACCCTTAAGAAACTCACATTTTTATTTTATTTTTATTTACACTTAATTTTGTTTTAATTTAAAGCAGCAATTCATTCTTGAAATTTGAGAAAAATTAATTTTTTATTCATAAGCAACCCATCCTTGGGGTTGCTTATATAAGCAACCATGCCTTATTTTTAAGCAACCCATATTGCCACCTAGATCAATTCTAATGAAGAAAAAAATAAACAATAATTCCTTATTTGCCATATAGATTTAAGGACTCCATAAACAACTCCCATTAAAGATGCTCTAATGCAATTATTGTTAGCTCAAGGTTGATTGTACATGCTCAGGCAGGGGAGCAAATATGAATTCTTTAATTGTCAATGAATTCATATTTGCTCTACTGCCTGTGGATGTTAAAGTAACCTTTTATGATTTTTAGCCTATCCATGTAAGGTTTTTAAATATACTTTAATTTCCAAAGAATAAATGAAAATAGACATCACTTTTGAAAAAATTAACTCGAATCTAAAAGGAACAAGTGTTTGTAACAGTGAATTCTCGGCTCCTCTAAGATTATCGTATCATCAAATTAGATTTTTATTTTTTTCCTGCAAATTAGTTCTAAGTAGATATAAAAATGTCAACAAATTAGTTCTTGAAAAATGAATTTCAAAAACTAATTTGATAGCATTGTAGTATCTTCGAGAAGCTAATTTGGTAAAAAAAAAAAAAAAAAAAATTGAACTAATACCGGGACATGCTAATATTAGAGCATGTTTATCCTATTTCTATAAGTCTACAAAATAATCTTTTTGGTAGGTACAAACAAACAACTTCAATAAAGAGACTTGGAGCATATACTAATTTACTTGCATGGCAGTTATATTATAAAAAATATGATTAAAAATTAATGAAAATGAAAGCAGGAACTTTGTGATGGAAGGATACATTATATATGTGATTATACAATACAAAGACCATTTGATTTTGCAGCTACCTGCAGCATTTATGAATATGATGGTACTGTGCCATTACCTTGTGATTGAAACAGATGTTCTCGATTGAGAAAACAACAGGTAAACTATGTTACCTATTGAGTGCAAGGGAGCTTTCAATTGCATGGGGAGACAGCCCTCTGTATTGGTCCTGGAAACCAGTTCAAGGCTCAAGGTTAGTGCATCATGCTAATTCTCAAATATTTTTTTTTTCTTTTTTGTCATGGTAACTTCAATTCAAACTCCAGAAAACTAATTTTTTTTAATTCTTGAGTGTATATTCTACTCTTCGTTAGCTATTTTTTAATTTTTTTTTCTTAAATACCCTTTATTAAATAATTGAGTCAAATTAATAATAAAGTATTTAATAAATAAAATTAAAGTTAATGAGAAAAAAATTAATTAAAGAGGAGTGGCAACATAAAAAATGAAAATGACAATAGCCACCCCTTCTTCCTATACGCATGTCATCTTAATATTTATGGTGTTCTATGCAACCTAACAAATTTGGTACCAAAAAAAAAATTATCAAATATTTAATAAATATTAATTTCATAATAAATATTTATAATTTTTTAAATATACTCACACATAAGATCCCTTGATGCTTATCTTAGTTGCTCAAAAGAAAAATAAAAAAAGGATCAGGATCCTCTCCTATTGTAAAAAAATAATATATATATATATATATATATATATATATATATATATATATATAAGAGGACCATGTTTAACAAATCTCAACTATATATCTATTTTTTTTTTTTTTTTGAAGAGAACTATATATTATTTCAAAATAAATATGTTTTGTATAGAGAAAGTTTAAAATCCAATCTTGTTTTAAAAAAAAAAAAAAAGTAGAGGATCCTAGTCCTAAAAAAAGGGTACTTGAATGCAGGGTTATGAACATTGAATAAAAGTGAACAAATTATAACAAATTCAACCCCTTTGAAAGGAACAAAAATTAGGTTCACTTTTATAAGTACTGTTAATGTTATTATTTTAATAATAATAATAATAATAATACGAGTATAACAGTTCATCAACAAGTTTTGTATTTTATGTGTAGGTTTTCAGAAGCAGCAGAACTGAGAACCATTTGCTGGCTAGAAATCAAGTGCAGCATAAACACTAGAATGCTATCTCCCGAAACAACATACGGTGCGTATCTGAAAGTGAAAATCGCGGATCGTGCTTACGGGTTGGATTCGTTACCCTCTGAGGTGTCAGTGGAGGTTGGAAATCACAAATCACAAGGAACTGTTTATATACGTTCTCCACATTCCAAAAGTAATGGGAAAGCCCATTGTCATTGCCAATGTGGGCCTGAAGATGATTGGTTAGAGATTGAGTTGGGGAATTTCTACACCCAATCAGATGAAGAGGTGAGAATGTGCTTGAAGGAGGTCAAAGGGGTCCATTTGAAAGGTGGGCTAATAGTTGATGGGCTTGAAATAAGGCCCATAACATATAGGCAGTAATATCATTTTTTTTTTGGTAGAATAAGGCCCATAACACTTTTGTTTTGTGACTATTTCCTTTGTAATGTAACCCTAGCAGTACATGAGTCACTCTTCTATATAAACATCATTTGCCGATTCCAGTTGCTATCATAGACAAGTGTGATGTGTTCCTTCCCTTAAAGTTTGTGTTCTTTGTTTTTCAGTTCAATCTTCGTTATTCCTATGATTAATGTTGTTATTTGCTTTGAAGAGAACCAACCCATTTGTTCAAATGTGTCTTGTCGATTTTGCAATGAAGATAAATTTATATCCCAGCTCATTATGAGGCCTTTTTCAAGGTCAGGGAATGGAATTATCCACATTTATCTGAGCTTCTCTATACTTATCTTATTATTAATTTGTTGCTCTCAACAACGCTTGAAGGTTTTTAGTTTTAACTGTTTTTTTATTTTTAGAAAAGAAATGATTCTTCTCAGTTCTCACAAGAATTTCACAATTTATCGCATTATTCTCAGTTCTCACAAGAATTCTCACTAGCTAGAAGCACCTCGTGATGGGACCTGCTGTTTACGGTTAGCTTAATTAATGTGTGCCACACCACCGTTGGATTTATATTGTGTTTGGATAAGCGTTAATAAAAGTGATTTTTGAATCAAATTCATTTTGTCAAATTTATTTTGTTAGAATTGAGTCGGAAGTTAGGTGGCTTCTAGGGTGAAGGTGTAAAAAAGTCCCTACAAGGGACCAATATGACATATTATAGCAAATGGACATAGGGGTCATTTGAATAGAAACATATAATTAACAAATTTGCAATTTAAACCCTGATCGACCTACATTCGCTTACCTCAGTTTGAAGAGAAAAGTTCCATACTTGATATGACCCATTTCTGCATTCATATCCTATGATTATGCCTTCACCATTTTTGGAGTTGTGAGCTCTTGATAATGATGGAGTTAAACATTTTTTGACATCATTGGTAGTAAAGGTTTAAACTTTATTTTAACTTGATAACAGATCAAGAGTTTAGAGGAAGAGTTTTAGCAAGTAGGTACAAACACGGTTCCTTGTGTTGTACACGTGTCAAGTGGAAGATCTCAATTACATTCTACTTACATAATGGTCCTATATGCTTTGATTGCTCCCAAATCCCACCAATCGAAGTACGATTTACATTTACATTTACATTGTACATAGACATATGGCTTGCGATCATGTACAAGAAGGACCCAGAACACTCCTCATTTGGGGTTCAAAAGAATCGAGCAAGATGACACCAAACTAACTTTCAAAATCGAAAAATCGCATGTCAGATTATCATTGTGAGGGATTTGTTAATCGCACAAGCAGAACACTTCTCAGTTGGGTTTGGAATTAATCGAACAAGATGACACGAGGTTGCTTTTTGGTTATGTATGTACTTTTCAGTAAATGTACGGGTCTTTTCGCAAAAATTATTTTTAACCGGAATAACAAGTTAACTACAATCGATCTCAGCTGCTTAATTAAAAAATTATTAAATCCAACGGTGAATGATGGTACTTCACTCATGAGGGACTTATTTGGTCCCTCATATTAGAAAATTGATTTATATTTGAATGTTTTTATTTTAAAAGCAAGTTTAATATAAAAATTATAGTCAAAATCGCTTCTAAAAGCTTCATTTGTACATTTTTCAATCCAAAGTACTAACTACTTTTTGTAGAAGTTAGAATCGCTTCTGAAAGCACAATAAACAAACAAACACACGGATGATAGAATCAATTCTAAAAGCTTCCAACATGAAAATAAAGACGCTATTTGGATAAGTGTTTGACAAATGTGATTTTGGATGAAATTGATTTTGTAGAATTGATTTCAATAGAATTGAGTTTGAAGTAAAGTGCTTTATATTTGTATGTTTTTATTATGAAAGTAAGTTTAATGTAAAATATAATGTAACTTGAGACTAAAAATCACGTTTGGGGGGCAAAAGCTACAAATTCTAGCTTCAGTTAGAATTAATTCTAGAGACAAAATAATTCTAGTCGAGAACATCCAAACATATTAAAACCAATTTTGTCTCTGGAATCATTTTTAACTATCATCGAAATGAATCCAAACATGCACTCATTCGATCCAAGTTCTAATTCCAGAGGTGAAAATTTGGAAGGAAATGATTCATCACCAGATTCAAAGATAAAGAGCTATGTTATTTGTATAATTTCTATGGATACCTAAGTGACATTCATACTTATAATTGAATACTATACATTTATTCTATCTCAAAATATGATAAATCTCCATCCTACCCACATTCATATCAGTCTATGACATCTATACAGGTGTCCCATTTCAGATATAAAAAAAAATTGCTTATATAAAAAACTAGATAGGTACGGTCCCTTACAAGTTACACTTCCTTCCTCAGTGGACCATACAAACCGTACCTTGCACTGCACTTGCATCTCTATCCACGTCACAATTATCGCTTTACACCAACTTCAACCTATAACTTTTTCTTTTTCCACTTTCCACTTTCCTTTCAAATTCAATAAATGCTCCCCCTGCCTCCTAATAATTATCATAATGATATAGAACTAAAACCGGAAGATACACGAGATATTATAGTATTTTAAATAAATATAATTATTATTTTATATTATGATTTTGAATATATTTGATTAATAAAATGAATAAAAACTTAAAGTCTGATTTGTACCTGAAGTAGGATGATTTTAATTATTATCGTGACATAAATTAAGTTGATCATGTTATTTAAAAAGAAAAACTTGTTGGTTTGTTTTTATTTTACACGTAACAGTTCTTCGGCGAAATCCCTGTAAAAGTGAGAGTGAACTAATAAGAGTATGATTTAAACTTAAACAACCAATAAATATAATAATTTTATACTAACTCGCCTAGATTAAATTCCGACAGACTTATTTATAAATCACATTTGTAGTAGTTTTTGAATTTTAGCCTTCATAGTCACATATTAGTATCGTCATTCCACTACTGGAGGTAACTATTGAGTTGGTGAGATACAACTGCCCACGTGGAAAAACTGTTGCGAAGGATTAATACCCAAGTGTTTGTTTAATTGTCCTTGAGTAAATATAGTTATTGTTTTATATTGTGATTTTGAGTATATTTTGTTTTAGTAGAATGAATAAGGACTTAAAGTATGAGTTATACTTGAAGTAGAAAGATTGATATTATTATCGTGACATAAATTAATTAAATCATATTGGTTAAAAAGGAAAAGATTATGGAAAGTTACAATTTTAGCAACATACAACTGTTCATGGGTAAAAACTGGTTGAGGAAGATAAATTCTCACGTGTTTGTGTGATTGTCGTCGAGTTTTATTTGTAGTTGTTACTAATATGACTAAGGTTTGATAATTAAAAGACATTTGTAACAAAAGACCACATGAAATTTAATAGTAAATCATATATCTATAATTATTTAATATTTTAAAGCAATTTAGTTTTGGTAAATAATTTTTTAAATTAAATAATGTTTGATAATTAGGAATATGTTTTGTAAAAGATGGTTTTTGTTTTTTTTTTTTTTGACCTCCACCTTATTACTCCAAACTATATCTCTCTCCCCCAAACCATCAATTATAACTCCTTGTTTTGTTAAAGACAGTTAACTATTATTAAAATCAATTGTATAATATAATTGTTCCAATATAAGTTTTTATATTTTTTTCACCGGTAAGTATAAGTAAATTTTTGTGTCTTTGACTCTATGTCAAGAAAAGCATCATGAAAATTTATATTAAATTATACATATAATATGTGGTAATATATTTTGGTTGAATATTTAACGCTATAATAATTGATCATAGAACTTAATTGAATACAAAACAAAGATAAATACTATTTGTATATAAAAAAAGAGTTTAATTTCTATGTACTGTCAGTATGAAGATTTTTACATTGACAATCAATCAGATATCATAGAATTGGTGACTTTTAAGGTAGTTAGAATAAGAATCAAAGATTTATAATGATGTGTCAATTTCTGATTGGTTGACAGTGTAAAAAATCTTTACACTGTCAGTGTATACAAATTAAATCCATAAAAAAAATTACTAATATAATTGATGATCAAGTCTTGTAAAAAAAAAATGGTTAAGTCAGGATAATTGATGATTAGGAAGATTTTTCTTAAATTTTGAAATGTACATTTTATCTAAATCAATTGAATAATAATGGTTGCAATATAAAATTTTATATTTTATTATAGGTAAATATAAGAAATTTTTTTGCTTTCGTCAAAAAAGGTTTCATGAAACACTACGTAATTAATGTATTTAATTAATTTTAAAGCATTTTGATTAGGATGTACTATAACAGTAAAATCATTGATGAATATAATTAAATGTCCTATTAATCTAAAGCTTTCAAAACTATATGACAATTTTGACAATAAATAATGAGTTTAATTGCTATATATTGTCACTGTAAAATTTTTTATGCTATCAACCAATCACAGATGATGATATGAATGACTTTTAAGGTTGTTAGGATAAGAATCAAAGATTTTCAATGATGTGGCATTTTATGATTGATTGACAGTGTAAAAAACCTTTACACTGACAGTGTTAGCAATTAAACTCATAAATAATTGATACCAAAATGAAAAGTTTTTGAGAGTCGCTTTCAAAATTAAGCTTAAGAAGAAGTGATATTGTAAGGGAAAAAAAAATCAAAATTGAGTAGACAAAAATATAAAAGGAATTACTTTCTCTTATTTCTCCAAGCCTTCTTCTAGCCACCAAACTTATGATTAAATATAACTTGAAAGTTTTTTCGTAAACTTTGAAAGGTAACTTTGATTAAAATCAATTGAATTATAATTGTTTGCAATAGAAGTTTTTATATTTTTATTATAGGTAATTATAAGTATGTTTTTGCATTCGTCCGAAAAGGGTTCATGGAACATTATATGTAATTAATGAATATAAATAATTTTAATTAAATTTGACTAGGATTAGAACAGTTAAAATCATTGATGAATATAATTAAAGGGCGTATTAAATGATCAAGATTTTAAACTATATGACAATTTTAAATCAGTTATGTTCTTTCTCCAGGCCGCCTTCTAGCCACCAGTGGTACGCCTCTTATGCATTGAATCCCTATAAATACCTATCGAAGAACAACAACAAAATCCATTAGACAAAAGAAATCACAGACACAAACACACAGTGATATTTGCATTTGGGAATTGAAAAATGACAGTTTGATATCCATGACCAGGTTCCTATTTCTTTATGTTTGAATTTCAATGCTGTAACATTCAACGTTGTTAATAAAAGACGTCAATTAATAAATGATAATTTATGACAATTTAAAGAATTTTACATGTCCAATTAAAATGCCAATCGAAAGGGCAAATTAATGGCAATTATGTGATGAGGCACCTAGAGCAAATTAATGTCAATTATATCTGAAGTAATTGTATAGCAATTTCCAAAAGGCTTCAACTAATTATTTAAACATCACCTTTCAAAACGTAATTTCCTAGATCGTGCATAATGAAGAAAGAAATACTGTCATCCCAAAAGGCAATATGATAGTGCATAATGAAAATTACAAAGGCACCTAGATAAACTAATACCTTGGCTTGTGGCTCATCCAAGTTGTGTAATCTCTCACAAAGTGTTGCAATTATGTACACATATTCCTTAGAATCCCACATAGATTAAATTCTCAATAGATGTCTGATAATGGACTATCAAATGCTCAATAGATATCTCATAAGCACTATGACATAATGCATTAGAATCTCACACATCAACACAAAATGTGATTCGAGAAGCAAACTAACTAATAAAATCCAGAAAACAAAACAAAACCAAAAGGAGAGATTTAGGAAGCAATTGAATTCATAAATCCAGAAAATAAAAACAACACCAAAATGAGAGATTTGGGAATAGACATACCTGACCAATGAAGCAACTAACAAAAATGAAGAGCGGCAGGAAGAGAGAGAACGAATCTAAAGCATGCATACAAAGATAAACAAAAAAGAATTAGAGATTTTTACGTTAGAGAAGAAATCCAAATTGAAGAATTTGGTGGATAACAAAAACCTCGAAGCAACCTTCACAAACCAAGATGCTTCATTTATCGGTGACTCTTCCTCTAAACCTTTGTCTCCAGAAAAAACTATATTCACATGACATGGAAATGACATTGGCTATAATGATATAAGGAAACGGTGGAAATGACATAAACATTGGCTATGATGATATAAAGAAACGGTGGAAATGTTATGGATTCAAAACGTTGGAAACATGAACACAGCCATAAATTCTCAATAAGGATAATATGGTAAGTGCATTGACAATTAAAAAAATTCTCAATAATTTATAACCCAAGTGATTTTAAATAACTACCCCAGCCACCACCTTACTTTGTCATTCTCAAGTCATTTTACAGATAAGCCCCCAATCACTTCCTTCCTTTTAATAATAAAAATAATATTAAAATAAGAGTGTGTTTGGGAAAGCTGCAAAAAAAAAATTTATATCGATAATCGAATTTTATTTAATCGATTTTAGTATAATTCATTATTGAGATAATCGATTATAATCATAATCTATTTTGTTTGGATCTGTTTGCTGAAAAGTGATTTTAAAATAATGTATTTCATTTGGATGATAAAACAAAATTACTTTTACATAATAATTTACCAAAAAAAGTGTATGAAGTTATTTGTTAATATTAATAAAATTTATTTTTTTAACATTAAAACTTGTTAAAATATTTAAATTTTTAACAAAAAAATTAACATAAAAAATTTTGGGAAAAAATCGTAATAATATGAAATAAGAGCGGTCCTTCAAATGAGATGTATGAAAAGAACATTTTTCCTCCTAAAAAAAAGGCTATTTTAAAGATATAAGCTAAATGGCAAACATAATAGATTAATCATAAAACAACTTTTTAAGATGTAAAACAGTTGAAATGTAAATAATCCATCTTTTTCAAACACACTCTAAACGCTCAATATGAAAAACTTGCTCTCTATTTGATTTTAGGGGAGAAAGTAGATGGAAAGAAAATGAAAGGAAAGAAAGTGAAAGGAAAAAAAGGGAAATGAATAAAAGAGTAAAATATGGGATGATTATTTAGTTGTTTGATAGTAGAGAAATTAGAGGAAAGAAAATCAAAACTTTTCTCTCACTTTGTTTGGTTGAGTAGAAAGAAAAATGAAAGAAAAAACATATTTATGAATTTACCAAAACAACCTCATATAATAATTTAATAAATAAAAATAAAAATTGTTCTTGGTTCTATCTCTCGTTGTGTGTGCAATGCTTTGAACTATGTGTTTTCAGTCCAATTTGCGTGGAACCAAAAACAAGTGGGCCTCACATGTTTTTCCTCTCTCCCCTCCCTTTTTTTAATAAACCAAACGATGGAAGTTTCTTGGTTTACGTGTTTTCTATCTAACATTTTTGTTTCTATCATCTTTCACCAGTTTTAATCATAGTTTTAAGGATCCACTTTTGGTTCGTGAGAAAGATAAAAAAAAACATTGAGCCCGTTTGGATGGTTTTTTTTAATGAAAAAAATACTTATTTTTGAAATAAAAGTACTTTTGAAAAAAAATAAAGGTGTTTGATTGGACTTTTGAAAAAAAGCAAAAGCAGTCAAAAAGCACATTTTGGTGCTTTTTTTAAGAAGTTACAATTTATGACTTCGAAAAAAGGAGAAGTAATAGAAGAGAGATGATGAAAAACATTAATGTTTTATTGGACAATAATATCCCTATAATAAATATCTCAAAAGCCCTTTTTATAAAGTTTATCCAAACGCAAAATAGCTTATGCTTCTAATAATAGCTGCTGCTTCTACTTTTAGGTCATAGAAACACTTTTCTAAAAAGCTCATCCAAACGTGTAGAATCAAATTTATAAACGTGGATACATTGGTCTCTCCTTCCTTCCACTTTCAACTGTAGCCTGTGACAAATTTCCATGTGAAAAACAAATAAAAAGTGAAAAAAAATGCACAATTTTCAGGCATTTGAGTTTTGAAATTTTGCATGTTTTTCCACTTTCGTTCATTTTTTTCAGGGTAGAATTTGTCAAAGGTCACGCAGGACCACTAATGAGTCAGGCCAGAGGGTTAACGAGACACATAAACAAGTAAATATACTGAAAATAGAAGGAGGGACTATTGTGTCACACGCTCGTAAATTTGATGGATTAAGTGATTAATTTATTTTTTTGGGGATAAAAAGGGTCCCCAAAATTCTCTAAGACTAATTTGGGCCTTTAGTCATGACTCATGATATTATTTTTACCCCTCATTTTCATATTTATGTTTTACTTTTTTTATTATTAAAAGATATAGAATAGATAAAAAAATATTTTTTTCCCAGAAAAGATAGGTGCCAAGTGAAAATATAAAATTAAAATATACAAATGTCAATGTTGTCATAATTAGAGAAATCTTATTAGTCTGTGGTGTTAGTATAAAAATTATTTACATCATTAATTAATGAAAAATTAATACATCATTTTAAATATTGGATTCTTATTATAAATACCAAGTCACGTATAAGATGACAGTGTAAAAAATTTACATCGACAATATACCAAAATTAATCTAATAACTAAAAGATTTAGTTAATCCCAAAGTTTCTGAATTATTTGAAATTTTTCAAAAAAGTCTGTATACTTTAAAATTTTATAATTGAGTCCCTCAATACATTAAAATATTGTTATTAGCCTATTAGAGCATCCACAACCCATCACCCCATTTTTGAGTTCTTAAATGAGTCCCACATTTATACATCACTCATTCTTACTTTTTACAACTTAAGAATCACATCTCTACAACCCAGCATCTTTAAAAATTTATTAAATGGGTTCAACAATTTGTTTTATTTTATAACTATTTTATTATTTAAATTGAGAAGGGCCCGTTTTTATTATAAGGAGAGGTACTTGTACAAGCACTTTCTCTCTCCAGGTTCTTATATAAGAACCCACTCCATCAGTCCAATTGTATAAGCACCAGGTTTTTAATGCTAAGAACCCCATAAGCACTCACCAATGTGGGTGCTCTTAGAGCATCCACAATGAAGAACATCACTTTGATTCTTAACCCTCATTTTGTGGGTGCATTAATGTCATATAAGATTTAAGAACTTTTATTTATTTTTACTCCTATGAAAGAACCATAATTTGGGTTCTTAACTTATTTTCTTTTGAATTTACTTGTACTTTTTTAATTAGAAATTGTGATAGAAAAAAAAAGTTTTTTTGACAAGAACAGTTCTTATAGAAGAACAGTTCTACACCCTGGCAGCCACATCATTCTCCTCCAATGGAAGTTTTTACAAGAACATGTTCTTATGTTTAAGAACTACCCTAAGAACTATCATTAAATTGATCTTATACACCATGACAGCCATCTCATTTGCCTCCAATGGAAGTTTTTACAAGAATAAGTTCTTATACTTAAGAACTACCTTAAGAACAACTATTGGAGTTGGTCTAACGGTTCTTCTATAAGAACCATTATTGCCAAACAAATTTTTTTTTGTCACAATTTCCAACCAAAAAATGTAAGTGGGGTCACATGTGGGACCCATTTAAGAACCCAAAATGAGTTCTTCCACTGGAGTAAAATGGAGGCTGCATTCTTATATTCTTTGGGCTCACCATATGACAGATAAGAACCCAAATATGATTCTTTCATTGTGGATGCTCCCACTTATACTTTTTCGTTAGGATTTCAAAAAAAAAAGTATATGGATGTTTTTGAATTTTCCTAAAATATATAGAAACTTATTTGAATATTTCAAAAAAGTTTAGGAATGCACAAAGTGGATGAATAAATCTTAACGAATATTTAATAAAATTTTAATGTGAAAGCGTATAAGATACCTAATTATAAATTTGTAAGGTACTAGAAAATTAAATGACAAAATTTTAAATATATAAACCTATTTAAAAATTCCAAAACAATTGAGAAAACTTACATTTAGCCACAAACCTAATTAAGACCTACTTGCCCTCCTTCGTCAAGCAACTTTCACAATCCAACGCTTGAAAATTGTTATTAGCCTATTAGCTCCCACTTATACTTTTTCGGTTAAGATTTCAAAAATATATATATATATATATATATATATATATATATATATATAGTATTTGAATTTTCCTAAAATATAAAGAAACTTATTTGAATATTTCAAAAAAGTTTAGGAATGTACAAATAACGAGTGGATGAATAAATCTTAACGAATATCTAACAAATTTTTTCATGAAAGCATATAAGATACCTAATTATAAATTTGTTAGGTAATAGAAAACTAAATGAAAAAATTTTAAAATATATAAACCTATTTAAAATTAAAAAAATCCAAAACAATTGAGAAACTTACATATTAGCCACAAACCTAATTAAGTCCTCGTCAAGCTACTTTCACAATCCAACGCTGGACAATGTACATCCTTGTAGGCTTGTCTGCATTTTCTTCACAACTCATAAATTTATGAGCCGGAAATAAATACAGTGATTTAATTGTAATATAAAAAAATTAAAATAGTATGTATTATCAGGATAAAAAAATTTATTTTGACATTTACTAACATTTTGATATGTATGCTTTTATTTTCATAACTAAGAGAGAAAAATAACAATAATGCTGATTTGTTAAGATATTATTGAATGTCAGTGTATAAATTATTTACACATTCAATGCAAAAAAAAATTTTTAACTCTGTCAGGTCTGCCTGAGACCATAAACGAAAAAGCCCTTTCGCTCAATCGGGCAAGGTATGGTCCCTATGCCTCTTTGAACTATAGAAACGAAACTAATTTATTCAGTTAATTAATTATCTTGATATCATTAAAGTTTTTGACCCTTATAATAATCATTATAAAAATCACATAATATATAATTAATTGATAATGACAAAAAATGTGCGCACAAAAATCAAACTCGCCTTATAGTATCCATATTTTATCTTTTGAATGTTAGTAATATTTTCTTTTGATAAGAAAGGAATTACTATTAATTAGACAAAATGTTGGGAAATAACCCCATTACAATCATTATTTACAAAAATGGAAAGTAAGGGATTAACAGAATTAACTAATTACAATCCCATAGGTGCATCATACTCACTCCTAATTAAAAAGTCCTCACATTTATTCGCTTCTTGGTAGGAATGATGAACCTGAGCTTGCCAATCTTGAATGTTAATATTTTGCATTGAATATGATTTTAACTACGTATTATCTAGTGGTTGAAGTTTAAGAATAACAAGAAGATTGCAACTTGCAAGGCAATGTATAAAATATAAGAGAATATTTAATCGTGCAAAGGAAGACAGGAGAAACAAGCTTATTCTATTTTGCATACATGTGATTGATGTCCTTTCTAGGCTCTACTTGTTCAATTTGAATTAAAGTAGTAAGAATGGATTCCTCCTTTCTAAATTTTAAATTAAGATTTTTTTTATTTTTTTTTTTGCTAAGCAATGAAGTATATTGAAAAGAGTATAAGGGGTACTTCAACTCATATATAAAAAGACCCAACTAAGAGGAAGTACACTGTAAATAAAATACTTACTGACAAAAATCATGCAGTATTTGTATTACAATGGCCAGCACCTGTTGGACAAAGAAAAGGAAAAGTATGCAATTTAATACAATTGGACTCCTACCACAATGCCTATTAGTTATTATACAGTAATTTCACTAACAATTCCAAAATTTCCCCCGACTAAAGATATGCGTGCAAACGCCCTTTTTAATCCCTAACAAATTTTTGAGATATCACTTTTTGTTCTGAAAAAGTAAATAATCAAATAGTTCCCGAGAATGATAAAAGAGGGATACTTTAGTCCCCCCGTCTATTTTCATTCTGGAAACATCATTAGAGTGTTGATGTATACTGTTAGTATGCATAGGTGTCTGTCAAACACGTCCATATGACCTGTGTTGGTGCATCTAGTGTGATACATCTAGTGCATGTGGTCTGTTGCCCGTACCATGTAAGGACTAATTTGTTCCACGATAGAAATTGTCGGGCACTAAATTAGGTTACTTGAGTATTAGTTAGGGACTTTATTGGGGCAAAGCATAATTGTTTTTATGGTCTATTCTGCATGAAGAGACTTTTGTCTGGGTACTTGGACATATAATGATATACATCAACACTCTAATGGTATTTAAGAACAGAGATAAACAGAGGGACTAGAGTGTCTCTCTTTTATCATTCTCAAACTATTTGGTGATTTTTTTTCAGAGACAAAAAATGATATCTCAAAAATTGTCAATGAATAAAATAACCTTTTACTCTAAATTAACGTACCAAGCTTTCATGAGTCTTTTCACTTAACCACTAGTGTAGGCAAGCAGGATTCAAAAAAGTTGTCGTGGAATGCGATCATCCTCCTTTAAATGGTATCCAGCTAATTAGACAGATCAAGATCTTGATAAAGCAGGAATGGGAGATAGCCTATCTTTGGTGAATAATGATATTTGTACATCAAAATGGGACATCATTTGATGTCTTTTTTGTTTTTTTGATATATTTTTAAGAAGCGTGTATACAAAAAAGATAAAAAATAAGTGAAAGATAGAGATAAACATATACGATATCACATACAACATCAAAAATTATGTTCAAATATCACAACTCATATTTGGTTCGACGTTGTCGGCCTTCAACGCACGTTGGTTCAACTTTAACGCGATTCCGTTCTATGATATAGGTGTTTGGGTTTTCCAAATTAAAGCAATTTTGCTTTTCAAAAACAATTATACTTGAAGCAAATATTTTATAGCTTCCACGGTGGTTTAAAATCAATTCTCTCTGTTGCATGTTGGTCTACAACATATCTTCCATAACTGCCCATTATCTAGCTGTCCGAGTCTTTTGTTTTTAAGGGGCTAACCGCCCAAGTCTTAATTTACTGTATTTATCGTTAGTATATTTTTTCAATTTGTTTTTGTTGGAAAAATATTTTTTTAACTTTAAGGGAGTTACTCCTAAAGTTACTCTTGGAGTAACTTGATTCCCATATAAACCCATTTTGGTAATTGCACACCCAAAAATATTTTTGATCCAAACTATCAAAACAATAAAATTGATAAAATCACTTTTTTCATGAAGGCAACCAAATATAAATCATTTCACTGTCAACTCACTTTCAACCAAAATCAATTCTACAAAATCAATTCCTTCTAAAATCACGTTTGTCAAAAGCTAATGCAAATACAAAGATAGTTCTGAGTCATACTATGTGAGAGAGAACTTCTTGTGTAGATTGGCTTGTGAATAAAAGCTTAGAACAGGATTATGGTCTCAAGGAGATTATCTCCCCTCCAAATGAGCTCTCGTTATTAGTGTTAGGTGATATCTCAGGGGTTTCCATACCCGTTCAGTGACTAGCTAGTTTGTTTTCCTTTTCTTGGGCCTTAGTCTATCTAAAAAAAAATTTTTAATAAATTATTGCTTACACATTGTATGTCTTGAAAAATAATTTTTTTGTTAAATGTTATTTTAAATGTAAATTCAAACATAACTTTACAAACTTTGTTTGAGCAACTCATGAAATTATGAATGTTTATTGGTTCGGATTCATCTAATGAACCTGAAAACCAAATTGAATCAATTCAATTGGTTCAATCGAGTGTTCATGTTGAATTTAAATCAAATCGATTAAGATCCAAATAATTGGTTCGATTTTCGGACCCAAACCAAATCGATTACATATATGTTTGAATGTTTATATACATATTTTTTTAATTTTTAAAATTCTTTATATGATAAATTTTGATATATTTATTCTCATATTTTCATATTTTGTCTAGTTTGAAATTTTCCTTCTTGATGATTTATTTATATGACATGTTTATGCATTTTTTTTATTCATATTTTATGATTTTGTATTTTTGTTAAAAAACCAAATTGAACCGAACCAAAAAACCTGTTATTGATGAAGTCACTTATCACTATGAATTAAGAGTTGAATATGTTTTTGATTTCCATAAAATTGGAAAATTTTGATTTTAATCTCTATATAAATTTTATTCATTTTTAGTCCCTAAATTTAATAAAAGGAGTATGTTTTAAGTCTTTCATCTGATACTAAAATACAGAATTTTTGTATTTTTCTAGGACTAAAATAAATAAAACTTTTATATTGACAAAAATAAATTTTATCCATTTTATAGAAATAAAAACATATTTAATCCTTTAAAAAAGCATATTTAGAGTGTATTTGGGAAAGATTATTTTCCCTTGTTTCAACTGTTTTTTTAGCTTAAAAGCTGTTTCATAGATAATCTAACATGTTTGACATTTTGCTTAAATTAATTAAAAAGCTTTTTTTGGGGAAAAAAACTGTTTTATGCAATCTAGTTTTTTCTAACTTAAGAGTATTGTGATTTGATTATTTTTCATTCTTAAAAAACTCTTCCATGTTTACCCCGACAAAAATTATTTCTAAACAAATATTATTAAATTATACAAACAACCCCATACCCTTTTTTGTAATTTATTATATAAAAGTGATTTTTTTTTTGCACTATCCAAATGAAATAGATTATCTTAAAATTGCTTTTCAATAAACAGACCCAAACAAAAACAGATTTTAATTATAATCGATTATTGATAATCAATTATACAAAAATTGATTATCAACATAATCTTTTTTTTTTTTCCAGTTTTCCCAAAGATACTCTTAATCCCCAACTATAGTATTGCATCAAATGGGTGGGGAAATTTGTGAAAAAGGAGTAGATAGAGATCCTCTTTTTTCCCTCTTCATTTCCCTTCCATTATACTAGTACAAGTGTGGACACGGTCGTACGGTACATGAAGAGAGTGAAAAGTGAAACACACGCTCCCTTAAATTCTCATCCTCCTTCTCTTCTTTGTCCTCACTCCTCACACTCTGAATTCTCGTTTCTCCACCATCCCCATTCAATATTAGGCCAAAAAAAAAACAGGGAACATTTGCTTAAACAATGAAACCATCACAACCCCCAGATTGCAATTCACTTCTTCACACCCTCTCCAAACACATCATCATCCATCACCCTCTTCTCCACCTCCATCTCCGCCTCCTATTCCTTTTCGTTCCCACCTAAACCCAAACCCAACTCTAACGAGTTGAGATCCCACCTCGACTAGAGATATAGTTAGAGTAGTTGTTTCACGTCTTGAGCGAGCTAGCTTTTGAGGTCGAGATACTCTTAAAACTCAATTTCTAGTAATTTTCCTTCAAAAATTCAAACCAAACCCATTTTTTTCATCACAAAACCAGAACCTTAAAATCCCCGAACTTCAATTTAATGTTGTCCGAATCCATTCTCAGCATCTTAACCGAAGATCTTCTCATCCGAATCATCGACCAGATTGACTCCGACGCCGATCGCAAATCATGGCGCCTTGTCTGCAAGGACTTCCTCCGGGTCGAATCCACGACCCGGAAGCACATCCGGATCCTCCGGATCGAGTTCCTAATCGGGTTGCTAAAAAATTACTGCAAAATCGAGACTTTGGACCTCTCCCTATGTCCCCGGATCGATGATGGGGCCGTTTCGGTTTTACTGAGTCAGGGATGGGCGAGTTGGACTCGGGGACTGAGGAGGCTGGTGCTGAGTCGGGCCACCGGGTTAGGGTATACGGGTCTGGAGCTTCTGGTTCGGGCCTGCCCCGTTTTGGAGGCGATTGATGTGTCTCATTGTTGGGGTTATGGGGACAGAGAGGCTGCTGCAGTTTCGTGGGGTACGATGTTGAGGGAAGTGAAAATGGATAAGTGTTTGGGGGTGACTGATATTGGGTTGGCTAAGATTGCTGTCGGGTGTAGCAGGTTGGAGAGGCTTAGTTTGAAGTGGTGTTTGGAGATGTCGGATCTGGGTATTGATCTTCTTTGCAAGAAGTGCGTGGAACTCAAGTTTCTTGATGTGTCTTATCTCAAGGTTGGTTTTGTTTCTGTTTGCCCCTGCTTTGTTCAATGTGTGTTGTGTACTTGTGTTGGCGATTTATCATTGCTTGACATTGAGTATACCAATTACACTGATAGTGTATATACCAATTAAACTCATTTTAAAACAGTCTTTTAAATGAACATTTAATTAAACTATTTACTTAAATGCATTTTAAGTTATGATTATTGTTTTTAGAAACTCTGTTATCCAAGGGGCCACTAATTGGACCCCTTTTTCCTTTTTGGTTTTCAGGTGGCATTTTTCTTTTAAGTTTATGTATTTCCACAATTCCTCTGATAATTACAAAAATGTAATCTTCCATCTACCTTTCCTTGAAATGGTGAAAAAAGTTGTTTTCTTCTTTTCACTTTTCACTGTTTAAAACAAAATGGAAAAACATATATATATATATAGATATATATATATATATTTTATTATTATCATTTGGAAACATATATCAATTAAAAATAAAAACAACAAACAAATCAAACACTATCCCTTTGCTCTTTTGTCTTTGTTGAAAGAGTAATGTTAGTTGCACATGGGGGGATTGTGTCCTAGTGATGATGATGAACAAAAGAAACAGAGTAAGAGACAGAGAAATGGATGGTTGTGGTTTTCATATTTTCCGCAACCTCATTGTGGCCGCATTTTCTTGCAATTATCTGTAATAATGGTAACCACAACATAATTGCAGCTGCTAACACAACGACAATTTAAAACCTTGGAAGGTAGTGATGAGAGTTATGTGAGAACCTTTTATGTATTAGTAACATTATTGTTGTTGAAAATAGGGAGAGGTCATAAATGTGGATAGAATGTAATCACTTGAGCAAACCACTTCAGCCCCAAAGTATAACTTTTTTAAAAAACCCTCTGGTTTTTAGAGAAACACCAAACCAATTCTTAATGTGATATTCCCTACATTTCAATAAGATATTTGAGGTTTGGGGTTTTTGGTTATTATCCTTGAACAACTGATGCTACCATCTGAATGAAAGCCTCTTGTTCATTCCTGCTTATAGTAATTAAAAAAGAAATAGATGTTCTGATTTCATTTTTGGTTTCCAAAATTTGAGTGCAATGCTGGATAAATAGAGAAGGAAAACAACTTCCTCTGTTGCTTGACTAAGGACAATTTTATTTTGTACTTGTATGTAGTAATGGCGGTGCTATAGATGATTTTTATTTTACATCATTACCTTAGCTAATAAACAGAGTATATTTAGTTTGCAAGTTTATTTTTCCGTCAAATTATATCTTTTATATAATTTGAGATCTTACCTCAATAGGTTACTAGCGAATCTTTGCGATCAATAGCTTCACTGTTAAAGCTTGAGATTTTCGTTATGGTGGGCTGCTCTTTAGTGGATGATGCTGGATTGCGGTTTCTTGAAAAAGGATGTCCGCTACTTAAGGTAATTTATTTTATTCAAAGTTATAACTTGTGATGATAATGGTTTAAAAATTAATGAAGTTTGACCAAGGAGGTTCTATGGAGAAGCACAGATGTCTTTAACTTAAAATAAGTGTTTTTTCCATGTGTTGCAGGCAATTGATGTATCAAGGTGTGACTGTGTTAGCTCATCCGGTTTAATATCCATAATTAGTGGACATGGTGCTCTTGAACAAATAGATGCAGGATACTGCCTCTCTGTGAGTTCATATCTAAATTTGTGGTGTCTTATATCTTATGATTATGTACCATGTTTTATTGTGAATTGTGATAAATTTTACATTTTACATACACTAACACCTAAAGCATTTCCTGCAGGAGCTATCAGTACCTCTTGTTAAATGCTTGAAGAATTTAAAGCAGCTGAGCATACTAAGAATTGATGGTGTTCGAGTTTCCGACTTTATCCTCCTTACCATTGGCACCAATTGCAAGTCTTTAGTGGAACTTGGTTTAAGCAAATGTGTTGGGGTGACCAATATGGGAATTATGCATCTTGTATCTGGCTGTGGCAGTTTGAAGATACTTGATTTGACTTGTTGTCGATTTATCACTGATGCAGCCATCTCTACTATAGCAGACTCTTGTCCAGACCTTGTCTGTCTGAAGTTAGAATCTTGTGATATGGTGACTGAGAATTGTCTTTATCAGCTTGGTTCAAATTGCTTGCTGCTTGAAGAGCTTGATCTTACTGATTGCTCTGGTGTCAATGACATAGGTAAATTATGGAAGTTCTATCAGTAAATTGTATGCATGTCTTGTTCAAAATTGCCATTGGTTCAGATTAATTTATTTCTAATCTCTAAATCCTAGCATTCTGTCTTCATGCAGCACTTAAAAATCTATCAAGATGTTCTGGACTTGTAAGATTGAAGTTAGGATTATGCATTAACATATCAGACATAGGATTGGCACACATTGCTTGTAACTGCCCAAAATTGACTGAACTTGATCTCTATCGGTAATTGAACTTTAGAGTCAGTGTGTTTAATTGTTTATGATTCAACAAAATTTAAAACAACTCAGTGAATCTGTTTAGTTGTTCTTTTATTGCAGCTGTGTACGTGTGGGAGATGATGGGCTTGCAGCACTCACAAGTGGATGCAAGAAGTTGATAAAGCTCAACTTGTCATATTGCAATAGAATTACAGATAGAGGGATGGAGTATATCAGCCATCTAGGTGAACTATCTGATCTGGAGATGCGTGGGCTTTCAAACATCACAAGCATTGGTATAAAAGCGGTTGCAGTCAGTTGCAAGAGATTGGCCGATTTAGATTTGAAACATTGTGAAAAAATTGATGATTCTGGTTTCTCGGCCCTTGCTTTTTCACAAAACCTACGGCAGGTCAGTGGCAGTAGCTTTACTCGATTACATTTTTATTGTTCCGAGTCTTCTGACTAACACTAAAGTCTGGCCTTCGAATCTAGAGTAACGTGGAACTTGTGAAAATTAGAAATAGAAATGTGGCTCGTGGAACATAATTGATACTCCTCTGGCTTTGTTACCTTATAAGACCGTTTTCTAGTTTGATCTGATTGATGATTGTACAAAAATCAAAGAACCCTGGTTTCGATGCCTGGCTCACTGCTCTCCCTTCCTCATCCATGTCTGTCATCCCTCTTCTCTTTCCATGCTTTAACTTCTCACTTTTAATTTTGGTTTTTGTGTTTGTTCTTATGCTTTCCAGTTTTCAGTCACAAACTTGATCTATCTTCTGCCTTGGACATGAAGAAGAATATACACATAGTAGATTTTTTTTAAAGACAAATTTCTGGTTAGGAAGTTTTTTATTCATTAGATTGAAGAACCTGTAAAGCAGGAAGTTGAAGACAGTACCTTTGTATAGAAGATTTGATCCAAAACAAAGAAAGAAACAAAAGGAATCTTTCTAAAAGAATAAATTATGTGTACACACCTATCAAGTGTGTGTCAACATTATCATATTGCAAATGTTAATATTGCATTCAAAACATGGTGGTGTTTCTTACTGGCTTCGTAGGATTTTTTTTTTTTTTTGGGTAATTGATAATCTGATATATGCCTTTGATAAATCGAACTTAGAAATTTCACCAAGTAAAAAACCTGAGAAACTTGCCATACTGCTAATAAGATGTTTTTACTGCCCGTATGAGTATTTTCTTGTGCTATACATAATTGAAGTTTCTACTTATATTTTTAGGAGTGCATATATTAATTGCTCTTAATAATTGATGTTTATTTTCATGAAGTCAAGTAGACAACCCATAATGACGAACAACTGTTATGTTAGTATTAGGTTTCTAATTCTAACTCAACATAGCGATGATGGTGATGATGGCAGATAAATTTGAGCTACTGTGATGTGTCAGATGTGGTGTTGTGCCAGCTTATGGGTAGACTGAAACGCCTTCAGGATGCCAAACTGGTGCATCTTACTAAAGTCACTGTGAAGGGGTTGGAACTTGCCCTTAGAACTTGCTGTGGCCGGATTAAAAAGGTTAAACTGCAGACCAATCTCAGGTTCTCGCTTTCCTCAGAACTACTCGAGACAATCCATGCACGAGGGTGCAAGATCAGATGGGATTAGCCACAGCTATTTTTGACAGACCCGTCGGGACCCGAAAGATGGTGAGCTATATGCACGAGGGATGCTCTCACTCCAGGCATACTTATGCTGTGTTTGGAACTGCGGTGAAAGTGTGTGGCCGTGCGGTGGATTGGAGTAGAGTAGCTTCCACGATTTGGATGTGATTTTGGAAGGAATGACCGTGGTTCCATATGTATACTTAGTTTTCTTAGAAATAGGGTTCTTGTTCATATCACTAGTTTAAGATCTTTTTGATCCAAAGCTTATGTAAACAGTTCTTGCATTTTTCCCCCATAACTTCTATTACCTTAGTTAGGTGCATAGAGTTCAATTAGGTGACATTGACAGACTTCTGGAGAAGGATTTATACCTTCTCAAGTTACATTCTATTTTGAAGCATGTGAGGTTACTTCTCAAAGAATTAAATTTGATTTGAACTTACCACTTACACTTACAAGGCTTGTTCTGTTGCCAATCCAAAACTAAAGTGTGCTTTGTAGTAGTTAGCTTTAGAAGAATTCTTTTTTGGTAATAATTAGTTTTATGAAATAACTGTTAAAATAAATGCTGTTTTTGAGCATTTTGGTTCAAATCTCTTAGCTAGGTGGTTTCTCCAATGAACATGAGAGTGGTTGAATTTAAATAATGAGAGCCAGATGAGAGAAGCAAGTGTGGGTGGATATTTAGCAAAGCTGGATTTTAGTCAAAATAACTCCTGATAATTTTTATACCCACATGTAATTCATTTTGAATTTGACTATAATTAAAATATATAGGAAATAGATTACTTGAGCAAAAATCAATGCTAGGTGATGCAAAAGCAACTTGGAAACTGATCCAACTCAAGTTTTCTACAAGTATGAAGCAAAGAATACTACTTTTGGAGTGGGTTTGGGATTCACATATATAGATAGGCCTTCACATATGTACTGTCTGAATGGGACCTTGAGAGAAGCACTGTGTTGTAAGGTTCATTTAACAGTTTTTACTTTGCATGGTTGCGTTTGACAAGAAACAAGAAAAGCCATGGCCTTCTACTTTTGATCAATCATAAAAATTGAGAAGATGTATGTGCATCACAGTGCAGAGAAAGTGGTTATCTTTGTTGAGCCAAGTTAGAAAAAAAAAGCAGGGAATATCATTCCATGCCTCCAACAAAAGAAAGCATTAGAATAACTTGAGACTTTTGTCCAGAGAAAAAGCATTAAGGAATGTGAATGTTAGAACTCCCAAGAAAAGCACTTAACTTACATGTATAAATGAAAGTTACTTCTAAAGGCCTTGGGCATACCACCCTTACACCAAAAGATGGCCTTGGTTAATTTCCTTTTCATTCTCATGCTTTTACCTTCATTTGAGGCTTTCTCAGATGAAATCCCCTCAGACCTCAAAACCCAAGACATGCAAGCCATGATTGCACAAGCATGCATTAACATAGAAAACCAAAACTCATGCCTCACCAATATTCAAAATGAGCTAACCAAAATTGGCCCTCCAAGCCCCACTTCAGTAGTAAGTGCTGCACTCAGGACCACAATCAATGAAGCCATAGGTGCCATTGACAAAATCTCAAAGTTCACCACATTCTCTGTTAGTTACCGCGAGCAAGTCGCCATAGAAGATTGCAAGGAGCTCCTAGACTTCTCTGTGTCTGAGTTAGCATGGTCCTTAGGGGAGATGAGGAGAATAAGAGCAGGTGATACCAATGTGCAATATGAGGGTAACCTTGAAGCTTGGTTAAGTGCAGCATTGAGTAACCAAGACACATGCCTTGAAGGGTTTGAAGGCACTGATAGACATCTTGAGAGTTACGTCAGTGGAAGCTTGACACAAGTTACACAACTTATAAGCAATGTTTTATCATTGTATACACAATTGCATAGCTTACCCTTTAGGCCTCCAAGGAATAAAAATCAAACGAATGATGAAAACTTGGAGTTTCCTGAATGGATGAGTGAGAGTGATCAAGAGTTGCTTAAGTCCAAGCCACATGGTTCACATGCAGATGCTGTTGTGGCATTGGATGGGAGTGGTCACTACCGGACCATCAATGAAGCTGTTAATGCAGCTCCAAGCCACAGCAATAGGAGGTATGTTATATATGTGAAGAAGGGGATTTATAAGGAGAATGTTGATATGAAGAGGAAGATGACAAACATCATGCTAGTAGGTGATGGTATTGGCAGAACCATTATCACAAGCAACAGGAATTTCATGCAAGGATGGACCACTTTTCGAACTGCCACACTAGGTAAGTAACACATATATAATTTCTTATATATATAATTTGTAGAATTAGAATTTTATTTTACTAAGAAAAATTTTATTTGTACAACTTTTCGAACTGCCACACTATTGATTCAAATTTGTTTTTAACCAATTGACATCCATATACTAGGGTTATATAACTTCAATAGTGATATTCAGGTACCACTTTCATTTCATCATTTCTATTTTAAGCAATAGATTTTTATTTAAAAAAAAAATATTCAAAACAGGCTAAAACACTAGAGCTACTATCCAAAAGCGGTTGGTCATAGTAGTACTGGACTATATCTTGGACAAACTTTACTCGCAAATGCTTTACCTAACCACTACCGGGACTTGAGAGTTAGTCTCACAACTTTATTTGTAAAGATACCCGATCAAAGACAAAAAAAAAAAAAAAACTCGAGCTACTCAAATGTTTTCTAGCAAAAAACTCTTTTTTCTAAACAGGTGTAGCATATAAAATGCAAAAGAAAATGATGTGCAACATTCATTTTCCATGTAACTTTTATCACGATTGATTTGAAATAACTCATAATCAATTGTTTGACAATTTGCAATTTAACATGTAGCTGTATCCGGGAAGGGTTTCATTGCAAGGGACATGTCATTCCGTAACACAGCTGGACCAGTAAACCATCAAGCAGTGGCATTGCGTGTGGATTCAGACCAATCTGCCTTCTTTAGATGCAGTGTGGAAGGATACCAAGACACCCTCTATGCCCACTCACTCAGACAATTCTATAGGGAATGTGAAATCTATGGCACCATAGACTTCATTTTTGGCAATGGGGCAGCAGTGCTACAAAATTGCAAGATATACACACGGGTCCCACTTCCTTTACAAAAGGTTACGATCACAGCCCAAGGCAGAAAAAGCCCACATCAAAACACTGGGTTTACAATACAAGATAGCTTTGTTTTAGCCACCCAGCCCACATATTTGGGCAGGCCATGGAAGGAATATTCTAGAACAGTTTACATTAACACTTACTTGAGTGGGCTTGTTCAGCCTCAAGGGTGGCTTGAGTGGTTTGGAAACTTTGCATTGGACACTTTGTGGTATGGTGAGTATAGGAATTATGGGCCTGGTGCATCAGTTGCAGGAAGGGTCCAATGGCATGGTTATCATATAATTAAAGATGCTGCTGCTGCAAATTTCTTCACTGTTCAGCGGTTTATTAATGGTGACTCATGGTTGCCTAGAACAGGCATCAAGTTTACATCAGGGTTGACCAATTGAATTATTTGTTACCTATCTCTATATATATACTTATTACTATATACTATTTGTATATCAATGCTACTAAGTTTACTGTTCTCAATATTTTAGATGAAAAATTGTACCATTTTCTTTTATAGGAAGAATAGGCACTCCCTTATTCATAACAATATTATTTGTTTTTGTGAAACTAATCATTGTTTGGGATATTGAAGGTGTCCCTCTTGATAGGTCCTTTTCCCTAATATTGAACCTTTTATATTGTAAACAGTCCTCCGGCACTCAACACACATTTACAATATTTACTTGAACTCCTATTTTATTGCATTTTTCTGTCTGATAGAAAAAAAAAAGGTAATATTGTAAGGTGTACGTGGGTGTAAAATTTGGCTGGACCGTGACTGTTGCACTCACATTAAAATGAGCACTGGAGAAAGCACTTGTTATTATTTTGATGAATCATATTTCGACTTATTTTGATCAAAACATTGCATCTTTTTAAATGAAAAAGAGAGGAAGAAAGCACATTTGCAATATATACTTATCGTATATCTTCCCAAAAATATAAAGCAATGAAGACGTTTGATCTTTACCAACATGTGGTTGGTCTGAGTGATAACGAGCTTGGTCCCCTTAAGCAAGTTGTCAGTGGTTCGACTCCTAATTCTTGTGTACAGAGAAAACCTGGTTGGGAGCGGTCAACCCTTAGATGTCATCTAGGTCCCCAGACGGAGATTGATCACTGTTTACGACGGTGGATATTCGTACCAATAACCTAGTTATCGGGGGCGGGGGTGGGGGGGGAGAGAGAAGTTTGATGTTTTAAAAAATAGATGCGCATATAAGGTAGCTTGATGGAATGGAGGATTAATTAATCTTCAACTTCCTAAAACTGCAATTTGTGCTATCAAGTGAGCATTTCATGTCGGTGCCTTTCGGTAATGAAAATTAGATTTAAAGTATATATATAATATATCTAAGAGCTTAACCTCAATGAAACACAGCCCATGTTGATCATGGAGTGCAGTTTTGAATTGTAATTAATAACAATTCCAAAAAGTGATTGTTTAACAATTCTTGGACCTTAACAATTCTTGGATGCTGATGCTTGGTGGAATGAAAATTTTGGTCAGCACATAATAATTAAACTAATAAACATAATGATTAGTTAACACCATGGCGCCTAATCGTAACAACTTCAATTATAAAGTAGTAATAAATATATAAAATATAGCCCTATATTTGAGGGACGGGAATGAAATACATGGTATATATACAGCAGAAACGCACAACCCTTAATTTCAAAGCTATGCTCCAATCTTGCGTATTATTTGGGTCTATGCCTTGACTCATCCCCCCTTTCTTTCGTTTTCATTATCAATTCATGCCCTTTTAGTTTTCTTATTAACAAAACTCCATTTAAAAGAGATTATAAATAGTTTTTTTTTAATAATTATATTATTGGTACGAAGTAATCATCGTCATAAACAGAGATTAATCTCAGTTAGGGGACCTGTACGATATTTAAGGGTTGCCCCCTCCCAATAAGATTATAAAGAATTTATTTGAATGTATAAGAATAACTTATAAAATTAATTTATGATTTTTTTAATAAATTCTTTTTAGTTTCTTTCAATAAATTTATTAAGAAAATAAATTATGAAAATATATATTTTTTAAAAAATATATGGAACCTACAACTTCTTCCTAGCAAGTTATATATATGGATATATGGTCTTTGTGAATTCTATTCATCATTGTCAAGTCTCCACATGGCTGTTTGTGAGCTATCCATAATTTTATTCGGGCTCTATTTTCTCTGCATTTTCTTCAACTTTGTATCTCTTGCATCCTCCTTGTCCTCCACTGATGACATTTGCAGCCTCACCCCATATCCCACATTTTGCAAATCCAATTCACCTTCTAGTTATAGCCAAGGTGACATACATAAATATGGCAGGTTTTTCTCAAACAAATGCTATTCATCATCAAAGAATTTCCACTCATTAGTCTCCAAATACCTTAAATCTCCATCTAATTTCTCTGAGTCCACCTTGCTTGCCCTTCAAGATTGCTACCTTATAGGTGACCTCAACATTGATTTATGGGCCAATACTAAAAAAAACATCAATTCCACCAATACCCTTAGTACCTCAAAAGCTGAATATTTGCTTACCTTAATTAGTGCTACTTTAACAAACCTTGACACATGCTTAGATAGCCTTCAACAAACCACATCAAGTACTCTTGATGATGACATACTAAGCCATCTTTCAAATGGAACCAAGTTTTATAGTATATCTCTTGCCATGTTTAAGAAAGGATGGGCAAACAATACAAATACAAAGAGAAAACTGCTAGAAACAAATAGTTACAAGTGGGAACAAAGGCTATATGAGCTTATTAGCAGAAGAGGAAGAAAGCTGCTTCAATCTGCTCCTGACAATGTTAATGTGAGCCAAATAGTTGTGGTGAACCCAGATGGCTCTGGAAACTACACAACTATAAATGATGCAGTAAATGCAGCCCCAAACAACAGTGTTAGTAGCAATGGTTTTTTTTGTGATTCATGTTGTGGCAGGGTTGTATGAAGAGTATGTTTCTATTCCTAAAAACAAGAAGTACTTAATGATGATTGGAGATGGTATTAATCAGACTATAATCACGGGTAATCGAAGCGTGGCTGGTGGCTGGACTACCTTCAATTCTGCTACATTTGGTAAGCTAACTTCAACTCAGGCTTCTTTTGTTTTCATTCTTAACTAAGGTGTGTTTGAATAAACAACTTAATTAAACGCTTATTTAATAAGCTTTTTTTTTAATATAAGCTAAAAAACAACTTATTTTTGTAAGTTTCTCTGACAAACTTGTTGAAATAAGCTAAAAAGAGCTTATAAGAAAACTATAAACTATTTGCATAATTTTATTTTCATAAGTTGTTCTTATAAGTCCAAATAAGCTTTCTATAAACTCTTTTAAATGCATCTTAATGTTGGATCAAATACGAGTCCTAATGATAAGGATATAATTTTACTTTTTAAAGCATTTCAAGATTACATCAAGCTTAAAGACTACACTTATTACTGGTGTCATATGATAAGATGTTAAGCTCGTTATATCTTAAAAATAACACTAATGAAATAAAGCCAACACTTGGAATTGAAGTTATTAGTTACCTTTTCCAATCACACATATTGCTTCAATTTCTTTTGACTACTTCGTATATTAGTAATCAAAACCATGTGCAATGTGGAATCTTCTTTTTAGGATAAAATACAAGTGCCTTAAGATTTAAAATGCACGCTCTAATTAATTCTTTTAGTTTCTTTGCAACACAAACCAAAATAAATTATACTTTTCTTTGCTTCTTTTCATTGTTAACTTTCTTTCAAATTAAACTCTTATTTTATTTCAATTACTTAATTTGATCAACAAAGTAGTAAGTAACCATACTTTTCATATATATTACAGCTGTGGTTGCACAAGGTTTTGTAGCAGTGAACATAACATTTCGCAACACAGCTGGAGCAATCAATCACCAAGCAGTAGCCCTTCGAAGCGGCGCAGACCTGTCTGCGTTTTATAATTGTAGCTTTGATGGGTACCAAGACACTTTATACACTCATTCTCTTAGACAATTTTACAGAAACTGCGACATTTATGGTACAATTGACTTCATATTTGGAAATGCAGCAGTTGTTTTGCAAGATTGTAACATCTTCCCTAGACTCCCAATGCAAGGTCAATTCAATGCCATTACTGCACAGGGCAGAACTGATATTAACCAAAACACTGGCACCTCCATTCACAATTGTAGCATCACTGCAGCAAGTGACTTAGCCACTAGTAATGGCACCACAAAAACGTACCTAGGAAGGCCATGGAAGCAATATTCGCGTACGATTTACATGCAATCTTTTATGGATAGTTTGATAGATCCAGTGGGTTGGAGAGAGTGGTCAGGGGATTTTGCTTTGGACACCCTTTATTATGCAGAATTTGATAATCAAGGACCAGGATCTGACACTAGTAATAGGGTTACTTGGCTAGGGTACCATGTGATCAATGCCACAGATGCATTAGATTTTACAGTTTCTAATTTCATTCTAGGTGGTGCTTGGCTTCCTGGAACTGGAGTACCTTACTCTGCTGATTTACTTTGAATTGCACATTATTGAAACTTACAGTTAAGGAAAAACTTAATATTCTCTCTTATGTTTCTGTCTTTCTCTGTTAATTATGTTCTCCTCTCCTTATATATGTAACCATATCCATTTTTTATTTTTTTGATTGTTCCTTGTAATTCTTGTCTTTTGAGAGCATCATACATTTACTATTAAGTTCATTATTTGATTTGTTTGTTATCTATATAATCAAACCTAAACTAGAATGAATTAGATATGGGGAGAAAATGGAATATGTTCACTAGACACATAAAATCAATCTTTAAGCCGCTACTAAAAAAATTTGAAATAACTGTTACATTGAATATTTTGTTTGCTAAGTCAATTACTGATAGAATTAGCGACGAAACAATACTTGTAGCCAAAAGTAGGGTCACAAAGTAGTCATTGACATATTTTTTTTATAAGCAAACAATTATATTATGAATACTAAGGGATACTCCAACCTATAAAGGTAACAAGTTACAATTACAAATATCAACAAGGGTGGCACACCACCAAAGAATAGAACCAAGAGAATAAAACCCCTTAATAGACCCTTAACTAAATACACCAGAAACATGTTTTTAGCCATCAAATTCCAATTAGATCAAACAAATGATGGCTGTAAAACACCATTCTGGAAAGAAAAACTCAAACTTATGCATGCCCATACAGGGCCGCTACATAACCAGATGGGACCGTCCAAAACACCATTACCCTGTAGACCCCAACGCAATGCAGAGATTATATCAGTAAAATTCGACCCAACATGGATTCTGTGCCTACTTCTTGAACAAAATAGAACTAACCAAGTTTTTCAATTCTAACAGTAAATCACTGAACCTTTCTCCTACACAAACAAACTCCTTCTCCACCTAAATTTCCAGCACCGATGTTCTCCCATACCAGCAACTTAAGCATGTTTATCTTGAGAGTTACGAGATTTGATATACTCTTGAAAAAGAGTCTTTAAGAGTAGAGTTATTCTTTGTTGCATATACATGTGCCATAGTGTCATACTTATTTTATATTTTGAGAAGGTTTAAATAAGTTTTTGGTCCCTGCAAAATATACCAATTTTAGTTTTAGTCCCTGCAAAATTTTTCCTTGGGATTTTGTCCTTATACTTCCAAAATTTTTGGAAATAGTCTCTACCGTTATCTCTTCCCGTTAACTGCTGACGTGGCAAACGGAATGCCATGTCAGCAGGGACCATTTCCAAAATTTTTGAAAATACAGGAACGAAATCATAAGACAAAATTTACAGGGAATAAAACCAAAATTGGTGAACTTTGCAGGGACCAAAAACTTACTTAAACAAAAAAAAAAATCTATTTTCTAGCCAAACTTCAGAGCAAGTCGTATAGGGACATAAAACTTCCAGATGAAGGGATTTGTCAATTTGTCAATCCAAAAAGTGGTTTGGATTGGTTTTCACTAGGAGATCCAAAATTCGATCCAATCCAATGTAAAAAAAGCTGTTTTTTCGGTTTGGTTTTTCGGTTCGGTTTTTGCTGTTTGGATCGGTTGATGAACACCCTTATTTTCTCTGTATATTCTAGCCAAATTTTATCAAGGTTAAAATTGTCAAAGTCCTTAATCTGGTATGGTTTTTAGTACTCAAGGGTACCACGGTAATTTCCTTTCCTGTCCGACTTGCTATGAAATTTGGCAAGAAAATAGAAACAAAATCATACATTATGGACCACATGGCTAAAATTGTTAAATTACTTCATTTTGTTAGATATTTAGTACTCAGGGTACCGATGTAATTTTTTGTTCATGTCCGACTTGCTCCAAAATTTGGCTACAAAATAGAAAGAAATCATATATTAGAGCCACAAGTCTCAAATTGACAAATCCCTTCATCTGAAAGTTTCCTGTCTCTATATATACGACTTGCTCTGAAGTTTGGCTAGAATATAGAATTTTTTTGTTTAAATAAGTTTTTGGTCCCTACAAGTTCACAAATTTTGGTTTTAGTCCCTGTAAATTGTCTTAGGATTTCGTTCCTGTATTTTCAAAAATTTTGGAAATGGTCTCTGCTGACGTGACATTCCTTTTACCATGTCAGCAGTTAATGGAGAGAGATGACGGCAGGGATTATTTCCAAAAATTTTGAAAGTATAGGGACGAAATCCTAAGGAAAAATTTTGCAGGGACTAAAACCAAAATCACTGTATTTTGCTGGGACAAAAACTTATCTAAACCTTTTGAGAATTATACATGTTAATTGAATGTGATAATATCATTTCCACATATAACACTTTTCACTCACATGTATATATATATGATATATTAATTTTTTTCCAGTTTTATATACAATAAATGACAATATTTAGTCTCACTCATAAAATCTTATGACTTCTGCATACAATACATTTATTCTAAATTTTACATATAATATACACAATTTCTAACCACACTAGTAAGAAGTATATTGTACCTAAGTGTTGTAATTATTTTTGTTATCATGATATAGGTGTGAAGTATTCACCATCTTCGCTAATGACTAATTTCCACATGGGAATGATCTGGTTGGCCGTCCACCTTTAGTGAGATATCCCTTCTCAATCATTTTTTTTTTCAACCACAAAATTATAACCCGAAACTTTGCTTAAAGGATCCGGGTCCAGTTTCATCCGAATCAACGCAATGTTGGTAAGTAAGTGTTGTATTTGATATTAAAAAATAATAATAATAATATATTTCATGTGGTATAAATAGCTTTAAGTTAGGCCATTTTTACGTAGGCTGTCTAAATGAATGCAAAGGAAGTTAAGTCCATGTCCACGTGAAGTTGGCCATGCAAAAGAAAAGTCAATGAAGGGCACCCAAGGGACAAATTTTACCAACGATAATTGATAATCGACATGATCAATTAATCCGCCAAATAAGGCTTTCCCTTCTCGTGTCTAGACAGCCAAAACCCAAAAAATCAATAATTACAAGTAAGCTTTGCTATCTATATATTGTGTGGCTTTTCCGTGTCTCTTCTTTTTTAAGGAAAAAATTTAAAGATAGCTACCTATTATCTAGCTTTTGACTCCAAGCCTCACATTTTTGCAACTGAAATAACCAACTTCGAACTCGTTCATTCGTCTATTTAAATACATATATATACATATATATCTCGCACTGCAATCACATAGACGCACTCTCTCCGGAGGGCTTCGACGAAGGATTGCAGCACCGCCAGCACAAGCACTTTTCCCTTACATCTTTCAGCGGCTCCTTTTATTACCTATAGTAAGTACATCAAATTATCAATTCACACGTTAACACAATATGTTCATTGATATATATATTCTTCATCCCGTTTTTTTTTTTTGCAGAATTTGATAGTTTTGATTTATCTTTTTCTGATTAGTGTAACTGCCCTTTTGAACGTATAAGTGTTTTATGTTAATTTATTGAGGATAGGTTTGGTTTTATATATGGGTTGAAATACCTTGCCCCGATGCTCTCTTCTTTGCTTGTTAAAAAAGATAAGATAACTTTATTGGTTCGAACCCACTATAATTAGGGTATTTGACTTTTTAGTGGATCCACGAAATATTCCTACAAACTTACTCTTCATGGGATTAGAGCCCGTTTGGATGGGCTTATTTTTTAGAAAAAACACTTATTTTTAAAATAAAAGTGCTTTTACAAAAAAATATGAATGTTTGGTCGGGCTTTAAAAAAAAAGCAAAGCAGTGAAAAATGTATATTTTGGTGCTTTTTTTAGAAGCTACACTTTCTAGCTTCTAAAAAAATAGCTTCTCAAAAAAGCAGACAGGGACGGACCCAGGTTCATCAATATGGGGGCAGTTGCCCCCACTAGGTAAATTTTATTTTTAATCGAATGTTACCTAATTTTATTTTTGCTCCCACTAAAAAATGTTTGTTGCCCCCACTAGAAAATAAACATTGTCTCATTGTCTTACAACTCTATTCTAGAAAATACTTTTTATTTTTTTAGTACACCTTAAAATATAATTATAATTTCTAAAAAGCATATTGTATATCCAATGATGTATTTACTTCTTAAGTTTTAGTTTTGATTTTGTCCATGATAATTACAAATGTTGAAAAGAGTTTCCCTGCAATAAATTTTATGAAGAATCAAATATACAACCGTATATGAGATGATTTGTTGAATGATTGTTTGGTCGCATAAGATATATTTTTGATAGTGTTGAAGTGTCTTCAATGTTTTTGGTATACAATGATATAGTTTTTGTAATCTTTAATTTTTGGCTAAACGATAATGATGTCATTAAATTATAGTATAATCTTGCCCCTACTAATCAAAATTCCTGGGTCCGTCCCTGAAAGCAGATGCACTAGAAGAGAGATAATGAGCATTAGACAATAATATCCCTGCAAAAAATCTCATAAAAACTCATTTTTTAAAAATTCATCCAAACACAAAATGACTTATGCTTCTAATAATGGTTTCTGCTTCTACGTCTATATCATAGAAATACTTTTTTTAAAAGTCCATCCAAATGGGTCTTTGCTCGAATGCTTTACTCACAGTTAATTAAGGTTCTTGATCCTTAGTTAATTTGTTTCTTTATTAATTAATTTATTGTCCACTTTTATGTAGGTACGTAGGTGTTGATTAGGAGCTGCTTAATTCAAAATGCCTGGGGGAGATGCTCGGAGGAAGAAGAGACTCGCCATCATCGGCGTCTCTACCGTCTTACTGGTGGCTATGGTAGTAGCCGTCACCGTTAGCATCAGCTTCAACAAGAATGGGTCCAACGAAGATCCAAAAGATAACAAAAGATCCAACATATCATCCACAGTTAAAGCAGTCAAAACCCTTTGTCAACCCACAGATTACAAAAAGGAATGTGAGGATAGTCTCACTAAGGAAGCTGGAAACACCACAGACCCAAGAGAACTTATCAAAATCGCTTTCAATATAACCATTAAGAGAATCGGAGAAGGACTTCAGAAAACACAACTCTTGCATGAAGTTGAGAAAGACCCCAGATCAAAAGCAGCACTTGACACATGCAAGCAACTCATGGATCTTTCTATTGGAGAGTTCACGAGGTCAATTGAGAGATTGGGCAAGTTTGATCTCAACAATCTCGATAACATCCTTACAAGTTTAAAGGTTTGGCTTAGCGGTGCAGTCACATACCAAGAGACATGTTTGGATTCATTCGAAAACATCACTACTAATGCTGGTCGTAAGATGAAGGAGATTCTGCAAACTTCTATGCACATGACCAGCAATGGTCTTGCTATCATAACTGAGTTGTCCAAAACCCTAACAGACATGCATGTCACGAAACCTGCGGCTGGGCGCCGCCTCCTTCAGGATGATGAACAGGTTTTTTTTTTTTTTAATAGGCAAATGTTAATATGTTAATGTTATTATTATTTTTGTTAGTGGGTGAGTTTGAACCCCCAACCTCATTATCACTCCACTCCTTATTGATTACAGGTTCTTGGTCACTATGACGATGATCTTCCTGAATGGGTTGATGATCGTGTTGGTGTTCGTAAACTCCTTAAAATGACAGCAAGGAAAGTCTTATCTAATGTGATTGTAGCCAAGGATGGATCTGGGAACTTCACGAGCATCAATGAGGCATTAAAGAAGGTGCCAAAGAAGAACCAAAAGCCATTCATAATCTGGATCAAGGAGGGTGTTTACCATGAGTATGTTGAAGTTTCCAAGAGTATGACCCATGTAGTGTTTGTTGGTGATGGTGCCAAAAAGACACGAATCACTGGTAACAAAAACTTCATAGATGGGGTTAACACATACAAAACTGCCACCGTTGGTATGTATATATATATCCTTCGTGCCTATAGTACTAAATTAAATATAAAACATAATTTCAATAGATGATTTAGATAAACACTTCATAGTTAAATTATACATTTTCTTTTTCCTTCCAACATTTGGTTTGGGCAATCTTAAATTTCTCTTCCAATGAATTCCTTTTTAAACTTTGATGTACCACCAAGTTTTACCGTTATCCATTGATTCATTAAATCAAAGAGTACATATTTCTTTCACATAAATATATACTACATTTTAAAATTAAAGAGTTTACTTTTTATCCAGCTTTTTCTTATCACTGCTTCATGGTTCACAAGTCATTGAAAAATAAAAAGTTTCACTTTTGAAAAATGATCACATCTCACGTCATTTTTTATCCTAACAGCTTTGGAAACAAAATCATTGCTTAATTATAAAGTATGCGTAAAAAGGTGGAAAAAAAAGTGACATGAGAATATCATTAGTCTTCACTTTTATATGTAGCTATTATTGGAATAATATTCTTTTAATGATATCTTGTCAAAATTAAATCATTTATAATTTATAAATCAAGACAATGAGAACTTACTGTCTCATTTTGGTATATCACATCCTGTCCCCTACCAATAATATATTGCCATTTATATTCTACCTTTTCAACATTACATAAAACTTTAACTTACATAGAATGACCTTATTGGCGAGGACAAAATATGGTATACCAAAATGGGACAATATTCATGAAGGAGATCTTTACAAAATGCTAGAATATTAATATTTACGCATGCATGCATGTTTGCAGCTGTTCAAGGAGATTATTTTGTTGCCATTGGTGTCGGGTTTCGAGAACTCTGCCGGTGCCCACAAACATCAAGCAGTTGCCATAAGGGTCCAAGCTGACAAGTCAATCTTCTACAAATGCAGAATGGATGGGTTCCAAGACACACTTTATGCCCACGCCATGCGACAGTTCTATCGGGATTGTATCATTTCAGGTAGAGTTTAGAGTTGTATATATTTATTTTTATCTCTTACTTATTTTTATTCAACTTTATATACACGTATATCGAATATACATAAAAACAAAGGGAACATCGTATAACGTACCCATTCTGAAAAAGTGTTCCTCTTTCAGGTACTATCGACTTTGTCTTCGGTGATGCAGTAGCTGTTTTCCAAAACTGCACTTTCGTGGTCAGAAAGCCAATGGAAAACCAACAATGCATTGTTACCGCACAAGGCAGGAAGGAGAGGTACCAACCATCAGGAATAGTCATCCAAGGTGGTGCCATTGTGTCAGACCCAAAGTATTACCCGGTGAGGTTTGATAACAAGGCTTACTTGGCTCGTCCATGGAAGAATTTCTCAAGGACCGTCTTCATGGAAACCTACATTGGTGATTTGATCCAACCCGATGGATATATGCCATGGCAAACACCAGAAGGGCTTACCGGAATGGACACTTGTTTCTATGCTGAGGTCAATAATCATGGCCCTGGTTCAGATATGTCCAAACGTGTAAAATGGCAAGGTGTCAAGAAACTCACAACACAAGTAGCCACTAATTTCTTACCATCCAGTTTCTTCCATGGAGATGACTGGATTAGGGTTACCAGAATTCCTTACTTCTCTGGCAAGGCCTCCCCTGATAAGCATTAAATGAATTCATTTTTGGAAGGGTGCGTGCTTGCGTGTTGTAAAGACTATAAGCGCATAATTGGTTTATATGGTTTATATCCTCAAACTATGGTTTAGTGGATTCAAACTAACTTTCATCTTGCCACATATATATATATTTAGTAAAATTACTTTTGAGTTATTTGTAACTAAATTTTGATCTCAAAATCATGGTTATATAGAATAAACAACAAAATTATTTTTTTTTAACTCATTCATAATCATTAGTTTCTCAACTAAAAATCAAACAAGCCAGTACTAGTAGTTTGTAATGTTCTATGTTTGTCTTGTCTTCCATTCATTCATTGCTTGAAGTGTGTTATATCTTACTTTTATTGATTTTAGCACGATTTCCAAATCGCAGATGATCATGCCTTGTCATGGAGGAGTTTGTACGTACATATATAAAGGATAAACTAAGTGTGTGCTTGGTTACACGATGAAAAGTTGTAGAATGATTTTGCCATATGTCAAACGTAATTTTAGTAAAAATGGGGTGTTTGGTTACTGTTCGATAAGATTGACTGTGCCTTCGAAAGTGATTTTGACTAGAACATACAAAAAATAGCTTTTGCGTTGAATTGAAAATTTTACATTAAGTTTTACATCAAAGCTGTTTTCACAATAAAAACATTCAAACATAAACCACCTAACTTCAAACTCAATTGTCACCAAATCAATTTTATAAAATCACTTACATTCAAAATCACTTTTATCAAACACTTATCCAAACATACACTAAATGACTAGCGTCAAAATTGGCCAACTTCTTCGTAGATAACTCGTTGTTTGGCCTTGTAAGTGCATTCCAAACATTTTTCCCCAAAAAATGGTTTATTTCATTGGGTTTAATTATTGTATAAATTTAAGTGAGATAATGGGCTGATTTAATGCAAAGGACAACATAACATAAATAGTATAGTACAACACAAAGCAGTGGAGGGACACTACAATTGTTGGTTCTCTCTGCTCTTTGAGGACTGATGTATACACTATAAGAACTTTGCCTTTCAATGATAAACAAAATTTGTCACTATATATTTACAATCCGTATATAGGGCCAGCCATTTGTTGTCACTATAAGTTTTACTTGTAGTCCACATGCTACCTATAGTTGCAATTGACTATCACTACAGCTCTCAAGTATAGGCTATTGTTATTAGAGTTTATTATATTAGAGTTTATTATTAGTATTTTTCAGTTATGCCTAATCCCTATTAGTTAGGCTTTCTGTTATGCTAACACTTTTCTGTTATTGACTTAGTCTAGATAGGATTAGATCTTCTTTTTTCTGTTTCGGCACAAGTGTTATATAAACACTCAGTTTTGTACTCATTAATTCATTCAATACAAAGATACATTCACTATTCAACATGTTATCTTTTCTTTCTTCTTTGAGATACCAAGATGGTATCAGAGCTCAAAATTGAGCTCTGGTTTCCATATCCTCGCTTGGAGTTTTCTACTCAAACTCTTTCCTTTTCAATTGATTCTTTCTCATCGTCGTCTCGAAGATGGCAAACCAGAGATATGATGATTTCGCGACTAACCCTCTAAACCCCTACTATGTCCATGCCAATGAGAATCCCTCTATGGTTCTTGTAAATCCTGTTCTCGATGGAAAGAACTATCATACTTGGGCTAGGTCAATAAAGGTTGTGCTGGAAACCAAGAACAAAATGAAGTTTCTTGATGGCACTATTGAACCACCTAAAGAAGGGGATACGTTATACGAGCCATGGTGTCGCTGCAACAGCATTATTCTGTCATGGATTCAACATGCAATATCTCCAACTATCTTGAAATCAATTCTTCGGTTCAGCAAAGCCTCGGATGTTTGGAAGAATCTTCAAAACCGCTTTGCGCAAGATGACATTTTCAGAATTTCAGACATTCAAGATGATATTTGTAAGCTGCATCAAGGTAACTTAGATGTTTCTGAATTTTTTACTGAACTTCAAACCATGTGGGATGAACTTGACAACTACAGACCTCTCCCAACATGTAATTGTTCCACTCCTTGTGCTTGTAAAGGTGAATTTGACAAAATCAAAGGGTATAGAGATCAAGCCTATACCATACGATTCTTGAAAAGTCTTAATGACCAATATTCCCATGTCAAATCCCAAATCATGTTAATAAATCCTTTACCTGATGTGACTAAGGCTTTTTCTATGGTTACAACAAGAAAGACAGATCAGTTTGCCTGACATTACCGACAACATCATTGACTCCAAAGCCCTTTCCTTCAATACCAATCAATTCAATGGAGGATCCAAGAAAGGAGGTTTCTCCAACAAAGGTAGAGGTAGAGGCAATTCAGGCAAAGGAGGAGGACCAAACTCAAAGTATTGCACTAATTGCACCAAAACAAATCATACTATAGGAACCTGTTATTTCTTACATGGGTTTCCTCCTGGATATCAAACAAAGAATAAATCTGTCAACTCTGCTGCTGCCACTGATCAACAAGAAAGGCAAATTCAAGTTGCTGAATCTTCAAAGCAAGGATTTAGCCTTACTCAAGACTAATACCAAGGCCTTCTTGAGATGCTGCAAGCCAGAAATCCAAGCACACGTACAAGGCAAACTCCATCTTGACAGGTCCACTAACCTTCACCAACAATACAAATAAACCTATCACTGGTAAGTCTCATAATCTTTGGATTCTAAACACAGGAGCTACTGATCATATCACTTTTAATCTGCACAATTTGGTGGATTACCATAACATACCTCCTGTGTACATTACACTACCTGATGGAAACCAAGTCACATCCACAATTACAGGAAAAATTTCTCTCTTTCCTGATTTAACTTTGCATAATGTCCTTTATGTGCCAAACTTTCATGTTAATCTGATTTCTATCATAAAACTTCTTAGACAAAATCATTGCAAGCTAATTCTTGAACCTGATTCTTGCCTTATCTTGCAGAATTACCCCAGGAAAACGATTGGTATAGCTAGATTCCAAAATGGTCTATACGTGCTTCAACACTCAACTTCAAAAGGATCTTCTAGTCACAATCCTACTCCTGAGTGTTTTTCTGCAACTAAGACACAGAATGATTCACTTCTTTGGCACCTTAGAGTAGGACATTTATCAAGAAATAGACACAAATGTATATCTGCACTTTTTCCTTTTATTCCTTATGACAATAAAGATTTACCATGTGACATTTGTCATTTTGCTAAGCAAAGGAAATTACCCTTTGCAAATAGCTCTACACAATCTGCTGCTATCTTTGACATTTTACATGCTGATATTTGGGGCCCTTTATTCTCATGCTTCTGTTTCAGGTCACAAGTACTTTCTGACCTTAGTTGATGATTTCAGCAGGTTTACTTGGGTTATCCTTATGAAATCTAAGGCAGAAACCAGAAACCATATCACTAACTTCATTGCATATGTTGAAACTCAATTTCATACTAAATTGAAATGTTTAAGAAGTGATAATGGTTTAGAGTTTATTATGCCTAATTTCTTTTTAAGCAAAGGGATTATCCATCAAAGAACTTGTGTGGAAACCCCATAACAAAATGGTGTAGTTGAAAGAAAATACCAACATATCTTAAATGTTGCTCGAGCTCTTTCATTTCAGGCAAATTTACCTGCAAAATTTTGGCATTTTTCCATATTGCATGCTATCCATATCATTAATAGAATACAAGTCCTCTGCTTCAAGAAAAATGCCCTTATGAGCTTTTATACAAAGAGCCACCTAATTTGGTCCACCTTAAAGCTTTTGGTTGCCTTTGTTATGCTTCTACTTTACAAGATCATAGAACCAAGTTTCAGTCTAAGGCCATAAAGGGTATTTTTCTTGGGTACAGAGAAGGGACAAAGGGATATCTTTTATATGATGTTAAAAACCATAATTTTCTGGTTTCAAGGAATGTTATTTTCTATGAAACTACCTTTCCCTTTCATACTTCAAATTCAAATTCCTCAGCTGGTATTACTACATTTGCTAACCCTACTGTTTCTGCTAATCTTGACTTTCCTTTTGATTTACAAGTTGATCAGTTATTTGAACAAAATCCCTTTGAAGAAGACCATATGGCTGCACCTGAGATAGAACAGGAAGGGGTTTCAGAACCTGCAGTGAATGCAGAACCTGTGAGACAGTCCGAAAGGATTAGAACAAAGCCTAGTTATTTACAAGACTATCATTGCAGCTTATTCTCAACTGTTGGTAATTCTGTACTTTCCAAATCATCATCTTTTCCCCTTTCTTATGTTCTTACATATGAAAAATGCTCTTCTTCTTACAAAAATTTCTGTTTAAATCATTGTAATCCATTCTGAACCACAAACATATGCTCAAGCATCAAAACTGGATTGTTGGCAGAAAGCAATGAATTCTGAACTAGAAGCCCTCAAACTTAACAATACTTGGTCCATTGTTGATCTGCCAACTAACAAAAATCCAATAGGATGTAAGTGGGTATATAAGATTAAGTATAATTCAGATGGTTCTATTGAAAGGTACAAAGCCAGATTTGTGGCTAAAGGTTACAACCAAATGGAAGAAGTGGACTATTTTGACACTTTCTCCCCTGTTGCAAAAATGACAACAGTAAGAACTGTTCTTGCCTTAGCTGCCTCTAAATCATGGTTCCTTGAGCAATGTGATGTTGACAATGCTTTTCTTCATGGAGATTTACATGAAGAAGTGTATATGACACTTCCTCCAGGGTATGACTCTGACCCTATTTCTTCCACAACAAAGGTTTGTAAGTTGCACAAATCCATATATGGCCTTAAACAATCCAGTCGACAGTGGTATGAAAAATTATCTTCTGCTTTAATTTCCATTGGTTATATTCAATCCACTGCTGATCATTCATTATTTGTTAAGCATACTACTCTACAATTACTGTGTTATTAGTCTATGTGGATGACATTGTCCTTGCAGGTAATTGCATTTCTGAAATTCGACATGTAAAGGACTTTCTTCATACTACTTTCAAAATCAAAGACCTAGGATCTCTTAGATTTTTCTTAGGTCTAGAGATTGCACGATCCTCAGAAGGAATAATGGTTAATCAAAGGAAGTATGCTTTAGAACTTCTTGAAGATAATGGCTTCTTAGCAGCCAAGCCTGTCAATACTCCTTTCACACCAGCTACCAAACTTCAAAATGATTCAGGAAACCCTTTTCCTGATGAAACAGCTTATAGAAGACTCATAAGAAGGTTGCTATATCTTACTACAACAAGGCCAGATATTGCCTTCGCTGTCCAACAGCTTAGTCAATTTGTCTCTAAACCTTTGGAACCTCATTATCAAGCAGCAACTCGTGTACTGAGATATATAAAAGCGTCTCCTTCCAAGGGCATCTTTTATCCTGTTTCAAATTCTAATACTTTAACTGGTTTTGCAGATTCTGACTGGGCTTGTTGTGTCTTCTTTGGTTCCTCCATTATCTCCTAGAAGTCGAAGAAACAAAACACTGTATCCCGCTCTTCATCAGAAGTAGAATACCGAGCACTTGCAAGCCTTACTTGTGAGATTCAATGGATTCATTATCTCTTCAAGGATCTCCACATTAAATTTGGGAAGCCAACATCCATTTACTGTGATAACAAGTCTGCGATCTACCTAGCTCACAACCCAACATTTCATGAAAGATCCAAACATATAGAGATTGACTGCCATGTGATCTGAGAAAAGATTCAATCTGGGTTAACCCACCTACTACCTATTCCATCATCATCTCAGATTGCTGATGCATTCACAAAGCCGCTGCATTCAAGTTCTTTTAACATCTTCATCTCCAAGCTGGGACTTCGGGACATCCTTCGTCTACCTTGAGGGGGCATATTAGAGTTTCTTATATTAGAGTTTATTATTAGTATTTTTCAGTTATGCCTAATCCCTATTAGTTAGGCTTTCTGTTATGCTAACACTTTTCTGTTATTGACTTAGTCTAGATAGGATTAGATCTTCTTTTTTCTGTTTCGGCACAAGTGTTATATAAACACTCAGTTTTGTACTTATTAATCAATCAATTCATTCAATACAAAGATACATTCAATATTCAACATGTTATCTTTTCTTTCTTCTTTGACATACCAAGAATTGTGTCCGTAGGTAAAAATCATTAATGTGTAGTTGTGGTTTCGATCGAACTGTGGGTAAAAAAAAATTTAAACTTATACCTGTCGCAACCAAAAAAATCGCGACGAGGACAACCCTAAAAAGATTGATTAAGAAAAAGTAGAGTCGCCACCAATTTTATTTATTTAGGATAAAAAATTGGAAAAACCCTAAAAGACGGTCTTTGGAACCGAAACGAGTTCGGAAGTCGGTTACGAGTAGGGAAGGTGTTAAGCACCCTATATCGCTCATTCTAAGAATGATACCTTAAATAAGTTGCGCAAAATTAAATTATTTATTTTTACCCCGAAAATATTTACAAGGAAGAAATTATTTATTGATATATTTTATTTAATATTTTATGTTTCTTCAATTCTTTCTTTTTTTTAAAATAAATAAATATTATTGGTAAATCTTAAATAAGGTTGAACATGGCACATAAGTCCATAGGACAACCTCGAAGCTAAAAATTGAACATGACACTTGTCATAGAGCAACCCATAAACATTAAAATAATTATTAATTAATTATCTAAATTAGCAAATTAAAAAGAACACAAAAATAAAGGAAAAATTAATTTCGGCTTGACGGAATAATTAATCGCTCCTACGTATTCCCTGCTGCGATGGGAAACTCAAAGCTACGTAGTTCTTGTAGAAAATAATTGTTTGTTGGTTGATTTTATTTTTATGAAAAGGTTTTTTTTTATTTAAAAGAGTTTTATATTTTTTTATTGCTTTCATTACCTAATTTTTAAATGTCAAAAACTCCTAAGCGAGACAGAACATGGCACGTATGTCCATAGAGCGATCTCGAATTTTAGGAATTGAGTGTGATACATCTCACAAAGCAATCCAAAAAAAATTACAAGTGTTTCTTTTTATTTTTATCTTTTTATTTACTTTAGATTTTCAATAAAAAAAAAAAACAAATGCCTTTTCTAATTATTCATCAGCCCAAACTCAATTGGTGAAACCTTATTTAATTTGGGCCACCTAATACCCATTAGCAAACCACTTTAAACATACATAAATAAGTAAAATAAAATAAATAAATAAAATAACTATAAAGCAAATAAAGAAAAGAGTAAAACAAAACTACTATAACATCATCAGAGATAAAAAGAAGACACGATGCAGAGACTGAACCTCCTTCTTCTTCACCTGCACGCACGAGACCAGGGGGAGGAACAACAGCGACGGCGACGACGAGCGGTGGTCTGGGTTCGTGACCGGATCTGGAAGGCGACTCGCGACTGTTCCGGTATGGAGGGTGCGGTGGCTGGTGGTGACGGCGTCGTGGCTGAGGCGGTGGGGGCAAGGTGTTGAAACAAGGACTGAGGCAGCCTAAAAATACTGATTTCTCTCTTCTCTCTAGGTTCTGGAAATTTCTCACCGTTGTTGCCTCTGTTATTCTCTAATTCGTTCCTTTTATAATGCTAATTCACTATGATCTGATCCTAAAAATATGCCAAATTTTATCTGCAAAAATTATGGATCAAGAGATTTCTATCTCTAAATCAAAATGTTGGAGGGAAAACAAACATGGCTCTAATTCGTTCCTTTTATAATGCTAATTCACTATGATCTGATCCTAAAAATATGCCAAATTTTATCTGCAAAAATTATGGATCAAGAGATTTCTATCTCTAAATCAAAATGTTGGAGGGAAAACAAACATGGCTGCTAGGGTTTGAGTAATAGATTTAACTGATTTGGCCCAATAACAAAAATAAACCCAAGTGTTTAATATAAAAATAAAATCTTTTTTTTTATTTATTTTTTATTTTTTATTTTCTCTGCATTTTTATCTTTTGAAATTAATGAAAACTAAAAGACCCGGTCAAAATAGGGTGTTCACAGTTGCCCCTCTTTACTTGTTCATTACTAGAATACATGAAGAAAGAATGATTTTTCATGTAATAGAAGTAAGGAACTAGTAAAGAAAATGAACTCGCATTTTGGCCGGAATGAGAAACAGGTTGGAGAAAATTCAGAATTAAGCTTTAGAGCTTGAAAAATAAAAATGACAGCGGACCTCAGATCCCTAAAATGAAATTAGCGGTGAGCCTCAGAGCTCGAAGAATAAATTTGTAGCGGGTCTCGGATCCCAAATATAAAATTAGCAGTGAGCCTCAGAGCTCGAAAAAATAAATTTGCAGCGGGCCTCAGATCCCAACTATAAAATTAGCAGTGAGCCTCAGAGCTCGAAAAAATAAATTGCAGTGGGCCTCAGATCCCAAATATAAAATTAGCAGTAAGCCTCAGAGCTCGAAAAAATAAATTGCAGTGGGCCTCAGATCCGAAATATAAAATTAGCAGTGAGCCTCAGAGCTCGAAAAAATAAATTTGCAGCGGGCCTCAGATCCCAAATATAAAATCAGCGGGCCTCAGATCCCAAAAATAAAAATACTAGTGAGCCTCAGAGCTCGAAAAATAAAATTGCAGTGGGCCTCAGATCCCAGAAATAAATTTGCAGTGAGCCTCAGAGCTCGAAAAGTAAATTGCAGTGGACCTCAGATCCCAGAAATAAAAACACAGTAAGCCTCAGAGCTCCAAAAATAAAATGCAATGGACCTTGAGTCAAAATATGTGAGCCTGGAGCCAAAAACAAGTAAGCCATGAGCCTTAAAAATGGACCATTGAGTCAGAAAAATTTTATGATTGGATCATGACCCAAGAATGCAATGGACCTTGAGTCAAAACAAATGAGCCATGAGCCTGAAAATAGAGCCTTGAGCCAGAAAAAATTTTATGGTTGGGTCATGACTTGAGAAATTGATGCACTTTGAGTCAAAAAGCAAAGCCATGATCCTTAAAAAAAATAGACCATTGAGTCGGAAATTTTATGATTGGGCCATGACCCGAGAAATTTATTGAAAACTGTCTTTTAGAAAATGTGGAACCAAACGCTTCTCAGAAAAGCTTTCACTAATCAAACTCATATTCAAATGGAACTTTCTGCAAAATTGATCTTGCCTATATCCCGTTTCACTTGATAATGCCTCCTTGAGGCTTGCTACTTCCAGAATATCCATTTCTACCTCTCAGTCTTTATTGTCCATAAGGATGTCATTTCCTTCCATTACTGAAACTTCAGAGCTCTTTTGATCTGGACCGTTCATCAAAAGATTACCATTAGATGGTTAAATCATACTATTATGTTCAGTTCATCTTTCTTGAAACATAATATAACAGATATGCATTGATTCAGAAGTATGATGAAAAAGGATTTGATTGACTCGATAACTTTGACTTGTGCGTTTGACTTCACAAGATACAGAAAACAAGGAAAGAGACACAAAGGATGGTAGGGATTTCAAAGGGGTTGTTTTCTTAATCTGGATTGTTCTGATCTAAATGAGATTGACCTTTTCTCAACAAATGGATACCACAAACGAAATTTGCCCCAGTGTAAGGTATTCCAAAACAAAAACTCAAACATGGGTAAACCTTTCAAGAATAAAACTGTCCCAGTGTAAGGCGTTATTCTAGAATAAAACACAACCAAGGGTACACCTTTTAAGAACGACATTGCTCCCAAATTTTTTTTTTTTTTTTGCCCTAGTTTATGGTTGTGAGGATAAAGCTATCCTTATTAAAACCAAATCTCACCCTAACTTTTGCTTATACCGCCCTTTCGAGTTTTCAGTCTAACGGGCTCTTTTTTTTTTTTTTTTTTTTAAAGAGCAAAGTGCTTGGAAAGGAAAGTGTGGATACCTTGTCTCACGATTAATATTTTATGAAAATAAGAGTAATTCCTCATTGATCAGAATGGACTTTTAAAGCTTGTAACGTGGCCATGGTTCAAGGGTTAAGCAACAAAAGGTATAAAAGGCTCAAACAAATGTTTAAGGGTGAATGAGACAAAGGATCTTACATCATCAAGAAAATTGCTTGCCTTAATTTGCACACACAACTTTTTTATTTTTTCATTTCATTTTTCTCCTTCTCATCCTTTTTTTTTTTAATTCAATTACATTGCCAACATTGTCCCTTCTTACTTTCAGCATCACCTTTTCCTTCTTTTTTTTTTTCTTTTTCTTCTTCTTCTTATTCTTTCTTTTAGTATCTCCTTCAGATTCTTCTTCCTTTTTCCTTCACTTATTGTGGTTGCAATCAATCTTTTATACGAACCCCCTTTTGCAGTGGTGATCCTTGTCCAAGGTTATTTTGAAAGAATATATAAGGCTCAATAGGGGTAACAAAGGATAATGATTTTTTTTTTTTATGAAAGATAGAGAAAGATGGCCAATCTTCATTTCAAATTAGGATTACTCATTTTTCATAAAGAATTAAACTTGAGACATGGTAAATTAAAAACACACCTTCATTCATTTGCTCTCATTTTTATTTTTTCTTTTTCTTTTTTTTTTTATAATTTTTTTTTTCTTTCCCTGGGGCAAATAGGACATGCACAAAGGGCTTCATCAAGGAAAAAAAAATTTCAAAGGATGGATACCCACATAGTTCCAATGTCAAAGAAGAAACCAACAAGAAAGATAGAGGCAAACACATAAATGAAGAAGCTAAACTATGATGGAATCCATGCAAATTTATTATAGTAATGCTTCAAGAAGGATGACAAAAACTTAGATCTCAACAGATTCTAATCATTGAACACAACAAATAGTTAAACCATCATCATGACAATCTATCGATGAACAAAACAAGATGCCAAATATTGTCTTTTCTCAACTATTGTCAAAAGAATCATTTGTAATGATAAGCTCTTCCCCTTGAACACTGACTAGTCCAGATGCTAACAGTCTTCTCACAGTGGTTTTGAAATCTTCACAATTATCAATAGAGTGACCACCTATCCCCATGTGAAACTTACAAGTGACATTTGGGTCATACCATGTTGGAAATGGGGGTTCCCTTGGGCGCACAGGCTTCTCTGAAATCACATGGACATCAAATAATCGTTGGAATAACTCATCCTTGGAAATGGATAGCCTTGGGAAAGGTGGTAGGGTTGATGGAAGGTGAAAGGTTCTTCTCATTTGTGGGTTTACTTTGGGTTGGAATTGGCTAGGGTGATTTGGTGGGGAAACAGTAGGATATGATGAGTGTGGTTGTGTGTATGGATAAGATGATGATGGAGCTGGGAAAACATTTGTGGGATGGAAGATTTGGTGAGGTGGGTATATGAATGTAGGTGTCTGGTATGGAAAGTAAGGATTAGGATCATATGGTGGTGTTTGGTATCTTGGATACAATGTCGAATGTTGGGGAATGGTGGTTTCTTGGTGTTGTATGTGATTTGCCTCGGCTTCCTTCTTCCTTGGGTCAACCACTTTTTTTGGCTCTCTACCTTCTGCATCATCAACCGGCAGCTTCCCAGCTTTAGCCAAAATTTCAATTCTCTCCCCTGCAGAGATCAAGTCTGAAAAATCTTTATAAGCAACTCCTGCCATTGCCCATAAAAAGGGTGCTCCCAGAGTTCCCAAAAAATACGAGCACGTCTCAGATAATGTTAATGGGGGTTGAACTTATGCTGCCAAACTTCTCCACCTTTGTGCATACTGCTTGAAGGATTCCTCGTCTCTTTTTTGCATCACAATAAGTTGTTCACGGGTGGGAGCCACATCCAGATTGTACTTGTATTGATCCATGAACATATCAGCCAATTCCGTCCACCTTGAGATCTTAGAATGATCTAATTGAAAGTACCATTCTAATGCGAGACCTGTCAAACTTTCATGGAAAAAACTGATGAGGAATCTGTCATCCTTAGACCAAATTGCCATTTTGGTGGCATAGCTGATTAAGTGAAAATCGTGGATTTTCGCTTCCGTCATACTTGGAAAAATCGGGAACCTTAAAATCCTTGGGGGTCATGACTTCCGTGGCAGGACACAGTTCCTCTATTTTGAGGGAGCCATAAGCACTAGAACCTCTGGTTGCCTTGATCTCCTTTTCAACTTTCTCCATCCATTCCTCCTCCCTTTCATCCTTGAGAATTGACACATGAGGTTGTTTCCAGGTGAGTCCTGCATATCCAGGAGTTTTGTGATAGGCATTTTCCAAAGATTGATATCCTTCTCCGATGGGAATTGCTATTGGTGTTGTGCAATGCAACTGCTCTTGGTAAGGCAACCCCTGAGTAAAGCTTGTACTTATGCTTGAGAACATTGGTGTTGTTACCATGGAAGAGGTTTGTTGTGAATTCATATATGGACCAGCTTCATTTGCATTTCTATTTGTACTAAGGAAGCTTAGTGACTCCCTCATATCCTGCAATATTGCTTCTAGTCTTGCTTGGGTCTCATTCATCTCATCTATTCTTCCTCTCAGTCCATCCATTTCCAAACTCAGATTCCTTCCCACTTCATGATTGCTAGCAGCCATTATAGTTCTAGTATTGTGAACACAAGTTTGATTGGTGTCTTCTTTTCTGGGACGTGCAATGGTTTAACTTTTCTTCTGTGAGAAAGTCATTCTTGGGATTCAAATAGTGGGATTCCATAGATAAAATCATTGTCCCTCTGGCTTTTTTCTTAGTATGCAAAAACTTATGTTGAGGTGAGACGCAGATATATATTTTTTTTCGCTGAAAAAATGAATCCTTTTTTTTTTCTCAAAATAGTTTCAATTGAGCACACTTCTTTTTTTTTTTTGAATTTTTTTTTTGAAGAAATAAAAATAAAAAATAAAATAAAATAATGCATGGCATGTTTGGAAAGAAAAATGCATGTTTGTGCATGTGGCGAGTCCTTTTTTTCTATTCAAAGTTTAAAAATGCATGAGATGGCATGAAACAAGTTTTTTTTTATGAGGAGAAATTTAAGGGAAAAAAAAAAAAAACATGAAACTCAAATTGTTATTATTTTTTTTTTTTAAAAAAATAATAATAAATTGAACATACATCCTTTTTTATTTTTTTAGTTTTACATGTGTCAAGAAACATGTACGATAGAGGAAAAAATGCTCTCTGTGTCCTAAAATGGTATAGCATGCCGTAAAGGGTCCTTAGGTCATGACTCTAAGGGGATTGGTCACTAAATTGAATTATTAGTGAAAATTTCCCAGGGTGGATCTAGAATTCTAAAGGTCGTTGATCCCCAGATTGCCCCTGTCTCGAAAGGCAAGGACCTGGCTCATGACCCTAGCCACAAGTAGGATAAACCCTCACAAGATGACTAGTCCATGATACCAGTAACAATCTGAGTGATGACTCAACAAATATCAGAGAGGCACTAGGCCGATCAATGACAATGTTTGAGGACACCGCCTAGTCCTAAGTTATCCACAAGCTCGGGTATAAGAGCTAAAAAGTGTGTGAAAATGAGTGTCGGTGTTGTGTGTGCTGAAGGCATACAAACCTGTACAATCCTAAAACAAAACTACTTGAACCTGTAAGACAAGCCCCACAACAAATAGCATTGTCCCCTTCTATCCTAATGTAAAATAATTATTAAAGGAAAAAGGATCAAATATATACAAAAAATAAAAGAAAACAAATAAAAAGGGGTAAACAATAAATACCAAAATGCGCAATTCATTACTTAGGCTTGACTCTCAAAATATCCCCAGTGGAGTAGCCATCTGTCGCAACCAAAAAAAATCGCGACGAGGACAACCCTAAAAAGATTGATTAAGAAAAAGTAGAGTCGCCACCAATTTTATTTATTTTAGGATAAAAAATTGGAAAAACCCTAAAAGACGGTCTTTGGAACCAAAACGAGTTCGGAAGTCGGTTACGAGTAGGGAAGGTGTTAAGCACCCTACATCGCTCATTCTAAGAATGATACCTTAAATAAGTTGCGCAAAAGTAAATTATTTATTTTACCCCGAAAATATTTACAAGGAAGAAATTATTTATTGATATATTTTATTTAATATTTTATGTTTTTCTTCAATTCTTTTTTTTTTTTAAAAATAAATAAATATTATTGGTAAATCTTAAATAAGGTTGAACATGGCACATAAGTCCATAGGACAACCTCGAAGCTAAAAATTGAACATGACACTTGTCATAGAGCAACCCATAAACATTAAAAATAATTATTAATTAATTATCTAAATTAGCAAATTAAAAAGAACACAAAAATAAAGGAAAAATTAATTTCGGCTTGACGGAATAATTAATCCCGCTCCTACGTATTCCCTGCTTGCGATGGGAAACTCAAAGCTACGTAGTTCTTGTAGAAAATAATTGTTTGTTGGTTGATTTTTATTTTTATGAAAAGGTTTTTTTTTTTATTTAAAAGAGTTTTAATATTTTTTTATTGCTTTCATTACCTAATTTTTAAATGTCAAAAAACTCCTAAGCGAGACAGAACATGGCACGTATGTCCATAGAGCGATCTCGAATTTTAGGAATTGAGTGTGATACATCTCACAAAGCAATCCAAAAAAAAATTACAAGTGTTTCTTTTTATTTTTATCTTTTTATTTACTTTAGATTTTCAATAAAAAAAAAAAACAAATGCCTTTTCTAATTATTCATCAGCCCAAACTCAATTGGTGAAACCTTATTTAATTTGGGCCACCTAATACCCATTAGCAAACCACTTTAAACATACATAAATAAGTAAAATAAATAAATAAATAAAATAACTATAAAGCAAATAAAGAAAAGAGTAAAACAAAACTACTATAACATCATCAGAGATAAAAAGAAGACACGATGCAGAGACTGAACCTCCTTCTTCTTCACCTGCACGCACGAGACCAGGGGGAGGAACAACAGCGACGGCGACGACGAGCGGTGGTCTGGGTTCGTGACCGGATCTGGAAGGCGACTCGCGACTGTTCCGGTATGGAGGGTGCGGTGGCTGGTGGTGACGGCGTCGTGGCTGAGGCGGTGGGGGCAAGGTGTTTGAAACAAGGACTGAGGCAGCCTAAAAATACTGATTTCTCTCTTCTCTCTAGGTTCTGGAAATTTCTCACCGTTGTTGCCTCTGTTATTCTCTAATTCGTTCCTTTTATAATGCTAATTCACTATGATCTGATCCTAAAAAATATGCCAAATTTTATCTGGCAAAAATTATGGATCAAGAGATTTCTATCTCTAAATCAAAATGTTGGAGGGAAAACAAACATGGCTCTAATTCGTTCCTTTTTATAATGCTAATTCACTATGATCTGATCCTAAAAATATGCCAAATTTTATCTGCAAAAATTATGGATCAAGAGATTTCTATCTCTAAATCAAAATGTTGGAGGGAAAACAAACATGGCTGCTAGGGTTTGAGTAATAGATTTTAACTGATTTGGCCCAATAACAAAAATAAACCCAAGTGTTTAATATAAAAATAAAATCTTTTTTTTTATTATTTTTTATTTTTTATTTTCTCTGCATTTTTATCTTTTGAAATTAATGAAAACTAAAAGACCCGGTCAAAATAGGGTGTTCACAGTTGCCCCCTCTTTACTTGTTCATTACTAGAATACATGAAGAAAGAATGATTTTTCATGTAATAGAAGTAAGGAACTAGTAAAGAAAATGAACCTCGCATTTTGGCCGGAATGAGAAACAGGTTGGAGAAAATTCAGAATTAAGCTTTAGAGCTTGAAAAATAAAAATGACAGCGGACCTCAGATCCCTAAAATGAAATTAGCGGTGAGCCTCAGAGCTCGAAGAATAAAATTTGTAGCGGGTCTCGGATCCCAAATATAAAATTAGCAGTGAGCCTCAGAGCTCGAAAAAATAAATTTGCAGCGGGGCTCAGATCCCAACTATAAAATTAGCAGTGAGCCTCAGAGCTCGAAAAAATAAATTGCAGTGGGCCTCAGATCCCAAATATAAAATTAGCAGTAAGCCTCAGAGCTCGAAAAAATAAATTGCAGTGGGCCCTCAGATCCGAAATATAAAAATTAGCAGTGAGCCTCAAGAGCTCGAAAAAATAAATTTGCAGCGGGCCTCAGATCCCAAATATAAAATCAGCGGGCCTCAGATCCCAAAAATAAAAATACTAGTGAGCCTCAGAGCTCGAAAAAATAAAATTGCAGTGGGCCTCAGATCCCAGAAATAAATTTGCAGTGAGCCTCAGAGCTCGAAAAGTAAATTGCAGTGGACCTCAGATCCCAGAAATAAAAACACAGTAAGCCTCAGAGCTCCAAAAATAAAATGCAATGGACCTTGAGTCAAAATATGTGAGCCTGGAGCCAAAAACAAGTAAGCCATGAGCCTTAAAAATGGACCATTGAGTCAGAAAAATTTTATGATTTGGATCATGACCCAAGAATGCAATGGACCTTGAGTCAAAACAAATGAGCCATGAGCCTGAAAATAGAGCCTTGAGCCAGAAAAATTTTATGGTTGGGTCATGACTTGAGAAATTGATGCACTTTGAGTCAAAAAGGCAAAGCCATGGATCCTTAAAAAAAAATAGACCATTGAGTCGGAAATTTTATGATTGGGCCAATGACCGAGAAATTTATTGAAAACTGTCTTTTAGAAAATGTGGAACCAAACGCTTCTCAGAAAAAGCTTTCACTAATCAAACTCATATTCAAATGGAACTTTCTGCAAAATTGATCTTGCCTATATCCCGTTTCACTGATAATGCCTCCTTGAGGCTTGCTACTTCCAGAATATCCATTTCTACCTCTCAGTCTTTATTGTCCATAAGGATGTCATTTCCTTCCATTACTGAAACTTCAGAGCTCTTTTGATCTGGAACCGTTCATCAAAAGATTACCATTAGATGGTTAAATCATACTATTATGTTCAGTTCATCTTTCTTGAAACATAATATAACAGATATGCATTGATTCAGAAGTATGATGAAAAAGGATTTGATTGACTCGATAACTTTGACTTGTGCGTTTGACTTCACAAGATACAGAAAACAAGGAAAGAGACACAAAGGATGGTAGGGATTTCAAAGGGGTTGTTTTCTTAATCTGGATTGTTTCTGATCTAAATGAGATTGACCTTTCTCAACAAATGGATACCACAAACGAAATTTGCCCCAGTGTAAGGTATTCCAAAACAAAAACTCAAACATGGGTAAACCTTTCAAGAATAAAACTGTCCCAGTGTAAGGCGTTAATTCTAGAATAAAACACAACCAAGGGTAACACCTTTTAAGAACGACATTGCTCCCAAATTTTTTTTTTTTTTTGCCCTAGTTTATGGTTGTGAGGATAAAGCTATCCTTATTAAAACCAAATCTCGCCCTAACTTTTGCTTAGACCGCCCTTTCGAGTTTTCAGTCTAACGGGCTCTTTTTTTTTTTTTTTTTTTAAAGAGCAAAGTGCTTGGAAAGGAAAGTGTGGATACCTTGTCTCACGATTAATATTTTATGAAAATAAGAGTACATTCCTCATTGATCAGAATGGACTTTTAAAGCTTGTAACGTGGCCATGGTTCAAGGGTTAAGCAACAAAAGGTATAAAAGGCTCAAACAAATGTTTAAGGGTGAATGAGACAAAGGATCTTACATCATCAAGAAAAATTGCTTGCCTTAATTTGCACACACAACTTTTTTATTTTTTCATTTCATTTTTCTCCTTCTCATCCCTTTTTTTTTTTTTAATTCAATTACATTGCCAACATTGTCCCTTCTTACTTTCAGCATCACCTTTTCCTTCTTTTTTTTTTCTTTTATTCTTCTTCTTCTTATTCTTTCTTTTAGTATCTCCTTCAGATTCTTCTTCCTTTTTCCTTCACTTATTGTGGTTGCAATCAATCTTTTATACGAACCCCCTTTTGCAGTGGTGATCCTTGTCCAAGGTTATTTTGAAAGAATATATAAGGCTCAATAGGGGTAACAAAGGATAATGATTTTTTTTTTTTTATGAAAGATAGAGAAAGATGGCCAATCTTCATTTCAAATTAGGATTACTCATTTTTCATAAAGAATTAAACTTGAGACATGGTAAATTAAAAACACACCTTCATTCATTTGCTCTCATTTTTATTTTTTCTTTTTCTTTTTTTTTTTTTTTAATTTTTTTTCTTTCCCTGGGGCAAATAGGACATGCACAAAGGGCTTCATCAAGGAAAAAAAATTCAAAGGATGGATACCCACATAGTTCCAATGTCAAAGAAGAAACCAACAAGAAAGATAGAGGCAAACACATAAATGAAGAAGCTAAACTATGATGGAATCCATGCAAATTTATTATAGTAATGCTTCAAGAAGGATGACAAAAACTTAGATCTCAACAGATTCTAATCATTGAACACAACAAATAGTTAAACCATCATCATGACAATCTATCGATGAACAAAACAAGATGCCAAATATTGTCTTTTCTCAACTATTGTCAAAAGAATCATTTGTAATGATAAGCTCTTCCCCTTGAACACTGACTAGTCCAGATGCTAACAGTCTTCTCACAGTGGTTTGAAATCTTCACAATTATCAATAGAGTGACCACCTATCCCCATGTGAAACTTACAAGTGACATTTGGGTCATACCATGTTGGAAATGGGGGTTCCCTTGGGCGCACAGGCTTCTCTGAAATCACATGGACATCAAATAATCGTTGGAATAACTCATCCTTGGAAATGGATAGCCTTGGGAAAGGTGGTAGGGTTGATGGAAGGTGAAAGGTTCTTCTCATTTGTGGGTTTACTTTGGGTTGGAATTGGCTAGGGTGATTTGGTGGGGAAACAGTAGGATATGATGAGTGTGGTTGTGTGTATGGATAAGATGATGATGGAGCTGGGAAAACATTTGTGGGATGGAAGATTTGGTGAGGTGGGTATATGAATGTAGGTGTCTGGTATGGAAAGTAAGGATTAGGATCATATGGTGGTGTTTGGTATCTTGGATACAATGTCGAATGTTGGGGAATGGTGGTTTCTTGGTGTTGTATGTGATTTGCCTCGGCTTCCTTCTTCCTTGGGTCAACCACTTTTTTTGGCTCTCTACCTTCTGCATCATCAACCGGCAGCTTCCCAGCTTTAGCCAAAATTTCAATTCTCTCCCCTGCAGAGATCAAGTCTGAAAAATCTTTATAAGCAACTCCTGCCATTGCCCATAAAAAGGGTGCTCCCAGAGTTCCCAAAAAATACGAGCACGTCTCAGATAATGTTAATGGGGGTTGAACTTATGCTGCCAAACTTCTCCACCTTTGTGCATACTGCTTGAAGGATTCCTCGTCTCTTTTTTGCATCACAATAAGTTGTTCACGGGTGGGAGCCACATCCAGATTGTACTTGTATTGATCCATGAACATATCAGCCAATTCCGTCCACCTTGAGATCTTAGAATGATCTAATTGAAAGTACCATTCTAATGCGAGACCTGTCAAACTTTCATGGAAAAAACTGATGAGGAATCTGTCATCCTTAGACCAAATTGCCATTTTGGTGGCATAGCTGATTAAGTGAAATCGTGGATTTTCGCTTCCGTCATACTTGGAAAAATCGGGAACCTTAAAATCCTTGGGGGTCATGACTTCCGTGGCAGGACACAGTTCCTCTATTTTGAGGGAGCCATAAGCACTAGAACCTCTGGTTGCCTTGATCTCCTTTTCAACTTTCTCCATCCATTCCTCCTCCCTTTCATCCTTGAGAATTGACACATGAGGTTGTTTCCAGGTGAGTCCTGCATATCCAGGAGTTTTGTGATAGGCATTTTCCAAAGATTGATATCCTTCTCCGATGGGAATTGCTATTGGTGTTGTGCAATGCAACTGCTCTTGGTAAGGCAACCCCTGAGTAAAGCTTTGTACTTATGCTTGAGAACATTGGTGTTGTTACCATGGAAGAGGTTTGTTGTGAATTCATATATGGACCAGCTTCATTTGCATTTCTATTTGTACTAAGGAAGCTTAGTGACTCCCTCATATCCTGCAATATTGCTTCTAGTCTTGCTTGGGTCTCATTCATCTCATCTATTCTTCCTCTCAGTCCATCCATTTCCAAACTCAGATTCCTTCCCACTTCATGATTGCTAGCAGCCATTATAGTTCTAGTATTGTGAACACAAGTTTGATTGGTGTCTTCTTTTCTGGGACGTGCAATGGTTTAACTTTTCTTCTGTGAGAAAGTCATTCTTGGGATTCAAATAGATAAAATCATTGTCCCTGCTTTTTCTTAGATTGCAAAACTTATGTTGAGGTGAGACGCAGATATATATTTTTCGCTGAAAATGAATCCTTTTTTCTCAAAATAGTTTCAATTGAGCTTCTTTTTTTTTTGAATTTTTTTTTTTAAGAAATAAAAATAAAAATAAAATAAAATAATGCATGGCATGTTTGGAAAGAAAAAATGCATGTTTGTGCATGTGGCGAGTCCTTTTTTTCTATTCAAAGTTTAAAAATGCATGAGATGCATGAAACAATTTTTTTTTATGAGGAGAAATTTAAGGGAAAAAAAAAAACATGAAATCAAATTGTTATTATTTTTTTTTTAAAAAATAATAATAAATTGAACATACATCCTTTTTTATTTTTTTAGTTTTACATGTGCAAGAACATGTACGATAGAGGAAAAAATGCCTCTCTGTGTCCTAAAATGGTATAGCATGCCGTAAAGGGTCCTTAGGTCATGACTCTAAGGGGATTGGTCACTAAATTGAATTATTAGTGAAAATTTCAGGGTGGATCTAGAATTCTAAAGGTCGTGATCCCCAGATTGCCCCTGTCTCGAAAGGCAAGGACCTGGCTCATGACCCTAGCCACAAGTAGGATAAAACCCTCACAAGATGACTAGTCCATGATACCAGTAACAATCTGAGTGATGACTCAACAAATATCAGAGAGGCACTAGGCCGATCAATGACAATGTTGAGACACCGCCTAGTCCTAAGTTATCCACAAGCTCGGGTATAGAGCTAAAAAGTGTGTGAAAATGAGTGTCGGTGTTGTGTGTGCTGAAGGCATACAAACCTGTACAATCCTAAAACAAAACTACTTGAACCTGTAAGACAAGCCCACAACAAATAGCATTGTCTTCTATCCTAATGTAAAATAATTATTAAAGGAAAAAGGATCAAATATATACAAAAAATAAAAGAAAACAAATAAAAAGGGGTAAACAATAAATACCAAAATGCGCAATTCATTACTTAGGCTTGACTCTCAAAATATCCCCAGTGGAGTAGCCATCTGTCGCAACCAAAAAAATCGCGACGAGGACAACCCTAAAAAGATTGATTAAGAAAAAGTAGAGTCGCCACCAATTTTATTTATTTAGGATAAAAAATTGGAAAAACCCTAAAAGACGGTCTTTGGAACCAAAACGAGTTCGGAAGTCGGTTACGAGTAGGGAAGGTGTTAAGCACCCTACATCGCTCATTCTAAGAATGATACCTTAAATAAGTTGCGCAAAATTAAATTATTTATTTTTACCCCGAAAAATATTTACAAGGAAGAAATTATTTATTGATATATTTTATTTAATATTTTATGTTTCTTCAATTCTTTTTTTTTTTAAAATAAATAAATATTATTGGTAAATCTTAAATAAGGTTGAACATGGCACATAAGTCCATAGGACAACCTCGAAGCTAAAAATTGAACATGACACTTGTCATAGAGCAACCCATAAACATTAAAATAATTATTAATTAATTATCTAAATTAGCAAATTAAAAAGAACACAAAAATAAAGGAAAAATTAATTTCGGCTTGACGGAATAATTAATCCCGCTCCTACGTATTCCCTGCTGCGATGGGAAACTCAAAGCTACGTAGTTCTTGTAGAAAATAATTGTTTGTTGGTTGATTTTATTTTTATGAAAAGGTTTTTTTTTTTATTTAAAAGAGTTTTATATTTTTTATTGCTTTCATTACCTAATTTTTAAATGTCAAAAACTCCTAAGCGAGACAGAACATGGCACGTATGTCCATAGAGCGATCTCGAATTTTAGGAATTGAGTGTGATACATCTCACAAAGCAATCCAAAAAAATTTACAAGTGTTTCTTTTTATTTTTATCTTTTTATTTACTTTAGATTTTCAATAAAAAAAAAAATGCCTTTTCTAATTATTCATCAGCCCAAACTCAATTGGTGAAACCTTATTTAATTTGGGCCACCTAATACCCATTAGCAAACCACTTTAAACATACATAAATAAGTAAAATAAATAAAATAAATAAAATAACTATAAAGCAAATAAAGAAAAGAGTAAAACAAAACTACTATAACATCATCAGAGATAAAAAGAAGACACGATGCAGAGACTGAACCTCCTTCTTCTTCACCTTCACGCACGAGACCAGCGGGAGGAACAACAGCGACGGCGACGACGAGCGGTGGTCTGGGTTCGTGACCTGATCTGGAAGGCGACTCGCGGCTGTTCCGGTATGGAGGGTGCGGTGGCTGGTGGTGGACGGCGTCGTGGCTGAGGCGGTGGGGGCAAGGTGTTGAAACAAGGACTGAGGCAGCCTAAAAATACTGATTTCTCTCTTCTCTCTAGGTTCTGGAAATTTCTCACCGTTGTTGCCTCTGTTATTCTCTAATTCGTTCCTTTTATAATGCTTATTCACTATGATCTGATCCTAAAAATATGCCAAATTTTATCTGCAAAAATTATGGATCAAGAGATTTCTATCTCTACAAAATGTTGGAGGGAAAACAAACATGGCTGCTAGGGTTTGAGTAATAGGTTTAACTGATTTGGCCCAATAACAAAAATAAACCCAAGTGTTTAATATAAAAATAAAATCTTTTTTTTTTTTTTTATTTTCTCTGCATTTTTTTTTTTTGAAATTAATGAAAACTAAAAGACCCGATCAAAATAGGGTGTTCAAAATACCCACAATCCCTTTTTTTTTAAAGGGAAACTTATACCCATAAAAGATAGTTCCACTAATTAATATAAGATTTCAAAGTTGAAAAAGATGGGAAATGCCATGGAGGTGACAACCTGGGAAGTAAATAATTGAAAGATTATTACTTGGATTAATAACTTTATCTTGCATTCTATAAAGGTTCAACTAGCAAAATATGAAATGACCAATGAGGTTTGGGGTCATTTGAAAAAGTTGTATGTGCAGCCTAATTTTCGCAAAGCAATATCAGTTGGAGATAGATATTCGGACTCTTCAACAAAACATGAGCTTCTAATAATTTTATTATGCCATGATCAATCTTTGGGACCAGTATGCTCTTATTGAATCTGTAGAGTTACAAGCTTTCAAAGCATACACTGATCATAGAGAAACTCTGATGTTGAGCTTTACAGGGTTGTCTTCTCGTTTGACTATTTGTGTTTTTCTTGGTTATTGTGATGGTAAGAAGAGTTATCATTGTTATGATCCTGCAAATCAAAAACTTTATGTCTCACGTCATGTTTTGCTTCTTGAGCATATACCCTTTTATTCAATTCCTTCTAGTCCACATAGTCTTACCAAATCCGATCTCATCCGCATTGATCCTTTTCACACGGGTTCTGACACCACACTGTGATCCATAGCCAAAATAACCTAATGTTGAGATTTGCAGCGTTGGCACTAGTAGTTCTGTTGATCCAGGTTCCTCCTCTTTCCCAGCGTCTCCCTAAGAACTTTTTGTGATTGTGGATCATCCTCCTCGTTATCCTCATCATGTTCGTAAGTCCACTAAATTACCAGATTTTGTTTATTCTATTTATTCCACTTCTTTTGCTTCCTTTTTAACCTCCATTCATAGTTTGTCCAGGCCCTCTTCCTACAAAGAAACTGTTCTTGATCTTCTTTAGTAGCAAGCTATGGTAGAGGAACTTTTTGCTTTGCCCAAAATAGATACTTGGGACCTTATCTCTCTTTTACCAGGAAAAACTACAATTGGTCCTTGTTTGGTATATAAGATCAAAATCAAGTCTGATGTATCTGTTGAGAGATACAAAGCTTGTTTAGTTGGTAAAGGTTTTTCTCAACAACATGGTATGGATTATGAAGAAATCTTCGCTCATGTTGCCAAATTGACCACTATTCGTACTCTTATAGCAGTTGCATCAATCCATCAATGGCATATTTCTCAAATGGATGTTAAAAATGATTTCTTAAATAACGATCTTTAAGAAGAGGTTTATATGGTTCCTCCATCAGGTGTTGGTCATAATCCAGATGATGAAGTCTGTAAATTGAAGAAGGCTCTCTACAACCTTAATCAAGATCGTCGAGCTTGGTTTGAGAAGTTGTCCATTGTGATTGCATCTTTTGGCTTCCACTCTAGCCCCATGATTCTGCCTTGTTTCTCAGGTGCACTTCTTATGGTCGTATCCAGCGCTCCTTATATGTTGATGACATGATTATTGTTGGGGATGATGTTGATGGGATTATGGACATGAAACTACAATTAGCTCAAAAATTTTAGATGAAAGACTTAGGTATTCTTTGTTACTTTTTGGGGAGTGAAGTTGCCTACTCTCCTAGAGGTTACATTCTTTATCAATCTGAGTACATTGCCAACATTCTTAAACAAAGCTCGTCTCTCTAATACTTGAACAAAGGGTGCTCCCCTTGAGCATAATGTTCGGTATACGTCATATGATGGTGTTCCTCTATCAGATCGCACCCTGCATCATACTCTTGTTGGCAGTTTCGTATATCTTACCATCACTAAACCTGATATTTCTTATGTAGTGCAAGTTGTAAGTCAGTTTGTTGGTTCTCCTACTAAAGTTCATTGGGCAGTTGTTCTTTGCATTCTTCATTATCTTCAAGGCACTCAATTTCAGAGTCTTCTCTTTCCTTCGTCCTATTCCTTGGAATTACGTGCTTACTCAAATGTTGAATGGCGTGGTGATCCCACCGATCATAAGTCTACGACAGGGTTTTGCATCTTTATAGGGGATTCTCTCATTTCTTTGAAGATTATAAGAAGCAAGTTGTTGTCTCTCGCTCTTCTACTGAAGCTGAGTATCGTGCCGTGGCATCCACCACTATAGAAATAGTTTGTTGCATTGGTTAATTGTTTCTATGGGTGTTTCTTCCCCTGGAGCAACTCCTATGTATTGTGATAATATGAGTGTTATACAAACCGCCCGTAACTCAGTATTCGATGAATGTACCTAGCCTTTTTTCTCTTTTCCTCTGTTCTCTTGCTCTTCTTCTCCTCTTCTCTATACGTATTGCTAATCTTAACATAATACAGTTCTGCTCATAATCATATAAGGAATAAGTCGTAACTAGTGACCAAGTAGTAACTAATCATAAATGTTTTAACTGGAAAACCAGAACAAAATAGACAAAATTTCCACACGAAAAAAAAAAATTGCTATGTAAAGAGAAAACATATTATACTAAAGAAGATACAAATAAAAGGTTGAAAATCACTTCCTAGATTTGACCAACAAAGCAGAAAAACTTAGAAAGACTATACAAATATGCTCCCTCCTATGATCCTACATCATTATGGCTCGCCAGTTTTCCACGAGGCCCACAACTAGAATAGAGTAACCAAGTTGCCATTGGAGCTCTTAAGTTACCACTAATGACTCCATGACCCTTTTCAACGAGTCCTTCAGTTTTCACTCCGTATTGCTATTACATACTTTCCACCAAATGCATAAATACATGACAGACAATAATGCTTCCAATAAATTTGCAAACAAAGAAGAAACTAAAACTATTTTTTTTTCTTCAATCAGTGACATGATGTCTACTATCATCAGTCAAGAAAAGACCAGAAATATAAACAAAATCAATAAAATCAAGTTTAGTGGAACAAATTTTTCCATCAGCTGATCTTGTAAGACAAATATGAAAAAATAGGAATGATATATAACTCACTCCACTGAGCATTTCTTGGTCATGATTATCAAAGAAAAAAATAAATTTTCACCAACTAAATCTAATCACTCACTGATATCAATATCGGTTAATTAGTATCACTTGTATTTTGTTACTTGTTACTAATGGAATCATTTGTAACAAGTATACAAATGATTCCATTAATAAAACACAAGAATTCATACATCTAGAGCTACAACTTTTAAAACATCATTAATTTTTGGATCTTTCTAAAAGTCGTGTTTGAAGAACAACAACAACAAGATTTCCAAGCAAATTCTCGAATTTTTGAAGTCTATTTTCTACATTAGAGCTTTGAAGTGAAACACTTAAACTTGCATGTCGTGGAAGTTTGCCAAGACAATGCACACATCCCTTTTTTTTCCAGGTCTTTTCACTTTTGAGTATATGTCATTCTTCCAATTTGTAGAATCTTGAGTGGTTCTAGGATTTTGCGAGCTTCCTGCCTCTGTCATATGTTTCTTTAGTTCATCCTACATGGAAAACACAATAAAATAGTTAAAACATTAAATAGTTAAACCACGGCTCATTATCATCATCATCATCAATAATTTCAATCATAAATACTTCAATTTATATGCTTGAAAGTTGAAATTCTAATAATCATATTAGCTGCCTTTTCAATCACAGTACCACCATCTTTCTAAGTTCGAGTTCCAATATAAATTTGAGCTCGTGAAGGCTGAACTACTCTAGCATTTATTTTCTAACATTAGTAATATGAACGTCAACCATCCTATTTATAGTAAAAAATTAGTTAAAAGATCTCACTTTGTTAGACTAACAACCTTTTGTGCCCAAGGATAATTTCTCTATGCATAATACAGAAAGGTAAGGGGACACATGATCATTTTGTCTAAGCCCCCCTTCTTGGAGTGAAGTTTTGGGAGGGGACTTCAATTCCACATGATTTCCAATGAAGTGGAGGTGATACGATGCTTAATGTAAATTTATATTTGTATCACAAAAAATATTTTGTTTACAGTTGTTAGTATTTTTTATTTTGATTGAGACATTTGCTTTGTACTTAACATATGCATAAAGAAAAATATAATGACACAATATAAAGATAAACTTTTAAGTGCCAAAAATATAATATATTTTTTAAAAAAAAAAAAGATATATGGACCAGAAAATCAACCCATCTAAACTATATCCCAAGTAAGACTAGGCTGACCAAACCCGTTGAACCCAGACTATTTGCCGCAATTAGCTTATCATCATTGGATTTGCGTTTATCACACTCCCAACTCTTGATTTGCTTTGTCCAAAAAAAAAGGCAAAAAAATACAAGTAGAGAGAATAGAGATAGGCTACTGTAGGGAATCTGCATCTGTTACTTTCATCTTTTTCTAATGGTAAAGTTGAGTTTGTTAGGCGAGAAGCAAATGTGGTTGCTTATAAAATTGCTGGGGTAGCCACTTCTTTATCTTTTCCTCATAATTCTTCATCTATTTTGATTGAAATGAAGTAAGTTGATTTATGTAAAAAAAAAAAAATTATTGAAAAATTTAAAAGAAATTATGTTCTATGATACTAAATAAGAATAATATTTTTATACTATTTTTTATGGAAATATTAGCTTATGTTTATTTATGTAGTTAACATTATTATTGCTTAAAATAGATTTATTATCAGTCACACTTTGATTAAAAATAATTGATTGAAAATCCTAAATTACAATATCTATGTAAAATTGCTAATTACAATGATAAGTCCATTGAAAATATTAAGCAGTTATTTTAGAAGAAAGATAGAAAGAAGTATTAATCTATATGTTTAATTAATCTAAATGTACCTGACCTATTTAAGAATTTTTAAATAGGTCTTAATTATGCTTTAAAATCTTGCAATTAGGTCCCTAAGTTTGTAAATAATTTATAATCGAGTCTTTTTCTTTGATCAATTTATTTATAATTGAGTCTCACATTTGTAATTAGGTCCTTGACCTTGTAAATGATCTTTACATAGATCCCTAGAGTAGGACCCAAGAGCGTTTGGATGAGATCGTACGGATATCTTCCAGCTTAACCAGAGGTCTCAAGTTCGAATCCTGGCTCTGGGAATGCAGCAGCGTTAAAACTCTTGAGGGAGAGCTTTGCCACCCTTATGGTCCAACCCGGTCGAGGGATTAGTCTCCCCAGTTGCACGCGGAAGATACCCTAGAAAACAAAAAAAAGATCCCTTGAGTAGGATTTTTGAACTATGAACTCTGCTGAAGAAACCATATCCTAGAAACACAACCAATTACAATTACAGAACCCAATTATAAATAAATTATTTACATGTTTAATATTTCAATTACAAATTTTTAAAGTATAGACTATTTAGAATTTTCCCAAAAAAAAAAAAAACTGTTTAGAATTTTTCAAATAATTCACTTTTCTATATAAGTAAACCTAATATATTTTGTGAGTTTGGGTAGGAATTTCAATTTCCCCAATCTGTGGCAAAGGAAAACCCTCGGAAGTAGTTTTCACGATGGCGGCCTCATCTTCCTCTCTTTCTTCTTCCTCCACCGACTCTGACTCCTCTCACCGTCGCAGGCGCCACCACCGCCCTCGCCGAGACCGCGATAAGGTTAAGGATTCCCTTAAGATCCGAAAGAAGACTAAGTCCCATACCAAACGACGTCGCAGGCACCATCACTCTTCCGATTCGGATTCCTATTCTTCTTCCTCCTTATCTGATTCCTCCAGGTTCTTTATTCAATATAAACACATGGGTTTTTGGATTGAAGCTCTTAATTCTCAATTTTCTGAGTTATTTATTCAGATTTTGTGTTTTATTTTTATTATATTTGTGCGGTTTCAATTTCCATGACTTCGATGCTTAAATGATGCTCATGATTTGCTTAATTGAGAGATTTAATAGAAGAAGAAGCTCTTGAATCGATTTTTTGCTCTGTTTTAGAGTATGTTTAGTATGCAGAATTATTTTTTGATGGAATTGGGGAATCGAATGAGTATTCCTGTTTCAACACCTGGTTCTCTCAGGAATGAAATTTATATTTTTGTTCAATTTCGTGTTGTTTTTATGTTTGATACGTGGAAATTAAATTAAAATTGATATGTAATGAAATTATAATTGTAAGTATCATTTCCCCTTTATTATGGATCTTGAAAGATAATTTCTTGATAATGTTTAATGTTGATGAATTGTTTTTCTGTCTTTGAGAGGATTCAATCATTTTGCATGTGTATCTGCATGTTGATAATAAGTTATTCGTACTTAAAACTTATGCCATCATGTTAATAATTTAATGAGTGGAATAGTGGATTAATCTGGTTCATATAATGAGACATTGTTCGTTTTGTTAAATTATGACAGAAGTGAGAGTTCTGATAGTGAGCATGAAACATCTCATCGTTCAAAGAGGCACAAGAAGAGCGACAGACCAAAGAAGGTGATTTGTTGGTAGTACATTTTTCCCCTGTTTAGAACCTTGTCCATTTATCCCACTCTCTCCTTTTTCCCTCCAGAACAATGAAAAGGATCGAAGTAAAAGCCACCGCCATAAGCGGCAGAAGCATAAATTAAAAGAGGTAGGTCACTTTTTATACTTTGTTTTATTTTGTCTTCCATAGGTTTGTTTACAAAATAGTTTGGCATTCCCCATTTTTGAAGTTTCCAACTCAAGTAGTGAATTTTTGTCAAAAAAAACTCAAGTAGTGAATTTGAAATATCTACAATGTTGGAGACCTCATTTCATTTAAATCACCAGCTTGCTTACAAGCTTAAGTCAACATGATTAATGCTAAATGCTGGAAGTTTTCTCAATGGATTCTTATCCAAAACTAAGAATCAACAAGGCATTCCCATATCATTGCACTTTTCTTTCTTCCTCTGAAGCTTCCGAACATTGGTTTAACACCATTGCTCCTGAACTAAAAATGCATAGCAGAAAATGGAAAATAGTTATTAATTTGAATTTAATTGGTATGCATTGTCATACTGGCAACCAATCATAAATTGTTACATTATTAAAAATGTTTGACCCTTACTATGACTACCTTTAAAGTTATACATAACATGATTTGTAATTGATTGACAGTGTAAAAAACTTCACACTGACAATGTATCAAAATTAAACTATTGATTTTGCCACAAAGTTGTTAATGTTTTCTTTTTTGAACACACAAGTTTTGTACATTTGAGTCAGAGATGCTTATGATACTTTCTGCCTATTTTTGTGTTGGCTCTTTGAAATTGGAGCTGGGATCTGTGACATGTTTGGATGCTTGATTTACTTGCTTGGATGTTGTTCCTTGATCGGGTTTGTCCTGGCAATGGGAGCTCTATATAGAAACAGCATGATGAGAGGAGGAGCAGCCCTGTGCAGCTTTCCAAGGTTTCAATTGTAAAAATTCAATGTGCTTACTAGCTTCTATGGTTCTTTGTTTTACTAACTTTTTCGTACTTGATACAGTTTTTAGGACGTGATAAAGATGATGGTGTCCGTCGCAGCGCCGTGTCTGGCAAGAAGGTATTGAAATTTCTCTTTGTTCTTTTTTATGGGTAGTAGAGTCGTGATGTTGAATATGTTTCTTCTTTTGTTTTTGTAGATTCTTCTGAAACTTGAAAAGACAAAGGAAGATAAGGCGGCTGAAAGCAAGAGAAATGAACTGCTGAACTTTTTAAATGCTAGTTTTGATTAGCAAACGATAAGGTATGGATTTGTTAGGGAATACAACAAAGTCAGCAAAGAAGCAAGTTTACTTGGATGCCTAGATTATTTTTCCATTAACCAAGTGTGGTTCTTACCTTTGGAGGGAGGGGGGTTACATTAAAATTGTGCTTACTATTGAAAGACTGAGCATGAGTTTGTTCAACATGTATGGTTCGTGTTTAGTGGATTCCTCTTTTATGGACTTAGCTATGAGCTTTTGTAGGATGACGAGCTTTTGACCCCAGAAGATTCCGCGCATGGTGTTTTCTGATTAGGCAATCATCGTATTGTTGTCATGACCAGTTTTTTTTCCCCATGTATCGTTTTGTTTTCGGACGCGCATTATAGATATTAATAGCAAGAAACGAACCACGGGTTATATTTTTATTGTGTTTGACATTCAGATGTGATTTCTCAATTTAGAGTCTAAAATCAATTTTAAATATTTTAAATATATTTGATATAGCTAAAAATTAGTTTTAATGGAATTTAGAGTTTAGACATATGGAGGGTTTATGTGGAATTATGTTTAATGGATTTTTGCACCGGGAGTCTCACAAAGCTCTAAGCTTTTTGAATAGCTTAAAATTTTGTTTGACTAAAATAGAGATGTTTGGTAAATAAACTTATTATTTCATTAGTTTACTAAACGTTTCAAATTTAATCAACTAACTATTCAATTATCATTTATAAGCTTTCAGTTAAAAATTAGCTTATCAATTCTAAGTTAGTTTATTAGTTATTTTTGCATAGAGAGTCATTATTGTTTTGTTAAGTAGTGATGTGGTAAATGATTGTGATAAAATAATAAAAGAAAAATTAAGACATTGAATTATTAAAATTAATTATGTATATATAGCTGTCTATTTTTATTTAGAGATAGATTATTGTGAAGGTAAAAAGAAAAATTGCACTTTTGGTACTTCTATTGTTGGTCATGTGTAATTTTGGTTCCTATGTTGTTTTTTCTTTTTTTGTGTGTGCATACCTAGTCTCGATTTTTTCAATGTTGCAAATTCGGTCATTTCATCTAATGTCTATCAATTTTTCAATGATTAACAAAGATGATTCTTGCCTCAAAAAAAAAAAAAAGAGAGGGTTCATTGTTCTAAGCGTGTAGAACCTTTGGTAAAGGACCCTATGCTGAAACAAAAAAACGGTCATGGAAAGGAGAAATAAAATTAGTAAATAACATAGAGAAAACAATGAATAATGTTGAATTGGAAAGACAAAGTAGAGAGAACATTGACCAAAGGTTCTAGGCACTTAAAGAAATGGCTTTTCTATGTTGATCATTGAAAAAATTGAAGGACATCAGACGAAAGATCGAATTTGTAACATTGAAAAAATAGGATGACCAAATATGCAAAATAAAAAATAAAATCATAGGGTTAAAAATACAGATAATCAACAATAGGGGACTAAAATTAATTAGTAATACAATGATCAAAATTTAATTAATTATATATAAGAGTCACGTAATCACGAAAAAAGTTACTTGACCGAGAAATGTTGATTTGTACCCGGGGCAGTACCGTCATTTCGATTATGAAAGAGTCCTATAAGTAAGAATTAGGGTTGTGGGTAATAAAGCAAATGCTAGCTTCTTCCATCTGGCGACGACGGTAACGCTTTCCCCCCTCCATTGTTCGTCTATGTGTTGTATCATTCCTATTTTCTTATTTCAGAAGTGAAAATCGTCAATTTCATTTCTTCCTTGGTAAAGAAAATCGCACAAAGTTCTTCTTGGGAAATAAGTTTTACAAATGCAATTCCCAGGATTTTATCTGTGCGTACAGCAAGTAAAAAACCTTTCTGCTTGAGCCTTCTTCTCCTTTATCCATGGGGATATGCTCCAATGTAATTGGTTTACATTTTTTTTGGGTTATAAATTGGTTATATGGAAGAGTCTATGATAGTGTAGCGAAAACTATTTTAACAATAATTGATATGTCCGAAGAAAGAGAAAGTGACAGTGAGATTTAATTTAAGCCTGTATTATGTTGATCTTTTATCTTGCATTTTGGTTATAAATAAATTGATCCTCCAGTCCATCAGATTTGTTAATGGTGGTAGGTTTTCATCCTTAGTTGTATGTTTTCTCATTGGCTAATGTTTTTTTACATCAGAAAAGGGACACTATACGGTCATATACGGTGTCTCATCTGAATTTTGATGCATAAATAACACAACTCTTTTTCATTGGATATGAGTTTTAGAGAGAGAAATCAAAATAAAAATGGGTTTTTAAAGTAAAAAAGAGTACAGATTGTGGGAAAAAAGAACTAAACTATAAACTAAAAAGTATTATGATTGTGTGATTTTGGTGTCACAAGTTTCAACCGGAATAGGTCTCCCAGATATCAATATTGTGCAATTTGTGTCCTCTAGATAGGGGTGTTCATAACCAAATCAATCCAAAAGAAAATCAAAAATCGTTCCAAAAAACCAAAAACCGATATGTTTATTGGATTTTCTTGGATCTTGTTTTGTGAAAACTGATCGGATCAGATTTTGGATTTCTTTTCTTAAATCGAATCAATCCAAAACCAAACTACACATATAAAATCTAATATATATTTATTCTATTTTTAGCATTATCAATTTTTTTATTTGTTGAATTTTTTCCTAATAATACTTAGTTTGATTTGACAATTTTTTTTTTACTATTCTTAAGTTCCAAACATAATAATAATAATAATTAAAAAAACAAGATGTTATGGAACTAGTTGATGATGGATATTTATTTATTTTGTACATATTTTATGAAATTATTACATGAATATATAAACAACTGTATACATGTTTAAGATTATGTTCAATTTAACTTGTAATATTGATTATTTGATGTAATATTAATATGTAATGATGTGTTGGTACAAACTGAATCAATCGAACCGATCCAAATCGCATTTAATTGGATCGAATCGGATCCGGTTTTTATAAGAAAGTCATCTAAACCGAATCGAACCCCATGCTCCTATCTTTGGATCGTATGACTTTTTGTCTCAAACCAATCTAAACCGAACCGAGAACAGCCCTACCTCTAGGTTCTAATTGCCCCAATTGGGTTCAGGAATGTCTTTTGCATAGAAATATTGGATCCCTATATTTATGTGATGTGCACGTGACTATTAAAGTGTCTGAGGTGTCAATAATGCTATAAAGGAATGTTATGTAAGCAGCCAAGCTGGCATCACTAAGTGCCAAATCAGTTCCACGTGTGCTGCATAGGCTACTGGCGTTAAAAATTAGACAACCGTGATATATGATGGACCAAAATCGAACAATCATCATACCTGGAGGACCCAATTAGAACCTAGGGTACTAAAATTGCACAAGATACCTGGGGAACATGATTGTCGCAATTGAAACCACGGGAACCAAAATTGCACAATCATAATGCCTCATGGACGAAAAACACAATTAAACCAAACTAAAACCTAGCATAATTTTTAGACATAGGGATTTGGAGGTTGCTCTCAAACTCTCCATCTGTGACCCAACAACTGTTGGCCCCCATGTGTTCTAACTTCTAAATGCACCTGCTTGTGGTTTTCGTTGACTTTTCATTGCCTATATTTAAGTTGTTAATTTTTTTTTCTTGTATAAGTGGGCGAATATCAAAACTAAGCAGAATTCTAGTAGAGGTGTAAGTGGTCCAAGTAAACTCGACTACCCGATCTGATCCAACCTGTAAAATATCCTAAGTTAATTGGTTCGGATAACAAATTGAACCGAACTGTAAGAAACCGATCTCCTTTGTTTCGGGCAATGGATTTGAATTTTCAATCCCGATCACCCGAATACCCAACTCAATCACTCAGCTCAGCCTCCCCTCTCACACAGTCTCAGACTGTCACCCTCACACAAGCATCTGCAAAGTGTGTTAATTAATCTAGGTTGGATTCAGATATTCTTACGAGTTGTGTTGCTTCTTTGAGTTGCAAAGAGTTCTATCCGCAAAGTGTTTTTCTCTGCTTTTTCTGAAAGTTAAACCGTAAACCGGCCCCACTTTGAGTTGTATTGTTTCTCTGAGTTGCAAAGTGTTCTTCTCTGATTTTTTTTATCCTGGATTATTGAGCAGATGACCCAAACGTCCGATCCAAACCAGCCTGTTCCTCGTCAGGTTGGTTTGGTTTGGATTATGTAGGAAAAATTGTAAAAACTGAACTAATCATCGGTTCAGATTTTTTCGCCTAAACTCGAATCAAACCAACCCGTTATACCCCTAAATTTTAGTGGTTTGTGTGATGGAATGGATCCTTCATGCCATGCACTACTCAAGGGAAGTTTTAAAGTGTCAGTCATGGTTGTGGTTTTTGGGGCTGGTAATTCCTACGTAACTGATGTAACATCTTTACAACAAATCATCAATTTTATCTCATTTGTTTCTCTAAAAGAATCATATTTTTGTTTTGGTTTATCTCTCTAAAACTCAGACATATAGGGATGTAAGTAGATCTGATCTGATCCGCGAATCTGATGGATCCGAATTGATCCAAACCAATTTTGGTGGTTTAGTTCGGATCATCGGATTGGATCGTATCCAAAATCACTAATCAGAATAGTAGTCTGTTCGAGTATCTGATCCTACAAATTAAATTCGATTCGATATGAACTTTATATATATATATATATATATATATAATATATATATATATATATTTGGACCCTTTTTTTTTTTCCGGATTTATCAATTTTTGAAATTTAATTTCAAAATAATTTAAAAGTAACGAGTAATTCGATGATCCAAACCGGTCTGATATGAATTGTAGTTGGATCGGTTCGAATCCAAAGCTAAAAAATGTCCAAAATCGAATTTATCAAATTTGATTGGTTCAAATGATGAAACTCCCCAAACCTGACCCGATCCGAACCGATTACACCACAACAAACAGAATAATAAGGTCTAATATCATTAATGCAAATTTGGTGAAAAAACCTGTTTTTTTTTTTTTTGTTGTTGTATAAACCGAAAAGGTTTGTGTCGGGGTGGCTTAATTTTGTTTTGGTTCAATAATTTGTTGACCCAGCCTGGCCTTATGGGCCATGAGCCATTTTTTCCTATAATTTTTTTAAACTTCTATTTTTATTTTTTATTTTTTTTATGTTTAAACGCATTAATATTTATATTATTATTATATATATGAATGAAGAAGCATTTTTTTTAATAAAATTATTAAACATGAATTTTTTTCATAAATTATTACACTAACTAACTTAAGCAACATTTATTTTTAATAAATTGAAAGGTAAATTGTAGTATCAAGTATTAAGTTATGTTATTATAATTAAAGATAATGACAGAAAAATTGTGAAAAATAATATTGGCCTACCGGGTAGAGTCGGGCCAGCTTTTGACCTTATCGAGCCGAGCCAATTTGACTCGATTTTTTCGAGCGCATTTCTTTGGCTTGTCCCAAATTGGGCTTGTTTGGGCCAACCCAATGGGTCAGGCCCAAGTTGCCATCCCTAACTAATGGTAGTAGAGACACTTGAACGATAAAGTAGGATAAATAGTGTCCATAGTACTTGAACAGTAAGAGAATATTTTAGAATATACACTCACACGATAAGTGAGAGACTAATCTCTATATGCTTAGGTGCTTTTCCATATACATAAATTCAGCGAACGAACCAAGACCACATGTTTAAGGGATTTAAGCTCCTTTCACCTGAATCAACACACATTAATAGGACGTGCTTGATATAAATCAATAAAAATGATTAGTAGAACAATAATAGGCTATCAAACATTTTAAGAAAATGTAATTCGATCAATCAAATTAGTTTTACTTATAAATAACAAATTTTAATGATTTTTTAGATTAAAATATATTTTTAGTCTATTATCTTTATTTTAGGTTTTTATTTGGTCCCTCTTTTAATTTTTGTCTCAATCTTATCCTTTAAGTCTTAAAAATATATCAATTTGGTCCTTTCTGTTGTTAAGTCACTGGAATCTGGGTATACTTGTCGAAAATCAATCTGGGTATACTTGTCGAAAATCTTCTCTCTCTCTCTCTCTCTCTAATTCATTGACAACTAGCATTGTATGTATATATATATATATCCCAAATAATAAAAAATAATTAATAATTTTCTCAATGAAAAATAAAAAATAGTTACATTTGATATGAAAAAACATATAAAATGATAATTATTAAAAAGATATAGAATCAATTTTCAATTTTAAGGGAAAAATTGAGAAGACTGTGTTCATAAACGATGAAATTGAAATACCCTATATACATAAAGATATTTTACACTCTCAATTAATCATATACTTGTAACATTTACAATAAGAATCTTAGAAATCATATATAAAGTGACTTTGTTTTTTGTTGACAATATAAAAAAATTGGTGTAAAAAATTTTATACTAAAAATATATTACATTTTTTTTTAGAAACAAACAAATTAGTTGTATTATTTATACAATATTTTTTAAATTCAATAGAGTTTCAGTTAGTTAGTTAGTTAGGGATAGTTACATAATTAATTAGCTCCTTGCTCAAGTTGGTTAGTGAGCTAACTCTCACTGCCCAATATTCGCTATAATAAACAAGAACACCAATTATAATCATTACATATCTTTTAGGCAAAAATACAGGTTCATTCGTCCAATACAATTTTTCTCCTTTTTTCATATTGATTCTATAAGTTTTATTTTTGTCAAATAATGTCCTATAATATTTTTGTCAATCACATGATGAAATCAATTTTAGAACTAACATGAAAGACAAAATTTAACATATATAACCAAAATGATGAGCAATGAAAGCGAACATACCTTTTATTTTTCCATTTTGGTCATATACCTTATGTATTGTCTTAATATTAGTCATTTTCGTAGATTCTTTTTTTGGCAGTGTCAGTTTTAGGACTAACATAATAACAGAATAAAACGTATAAAATCAAAATGTAAAAAATAAAATATATAACACCAAAATGGAAAAAAAAATATACAGATGAATCAACCTATTTTGCCTATCTTTTAATCAAAGTGTTTTCTTAATAATTATATTGATCTTTATCCCTCTCATCCTTTGATTACCAACAGAATTTGAACACGTTTTTATGCTTTAATAATTAGGTTACCCTTGTACCAATACGTGGTTAGTCCAAGTGGTAAGGGACTTAGATATCTTAAGTAACAAGTAGTCAGGAGATTGAATCCTGGCTCTTGTGTATGAAAAAAAATGACTAGAAGGGAAGAAACCCACCTTGTATGCCCAACAAGTTCCCTAACGGAGATTAATCACTATAAATGGTGATGGATACTTCGTACCTATGTCATGGTTATAAAATTTTTTTTTACCCTTGTTAAGGAAATAAAATAAAAAATCAAAATCTTATTAGAAAACTAAATTTATCATACATCATAATATAAAATGTATAAAGTCCCCGTAAAATTTTCTTTATTCATATTTCTTTTCTCACCAACCAATACATGACAAAAGAAAATTATTAAATATCTCCAACGGGATGTGTACAAGAGTAGTTCGCGTGATTTCCTATAAAGCAATCATTCAACTAAGTTTAACACCGCTCACCATATTATATTGTCTTCTACAATTGTCGTAAGAGAAAAAAGAGAAAGTGAGATGGATCAGGGAATAGGGCACAAAACAGTAGAAGTGAATGGCATCAAAATGCACATAGCTGAGAAGGGACAAGGCCCTGTGGTGCTATTCCTACACGGCTTCCCTGAATTATGGTACTCATGGCGTCACCAGATTATGGCTCTAAGCTCCAAAGGGTACCGTGCTGTGGCACCTGATCTTCGTGGCTATGGTGACACAGAAGCACCAGCTTCAATCAACAGCTACACATGCTTTCACATAGTGGGTGACCTTGTTGCACTTCTTGACCTATTGGGTGTGGATCAAGTGTTCCTTGTTGCGCATGATTGGGGTGCTATTATTGGTTGGTATCTCTGTATGTTTCGCCCTGAAAGAGTGAAGGCTTATGTATGCCTCAGTGTTCCCTTTCTTCGAAGAAACCCCAAAATCAGCACGGTTGATGGCATGCGTGCTATGTATGGAGATGATTACTATATCTGCAGATTTCAGGTATTGAACTCTTCTTTTGGATTTGTACACGTGTTATCTTTTGGATTTGTACTTTTTTTTTTCTCTAAAAAAAAATATTTTTCATAATAGGACAAAAAAGATAGAGGAGATATTTCTATCCTTATCTTCTTTCAGTTGGCTACTGGGACCACATTCAGATATTGAAGATAATATTGTTATTATATCTTTATTAGTAGTAAACTAATCAACAACTCCCAGGGTTGGTGATTGATTAATAGTGTAATTTTTTTATACACCAGATTAATATTTTTTTGAAATTATCACAACAAATAATTTTTTTAAGTGTCTAATTGGGTCCTTACAAGTCGCTGATAGTATAAGTTTTAAATACTTGATTAAAAAAATTATAATTAGATGAAATTTTATTAATTAAAACTTATTTAAATACGAGGATTATAGTAACCTATTTAAAAATTATAGTAATCTATTTAAAAAGTGAATAAAAGTATATAGACCAACACAGGAATTTAACCAAATTCAAAATTCTTGTTTTGCTCATTAAGTATATCTTTTACCTCAAAATAATAATCAAATCCTATGTATTGGTTGAATAACAGCATTAAGAGATAGAACTTGTTTTTTTTCATCACTCACCATTCTAGACCGTGAGTGGTAGTTAATGGTGGATTATATTTTAAATTTGAACTTTTCTGTGAAATGAAGAGAGAATCTATTATATGGGTAGGTCGGATGGTATTAATTGTTTTCATGTGTCACAAACCAGGCGAAATGGAAGCTCAAATGGCAGAAGTTGGCACTGCATATGTGCTAAAAAACATTCTTACAACTCGTAAAACCGGTCCTCCAATCTTTCCCAAGGGAGAGTATGGAACTGGTTTCAATCCGGATATGCATGACACCTTGCCCTCTTGGCTCCCAGTAGATGACCTTGCGTATTTTGTATCAAAATTTGAGAAAACGGGCTTCACTGGAGGGTTGAATTACTACAGGAATTTCAACTTGTATGTTCCTGCTTCTTTAATTTTGTGTTGCTTGAGAATTTCTTATAAACTAAATTGATGTTTCTCTCTAGACAAATTAGCCATTCTACGAATATTAATATGAATGGCAAGGTTTTAAATTGTGGTTGTGATTGTGTTGCGTTTACTGCAATCGCACAGAATTGCGAGAAAATGTGGTCGACGCAACCACAATTACTGTTATGTTTCAGTTTTGGTGAACTTCAAAACCAAAATGTTATAGTCCCAATTGTGGTTGCCTACCTTTAATTATTTAAAAACTTGGTAAATTGCAAAAGGAGCCAAATTCTATATTTATAATAGCATTTACTTGAATGCATTTGCAGAAATTGGGAGCTCTTAGCACCATGGACTGGAGCACAAATCAAAGTGCCAGTAAAATTCATAACAGGTGAGTTGGACATGGTATATACCTCACTAGGGATGAAGGATTATATTCACGGTGGAGGTTTCAAGGAAGATGTGCCCAATTTGGAAGAAGTGATTGTGCAAAAAGGAGTTGCTCACTTTAACAACCAAGAAGCAGCAGAGGATATCAATAATCACATTTACAACTTCATTAGGAAGTTTTGATCTAATGGACCCACAAATGAAATAAATTTTGCTGCTCTGCCTACCTATCTCCAAATCGTAAAATGTAGCACGTGATTATAGTGTTCTACTGTATGCATGGCATGAGTGGTAAATATGTTATTTAATAATTGTGTTGTTCTTCGTTTCAGTTGTTTGTGCTGCTACCACTTAATAACAGAGTCATTGTGGATGTTTCTTTCCACTTCAATGGCGCAGAAGCATAAAGCTATTATGTGGATTACATTATATCTTTGTTGTTAATATTGTTATATCATTACAGATGTTTGATTTTTAAAGCTATTATAATCCGTAATTGATTGACAATATAATCTTTCTTATACAATCACAACATATCAAAGTTAAACTCTACTTCTATATAGTACACATATTCTCTGTGACATAAAAATTGTTTTTTAATTTATAAAAATATATAAAGTTATACCTACCATGAGGGGAATCGCTTGGCGACTAGTTAGCCAACCAGAGCCCCAATTTGGAGAATTATTAACTACATGTGTTTAGCCAACCTGATTGGGAGTTAGTGTCCTTGGTGTTTGATGATCTTATGGGTGCTTCTTTGTCCCGAAATATTCGGATCTCAATCCCCTAATCTTTTGGTGGGAAAAGTCACTGATTTTCTCTCTATCTTTCTCCTATATTATTTTCTCTCATCTTATCTCCCATTTTTCTCTCCCAAAATACACTAAAGTCACCTGACTTTTCCCATAAAAAAGTCAGGGGATCCGGATTCGAAATATTCCTGTGGTAGTTTACTCTTTTTTTTTTGTCTTTTTCTTTAGGCCGTAGGCCCTCTTTTGTAACAAAAAAAAAATGTACTTTATCATAATTGAATAACAAGATATAAGAAATTAGACCTAAGTTTTGTCCTCAATAATATAACTCAACCCAACCCCAAGTATAGCAGACCACGCCACCATCTTTGCTCCACCCACACCCGTGCTAACCAGCCATCGCTCCAAACGCCCAGATCTATCGCCACTCCACCCGCACCAGTGCTGCCCAGTCGCCGCGCGAGCACCTTACTCCCAGTCGTGCCTCTTCCTCCCACGTATCGTCGGCATCCGCATTGAAGCATCGCAGCGACGACTTTCTCGACCTCGACAACTTCCGCCGCTACTACGGTGTGGCAGGGAAGGAGTATTGTTGGATGGGTATTTTTATTTTATTATTAATTATTTCAAAATAATTAATAAACCATCTTTTTTTTATTTTAATAAATCAAATTTATTAATTATTTAATATGTTTTAACCCAGATGGGTTGCCACATAAGCATTTTTTTATTACTAAATTGATGAAATGACCAAATTTGCAACATTTAGAAAGTAAGAGGACCAAATATGCTAAAAAAAAAAACTATAGGGACTAAAATCACACATGGACAATAATAGGGAGACCAGAAATGTAACTAAGCCAAACTTTTTTTAACATTCACTATCTTAAATTTTTAGTTATCATCTGAACCACACAACCTCAAGACATTAGTATTTTCTCGGTACATTGGTGAAACTAATATATGTAACTATGATTAGCATGTCCTTTTAGGTTGTTTTTCCTCCTTAAGTTATGGAGTTAGAACAATTAAGTTAAGAGAAAAGAAAAATAAACTGAGCAGTGTATTTCAAGGGTTGGGCTAAGTTGCACTACCCTAAAATTACACTACTCATTACACCACCCATGCAGCAATTTGTGGGCCAATAAAATTGCCACATGGGTGGTCAAATTTTCAAACCTTGGAGATGTATTTGTACAGTAGTCAAACCTTCTATGTACTGTATATTACAGTATACTATAGGTATTTATAGAATTTATATATTTTGCCCAATAAAAAAATTTATTTTTCATTTTTAATATCAGAAATAATGTAATGTTAATTATGTTTTGTCTGTTGTGGGATTCGTTGTGATTAGCAAAGGAAGGTGACAATGGTGTTCTACGTACTACTGGACCATTTTCACTTGGGTGTTCTTATGGCGGCGCCACCATAGATCCTAGTTTTCCTGCGTTCTATATCGGAGCTGGGCGACGGATATGGGCGGTGCCATTTTGGTGATTTGAGAATTTTGGGGATTTAGGGTTCCATTCAATGGACATAAAGGGAGAGGAGACGTACTAACCAACAATAGAAACTAACTGTGTTTAGGGAGATGAAGCTTCAATACGGACCGAAGGATGAACAGGGCTGAAGATGTAAAATAGAAAATGATGAATGGAATCGTACTGGGTACTGGAGGTAGAAGACGTTTAAACTTTGTTTATTTTTAAACTACAAATAAACTATTACATCCCTTACTTACAAAAATCCTCTCGTGGCCTAGTGGTTCGCCTAGTAGGCTTTGGGTCATGCGGGTTCCAAGTTTGGTGATCGATCCTCACATCTGCACCCTTACAAATTTTAAATTCTCAAGTTAAAATAGTATTGAAAATTTAAAAAAAAAAAAGCAGATGTGGAGGATCGAACACGCGACCTCACCAACCAAAGCCATTGCTGCCAACCATTGAGATGTTGTACAAAGTCAACTTTTTTTATATTATATTTAAGTTGTAAAATGTAAAGGAACGTTTGGTCTTCTTCGTCCCTTCCCTCTGCAACAAGAAATTCATATGAGCTCAAAGCTTTTCCAGAGGCATCATTATGGCCAAAACCAAAAGTTCTTCCCATTACAACACCAAGGTACATACATAAAGGCAAATCATTGTAAACATTATCATCAGTTTTAAACTAAGATTTGAGCATTTAATCAACATAGATGGTGCAGTGATTCATAACTAATCTTCCCTTGGTCTCTGTAAGTGGTTAATGCCCTGAAATTCTTCCTGGAATAGGGCCTGCGCCAGCATCGCCCCGAAGTCTGCCGTCCCCAATACCACCTTCCTCGGTTATGCCACCAGCACCGCGCACACTCCACCCATTATCATCAGAACACTGTTGCCGCCATCGAAGTCTTCACTGTCGCGTATGGAATGAGAATGGGTGCTGGTAGGTCATGGGTGGGAGACTGTGGTACAAGAGAGGGAAGAGATGAATATATTTTTGGGTTTCGTCCAGACATATTAAATGTTGTATTTTGATTTGTTAAATCTTTAATATGACGGTATACGAGGAAATATGAAAATACAGGGGTCATTCTTGCAAATAAAAATTTGAGTTTTAAAAGCTGACTATGTTGAAAAGTCAAAGTCCATGTGTAAGAATAATTGGTTAAGCATATGCCATGCTGGGTGGTGTAACAAGTGGTGTAAATATGGGTAGTGCATCATAGAATGACCCATATTTCAAATAATTTATCAATTTGGTCCTGAGCACACAAGTAGATTGGACCCGACCGATCATATATCCTACCTAAAGAACGGTACTCTGTGTACCCACACACTAACAAGAAGTTAGAAAAATCATCCGAGATTCGATCTAGTACACTAGTGATGTTGGGAGGGTCCATATTTAATCATAGGCCCAAACAAAAAGGCCTGTGCCTCGGAGACCCTGTCCAGGATCCTGGTCCACAATCATTGGAATGTGGCTGGCTAGTTAAGGAAGTATTATAGCTAATGCACCTGATATGAGTATATAATATTAGATTTTTTTTTTAACATTGGATTGGTTATCTGAGTGACTGGTTTTGAAGAAATGAGCCATTGGATTGAAAATGATTGATGACTTGATCGCCCGCATGAGGGCAATTACTAGCGTGAGCGAGGCACTCATATCTCTCACGATGAGAGACCATCGAGTGACCGCCTGTAGCAGGTATTGGAATATTTTGTAGGTTAATAGTCTAAAATATTTGCACAGTAAGTCCCGGGTAGGCCCCTATCTGCAAAAAAATGGCAAATGATGACAAATCCCAAGGTAACTTGTTCATGGACACCACAGTTGCTTCCTCTGCAGTCACTTCCTACCATACTCAAGCAACAAATTTCACAGTGGGTTGACTGAACTAGACTGAATCAGAGGGGTGAGAAGAAGCCACGCCTCTGAAGCAGGAATCACCACAGTGAAGAGCCATCAAACAAGGAAAATCACTACTTGATTATTGAAGAGCTCTTTACTTTCTTGTAGAATTAATGGTGTGAAAAAAAAATGATGAATGTCATCGTTAGAGGCTTTGATGGGGGTCGTGAGAATTGATGTGGTTTGTTTATGGGAATTGGATTTGGAATATTAGAAGTGGAAAAAGATAATACAAGAGTATGGCTTGCTATTGTGGTGTTGTTGCCTTTGGTACGCTGCGTGAGTGCACCATGTGTAATGGAAAAGGTATCTGGGGCATTACACCATGTGGACAAAGCAATGTTAGCCAATCTGTTTTTCTCCTTTGACGTGGCGACACAGGAAAGATGAGTGGAAGTTGGACTGTGGGGTGGCGGCGACGGGTGTTAGTGTCGCACCCGTCTCTGGTTTTTCGGGCAATGAAACCAGGTAGGGAAGAACCTGAGTTTCTATGTGAAATCGGGTCAAAGGGTCGGGGCAATGATGTCTGTTGTTAGGCCCAGTTCGCGTGTAACACTTAAATAAAGTGGGCCGTTTCTAGAGGCACATCCGCTGCCCCACCATTTGAGAAAAGGAATGGATATTCTTGGTACAATAATAGTGCTGTCCATTATGGTTAGGATTTAAAAATCAATTAAATAATGCTTATAATGTTTATTTTTTATGATTATTATGATGATATAAAACATTCTGCTATTGTTATAATAATGAATTTTATGTTATTAAATAGTTTAAATAATTAAAAACATAAGATTTAAAAAAATGTAAAGTAGCTATATATATATATATAATTCGAGATTTAATAATAATATTACTATTTTTAATTAATTTGTTAACATGTAGGTATATTATTTACTTTAACAATAATTCATTAATATTATAATTTAAAATTAGCTCAAAGTAATATTTTGGTCTCTATACTTAACATGAATTCTCGATTTGGTCCCTATATATAAACAAAAGTATTAAAATGGTCTCTATACGTACAAAAAGTACATGTTTGGTCCCTATACATTACCTGCTTGGTCCCTATACGAAGCAAAAAATTATTAAATCAATCCTTAACATGGTGTACTGCAGGGACCAAACGGGTACTTTTTGTACGTATAGGGATCATTTTAACAATTTTTTATGTATAAGGACCAAATCGAGAATTCATGTTAAGTATAAGGACCAAAATATTACTTTAACCTTAAAATTATAACATCCTCTTGTAATAATGTTTGTTGTTGTAGTTATTAATCAAATTTTAAATTAGAGTCTAGGAGGATGTTAATGTGTAAACTATGATGGAGAATTATTAAACATTTGTTCAATGATTTAATTGAACTAATTATTATTTACTAATCTGTCAACTTAGTGTGCAGATTATTATTTTTAAAGATAATTAAATTCACATGTCTGTTCTAAGTTAAAAGGTCAAAGTCAAAGAAATACTCATCTAATGAATAATCCTGACTCGTCTTGTGAAGTTGTCTCACCCGTATAATGAGTTCCTAAGTCCTCTGTCTTTATGAAGAAATTTCATGCGTTTAATGACTTAACTTCACTCGTCTGATGAAATCATATGAGGTGTTCTCTGAAGTTGGATTTGTCTAAGGCAACTCAAGACTTTCGTGAGTTGTCCTATCAAGTCAGACTTTGATAGAGTTTCACACACATAAGGATCAAAAGCAGAATGTCAAATATTTAAAAGAAATCTTGTATATTATAATGGTAGTACTATAAAAAAAAAGCTTTAGACTATGGTGCAACTAAAAAACATGACGTTTCCCATATGGATGTTTCTCGTGTGCCTTCTTAAAACCTTCATTGGATCATTTTAATTTTTTTTCTCTTACGAATGGTATCCTAATTCCTAAGAAGCATCTCGTTCTATATATGAATGTTCCCGTTGTGCTTCCCAAGAATCTTAATGAGATTGTTATTTTTTTTTCTTGGTAATGTTTTCCTAATAAGCATAGTGTTCCTCATCTGGACGTTCCTCCCATGCTATTTAGAAATCTTGAAGGGATTTATTTTATTTTTTGTTAAATTTTCTTGCTAATGTTATCCTAAGACTTACTTGACCCAATAAGACTTACTCCATTGTCTTAATACTTACCTGACCGAATAAAATTTACTCGGTCCAGTTTGGACTTACCCATCGTTTGATTGATCATTCTTATGAGTAGCGTCCTTTTCTTAAAATTCACATGATCAACAATACATTACATTTAAAATAATTGCCTCTAATTAGCATGATTCCTAACATCATGATAAGTGTCTTAATTTAATCGAAGACTTTATCATATCAATTAAATAACTAAATAATTAATATGAAGACTCTGTGTTACGTTAATATTTATTTATCAATAATATTTTAGAATCTTGCTATTTTTAAGATACAAAAAAAATTAAATTTCCAAATAAAAAAAATGCATTTGTATCATTTATACTTTTTTATACAAGCTTTATACTTTTATTTATTAATTTCAAATTTAACTTTACCATGTATTATGTTTTCAAATAATATGAAATTATATCGATAGCGTATATTTCACCCGTGCATCGCACGGGTCATCATATAGTTATAGGCAACATACTTTGTAGTGCAATTTAGTACTTAGCTGATTTTTCATCCAATTCGCTTGCAATGATTCTTCTATATCAATTTTCAAAGATTGGAATGAAAACATAAGTTAAATATAATATGTTAAATATATAATAAATTATACCACTTATTTTAATTAACTATATAGACTAAAAAAAATAATTAGACATGCATAAAACTTTTGACAATATTAAACTAAAAAACCAATCAAAATATTGTTAAACAAATATATGAAAGTATAAATTATAATTAGACATATGTACCAATATTTAAGAAAATTACTTAAATTTTATAATGAATTTATAATAAGATTGTATATGAAATACCTAGTATTTAATAGGTTAACGTTAGAGTATAGGTTCATGCTCGTCATTTAAGAGTTAAAGTAAAATAGTTTACCCGATAACGAACATAGTATATTGAGTGGAAATATGCAAGACATGTATAAATATGTATTTATAAATGACTGATTCAAATCAATTCTTAGGGAATTTTACGTTAGTGGTGTAATTTGGTTTGAAAATTACGTGAATGGGGTAGATTTTAAAATAATTACACAACTAGGGTAAGTCGTAAGAGTCACATACGAAATCAATTTAAAAGTCGTCACCTCTGCTGACGAACCAGTATTATATTCAAAAACCTGAGAGAGTCGTATACAAAACTTACAACTTGAATTTTTTATTATATTTTTATGGAAGTCGTAAATATCACTAATGACTTCATTTTTTTATTTTTTTAATTTTTCCTAGTCGTATGCTTTGCATACGACTTATTCAAGGTTAAATTTTTTTTTTTGGACAAGTCGTATGCCATATATACGACTTCAATTTTTTTTTTATTTTACTTTTTGCTAGTCGTATCTAAAGTATGCGACTTATTTAAGACAATTCGTGTCCACGAATCACGACTTCAATTTTTAAATTATTCACACTGTTTACTCATTTGTTTTAATTTATTCAACTTCGTCATTCATTTATCGTAATTTATTCAAATTGGCTCCGATATTTTATTTTAAAACAAATAAAGGACCCATTTATCAAAATCTAGGTTTTTTTTTTAAATACTTATCAGTTTTCTACACATGCAAGTCGTAAAAAAATAATAATAATAATGCAAGTCGTGAATGCTATTCATGACTTTGTAGGAAAATAATTTTTTATTACAAATATGGCAAGTCGTGAACACTGAATACGACTTGCCCAAAAAACAATTTTGGATACTTTTTCAACCTTTTTTACATGGAACATGCATATAGAAAATTAGTTATGCCCAAGAAAATATTAGTTATGCATCCATCCAGTATACGTAACGGCGTGCATGGAAAATTAGGGTTTTGGGCAAGTCGTATAGATGGCATACGACTTTCCCATTTTTTTTTAAAAAAATTTATCCAGTAAGTTGTAGTCGTAATCTATAGATACGAAATGGGGAAAAAAATAAAAAATATTGAAATCGTATGTATGGCATACGACTTGCAACTTTAAAAAAAAATAAAAAAAAATGTAAATAAGTCGTATGCTTTACATACGACTAGAAAAAATTAAAAAATAATAAAAATTGAAGTCGTTAGAGCTATTTACGACTTCAATGAAAATATAATAAAAAATTCAAGTCGTAAGTTTTGTATACGACTCCCTCACTTTTTTTTAATATAATACTGGTTCGTCAGCAGAGTTGACAACTTTTAAATTGATTTCGTATGTCCCTCTTACGACTTACCCCAATTGCGTAATTATTTTAAAATCTACCCCATTCACATAATTTTAAAACTAAATTACACCACTGACGTAAAATTCCCCAATTCTTACTAGCGAGTTTTGACTAGTTTTCGTCAGTTTTGGATCGATTGATCGATTCTCACTGACTCTTAATCAACTGATTTTTTGGGTAGTATGGACTAGACACCCGACCAATTCCCAATCCAACCGGTCGAACCGGCTTATTTAGTTTGATTTTCAGAAAAACTCAAATTTGTTAATTGTTTGTTATATAATATATGTTAGGGGGGTTAAAATGTATTTATTATTTTATAAATTAAATTAATTATTCTTAGATTTAAATGAATTTTAATTAGGTTGTGTTACATTGTAACACCCTGTTTTTCTTAAAAATGTTTTCTCAAGCTAGTTTATTTATTTTAATTTGTTGGTTAAGGGCTAAGTGGGATTTTAGCCTAAAAGTCACTTTCTGGTACATGAGCACGCTCGTGCTCATCAGCCAGCAAGCCCGTGCTTAAAGTCAGAAGCGTGTTTCTGATTTTAAGTTGAGCACGACCGTGCTCAATAGTAAGCACGCCCGTGCTCAATGCGTGGACCGCGTCTCGCTGACGTTAAGTGGAGCACGACCGTGCTGAATGGTAAGCACGACCGTGCTCAGGTCCGAACGTTATGTACGTAAACAGACCCGAGGGTTTGACGTGAAACCCTGTTTTTGGTGCAGCTGCGGCCAGAACTCCTTCTTGCGCCGTTTCTCCTTCGTTCATCGCCGTAGTGGAGTTTTGGAAGCAGTTTAGGGAGATTAGTGGTTCTACCTTGGTCTAGAGGTAATGGTTTCCCTTCCCCTTGTGGTTTCCTTCTTTATTTTGAGTAGGGAACTAATCTGGTTGTGTTCTTTTGTTTAAGGTTCTTTGGGTTAAGCCGTCGGGAAAGAACCGGTTGCAGTTAGGAGCACACGTTGGTTGATAGAGCTACCTTCAATCCAGGTATGGGAGAAGTGGGATTGTTTTCATTAGGCAGTGGGTAGGGTAAGGTAACGGGGTTCCCTATGACCCCGGTGCTATTATATGTATGTCTGTGATAATGTAGTGTTAGTCTATGACAATATGTTCTGATTGTTATCTGATTGTTATATGCCTTGCGCATGATGGTTGTCTATAGATATGATGCCATGTTGTTATTGACATAATATTGTTGAATGGCTGGCTATTATTGTGGTTGCTGTTATGATGAGTGCATGTTGACAACACTGTTTAACGGTATATTTAGGCATAATAAACGCACTAAGATTAGGGGTTTAATCCCTAAGTAATGTAGTTAGAACTTGGCTTCTGTCCCTGCCCAGAACGGTGCAGTCGTGCATTGAGCACGACCGTGCTGAACAGGGAGCACGACCGTGCTCCCACTCAAATTCTGGAAAATGGCCGCGCTGCTCAGCACGGCCAAGCAGGTTGAACAGCACGATCGTGCTGCTGAGCACGACCGTGCTGAATGTGAAGCATGACCGTGCTTCACTTAAAAGGGCAGCACGCCCTCACGTGTCCAAGCACGACCGTGCTAGGGTCTAAGCACGACCGTGCTGACCCCCTGGACAGTAATGCAATTAAAGGACTTAAGGGGTTTTTAACCCCATTCCCCTATGATGATAAGTTACAATAAATAATCAAAGATAAAGATTAGACAACTTGGTTATTAATTATATAAGATAATTAGATAATCAAATGTTAAGTCGGTATCCGTTGGGTTACCGCACGTTGATAAGTTGAAGTCTTGGGTGCTTATAAACCCAAGCACGTTGAGTTGAACCTTGGTGCTTATTTGGCCAAGGGAGCCTTGACCCCACGGTTTGGGTCTAAGGTTACGTTGAGTTTGATGTTGAAAGTTTTGGGAGCTTCATGGCCCAAGCAAGGAGGTGGTTGAGATTGTTTGTTGTTGTGCCATTTGCATAAAGCATTGGAGTAGTTGATGGGGGAGGTTCGACAAAGGGGAGATCACCCGAGAGTACGGTGATCTGGCCATCCACGGTAGGTCACCCAAGGTTTGGTGACCGAGGCCCCCCGTGATGAGGCATCCACGGTTTGATGCGTTGGCTATCCATGGGGTTCACCCAAGGTTTGGTGAACTGCCGGTGTTGGTGCTTTCATGGCCAATACGGATATGTAACTCCAAAGTCATTCATCCTGAGTTAGTTTGGATCCACATGCATAGTTGGAGTAGCGGAGTAGTTGATGCATTGCATAGCATAGCATACTTGGTTGTTATGTTACTGATGGATGTTGATGTATGCTTATGTGTATGTTTACCTTGCATACTATTCCTCTGCTGTTTATATGATTACATGAATCTTACTCCCTGTATTGTTTGTGTTTGGCCTGATTGGCATTTGCAGAGGATGACGAGCAGCCCGGAGAGGAGTGACTCTGAGGAGCCGCCACTCATAGTAGGGTTGTTTTAGTTTAGTTAGTTGTTTTCAGTTGTATTCCGAGGATTTATTTCCGGAACGGTTATACCAGCTCTGAATTGTGACATCGGGGTTGGGTTATTTATTTGGTTATGTTTTTATTTGTTTAAAACTCTTTCTTTACTTTTCCGCGTTGTAAACGAGTTCATGTGGGACTTTTCTACCCATGGATAACTGTTTTCATTTAATTCAGTTAAATGCATGTTTTCCTTATTATTTGTTTTATATTAATTGCCTTATAACATGCTAGGTAGAAGGGTGTCACATTTAGTGGTATCAGAACCAGTTCGACCTTGTTCGGACGTGGTATGAGTCTGTTGTGAGTCTGTTGTGTGACTCTTGTGTGAATTGTCTATACTCGTATAGATAATGATGTTTTAAGTTAGTTTCCTGTAGCTTTTACTCGCTTAAGTTTCTGTATTAAAAGTTGTGTTGGACTTGTACAGGAACTAATGGCCGGTAGAGGACGCAACGATCAGGCGATCGCGGACGCATTGGCACTTCTGGCCAATGCTATCGGGCAGGTTAACCCTAACAACGGTGGGCCAGCTGAGTTCCAGGGACTGGATAAGTTCCAGAGGAACAACCCTCCATCGTTCAAGGGCGCGTACGATCCGGAAGGAGCTTTCTTGTGGCTGAGGGAGACAGAGAAGATCTTCAGAGCCATGGATTGTAACGATCAACAGAAGCTCATCTTTGCTACCTTCATGCTGACCGAGGAGGCTGAGCACTGGTGGGATAACTGCAGGCAGAGGATGCAGGCTGAGGGCACAGCGGTTACATGGGCTGTGTTCCGGCAGAGATTCCTGGAGAAGTACTTTCCAGCGGACATCAGAGACAAGAAGGAGATGGAATTCTTGTCTTTGAGGCAAGGGTCACTGTCAGTTGGTGACTATGCGGCAAAGTTTGAGGAGCTGGCCAGATACTACACTCCCTACCAGCATGAGACGGATGACCGTTCGAAGTGTGTGAAGTTTGAGGCTGGACTCCGACCTGAGATCAAGCAGGCCATCAGCTACCAGGAGATCAGAGTCTTCCCTATTCTGGTCAACAAGTGCCGGATCTATGAAGATGCCAGCCAGTTCAGAGTTGCCAGTTCCAGAGGGTCAGATAGCCAGAGTGGCAAGAGGACTGATCAGAGGGACAAGGGTAAGCAGAGGTATGCTCCGACCGGCAGAGATTTCAAGCAGAGTGGTAAGAAGCCACAGTTTCAGCAGGATGGGTTTAGAGGCGGGTTATCTAACGTCTCTAGGCCTATGAGGTGTGGCAAGTGTGGTGCTACGGATCACTACTCGTCTCAGTGCAAGGAGACGCAAGTGATCTGCTTCAGATGTGGCAAGCCAGGACACATCAGCCGAGAGTGTGAAGTAGCCAAGGTCGAGCCTCCCAGCGCCGGCAAGAATCAGAAGTCTCAAGCCAATCGACTGAAGACCACTGGAAGAGTCTTTACTCTTAGTGGAGCTGAGGCCTCCGAGTCTGATGACTTGATTCAAGGTACATGTTTTATAGATGGAACTCGATTAACTGTGTTGTATGATTCGGGTGCTACTCATTCATTCATATCGCATGATAGGGTCAAGAGTCTTGAATTGCCTGTTACTTTCCTTGAGTATGATTTGTTGGTTTCTACACCTACAAATAAGCCTGTTTCTACTTCTTATGCATGCAAGAACTGTCATATAGTTATAAATGATAGGACATTCATTGCTGATCTTGTATGCTTGCCTTTGAAAGACCTGGATATCATTCTGGGTATGGACTGGTTATCTTCCAACCATGTCCTCCTGAACTGTTTTGATAAAACCCTGATTTTTGGAACTCCAAAGGAGTCTAAGAATCCGGACCTTCTCTCTGCCAGCCAAGTTCAAGCTTCGATGAAAGACGAAGCCCAAGTATACATGATGTTAGCTTCCCTGGAAGTAGAGAGCAGCCCTCCTGATGTCGCCAGCTTGCCTGTTGTGCGAGAATTTCCTGAAGTGTTTCCGGGGGACGTTTATAACTTACCCCCAGAGAGAGATGTTGAGTTTACCATAGACTTAGTGCCTGGCACCGGGCCAATCTCCATAGCACCCTATAGAATGTCTCCTCTAGAGCTAGCTAAGTTGAAAGAACAGTTGGAGGACCTGATGAAGAAGCAGTTCATTAGGCCGAGTGTGTCTCCGTGGGGAGCACCTGTGTTGTTGGTGAAGAAGAAGGATGGTAGTATGAGGTTGTGTGTCGACTTTCGACAGCTCAACAAGGTGACCATAAAGAATCGGTATCCCCTCCCTAGGATTGATGATCTTATGGACCAGTTGATGGGCGCTTGCGTCTTTTCGAAGATAGATTTGAGATCAGGGTACCATCAGATTCGGGTTAAGTCTGAGGACATCCCGAAGACAGCGTTTAGGACGCGATATGGTCACTATGAGTATTTGGTTATGCCCTTCGGAGTGACCAATGCTCCTGCGGTCTTCATGGACTACATGAACAAGACCTTTCACCCTTACTTGGATAAGTTTGTGGTAGTGTTTATAGATGACATCTTAGTGTACTCCAAGAGTAAGGAGGAACATGAGGAACACCTGAGGGTTGTCTTGCAGACCCTTAAGGAGAAGCAGTTGTATGCTAAGTTGTCTAAGTGTGAGTTCTGGTTAGAGGAAGTGAGCTTCTTAGGACATGTCATCTCTAAGGGTGGCATAGCAGTGGACCCAGCTAAGGTAGAGACGGTGCTCCAGTGGGAAGCGCCAAAGTCTGTAACCGAGATTAGGAGTTTCTTGGGGTTAGCCGGGTACTATAGGCGGTTCATAGAAGGTTTCTCTAAGATAGCTTTACCCTTAACCCGTCTCACCAAGAAGGGACAGTTGTTTGTGTGGGACTCTAAGTGTGAAGAGAGTTTCCAAACCCTTAAGAATAGGTTGACGTCAGCACCAGTGTTAGTTTTGCCAGATCCTAGTGAACCCTTCGTAGTTTATTGCGATGCTTCTAAGCAAGGGTTAGGTGGTGTGCTGATGCAGAATGGTAAGGTAGTTGCTTATGCTTCTAGGCAGTTGAAAACCCATGAGAAGAACTACCCTACCCATGACCTAGAGTTAGGAGCTGTGGTATTTGCCTTAAAGATCTGGAGGCATTACCTGTATGGAGCAAGGTTTGAGGTCTTTAGCGATCATAAGAGTTTGAAGTATCTCTTTGATCAAAAGGAGTTGAATATGAGGCAGCGTAGGTGGATGGAGTTTTTAAAGGATTATGACTTCGAGCTGACCTATCACCCAGGAAAGGCCAATGTGGTGGCCGATGCCTTGAGTAGGAAAACCCTTCATGTCTCCGCTTTGATGGTTAGGGAGATGGATTTGATTGAAGAGTTTAGAGACCTTAGTCTAGCTTGTGAGTTTACCCCTAAGAGTATTAGGCTTGGTACCTTGAAGGTTACCAACAGTTTGATGGATGAGATTAGAGAGGGTCAGAAGTTAGACAAGTTTCTCTTAGACCAGCGAGATTTGCTCGCTCAGGGTAGAGACCTAAGTTTTAAGGATGGCAGTGATGGCACCTTGAGGTTTAAGGATAGAGTTTGTGTGCCTGATGTTCCTGAGCTTAGAAAGTTGATCTTAGAAGAAGGTCATAGGAGTGGATTGAGTGTGCACCCAGGTGCCACTAAGATGTATCAGGACCTTAAGAGGATGTTTTGGTGGCCTAGGATGAAAAAGGATGTAGCTGAGTTCGTGTATGCGTGCCTAGTTTGTCAAAAGGCTAAGATAGAGCATCAAAGGCCTTCAGGTAAGTTGCAACCTTTGAGTATCCCAGAGTGGAAATGGGATAGCATCTTCATGGATTTTGTGTCTGGACTCCAGCTGGTTTTGAGGCTATATGGGTTGTTGTGGATAGACTGACTAAGTCTGCCCATTTCATTCCGATGAATATGGAGTATCCATTGGAGAAGTTAGCTAAGCTGTACATCAAAGAGATAGTTAGGCTTCATGGTGTACCCTCTAGCATAGTTTCAGATAGAGACCCGAGGATTACCTCTAGGTTTTGGAATAGTTTGCAAGAGGCTTTAGGGACAAAGCTTAGGCTTAGTTCAGCTTACCACCCACAGACTGATGGGCAGTCTGAGCGGACCATCCAGTCCTTAGAGGACTTGTTGAGGGCTTGTGTGTTAGAACAGTCTGGAAGTTAAGACAAGTTTTTGCCCCTAATAGAGTTCACCTACAACAACAGTTTCCATTCCAGCATTGGGATGGCACCTTATGAAGCTCTGTATGGGAGGAGATGTAGGACACCCTTGTGTTGGAGTGAACCTAGTGATAGTGTGGTGCTAGGGCCAGAGATAGTCCAGGAAACAACAGAAAAGATCAGGTTAGTTCAGGAAAAGATGAGAGTTGCACAGAGTAGGCAGAAGAGCTACCATGATAAAAGGAGGAAGGCGCTCAAATTCCAGGAAGGCGATCATGTATTCTTGAGAGTTACCCCGACGACTGGGGTTGGTAGAGTGATGAAGGCGAGGAAACTTACTCCGAGGTTCATTGGTCCTTACCAAATCCTTAAAAGAGTCGGCGAAGTCGCCTACCAAGTAGCCTTACCCCCGTTCTTGTCAAATCTCCACAACGTTTTTCATGTGTCTCAACTCAGGAAGTACATTCATGACCCTAGTCACGTGATAGTTCCCGATACAATACAGTTAAAAGAGAACTTGACATTCGAGGTGTTACCCCTTCGAGTCGAAGATAGGAGGGTGAAGCAGCTAAGAGGCAAGGAGATTCCTTTGGTTAAAGTAGTTTGGAGCGGGGCAACTGAGGAAAGCGCTACCTGGGAGCTCGAGAGTCAGATGATGGAGGCGTATCCGCATCTTTTCGTTTGAGGTACGTAGAAATTTCGAGGACGAAATTTTTATAAGGGGGGTGGAATTGTAACACCCTGTTTTTCTTAAAAATGTTTTCTCAAGCTAGTTTATTTATTTTAATTTGTTGGTTAAGGGCTAAGTGGGATTTTAGCCTAAAAGTCACTTTCTGGTACATGAGCACGCTCGTGCTCATCAGCCAGCAAGCCCGTGCTTAAAGTCAGAAGCGTGTTTCTGATTTTAAGTTGAGCACGACCGTGCTCAATAGTAAGCACGCCCGTGCTCAATGCGTGGACCGCGTCTCGCTGACGTTAAGTGGAGCACGACCGTGCTGAATGGTAAGCACGACCGTGCTCAGGTCCGAACGTTATATATGTAAACAGACCCGAGGGTTTGACGTGAAACCCTGTTTTTGGTGCAGCTGCGGCCAGAACTCCTTCTTGCGCCGTTTCTCCTTCGTTCATCGCCGTAGTGGAGTTTTGGAAGCAGTTTAGGGAGATTAGTGGTTCTACCTTGGTCTAGAGGTAATGGTTTCCCTTCCCCTTGTGGTTTCCTTCTTTATTTTGAGTAGGGAACTAATCTGGTTGTGTTCTTTTGTTTAAGGTTCTTTGGGTTAAGCCGTCGGGAAAGAACCGGTTGCAGTTAGGAGCACACGTTGGTTGATAGAGCTACCTTCAATCCAGGTATGGGAGAAGTGGGATTGTTTTCATTAGGCAGTGGGTAGGGTAAGGTAACGGGGTTCCCTATGACCCCGGTGCTATTATATGTATGTCTGTGATAATGTAGTAATAGTCTATGACAATATGTTCTGATTGTTATCTGATTGTTATATGCCTTGCGCATGATGGTTGTCTATAGATATGATGCCATGTTGTTATTGACATAATATTGTTGAATGGCTGGCTATTATTGTGGTTGCTGTTATGATGAGTGCATGTTGACAACACTGTTTAACGGTATATTTAGGCATAATAAACGCACTAAGATTAGGGGTTTAATCCCTAAGTAATGTAGTTAGAACTTGGCTTCTGTCCCTGCCCAGAACGGTGCAGTCGTGCATTGAGCACGACCGTGCTGAACAGGGAGCACGACCGTGCTCCCACTCAAATTCTGGAAAATGGCCGCGCTGCTCAGCACGGCCAAGCAGGTTGAACAACACGATCGTGCTGCTGAGCACGACCGTGTTGAATGTGAAGCACGACCGTGCTTCACTTAAAAGGGCAGCACGCCCTCACGTGTCCAAGCACGACCGTGCTAGGGTCTAAGCACGACCGTGCTAACCCCCTGGACAGTAATGCAATTAAAGGACTTAAGGGGTTTTTAACCCCATTCCCCTATGATGATAAGTTACAATAAATAATCAAAGATAAAGATTAGACAACTTGGTTATTAATTATATAAGATAATTAGATAATCAAATGTTAAGTCGGTATCCGTTGGGTTACCGCACGTTGATAAGTTGAAGTCTTGGGTGCTTATAGACCCAAGCACGTTGAGTTGAACCTTGGTGCTTATTTGGCCAAGGGAGCCTTGACCCCACGGTTTGGGTCTAAGGTTACGTTGAGTTTGATGTTGAAAGTCTTGGGAGCTTCATGGCCCAAGCAAGGAGGTGGTTGAGATTGTTTGTTGTTGTGCCATTTGCATAAAGCATTGGAGTAGTTGATGGGGGAGGTTCGACAAAGGGGAGATCGCCCGAGAGTACGGTGATCTGGCCATCCACGGTAGGTCACCCAAGGTTTGGTGATCGAGGCCCCCCGTGATGAGGCATCCACGGTTTGATGCGTTGGCTATCCATGGGGTTCACCCAAGGTTTGGTGAACTGCCGGTGTTGGTGCTTTCATGGCCAATACGGATATGTAACTCCAAAGTCATTCATCCTGGGTTAGTTTGGATCCACATGCATAGTTGGAGTAGCGGAGTAGTTGATGCATTCCATAGCATAGCATACTTGGTTGTTATGTTACTGATGGATGTTGATGTATGCTTATGTGTATGTTTACCTTGCATACTATTCCTCTGCTGTTTATATGATTACATGAATCTTACTCCCTGTATTGTTTGTGTTTGGCCTGATTGGCATTTGCAGAGGATGACGAGCAGCCCGGAGAGGAGTGACTCTGAGGAGCCGCCACTCATAGTAGGGTTGTTTTAGTTTAGTTAGTTGTTTTCAGTTGTATTCCGAGGATTTATTTCCGGAACGGTTATACCAGCTCTGAATTGTGACATCGGGGTTGGGTTATTTATTTGGTTATGTTTTTATTTGTTTAAAACTCTTTCTTTACTTTTCCGCGTTGTAAACGAGTTCATGTGGGACTTTTCTACCCATGGACAACTGTTTTCATTTAATTCAGTTAAATGCATGTTTTCCTTATTATTTGTTTGATATTAATTGCCTTATAACATGCTGGGTAGAAGGGTGTCACATACATTATTCACTTGAGAACATTTCTTATATAAAGTTTTAAATTAGATCAGAATAAAATATATGTTTAATTGGTATACACCATATACCAACGTACTCTTTGATGCGAATTAATGCTTATTCGATTTATCCGCTAATTTGCTTGTAACGATTCTCCTGTGTCAATTTTCAAAAATTGAAATGAAAACAGAAGTTATATATAATATATTAATTATACAAAAAAATGATATCAATTTTTTTAATTAATTATATAGGCTAAAAATTAATTAGACATATACATAAGAAATATGCTAGCATCACACTCTTTATCATAATCCTCTTCAACACACCTTTTATATTCCTGAAGAAAAAAAAACCACAATTTATTATTAAGTGAATTTCATGTGAGACCCACCAAAGGACATGGTCCCACATGAAATTCACCCAACAATAGAGGGTGTGTTAAGAAGAGTGGGATGCTAGCATTGATATATACATAATTGATAGATAGACTAAAAATTAATTGCAAGTGAATTAGCGGATAAATCGGGAAAGCATTAATTCACATCAAAGAGTACATTGGCATATAATGTATATCAATTAAACTATGTTTTATTCCATAGAATTTAAAACTTTATGAAGAATGTTTTTAAGTGAATAATGTAACACCTAATTAAAAATCATTTAAATTTAGAATAATAATTTGATTTTTAAACTAATAAAATACAATTTAACCCCAAATATTATTTATCTTTGTTCGTTAATTTTTTTTTATAGATCGTTTATTTTATCTTATGAAATATATTATATGATTATTATATTTTAATTTAAAATTTTATTTGTCTTATTTTTTTACTTAATATAATATATAATATTAAAAATACATATTTAATTATTACATGTTCGATCATGGTTCAATTATGGTTGAACCACTAAATCTTGAACTAGTGTATTCTCCGATTCAATAATCAGTCCAATTTTTAAAACATTACTTGATTCCTACTTTTATTATTTTTGAAATATATAACTTTCAGTATGATAGGATTTTAGGTTCGTATATTTAGATATGTCTCACATGTTAAATTCTCTGTTAAGTGTTTTTTATTCAAAGAACAAGAAATTGATTTTTTTTTTAATAGAAAAAAAATTCAATATTTTTAGATATTCTGATTTTTAGATTACTATTATTTTTTTTAAAATTGAATTTTCTTTAAATTTAGAGAAGGAATGTTATTCCCTCTTTTATTAATAGTTTTGTGCCAAGCCCATTTAAACAAATATCATATGATTTTTTTGCTTCCAAAGACCCTAGGCCCAAGAAGGAGCTGACCCAAGCCCAAAATAACCTTCATCTTCTTCACTCAAACCACCTGCAAAACCTAATGGTAATGCTGTTTGGAGGAGCTGGCGGCTGAAACGGCGTGACGGTGCGGCGGAGCGGCTGAGAAGGCGACAGCGTGCGGTGGTGGTTGTTCTGGTTGTGGCGGAGCGGTAGTTTCTCAATGAGTGGATCAGCGGCACGAGGACGGGGAGGGTGGCACGCGGAGGGGAAAATTCGCACACTTTCTGGGTTCATCAAAATCTTTCAAATGAACTTGCCAATCCTATTTAAATACCTCATGAACCAGGGACTTCAATATCACCATGAAAATTGGGTCTCATCTCATGTATTTTACACAAGTTCATCCCATAACTCTCAACACAGCCTACATCTCCGATTCGTTTGTTGCCATCAAGCACTCTTCATTCGACGTCGCCAATAAGCGAACATCTACCCTCGAAGTCTCGAACTTTCCCCTCCAAGTGTTCCATCATCAAGATAAATGTGTTTTTACACACAAAAAAATAAATATAAATACATTATACAGTCCCCTACCTACCATCGTTTGTAGGGATTGTAAATCACTAAATCCAAATAAATTTACTGATCCGATTGCCCACCACACATTTCCAGCATCAAATTTTTTTATTGTTAAATCGAACGGTCACGAATAGTCTCTCATCGTGAGAGATATGCCTTCCTCGCCCACGCTAGAAGCCGCCTGATCGTGATTGTAAAGTGAGTACGAACTATGACTAATAGAGCAAAAGACAAAGTAATCATGATTTATTCTACAATTACATTATTGGTCAAGAATGATGGCTTCCACTTTGAATAGCAAAAGAGAAAAACGTGTTTATAAATTGAAAAGTTTTTTCTCAACACCTATGTTCCATAGACGCTTGTCCTTATACAAGTTTAAATAAATATTAAGGTATTTCATATTTCAAAATAAAAGCCATATGGCATATAAATATGAATGTGTCACTTGAATATTAATTTTAATTATTCGGATTATAGGGGTTGTTATAAATTAGCCTCTTCATTTCAATTAGCCTATTCGGATTATGAAGTGTAGATGGAGGGAATAGAGCACAGAACAGTGGAAGTGAATGGCATCAAAATGCACATAGCTGAGAAGGGACAAGGCCCTGTGGTGTTGTTCCTACACGGCTTCCCTGAATTATGGTACTCATGGCGTCACCAGATTCTGGCTCTAAGCTCCAAAGGGTACCGTGCAGTAGCCCCTGATCTTCGTGGCTATGGTGACACAGAAGCACCAGCTTCAATCAACAGCTACACATGCTTTCACATAGTGGGTGACCTTGTTGCACTTCTTGACCTATTGGGTGTGGATCAAGTGTTCCTTGTTGCGCATGATTGGGGTGCTATTATTGGTTGGTATCTTTGTATGTTTCGCCCTGAAAGAGTCAAGGCTTATGTATGCCTCAGTGTCCCATTCCCTCGAAGAAACCCCAAAATAAGGACGGTTGATGGCATGCGTGCTTCGTATGGAGATGATTACTATATCTGCAGATTTCAGGTTTTGAACTCTTCTTTTGGATTTGTACACATGTTATCTTTTGGATCTGTACCTTTTTTTTGTTCTCTAAAAAAATTATTTTTCATAATAGGACAAAAAAGAGAGAGGAGATATTTCGATCCTTATCTTCTTTGAGTTGGCTACTGGGACCACATTCAGATATTGAAGATAATATTGTTATTATATCTGTATTAGTAGTAAACTAATCAACAACTCCAAGGGTTGGTGATTGATTAATAGTGTAATTTTTTTATACACCAGATTAATATTTTTTGAAATTATCACAACAAATAATTTTTTTAAGTGTCTAATTTGGTCCTTACAAGTCGCTGATAGTATAAGTTTTAAATACTTGATTAAAAAAAATATAATTAGATGAAATTTTATTAACTAAAACTTATTTATTTAAATATGAGGATTATAGTAACCTATTTAAAAATTATAGTAACCTATTTAAAAAGTGAATAAAAGTATATAATAGACCAAAACAGGAATTTAACCAAATTCAAAATTCTTGTTTTGCTCATTAAGTATATCTTTTACTTCAAAATAATAATCAAATCCTATGTATTGGTTGAATAACAGCATTAAGAGATAGAACTTGTTTTTTTTCATCACTCACCATTCTAGATTGTGAGTGGTAGTTAATGGTGGATTATATTTTAAATTTGAACTTTTCTGTGAAATGAAGAGAGAATCTATTATATTGGTAGGTCGGATGGTATTAATTTTTTTCATGTGTCACAGAAACCAGGCGAAATGGAAGCTCAAATGGCAGAAGTTGGCACTGCATATGTGCTAAAGAACTTTCTTACAACTCACATAACCGGTCCTCCAATCCTTCCCAAGGGAGAGTATGGAACTGGTTTCAATCCGGATATGCATGACACCTTGCCCTCTTGGCTCCCAGAAGATGATCTTGCATATTTTGTATCCAAGTTTGAGAAAACGGGCTTCACTGGAGGATTGAATTACTACAGGAATTTCAACTTGTATGTTCCTGCTTCTTTAATTTGAGCAAAGATCTACTATCTTATTTTGTTGTATCATATCCTATTCGCACCAATATTATCTTGTCACATTATTTAAAATTTCATATATTGTTAAAACGATAAAATATGTGACAAGATACTATCTCTGAGCAAGGTGTGGTACAACAAAATAAGATAGCAAATCTTCATCCCTTTACTTTTGTGTTGCTTGGGAATATTTTCCAAAACTAAATTGATGTTTTTCTCTAGACAAATTAGCCATTCTAGGAAGAATATTAATGTGAATTGTGAAAGGAGCCAAATTCTATCATTTATAATAGCATTTACTTGAATGCATTTGCAGAAATTGGGAGCTCTCAGCACCATGGAATGGGGTGCAAATCAAAGTGCCAGTGAAATTCATAACGGGTGAGTTAGACATGGTATACACCTCAATAAGGATGAAGGATTATATCCACGGTGGAGGTTTCAAGAAATATGTGCCAAATTTGGAGGAAGTGATTGTGCAAAAAGGAGTTGCTCACTTCAATAACCAAGAAGCAGCAGAGGATATTAGTAATCACATTTATGACTTCATTAAGAAGTTCTGATCTGATGATCCACAAATGAAATATATCTTGCTACTCTGCCTACTTCTCCGGGTCATAAAATGTAGCACGTGGTTATAATGTTCTAGCATACATATATTACTGATTAGGAAGTGCTCAATAAAACATATGGCATGAGTAATGAATAGTAAATATATGTTATTCAATACTTGTGTTGCTCTTCGTTTCAATTGTTTGTGTCCTACCACTCAATAACAGCGTCATTGTGCATGTTTCTTTCCATTTACATGGCTTGGAAGCATAAAGCTTATGTGGATTATGTCATATCTTTGTTGTCAATATTGATATATCTCTAAAAATATTTGACTTTTAAGGTATTATAATTTGTGATCGAGTAATGATATATTTATTGTTATACAATCACAGTATCAAAATCAAACTCTACTTATATATAGTATTCTATGTGACTTATGCAAAATTGGTTTTTAATTTATAAAATTATATAAAATATATGTACTTTATGAGAATTGAATAACCAGATATAAGAAACTAGAGTTTTGTGATTTTGTCCTTAAAAACACATTTAGCATTCACCATCTTCAAATTTTTAATTGTCATTTGAATCTAACAAGCTTAAGATATTAGTTTTTTTTTTTTTTGCCCGGTACATGATTGAAACTAATGCTTAGGATGAGAATTTGTTGTCCTATTCTGGTGTACCACACTTATCCCCATCAAGGATTAGAGTATCCTTTTACTGTGTTTTCTCTTCTTAAATTTTGGGGTTAGAACTATTTATAAGTTCAGAGAAAAGAGAGACAAACTGAGCAGTGTATTTCAAATAATTTATCAATCTGGTCCTGAACACACAAGCAGATTGGACCCGACCGATCATCTCTCCCAACTAAAGAACTGTACTCTACCGACAGACCAACAAGAACTTAGAAAAATCATCCGAGATTCGGTCTAGTACATCAGTGAGGTTAGGGTCCATATTTAATCATAGGCCAAACAGACAAAAGGCCTATGCCTTGGAGACCTTGGTTCACAATCTATTGGGAAAAACCTAGGTCCCACATTAACTAGAGATAGTGTCTAACAAGAGCTTATAAGTAGTGGGTAATCCTCATCTTATGAGCTAGCTTTTGGAATTGAGTTAAGCCCAAAATCTAATATGGTATCAGAGCTATCCTAGATCCATTGTTGGGTCACCCACCATATTATCCATGCACCAAGCCCAATAGTGTTGGGCGTGAGGGGGTGTATTGGGAAAAATCCAAGTCTCACATTGACTAGAGATAGTGTCCAACAAGAGCTTATAAATAGTGGGCAATCCTCATCCTAGGAGCTAGTTTTTGAGATTGAGTTAGGCCCAAAATCTAATACAATCATTGGAATGTGGCTAGGTAAGGAAGTATTAATTATAGCTAGTGCGTCTGTTAGTGTGTTTAATGGAGGGGATGAGAAGGTTGGGATGTTAACGTAATTACTTGTGTAGTTGTGTCTATTGACATGTTTAACTTTTTAAATATCATGTAGATAAAACCGATATCAACAAATTTCTGTCAAAAGAAAAAAATATATGAACAAGAAATATATTCTTTATCAAACATAAATACAATATCAAATTCTATCTATAATAATCACATGCCAATTCAAGATGATTAATGAATACGGAAGCGTGCTTGGGGATCCATACAATCTTGGTGGAAAACATGATGTTCTTGATAGAGTAGTAATCTTCTTATAGATTTTCCTTATTTTTGTCTTAGTTCCTCCTCTAATGGGATGAAGAAAATTGAAGTTGTTGTTGTCTACAATTGGGGACCATATATAATCCCTTATTTATAAGAATGATATGTCCTTTTATGAAGAGTAATGTCCCTTTGAGTTCATATCCTTTCATAAAGAGTCATGACTATCAAAATTTTCTTATGTCTATTTCTATCCATCATAAAAATAGAAATAAGACATTTGGTATCTACACAAAATTTTCTATGACAATTACAACATCCTTAGCTAGAAACCATATTTAAAATAGATTACTTTAATTTTGGCTAATTAAAATAATAATTCTAACACATTTTAACATTACATGTATGACTCAAAAATTTCCAACATAGATCGATATATGGATTGTAATTATATATATATATATATGTGTGTGTGTGTGTGTGTGTGTGTGTGCGCGCGCGCGCGCGCTGATTCGATTATCGATTGAATCTTAAACTGCGCTCCGTTCCAATTCTTCAGTTGTACCAATTTTTAAAATATTGGCATGATCTGCTAAAAAAATTAATACTAAAAATGTATTACAATTACTTCTTAAAAAAAATAAATTCCTATAAAATTGTATTATCTATACAATATTTTTGAAATTGAACACGTTTTTATACTAATAAATTCTTAATATTTCTGATCTCACCTACCATTTTTAATCCATTACATGGCAAAAAAATAATATTATATTCAATATCTCCAACGGGATCGATCTGTGGTGCCGGCTAAGATACACCACCCTAGTTTTTCACCAGTCAATGCACTACCCACATGGCTATGTGTGTGCCAATGAATTTGCCGCTTGGTCTTTTTTTAACTTTTCAACCTATAAATGATTAAAGACTATCATGAAGCATCAACATGGGGTACATGTATGCACCACCAATTTTAACACATAATATTTTTTTTTTAATTTTTTTTTTCAATTTCTTAATACAGATAATATTTTTATTTTTATTTTTATTTTCAATTTCCATTCATACCCTTCTTCTCCACCACCCACCAATCTGCCTCCTCCCCACAACCACCACTGGACGGAGGATCCGTCGCTGCAACCCAGAAATGCTGGCTACCTGAAAGCTAACCTCGCCTCCGCCTCCCTCTAGCGAGTCTCGCACCACCGGCAACGTTCAGATGACCAGATCTGTAACAGCTCCGCGCTGCATCGACGACCGTTGCGAGAGCCCCGTCACACCGTCCGCCGTTTGTGGAAGAAGATCAGTGGTTAAACTCCCTCTCCCTCGTCGTTTGCGGCCTCTGAAACTAGTTCTTCCGCCGTCGCGACAGAACGACGCCTCCTCCGACTAGATCCCCCAGATCTCTATCTCCGCGTCCCAATCACGATCCATCGACAAGTACAGTGGCCTTTCTCCCCCGATCTGAGTTTGCGCCACTTGCTCTGGCAACCACATCGCCATCATCGAAGAAGACGAATGCGAATACCATCTCCGCCACGCCGCCACCACAACCCATTCTCGTTTTCGATCAGGTGGAACTCAGAGGAGTCCTCCACTCCGCCGCCCGTTGTCGTCTCCAAATCGGGCGTTTCCGAAGCTCCTCCTTTTCTGGTTTCCCCCTCTCTGTTTCCATCGCACACGTCACTGTCCACCATGTTTCAGTCTTCTTCGGCCCAGACCCATGCCGTGCAATCCATTACCCGGTTCGAGTCGACCCGGACCGAGTCGTCGAATGGCGGCATGATGCCCGTGTAATCAAGTAGTCGAACCACCGCAGTGAGATGAGAGGGAGAAGGAGGGGTGGCGGCGGAGACATGGCAGAGGAGGGAGACATGGCAGAGGGGTTGGGGAAGGTGTTAGGGATTTCAGAAATGTTTTAAAATTAATTTTTTTTTTCTGCCGGAACAATTGATAATAAAACAAAAAGAAGTATAATAAATAAAATACAAAAGAAGTACACCCATGTACCATTGGTTAGGGGTTTCATGCTTACTTTGCCTTCATGTTGAAAATGCTGACAGGTTGAAAAGTCCACATCCAGCATGTCAAATTCATTGGCTCCCAAGCATCCACTTGGGTGATGTAGACAGAGGTGTAGAAAAGGGGTGGTGTAGCATAGCCAGCACCTCGATCTGTACGAAGTTGTTCACATCATCACATGAACTTGTTTCCTATAAAGCGACCTATTCAACTATAGGTTTTGCACCACCCACCGTAGTGTCTTCTATACATTTGTTGTGAGAGAAAAAAGAGTGAGAGAGATGGATCAAGGAATAGAGCACAGAACAGTAGAAGTAAATGGCATCAAAATGCACATAGCTGAGAAGGGACAAGGCCCTGTGGTATTATTCCTACACGGCTTCCCTGAATTATGGTACTCATGGCGTTCCCAGATTATGGCTCTAAGCTCCAAAGGGTACCGTGCTGTGGCACCTGATCTTCCTGGCTATGGTGACACAGAAGCACCAGCTGCAATCAACACCTACACTTGCTTTCACATGGTGGGTGACCTTGTTGCACTTCTTGACCTATTGGGTGTGGATCAAGTGTTCCTTGTGGCGCATGATTGGGGTGCCATCATTGGTTGACGTCATGCATGCTATGTATGGAGATGATTACTATATATGCAGATTTCAGGTTTTGAACTCTTCTTTTGGATTTTGTACACTTGTTATCTTTTGGATCTATTTTTTTTTTTTGTCGCTAATACAAGCATATTCTCTATCTCATGAGAGTAAACATACATCATAGAAAAAAACGAGAGATCTCAATCTTCATTTTGTTTGAGATGGGCACGGGAACCGATGACCCGGGGTGGTCATGAGATTTTGGATGTCGTAGACGAACTCAGGATGATCGCCCACCTCGACCGTGCTCAGGACCACCCTTAGAGACCACAAATCTTGACACAAAAGTCAATAAGAGTGAAACATTTTTAATGAACAATAGTTTATGATTGATTCATAATATAAAATTATTTTATACTTATATACATATACTAATTAAATCCTTTGGAGATTATCAAAATAGATAATGTTTCATATATATATATATTATATATATTGCTATACACTGACAGTATAAAGTTTGTTTTACATTATCAACCAATCAGAATGGACACATCATCACAAGTCTTTTATTCTTATCCTAACAACCTTAAAAGTCATCAATTTCATGATTTTTAATTGATTGTCAGTGTAAAAGTCTTTATACTGTGAGTACTTATAGTTTAAAAAGAATGATCTTAATTAGGTCCTTACAAGTTCCTGTTGGTATAAATTTTAAAACATAGTTACAAAAATTCTAATAATTAGATGAAATTTAATTAAAATTATTTAAAAATGAGAATTTATTTTAAAATTTTAAAATTATAAAGACGTAAACTTTTAAATTATAGGAACCTATATTAAAAAATTTGTGAATAATAGCATAAGTTGACCAAAACATGAATTTAACCAATTCCCAAATCCTTGATTTTCTCGTTAAAGTATACTAGTATCTTTTACTTTAAAAAAATGTCAAATCCAATGTTTTGGTTTTTTTTTGTTTTTGTTTTTTTGAAGGAATCCTATGTTTTGGTTGAATAACAACATGAAGATGAAGAGAATGTACTTGTTTTTTTTATCCCTCACGCCATTCTAGATTGGAAAAATAATATTTTGACACATTTTTTTGACATCATATGGCGATATCATACTATGCGGCACTGTAGCAGATCATATATTTTTTTAATTTTAATATTTAGTTTTTTTTTAAAAATTTTGTTCTTTTTTTTTTAATATTTAGTTTTTTTTAGGAATAAATTTTTTGGTTAAGTATGTGCAAATATCTGGTTAATTCAGTTAATTATCTCGTTAATGGGTTTTTTTTGTTAAGTATATGCAAATATCTGGTTAATCAGGTACAAATATGTGGTTAATTTAGTTCATTATCTGGTTAATGAGTTTTTTTGAGAAATAAAATTTTTGGTTAAGCATGTGCAAATATCTGGTTAATCAGGTACAAATATCTGGTTAATTCAGTTAATTGTCTAGTTAATGGGTTTTTTGTTAAGTATGTGCAAATATCTGGTTAATCAGGTACAAATATGTGGTTAATTCAGTTCATTATCTGGTTAATGGGTTTTTTTTAGAAATAAAATTTTTGGTTAAGTATGTGCAAATATTTGGTTAATCAGGTACAAATATCTAGTTAATGGGTTTTTTGGTTAAGTATGTGCAAATATCTGGTTAATCACGTACAAATATCTGGTTAATTTCATTTCATTATCTGGTTAATGAGTTTTTTTAAGAAATAAAATGTTTGGTTAAGTATGTGCAAATTAATGGGTTTTTTTGAGAAATAAAATTTTTGGTTAAGAATGTGCAAATATCTGGTTAATCAGGTACAAATATCTGATTAATTCAGTTCATTATCTGGTTAATGGGTTTTTTGGTTAAGTATGTGCAAATATCTGGTTAATCACATACAAATATCTGGTTAATTCAGTTTATTATCTGGTTAATGGGTTTTTTGGTTATGTATGTGCAAATACCTGGTTAATTCAGTTCATTATTTGGTTAATGAGTTTTTTTGAGAAATAAAATTTTTATTTTTTAAAAAAAAGTCAAAACTAAAAAAAAAAAACTACAATAGCGCTACAGTAGCTCTACAATAGCGCTACAGTAGCTCTACAGTAGCGCTACAGTGCCATAAGTGTCCCGTATGATGTCCATTTGGTGTGTTCAATTATCACAATTGTTCTAGATTGTGAGTGGTACGTAGTTAATGGTGGATTATATGTTAAATTTGAACTTTTTTTCTGTGAAATTGAGAGAGAATCTATTATAATGGTAGACCAGACGACATTAATTGACCTTAATCCGTGTCACAGAAACCAGGCGAAATGGAAGGTCATATGGCTGAAGTTGGCACTGCCTATGTGCTAAAGAACATTCTTACAACTCGCCAAACTGGTCCTCCAATCCTTCCCAAGGGAGAGTTTGGAACTGGTTTCAATCTGGATCTGCATGACACCTTGCCCTCTTGGCTCCCAGAAGATGATCTTGCATATTTTGTATCCAAATTTGAGAAAACGGGCTTCACTGGAGGATTGAATTACTACAGGAATTCCAACTTGTATGTTCCTGCTTCTTTAATTTTGTGTTGCTTAGGAATTTCTTCAAAACTAAATTGATGTTTCTCCCTGGACAAATTAGCCATTCTGTGAAGAATATTAATATGAATGGCAATGTTTTAAATTGGTGTTGCGGTTGTAGTTGTGTGCGTTTACGGCAATTGCAGATAATTGCGGGAAAATGCGGTCGACATGGCCACAATTACGGTCGTGTGTCAATTTTGGAGACCTTCAAAACCAAAATGTTATGGTCGCAATTGTGGTCGCAGACCTTTATTTAAAACCTTGGCGAATTGTAAAAAGAGCCAAATTCTATATTTATAATAGCATTTACTTGAATGCATTTGCAGAAATTGGGAGCTCTTAGCACCATGGAATGGAGCACAAATCAAAGTGCCAGTAAAATTCATAACAGGTGAGTTAGACATGGTATATACCTCACTAGGGATGAAGGATTATATTCACGGTGGAGGTTTCAAGGAAGATGTGCCCAATTTGGAGGAAGTGATTGTGCAAAAAGGGGTTGCTCACTTCAACAACCAAGAAGCAGCATATGATATCAATAATCACATTTACAACTTCATTAGGAAGTTTTGATCTAATGACCCACAAATGAAATAAATTTTGTTGCTCTGCCTACCTATCTCCAAATCGTAAAATGTAGCACGTGATTATAGTGTTCTACTGTACACATGGCATGAGTGGTAAATATGTTATTTAATAATTGTGTTGTTCTTCGTTTCAGTTGTTTGTGCTGCTACCACTTAATAACAGAGTCATTGTGGATGTTTCTTTCCACTTCAATGGCGCAGAAGCATAAAGCTATTATGTGGATTACATTATATCTTTGTTGTTAATATTGTTATATCATTACAGATGTTTGACTTTTAAAGTAATCATAATCTGTAATTGATTGACAATACAATCTTTTTTTAAATAAATTCTATTAAACTCTACTATTTAGTACACATATTCTCAATGATAGAAAAATTGATTTTTAATTTATAAAAATATATAAAATTATACCTATCATGAGGGAATCGTTGCGTGACTGGTTACCCAACCAGACCATCAATTTGGAGAATTATGAACTGCATGTGTTGAGCCAATCTTATTGGGAGTTAATGTCCATGGTGTTTAATGATCCTACGGGTGCTTCTTTGTCCCGAAATATTCGGATCTCAATCCCCTGACTTTTTGGTGGAAAAAGTCACCTGACTTTCTCTCTATCTCTCTCCAATATTATTTTCTCTCATCTTATCTCCTATTTTTCTCTCATCTTTTTCAATCCCAAAATACACTAAAGTCACCTGACTTTTCCCACCAAAAAGTCAGGAGATCCGGATCCGAAATATTCATGTGGTAGTTTACTTTTTTTGTCTTTTTCTTTAGGCCGTAGGCCCTCTTTTGTAACAAAAAAAAAATGTAATCATAATTGAATAACAAGATATAAGAAATTAGACCTGAGTTTTGTCCTCAATAATATAACTCAACCCAACTCTTAGTATAGCAGACCGCACCACCATCTTTGCTCCATTTGCACCCGTGCTGACCAGCCATAGCTCCAAATGCCCAGATCTGTCACCGCTCCACCCGCACCCGTGCTGCCCAGCCGCCGCGCGAGCACCTTACTCCCAGCCGTGCCTCTTCCTCCCACGTATCGTCGGCATCCACATTGAAGCATCGCAGTGACGACTTTCTAGACCTCGACAACTTCCGCCGCTACTATGGTGTGGCAGGGAAGGAGTATTGTTGGATGGTTATTTTTATTTTATTATTAATTATTTCAAAATAATTAATAAACCATCTTTTTTTATTTTAATAAATTAAATTTATTAATTATTTAATATGTTTTAATCCAGATGTCCCCATAAGCATTTTTTTTATTACTAAATTGATGAAAGGACCAAATTTGCAACATTTAGAAAGTAAGAGGACCAAATATGCTCAAGAAAAATATAGGGACTAAAATCACACATGGGCAATAATAGGGGGACCAGAAATGCAACTAAGCCAAACTTTTTTAAACATTCACTATCTTAAATTTTTAGTTATCATCTGAACCACACATCCTTAAGTTATGGAGTTTAGAACAATTAAGTTAAGAGAAAAGAAAAATAAACTGAGCAGTGTATTTCAAGGGTTGGGCTAAGTTGCACTACCCTAAAATTACACTACTCATTACACCACCCATGTGGCAATTTGTGGGCCAATAAAATTGCCTCATGGGTAGTCAAATTTTCAAACCTTGGAGATGTATTTGTACAGTAGTCAAACCTTCTATGTACTGTATATTACAGTATACTATACGTATTTATAGAATTTATATATTTTGCCCAATAAAAAAATTTATTTTTTTATTTTTAATATCAAAAATAATGTAATGTTAATTATGTTTTGTCTGTTGTGGGATTTGTTGTGATTAGCAAAGGAAGGTGACAATGGTGTTCTACGTACTACTGGACCATTTTCACTTGGGTGTTCTTATGGCGGCACCACAATAGATCCTAGTTTTCCTGCGTTCTATATCGGAGCTGGATGGCGGATATGGGCGATGCCATTTTGGTGATTTGAGAATTTGGGGATTTAGGGTTCCATTCAATGGACATAAAGGGAGAGGAGATGTACTAACCAACAATAGAAACTAACTGCGTTTAGGGAGATGAAGCTTCAATACGGACCGAAGGATGAACAGGGCTGAAGATGTAAAAAAGAAAAATGATGAATGGAATCGTAATGGGTACTGGAGGTAGAAGATGTTTAAACTTTGTTTATTTTTAAACTACAAATAAATAATTACATCCCTTACTTACAAAAATCCTCTCGTGGCCTAGTGGTTTGCCTTGTAGGCTTTGGGTCATGCGGGTTCCAAGTTTGGTGATCGATCCTCACATTTGCACGCTTAAAAATTTTAAATTTTAAATTCTCAAAGTTAAAATAGTATTGAAAATTTTAAAAAAAAAAGGCAGATGTGGAGGATCGAACACGCGACCTCACCAACCAAAGCCATTGCCGCCAACCATTGAGATGTTGTACAAAGTCGACTTTTTTTTTTTATATATATTTAAGTTGTAAAATGTAAAGGAACGTTTGTTCTTCTTCGTCCCTTCCCTCTGCAACAAGAAATTCATATGAGCTCAAAGCTTTTCCAGAGGCATCATCATGGCCAAAACCAAAAGTTCTTCCCATTACAACACCAAGGTACATACATAAAGCCAAATCATTGTAAACATTATCATCAGTTTTAAACTAAGATTTGAGCATTTAATCAACATAGATGGTGCAGTGATTCATAACTAATCTTCCCTTGGTCTCTGTAAGTGGTTAATGCCCTGAAACTCTTCCTGGAATAAGGCCTGCGCCACCATCATCGCGAAGTCTGCCGTCCCCAATACCACCTTCCTCGGCTATGCCACCGGCACCGCGCACACTCCACCCGTTATCATCAGAACATTGTTGCCGCCATCGAAGTCTTCACTGTCGCGTATGGAATGAGAATGGGTGCTGGTAGGTCATGGGTGGGAGACTGTGGTACAAGAGAGGGAAGAGATGAATATATTTTTGGGTTTCGTCCAGACATATTAAATGTTGTATTTTGATTTGTTAAATCTTTAATATGACGGTATACGAGGAAATATGAAAATACAGGGGTCATTCTTGCAAATACAAATTTGAGTTTTAAAAGCTGACTATGTTGAAAAGTCAAAGTCCATGTGTAAGAATAATTGGTTAAGAATATGCCAAGTTGGATGGTGTAACAAGTAGTGTAAAGTATGGGTAGTGCACCATAGAATGACCCGTATTTCAAATAATTTATCAATTTGGTCCTGAGCACACAAGTAGATTGGACCCGACCGATCATATCCTACCTAGTGAACGGTACGCTACAGTGTACCCACACACTAACAAGAAGTTAGAAAAATCATCCGAGATTCGGTCTAGTACGCCAGTGATGTTGAGAGGGTCCATATTTAATCATAGGCCCAAACAAAAGGGCCTGTGCCTTGAAAACCCTGCCAGGATCCTGGTCCACAATCATTGGAATGTGGCTGGCTAGCTAAGGAAGTATTATAGCTCATGCGCCTGATATGAGTATATAATATTAGAATTTTTTTTTTAACATTGGATTGGTTATCTGAGTGACTGAATGTTTTGAAGAAATGAGCCATTGGATTGAAAATGATTGATGACTTGATCGTGATTGTAAATAGAGCAAAAGACAAAGTAATCATGATTTATTCTACAATTACATCATTAATGGTCAAGAATGATGGCTTCCACTTTGAATAGCAAAAAAGAAAAACGTGTTTATAAATTGGAAAACTTTTTTCTCAACACCTATGTTCCATAGACGCTTGTCCTTAAACAAGTTTAAATAAATATTAAGGTATTTCATATTTCAAAATAAAAGCCATATGGTATATAAATATGATGTGTCCCTTGACTTCAATATTAATTTTAATTATTCGGATTATGGGAGTTGTTATAACTTATAAATTAACCTCTTCATTTCAATTAGCCTATTCGGATTATGAAGTGTAAGAGAGATGGAGGGAATAGAGCACAGAACAGTGGAAGTGAATGGCATCAAAATGCACATAGCTGAGAAAGGAGAAGGCCCTGTGGTGTTATTCCTACACGGCTTCCCTGAATTATGGTACTCATGGCGTCACCAGATTATGGCTCTAAGCTCCAAAGGGTACCGTGCCGTGGCACCTGATCTTCCTGGCTACGGTGACACAGAAGCACCAGCTTCAATCAACAGCTACACATGCTTTCACATAGTGGGTGACCTTGTTGCACTTCTTGACCTATTGGGTGTGGATCAAGTGTTCCTTGTGGCTCATGATTGGGGTGCCAACATCGGTTGGTACCTATGCATGTTTCGTCCTGAAAGAGTGAAGGCTTATGTATGCCTCAGTGTTCCCCTTCTTCGAAGAAACCCCAAAATTAGGACGGTTGATGGCATGCGTGCTATGTATGGAGACGATTACTATATCTGCAGATTTCAGGTTTTTAATTCTTCTTTTGGATTTGTACACATGTCATCTTTTGGATCTGTACCTTTTTTTTCCTCTATAAAAAAAAAATTCATAATCGGACAAAAAAGAGAGAGGAGATATTTCGATCCTTATCTTCTTTGAGTTGGCTGCTGGGAACACATTCAGATATTGAAGATAATATTGTTATTATATCTTTATTAGTAGTAAACTAATCAACAACTCTACCCACGAGCACTTGGATGGGATGACACAGGTTTCTTCCAGTTTAACTAGAGGTCTCGAGTTCGAATCTTGGTCTCTTCAGGGAGAGTTTTGCCGCCATTGTGATCCTACCCGCCTTGAAGAATTAGTATATCTTTTACTTCAAAATAGAAGTATATATAGACCAAAACTGGAATTTAACCAAATTCAAAATTCTTGTTTTGCTCATTAAGTATATCTTTTACTTCAAAATAATAATCAAATCCTATGTATTGGTTGAATAACAGCATAAAGAGATAGAACTTGTTTTTTCATCACTCGCCATTCTAGACCGTGAGTGTGGTAGTTAATGGTGGATTATATTTTAAATTTGAACTTTTCTGTGAAATGAAGAAGACTCTATTATATTGGTAGGTCGGATGGTATTAAGTATATATAGACCAAAACTGGAATTTAACCAAATTCAAAATTCTTGTTTTGCTCATTAAGTATATCTTTTACTTCAAAATAATAATCAAATCCTATGTATTGGTTGAATAACAGCATAAAGAGATAGAACTTGTTTTTTCATCACTCGCCATTCTAGACCGTGAGTGTGGTAGTTAATGGTGGATTATATTTTAAATTTGAACTTTTCTGTGAAATGAAGAAGACTCTATTATATTGGTAGGTCGGATGGTATTAATTGTTTTAATGTGTCACAGAAACCAGGCGAAATGGAAGCTCAAATGGCTGAAGTTGGCACTGCATATGTGCTAAAGAACATTCTTACAACTCGCAAAACCGGTCCTCCAATCTTTCCCAAGGGAGAGTATGGAACTGGTTTCAATCCGGATATGAATGACACCTTGCCATCTTGGCTCACAGAAGATGATCTTGCATATTTTGTATCCAAATTTGAGAAGACAGGCTTCACTGGAGGGTTGAATTACTATAGGAATCTCAACCTGTATGTTCATGCTTGTTTAATTTGAGCAAAGATTATTTTGTTGTATCATATCCTATTCGCACAAATATTATCTTGTCACATTATTTAAAATTTCATATAATGTTAAAACGATAAAATATGTGACAAGATACTATCTATGAGCAAGGGGTGGTACAACAAAATAAGATAGCAAATCTTCATCCCTTTACTTTTGTGTTGCTTGGGAATATTTTCCAAAACTAAATTGATGTTTTTCTTTAGACAAATTAGCCATTCTAGGAAGAATATTAATGTGAATTGTGAAAGGAGCCAAATTCTATACTTATAATAGCATTAATTACTTGAATGCATTTGCAGAAATTGGGAGCTCTCAGCACCATGGAATGGGGTGCAAATCAAAGTGCCAGTGAAATTCATAACAGGTGAGTTAGACATGGTATACACCTCACTAGGGATGAAGGATTATATCCACGGTGGAGGTTTCAAGGAAGATGTTCCCAATTTGGAGGAAGTTATTGTGCAAAAAGGAGTTGCTCACTTCAACAACCAAGAAGCAGCAGAGGAAATCAGTAATCACATTTACGACTTCATTAAGAAGTTCTGATCTGATGATCCACAAATGAAATATATATTGCTGCTATATATGCCTTATGCCTACCTATCTCCGAGTCATAAATTGTAGCATGTGGTTATAATGTTCTACCATACATTACTGATTAGGAAGTGCTCAATAAAACGTATGGCATGAGTGATAAATAGTAAATATATGTTATTCAATACTTGTGTTGCTCTTAGTTTCAATTGTTTGTGCTCCTACCGCTCAATAGCAGCGTCATTGTGCATGTTTCTTTCCACTTCAATGGCTTAGAAGCATAAAGCTTACGTGGATTATGTTATATCTTTGTTGTCAATATTGATATATCTCTAAAAATGTTTGATTTTTTTTATAACAAAGGAGAAAATATATTAATGAATGAACTTAGGGACAATACACCCCATGGCATCCTCCTAAGGCATATACCTAGTTTAGGAGGGGCATGGTAAAGAATTAATAGAACAAATAAAAGATCTAGAATAACCTAAGTTTGCAAGCAAATTTGTACAATGATTTACTTCTCTATATGTGTGGACCACCCTAGTCGTCCAATCACGCGGTCGAAGGAGACGAAGAATAAAAAAAATATTTGACTTTTAAAGTAATTATAATTTGTGATTAATTAACAATATGAATTTTTTTTATACGACCACAGTATCAAAACTAAACTCTACTTATATGTAGTATTTTATGTGACAAATGGAAAATTGATATTTAATTTATATAATTATATAAAATATATGTACAGAATTGAATAACCAGATATGAGAAACTAGACCTAAATTTTGTCCTTAAAAACACTTTTAGCATCCACCATCTTCAACATGCTTACAAATTTTTTTTTTTGGGGTCATAAATAGTTTTTATGGAAAAGTTTATAATTGTGTATAGGGAAAACTATCTTAACGGATAGTTGATATTTTTTACACACATGTCTAAGAAAGAGAGAGGTGAGAGTGAGATTTAATTTAAATAATAAAGGCTATATTATATGGATTGTTTAAAGAACTAGCAAGATACCCGTGCATTCGGATGGGACGTTTGGGTTTTTATGTATGTTTAAAACGGATTTGCATATAAAATTATACAACTACTTGAGAATTAAACATAGCTTGATAGGAAAAATCAAATCTTATTAACACCATGAGTAATGTCACACAATAAGAAATTTCAAAGTTTTGCTAGTTGGCAGAATAATGAATAAGCTTAGAATAGGCTTACCGATACTAATTTAGCCCTCATACTTCACAAACAGAGTGTAAAACTAAAATTCAACATTCACTCCAAAAAGACGAAAGAGAATTTCAAATAAAAACTGAAAACTAAGAAAAAAATATCATTCCAGACTAATGATATATCCATTCATAATATCATAGAAAATTTATATAGCATAATACATCATCAGCTATTACCAAATGCAACAAAGCAAGCATTCCAAACTTAGTCAGCTTCCATTCTAAAAGTTCCTTAGACCAATAAAAAAAAATAGTAAAGAAAACCTGTGAATAACCACCAAAGGATATCAATAATTCATGAAATAAAATAACTATTTGGACAAAATAAAAATACAAACAATCCATTAATTAAGTATAGTTCAACAAAACACACAAATTCCTTTGAATCACTCATTCTCAACTTTGACTTCCTTCGGAACATTATATGAAGATGCAACACTTGTAGAGAAACCAAGACCAATCCAGGCTATAACTTACATAGTACATACCTATATACCAAACATAAGCATTGTTCCGATACCAAATGGCAGGGACATGATTCCACACCAAATGCCTATTTGAGTTTCTAAAAAGGTGTACACTTGAAAAAAATCACATGATACTCATCAAATTTGTCAAATTTATCGACCCTTTTTTAGGTTTGTGTTTATAAGTCAAAAAACCTTAGGTTCATTTTTATACTCTTGCTCAAAAAACTATTTGAATTGAAAAACTTCACAAAAAAAAAAAAAAACTAGAGAACCTAGAAATGAACAGATAAATTAAGTACAAATTTGAAACTAAGACAAATTAAGTGAATACCGAGGAGGGTAGAGAAAAGCATATTAGCCTTACATTGCTTTTTATTGGGGAAGGATTTGAAGTTTTGGAAGAACCAAGCATTTGAAGAAAGTTACAGATGTAGATGGTGAGTTTTTTCGACGTGGCGGAGTGTTGTGCGTGCGACAGAGATTTTTCCAAAAAAAACAAACCAAGCGTCGATCTTGAGCTTCCTCTTTCCGTTCTCGTAGTGGATATAAGATGAAAATGGAGGTTCAATACTTGATTCACAGACCAGCTTATGAAGAAGAAATACTTTTTAGGAACGAAAAAAAAAAAAAAAAAGAAGAGGAATGGGACTGAGCAGGAAACAATGCACCCCATCCTCCAACTTTTGGAAGAGGAGCAACAAATTTTATGGAATGGGAGAAGAAATCTAGGGAAGCAGCAAAAGTATTATTAAAGTACTCCCTACGGACTCAATTATAAGCAAAATTAACTAATTTCACACTTATTAAGGAAGTTATGTAATTTAGTTTAATTGCCTTGATTTATGTAAAAAAATTGAGTTACAATTACTAGTATATCCTTTAATTGTCTCGAGAGTGTACACTGCTCTTTGGTAAAGTAAAAGGAGATAGGTTGGATTGGTTAATTTTCTTTATTTTTGAAACAATGACATTAAGAGCCCATTTGTTATTGCTTATTTTGTTAAATCATTTTTAGTGTGTTTATTTTTGCTTATGAAAATAATCAAAAGTAGGAAAAAATCATTTTGGGGGTTAAAATAAAAAAGCAACTTTCATTAGCTTTTGGAAAAAAAAAAATCAATTTTTATAACAAACTACTTTTAAAAAAAATGAATTTTATGATTGTAAACAAACACAAATTTGCTTCTAATTTTTTTTAAAAAAATAACTCTAAAAATAATCACTAAATTATTTTGTAACAAAATCATTTATTTTATAATCTTAAACAAACAGGCTCTAAATAGAGTTGAATTTGTTGATTTTTGCTTTAATTGAGTTCAAAAAATATAAGTATTTTTTTTTGCTTATAATTGAGTTCAGTGGGAGTATTACAAAAATGTTTTTCAAAATAGTGCAAAAAAAGAGTAGATAAATGAAAAGAATAAAAAATTGATATATAAAAGAATCAGGTGGGGAACTTTAGACATCAATTGATGAGATGAGATGAGCAGGAATTTTTTTTATATGAAGGTGACATATGGCCTAAAAGGTCGAGTTTTCTTAATTGTTGATGAAGAATCGAGAGAGATAAAGAGCCCATTTGTTATTGCTTATCTTGCTAAAGAAAAAATTAACCATAAAATCATTTTTTAAAATCTTAGTATTTGTTTTTTCTTCTTAAAATAACCAAAGCAGAAAAAAGCCATTTGGGGTTAAAATGAAAAACAACTTTCATTATTTTTTTGGGAAAAAAAAAAGTTTTTATAACTAACTACTTTTAAAAAAATGATTTTTATGATTGTAAACAAACACAAATTTGCTTATACATTTTGTCAAAATCTCTAAAAATAATTACTAAATTATTTTGTAACAAAATAATTTATTTTTTAAATTTTAAATAAACGGGCTCAAAAAGTGAAAATAATTTGAATTTGAATGAGAGAAAAAAGATGAAAAGTGAAATGGAGGAAAGTACCGTGAAAGAGGAGTGTTTTGCTGTATAGAAGAATCGAGAGAGATGAATAGCCCGTTTGTTATTGCTTATCTTGCCAAAAAAAAAAATTTAACCATAAAATCATTTTTTAAAAGCTTAGTGTTTGTTTTTCTTCTTAAAATAATAAAAGGAGGAAAAAGTCATTTTTGGGGGTTAAAATGAAAAGCAACTTTCATTAGTTTTTGCGAAAAAATCAGTTTTTATAACTAACTACTTTTAAAAAAAAATGATTTTTATGATTGTAAACAAACACAAACCTGCTTCTACATTTTTTCAAAATCTCTAAAAATAATCACTAAATTATTTTGCAACAAAATCATTTATTTTTTAATCTTAAAAATAAATGGCTCAAAAAGTCAAAATAATTTGAATTTGAATGAGAAAAAAAAAGATGAAAAGTGAAATGGAGGAAAGTACAGTGAAAGAGGAGTGTTTTGCTGTATAAAAGAATCAAGAGAGATGAAGAGCTCGTTTGTTATAGCTTATCTTGCTAAAAAAAATATTTAACCATAAAATCATTTTTTAAAAGCTTAGTGTTTGTTTTTACTTCTTAAAATAATCAAAAGCAGGAAAAAGTCATTTTGGGGGTCAAAATGAAAAGCAACTTTCATTAGTTTTTGGAAAAAAAAAAGTTTTTATAACTAATTACTTAAAAAAAATGATTTTTATTATTGTAAAAAAAACACAAACCTGCTTATATATTTTTTTAAAATCTCTAAAGATAATCATTAAATTATTTTTAGAAACTTTTTGTTGATAGCTTAAAATTGAAAAAGAGAAAAAAGATGAATGAAAAAAAAAAAGGAAAGAAGAAAAAAAGAGAGAGAATTGCTGCTAAAAAGTTTAGGCGAGAATTTGTGTCACAAAATTTTGACACGTGGTCAGCCAAGGGATCACTTTTCTTATGTAGGGATCGATTATATTGTTTTTGGTTTTAAATTTGTCCTCCGTCAGATTTGTTAATGCTACTAGATTTTCACCGCTCTTTTATTGTTGGATCTGGGTTTTAATATAGAAATTGAAATAAAAAAAAGGTGATTTTAAAGGAAAAAGTACAGTTTGAGGGGGAAAAAATGAACTAAACTAGATCCTAGCATACTTTTAAAGTATAGGGATTTGGATATTGCTCTCAAACTCTCCATATTCTAACTTCTAAATGCACATTTTTGTGGTTTCGTTGACTTTGAATTGCCTCTATTTAAGTTAGGCTTAATTGTAGTTTTAGTCCCTCAACTTTCTCAAATGTGCGACTTTGGTCCCTCTAAAATTTTAATTGCACATTTAGTCCTCCAATTTTTTAGATTGTGCAAAATTGGTCCCTCCATCTCATGACAGTCAAATTGCTCCTACCTGACAGTACATGTGGCATTTTAATGAATAAAAAAATATTTTTTTAATAACTATTCTTGTTTTAGAAAAAGAAAATTCATTAGTGGTTCACGTGCCCCCGTCCCCCATGTAACACCCTGTTTTTACTGTTTTAAATAACAGAAATACATATGAATATGTTTAAATGTTTAATTACATTTTAGAAAATTATTTTAAATAAACGGAGTTTACCACTCTATTCTACTTGATGGTAGAAAGTTGTGATTAAAATTTAGGTTGAAAAGTCAGGCGAATCCCGGCCTGCGAATGTCACTGACAGTATATTTATACTGATCAGAAGACCTAATTTTAATTCGTGAACGAAACAATTAAGGTTTTTATTTTATTTCCTACAATAGTGCAAGTTTAGAATTATTTCACAAAACGGGAAATAATATAAGTTTTACGGACGTTATGGTCAATCGGGTAAACGACGGAGCCGATTACGGGCGTTTTGAGACTCGATAAGTGGACAAAACCTATATGCCCTTAGGAATAGGTCATCCATGTGAGAGGTTTAATGTGGCTTAGGGTTATGTATGCAATTTTTTTTAGAATTGCATTTTTGTCCCTAAACTTTCCATTATTTGCATTTTGGTCCCTAAACCAATTTCTTTGATACACTAAGTGAAGTGGGCCAAATTCTTGCCATTCAAACCCATTAAGGGCTGCCCACAAAAGTCTTAATTTCATGTCCAAGAATTCATTTCCATGAAGGAACTCTAGTCTTGAATTTCATATGTCTTCATTTTGCCATAAGTTGGTTTAAGTGAAAAATAATTTGGGCTTGGGCTTTTTGGGCCCAAAAGTGGCGCAAGGCCCATGGAGAGGAAGGCTTGATCTACAAATTCTAGAGGCAACTTGAGCATTCTAGCTTATTCTACAATCTTCCTAACTATTCATCATCTTCTATCTTTCTCTCTTTTCTCTCAAACTCCATAAGCTAGATTTGTGAAGGAGCTTGGTGATTCTTTGCCCATTTTCATATTCCAAGAGGTGATTCATGTTCCTCATCCTCTCTAAACTCTTATTCCTTCATGTCATTTCTTGTTTTACCTACTTTTTCATATGATTCCTCTTTGTTATTCTTAACTTTGAAAAATCATAGTAAATCATAGAAAAATCCTAAAAATGTGAAACCACTTTCTATGTTCTTATTATTCTCTCTACTATCATGATCTAAGAGATTGTTTCAAACAAATTTTTCCTTCCCTAGTTTCTAGCCTAGGCCGAACCATGACAAAATCTAGGTGTAGGAACTTAATTTCTTTTGATGAAAGTAATTATGCTAATCATCTATTGAACATGTATTAATGATGAATCTAGGTTTTTATGTCAAACTAACATTCCTAGCCCTAATCTTGAGTCTTGGGCGAAATTAGGGTTTTGTGAAATTAAAAGATTATGTTCTAATCTTTGTTGTTAAACAAGCATTACAAAGACTTAAGGATTTTGGATCATTAATCCAAGACTTGAGCAAAGTTACATTTTTTTGTCACTAAACCTAGTCTAGGCCGTGACCAACTAGGAGTGATTAAGAAAATTTGATTCTTAATTTTTGTTGATTAGTCATTAATCCATTGTCTTAAGTGATTAGGATCATTAATCCAATGACTTAGGCAATTCTAGAAATTTTAGCCACTAAACCTAAGAGAGGCCGTGACCAATTATAAGGGATTAGGAGGATTTTAATTGTTTGAGTAGTAATTGTTTGATTACATTGTTGAAGGTTAAGCTTAAGCCGAGGTGTACGTGAGTTTTTGACTTCCGACGACGTAATTCGACTAACCGAGAAATCTTCGAGAGGTAAGAGGGGATTACCTAAGGGGTTTATTCGATGGCTACATGCCTATTTGTGTTGTCTGTAATTAATTATTGGTGGTTGTTTACGTGTTTCAGTCGTTTATTTTTATCTGTGTTGGTTATCTGTTTGGTTATCTGTTTATAATTGTTTAATTGCAATTATTTATTTAATGCTTTGATGCATGATCTACCTGAAAATATTATTGTGATATTGTGGTGGATGTTGTTTGAGAAGCCTGACAGTGGTCAGTGCCCAATTAACTAATCAGATAAAAGCTTTGAAAAGCTTTAAAGAGTTTTGGAAAATATCATTATTTTAATGATTTATCGCTGTAAGAGTGATTAATGAGTCACAGTGAGGACGAAACCGTGGAAATATTTTTGTACTGCTGATTTTTACGTAATAAAGTCCGGAATATTATAAAAAGTTATTTTATGAAATTAATTTTCGAAAATAACTTAATAATGATTTTAGAAAAATATTTAAGTGAAATAGGCTAAAATTTGGCTAAAATGGCTAATTTGACGGCAACTTGGAAAAATACCGACTGCAAGAAATCCTAAAGCGGCAGTACGTAGTTTAAACAACTTTGAGCCTCAAGTGACCATCTTTTATAAAAAGTTAAAGTTTTAACTTACGGTTTTATTTCCCATTTGAAATGATTTTCCGAAAAACAAGTTGAACTCAACTGTGTTAAAAAGGTGTTGAACTTAGTAACCGAGACGTCGGGGTACTAAGGTTCTTGTTGTGTTATGGACTTGGGGTCCTTTGGACTTTGAGGTCCTGTAGACTTGGTGTCTACTGAGTTAAAAACATTTAAGATGTTTTCTATTACCACGAACCCAGGGCTGGTGCATCGGTCTAGGGGTGTCGTGATTGAGCACTCGGACTTTGAGGTCCTGTGTTGTTAATAAAGTTTTAAAGATATTTAAAACTATGGTTAGTCGTAAGCCATTTTGAGCTTCGGCAAAAGGAGATTGAACACAAAGAAAAGTGTCAAGAACAAAGTGTTTTGTTGCATGCATTTGGCAGACATGCCTGGTTTATGTGTGAGTACCTTGCGGCGTCAGGTCTCATGCTACGATTTTCTTCATTGTGCCAGGGTTGGACAATGAAACCCCATTTATGGGGTTATCACTGTGCCTCGAGTTTGGACAGTGTGCAATGGGTTTGGCTGCGTGCCAATGGCTGCGTGCCAGTGTGCCTAGTGTGGCAATTGAGCTTGATCAACTCACTACGGTTGGGATATCTCATGAGATTAGGTGCAAAGTTAGACGATGTTTTGAAGTGTTCATGCATAGTTTTTCAATTGATGATGTGTGGGGTATGAAACCCAGTGATAAACTATTAGCTTGATATGAATGCTTATAGCATGTATATGTGTATGTGTTATCTGTGGTGTCATGCATGGAGTTATCGAGTTAAATCCAGATGATTGGTTTTCTCACTCTTGCATGTTTTATTTTTTGTTCCTCTACTTGTGCATATACGATTTCGTCTGAGATCAGATGGACCCGGATATGCCACTGGCACATTCGAGACTTCGTTCGATCAGGTTTGATCGAGCCCATTATGGTGGTGCCTGGGAGATAAACCCTGGGGCACTCAGCGCCACCTATTATGGCCCTACTCGAGAGATAGTTGGCACCGTAGAGGCAGGACCGCAGCAGAGGTTGCACGTTGTGGAAACGATTGAGGTATCTCTACCTCCGATATGGCTCTACCTACAGTTTCTGGCCGAGCATGGATTACTCATCGTTCCGCCTCAGCCCATTCAGCCTCAGCCTCTTCAGATGGTAGCACCGGCAGTACCTCCTGTTGAGGTGGCGGAGGAGATCGAGATGGAGGAGGATCCTTATGAGTACCTTGAGGACGATCTGGAGTTTCACCCTCCTGCAGTTAGTGATGATGACTCTTCTGACGATGGAGAGGGAGCAGAGGTATCTTCACCGGATACACCTGCTGGGGGTGGGGTGATCATCCTGATCTCCCCAATGGTTTTCATTAGCTTGACCAGCTATAGGTGTAGTTTTGGGGTAGCGAGTCTTGTCAGTTTTGATCTGGCTACTGAGAGCCATGAGTTTTTGGTATGGTTCTGGACTGCTCGTTACTGTTGTGTATATGTCTTTACTTTCTTTACTTAGTTTGATGGAGAATAGCCTATATTGATGAGGGCTCTTTTGTAATCTCCTACTAGTGATGTTGTATGTATGTAACTATCGATGCATATACGTATAGATATATTTGTTTATGTCATGGATGTTAGTTTAAAAAAAAAATTCATCACCATTTTCACGATAAAACGTTTACTAAAATGTTTATTTTCCCAAAGTAACCAGCGATTAATAATTTAAATTTTCCGCATTTGGGTAACTATGTGATGACCCCAGAAAGGGTGTCGCACCCCGTCCCCTCCCCTCCCCTTTTTTCACCCCCACCCCCACCCCAAGAACCAGATCACCACGTCTGGACAAGGAAGCACGAAGCTTCAATGGCATTCATGCCTTTCAAAGTTGTCACGTCCTTTTTTTCTTTCCAAGCAAAGTAACAACACATAGTCAAGAGCTGGTTACAATGGAATAGCCCCACAATACCATATTTTCGATGAGTCAAGAGATGCAGCTACCTGACCTGATACAGCGCACACCCATAAAACCAACGCCTAGGGAGGAAGACCAGCGCACCTCTTCGTTTTCTAATCTCCATGGACGTGGTAAAAGAGGAAATCTCGGATGCGCGTAGATGTAGAAGAAGAAAGGAAGAATTAGAGGAATGAAGAGGGAGGACAAAGACTATGAGAGGGAGGGAGAAGATTTTGAGAGGCAAAAAGGAACCCTAGAATGGTGGAAATGGAATTGGGGGAAGATCACGATTCTGGTTGTTTTGAGGGTGGGGGGAAGAGGGGTCATGTGACCCACAAATGAATTTTCTTTTTTTTTTTTAAAAAAAATAATTTTTTAATCAGTAAAATGCCACATGTTCTGTCAGGTAGGAGCAATTTGACTGTCATGAGACAGTGGGAGCGATTTTGCACAATCTAAAAAATTAGGGGATTAAATATGTAATTAAAATTTTAGAGGGACCAAAATCGCACATTTGTGAAAGTTGGGAGACTAAAAGTGCAATTAAGCCTTTAAGTTATTAATTTTCCATTGTATATATGTGCGCAGATATTAAAACTAAGCAGGATTCTAGAGGTTTGTGATGGAATGGATCCTTCATGCCTAGCACTACTCAAGGGAAGTGAAAATGCCAGTCACGGTTGTTGGGGTTGGCCTTATATTTCTTTTAAACTACTTTTTTTCCTTTTTTAAAAAAAAATTAATATTTAGTTATATATATATGTGTGTGTGTGTGTGTGTGTGTGTGTGTGTGCACGCGTGTGTGCGCGTGTGTGTGCGCGCGAGCCATGTGTTAAATAACACTAAAATATAATATAAATCACAATTTAAAATATGTAAACAAGTGTTGAAAAAACTTAATTTTTTAAAAAATAAATAAGTAAAAGTCATTAAACTTTTATCTTTTTTTACGGTTAAACATGTTCCTAGTCCCTCAAATTTGGGTGATGTTTAATATTATTCATCCGTTTATAAAAACGTACATTTTAGTCTCCCAATTTCTGAAACATGTTTAGTATTTTTTTTATACTATTAATTATATATTGTAACATTATTCAAAATGTTTTATTCTTTCTACAATAACAACCTTAAAATTCATATATGAAGTTATTTGTGTTTCGTTCATAATGTAAAAATTTTACACTAAAAATATATTGCAATTTTTTTTTTTAAATATTCCTATAACAGTTGTATTATTTATACAATATTTTTTAATTTGACACGTTTTCATACTTTAATAAATTATTCATATTTCTGATCTAACCTACCATTGTTAATCCACTAGTATTTTTTACCAGTGCGGGACGCACGGGGCAATTTTTCTTAAAACAAACAGAATAAATATTTAATAATATTAATAGGTATGAGAAGAACTTATACACCATATTTCAGTAACCTTTTTTAATAAATAAATAGAGTAATATAAGTTTAAAAAAAAAACTTGACTCATGACAAGATTCAACCATTTAAAACAAAAAAATACAAAAAAAATATATAAGTAAAAATTACCTGAAGTCCAATGTAGTAAAAAAATACAAAATTTATGCAGGTATTATTTCAAATTTTTAATTATGTATAACACATTTAAAACTATGTATATATATATATATATATTACCGATTGATGAAAGAGATTAAGTAATAAAAGTTGTTTATTATTTTTTATAATTATAAGCAAAACAGATTAAGTAAATAATACAAACATTATTTTTGTTTTTCATTTGGTAAATATTACACATCAAATATATAAAAAAAAAAAAGGGTAAACAGCGTCTAAAATAAAACCAAGATGTTCTTTGGGGTTGCTCCCAGGTACACGAATCCAAACTAAAGTTTTTTTATTATATTATTTTACAATCTAATATATAAAAAAGAAATATAATTTTGGCAATGTACTTAAGCTTAGACTTTAAATATTTCAACAATAAATATATGTCATTCATATCAAGTATTATTTTACTATCAAACTAAGGAATAAAGGTAATAAACCATGAGACCACTTTAAATGTAAGATAGAAAGATTCAATAATAATAATAAAATCATACAAAACACACATGAATTAAATAATACGTTAAAAAAATTAAAACACATCAAAATATTTGGAATACTTCTTTGAAAACAACATCCTTAATAATAGAGCATGGCTCACCATCATCGCCACAAGTTAAAAATCTAATAACCTTCTTATTTTTTACCCTCGAGATAGCAACATATAATTGACAACGAGAAAACACCAATCGTGACAAATATAAACCAACATTTGAGAGTGTTTGTCCTTGTCTCTTATTTATAGTCATTGCAAAGCTCAAAATGAGGGAGAACTGTCGCCTTTGAAATCAGAAAGGAATTCCATGATATGAAGGAATCATATTAATCCTCGAAATGTATACCTTGTCACCAACATTAATTCTAAAAACATTCAAACCTAACTCAGTGACAATCAATCTTGTGCTATTACAAAAATTAGAAGATTGATCAGTGTTTCCTTATTCCGGTCATGGCCTCACAAAAACACTCATAATTTTAATATATATATATATATATATATCAGAGGGATGACGGGGTTACAGGAAGGGAAAGGGGGAAGAGAGCAGGATGATGAGAAGTAGGAGAATCAGCGGTGTTTTACATATAATAAAAGAAAATAACTAAAATATGGAAATTAAAATATTAAACGGTAAAAACAGATACTGTAGAAATTAAAACAGAGAATATATAAAAATTTAAAGCATAAACCTAGAAAGGCGGTGAACCGACCAAGATCTGGAAAAATAAAAGAAACCGGAGCTGAGGCAGAGCCTCACCAGGACCGGTGGAGGGAGAAGAGATACTTTAAACCATAAGTTTATTGAATGAAAAGATTACAAGTTGAAAACTACAAGATTGATCCGAAAGAGGAAGGTAGAATATCTGAGGAACTCTTACACTTGAGTACTCAGAGCTTCTATCTCTAAAAACTCTCTCTAAAACTTCGGATGTCTAACAACTGAGCCTAACATCCTTTAAATAGAAGATTGAAAAATTACTATTACAACAGTGTCGGTAAACAAAACCTAAACTATTGCAACTGTTGAGTGCACAGTGCCGGTAAACTGACTGGAAAACTGGTACCGTGACTATCGGCAAGAATAGTGCCGGTGACAAAACAGTGCCGGTATCATGACCTGAACTATAACTGTCGGTAGCCGGTGGCTGACTGGAACTATTCAATCCGGTTGATTGCTGGCGATTGCCGGTTGAGTGACTTGGACTGTTCTGAAGCCGAGTCAACTCAGATAAGCGAGTAACTATTCATCGTCACTCAAATTGACTGTGGTGTCGATCCCATAACAATCATCTTCATTCTGATAAAATGGGTCGGAACATTGACTTAAGTCTTCTTGATCTTCATCTTCCTCGTCGGACTGGGGAAGCTTTTGTTTGGAAGACTTTGCTGTTTTTTATGGTGAAGGAAGCTCTTCTTTAGCCAACTTCAAAATAGCCTCCATATTGTTAAGGAAACTTTCTTTTGACTTGGTGCTTGCCAGAACTGAAATAATCTGGGAGCGCTGATTGAGAAACTCGCAGGTTTCTGGGTTCGCTGCCTTCATCCATTTTGGATTCTGCTGGAACCATAATTTGACATTGTCACTGGTGGCCGTTGCATAGTTGAACTGTGCCCACCATTTGACGTATGTTGATCTTTGCAAAATTGGCAAAATACCAGGATAAAGATCTTGCTTCTGATACTTATATTGCCAACTGAAAACCCAAGCTAGGGAAAATTTTGAGAAAAACACCAGATTGACTGGAAATGGGCTTTCCTTGATATCAAAGTATTTTTCAAAAGTTTGATATCCTTCTAGAAGATCTAGTGGAAGGATTTGTTTGATTGGACCAAAAATTCTCCACCAATGGATAAACCACTGGGGAAATTTGTAATTGATATTCTTCTTGAAATAAATCAACCAAGAATGTTTATTTTGATTATTTTGGTACCAGAAAACATTGTACCAAGCTGTTTAGTAATCCCAGTAATTAAAACCAATGGGATCAAAAGTTTGAGAAAATTTTTTTGAAAACATTCAAGTTCTTTCCAAATTGCTCAGGCGTTAAAACCTTTAAAATCTGGAAAGTTGAATGAGTGTATGTTCATTGATCCTTGGGATCCCGATAATGTTTAATCGAGACTGAATCGGTGTCAATCAATATAAACTCATAAAAAATTTTGTTTTTGTTTGATTGTGTTTGCTGGAAATGGCAACCATTTTGAAAGATTTTGGCGGGAACTTTGTTAGGGTTATTATCCCAAAATCCTGGTTCCATTTGCACAACAAATTGGTGTTGATTTTTGGCAACATATTGAGTTGCAAAGGTTTGGGTTTGAGTGTTGTCTGTTGATAATCTTGTATCAGGTTTGACAACATTTAAGGGAGTAGCTGTTTGGGCTAACTCTTGGATTAGGGTTTTTAGTATGGGTGGAGAGTCGGGTTCATTCTCCACTCTATCTCCCCATGTTCCCTTAGGGAGTTTGGTTAGGCCTTGATCTTGAAAGGCTAACAAAGATTGGATTGGAATGCCATAGTCTGATTTAGACTGTTTGGCGATTTGCTGAGTTGATGACTCTGCTTTGTTTGTTGGTTTCTGGGGGGATGACCCCAGTTTGATTGCTTTCTGGGTTAATGACCCAGACTGGGTCGAAGACCCTGATTCTTTGGAAGTAACTTGGCGCTGTTGAAGTCTTGAAAGGACTAATTTCCCTTTACCTTTCCCCTTTACAGAGGAAGTTGATGATTTTGGCATTTCTGCCACTCTCTCTACCTTATTTACCCTGCAAATATTCACGAGTAAGGAAGTCAGGGAGAGAGTTTGAAGAGCCCTTGATAATTTCAATTTGAAAATCAAAAGCACTTAATATAGCTTGCCATCTAGCAAAAATTTGTTTTGAAGCTAAATTTTTAACATCTTTTTGCAAAATGTCTTTAGCCGATTTACAATCTACTCTAACCAAAAACTTTTGATTAAGTAAATCAGATTGAAATTTTGAAATGCATAAAACTATTTCCAAAATCTCTTTCTTGACAGTAGAATAATTTTGTTGAGCAGAATTCCAGTGTTTAGAAGTATATGCAATGATATGATCTTTTTCTGAAATTCTTTGTTTTAAAATGCCGCCATAGCCAATGTCAGAAGCATCGGTCTCAACAATTTTGAAGGCAGTTGGATTTGGAAGATAAAGACATGGAAGATTCTTTATCTGATATTTTATGATTTGAACAACTTTGGTGTGTTCGTCTGTCCAAGGAGGAGGTTCCTTCCTAAGACGATTGTATAAAGGTTTGATAATATTGCTGAGATTAGGAACAAAATCAGCAACATAATTTAGACAACCCAAAAACCTTTGGAGCTGGGTTTTGTCTATAATTTGATCTGGGAACTTATCAGCAAAATCAATTGCTCGATTGATTGGAATGATAGTTCCTTGGTGAATATTATGACCAAGAAATCTGATTTTTGTTTGGAAGAGAGAGACTTTGGTTTTAGATACTGCTAAACCATTTCTCTTGATTACGCCAATAAAGATCTTGACGTGTTTGAAGTGTTGATCGATAGATTGGGAAAAGATTAACACTTCGTCAATGTAGACAAGTGTAAAATCTGAATAAGGATTAAAAATCTCATTCATAATTCTCTGGAATTCTGAAGGAGCATTTTTGATTCCAAAGGGCATTACATTCCATTCGTAGTGCCCAAAAGGAACAGTGAACGCTGTTTTGTAACGATCACTTTCTTTGACTTCTATCTGGTAGTAACCAGATTTCATATCAAAATTTGAAAAGATTTTAGCCGAGCTTAGACGGCTAAGCAAATCCGTTTTATTAGGAATTGGATATCTGATCCACCTAAGCGCTTGATTTAAAGGTTTGTAATTGATAACTAAGCGGGGCGTTCCTCGCTCAATTTCTGCTTGCTTATTGACATAGAAAGCTGAACATGACCAGGGAGATTTGCTTTCCCTAATCAAACCCTTTTCTATAAAATCATTAATCTCCTTCTGGCAATACCTAAGAAGTTCATGATTCATTTGGATTGGTCTAGACTTGGTAGGGATTTGTCTTTCATTGAAATCTTGTTCATAAGGCAAGTCTACAACGTATTTCTTTCTATTCCAAAATGCTGTTGGCAAATCAGAACAGATAGATTTTTGAATTTCATCAGATAGGATCTGGATCCTATTTTTGATGCTAGGTTGCTGTAATTGCAACTCAATATTTTTAAAAGAAATTTCTTCTTTCAAAAAATTGATTTGGTTAATTTTAATCGAGAAAATTCAAATCTCGAATGATTGTTTTTCTGATAAAAGGGAAAACTATATCTTTTCCCAAGTGTTGAGTTGTGATTCCATCATGAGTAATGGAGAGAGGGAAAAGTGATCTTATGAACGGAGTTCCAAGAATCACTTGATTCTTAAGATTTTTTACTAACAGAAAGGAGGTCTCAACTTGAAGACCTTGATTTTCTATTAAGGCTTTAGACAGCTTATAATTGATTCTAAGTTTAGAACCATTAGCTGCACTTAACTTCTCAGAAGTCTTCTCAAAATATTTGGTAGGAATTAATCCTTCCTGAATACAATTTGAATCAGCACCTGTATCAAAAAGCGCTGTTAATCAAGAACAAAATTCTCGATAATAATTTTGATCTTGATATGGAATTTTTGAATTTTTAACTGATTGACTAAATTCAAGAACGCTTGATCTTCTTCTGGACCTTTGCCTTCTGGAGTGTTGGTACGATTATTTTGCTCATTATCCTTGATGATACTTGGTTCAGGTTTTTCTTCTGAATCAGAATCATCAGCTTGGGTTTCTGCCAATTGTGACAGAATTAACTTATGAACAGATTGTTCTTGTTTGATCTCTTTAACTTCTTGTTTCAAATTCTTAATCTCTTGTTGGAGATCTTGAATTGTCACGGGTTTAGTTTGTTGAGTAGCTTCAAGCCTTTTAAGGATCTGTTTAAAGTCAAAATGATCTTTAACAATAACTTTTCCTTTGTTTTTGAAATCCTTTTCTGTTGAGGACTCTATTGAATACTTAAGCTTATCTAGATATCTGCGTCTTTCATCCGAATCTGAAATTGAATTAATTACCTCAAAAAGGAGATCATGTTCCTTAGTGAGGATATTAACTTCTCGAGATGAATCGGAATCCGAACTTCCAATATCATCTTCTTGGATTTGATTCAGATCTTCGGAGAAATCACCATCTGATTCATCCGAAGTTTGGATTAAAAGATTATTTAGTTGTTCCTCAACTGAAGGTTCAAGATTTAATTCTCTAATCTTTTTCTTTAGCCTACAGTATTTACTGATATGGCCTTGTTTACCACAGTTATAACATGTAACCGTTTTTTTGGGAAACCTAGTACTAGTTTCTGGTTTGGGTTTGAATTCTGGTTGGAATTCAGGTTTTGGTTTGCTAAACCGTTTGTGTTTCTTCCACTTAGTATACTTGGTATACTTAGGTTTATGAGGTTTTTCTTTATACCTCTTGGAAGATTTTGATTTATCTGTTGGGCAAGGGGGGATACCAAATTGTTCGCAAAAGATCCTAAATCTTTCTTTACGGCTTTCTCTTTTTTGAATTGATCTCTGACTTTGTCTTCCTTACAAAGTCTTGCCCCTATTTTCTGGGTTGCTGCAATGAGTTGGCCATAACTCAATTGCTCATATGGAATATTTCCATCTGGAGATTGAGCTATAAGTTCATCTTTTACAATGTCACCTAAAGATGTTGGGAGACCTGCGATGAACTTTTCTTTCCAAAACTTATTCTGGCAATCTTCTCTAGTGTAAACCCTAGTTAGGAAGGTATCCTTATACCACCTAAAACTGGATAAAGATCTACACTTAAGATTGGATAATAACTCGGCAGACCTATCTTTCCAGGTAGAAGGACTACCCATAAAGTGTCCGCAAATTGAGAAGATTAAGGTATTGACAGCATCTGGAATTGTTTGGCCGTCATTATCCAAAATTGGATTACCTTCCGGGTCAGTTTTGATCGCTGTAAACATTTGTTCTTTCTGTGCTTCAGAGAAAGAATGATCCCACCTACCTTTGAGTTGGCCGGTGAAACCAGCAACCAAAATATTGCAGATTGCTTCTTCCGAGCAATCGTTTGAAGTTTGATATGCAGTTGCCATCATTGTCATGTGCTGCATTGTTTGGAGGATTTGATACTCCATTTGACCATCTATGTTCCATTCGTAGATGTTGTTTGCATTAAAGCTTTTGAGGGCTGAAGTTTTTTCTTCAAGGAGCAAATCCGGAGGAGTTGCTCTAGGATAATACAGTTTTGTTGGCTTTCTCCAGGGTTGAGTATAGACTGGATTCATATTGATCAGAGGCTTATTGATCAAAGGTTTATCTATTGAGTTGGATTTAGAAGTACTGGCCACAGATTCTGTTTCTGAGCCGTCTTCATTTAGGACATTTATGGTTGGATCTTTGGTTGGATCCTTGCCCCTTATTAAGGGTCGTCCTTCTTGGGTGTTAGCAGGAGATTCTGGAACACTTAATTGTTTTAGCATATCTATTAATTCTTGTTTTTCCTTTTTTATGTCAGGGTTAAGAAGGAGCTGTAAACTTTCTTTGACCTTCTTATTGACCTTGAAAGGTTTAAACAAGGGTTTTTCTAAGGGAATCTCTTTTTTAATTCCCGAAGTAGATGCATTGGTGGATACATCTTTTTTGATAATATGTTCCCCTATAACTTGTAGGTATTTATTGGTATAGTTTGATTGTTCCATTAATTTATTAATGTCAAGAGCTGAGACTGTTTCATCAGCATTTTTACTTTTGAACGGATCAGCTATTATTGGTTTGTTGGTGAAAGAATCTTTAATATCAGGGAGTTGGAAAGAGTTATTTGGAGGTAACTCTATTTTGACTCACTCACCATTTTTCAAATGCCATACAGTAATGACATTCGTGGTTTTGTCAATATCTATCTTTGTTTTCCAAGGATAGTTAATTTGGTTTTTGACTGCATAAGCATGAAACCAGTCAAAAAATAAAACATTTATCTTAACATTGTGAAGAAATTGATAATATTTCTCTTGAATATTATTCTTAATCGTTCCCTTATATTCTTGTAAGAACCATTCTCTTTGAGGTTTCCATTCCTCAGAGTAAAAGTCCTTTCGAAGGGATTCCTTATCAATAATGAACTTACAAATCATTATAAGATTCATTAAGAGAGGAAAAGGTTGGAGACTGAATTGATCGTTGATCAACTTCTGTCTGATAAATTGGTCTAGGGATAGTAGATGATGTATCTAATCCCTGAAGATTAATACTTGGAATTTGTGATGTGGTTGAGAAAGATTGTCTTGACGGGACAGATCTAAAGTCTTCTGATCTAAGACTAGAGGATCTGATAGAACTGAAAGAATTTCTTCTTTCGAAGATTAATTCAACTTGTCCTGATTGAGTTTGGACAATATTGCTAAAGTTTGATGTTTCCCTTGGTAAAGCCGGTGCTGCTTTATCCAAAATCCATCTTTCTGGTAGAGTTACATCTTTCCAGTGGATTATTTTTGGGACAATAACGTTTGCTTTAGTAACATCAGTAAGAAACAATGTTGTCTCTCCCGATGTTTTAGTTTTAAGAACTTTGGAATTACAAGAATTCATAACCTTGTATTGAATCCTGTAAAGCAAAGCTGTTGAGATTGATCCAGGCTTCATAAAATCAAAACACATAACGTATAAATAAATTTAATACTTGGAATATCTGGGAAAATATTAATAGCAAAATACTTTCTCCTAGAATACAAATCCACATATATAATTGGTTGTTGTATATTATCTACCAACGAATGCATTCCTTTTAAATAGCATAAATCTGCATTTTCCAAACATAATCCAACAAATTTTAAAAGCATCAAATGTTATTGAAAAAATAACTAATAAATTAAAAATCATTTAGAAACATTAAATTGCAATTACAATAAATTAAGGCAATTAATTACTCAAATGAAATTTAAATAATGTAACAAATTGTTAAATACCAATTTCAATAACATTCTGTTCCTCAACCAATAAAAAATATATGCGCAAGTCAGTCAACATAAATTTTCTTTATATCATGTGTAATAATTTGTATAAAAAAACACATAATCCAAGGAAATAACAATGATAAAAATCTGTATTTTCTTGATAACGTCTTTTTTTTCTTCTCTCTAATCAAAAACATTCTCCACCATTCATCTCTTTACCCTCAACATTGCTCATTGTGTGTTAATTAAAAGAAACATTAAAAAAATTTAAAATATATGAAACTAATTATCGATATAATAAATAATATAAGTACTAGTGGTATCATTATTTAAAACTGCAACATTATACTCAATTAAACAAAATGTAGCCATCAAGAAGAAATTGATCTATTATAACAATTTAACTTGTTTTTAAAATTTAAATAAAATCATGAGCATGTAAATATTACCAACATAATGAAATTGAGCATCAATAAATGACTAATGAGCAGTAGCATGCATTTTTATTGAATGCGTGATTTGGAATAACACAAAAAAATTGCATACATAAGAAGAGAGCATTTTACGAAGCCTAAAACTTGAACGGGAAAAAATAACACAACTTATAGTGAAGTTGTTTTCCTTATCAGCTCTAGAAACACAAAAACCTCAAACTTAATATTTTAAAATCAATAAGAACGTAATAACCGACTGAAAAATACATAAAGCAAAATAAAGTAGAATAAGCACATATATAAGTCTAATAAACTAATTTTTCAAAAACAAAATATATAAATACACTTGGCATTCAATCAAAATATGCCAATAACACACAAAAAACATTCAAAAGTTATATAGTGGGTGACACAGAAGCACCAGCTTCAATCAACAGCTACACTTGCTTTCACATAGTGGGTGACCTTGTTGCACTTCTTGACCTATTGGGTGTGGATCAAGTGTTCCTTGTGGCGCATGATTGGGGTGCCATCATTGGTTGGTATCTTTGTATGTTTCGCCCTGATCGAGTCAAGGCTTATGTTTGTCTCAGTGTCCCATTCCCTCGAAGAAACCCCAAAATCAGGACGGTTGACGGCATGCGTGCTATGTATGGAGATGATTACTATATATGCAGATTTCAGGTTTTGAACTCTTCTTTTGGATTTTGTACACATGTTATCTTTTGGATCTAGTTTTTTTAGTCGCTAATACAAGCATATTCTTTATCTCATGAGAGTAAACATATATCATAGAAAAAAAGAGAGATCTCAATCTTCATTTTGTTTGAGATGGGCACCGGACTGATAACCCGGTGATCCTGAGATTTTGGATATCCTGGACGAACTCAGGAAAATAGTGTCCTTATAATCATTTAAAGATTGTCCTCTTTGTATTTTTTGCTGCAAAATCTTTAATAATCCGATCATAGTAAAGGTTTTTAAAAAAATCTTTTTCGATAGAAATCAAAGCAAGACTATTTAATCTATATTGTGGCATAGTAGATTGTAAATGAGATTTTAACAATTTCAATTTAGAAAAACTTCTCTCAGTTGATGCAACTGTAACAGGGATGGTATGTATGTAAATTTTTTTATAAATTATATTAATTTTAAATTTTTATATAACATTTATTTATATATCATATAAAATTTTACACTATCAAGTGCCCCCAAAAAATGGAGTCTTGGGCGATCGCCCACCTTGACCGTGCTCGGGACCACCGTTGGAGACCACAAATCTTGACACAAAAGTCAATAAGAGTGAAACATTTTTAATGAACAATAGTTTATGATTAATTCATAATATAAAATTATTTTATATTGATAATACATACATATACTAATTAAATCCTTTGGAGATTATCAAAATAGATAATGTTATATATATATATATATATATATAATTGCTATGTACTGATAGTGTAAAGTTTTTTTTACACTGTCAACCAACCAGAAATGGACACATCATCACAAATCTTGTATTCTTATCCTAACCACCTTAAAAGTCATCAATTTCATGATTTTTAATTGATTGTAAGTGTAAAAAAATTTACACTGTCAGTGCATATAAATTAAACTATATATATAGATGAATCCTTATATATATATATCCTTAAATATTATAAAATTCTAATGCTAAGTTAGGTTTTTTAGTCTCTAGAGTTTAATCGATTTTCAAATGAGTACTTATTATAGTTTAAAAAATTGATCTTAATTAGGTCCTTACAAGTTTCGGTTGGTATAAATTTTAAAGACTTAGTTACAAAAATTCTAATAATTATATGAACTTTAATTAAAACTTATTTAAATATGAGAATTTATTTTAAAATTTTAAAATTATAAAGACGTAAACTTTTAAATTATAGGAACCCATATTAAAAAAATTGTGAATAATAGCATAAATTGACCAAAACATGAATTTAACCAGTGTTGTTAAAACCGAACCGGTCATCGACTCGGTTGGGGTACCGAGTCAATGGGTCACTGATCGAACCGGAGGGTCACTGATTGAACCGGATGAACTGGTATGTATTAAATTTATAAATTTTATAATAAGGTTTCTATAATAATATATTTGTCAAATAATTACCGTGTGGCCTTTGGTGGTTCAACTCCTTGCCATCTTCAAGGAGCACCTGTGTTCGATCCTTACTAGTGTACATTTTGCCATTTTCCGAATTTCGCAACAGGCGCGTGATGGCAGGTGCGTGAGAGTCACATGAGGGGACAGCCGTTCCTTGGTTCGCGTGCGCTCAAAGTGATGGTCGAATCGGGTAAGACCCGGTCGGTTTAATGGTGAACCGGTACGGATTCAGCCGGTTTGATGACGTCAGCACTAGGTTGAATGCTCATCCGGTCTGATGGCCTGACCGGATCGACCATAGGTCCGGTTTCCGGTTCAACCGGCCGGTCCGGTCCGGTTTTAATAACACTGAATTTAACCAAATCCCAAATCCTTGATTTTCTCGTTAAAGTATATCTTTTACTTTAAAAAATGTCAAATCCTATGTTTTGGTTTTCTTGTTTTTGTTTTTTTGAAGGAATCCTATGTTTTGGTTGAATAACAACATAAAGAGAATGTACTTGTTTTTTACATCCCTCACGCCATTCTAGATTGTGAGTGGTACGTAGTTAATGGTGGATTATATGTTAAATTTGAACTTTTTTCTGTGAAATTGAGAGAGAATCTATTATAATGGTAGACCAGATGACATTAATTGAACTTAATCCGTGTCACAGAAACCAGGCGAAATGGAAGGTCAGATGGCTGAAGTTGGCACTGCCTATGTACTAAAGAACTCGCCAAACCTGGTCCTCCAATCCTTCCCAAGGGAGAGTTTGGAACTGGTTTCAATCCGGATATGCATGACACCTTGCCCTCTTGGCTCCCAGAAGATGATCTTGCATATTTTGTATCCAAATTTGAGAAGACAGGCTTCACTGGAGGGTTGAATTACTATAGGAATCTCAACCTGTATGTTCATGCTTGTTTAATTTGAGCAAAGATTATTTTGTTGTATCATATCCTGTTCGCACCAATATTATCTTGTCACATTATTTAAAATTTCATATAATGTTAAAACGATAAAATATGTGACAAGATACTATCAAAGAGCAAGGGGTGGTACAACAAAATAAGATAGCAAATCTTCATCCCTTTACTTTTGTGTTGCTTGGAATATTTTCCAAAACTAAATTGATGTTTTTCTCTAGACAAATTAGCCATTCTAGGAAGAATATTAATGTGAATTGTGAAAGGAGCCAAATTCTATCCTTATAATAGCATTTACTTGAATGCATTTGCAGAAATTGGGAGCTCTCAGCACCATGGAATGGGGTGCAAATCAAAGTGCCAGTGAAATTCATAACGGGTGAGTTAGACATGGTATACACCTCAATAGGGATGAAGGATTATATCCACGGTGGAGGTTTCAAGAAAGATGTGCCAAATTTGGAGGAAGTGATTTTGCAAAAAGGAGTTGCTCACTTCAACAACCAAGAAGCAGCAGAGGATATCAGTAATCACATTTATGACTTCATTAAGAAGTTCTGATCTGATGATCCACAAATGAAATATATCTTGCTACTCTGCCTACTTCTCCGGGTCATAAAATGTAGCACGTGGTTATAATGTTCTAGCGTACATATATATATTACTGATTAGGAAGTGCTCAATAAAACATATGGCATGAGTGATGAATAGTAAATATATGTTATTCAATACTTGTGTTGCTCTTCGTTTCAATTGTTTGTGTCCTACCACTCAATAACAGCGTCATTGTGCATGTTTCTTTCCATTTCCATGGCTTGGAAGCATAAAGCTTATGTGGATTATGTCATATCTTTGTTGTCAATATTGATATATCTCTAAAAATATTTGACTTTTAAGGTATTTATAATTTGAGGTCGAGTAATAATATATTTATTGTTATACAATCACAGTATCAAAATCAAACTCTAATTATATATAGTATTCTATGTGACTTATGCAAAATTGGTTTTTAATTTATAAAATTATATAAAATATATGTACTTTATGAGAATTGAATAACCAGATATAAGAAACTAGACCTAAGTTTTGTGATTTTGTCCTTAAAAACACATTTAGCATCCACCATCTTCAAATTTTTAATTGTCATTTGAATCTAACAAGCTTAAGATATTAGTTTTTTTTTCTTTTCCCGGTACATGATTGAAACTAATGCATAGGATGATAATTTGTTGTCCTATTCTGGTGTACCACATCTTGTCCCCATCAAGTATTAGAGTATCCTTTCACTGTGTTTTCTCTCCTTATATTTTGGGGTTAGAACTATTTATAAGTTAAGAGAAAAGAAAGACAAACTGAGCAGTGTATTTCAAATAATTTATCAATCTGGTCCTGAACACACAAGCAGATTGGACCCGACCGATCATCTCCGGTCTCCTAACTAAAGAACTGTACAATACCCACAGACCAACAAGGAGTTAGAAAAATCATCCGAGATTCGGTCTAGTACACCAGTGAGGTTAGGATCCATATTTAATCATAGGCCAAACAGACAAAAGGCCTATGCCTTCGAGACCTTGGCTCACAATCAATTGGAATGTGGCTAGGTAAGGAAGTATTAATTATAGCTAGTGCGTCTGTTAGTGTGTTTAATGGAGGGGATGAGAAGGTTGGGATGTTAACGTAATTACTTGTGTAGTTGTGTCTATTGACATGTTTAATTTTTTAAATATCATGTAGATAAAACCGATATCAACAAATTTCTGTCAAAAGAAAAAAATATATCAACAAGAATATATTCTTTATCAAACATAAATACAATATCAAATTCTCATCTATAATAATCACATGTCAATTCAAGATGATTAATGAATACGGAAGTGTGCTTGATACAATCTTGATGGAAAACACACTACTAGAAATTCATGGATTACTTGTGAATTTTCCTACGGATTTTTTTTGAAGGAATTTCCTACGAATTTTGCTGCAATTTTTTTAGAAATAAGGTTTTTTCCTATAGATTTAAATTCATAGGAAATTTTGACATTTCCTACGAATTTTCCTACGGATTTAAATTTTTTGCAAGAAAATCTGTAAAAAATTTCCTACAGATTTTAAAATTCGTAGGAAAAATCACCCATGAAGGTATTACCTATAGGTAAAATTCGTAGGAAAATCCGCATGAAACATGTTTCTTGCGAATTTTTGAGCAAAATCCGCAGGAAAATCTGCAGGTAATAAGAAGATTTCTAGTAGTGACATGATGTTCTTGATAGAGTAGTGATCTTGTTATAGATTTTCCTTATTTTTGTCTTAGTTCCTCCTCTAATGGGATGAAGAAAATTGAAGTTGTTGTTGTCTACAATTGGGGACCATATATAATCCCTTATTTATAAGAATGATATGTCATTTTATAAAGAGTAATGTCCCTTTGAGTTCATATCCTTTTATAAAGAGTCATGACTATCAAAATTTTCTTATGTCTATTTCTATCCATCATAAAAATAGAAATAAAACATTTGGTATCTACACAAAATTTTCTATGACAATTACAACATCCTTAGCTAGAATCCTTATTTAAAATAGATTACTTTAATTTTGGCTAATTAAAATAATAATTCCAACACATTTTAACATTACATGTATGACTCAAAAATTTCCAACATAGATCGATATAGGGATTGTAATTATATATATATGTGTGTGTGTGTGTGCGCGCGCGCGCGCGCGCGCGCTGATTCGATTACCGATTGAATCTTAAACTGCGTTCCTCTCCGATTTTTCAGTTGTACCGATTTTTAAAACATTGGCATGATCTGCTAAAAAAATTAATACTGAAAATGTATTACAATTACTTCTTAAAAAAACAAATTCCTATAAAATTGTATTATCTATATAATATTTTTGAAATTGAACACGTTTTTATACTAATAAATTCTTAATATTTCTGAACTCACCTACCATTGTTAATCCATTACATGGCAAAAAAAAAAATTATATTCAATATCTCCAACGGGATCGATCTGTACGAAGTTGTTCACATCATCACATGAACTTGTTTCCTATAAAGCGACCTATTCAACTATAGGTTTTGCACCACCCACCGTACTGTCTTCTACATTTGTTGTAAGAGAAAAAAGAGTGAGAGAGATGGATCAAGGAATAGAGCACAGAACAGTAGAAGTGAATGGCATCAAAATGCACATAGCTGAGAAAGGAGAAGGCCCTGTGGTGTTATTCCTACACGGCTTCCCTGAATTATGGTACTCATGGCGTCACCAGATTATGGCTCTAAGCTCCAAAGGGTACCGTGCCGTGGCACCTGATCTTCGTGGCTATGGTGACACAGAAGCACAAGCTTCAATCAACAGCTACACTTGCTTTCACATAGTGGGTGACCTTGTTTCACTTCTTGACCTATTGGGTGTGGAACAAGTGTTCCTTGTGGCTCATGATTGGGGTGCCATCATGGGTTGGTATCTTTGTATGTTTCGCCCTGAACGAGTTAAGGCCTATGTATGCCTCAGTGTTCCCTTTCTTCGAAGAAACCCCAAAATCAGGAATGTTGACGGCATGCGTGCTATGTATGGAGATGATTACTATATATGCAGATTTCAGGTTTTGAACTCTTCTTTTGGATTTTGTATACATGTTATCCTTTGGATCTAGTTTTTTTTGTCGCTAATACAAGCATATTCTCTATCTCATGAGAGTAAACATATATCATAGAAAAAAACGAGAGATCTCAATCTTCATTTTGTTTGAGATGGGCACGGGAACCGATGACCCGGGGCGGTCATGAGATTTTGGATGTCGTGGACGAACTCAGGACAATCGCCCACCTCAACCGTGCTCAGGACCACCCTTAGAGACCACAAATCTTGACACAAAAGTCAATAAGAGTGAAACATTTTTAATGAACAATAGTTTACGATTGATTCATAATATAAAATTATTTTATACTGATAATACATACATATACTAATTAAATCATTTGGAGATTATCAAAATAGATAATGTTTCATATATATATATTGCTATACACTGACAGTGTAAAGTTTGTTTTACATTGTCAACCAATTAGAAATGGATACATCATCACAAGTCTTTTATTCTTATCCTAACCACCTTAAAAGTCATCAATTTCATGATTTTTAATTGATTGTCAGTGTAAAAATCTTTATACTGTGAGTACTTATAGTTTAAAAAGAATGATCTTAATTAGGTCCTTACAAGTTCCTTTGGTATAAATTTTAAAACTTAGTTACAAAAATTCTAATAAATAGATGAAATTTAATTAAAACTTATTTAAAAATGAGAATTTATTTTAAAATTTTAAAATTATAAAGACGTAAACTTTTAAATTATAGGAACCTATATTAAAAAATTTGTGAATAATAGCATAAGTTGACCAAAACATGAATTTAACCAATTCCCAAATCCTTGATTTTCTCGTTAAAGTATACTAGTATCTTTTACTTTAAAAAATGTCAAATCCTATGTTTTGGTTTTTTTTGTTTTTGTTTTTTTTGAAGGAATCCTATGTTTTGGTTGAATAACAACATAAAGAGAATGTACTTGTTTTTTTATCCCTCACGCCATTCTAGATTGGAAAAATGATATTTTGACACATTTTTTTGACATCATATGGCGACACCATATTGTGCCGTACTATACGGTATTGTAGCAGGCCATTTTTTTTTATTTTAATATTTAGTTTTTTTTACAACAAAATATTTTGTTCTTTTTTAAAAAAAATATTTAGTGTTTTTTAGAAATAAATTTTTTGGTTAAGTATGTGCAAATATCTGGTTAATCAAGTACAAATATCTGGTTAATGGGTTTTTTTGTTAAGTATGTGCAAATATCTGGTTAATCAGGTACAAATATATGGTTAATTCAGTTCATTATCTGGTTAATGGGTTTTTTTGAGAAATAAAATTTTTGGTTAAGCATGTGCAAATATCAGGTTAATCAAGTACAAATATCTGGTTAATTCAGTTAATTATCTGGTTAATGGGTTTTTTGTTAAGTATGTGCAAATATCTGGTTAATGGGTTTTTTTGAGAAATAAAATTTTTGGTTAAGTATGTGCAAATATCTGGTTAATCAGGTACAAATATCTGGTTAATTCAGTTCATTATCTGGTTAATGGGTTTTTTGGTTAAGTATGTGCAAATATCTGGTTAATCACGTACAAATATCTGGTTAATTTCATTTCATTATCTGGTTAATGGGTTTTTTTGAGAAATAAAATGTTTGGTTAAGTATGTGCAAATTAATGGGTTTTTTTTAGAAATAAATTTTTTTGTTAAGAATGTGCAAATATCTGGTTAATCAGGCACAAATATCTGGTTAATTCAGTTCATTATCTGGTTAATGGATTTTTTGGTTAAGTATGTGCAAATATCTGGTTAATCACGTATAAATATCTGGTTAATTCAGTTTATTATCTAGTTAAGGGGTTTTTTGGTTACGTATATGCAAATATCTGGTTAATTCAGTTCATTATTTGGTTAATGAGCTTTTTTGAGAAATAAAATTTTTATTTTTTTAAAATAAGTCAAAATAAAAAAATAAAAAAAAATAAAAAAAACTACAGTAACTTTACAGTAACGCTACAGTGCCGTAAGTGTCCCGTATGATGTCCATTTGGTATGTTCAATTATCACAACTGTTCTATATTGTGAGTGGTACGTAGTTAATGGTGGATTATATGTTAAATGTGAACTTTTTTCTGTGAAATTGAGAGAGAATCTATTATAATGGTAGACCAGACGACATTAATTGACTTTAATCCGTGTCACAGAAACCAGGTGAAATGGAAGGTCAGATGGCTGAAGTTGGCACTGCCTATGTGCTAAAGAACATTCTTACAACTCGCCAAACTGGTCCTCCAATCCTTCCCAAGGGAGAGTTTGGAACTGGTTTCAATCCGGATATGCATGACACCTTGCCCTCTTGGCTCCCAGAAGATGATCTTGCATATTTTGTATCCAAATTTGAGAAAACGGGCTTCACTGGAGGATTGAATTACTACAGGAATTCCAACTTGTATGTTCCTGCTTCTTTAATTTTGTGTTGCTTAGGAATTTCTTCAAAACTAAATTGATGTTTCTCCATGGACAAATTAGCCATTCTGTGAAGAATATTAATATGAATGGCAATGTTTTAAATTGGTGTTGCGGTTGTAGTTGTGTGCGTTTACTGCAATTGCAGATAATTGCGGGAAAATGCGGTCGACTGGCCACAATTACGGTCGTGTGTCAATTTTGGAGACCTTCAAAACCAAAATGTTATGGTCTCAATTGTGGTCGCAGACCTTTATTTAAAATCTTGGTGAATTGTAAAAAGAGCCAAATTCTATATTTATAATAGCATTTACTTGAATGCATTTGCAGAAATTGGGAGCTCTTAGCACCATGGAATGGAGCACAAATTAAAGTGCCAGTAAAATTCATAACAGGTGAGTTAGACATGGTATATACCTCACTAGGGATGAAGGATTATATTCACGGTGGAGGTTTCAAGGAAGATGTGCCCAATTTGGAGGAAGTGATTGTGCAAAAAGGGGTTGCTCACTTCAACAACCAAGAAGCAGCATATGATATCAATAATCACATTTACAACTTCATTAGGAAGTTTTGATCTAATGATCCACAAATGAAATAAATTTTGCTGCTCTGCCTACCTATCTCCAAATCGTAAAATGTAGCACGTGATTAAAGTGTTCTAATGTACGCATGGCATGAGTGGTAAATATGTTATTTAATAATTGTGTTGTTCTTCGTTTCAGTTGTTTGTGCTGCTACCACTTAATAACAGAGTCATTGTGGATGTTTCTTTCCACTTCAATGGCACAGAAGCATAAAGCTATTATGTGGATTACATTATATCTTTGTTGTTAATATTGTTATATCATTACAGAAGTTTGACTTTTAAAGTAATCATAATCTGTAATTGATTGACAATACAATCTTTTTTTAATTAAACTCTATTAAACTCTACTATTTAGTACACATATTCTCTGTGATAGAAAAATTGATTTTTAATTTATAAAAATATATAAAATTATACCTATCATGAGGGGAATCGTTGCGTGACTGGTTAGCCAACCAGACCATCAATTTGGAGAATTATGAACTGCATGTGTTGAGCCAACCTTATTCCTTATTAGGAGTTAGTGTCCATGGTGTTTAATGATCCTACGGGTGCTTCTTTGTCCCGAAATATTCGGATCACAATCCCCTGACTTTTTGGTGGAAAAAGTCACCTGACTTTCTCTCTATCTCTCTCCTATATTATTTTCTCTCATCTTATCTCCCATTTTTCTCTCATCTTTTTCTCTCCCAAAATACACTAAAGTCACCTGACTTTTCCCACCAAAAAGTCATGAGATCCGGATCCGAAATATTCCTGTGGTAGTTTACTTTTTTTTTTTTGTCTTTTTCTTTAGGCCGTAGGCCCTCTTTTGTAACAAAAAAAAATGTACTTTTATCATAATTGAATAACAAGATATAAGAAATTAGACCTGAGTTTTGTCCTCAATAATATAACTCAACCCAACTCTTAGTATAGCAGACCACGCCACCATCTTTGCTCCACTCGCACCCATGCTGACCAGCCATAGCTCCAAATGCCCAGATCTGTCGTCGCTCCACCCGCACCCCGTGCTGCCCAGTCGCCGCGTGAGCACCTTACTCCCAGTCGTGCCTCTTCCTCCCACGTATCGTCGGCGTCCACATTGAAGCATCGCAGCGACGACTTTCTAGACCTCAACAACTTCCGCCGCTACTACGGTGTGGCATGAAGGAGTATTGTTGGATGGTTATTTTTATTTTATTATTAATTATTTCAAAATAATTAATAAACCATCTTTTTTATTTTAATAAATTAAATTTATTAATTATTTAATATGTTTTAATCCAGATGTCTACATAAGCATTTTTTTTTATTACTAAATTGATGAAATGACCAAATTTGCAACATTTAGAAAGTAAGAGGACCAAATATGCTCAAAAAAAATCTATAGGGACTAAAATCACACATGGACAATAATATGGGGACCAGAAATGCAAATAAGCCAAACTTTTTTAAACATTCACTACCTTAAATTTTTAGTTATCATCTGAACCACATGGGTAGTCAAATTTTCAAACCTTGGAAATGTATTTGTACAGTAGTCAAACCTTCTATGTACTGTATATTACAGTATACTATACGTATTTATAGAATTTATATATTTTGCCCAATAAAAAAATTTATTTTTTATTTTTAATATCAGAAATAATGTAATGTTAATTATGTTTTGTCTGTAGTGGGATTTGTTGTGATTAGCAAAGGAAGGTGACAATGGCGTTCTACGTACTACTGGACCATTTTCACTTGGGTGTTCTTATGGCGGCGCCACCATAGATCCTAGTTTTCCTGCCTTCTATATCGGAGCTGGACGGCAGATATGGGCGGTGCCATTTTGGTGATTTGAGAATTTGGGGATTTAGGGTTCCATTCAATGGACATAAAGGGAGAGGAGATGTACTAACCAACAATAGAAACTAACTGCGTTTAGGGAGATGAAGCTTCAGTACGGACCGAAGGATGAACAAGGCTGAAGATGTAAAAAAGAAAAATGATGAATGGAATCGTAATGGGGACTGGAGGTAGAAGACGTTTAAACTTTGTTTATTTTTAAACTACAAATAAATAATTACATCCCTTACTTACAAAAATCCTCTCGTGGCCTAGTGGTTTGCCTTGTAGGCTTTGGGTCATGCGGGTTCCAAGTTTGGTGATCGATCCTCACATCTGCACCCTTACAAATTTTAAATTTTAAATTCTCAAAGTTAAAATAGTCACTACAAAAAAAGGCGTGATTACCGATGGCCAAAAACCGTCGAAAACGCAAAAAATCGGTCGGTAATGCGCGTTTCCGACGGATTTTTCGATGGACCAAATTCCGTCGGTATCCGGCTCGTAGGAAACGATTTCCTACGGATGAGTAGGATCCGTCGGAAATTACCGACGGATTACCGACGGAAATTTCCGTCGGAAACAGGCTACTATTACCGACGGAATTTCCGTCGGTAACGTTTTTTAATTTATTATTTTTTAATTAATTTTTTTTATTTTAATTATTAATTATTAATTCAATTTTTTTAATAAAATTAAGTTTTTTTTATTATAAATAATTTGTTATATAGATCAAAAAAGAAATCACAAATAATTAAAAAGACAATTAAATTTAAATTAACATTAATATTTCACACATACAATATCCGTCAGTCTAGAAAACACAAGTAAATAAATATAAAACTATCCTAATCATCATCATCATTATAGTATTCTCATCATCATTATGTAGGGGGGAGTTCACCGGCGTCAGACCATCATGCTGCGGCGCAGAAGCCACACCGGCATCATGCGGCTGCGGTGGTGCCACGGTAGAAGTAGTGGATGGCTGGCTGGCATGGATGACCCCCTCTAGAGCGCTGCGCCTCTCTGGTGGAAGCAGCTCGAGCAGAGAGGTCATCACCGTAGACCAAGTCTCCATCTGCTGCTGCATGCGCTCTGCATGCTGCCTCTGCTGCCTCAGCTGCCGCATCTCCTCCGTGTCCTGTGAGCCGGAGGATGTAGGCTCCCGAATGGTCAAGCTCGGCATCGAGGCCTGAGTGATGGAACGAGCCATAGTCGTGGTACCGTAAATGCGACCCTTCTTCTTCCCACCCGCCACTTCCATCCAGACCTAGGTCTGTAGTCAATCGACCTCGGCGGGGTCCAGCTGGGAAGGATCCGAGGCACCAGAGCAGGAGGCAACCTCAGACGCTACCTGACTGAACCTAGCATTGTACTCTGCCTGCGTTACAAAAACTATATTATTAGACTATAATAATGAAAAATAAATTAAATGTAAAAAGATACTTAAATTAGCTCACCACTGTCTGCCTCGACCTCTCATCAACAAACTCGCCAGTGTCTGCGCGAATATGTGTCTGCTCAAACACGGTAGGGACATTAACCGAGTGGGTAAGCTCTCCTACCTGCAACCGATAAAGAAATATAATCAGTTAATTATAAAATAAATCATATAAAAAAAATACTACTATTTATATGTGCATACCATGTTAATGGCATGCTGCATATGGCTAATCGAGCCACCAGTGTGCATGCTCCCACCCTTCTCGGAAGCCCGATTTCTCTTTGCCTGCTCACACTTCGCCTAGTACTCTGGAGTGTCCCAGTACGCACAAAGCTGGGGCCAAATTCTGGGGCCTATGTAATCTGGGCGCACCCGAGATTCCCTAGTCGTCGCGAGTGTAACACCCGGGTGTCGACGAGGGCGGGGAGTGGTCGCCGGTGCAAGAAGGCACGGACAAGGAGCGGCTCCTGGCAGGCTTCTAGGCGGAGGGACACATGAATGAACCGATTACACACCCGAATGAGAGGGATCCTGAGACTGTGTAGGTATGGGACTATACAGTTGAGGAAGACTTATATGAATTGATTGGTACTACCTATACTAACAAGATGCATCTTCTTTTCGGGAGCCCATCACTTAAGAACTCCATAGTTAAGCGTGCTGGGCTTGGAGCAATTCTGGGATGGGTGACCTCCTGGGAAGTTTTCCCGAGAAGCGTGTGAGTGAGGACAAAGCACGCTGAAAAGACCCGTGTTGGTTTGTGGGGATAGTCGTCAATCCATAAAGCAGCCAGGGACGTTACAAATGGTATCAGAACGGCACCTCTCCCAGTACGGTGTGGTTCGAGGACGAACCAAGCGGAAGCTGGTGGGCATGTAACACCCGGGTGCCGACGAGGGCGGGGAGTGGTCGCCGGTGCAAGAAGGCACGGACAAGGAGCGGCTCCTGGCAGGCTTCTAGGCGGAGGGACACATGAATGAACCGATTACACACCCGAATGAGAGGGATCCTGAGACTGTGTAGGTATGGGACTATACAGTTGAGGAAGACTTATATGAATTGATTGGTACTACCTATACTAACAAGATGCATCTTCTTTTCGGGAGCCCATCACTTAAGAACTTCATAGTTAAGCGTGCTTGGCTTGGAGCAATTCTGGGATTGGTGACCTCCTGGGAAGTTTTCCCGAGAAGCGTGTGAGTGAGGACAAAGCACGCTGAAAAGACCCGTGTTGGTTTGTGGGGACAGTCGTCAATCCATAAAGCAGCCAGGGACGTTACAGCGAGCATGTCCCTCAGTCGATTAGACGCTCTTTCGTCAAATATGACGCGTATCTGTGCAGCATGCTCCGGTAACCAGCGCACAAGGGCCTGTTAACAAAGAAGAAATATCAATTTTATACAAAAAAATTAAAAAGATATAAACTGCGTGAAAAATAAATATATAAAATATAGGAGAAAATGAAACAAGTTACCCCGAATCGTGTGAAGATACGATCGCGGTCTTCCTTCGGTATCCTCCCCCACGATGGCCAGAAGCGACGATATTGTGCCTTGAGGGCGTAGGTAACGTTCTTCGATCCCACTTTCGATGGGATGAAGCTGAAAAAGTTAAAATTTTATTAATTCAACAATATGCATATCAACAAATATATACTTATCGGATAAATATGAAATAGTCAAAGTTTAAAAATTTCTTACGATCCAGAAACAGGCGTGACCCATGGTCGATCCTCAGGTCTGGGAATCCTGGCCCACTCAGGCAAGTTCTCAGGTGTGACCGAGTGCTGGGCGGACGATGTGGATGGAATGTCCGTGCCGTGAGGGTATGCGGCCCCGGATGATGAGGGTGGAATGGTCGGGTCAGGCTGTGCCGACATACCAGGAGTCGGCATAAATGATAATCCTGCTGCCTGTGTGGCATATGCAGCTGATGATGGTGGTGCTGGGTGTAGGTGTGGTGCAAGTCCAGTAGGGGGCGGCGAGTAGCCGGCTAGTGAGCCTCGTGGGGCAAATCGAGTGGGTGGAATATGTGTGGAGGATGGTGTAGGGTGCGTCGGGGATGGTGTAGTATGGGTCGGAGAGGGTGTAGAATGAGTGGGGAAGGGTGTAGAACGGTCGGGGGACGCTCCCGTAGCTGGAGTAGGTGCGGTGGGTGAAGAGGAACCTGCACCGAGGCGGGCAAGCACCTGAGACTTAATGGTGTATCGGCCTCGCTTAGCTTTCCCCTTTCCCTTATCACCGCTAGGCGATGGGGGGCGGGGCGGCTCTCCTCCTGATGCTGACATATCTATTTTTTATCACAATTATAAGTCAATGTAAAAAACAATAAATCAATCGACATTTAACAGCATAATCTAATAAGTAAAATTTTAAAATACAACTAAATTATAAAAGTCTTACATTTAAATGCAAAAAAAAAAAATACAAAATACATGATACTGTAACTTCGGAGTAAAATTCCTATTCAGACTCGGTATCATCTTCTGATTGTAAGTCCGACTCTTCTTCTTCCTGCATTGAGTCATCACTTTGGATTTCTTCCTCTGATGATGCATTAATCGATACCGATGGATTAGCAATGGCCACTTCTTCCTCATCATCAGCAGATCCCAACATGCCAGTAATACGCTCTACCTCAATTACTTCATTGACATGTGACGATTGATCCGCCTGGAAGGGTATATCATCCTCTGCATTATCGATTTCTATGCGACCCCTAGGTTTGGTAGTGACAGCAACACACCAACCTCGTTTGTCCGCTCGCATTGCTGGATAAGGGACATAGTAAACTTGTTTGACATTGTGAGCAATGATAAACGGATCAAATTGTTGATATCTTCTATCCATGCGAATGTCCACAGTGTCATACTTGGGATCCACCTTTGTGCCTGTCTTCGATGGATCAAACCAGTTACAATAAAATAATACTACTTTTTTAGGATAAGTAGTAGTATTGTGTTGTAACTCGTATATGTGTTTTATGACTCCATAAAAATCACCAGTACCTTCACCCTGTACAACAACCCCGCTATTAATGGTCTTTTTGCCAACGTTCCATTCATCTGTGTGGAATTTATACCCATTAACAAAGTATGTATGCCATGATCTAACACTGCTATAGGGCTCGTATGCCAAATCTCTCAAGTGTTGATTTAGCACACTTAATGGTTGCTGATACACCTATGAATTTATAAGTCATATTACAAAATTTTCATTTTCAATTAGCAATTAAGCTTAATATATTGTTTGCTAGGTTATACGACACTTACTTGTTGTTTGAACCATTCAGGAAACTCTGCATGTGTACGAGCAGAAGCATCTTGGTCACTAATGTGATTAATTTGCAGGAACACACTGACAAATTAATAAAATCCGTACAATGTGTTAAAATAGAATATGATATACCGTATGATACATTATTTAAAAAATTAGTCTTTCAAACTTACTCATGGTATGGTTTCACCTCTATGCAATTTATCAACACGTGAATATGAGCTGACTCATACTCCTCATCACTTAACCAATATATAAGCTCTTTGCCAGCATGACGGCCAGGAAGATTAAATACAGATACCATATACGGATACCCTCCACCATCAACATCAACCTCGTTCCTAATATTTCGTGGTGCCAACATGAAGTTGTTGAAATAGTGGGAACAAAAATAGGTTGTCTCACGGTGTAAGTAGGACGCACAGATTGATCCTTCCACCCTAGCCTTGTTTTTAACTGATCGTTTAGAGTCGCCCATGAATCTAAGAAATAACAACTATTAGTCACAAGTCATTATTCAAGGGATGTTAATTGTTACAATGTGAAAATATAAAAATATTACCTTTCAAACGGATACATCCACCTATATTGTACTGGTCCACCAAGCCTCGCTTCGTATGCAAGATGCACAGGGAAATGTTCCATTGAGTCAAAAAAATCCTGGGGGAAATACCCTCTCCATCTTGCAAAGAATTGTTGGAATCTTTTCTTTCATCTTCTTCAGACCATCCCGCACTTAAAGTTGCAGAGCATAAATCTTTGAAGAAAATGACTGATTTCTGTAAGCGGGTTCAAAATGACCGAGGGCAACGAGCGGAAAGCAATAGGAAGCAAACACTCCACGAATACATGACAATCATGACTTTTCATCCCATGAAGCCTCCCAGTTCTTACATCAGCACATCGTGCCAAATTAGAGGAATAACCATCAGGCATCCTAAGGTCTTTTAACCACCGACAAATTGACTTTGCTTCATCAGCGGTTAGAGTGTAACAAGCTTTTGGTTTGACCATTTTTCCATTAGGTTGCGGCTTCAGCTCCAAATCCTTTCGTCTACAGTACAACGCTATGTCCATCCTTGCCTTCTCATTGTATTTCGTCTTGCCAGACACATTCATAACCGTGTTAAAGATATTGTCAAAGAAATTCTTCTCAATATGCATCACATCAAGGTTATGTCTTAATAGATTATCCTTCCAATACGGTAGTTCCCAAAAGATGCTTTGTTTTGTCCAGTTATGCCATTCTCCATACCCCGGTATTTTTGACACACCAACAACAGTGACTTTAGGAAGATCCCTAACTCAACCCCATATTTGTTCAGGAGTCAACAAAGGCGGTGGACCTTCCTCTTCTGTCTGATTCTTTTTGAATGCTCGGGTATTCCTTCGGAAGGGATGGTTAGAATCTAAGAACTGACGATGAGAATCAAACCAGGAGCTTTTGCCACCATATCTTAGGGTAAAAGCCTTTCCATGTTCCATGCAATACGGGCACGCCAATTTACCATGTGTCCCCCAACCAGAGAGCATGCCATATGCAAGAAAATCATTGATAGTCCACATCAGTGACGTCCTCATCATAAAGTTTCACTTCTTTGAGACGTCATACGTCAACACACCATTCCACAACTTCTTCAGATCATCGATTAGAGGCTGCAAATATACATCTATCCCTGCCTTCGGATTAGATGGTCCCGGGATGAGACAAGTCAGAAACATGTACGGTTTTGGCATGCACATCTCAGGAGGAAGATTGTACGGTGTAACAACCACTGGCCAACATGAATATGGCGAGGCTGACGCCTGAATATATGGGGTAAAACCATCTGAGCATAGTCCAAGTCGTACATTGCGAGGATCTACTGCAAAGTCAGGGTATACCCGATCGAAGTGCTTCCAGGCCTCACCATCAGAAGGGTGGCGTATAAGGCCCGTATTTCTCCTATTTTCATTATGCCATCTCATATGTCCCGCAGTTTGCGGTGATGCAAACAGTATCTGCAGCCTTGGAATTATTGGCAGAGAGAACATTGACTTCACAGGAACTGGTTTGTTCTTACTACGGTCACTGCTTTGAACATGGTACCTGGGTGTCTGGCAGAATTTACATCCTTCCAACATGCTGTCATTTGTACCCGAAGCACTGTCATAATATAGCATGCACCCGTTCGGACAACAGTCTATTCTTTTAGCCCCCAACCCTAGTTTTGACACCAACCGCTTCGCATCATAATAAATTTTTGGTAACAAGTCTTTGAAGGGTGTTACATCTTGAAGCATTTTACAAAAAAACTCCAAACACTGCTCGGGCACATTCCAATTGGACTTGCAAGCTAGAAGCCTAACACAAATTGATAATTTTGAATCCGACGCCCCTTCAAACAACGGCTTATTTGTCTCTAACAATAGATTATAGAATCTCTGCGCTGATTCATTAGGAGGCTCTTCCATGTCATCAGACACATCTGCCTCGAAGTTCCCATGTTGCCCAAGACAATCGTCCACCATCATATGCATTGACTGGAGTTGTTCGACATAGTTGTCATGTAAGCCACTGCTAGATGCACCCATGTGAAGATCGTCAACACCGACATCATTCAGATTAATATCCGGCAACTCCTCACCATGATCAGTCCATATCCAATACTTAGGCTTGAACCCACGTCGATATAGATGTAACTTCACGTCATCATCACTCAAAAACTTTCATACAATTGCACTTTATGCACGGACATCGAATCCCCCCTTCTTCTGCATAATCACAATGTTGTTTGGCTTTCGATATAAACTCCTCAACTCCAACTACACAGGATTCTTTTAGCAGCCATCTCCCAGACTCGTTCCTATCATATACCCAACTACGGCTCGGGAGATAATATTCCATCCTTCTGCATATCCAGATAAATTGACTTATTTTTAAACATGATACTATAACCTCGAATCGCTCCCTTTCCTTCAAAGGTGTGGCCCTATCCCATTCGAGAAAAAACTTTTTCACCACTGTATTATACTAGTTACTCATCGCTTCTCATGTCTTATAGCTGACGAATTTTCGGCAGCATTTCCCATTGGTCTCCAAGTACACGACTTGACCGCGGTAAGATACCGCAATCAAGCATGGACCCGGAGAACAAAAGGAAATACTTCGACCCGAAATTTTATCAACTATATAACAGATGAGAATCAACAAGTAATTAGTATATTAGTGGAGAAAAAGTTTTTTCCCAAACTGTCCCAATTGGACAATTCAAGATTCAATAAAATGAGCGATACCATGACCACGAGTACACATGCTCAATAATATTGAACCTTGAACGGGAAGCTACGGTTTTCTCAATTACGTATTAATTATATATACTTTACGATAAAATTAAACTTTAAGTAACACAGATAATTTGCGTAAAGTTTGATAATAACAAACAAACTATATAACACATAATTAAGCAACCAGCATAAACATATATCAAACCCATAATCATTTGTCTTACGTTTTATTAAATCATTTATTTTTCAATTTAATATAATTAATAAAACATTTTATTGATTTACTAAAGTAATTATGTTAATTTGTATACTTGAATTTTAAAATCTAAAAATTTATTTTAAATTCTATTATTAGTACTAGCGGCAACCTGTCTGGCCGTATTTCTAATGCTTTTACGCATCTTTATCGTGTAAATTTCGTCAACTTTACAATGTGACCTATTAATGTAAACACACATTATACACTTAATCATTGCTTTAATAATATTATGTTAAGAATAAAAGTAAAAATAAATAACATACATATTTAAATAAAAAACAAATCCAAGATACAAAATATAATTTATTTACAACTAACGTTTGGTTATGACATCTCACAATCTAGCTTAATTACGAGAATAGATAAGGAATAATTTCAGGTGCTTTTTGCATTTCTCTACATCAAAATAAAAATAAATTTCTATTTCTATTTTTTGTTAATTAAAAAGCACTAAAGCATACCAAATGATAAAATACATAAATTATTACAGTACAACACCGCTAATTACAACATAACCGTACAGCACGCCAAATTGATCCAACATAACAGTCCAACACATTTAACAATATACAACATAACAGTACAGTACACCTTATTACACTCCAACAAAACTGTCCAACACACTTAAAAAAAATAATCCAACATAACAGTCCACCTAATTACACTCCAACAAAACTGTCTAACACACTTGAAAAAAAATAATCCAACATAACAGTCCAACACATTTTATCTTGTCCTAACAATTTACAACATCCTATAATTAACAACTATCCATTAAACATTTAATTAATATACCAAAAATATTAACAAATAAATTTGGAAACTCACCTGAAACAACCAAACTGGTAGCCGGAATTCCTCAGGCACGGTGGCTGGTGCTCCAAACTGGTGGTTGTTTTCTGGAGAAGACAAACATTGAGTAAGTATAATGCACAAACAAAGAAGAGAGTTGAAGGAGAAGGTGGTTGCTCACCTTAACGTAGTGGTTGCGGCGGTGAAGGCTGGGGTGCAGGCGGCGGCATGGTCGGCACCGGCGCGCGGGGCGGTTGGTGGGGTCGGCGTCGTCGGCGGCGGCCGGGGCTGGGTAAGGGGCGTTCGGTTCGATTGGAGAAGAAAGGAGAGGAGAAAGGAAAGAGAAGGAGAAAGGAAGAAGAGGAAGGAGGAAGAAAGGGGCACTCATCGGAGATAGGATGGAGGTCGGCGGTGAAGAGAGGGAGAAGAGAGTAGCAGAGAGAAAATGAAACATGGAAATGGGGGAGGGGGGAGAAACCGGTGGTTTTATGGGGAAGAGGCATTACCGACGGACCGCGCCGTCGGTAATGAAGGGACCAATTTAAATTACCGACGGCGGGATCCGAATTTCCGACGGACCCGCCGTCGGTAACGTAAACCCGTTTTCCCGCCTTTCGGTACCGACGAAAATTTCCGTCGGTAACCCGCCCCGATTTCCGAGCCGGTTTTCCATCGGTAATCCGTCCCGATTTCCGAGCCGTCGGCCCTTACCGACGGAAGTTTCCGTCGGTAATCAGTCCCGATTTCCGAGCCGCCGCCCCTTACCGACGGAAATTTCCGTCGGTAACCCCCTCCCCCGATTTCCGAGTCGCCGCCGTTACCGACGGAAATTTCTGTCAGTAAGCCCCCCCCCCCCCCCCCCCGTTTCCGAACCGCGTCGGCTTACCGAGGGAAAATTCCGTCGGTAATAAATCCTGCGCGAATTTCCCGCCTCTTTTCCGACGGAAATACCGACGGAATTTCCGTCGGTAACGTTACCGACGCCATTTCCGTCGAAAAATTCTGTGTTTGTTCGTTATCCAGATTTCCGACTGGTTTTTCCGTCGGTAATGCCAAAAAATTCTGTCGGAAATCCGGCCGTCGGTAACTGTCCGTCGGTTAAATCGATGTTTTCTAGTAGTGAGTATTGAAAATTTTAAATAAATAAAAAAAAGTAGATGTGGAGGATCGAACACGCGGACCTCACCAACCAAAGCCATTGCCGCCAACCATTGAGATGTTGTACAAAGTCGACTTTTTTTATATATATATATATTTAAGTTGTAAAATGTAAAGGAACGTTTGGTCTTCTTCGTCCCTTCCCTCTGCAACAAGAAATTCATATGTGCTCAAAGCTTTTCCAGAGGCATCATCATGGCCAAAACCAAAAGTTCTTCCCATTACAACACCAAGGTACATACATAAAGGCAAATCATTGTAAACATTAACATCAGTTTTAAAACTAAGATTTGAGCATTTAATCAACATAGATGGTGTAGTGATTCATAACTAATCTTCCCTTGGTCTCTATAAGTGGTTAATGCCCGGAAGTTCTTCCTGGAATAGGGTCTGCGCCACCATCGCCGCGAAGTCTGCCGTCCCCAATACCACCTTCCTCGGCTATGCCACCGGCACCGCGCACACTCCACCCGTTATCATCAGAACACTGTTGCCGCCATCGAAGTCTTCACTGTCGCGCATGGGATGAGAATGGGTGCTGGTAGGTCATGGGTGGGAGACGGTGGTACAAAAGAGGGAAGAGATGAATATATTTTTGGGTTTCGTCCGGACATATTAAATGTTGTATTTTGATTTGTTAAATCTTTAATATGAGGGTATACGAGGAAATATGAAAGTACAGGGGTCATTCTTGCAAATACAAATTTGAGTTTTAAAAGCTGACTATTTGAAAAGTCAAAGTCGATGTGTAAGAATAATTGGTTAAGCATATGCCAAGCTGGGTGGTATAATAAGTAGTGTAAAGTATGGGTAGTACACCATAGAATGACCCGTATTTCAAATAATTTATCAATTTGGTCCTGAGCACCACAAGTAGATTGGACCCGACGGATCATATCCTACCTAAAGAACGGTACTCTACAGTGTACCCACACACTAACAAGAAGTTATAAAAATCATCCGAGATTCGGTCTTGTACGCCAGTGATGTTGAGAGGGTCCATATTTAATCATAGGCCCAAACAAAAGGGCCTGTGCCTTGAAAACCCTGCCAGGATCCTGGTCCACAATCATTGGAATGTGGCTGGCTAGCTAAGGAAGTACTCCCTCCGTTCCTTTTCTATGATAATTTTAGTTATTTGTTTTTGTTTCAAAACAATGGATCTTTTATAAACCCAAGATATATTTGACAATTTTTTTCCATATATACCCTTATCATAGAATTAAATTGAAATGCCTTGAAAATACACTAAATCTTCCCTACCTAAATTCAGTCATAAATGTTGCATGTTCCAAAACAAAAGTAGCACATATCAATGCACTTTGCATTTGACCAAGGTATATAAATGCTTCTTTTCAAGGTACATAAATGACTAGTGGAGTGTGGAGTAAATGTGGTTAGAATTTATAAATAATTAATGATACTATAAATAAGGGTATTTTGGTACAAATGTAAACAAATTAATGATTTCTTAATCTGTGTGTAAAAACCTTAAATTACCATAGAAAAGGAATGGAGGGAGTATTATAGCTAATGCGCCTGATATGAGTATATAATATTAGAAAGAAAAAAAATTTAACATTGGATTGGTTATCTGAGTGACTGCATGTTTTGAAGAAATGAGCCATTGGATTGAAAATGATTGATGACTTGATCGTGATTGTAAAGTGAGTATGAACTATGACTAATAGAGCAAAAGACAAAGCAATCATGATTTATTCTACAATTACATTATGGGTCAAGAATGATGGCTTCCCGTGTTTATAAATTGGAAAACTTTTTTCTCAACACCTATGTTCCATAGACGCTTGTCCTTATACAAGTCTAGATAAATATTAAGGTATTTCATATTTCAAAATAAAAGCCATATGGTATATAAATATGAATGTGTCACTTGAATATTAATTTTAATTATTCGGATTATAGGGGTTGTTATAAATTAGCCTTTTCATTTCAATTAGCCTATTCGGATTATGAAGTGTAGATGGAGGGCATAGAGCACAGAACAGTGGAAGTGAATGGCATCAAAATGCACATAGCTGAGAAGGGACAAGGCCCTGTGGTGTTGTTCCTACACGGCTTCCCTGAATTATGGTACTCATGGCGTCACCAGATTATGGCTCTAAGCTCCAAAGGGTACCGTGCCGTAGCACCTGATCTTCGTGGCTATGGTGACACAGAAGCACCAGCTTCGATCAACAGCTACACATGCTTTCACATAGTGGGTGACCTTGTTGCACTTCTTGACCTATTGGGTGTGGATCAAGTATTCCTTGTGGCTCATGATTGGGGTGCCAACATCGGTTGGTACCTATGCATGTTTCGTCCTGAAAGAGTCGAGGCATTTGTCTGCCTCAGTGTCCCGTTCCCACGCAGAAACCCCAAAGTCAAGATTGTAGATGACATGCGTGCTTTGTTTGGTGATGACTATTATGGCTGCAGATTCCAGGTTCGTGTTCTTCCTTTGTTCTGCTACCCAGTTTTTGCATAATTAATATGGTTTGAAACTTTATTTTTATTTTTATTTTGGGTATGACAGCCTCCATATTTAGAAATCATACTGGACTCCAACTCTTCAGTCGAGTCCCTAACGTCTATTTTTTCACATACAAAGACTCAAATTCGAGAATTTGTTTAAGGAAAACCAAATTCCTGACAAAAATACGTTGGATGATATGATTTTAAAATACTATTTTTATGTTTGAATTTAGTATAATTTGTAAATAATTATTAAAAATACAGTCAGTCAATATGGAGGTAACTGTAATTGCAATGCAACTATACGAGTATTACTAAAACTGTAATTTAAGACTATGTTATAGCTTACTGAATTGCTGCATGTGACTTGCCAATTCACACGTACATCATTTTAAATTGTGACTGAGTGGTGGATTATGAAGCTCCAGTATTATATTTTAGGATAAATTGCATATTATCATATGAATTTTTTTTTCTATATATGAATGTCATTTTGTAATATATATTTTCTTAAATTATAGTAAAAAGTGTAAATATTTTTTTGTCATTTTAACCTTGAGTCTCTATAAGTAAAAAATACATAGCTTATAAAAAAAAGTGAAAAATACATAATATCTTTTAATATAATTTTCAAACATTGAGTTCTCATATATATGCATATTGTCATTATTAAATTTAACAAAAAAAATTATAAATTTATAATTTTAATTTATAATTTTTAGGTTAAAATAATACTTTAGTCTCTATTCGTGACACTGATTTTCAATTTAATCCTTATATGTAAAAGATTTTCAAATCAGTCCCTATATATATAATTATTTTTAATTTGGTACTCATCGTTTATTGGTATTATAATGCCATCACATGACATGAACCAAAATGAAAATAATTGTCACATATAGAGATTGATTGATTTTTTTTTTTTTACGTATAAGGACTAAATTGAAAATTAATATCACCTATAGGGACCTAATGATTGGTTTAACCTAATTTTTAAATATAGTTTATGGAATTATGTGTTAGAAGATAGACTTGTGAAGATGAGTTACATTTTAGAGAGTACTAACTTTTTTTAAAAAAAAAATTAAATAGGTCTCTTTCTTAAGCCACATGTGAAGTGAGAATTTTGCTGTAATGGGAGATCTGATGGCACCAAGTGTTTATAATTCGTGTCACAGGAGCCAGGTAAAATAGAAGCTGAGATGGCTGAAGTTGGCACTGCTTGTGTGTTGAAGAACATCCTTACAACTCGTAAAACTGGTCCTCCAATCTTTCCCAAGGGAGAGTATGGAACTGGATTCAATCCGGATATGCCTCATACCTTGCCCTCTTGGCTCACAGAAGATGATCTAGCTTATTTTGTCAACAAATTTGAGAAGACGGGCTTCACTGGAGGGTTGAACTACTATAGAAATTTGAACTTGTAAGCTCCTATGTTCATTACGAGATTGTTTTCCAAAACCCTTACTTTTTCTATTTTCTGTTTTTAAAGATTTGTAAAGAAAATTTGTGAAAACATCATTTTGCTATTGTTTTTGTTATTTGCTGTAGATATATTTGAAAACAAGAAACAAATGAAACAATGTGATCTTTTTTCACTAATGAAAACAAAAAATGTAAATAAAAAAAACTTAAAAACAATACAAATGCACCCTAATTAATGTTTCTGTTTTAGAATATAATTGATGAGGATTGTTTAACACAACAGGGAGTACAATTCTAATTTACTTGTATTGTATGTTTTGCAGGAATTGGGAGCTCACAGCACCATGGACTGGAGTGCAAATCAAGGTGGCAGTGAAATTCATCACAGGTGAGTTAGACTTGGTATACACCACGCCAGGGATAAAGGATTACATCCACGGTGGAGGTTTCAAGGACTATGTGCCAAATTTAGAGGAAGTGATTGTGCAAAGAGGAGTTGCCCACTTCAACAACCAAGAAGCAGCAGAGGAAATCAGTAATCACATTTACGATTTCATTAGGAAATTCTGATCTGATCCACAAATGAAATGATATCTCCTAATTCTAAGTTGTAGTATGTGGTCTATGTGAATATACCAATCATGATGCGCAAGGAAAATGTTCTATTTGAAACTTGATGTTTTTTATTCTAATCAAACAACCATGTTGGTATTAATATATTTTAACTTGTAGTAGCAGCCAAAAATGGAAAAAAAAATTAATACCAAATTCAATAATGTAAAATATCTTGAAAAATGCTAAGAATATACTTTTTATCACACTTTTCTTCAACACACTCTGTGTTATTGGGTGGATTTCATTTCATACTCACCAAAACACATCGTCCCACATGAAATTCACCCAATAATAGAGAGTGTGTTAAGAGAATTGTGATGATTAGTGTGATGCTAGCATTGCTCATTACACAATGTATGTTTAGTACAAGCAGTACATCAAACTAAAGACGCATTTAACATAACACACTAATTACTAACGTTTACTTATAAAAAATAAAAATAAAAACTAAAGACGCATTACATAACACAAAAATTGTTCCAAAGATGTTGGTTCATCTTACCACTACTTGGTGGCTTCTTACCAACCTATTGAATTATGATTTAAGGTGTCAAGCTGCTTTTGTAATGAACTCTCAATTGAAAATGGGGGCCAAGCAGGACCACACCCTTCAATTAATTGGCATGAGTCACTTTTGGAGTCCAATATTAGACTTTTGATGTTGATAGCAGAGAAGTGGAAGATATTCATAACTTATTATGCACACACACTATCATGTGAAATCCACATGAGTCTCACTATAGATCCTCCCCACATGGAAACTGTATTTGTTTGGTAGTCTCTTTCTTTAGTTTCTTCTTTTTCTTTCTTTTTCTTTCTTTTTTCAAATTATTAATGGAATGAATTTTATCTTACGACTTGTGCTTATGCATGTCGGGGCTCATGTGCAAGAGGGATGAGGATATGTTGTATTTACTAATAGTATCTTGTTACAATTTTACTTTTTTTTAAATTATATGAATTTTAACTTATGTAACAAAAAATTATTGGTTGAGACAGTGCGTAGTACAACAAAATCAGACAATAGATCTTTATTCATGCCGGAGAGCCCTCCTCCTAACTGTGGTTAAATACCGAAAGATCATAGTGGCGTGTCTTTTACTCGGAGTATTTATTTAGTTTTCTTTTGGGCCATAGTCCCTCGTTGTATTAAAGAAATGAAAAAAAAATATTTTATCTCCCAATTTATTTTTGAAAAAAAAATCATAATTTATTTAAAACTAGTAAGACAACCCTGGGCTTGTCTTGTGCAGTGCAATCATCCTTAGTTTTTTTTTTCCAAGTTTTAATTAGGTCACATTTAGGATGTGTTTGGAAGAGTTTTTAGAGAGCTTCTTTAGACTTATAAGAATAACTTATGAAAATAATTTTATACAAATAGTTTATAATATTTCTATAAGTTCTTTTTATCTTATTTTCATAAGCTTGTCAGATAAGCTTATTAAAATAAGTTATTTCTATTTTAGTTTATTTTAAATAAATTTATTGATTAAGAGTTTAATTAAGTTGCTTATCAAAACACGATCTTAATTTTAATTTCAAAAGTAATAATAACTTTTTATATTAGAACAAATTAGAAATGAGTACTTCAACTTTCAATAGATCGAAACCACGGTCATCCTAACAACGGCATTGCAAACTACATAGCCATCTAAAATGAAACACAATATGTAAGTCATCCAAAAAACATTGCCCCACTTAAATGTCAACACAATATCCCTAATGATTTGTTTGGATAAGGAAATTTAAGAGGGTAAAGTATTTTAAGAGAGTAATTAAAATGTTTTAATACAAAATATTTTGTTTGGGTATTAATTATGAAGAATTTTAAAACTGAAGGGATTTTAGGGATATTTTTGTTTAAGGTAAATTTGTGAAATTTAAAATACCATGGTTGGGTATTTTGAAATTCCCTCACCCAATCATGTGCCACCCACCACCGGTCTCTGCCATCGCCTATCACTTATCTTTATTTGATTACTCTATGTATATATCCAAACAAAGAATTTAAAGAATGAACAAATTTAATTATTATATCCAAACAAGAAATTTTCAAAATGAATGGAATTTAAATAAAGCAATTCAATTTCCTAGAATTTTAAATACCCTAGAATTTTCAAATCCCTCATCTAAACGCACACTACAAGAAATTATACTTTCAAAAAATTATGGTGAGTTTAGACACACACCCTTGGTGAGTTTTGTATTTGTTTTGTTTATGTTTGGGCTTTTGCCCCTTTGAGAAAAAAAAAAAAAGACAATATTATCAATGATAATAAAATTAAAGGGAAAAAATTAAAAATAGTCATGTATCACTCTCTCACACGTGTTATATTTACTTTTACTGTATAAATAAAGTGAACCCAACTAATGATCAAAGTCCGAGTATATCCTTATATAGGGGGGGGGGGGGGGGAAAGTCCGAGTATGTCCCCATCATTAGTCGACAACTAATGGGCTTTGCGCGGCCAGATTAGACTAATAAAAAAATTAAAGTTAATTTGATAACCATTACTTAAAGGTATCTATTTCTATTAATATCCAATAAGGGTGGCTTAGTTGGTTTGTATAGGTTGAACTTGTAAGAAAGAACCTCAATCCGAATATCACATGATACATTTTAGGGAGGGATGAAAAACCTTGTAGATATGGGGATACATGGGGTGTTGGTTGTGAGGGAGGGATGACAGAGAATTGGGAATAAGAATGGGGCAGGGCGGCCCAACACTTTTGGAGGCCTAAAGCGAACTCCAAAGTGAGGCCTTTTAAAGAAAATAATAAAAAATTATAAAAAATTATTATATTTTTATTTAAAGTTTATTTTTCGTGCTTTTTGAGATGCATAATCATTTATTAAATTATTGTAATCGATTTCATTTAACAAATCTTTTTCAATCGATAATAAAGCTAGTCCATTTAATCTTTGTGAGACATTATCGATCTTAGATAAGATTTTATTAATTTTAGTTTTGAAAAACTTCTTTCTGCCGAAGCAACGCTTACGAGAATCATTAACATTATTTTATAAGCGATATATGCATTTAGAAAAGAATCAAGTCTTATTATATAATTAAGTATGTCAATTGGTGTATCATTTTCCACTTGTATAATTTCTCTTAAAATTTTTAGTTCTATAAATAAATCTAATCCATCAATATCAGAGTTGTCATTATGTTTTAATGAACGTTCAAGGTTAAGACAATTTTCTTTTAAATTTTCATCATCCAATGACCTTAATTTCTCAATACTAAATAGAAAACAAAAAATATCTTGATACATTTTAAATTGTTCAAATCTACTTTGAAATGAGGTGATTGTTTTATCTATTATGTACAGGAAGTAATCAACTTTAAATGATTCTTCGGGAGATTTTACAACTTCACTGTCAATAATCTCATCAAATTGTTTCTTTCTACGAATAATATGTTTTTCATGGAACTTTGGTTCTTTATTCATTTCTATAGCAATTTCTTTGGCAGAAATTAAAACATTTTCAAATAAGTCTTCCCTATATTTTTCAAAAAATGAAATAAGACCTTTCAATTGTTGTATAGCAACATCGATACATACATCCTTTGTCATTATGTTTTAATGAACGTTCAAGGTTAAGACAATTTCTTTTAAATTTTCATCATCCAATGACCTTAATTTCTCAATACTAAATAGAAAACAAAAAATATCTTGATACATTTTAAATTGTTCAAATCTACTTTGAAATGAGGTGATTGTTTTATCTATTATGTACAAGAAGTAATCAACTTTAAATGATTCTTCAGGAGATTTTACAACTTCACTGTCAATAATCTCATCAAATTGTTTCTTTCTACGAATAATATGTTTTTCATGGAACTTTGGTTCTTTATTCATTTCTATAGCAATTTCTTTGGCAGAAATTAAAACATTTTCAAATCAGTCTTCCCTATATTTTTCAAAAAATGAAATAAAACCTTTCAATTGTTGTATAGCAACATCGATACATACATCCTTTGATTGCATATTTTTACTAACTGAGTTTACCGTAAACAATATCACATACCAAATAGTCATGCCTAATAAAAACTCAAAATTTTCAAGCTCATAAGTTTTTAAACAATCAGCTTCACTTTTTATTTTAGATTCGTCATTAACTTTACCTAATTTCAATAAAGCATGTCTTATTTGTGAAGTTTGAAATCTTAAAGCTTTTACACTTTTAATACGACTTTCCCAACGTGTTTGTGACAATGATTTAAGAGTTAGGCTAGGGATATGATCTTGTAAAATATTCCATTTTTTAGTATATGAAGAAAATATGGTATATATACATTGTAAAAAATATTATTAAAATAGGTAGTTAAAAAAAAAAAATTGGAGGCCTAAAGCCCTAGCTTCATCAGCTTCACCCTTGGGCCGGCCCTGGAATGGGGTGGTGGTAAAGGATAGGGATCCTGGATAGTAATTGAACTTACAAAATATTTTTTTTATTAGTAACAAAAAATTTGATAAACAGATCTGCACCATTGTGGATCACATATCTAAATCTTCGCCTTAGATACCACCTTTAATATTTTAATATTTAATTTTTCATTTAATATTTATTATTTAAATTTGTTAACTTTAGTGATGCAATGAATAATAATTTTTAATTTATATTTAAGATAACTACTAAGTAGTATTTAAAGTATTTGTTAAGAACCCAAGAACGCTTGGATGAGATGGCACGAATCTCTTCCAGCTTAACCAGAGGTTTTGAGTTCAATTCTTGACCCTGGGAATGCAGCCGCGTTAAAACTCTTGAGGGAGAGTTTTGCCACCTTTGTGGTCCTGCCCGGCTCGAGGGATTAGTCTCCGCAGTTGCACGCGGAGGATACCCTGGGAAACCAAAAAAAAAAAAAATTTGTTAAGAAATCATAAATGGAAATTATTAAATGAATCGAATTTCCAATATAAAAATAAGAGTTTAATTTTAAGTATTGTCAGTGTAAATGATTTTTTCACTGATATTCAATAATATCTTAATAAATCAGCAATTGTTATTTCTCCTTCTTAGTTATTAAAATAAAAGCACAGTTATAAAAAATGTTAGTAGATATTAGTGCAAAACTTTTTATTTTAACAGTACATACTACTTTAATTCTAAAAATAAATAGTACTTAGATTTTTATTTTAATAAATGTTTACAAAATTTTATTTTTATTTAATATTTTTTCATTTTGGAACGACAGTCTTGAGAATACCCCACTACTAGAAATTCATGGATTACTTGTGGATTTTCCTGCCGATTTTTTCCGCAGGAATTTCCTGCGAATTTTTCTGTAATTTTTCCAGAAATAAGATTTTTTCTATAGATTTAAATTATTAGGAAATTTTGTAGGAAATTTTGACATTTCCTGCGGATTTGCTTTTTTCGCAAGAAAATTTGCAGGAAATTTCCTAAGGATTTTAAAATTCGCAGGAAAAAATTACTGACGAACGTATTACCTATAGGTAGAAGTTCGTAGGAAAATCTGCATGAAACATGTTTCCTGCAAATTTTAGAGCAAAAGCCGCAGGAAAATCTGCAGGCAATAAGAAGATTTCTAGTTTATAATAATAATAAATAATAACATTTCTATCCCCTATGCAATGTGGTGTTGCCATGTGTCACCTTCCCTATGCAAGAAATGCAGCTGTGTTTATGAATGACAAGTGTCAACACTACAATTTTTTGATTTATTATTGTATTTTTAAATTAACAAAAAAAAATTTGAGCCAAAATTACCTAAATTTAATTCAAATAATAAATCAACGTTTTAAATTTACGTTAATTCTCTTATTTGAAAACTAATTTTGAAATTTCAATTTTGAATTTAAATTTAAATCAACTATAAAATTTGGTTAATTTCAAAAAATTAAATTTTAAATATAATTAATCTTATACAATTATTTAATTTATTTAAATGTTAATTTCCATTTTAAGGTCATACCCAAAATGTATTTACGTAAATCTTATCAAATTGAAATTGTAATTGGAATTTAAATTTTAAACTTAATTAATACCATCTAATTATTTAATTTATTTCAATTTTAATTTCAAATTTAAGGTCATACAATATATCTTTATGTAAGTCTTATCAAATCTCACTTTTTACTAATTCTAGATTTTCAATTTTAAAATTAAATCAACTATAAATTTGGGTTCATTTCAAAATTTTAAATTTTAAATATAATTGATCTTATATAATTATTTAATTTATTTCAATTTTAATTTTAATTATAAGGTCATACCTAAAATGTATTTAGGTAAATCTTATCAAATTTGAAATTAAATTGAAATTTCATAAATTGAAATTGGAATTTAGATTTTAAATTTAATTAATCTTATCTAATTATTTAATTTATTTCAAATTTAAGGTCATACAATATGTATTTACGTAAATTAAATCAACTGCAAAATTTGGGTTAATTTCAAAAATTAAAATTTTAAATGTAATTAATCTTATCTAATTGTTTAATTTATTTCAATTTCAATTTCAAATTTAAGGTCATACAAGATGTCTTTACGTAAATCTTATCAAATCTCACTTTTTACTAATTTTAATTTTAAATGTGTAGCAATCATTTTATATCTTCCTAATGGAAAATGTGTAGCAATCATCTTATCTTGGTTTTTTAAATGTGTAGCAATCATTTTATTTAGTTACGTAAATCTTATCCAGAATAATTGTTTAAAGACTAATTTTTTTAATTTCAATTTTGAAATAAAATCAAATATCAGATTTAATATGAAATATTTCTGTTTTGCTTCAATCTCTATCCTTTATATATATATGTATATATATATATATATTCACTACTTATGTTTTCCGTTCAACTTCCCTATTGACTTAAAATGACATCTAGATATACTTTTCTTGATGATATAACGTCTGAAAGGAGGATTGGAAGATCAAAGTTAAGGTTATCCAAATGTGGTATGTACCAGGATTTGATGATGCGAAAAAATCTTATACTATGGAGATGATATTGATGGATGAGAAGGTTGATTATATTTACAATTTTTTTTTTACTTTTATATTCTTATTTGATATTTGCTAATTTGTCTATATTTTGTAGGGATAAAAAATACAAGCTTTGGTACGAAGGATACTAATATATAGGATTCAGCCAAAACTAGCTAAACCACGTGTTTATACTATAACTGAATTTGGGATGGCTTCAAATGGTGGTGACTATAGAACAATGAGACATCAATATCGACAAACTTTGAAGTACGAGACAGATGTGCACATTATGGAGATTTCGAAGATTGGAGGGAGTCCTTACACATTTTATTCGTTTTCCAATGTCACTGTCAGCAATTTCAACAGATGTTATTTAGTTGGTGAGTCTTAATTTTGTTTGTGATAATCGTCTCATTTTTCAATCGAAATATTGCTTTCTTTTTTTAAGTATTTATCATATCATGGATAGATGTGATTGGTCTTCTTACTGCTTTCAGTGCTGAAAGATAAATTTTAAAAGATGGAACAAAAAAATCTAAATTGAGGGTTTTGGAGTTGTATGATGATGGGTATTGGTGCTGTCACTATAGATTAATAACTTCAACTTTAATTTCAATTACTCCTATTTATTTGGTGTCCATTGGTTTGAGGTTAACATATTCAACAACTCTCTAACACTTATTTCAAAACAACAGTTTTATTTAAAAAAATAAATAATATATATTTTATTTTTATTTTTATTGTTAACAATAATATATGAATTATTTTGACTTTTATGATTTAAAGATTTAATTTGTATCTATTATTAGTATAAAGAGTGAGTAAAATGTCGAATAATACTAAAATAACACTTTATCAAAAGGTTTATGCTTATAAAAAATTACCTCAAAATCAAATATATATATATATATATATACAAAATAAAAAAACTTGACTACAAAAGTGTCTAAAAAAATTTATTTTCTATATTTTATTTTTCAAATTATTAAAAAGGTCATTCAATTTGCCTTATAATATTTTCTAAAAAAGAAACTTGACAAATAATATGGTATTTTCATACATTATATATTTTATATAATTTTTGTATATCCCGTTAACAACTTTATATAATTAATATGTAAAAAATTAAAAATTATCATATAATACTAAAAATTATTAAATAAATAATTTTAAAAATCATCAATAATTTATCTCGTGCGAGCACGGGATCAAACTCTAGTAGTGTACATTATCAATTCCCTAGAAAAATTAGAGATTCATGATATAAGATAATTGGTAACATTATTATGATAAGTGATAATGCCACGTTATCATCTAAGGAGTAACAAATTTTTTTTTTTTACAGGAGGAATAAGAATTGTTATAAATATTAAATTCCTAAAATCATCGTAATATCAAAAGAATTTTTTTTTTGTTGTTGACATTTTAATATTGTAACATTTATATTTTCTTCATATTCTGTATTTAAACTACAGTAACTGTCTGTGCCATGCACGGGGAACATGCTAATTTTTTAGGATTTTATCGAAAATAATGCATTAAATATGAAATGTCTAAGAAGACGACACTTAGAAGAGTATTGAATGAGTTTTATTCGTAAATATATATAATATAGATGGATGGATGGATGGATGGATGGATGGATGGATATAGATATAGATATAAATATAGATATAGATATAGATATAGATAGATATAGATTACACAACTAGTGTCATTCATTCATCAATAAATTTAATATATTTATAAGATATTTACTAAGAAGTAGACTTATTTTATTTGTTAAGAAATCATAAATAAATTTTCAATATTTAGAAAATATAAATATTTCCCTTTAATGAATAAAACGATTTACTGAATACTTTATTTTTATCTAATACTTTTATTTTAATAAATATTTCCCTTTAATGAATCAAACGATTTACTAGAAGATATTAATGTTTTACTGAATACTTTTATTTTTATCTAATACTTTTTATTTTTATTTCTATGATAATGTTATCATAAATTAATAATGATTTATCATTATTATTATATAAGGAATTAACAATAAATAGTTTCGAAAAATATAACGCTATTTAATCAAATTATCATTTATTTTAAAATACTCCCTCCGGTCCATAATATAAGAAACAAATTGATCCATTTTTTGGTTCAAAATATAAGACACATACAACAATTTTCACACTTATTAAATGCTAATTTCCGATGTTATCCTTATTAATTACCGTCATTAATTAGAAGCGTGATTTTGAAAATTCATATGAATATTAATTACAATTAACTCATTTCAATGCATTTCCTTGGTATGTGTATTTTAGGGTTTTGTTTCTTATATTGTGGATCGGAGGGAGTATTATCTTTATATGAACATTTTCTTTTTAAGATATTTAACATTTTTATAAACAATATTATTTTTTTGTTGAATTAAATTAAAATAGTGGCAATTGGGACCTTGAGAGACATATGAACGACCACTCACAAGAAGTTTATTTTTCGCCATGAACCGGGTCAGAGACCTCCCACATGAGAATATCTATGTACACACTTTCCTACCTAAGAGACCAAGCTCGCTTCTACTATGCCAACCACTTTGGGTTTATAAACAATATTACTCCCTCTAGACTTAATTATAAGTAAAAAAGTAATTAATATATTTTTTGGACTCAAATATAAGCAAAATCCAACCAACTCAACTCTATTTAATGAAAGTATTCCAAAAATCAAGAAAATTAACCAATCAAACCAATTCTTCTGTTATTTTTTCAAGAGCATTGCACATTCCCGAGACAATTAAAAGGTAGTTTAATAATTATAACTTTTTTTTTATATATAAATCAAGACAATTAAACTAAATTAACTAACTTCCTTAATAAGTGTGAAATTATTTATTTTTATTTATAATTAAGTCTAGAAGTAGTAAAATTATTTAGTAAAGATTAAAGAACATATATAATTATCTATCTATTCCTTAATTAATCACATTGGAATTTGACGATAATAAATATCCATTAATATGATACAGACTCTCCTATACAGTCGTAGCAACTGCCAAATGCCGAAAATAATTAAATAACACTTTCCTACTTTTCAATGTCCATTATTAACTCACCACAGTTTCCGATCTCTAAAACACTGAACCCTCTCTCCCTTTAAATTCATTCATCCTCACTTGGATCACATCACAGTGACAGACATAAGAAAGAAAGAAAAAAATCAATGGAAGGCATAGAACACAGAACAGTGAATGTGAATGGCATCAACATGCATGTAGCAGAAAAAGGAAAAGGCCCTGTGGTGTTGTTCCTTCATGGTTACCCTGAACTCTGGTATAGCTGGCGCCACCAGATTCAATACATAAGCTCCAAAGGGTACCGTGCCGTGGCACCTGATCTTCGTGGCTATGGTGACACTGATGCACCACCTTCAGTCACAAGCTACACGTGCTTCCACATCGTGGGTGACATTGTTGCACTTATTGATTCATTGGGTGTGGATCAAGTTTTCCTTGTGGCTCATGATTGGGGTGCCATAATCGGTTGGTACCTTTGCTTGTTTCGACCTGACAGAGTCAAAGGTTATGTTTGTCTCAGTGTACCTTTTTTGCCCAGAAACCCCAAAGTGAAGCCTGTCGATGCCATGCGTGCTTTATATGGAGATGACTACTACATTTGCAGATTCCAGGTTCTTTGTTTATAATAAAAACAAAATTGTTTTAATTAACTAGATTTAGAATTTTTTTTTTTTGGATGGATCTTTAGAATTTTGTTATTACTTTATATCTATACTTACAATTATTATGGTATTCAAATCTGTCTAACGAACCAATTAATTATTTTTAGTCACATTTTGTGGTCGCGGCTGTGATCACTCTGTTTTTACTCTAATTTGTAAAAACCAATGCTGTTACTATGGCCGTCAAGGTTTTAAATTTGTGGTCGCTATTACGTGTTTATTGTCATTAAGGACAACTGTGATTTATGAAAAAGTATGATGATGCAGTTGCAGTTGTGATCGAGATACGATTGTGAAAATTGTCAAAAACCACAACACTATGATCGCAATTGCTGTTAGAGACATTTTTTTAAAAAACCCTGGTGGCCAATTTGAAACCATGAAACCAATCTACTCATGGGTAGTTGCTAGTAATTTTTATTTTTATTTTTTTGTAACTTTTCTTTTCATCTTTAGGGATTTATCAGAAACCAAGTTTATTAATTAGGAAGAGATAATTTAGCAATTGCTAGTACAAAATCCTTTGATTGTGGATCTTTCCCCATTAATGGTAGTGAATAGGTCAGAAAGGAAAAAGTCGAAGAAAAGGCATCCCTTTACTATTAGTTTAGGATTTGGATTCTCCTATTTTGGAACAATATGATGTGGTCCCATAAGATACTCACGTGGTCCAAGTAGCTAGTAGCTTGAGTCATTTAACCATATATCCAGGGATCGACTCCGAGTGATGACAATAGAGTTGCATTTGTGAGTAGAGGAGTTACCCCTTACTAGTACTCTACATCCTCATGGGATTAGTCCTATGACTATCGGCTGTGGGATATTTTGTGTTTCATCTCGGATCTAAAAAAGATGTGGTCCTATAAGAGAGAGAAAGACACGTACAAAATTTTTGAAATGTCACTGGTGAACCCAATAATCCTACATGATGAATCATTATATGAAAAATATTGTCTTTCTAACATGACCACATCCTATTCTTCCAAAATAGGGTCCATTTCCATTGGTTTAATAGAAATGTGTAACTTCGCTTAGTTATTACCGAAGTTACATAGTGCATATAACTTGAAATACATTAATTTTACTATTTTTAAAATATAAACTTACTTTGTTTTCTAAAATTTAAGTGAATCCAAACTCGCTAGTGCTGATACTGTTTTTTGTACATAACCCATGTGACAGGAACCAGGCAAGGCAGAAGCTGAAATGGAGAAAAATGGAATTGAACGAATTATCAAGAATGTGCTTACAAGTCGCCGACCTGGTCCACCAATCTTGCCAAAGGCTGGGACAGTACCCAATATTCCAGATGCTACAACAACGCCCCTTCCCTCTTGGCTCACACAAGAGGACATTGCTTACTATGCTTCTAAGTTTAACAAGTCTGGCTTCACTGGACCCCTCAACTACTATAGAAATATGAACATGTAAGTTCGTTCCTATTCTTGTTTGGATAACACTAACATTGTACCTCGTTAAGGATTAGAAAACAACAAGCTTATACAATAAATTAGTGTATACATTTAAATAGATTTTGTGTGAAATCATAGCTTTTCATTTTTCTCTGTGTGGGAAATTTTCTAATTTTTTATTCATTAACCAATGTCTTTAGGGTACTGATTAGCATTTGTTTTGTTAGTTTTATCCAACTTGTGGAGTGTTCAAAACTCAAGATACTGGTCCATAAACAGCATTTGAATATCAGTCTCTAGTGGATTTGGATTTTCTATTGTCAAATTTTCCTACATTCATTAATAAGTTGGCTTGAATAATTCGATGAAAATCAAATGCTTTGTATTTTAAGCTCAATAAATCGAATTTTAAAGATTATCTCAAAATGTGAGTTGTCATATTTTATCTGATTTATTTTTTTGAATGTAGTGAATTCATGAGAATTTAATCATAGGAAATCCATTTTTGTCTTGTAGTACTTGTTAGGAAAATGCTTAGTAAAAATAAATGGTTCACATCTTTCATATATCAAATAGTAAAAATTATATAAATTTGTGCTATTGAATATATAATTGTACATCTAATATTCCTCTTCACTAGTTAATATCCCTTTTTTTGGCTTTGAATTATATTTACAGGAATTGGGAGCTTTTAGCACCATGGACTGGAGTGCAAATCAAAGTACCTGTGAAGTTCATTACAGGTGATTTGGATGTGGTTTACACTTCACTGGGGATGAAGGACTATATTGAGGGTGGTGCTTTTAAGAAAGATGTGCCATGTTTGGAGGAAGTGGTTGTACAAGAAGGGGTTGCTCACTTCAACAACCAAGAAGCTGCTGAGGAAGTCAGCAACCACATTTATGATTTTATTAAAAAGTTCTGATCTTATCAACAGCTTAATTGTTGAGCTACTCTCTCGGGGCTTTTAGTTAAATAATTAGTTACCAACTATGTTGCTTACTGTATTTTGATGTTACATTTGTAAGCTCGGCTTAAGGTTTAGTTGAACTCATGATTGTCGCATTATGGTAGCATATTCTATTTCTAGTTCTGTGCGGTTCTCTTGGAGTTTTAGTTATATAAATTGGTTACATGATTTCACTCGCCCGTATTTTGATGTTGCGTTTTGATTATTCTCATTTGGCTTAAATAAGTTCCTTCGTTTTGATTTTCCAATATATGAGTATATTTTTTTGGCTTTTTGTTCTTGAAGTTAAAAAATTTGGTTATCATCTCTGTCATGGACGACTCTTGTCACTTTCCGAAGAAAATCATGTCTTATTTTCGTAAAACTCTTTTCAACCTCAAACAGACTTAGATTACCCCAATATTTTTTCTTTTATTGGAATAATTAAGAATTCAAATTGTATTTTCTTTACTTTTTTAAAAAATATATTGGTCCCTAAAACAAAACAAAAGAGGAGGATGGAACGGCAAACAAAAATGAAGAGGGGTCGGTGGGGATGAAAATAGGTTAGGTTGCTTGTGGAGGGCCTATGACATATCATGTTTAAGATCTTATTTATTAAGTCCAAGCTTTCAAAAAACATTTTTAGGTAATAGACCAGGCTTAAACTTAAGGAAAAAGCTTGTCTGTTTATGATAATAAATTTTTTTTTTAATGAAATATACAATTATAATATTATTTTTAATAATATATAATGTTATTTTTAGAAGTAGGCTTGGGGACCTATTTAAAGGCCTTACTCGTTAAACTATTTAAATGTCTTGTTAGCTTGTTAGCTTATTGTTCTTCTTAGAGATAGGCCCATGGGACCATTTAAAGCCTTTAATGAGAAATAAGTCTTTAAATAGGCTTTGAGGGTCAGGTTGGGTTTCTAAAAAAGTCGAGTCAGACCTAAAAATTCTTTGAAATTGTTATTGTTATGGATTTTAAAAATTGAGGAAAGAGCAAAAAAATTACCTAGAAAGTATTGAGAAAATAGAACTAGAAGAAGGGAAGACAATTGTATTTTTTTCTATTGTGATGGTAAAATTAAGTGGGAATTTTGAAGTGATGAGTGAATTTGATATTGAAATGAAATTGGATGGGGAAATGATGGGTTTGGAAGAAAAGTAATCAAAGGATGAAATCTGATATTGGTCTCCTTGCTCTCAGGATTGTTTTCATTGAGATAGGGTCCCAGAGAACACTCTTCATGTGTTCAAGGATTGCCCTTTGGCCGCTCAAGTCTAGATACCTCAGCTTCACTCGTCTGGTATTCAAAAAAATTTTGAAACGGATTTGGATGCTTGGCTGCAGTTGAATTTGGATAGCAGATTTCATACTTTCTCGGGAGAGAGCTGGATTAATGTTTTCATGGTGGCATGCTATTTTCTGTGGCAATGGCGTAACAGGACTCTTTTTTATAAGGACTTTTCAAGACCCGCTTGACCTAGCAAATTTATCTCTGATCAAGCCATGCTCATCTCCTCGGTTTGGGGCGACCAAAAATTTGTGGTGGTTAGTGACACGAGGAAGGAGACAATCTGTATCAACTGGAAGTTCCTTCGTCTTGGTTGGTACAAGCTGAACACTAACGGGGCTTCGAAAGGCAATCCCAAGTGTGTTGGGTGTGGTGGTATCATTAGAAACCATACGGGCTTGTGGATTATAGGGTACGGTGCTAATATTGGTGCTGCTCGTTTTTTATGGCTGAGCTTTGGACTATCTTTCGAGGTCTCCAGGTGTCCTGGGATTTGGGCATCAGATATTTAGAGGTTGAGTCGGACTCATCTGTAGCTATCTCTTGTATCAATTATGAGGCTGTCTCTCCCAATCGCCTTGTGTGTTGTATAAAAGATTGGAGGCAGACGGATTAGGATGTGGTGTTTCTTCATTCTTATAGAGAGTGGAACAAATGCACTGACTGAATTGCTAATTGGAGCATTCATAAAGATCTGGGATTTCACATTATTGACTCTCCTTCCTTGGAACTGGCAAGTTTAGTTAATTTTGATTCTGCTGGGGTGGCTATACCCCTTGTTGTTTTGGTTAGTATGTAGTTTTACAGTTGGGTTTTAGCCCCTTTTTGTTTAAAAAAAAAAAAAAAAAAAAGAGAATTATTGTAACTTTTTTTTAAAATAAAATAAAATGATTAAAATAATATTTTTAATATCTTGTATCATTGCCACATCACCAGTTATCATGTTAGTTTACTCACAATAAAGACGTTGATCAATACAAATTTTCATAGGAACAAAAATCAAACCAATCCCATGTTTGTAAGGCTTTTCTTTTTAGGGCTCGTTTGGTGGTCAGGATTAGGGGTGTTCATCGTTTGGATCGACCCGACCAACCCGACGATCCGAACCGAACCAATTAAGTTGGTTCGGATAATTTTTGGGTTCGGGTCAAATCCGAACTGAACCGATTAGGAACCGATTACAATCGGTTCGGTCTTCGGTTTTGAGAAAAAAAATGTCCGAACCGAACCGATATATTATATATTTAATATTTTATATTACTTTAATATTTGGCTAAACCTATACGGCTATACTATACTGCTATACAGTGAGTAAAAAAAAATAAAAAAATAGCTAATTCTAAACGCGCCTAAAGTGAGTGACTCTGTTTCAGATCTCACACACTGTTTGTTTCCATTTTAGGGTTCGTCGTCTCCTTCTTCTTCCATTCGACTGCCGCCGTCGCCTTGCTTGCCGTCGACAGACGCCACCTCATTCCTTCTTCCTTCGATTCGATCGCTGTTCAGTATTTGGTCAGTCCCGTCAGCCTCAAACGCGGCCGAAACCCACTTCGATCGCAGCCCATCTAGCTCGCCGCCGTCGACACTCAACGCGTCACCCATCTCCGGTAAGCTACCTTCCTTCTCACATGTGTTCCCATGTCTGTTTAGATCTCTAACTCTCCTCTACCTTCCTTCTCACAAGTGTGTGTGCTATCTTGATTTGTGTCTGTGTGACTGAGTTTGTGAATTTGTGACTGAATATTTGTGAATGTGTCTAGATTTGTGTCTCTGTATGACTAATTGAAGCTTCTTAAAGTCTGTGTTTCAAGGACAAAAAAATGACAAATGGAAGTGTGGTTGGGAGTGCTTCCACTCCAGCAGTTTCTAGTGGCATGGGACCAGATCCAGGACAAGAAACTAAGAAAGATTGTGTTGGAACTTATTTTGATGGGCTACTTATTTTGTTATGGTTATTATGTTATGTTATGACTTATTTTGTTAGTTATGTGATGTTATTTTCTCTATTTGATGCTGCTAAATTCTCTGTTTTGGAGCATAAAGTTTGGTGCTGAAATGTCTTTTTGGAATATAAAGTTTGGAATACTTTATTATTTTTTGATTGGATTTTAACCGATCCGATCCGAACCAATCCGATCACTATCGGATTGGTTCGGTTCGGATTTCATGGCTTAAAAGGAATAAAACCGAACCGAACCAATCAAAATTGATCGGTTCGGATTCATTTTCCCCCCAAAACCGAACCAAACCGACCTGTGAACACCCCTAGTCAGGATAGGATAGGGGCGGATAGGATAAGAGAGCAGGATAGAAGTATGATAGGAAATGAGCAGGATAAGTCGTTGTCCTATCCAACGTTTGGTGTCCACTAGATAATCAACTGGGTAACATTGTAATTTTAGTACGAATTTTAAAATTTTCGTTGTTTTCCTGAATTTTTTCATGTTTTATTAGATTTAAGTTTTTTTTATAATTATCATTTTTTTAAGATTATATAAAAAGACAAAAACTGTCCATGTGATAAAATTACATATAATATTTTAAATTTTTAAAATGTTGTTTAACTTAAATAATTTTTTTTATAATTTTAAATATTCATTCTTAGTTTTTACTTTACATATAATTAGATTATTAGAATTTTTTTTTATTTTTCAGTTTTTTAAAATAATATAAAGTAACAAATTAGCCTTATGAAAAAAAATAATTTAAAAATAATTATTAATATTTTTATTATTTTATGTTTTATTGTACTTTTTATGGTAACCATATTATATTTTATTATATTTTAATTATTTTATATATAAATTATTTTTATACTTTATTATACTTTAGAGCACCTTATCCTATCCTGTTGAGTTCTAACCCATCTCCCCCCTCAGGATAGAATTTTAACTAGATGGACAGGATAGGATAGGTGACAGGATTGGGTTATCATATCCTGCTGGCTCACCAAACAATTGTTTCAGACAGGATATGATAGTTTATCCTATCTTGTCTCTCTTATCCTAACCACCAAACGAGCCCTTAATGTAAAAAGTATAAACTACAAAAACCTACCTAGTTTTTTTTTTTCCTTCTAATTCTTACATTCATACATATTCTTTCTAGTTCAAGCGTTATAGATGGAAAAAAAAAAACGTGGTTGGAAGGGGATTGAGGAGATCCGACTAAAGGTGGCGAATGTGATTCCTTGTCGAAGATTAGTAATGAGCGAAATCGATTGATACTTCCATCTATGTTATGACACAAAAAACAAAAAACAAATTAATTAATGAAGGATCCCTTAGTCAATGCTTTGCCATCACATTTGTTTGCCGCCACTCCCCATTCGCACTCGTGATTCCCCACAGTCCAAGCAATCAATGCTAAATCTACATGATGGAAAAGAAATCAACACAATTGAATTCTTCAACACAAGAATTTCCATTCAAATATTGTTTGAAAAATATTAAGTTTTTCGCATGCACATTACTTTGTACTTATACTGTTAAAATTATTTGATTAAAATTTTTATTTTTTAACATTTAAACTTTAATTCTCTCACATGAAAAGCATGTGAGAAATATGAAGCATTTAGTGATGTTTGAATTTTTTGTTCTCATAAAAGTATTGTAAACTACAACTTTTTTTTTTTTTTAATATTGATCAAGTATCCCCACAGATAGAGCTGTAAAACTAACCCTCGACCCAAAAATGGTAGTTAGGTAAAACACTTTCTTAAGGTGACGACTCCAAGATTCAAAGATATGACCTTACAAATAAAGTTCGTCTGAACGCACGATCCACTTCTACCGTGCGAACAACCACTTTTGGGTAAATACTAAATACAACTTTTTTTTATATATGCGGAAAGTGAAACTTTAAAATTTTAGTTTTTGAATTTGTCGCATGAATTCATGTTAGGCTTAATTATAGTTTTGGTGCCTATAGTTTCACAAATGAGTGATTTCGATCCTTATAATTTTAATTACTCAAATAAAGTCCATCTAATTTCAAAATCAAACAAATATGGTCCTACAGTCAATCTATTATCCAATGTTTATCAGGGATTGCTGATCTGACTAACCCCTTTGTGACGTAGCATTAGTGTAGGATTTTAATTTTATTTGATTAGTTGAAAAAAAAATGTTCAAACTAAAACTAAAAGCTAAAAAACGCTAAAAGGAAACACACTTGAAGGTGAAACAACTGGGACAAAAATCATTAGTATTTGTATGTAAAAACACAACGACTTGATTTGTTCAATTTTGAAAGTAGAGATGATTGATTTGCGTAAATGAAACTGCAGTGACCAAAAACACCCATTTGTGAAAATAGACAAAATACAAGGACCAAAACTGTAATGAACTGTCATTATAAATAGCACCAGTGTTGGATTTTAAAACCTCGGCCCTTTTCATCTGGGCCCAAATGGTGGAAAATATGACGCAAATTCTAACTAAATTTGTGACAAACATGCAGCGCCCAATAAATATTATTTTGTGAATCACCGAGTAATAATTCAATTTTTAAAACCCATATATATCAACCGTTCAATAACAACGATCAAATAGCTAATGGTGAGAACTGAGAAGCTGTTGAAATCAATTGGGAAAGTGCTGCAAATGCAAATAATTAAACGAATTATTGAGCAACTCATGCTTTTTAATGTTTTATAGCATGAGCAAGAACAGGGCTACCACACTTGAGTTACCTTAGCCACAGGCACGCCCTGCTATTCAACGAAATTAGTAAAATGGCAGAGTAATGTAAATAGTGTTGAACGCAGGTCAATTTTTGTGACGTAAAATAGATCCTTAAAAGATTTAATAATCCAAGTAATTTGCCTATAAAAAGGAACCCCTTATAAAGGGAAGCCGATGTTAAATTAATTCAGCACAGGCATTTCACCAAAATCGATTACCCATTTTCTAGAGCATCAAAAGCGCGATAGAACCTTGACAGTAGAGTTCAAAGGAAAACATGGGAGCCAAGCAGAACAATATCATACTGAAAATCTTTATCAGAACAGAAATATAGCAAAATTTGTCTTCACCGACTATGAAATTGCAAAAAGATGAATTTCAGAAATAATAACAGTAGTAGAAAAATAGAGCAACAATATCAACTCAATTCCTAAATCCTCTACTGTTCCTCCTTCCTCTAGCCTTCTCAAACTTCCTTCCCTTAGCTCGCACATAAGGCTTGGTATGGCTGTGTGGCACACCAGGTGCAGGACCAAAGTGTTTCACAGCTTCCCGACCATTCTTCGGGCCTCTTAGAAGAACCTGCATTCAATAATATATAAATAAGATTTACCATTCAAAAAAATGATAACCCTATAACAATATAAACCAGTATGTTAAAATTTTAAAACAACAAACTACCACAACAGGGGAAAATATTATAAGTTTGATCCAATGATTAATATTTCCACGATGCATTCCGCCAAACCACAAAGATAGTATTTAAAGAAATTGAACTCAATTTCCATTCATCACTCAATTGTCTACCAAGAAAATATATTATTTAAAACAAGTGGCTGCAAGAGTGTGGTTGGAATTCCTGTGCTAGAAAGGATGATAATTCTTCAAACCAGAGATTTCACCAAAAAAAGATGTTCATCAACAAGGGCTAAAAACAAATTATTAGATTAAGTGATACAAACTGCAGGAGAAACATAAAATAAATAATTCAGAAAATAACAAAGGTGAAAATGATAAGCACACATACTGTGTTCTGGCCCAGAGGAGCCCTAAGTGCAAGCTGATCAAATGTCAAACATTCACCACCCGCCTTCTCAATTCTTGCACGTGCTGTCTCTGTAAACCTGAGTGCGGCAACTTTCACAGGTGGAACTTCATATACTCTGATATCATCAGTTATAGTTCCAACTACAACAGCAATTTTACCTTCCTACATAAAAAAAAAAATCCAGAAAAAAATCAGAAACACTATAATTAATCAAATTAATATAATATTACTGATATGTGTGTGTGTGTATAGAGATAGAGTCTAACCTTGCCCTTGGTATACTCGATCAACCTTGACAAAGAAAGTGGAGGCTTGTTAACCTTGCTCATGAACAAGCGCTTGAGTATTACAGCATTGAACTTGCTGCCAGTCCTTCGAACAAGGAAGCGATAAAGCTGATAATGAAATATTAAATCAGAATCGTCCCTAATAGAGAATCCATAAGTAAGCATACACATGATTCAAACACAAATTTTATTAAAAAAAAAAAGAGAAAAAAAATGATGACGAAAAAACAATTTCTGAATCTAGTGAAGGCGTATTCTAAAAGCTTGATCAAACTTACAAGTTACAAATTTAAATTTTGATATACAAAAACGGAATATTGAACGTGTTCCCTCAGTATAATGAAATTATTAATCAAATGTTATCAGTATTAGCATGGTCAAAAACCAGCATCACTGGGAACCTTTTGTCCTTTAAAACCACTAAATTGCCATCAACAAGAGACTAACTCCACATATAGTTGAAATGAAACTTTGGCTTCTAACTATACATATAAAATTCAAAGTTCGTGCAAGTAAGCTTCAGAAATCTTCAATAACATCATAAAATCATGGCCTATGGAAATGCATAAAATGTAATTCAAACCTAAAATTATAAATAACTATGAAAATTTATTCCAATTCCATACTAAAAATTTCAGGCTCAGACAAATGTGGAAAAATCAATTCCCAGACCTTCGAAATGGAGGTCTCATAATGAGCTGGGATCACATTTATCATCATCGTCACCGCAGCGGCAAAAATCACACACAACACAACAAAACACAACGCAACGCAACAAAACACAACGGATCTCGTGGTTCAAATGCATAAACACTAAACAGATATATCAATATATTAGTTTATTGAAACATGAATAAGAAGAAAGTGAAACGTACCTTGACCAAGAGCTTGAGGTAAATATCATTAGATTTTGGTGCTGTCCTTTTGGTCTTTTTGCTCTTACCACCAGCTTTGAGATCGATCCCCTGCGTACAAAATCGAAATGCAAATTTGTCAATAACATAAACAAAAAGGTTAGAAGATTGGTACAAAAAGAGAAGAAGAAGAAGAAGAAGGTAAAGTACCATTGCAGCTTTGGGTTTTCGAAGAGCTCCCTTATGCTGCTGCGACTGCTCAAATTTAAGAAGGGAAGAACTACAAGATGAAGCTAAGTTAGGGTTTTTTAGTTCCTACCCTTACGTACGGATCTGGGCCTTATCATTTGGGTCGCCCGGTGTTTTGGTACGGCCCAGGAAAGAAATTATCGATTTTCAGTATATTTTTATTTGTAGACCCAAAAGCAAAACCAAAAACAACAAGGTAAAGGTTCATTTTAATCCCCGACAAAAAGTGCATGGGTCATTTTGGTCCCTAACAAAAGAAAAACTACTCCGTTAGTCTCTGATAATTACTGATTGGGACAAGTTAGTCTCTAACAATTACTATGGGACATTATAGTCCCTAACAATATTTAAAGTGAGACTGATTAGTCCCTAACAATTAGTATCGTGGGACAATTTAGTAACGGACGCTGACTAACGGAGTGAACGTAGGGACTAACTTGTCCCAGTTAGTAATTGTCAGGGACTAACGGAGTAGTTTTTTTTTTTTGTCAAGGACTGAAATAACCTACACACTTTTTGTCAGGGACCAAAATGAGTCTTTACCCAAACAACAAAAAGTGATTTAAGATTTCAATGTGAACTTCCGGGTGAGGTTATTGGGTATTGGCACTCTCAATTAACACATTCATCATTAACCAGTCATAATTTTGTAAAATGCAAAAACAAATTGTGATTGACAAGGCTGAGGGTAAATAGGCAACTTAGAGTATCAATATTACTCCCCATAAAGTTTTTCAAATATATATTTTTTAAATTCAATTTCAATTATAAAGGGCATATTATCACCCCAAAAGTGGTTCATTGCAATGAAATTGGATTGTGCGTGCCCCAATAAGAACTTTATGTAAGGTCAAGGGTTCAAATAGTCTCGTGATTTAATTTATAAGAATACCCAATCAAATACAAAGAGAGAACAACTTATGAACCTTTGGTTTTTCGTTGAGGTCCTTATATACAAATTTTTTTTAAAAGAAAAAATACCTCTAAAGATCCAACTTTTAAATATTTGTCATTCCATTTGTAAACAATGTATGTGGATTACACTTGATAGGGGGAATTAAATATCAGAATTTTAAGAGAATAAATTGATAGAAATAATCCATAAGCGATGAATTTACTAAATAAGTATATCTCTGTAACACTTCAAAAAAAATTTTGCTCTTAGAATAAAATAAAAAATAATACTAAGGAGGCATTTAGTAAAGATAATTTTTTTTCAGTTTTTCAAGAATCTAACTTGGAAATCTTAAATCTCCAAGTTTGATAAACTTAAAAAAAAAAAAAAAATTCTTAGGAAACTAATATTCCCAACAATATTTTATGATGATGTACCCCCCCGCCGAATTTTTTTTCCCCCTTTATAGGGGTGTGAATGATAGTTTTCTATGGACATGAAAAGTTTTTCTTTTTTGAAAAAATTATTATACTCTAATTTTTCATCAACAATATTATTATTATGTTAAAAAAATTTGTTTGAGAAAAAAGAACCCAATATAAAATCAAGGCATAAATTGATATGCATGATCTATATTTAAGGTTGTTTTTTAAATAATACTAACATTCCCAAGAAATATATCCTCAAACCAAACATTGGAATCAAGGATTTTCAAGTAACATTTCCGTAATGTTGAAACTATATGAGGACTGAAATCACTCAAAAAAAATGGAGGGACAATTTCGCCAAACTGAAAATTTTGGGGACTAAAAATGTATTTTAATCAACACATTTTTAACATTCTCATGGATCATGATTCTGATTCCCAACAACAGGAAATATATGTCTCCCAAACGTCCCCTAAGCGATTGTTTGGTTGAGATTATTCTCAATGCAAACGTAAAAATAAGTGCATGTTTGGTTTATAGTCGGGAAGCTACAAACATTATAGAGTTCCTTTAAGGGAAGCATACTTTTAGCCCCAAAAGTGCGTTGAAACAGTACACCAAATATAGCCTAATACTCCTCAAGCAATTATTTTGGGAGCTATCTAAGAGAAACTTTTTCCAAACGTGATTTGTAAATGTATTTTTGTTTTTTTTTTTTAAAATCTAAAACAAACTAGTTCTAATTCTTTAACGCTTTGAATCTATAGAAACAAACTTTCAAACAATTGGGACTAAACTAAAATCGTAAGAAACTAAACAGACTAAAAGTATTAAATGAGCGAAGCTATTTGTGAGATATTCTGGCTCGACTCATTAAATGCTCGATTAAGCCCATTTGCTTAATTAAATAAACAAACCAAAGCTTGAGATTGAGCTCGATGATTTAAATGAGTTAAGTCCGAGCCTTACAGGCTTAACATTTATGGCTCGTGTGCACATATATATATATATATATATATATATATTTATATTTGAAAAATTAAGATTATATATATATCTTAATTTTTTGGTTGAAAACATTTTTGTATAATTTTATGATGACAATTTTTTAGTATTAATAATTTTTATTTGTGAGTTAAAATATATATTTATAAATTGGTTTTTAAAATAAATAATAAGGTAAAAAACTAGTGTTTCAATTGTTATTAAAATCTTTATTAAATACTAAATTAATAAACTTAAAAATAATTTTAGCAAAATTTTCATAAATAAAAAAATATTTAAATTATAAATGAGTGAAACAAGTCAAGTTCAAATTAAAATTTGTTTAACAAGTCAAACTCAAGCTTTTAGTTAAGCCTATTTAGATAAATGAGCCAAACTTAAGTAACCTATTTTTTCATAAACCAAGTTTAAGCTTGTGTTTTAGTTCGATTCGACCCGTTTACGGGCCTAACTAAGTCCAAAAGTGTATTTAAACTTGCGTTTTTTATTGGGTAATCAATTTTTCGTATCTCCCCTACCCGCGCCCACTGGTCTCTCCCTAGCTATATCTTTTTGGTTGAATTCAACTACATTCCATCGTTACTGTTAATTACCAGCTTAGCAGTTAGCATCACACGTTTTTTTTTTTTTTCACGAATGTTAGCATCACACATTAAATTGGTCGGTTTACGTTATTTATAAATTAAATTAATAAACTAACAAAAGTTTCACAATTGTGTTACCTTTTGGACCTAATCAATCGCATCGGATAAAGTTATGCTTATATTTTCGCAATTTAGACTCAGATTTACAATCAACTCTATGTAAGATATGTACTGAGATCATTTGTCACAAAAGAGTGCCACATTTTCTATCTCATTTAATTAAATTATGTCATTTGAAAAATTAATCACATTATTCATTATAAAGATGTCATTTTAAAATGACATGATACAATTTAAGTAGATAAACAAGAAAATTACTAAAAAAAAAAAGGTAAAAGAGAAAATAAAACACCCTTTTGAGACAAACCTCTATCAGTAAGATATATAGTTTACTATAAACCGGAATCTATATTAATTTACTTTACTATTATTGTATAAGTTTAATTTTTATGCATTGTCAGTATAAATAAGTTTTACACAAATATCCAATGATATCTTGATAAAATAATATTATTGTTGTTTTTCTCTCTTAGTATTTAAAAGAAAAGCACGTGTGTTTAGATGTTAGTATATGTCAATGTAAAACTTTTTACACTGACAATTCATACTACTTTAATTCTTATTTTATTATCTTCTTCTTAAAACGCATAAATATTTGAATAATGACTCAAACTTGTTCTTAAAAGTTTAACATGATGATATTTTGGTCCCTAAGAAATAAAAAATATCAATTTGGTCCTAAAAATATAAATAGGGTTCAAATTCTCTGATAGAGACTAAAATATTCCTAAAATCTATCCCAAAAAGATTTATTTTGATCCGTATTTTACATTACTAAGAATCAAATTGATTTTTTTCATTTTTCATGGACCAAAACGTCACTGTATCATTTTGTCAAGGGCCAGTCTGGACATTTGTTTTAGATATTGTCGCATCAACAAAAAGAACCCAGCATTGCCAAAAAAGTAGGGATAATTAAATTAGAAACAAGTACAACATTGATGTCAAAAGAGCAGCGTTACAAATGAGAATCAGGCACAACAATTGGAGTATTCATCAAATATTTCACTCTTTCATACTTCATAGTATTAAATCTAGCCGAACTTCTTGAACGGTGATGAAAGCAAACCAGCTTTTTTCCACACAAAAAACAGCAAAAGTTAGTTGTTCTTGTTGTATGGAATGAAAGCTCTAGCCAGCCAATGAAGTAGATCCTCTGTGACCAGCAGCTAGTATGCACCAATATCTATTTCGTTTTCAATGTTTACTTAAAATTGTAGGTATGATTTTTTTAACATAAAAAAATCATAGTCGCAGATTAATATCCAATACTCAATTGTTAACCAGAGAATCAGGAAGAATATCAACTGGATCAAAGTTGGTTATGCTTGTCCTTGTCCAGATGGATATTGGCGATCATGTGTACATATTAAATTAAGAAAATAAAAAATAAACTCCAATTCGATGGGTATAAATATGGTACTAATATACAAAACTTTATAGCACACCATAACATCAAATAACATCAATTGAGACAACTTTTGAAGCTTCATAGTTTCATACCTTCTTCTTCTTCTTCCATGGGCAGCTTGATCTTTGCTGTTGGCATTATTGGCAAGTCTATATATTTATTTTTCTTCCTGGTTTTATTCTATTTTTCATCAATGTTGGATTATATTCCAACACTACAAAAAGTTATTATTATTAGAGTTTAAATACTATACACTGACAATGTAAAACCCTTTTACATTGTCATTCAATCATAAATTGTCATGTCAGTAAAAATTTTGACTCTTATCTTATTTACCTTAAAATCATCCGTACCATGATTGATGATTGATTGACAATGTAAAAAACTTTAAATGTCAGTGTATAACAATTAAACTCTTATTATTATTATTATTATTGATATTGTTAGTATTATTAACTATGATCTGTTTGCGCAGGCTCTGTGGTATCCCTTCTGGTTTTCGCCTCTCCCATGTATGGATACTATGCCATCGATCCTCTTATAATAGATTATTGATTATTGATTTATATAAGTATACTCACTTCATTCAAAAAAAATTGTAGTTATAGTACTTTATTAATTCGAGCATACTCTCATTCTTTGTTATTTAACTTTTTTTCAAAATCAATAGGAAAACGTTTTGTAGAGTGGTGAAGAACAAATCGACAGAGAATTACAAGGGAGCTCCATATATAGCAACGTTCTTGTGTACAAGTTTATGGACTTTCTATGGAGTTTTAAAGCCTGGTGGTTATCTTGTTGCTACTGTAAATGGCGCCGGTGCCATCTTTCATTGCACTTACATACTTCTCTTCCTCATATATTCACCTCAAGATAAGAAGGTCATACATTATATTAGTAAAAAAAACTAGTTATTCAAATAATTTATTAATTCCTAAACATTGTGATAAATCTTTTATTTATACATAAATTATAGTCCTTAAGTACTGATTTATATATATGTATGTATAGGTTAAAACGGCACAGTTGGTGGGTATTTTGGATGTGGGTTTTCTTGCTGCAGTCATTTCAGTAACTCTGTTCGTTCTTCATGGAAGCATTCAACTTACTTTTCTAGGAATTTCTTGCTCCGGGTTAACTATAATCATGTACGGTTCGCCGCTGTTAGCCATGGTAAGTATCATTTTGTTCAATATTAATTGATTATATATTTTATATGAACTACCAATTAAATAATTTCAGATTCATATCTCGTTACTTATCTTTTAATAAACTTTTCTTGTTATTCAATATAAACGATTGCTAAATAGAGATATAGACTAATATTAAGCTCTTGTTAATTTTTTTTTTGAATGTGTGACAGAAAACGGTGATAAAGACCAAAAGCGTGGAATACATGCCGTTTCTGGTCTCATTTTTCATGTTTCTAAATGCTGGCGTATGGACATTGTACTCTGTGCTCGTCAAAGATGTCTTCATTCTTGCAAGCTCATTCATTTCCCCCACCCCTTCAAGTATTAATCTATTTGCCAATAAAACTTTGTTGTCCCACATCCTGTCTCAATCAATATTATCTTATCACATATTTCATTTTTCTAACATTACATAAGATTTTTAACTAGTGTGATAAGTTAATATTGGTGTGAATAGAATGTCTAAGAACGAATCTCCATTCATGAAATAGACATTCATTGTTATGTAACCAACTCACCTCACTTATTATATAACTTCTGAACGAGTCATACCAACAATATACAATCTTATTTCGTCAAAATTTGCACAAGTATCATTCGTTCTAATTATCATTATAAAAAAATAAAATAAAAGATGAACAAATGATTTTGCTGAAGGTGAATCTTGTACTTGCAGATACCAAATTTTATTGGGCTGATATTGGGCTTAGCCCAGATAACAGTTTATGTGATCTACAAGAAGAAGCCAGTATCTGCAAAAGGACCAGAAGTAAGTGTGGGCCTGGGGAAAGTAGAGATGGTGAGTGTCATGGAATTGGAAAAGGAAGTGTTTCACTACGAAGAGGCCAAGTTGAAAGATGGAGCTGTGAAAGCGGTGGAAAAAGCCCTTAAAAGGGTGAAAAGCCTCCCAGAACCAAAGCTGAATCACCAACACACCATTCGAAAGGTCCTCAAGACCCTCTCTTTTGGGACTGATAGGACTAATCAGCCTCATGAGGATGATGTTGACCTTGAAATTGGAGTGGATGTAGAGAAATATCTTATCCTTCCCATTAAGTTTTAACCTTTACACCTCACACCCTCACATCACATGACTATTTAATCTCCTAATTGCAAGTCATTGCTTTCTAAAACATTAGCTATTATCATCATCAACATAATTCCTTAGGATTACATCATTACGTGAAATGTGATAGGATTTTTGTAATCCAACTAAAAATTGGTTGGCATTTCAATTCTATGAGTACCAGTGGGCTAATAGCCCGTATGAACGTATATTGGTTATTTTTCTTTTTCCCCACCCTGATTGTTTTCTAGTTTGAAATGCTTAAATTGTTAAAGTGAAATTATGGATGGCTATGTACCAATAGAAATAAATTAAGAAATATGTCATGTACTTCAATGTTTTTCTTTCTTTCTTTTGGTGATTTTAGTGATACTAACATACTAATGCTAATATTTGAAGATGAAAAAAATTGAGGTGGAGCTAGATGGCAAACATGCAAAGACTAATGCAATTGTCATTTGTCAGCTATTAGGCAAGCGAAGAAACTGCTAGTGAAATTTTGTCCAAAATGCTAAGGTGTATGCAAACCAGTTGCATAGCTAAGCAACTATTACAAATTTATATGAATCCATGGAATTAGTTATACAAATAAATTAATATTTATATTGAAATAAAAAATGTTAATAAAATATAGTTATGTGGGATACTTGGAGGAGCCTATTTGATGAATTTTAAGAGTTGCATGGTGTAAAGAGTTATCTGACTTGCATAAAATAAAGAGAAATGAAATGATGTGATAAAGGGCATGTAATGCAACTCAAGAAAGTTGCATGATTGCAAATGTTTCTATACTAAATTTTGGATAAAGCCTTTTTTTTATAGGCCAAATTGTTAGAAGTTAATGGGTTAGTTGTTAGAGGAGAGTGGGGCGAGGGGATCGGACCTCAAACCTTAAAACTCCTGATGTCCCTTGGATAAAGCTTTTTCAAAATGAATAAAAATATAAAGTAAGGAACGAAGAATGTTTTAATATTTGATTAGCTAAAATGAATGGATATATCAATCCAATTTAACTAATCAAGAATGAATATATTTTACCTTTGTTTTTTTGTTTTTGTTTTTTTTATCCCTTCAATTTTGGTCTGAAAGTGAATGCTTATCTCAATATTTTGATGGATGGTGGTTGGGCAATGGGCGTGTGGCGTGTTGGTGGGATTAATGGCGAAGCAGGCAAGCTTTATGTATTTGACCAATAGAGTTCCGACCAACCCTTGGTAGCCACGTATTATTGTGGAGGTTACGCGCCATTTAGTCCCCTCTGCTTTGAAGGTTTCAACTTTCAACCGAATATTTGTCAAAAAAAACTTTCAACCGAATAAGAGTCTATTTGGCAGTTGGCATCGATCGATTTTTAGATTAGAAAAAAGTACCTACAAATACAATAAAGAAAAAAAAGAGTAAATATCTATTCCTAAAATTATGAAGTAGTATTAACTTGATCCTTGAAATTATCAAAATTCTAAAAGTATCCGTGAATGATAAGTTAGTATTAATTTGATCATTCATTTTACTCACTTAATATCAATTAAGTCCCTGAAACTACAAACTTAAAATCAACTTAGTCCATTCGATTTTCAACGGAGGGACTAAATTGATTATAATTTTATAATTTCAGAGATTAATTTAAAATTTGGTTAAAGTAATGTTTTGGTCCCTATACGTGACACTGATTTTCAATTTGGTCCCTATACGTAAAAAGTTATCAATTTGGTCCCTATACGTGACACTGATTTTCAATTTGGTCCTTATACGTAAAAAGTTATCAATTTAGTCCTTATACGTAACACTGATTTTCAATTTGGTCCCTATACGTGACACTGATTATCAATTTGGTCCCTATACGTGACACTGGTTTTCAATTTGGTCCTCACCGCTAATTGGTCCCTATATAAGAGTGACAAAATTGCAAATTATTATCACATGTAGGGATCAAATTGAAAATAATTGTCACATGTAGGGATCGATTTCAATTTTTTTTTGTTGAATTGATCCCTACATGTGACAATAATTTGTAATTTGATCCTCTTATATCGGGACCAATTAGCGGTGAGGACCAAATTGAAAATCAGTGTCACGTATAGGGACCAAATTGATAACTTTTTACGTATAGGGACCAAATTGAAAACCAGTGTCACGTATAGGGACCAAATTGATAACTTTTTACGTATAGGGACCAAATTGAAAATCAGTGTCACGTATAGGGACCAAAACATTACTTTAACCTTAAAATTTTGATAACTATTTCACAATTTCAAGGACCAAATTGGATATTTACCGAAAGAAAAAATCAGAGTTCAACCTTTGAATTGAATTGAAAATAGAAATAAAAAATATATATATATATACAGTAGCAATAAAAATAAAAATATAATTGAAGAAAAAGCCAACCCAACCAAACCATAATAATCCCAATCCCATGATAATGATGAGACATCAAGGATCGTTCATTTTAGGAATTTCTCTCCTCAGAATCTGGATCCTAACATCTTATACAACCTCAACCTCTGTCTCTCTCTCACCTCTGTGTCTGTCTCTTTTTCTCTCTCTTTCTCTCTCTGTTTCTAAATCCATTTTTCTCATTCTTCCGTTTTGGTTCAAATATTCATCAGCCCAAATAAAAAAAGAGAAGAACTTTGATAGAAAGAAAGGAAGATGATGATGATGACAATGGAGGGTATGATGGATAAGGGTGTATTGGATGATGTGATAAGGAGATTGTTGGAAGGGAAAGGAGGGAAACAGGTGCAGTTATCTGAGTCTGAGATCCGTCAACTCTGCGTCAACGCCAGACAAATCTTCCTCTCTCAACCTATTCTCCTTGAACTCACTGCTCCAATTCGCGTTTGCGGTCAGCTTTTTATTTTCATCCCTTTTTTTCATTTCAATTTCCATATATATGTTTATGTTGTTCAATTGTGTTTTAATTTTCAATTATGAGTATAGGATTTCAATTAATATTTTTCTTAAAAAAAAAAAAAAGACCCGCAGAAGATGTCTGCTTTTTAATTTAGAAGGTGAAGGAAAAATTGTTTAGAAGCTTTGAAAAGCTGAAACTTCTGCTTTTAGAAGACAATAACACTATGCTATATGCTTTGTTTATTCAATAAAAAAAGGTTTAAATAAGCTTTTAGTCCCTGAAAAGTTCACCAATTTTGGTTTTAGTCCTTGTAAAAAAAATTCTTAGGATTTCATCCCTGTATTTTTTAAAATTTTGTAAATAGTCCCTATTATTATCCCTGAATACTAGAAATCATATTAGAGGAATAATTTTGTCAATTTTAACCTTATGGCCCTAATGTATGATTTTAGTTATACTTTCTAGCCAAATTTTGGAGCAAGTCGGACAAGAACGAGAAATTACCTCGGTACCCCTTGAGTACTAGATAGCATACAAAACGAAGGAATTTAGCAATTTTAACCTTATGTCCCTAATATATGATTTTGTTTCTATTTTATGGTCAAATTTTACAGCAAGCCGGACAGTAAAATAAAATTACCTCGATACCCATGAGTACTAGATAACGGAAAAAGATGACGGTAGGGACTATTTGCAAAATTTGTAAGATTACAGGGACGAAAACCTAAGAAAAAATTTCACAGGGACCAAAACCAAATTTGATGAACTTTGCAGGGACCAAAAACTTATTTAAACCATAAAAAAAATGAAAATATCAAATGAAAATAGAGAAAAAAAAAATATAGGTTAGAGCGGCTCAATACATGAGGCTCCCACATGGTCGGGAGGGGTAAGGGTAGACGTACGTAGCCTAACCCCCGCAAGCGAAGAGATTGTTTTTAGGATTTGAATTCGTGACCTCCTGGTCACAAGGCAGCAACGCCAAGGCTCACCCTCATAAAGAAATAAAAGGTTATTTACACTAAAAATTGGTTCCAATAATTGCAGCTTAAATTCCTTGGAATTGGGTGCATTTGTTCATTTAATGCATTATTTCCTCTATCAGCAATATAGTATGGCCTATTTATAGGAACTATGTGATTTAATTTGCATTCAGTGTTGCAGTTATCTTCCCTTGTTTGTTTGTTCCTAATGTTGCAGTTATGTTGCAGGTGATATACATGGTCAATACCAAGACTTGCTTAGAGTTTTTGAATATGGAGGCTACCCTCCTGCTGCAAACTACTTGTTCCTGGGGGATTATGTAGACAGAGGGAAGCAAAGTTTGGAGACTATATGTTTGCTTTTGGCCTACAAAATAAGATATCCGGACAAAATTCATCTCTTGCGAGGAAACCATGAAGATGCAAAGATAAACCGGATATATGGTTTTTATGATGAATGTAAAAGGAGGTTCAACGTTAGGCTATGGAAGATATTTACCGACTGCTTTAACTGTTTGCCAGTAGCTGCACTCATTGATGGCAAAATACTTTGTATGCATGGGGGTCTCTCTCCGGAATTACAAACCTTGAATCAGATAAAGGAGATTCAAAGGCCTACTGAAATTCCGGATAATGGTCTCCTATGTGATCTTCTTTGGTCTGATCCTGATTCTAGCATTGAGGGCTGGGCAGACAGTGACCGAGGCGTTTCATGTAATTTTGGAGCTAATGTAGTTGCAGAGTTTTTGGACAAAAATGATCTTGATCTCATTTGCAGAGGTCATCAGGTAAACCTCTTAGTTCTTATCAGCAGATTGAACTTGTTACAGATGTTGGAATTGCATATTTGTACCGGTCTTCTATTTGTTTGATGAAACTTAAAACGGCCCACTAAACTGATAGGCTCTTACCTTCTGTGCATTTGCCAACCTATTTAGAAACAATTCTATCAAATCATTATGAATCTAGAAAGGGGAGAAGAAAATACGCTGTCTCATAATCTCCTAAAACCATAACTTCTTAACTGGAAAAGTTACTAGATATAGGGTTAAAATTATAATTGATGGATTGTTTTTTATAGTGGTGACTCTCATGACATTTATTGCTAAGATAAAGGATTGAAATTATGACTTTTTTTGTGCTCAAGTGACTTCAAGGGGATAAAGGCAGAATTTGATCACCGGTCCTTGCAGTTACTCGCATTCTTGCAATCACCTGCAAAGGACTTTTCCTATTGAGCTAACTGGCACCTTCTTGACATAAGGACTTTTAGCATCACTTACACTGTACTTTTGTATTTTGTAAATGGCTGTAACCTATATAGGCTTTCCTTTTCTGACATGAATTATGAATATCGTGTCTAGACCAGCCTCTGTCAAACTATTCACAGGCATTAATCTTCTTTTCTTTGTATGTGTGTGTGTGTGTTACTTCTGCCAACTTCTCCCAATTAAGGTCTCATTTTACTTCAAATTGTTCTTATAGGTTGTGGAGGATGGATATGAGTTTTTCGCTAAACGAAGATTGGTCACGATATTTTCTGCTCCAAATTATGGTGGAGAGTTTGACAATGCTGGTGCATTATTGAGCGTTGATGAATCTCTTGTATGTTCCTTTGAGATATTGAAACCGGTTGATAGAGGATCTTCATCAAAGTTGAATCTGAAGAAGGTATATATCATCAATCAGCTCTTGCATTTTTTAGAATATAATATTATTATTGATGTTTGTGTATGTAATTTTAGTATCTTATGTAACATTTTTGGCAGCCCCCTAAACTTGGAAAGATCTAGTCATTTGGCAAAGATTTTCGGTGCAAATACGGATCGAGCTAACTCAACTTGTATGGAGTCGAAATGGTCAAGTAGAAGTTTGGCATGGGAGAGCCTTCCACCTTTAAGAGTTGAAGATTGCCAATGATCTAATGGCTGAGAGTATATATTGTAAACTGAACCACCCAGGAATTCTTCTGTGCAGGATCAGAGATTATTGCTTTATACACCAGTTGGTTGCTTGTGTTTGGCAAATTAGCCTGATTTGTGATGAGTGCAAAGAGATTTCATGTTTTCAAATGCGTAGATTTCTATGCCATTTATCTGAATGACTTGCTCAGGAATATTGTTTTTGGTAGTAGACCTGTTCATGAGGCTTTCTGTGTTGTTATGCTATGGCACTGAAACGTAATCAATCAAATGAATACTATTAGTCTTCAACTTTACATCGGATACTAGCCAATTCACCACACTGGAATTGTCATATATCAAGGATACCTTGTCCTGATTCTTAGCAACATCACTATTCCATGTTCATTAGTCACAATGCAATCTATGAAAAAAATTTCTAGGCTCTCCCTTTTCTTGTAAGCCAATCGCCTTAAGTTTAGTCTCTCCAGAAATAATGAATTCACCGCAAAAACAAAAACCTTTTGGCCATTTTGATTGAATTTGCTAATAAAATAGGAAGCGGATCCTCTCTTGTAACACAATGATGATCATGTTAGCGAGATATAGACAACAACTTTTTTTTTTTTTTTGGTGCTCTATATAGACACAAACTTTAACATGCATGGGTCCATCATGATTTATTGTAAGGTCTACTAATTACATTTTAAAAAGTTTCTTTCTTTTTCTATCTAACAGGATTGTATCCTATTTTATGTAAATAGGAGAGGATATACTTGTTACAAATGAATCTTTTAAGGAAACGATACACAGAAGTAATTTCCAAACATACTCGCGTTTCAGAACATCAACGTTGCTAGGTTCAGAGAGTGGCACGTTCATTCTGATGGATGAAACCAGCTGTTCAAAGACCAAGCAAGTGTGGGAAAAGTGAGAGACCAAACCTTCATTGATGCAGAACGGCTTAAGTATATTGAAAATGGTGCAATTTAACAGGTAAGTTAATTATGCATGGTTATTGCTTTGCCAAATTTATTCATTATTCACTAGTGTGTTGTGAATTGTTAATAACGTTTCTTTAGTCTGTTTGGGAGTTTGGAGGGAAAGGAAAGTGAGGGGATCAAAGGGGAAGAAAAGGGGAGGGAGGGGAGGGGAGGGAGAGTATTATCTCTCCCCTTGTTTGTGAGTGCATATTGTACGAGGAAAAGTAAATGGAGAGTTTATAGCATACTTAGTAATTAAGAAGATATCGACCTGAATTTTAGCAGCATTATTTGACAAGCCTAACGTGAATATATGTATGCATGAATCCTCTAGAATTATTGACAAACTAAGGCATGTGCTATGTTGTGTTGAACAAGCCTCAGTAACTTGCTTGAAGGACTCTTTGAAGATAGGAAGTAACTGACAACCTATGACCACTGCTACTGGTCATTTGGTGCTTTTTTTCTACTTCATTACTTGCAAGATATGACCAAAATGGCAACCAATATTTATTTATACTGAAGTGCTAGATGCACTTATGAGAAGCTTGAATGCCTTTTTAGTTTCCCCCTCCATTAAGCTCAACACATGTTATCAGAATCAAAATAATAAGACTAGAGGGCTATTTTAGTCCCTGAAATTTTTTGAGGTACTACTTTTCATTCCTGAGAATAAGAAACTCACCGGATAGTCCTCGAGAATGTCGAAAGAGGGACACTTTAGTCCTTTCATCCATTTTCGTCCTGAACACACCGTTAGAGTGCTGATGTGTACCGCTAGCATGCCTAGGTATCCGTTAAACTCGTCCATGTGACGTGTTGGTGGATCTAGTGTGGTACATCTTGTGCATGTAAGGACTAATTTGTCCTGCAGTAGAAATTGTCAGGGACTAAGTTGGGTTATTTAAATAATAGTTAGGAACTTTATTGGGTCAATGCATAACTATTCTCATTGCCTATTTTACATGCAGAGACTTTGCCTCAGCACCTTGACAAATAACGATATACATCAATACTCTAAAGGGGTATTCAGGACGTAAACAAACGGAGGGACTAAAATGTCCCTCCTTTGTCATTGTCGATGACTATTTGATGAGTTTTTTTTTCTTTCAAGGATGAAAAGTGGTACCTCAAAAATTGTCAAGGACTTAAATGAGTCTTTACTCAGATAATTATACTGTGAGTGTATGAAGACTTTATGGTCGTGGAGTACTCCAAACTGGACAACAACATATAAGTGTATAATTATTAATTGGTTTTTTTTTTAAAATGCATGTTTTAATCTTTTAAATAAATAAAACAAAAATAAAAATATATAAAAATAATCGAGCTGCCCGAGCCAGATGCGGGCGTTTCATCGGGTCGGGCCAAAAAGGTCCTGAATTAAAATGGGCTCAAATTTAGATACCCAAACGCTATATTTTATCTGGTTTATTTGGGTTAGCCTGGTCGGATTGGCCCGTTTTGCCGCCTCTATATCAAACTTACCTTTAAAATTAAAGCATACAAACATAAATTGTAAAATTCATATGACAAAGTGTATTGCATTTACTGAATTGATGAATTAATTGTGTTACACAACTTGGGTGCTATGCTGCTTAATATATAAAGTCAGTCATAGCCTCAAAATAACAACTACATAACAGAAAGCTGTTGTTATTAGATAAGCTAGACTTACAACACCTAACTCAAACAGAAATATTCACTAATCAAGTCTAACTGACTTTGACCCTTTTCTACATAAATTACTTTATTTCAAATTCAATTGTATTCAAATCAATTATATAAAATCAAATTCGTAAGAAATCACATTTAAATCACATTTGTCAAATATTTATCCAAACACACAATAAGAAAGAGATGGATGAAAAGGAGCAAAAGCAGAAACACGTGATATTCCACGTTGTTGGTGCAGTCAATCCGACGCCAATTGGCCATAAGAAAGTTGGGGTCGTCCAAGTCCAACGATCTGAGAATAATTGGGCCATCAAAATCAAATATTGAAAATTAATAGCCCAAACCGAGCCTGAAAGTAGGGCCCTGAAAGTAACATGCCAGTTTGTTGGATTCAAAATGGGGATAAGGGTGCGCAGAGGGAAAGGGTACAAACAAAGAGATGTGGATTGAAGGGAGGAAGGAGACAGAGTGATTGATTGTCCCCCACTCCCCATCCAGCTGGAGAGATTCCCCGCCTACCTCTCTCAGGATTACCACCAACCTAACCAGGATTTTTAACTTTAATGCATGTATGGATCATGAAATCATATTTATATCAAGTAAACACCTTATTTGATCTCTTAAATTGTGATATATTATCAATATGATCCCTGAAATTATCAAAATTCCAAATTAGTCACTAAAATTATAAAACGATAATCAACTTAATCCCTCCGTTGAAAATCGTACGGACTAAGGCACTATTTGGTTTGCCAAAAACGCTAGCGTTTAGCGGATAGCGGATGGAAAATTAGCCCCGTTTGGCAACCGTTTTTAAAATTAGCGTATAGCGTTTTTTCAGCGTTTTTTCCAAACACTACTTGAAGTAGTCAAGTAGCGTTTGAGCTTATAACGTATAGCGTATGACTTTTTCTTCCATTTTTATCCTTATTATCTTAATTAAATTCCTTACTTATCCTTCACTAACAAAATAAAATATTAATAGAAATCAATATTATTTTTATTATTCCATATTATTTACAAAAAATAACTAAAACTAAATAAATATTAAAATTAAAAATTAATATTTTAATCTTTGAAATGATAAATAATTTAAAATAAATTAAAGTATTAAAATTGATAATTATTTTAAAATAAAATAAATAATATATATATATATAATTTATATAAAAAAATGCAAATATATCCTTTTATGTAATTTTACATTAATCAGCTAGTCCAATCGCTAGTTTTACCAAACACATCAAATTCAATCCGCTAGTTTATCCACTATCCGCTATCTTATCCGTTATACGCTATCCGCTAGCTTATCCGCTATCCCCTAACCGCTAGCTTATCCGCTATCCACTAGTATCAATGACATGATTGATATTAAGTGAGTAAAATGAAGGACCAAATTAATACTAATTTATCATTTAGAGATGTTTTTGGGATCTATACTATATACATTTAGGAATAAGCTCATTAAATGTTGTTCCATGTGTCAACCTTAGAGAAAATTACTCATTTAATTCAAATCATTTAATTCAAAATATTATGCATAATAGTGAGAATTAATGTTATTTCGAAATTAATCATTTAATATACAAGGAATCAAATCAAATATATTTTTAAAGAGAGAATAAAAACAGTAATATGATAAATAAATATATTTTCTAAAGACTAAAAAAGGATAAATAAATCAAATAGATTTTCACAAGAGAAGAAAAAGTATTATGATAGAACAATATATTTTCTAAAAATTGTTAACTTGCACCGAACAAAGAGAATAAATAAATCAAATATATTTCAAGAGAGAAGAAGAAAAATAATATGATAGATAAATACATTTTCTAAAAATGGTTAACTTGCAAAATGAAAAGAAGTGAAATAAATCAGATAGATTTTAAGAGAAAAAAATAATAATATGATAGATAAATACATTTTATAAAAATTGTTAACTTGGAGTGTCCAAAGAAAATAAATAAATCAAATAAATTTTCAGGAGAGAAGAAGAAGATTAATATGATAGATAAATATTTTCTTTTAGAAATGGATTACTTGCACAAGAAATGAGAAGAAATAAATCAAATATATTTTCAAGAGAGAAGGAAAAAAATAATATGATAGATTAATATATTTTGGAAAAATGGTTGACTTGCAAGGGAAAAGAGAAGATATAAATCAATATATTTTAAAATAGAATAAAAATAATAATAAAAATATGATAGATAAATATATATTTCTTCTAAAAATTGTTAACTTACACTGGGAAATGTGGAGAATTAACTCATTACGAAGAGTATGGAGACGTATTTAGTGTTTAAATAAATTTCATTTAAAAATGATTAATCAGGTTGAAAGCAATTATTGTTTTGAAAATGTATATTTACTATTAAATATGCGGAGAAGTACAATAATGAGGCAGTGATATAAGAAATCGTTAGTGTTAACTTATAATTTTGCTTTGAAAAAAAAAATCACAATAAAACTTTAATTGCTATATTCAAATATTATGTTGTTTTATATTCTTCATACATGTATAATTTTTTAAATTATATTTTTAATACTAAAATTTTGTATGAGACAATATGTATTTACTATTTACACTTAAGCGTCATTATCTGTATTGTAATGTCTATAATAATTATTAAGTTAGTATCTGCTACAATTTGCGATCGACGATTCAGATCAAATAATTTTTAATATTTTTGATATATAATTTCCCAAAAAAAAACCACAAAACATGAATTTAACAATAATATATTTAAAAATAAAATTCTTAAAAAATAACATATTCCCCGTGCATGGCACGGGTCCATCAATCTAGTTTTTATAATTTCAAGAAACAGGTTAATATTACTTCACAGTTTCAAGACCAAATAAGTTGATCAATCTCTGTTTGTCATTCTAACACCCAAAAGGAAAACTCAGGAAAGACCGAGTACATTTATCCTTCCTTAACCTGGAATTCTACTGCACAGAGTCACCCTATAAAAGTGAAGGTTATCGATTTAAATATCGTCATTTCTCATTAAAAAAAAAAAAAAAAAACAGTAGATTCTCGGTTTGCTTTTTCGTTTGCTCAGTTTGTTTATTGGATCAATTTATTTTTCTTTTTGTGGTGAATATTGAACCATAATTAATCATGCTAAACTACTCCAGGTCTCTCTCTCATCAGTAAGATATACATATACATACACAATGAGGTCCTCAAACCTCAATCCTCATACTCAAATCGATCAATAACAGAAAATGAAACTCAGAAGTACGAGTAATTACCAAGAAGTGAGATGTTATTCAGCACAAACGGAAACCTACAGGGAGAAATGAACAACAGGAACAAACGCAGGAAAGGCTCTATATACACATACATAATAAGATACACCGCTACTCTACCCTTGCACTTACTTACAAATCACCAACCGTTAAGCAGCTCGCCTCATAAGACTTAAAAGAAGCTAAACCATACAGCCACTTCACATGAAACGCTGCACAACCTTAATTCAATACACATTGATACATGCACACAAAACTAAACAAAAATGGGTACAGAAAAGGCCAAAAGGTGGCGGCGACATCCTCAGCTTCCGGAGACGAGTAAATGTGGCTCATTTCTCACACATCGAAAGGAGAAGAAGGGCTTGATCCGTTCTGGCCTCTCTTCTCATACGCGTCTGATGCGGACCTCCTTCGAAACCGGAAGGACTCTCTGGTTCCTGAAAATTGAAACATTCCCACATCACATCAGCACAATTTGTTCATGCTATTATTGCTTATTGATTAACAATAATCACCACCCTTCCTATGAGTTTAATCCTCTGAGAGGTGCACTTCATAGAATAAAATCACTCACTCGATCATACATAAATTCAGCACAGTGAAAAGCAAGTGATCCTAAACAAAATGAGTATGAGTAACATTCTACAACCGCATAAGAAAGTGGTACTATCAGGAGATAACCAGATTGGGACTTTGTTTAACTAGTAATAATGTATGATTATGATCATATATATGAGGACAATTTTTACACCAAATTTTTCAAATACTAGATAAAATATCCTGCTGCTGTTGTTATTAAATAATATAATACAAGTGAAACTTTCTAAACCAAACACTCCATGGAATAATGCGATTTGAGTTAGATTTGTTAAATTCATATCACAAGTTATTGAAGGGAGTAAGTATCACGACTTAAATGTAAGGGGACCCCTTCCCTTAAATAAGTTACCCTAGTTGATGCTTGGGTTAAGTTGGACCTAAAATGTGGAAATGACTATAATGGCCATGTGTCAATAACTGAATATCAATGCACCAAGTACAAGGATGGTGAGCTAGTCAACTCTATTATCTGAATAACTAAAATTGATTATTTCTGCTTAATCACACCCATATTTGAATAGGTATATCTATTCTCACATAATTCTATGGTATCTTGTGGTCGTTTAGAAAAAGTTGTCCAAAGAAAAAACTTTTCCTAAGCACATTGTGGACGTCCTTGATTTAGATCCCCCACCGTTTCTAAAAAAACAATAATTAAAATAAGATATAAAATTTACAAAATATAATTAGTGGACCTATAAACAATCATGATGGGTCCATGCTAAAAGTTGTGTATTTCCTATGGATTTAATTGGTATACACTGATAATGTAAAGTTTTTTTACACTGTCAACTAATAGGAAATTGACACATCATTAAAAATATTTGACTCTTTATCTAACTACATTAAAAGTTATCAATTCCTTGATTTCTGATTGGTTGTTTATACTGACAGTACATAAAAATTAAACTTATTTCCTATATCATAAGTACTACCCTACAAACTTGGGACCTATATTTCTTGGTTAGGGATTTCTAGCATTTACACATCCATCTTAATTTATGCCTTTATGGTCTCAATCATATAATCATTTTTATTAATATATTTGTCATACACAATAAATTAATCTATGATTAGGATCTACTAATAAAAATTTGACCACGGATAATCCATTTCCAACAAACTTGTCATCCTCCATTAGAGCATGCCCTAAAAGGATTAAATTACGGGTAGGGATCCTCTTCATTTCACATGGAAACATCTATTTCTAAAGTTTTGGGATAATAAATGTATGGAAGGACTAAGCACATCTGTATAATACACATTTATTTTCTTAAAACTTTGACAAATGGACATAAATGAAGAGATGGAACATGTAGAGGATTTTTTTCCCAAATTACCCCTTCCCGCAATTCCGGATCATCCATTCCGTTTTCAACCAAGGAAAAGTTACTGAACTCTGTAATAATTTACTAAATAGTCCTTTCAGATAGAGAGAGAGTAGAAAAGAAATAACGACCTTACCGGAAAACGGAGACAGCGGCGGAGTAGAACCAGCGGGAGAAACCGGAGGCGATCCAATTTGGTAACCCGGCGGTTTCACGATCATGATACTACGCGTTACTCTCATCGCTTCCTCAGTCGATTCCTCACCGTACGATCTCACGCTCCCAGCCTCCATTTCTGATCAATCAATACCCCTACGTTAGCATATATTGAAGCACTTATGATCGTTTCACATGCAAGATCACTGAATCGAAAGAAAAAGCACTTCGTAAAGTGATTAGATTAGATGATTTTTATTTTTTCATATAAAATGAATTATATAATTTCAAACTTGAAGCTTCAAAACTGTGTTCATGGCTTGCGATCTGAGGATATGTAACCTAATAAAACACAGAAATTGATATCTGATTCAAAGGTCAACCAGTATGAGCCGTTAGATTATAATCATAATCATAGTAACTATAATAACTGATTCAGTGTCGCGATTAGTTATGGTCATCGTGATTCGTTATAACTAATTTAACGTGGCAGAGTACAGCGCCGTACCCTTGCCGGAACTTGATCGGAAAGTGAAGGTGTGGTGCTTCCGGAGCTTTCCGAGGCCGTTCTCCGGCTGAGGTCCGGCGACGGTGTCATCCCACAACTGATCCAGAAGGCCCATAGTAATGGATCAACCGATCAAGCGTATTTTAGCGGACCCGGCGTAATTTTAGCAGATCCCAATGACCAGGGTCTCAGAATAAGGGATGCAATAACGCATACTGGAAGGGTTATTTAATGAAGGCCGTGGCGTTAAAGGTCGAACAACTTGGTGGGGGTCGGGAGAGATCTATGCCGTTGATTCGATCAAGGTTGGAGTTTGTGACGTGTCCACTTGGATGTGTTCGAAGCGTTGGGATAAGGATGGCCAAGCGCATGGGCCCACAGCACTTGGACTAAGGCCCTGTTATCGTAAACAACTTATTATTCAAGTGATTATATATAAAAAAAATTATATAATAAGCTTTTTATGATATAATTTTTATTTAGATTGAGTAAATATAAATTCGAAAAAGTGGCAAAAATAATTTCCTGTATAAATTTTAACACAAGGCTTTTTTTTTTTTTGACAAGAGAAAACTACTACATTTCATTAAAAATAAAGAAGCAATACATGTTGGGATATCAGAAAACATTTGAGAACGAGCATTAGAAATGGCCACTCTTACTAAGCTATGAGCAACCATGTTAGCTTGTCTCCTAGAGAACTCCACATGAGAGTTTTGGAAAAATAAACTAAGAAGATCCTTATAAGAAGAAATAATGGAACCAACTTCAGTTAGATCAACACTAATCAAATTAAAACCATCAACAACCAACTTAGAATCAAGCTCAAAGATCACCTTCTCCACTCTAATCTCCCGCATCCAATTAATAGCAAAATATAGACCAGCGGCTTCGCCCATTTGTACATCAACCACGGGGGAGAAAGAGACTTTTTTGGCTCCCATTAAAGTACCGTCTTCATCTCTCAGGCACATACCAATACCCACCTTATTCAACTCAGTCGAAAACGAGGCATCCGCATTGCACTTCACAAAACCCACAGGTGGTTTAGACCAGCGAATGCTATTGGAAGCCAAGACCGGAGATGTTTGAGGCTGCATAGAAACATTTTTTGCTTTGGACCATTCCTCTAATAGATTAACACCCCGACAAACAATACTACCAGGGGATTCATCCACACCATCCCAAACCATACAATTCCGACTCCTCCATAGGCTCCAAAGCAACATAGACCACAACACCCTGTCATTAACTGATAGTTGGTCAATCATAGCAAAAATAGCTCCTTAAAATCATTGACATGCTCTAACAAATTGGACATTTTATTCCATAAGTTTACCTTGCGCCACACAGCTTCTGACTTGGAACATGAAACAAGGATATGCCAAGTATTTTCCACATTAGTTCCACACCAAGGACAATATGGAGTACACTGAACACCACGACTAACTAACTTGCTCCTTGAAGGAAGACAATCTCTAGCTGCTCTCCAAAGAAAATTTTTTACTTTTGGAGGAGAAGCAATAGACCAAAGGCCACGCCAATTCCCTGCCACTTTCAAATGGTCCACATCAAGCAAATTATTTATGCACAGAAAATACCCAGACCTCACAGAGTACATACCTTTACGATCCGGGTGCCAAACTAAGCCATCATGTTGCACCGCATCTATAAGAGGAGTGCGCAAAACTGCTGTGATGGACGTAGGGGACATGTAGCAGCGCAATACATTCATGTTCCAAGACTTCTGATAACCATCCAGTAAACTCCTCACCCGCAAGTCAACATCATAAGGCGCATTACCAATAGGCTCAACCAAGCTTAGATCTTTGGTCCATTTGTGAGGCCAAACTTTAATATTATTTCCATCACCAATCTTCCACCTCACCCCCTCCCTGAGAACTGCTCTAGCTTCACATAAACTTCGCCAAACATAACTGAAATTATTTCCAATACTTGCCTCAAGGAAATCACAATGTGGAAAGTATTTAGCTTTGAATAGCTTCACAACAAGAGAATTTGGTTCAGTTAAAAACCTCCAACCTTGCTTACCAAGAAGCGCCACATTGAAAGCATAAAGGTTTCTAAAACCCATGCCACCATCAAATTTATGCATCGCTAGTTTATCCCAAGAGAGCCAATTAATTCCCTTATTTGAATCACCACCATTACCCCACCAAAAGGAATTCATAAGCTTTTGAATTTCATCCCCAAGAGACTGAGGGATAAGGAATATACTCATGAAATAGGTCGGAATCGATTGGAGGACCGATTTAATCATCACCTCCTTGCCAGCCTTGGAAAGAGAACGACCACCCCAGGAATTAATCTTCCTCCAAACCCAGTCTTTGATGAACTTGAACAGAGCTTTCTTACTTCTACCAATCATGGATGGGAGACCCAGATATTTGCCAGTACCCAGACAAATTTGGACACCAAGCAGATTGGCAATTAAATCACGAAACTCCAAGCCAACATTTCTACTATAAAAAATTTCTGACTTCTGAAAATTAATTACCTGACCAGAAGCGGCTTCATAAGTTGCAAGAATATTCTTCATAGTATTGGCTTCACTCTTCTTTGCTTTAAAAAATAAAAAGCAATCATCCGCAAACAGGAGATGAGAAATAATAGGAGCTCCTCGACAATTTTAATAAACCAACAAAATTGACCCTTGAGACTAAGTTGAAAACAATCTTTTAAGAGAAGGGATCCACTTACTCCAAGAGTAAGTTTAAAGTCGATATATTATTTATTTACACTTACCAGAACACTTTTTTATTTTATTTTATATAGAAGCACTTATATGAGCATAAATGCTCTAATAAATTGTAAGTTTTGCCATCCAAATGAGGCTACATAAAGGTGAAAGGTGACACGTGATATTGCTTGAGTGTCACGTGATGAGTCATTTTATTAAATGGATTAGTTCGAGGATATCTGTAACTTTTATCCACAACAATGAGATAAGTCCTTTGTTTTGAGTAGATTTACAAAACTTGACCTTATGATACACCACTGATCTCTTATCAAGCCTTGTCCCAAGGACTTATACATTTGGACCACACACTCCCTCTTGTACTCTTATAAAAATCATTATTATCTAGGACATTGATTTTATTGTAATTTTCTTTAAATTGTTTAAATTGTGCATGCAATAAATTTTGTACGTGCATTTTTCCTAAAATTTAAAGATTACATGTGTAAATTATATAAGGCATGTCACAATGAGTAATACAATTATAAATATTAATTAATGAGAAATTATATAAAGTATAACCTAAACTAGAAAGAAAAATTACAATAAGGCCATTGCATTGTCTAATGACTAGCATAAGAATATGTGAACAAGTTTATGCAAGTGTTATTAGTCAAAATACGAGGTTTCCCCAACACGCTTTTTTTAGGGTAATCTCTTTCAAAAAGTAATTGCACAATTCATAAATTATTCATAAACTTTAATATGCAAGCAAGTAAACAACACCTGACCTACTATATAACTTTTTTTTATACATAGTGTACTAGACAAAACCTTTATTTTCGTCTCATTTTTAATGACTTTTCTACGTATTAATTTTCATAATATTACATCTTATCGTTTAAAATTGTTATTTTTATGCATTTAAAATTTATATTAGCTTAGTCAAAACCTCAGAGACGATATTTTTCAAACTTTAGGGTTAGAACAGCCTAGAACTATTACACCTAACCACATGATTCATTAAATAACAAGTTGAGCAGCTACAATGCTACATTACCAGAACTGGCAAGAGAACAGTTTTGCTTTAAGCTGAATCACACCTAATAGCTCCATAATTATCCCGTCCTTTTCATTGGAAGGACCATCTTTATTTAGCTAGGTAGTATATAATACACTAATTTAGATTACGTTAAATAGAGGTAACTGATTCAATCATTCAATCGTTTTCTTTCTTGTTTCCATTTCTTAAATCTCTTTCCTTGCTCCCTTATTGCTCTTATAATTGACATTAGACAGAGACATCTACCAGTAGAGAAAGAGCCCCCAGGAAAACTTTCGTTTACTTTTGAATGCAGGACTTTCAACTTATAATTACTATGTCTATAAAGGGTTCTAATTTTTGTTTTACTCACCTGAACAAATGATGTAAATACACATATACCTAATGGACTTTCTAGTCAGGCTATTTAAAACAGAAAATTTTGGGCCAGACTCACCCAACTTTGTACCTCTCTCTCTTTTCTTCTCGCATTTCGGGTCAACAGTATCTCACAAAAGGCCACACAACAAAGGTGATGGGTTATGAACGCCACATAGCCATTCAGAAGCACTTAATTTTATATATCAGATTTGCCACGGATCCGGATCGTCTGCAGTTGGCATTTCCCACATTCGATAGATCACAACCAAATCAAGATCAAACGGTTCATATTTTAAACTCGACAAATGGATTTAAAAATAAACTCAGAATGTGAGTCGTCCGATTTGCTAAATGTGGTGAATGCGTCAAATTTTGACCGCACTAAATCCATTTCCATTTGCCACACATGATACTGGCCATTACTGGGGCAGGAAACTTGTTAACCAAACAAGAAACTCATTTTTCAGCAAACATCTCAAATCTGATGACAACCTATGACATGAAAACCTTCAATCTAATTTATACATTCCAAGAATTTAAGCAGCAGGAAATATCCGGACTGAATGTATCAACAATCACATTTTCAGTCACAATTATCAGAAGACCCCACAAATAATAAGTTATAAGCAGATTATAGTATGTTATGAACTATACTAAAATAATCAGAAACATTGGCTTCCCCAATTTGATTTAGAGCAATTTGACACCACTTTCAACTAGAGAATCAATGACTGCCTTAACCTTACCATGATATCTCTGTTCTCTCTTCAACTCAATAGAAACAGCACATATATCCTTCATCAGAAGGCGCTCTCCCAATATCTTGCCAATCTTTGCAGCGGCAGCTACGTCGCGAGTAGTTTCCAAACTTGACCTCAAGGCTTTTTCCTGTGAACTTGCAGAAGATGCTACGGTAGCTGTAGGGGAGTGGATCACCTGAGCACTCACATACTTGTTTGTAAAATTCATCTTCAAGACATAAGGTTTGAGGAACTTTATGATTCTTCCTGACCGAACCGGTGGAGGGACAATCATATCTGTTTTTCAATAAGAATTTGAAGAAAATAACTTAGAAGTTGCAATGACCTTTCTACAAGATTAAGATTTACAAGAGAGTTATCTGGAGAGCAAACAAAAACTAATTGTTTCTAAGATCATACATAACATAGGATAAGGTATAAAGTCACTTGTTTGACAATTCACAAAGGAGGGTATACGGGCAATCCCATATCATAGAATCTCCATTGGCAACTTTCTAATGTTTACAGTTTTCCCCTACTGAAATGAAAGAGTTTAGGCCACTTGTAATGCTAATATACTATGGCCCATTTGCTTGCCGGTGTCTTGTTTTCATTAATAATTGCGAAAATGCTGCATTATTTTCATTTTGTTTACTAATTTCAAAAATTAGTATAAAAAACAGTGAAAATGGAATATGCCTTTGAAAAAAGGGAACATAAAATGAACACAAACGGGTATTTTAGCCAATATTAATGAAAACAAAAAATGGAATCAGGAAACTCAAAACAAGGGAAAACCCCTAATTTCTCACAAGCATTGAGTCATACACTTTTCAGGCAATTTCTTGTGATAACATACTAAAATGTAACAAATTCACATGTAACTATGCAAACTGAATGGGAACTAATTAAAATGTTGGACAATTTGCAGAGTTTATGATTTAACAAACCAAAAATGCTCCATTTCCCCTAACTGCAATCATACCAACTATTACAAACTTATACAAATAAAAATAACAGAATATATCTCCTTAATCAAACATTTGGTATCAAATTGTAATTACCTTAAACCGTAATAAATCCCCAGAAATTGAAATAAACGTTTTCAGAGAGAGGGAGCTGAAATTGATAAAAGAAGGGAAGGATCAAATCAGAATCAGAACTAGTATCCAAACACAGACATAAAGAAAAACAAAATGGGAGTGAATCGAACACTAATACAAATGCAGGTACTGATGAAAATTTTCCCAGTCCGTCGGGTGCAAAACGGAACCGCTGAACCAGAACCGGAGAACCGAGAGAATAGGAGAATGGGGCTACGAGGTAACTACTATAATGGGCCAGGCCCTTAGCTTGATTTTACAAAGCCCAAACCCCGTAGCAGATGGGTTGGGCTGAAGCTTTCGAGCTTGAAAATCAATATTTTACTTTTTTCTGATGGTGAAATCTTACATTTATATTTTATGCATATGAATATGAATTTAGATATTAACGCAAACAATTAAGAAAATAAGTGTGAAATAACTAGCTCCCGTAAAACTTATGCATTTGATATTTGATTGTGAGGTCGTATAATCAAATCTCACAAGAATCTTCAAGCAAGAATATTAACGTGTTTGAAACTGCGTCAGAACTTACTCACGGCACGTCTAATTTGAAGTATTATAGAGAGATTCTGTGGTGACTATGCATTGGGAAGTGAGAAACTGGCTTGTGACCTCAGTTCCAAACACACACCAAATCAAATTTCACTTTTGCCTTACACGTATGGATGGACTTCTCCATGTATAATTATCTATGAGGAAAAGTAATTAAGAAAATAAGATTAAAAATTATCTACCATCCTTTTATTTTTATATAATAATCATAATTTAATTTTGATACATGGTACTATAAAGTTTTTTCATTGTCAAACAAATGATCCATGTGATGCTTTTATGCTTTATTTGTTTTGGAGGAGTTTGGAGAGGGAGAAGTGAAAAACATATAGGTCAGGTTCCATTGTTTGGAAAGGAAGAAAAGTGAAGAGAGAGAAGGAGAGATAGAGAGAGAGAGTATGTGGTAGGACTAACATGAAAAAAAAACTCTCCTCGAGAGATAAGGCAAGGAGAGAGGGAAAATTGAAATTATGTATCTATATTTATTTTGCACTGTGCAAATATTATTAGGATAAATATATCTTTCAATCCAAACAACCTAAAAATTTCGTCACTTTTCACTCATTATCTCTTCTTTTCTACTTCTTTCTATCCTATTTTTTTCCTCCATACTTTTTTCTCAATCCAAACAAAGGCTCAAGGTAGTTGTTATAAAATTCAAACATTTATAATGATATGAAAATTCATCATTGAATGATATTGTAAAAAAATGCATAACAACTAAATTCTTTTTATAATTAAAAAAAGTATAGATTACTCCAAATCCAATACTTGATAATAAATCTAGAATAATGATATTTGAACACAATAGTAGCTCCGTGCTTTAGTTTTGTAGCATGTTTTTATGTTAATGTTGGTGCTTTGGTCTTTTGGGGTTTGGCATATGTAAAACTCATATTGATCCATGAAGCAGGTCATTATGCCTTTTTACATTGGCTTTCCTCTATTTTCCTTTTTCTTGTACATGTATACATGTTAGAATACCCCTATTACTCTCAATCAATATACGTCTGATTTATATATAAAAAAAAGAATATATTTGAACACGAAAATGGTGTCCAACATTATATAAAAGTACTTTTCCCAACTTAATTATTGTTTTTTTCTATTTCATCATGTATTTCATTACTTTCAAGACACTCATAAGTTCTATAATATCTATACAAGGTGTCCAAATATCTTTACTTTAAATCTACGCTAATAATAATAAATCATGGGCAAAGAAATGTGGTGAGGAAGGCAACATCCTTTCAAGCTGCAACAAGTTCCGAGTATTATTTCAGATGGCTCTTATGTAGAAAATTATCGCAACAATTATGGAAACCAACGTGCACGGTAGACCAGATCAATTTGCAAGATAGGAATCATATCCTCCTTGAAACTCTATTTGATGGGTGGCTCAAAACCCAAACAAACTACTCCAGGTGTCTTCTACCTCTTTCCTTTCCTCACCAAAATCAAAATCTAACATCCAACACGCAACCTCAATGGCCAATGTTGTGTTACTGCTTAGTGCTTCCTCTTTGTCTCTGTAACTCTACCTCTATCATTCTATAATCCCCACCGTGTAAAGACTACACTTGTGCCAATGTGTCTTCTCCACCACCTCAATCACCCACTGCCGTCAATCCTTTAGCCACGGTCTCTAATTTTTTACATGATAATTACATTACATTTACATAGCATAAAAAATTTCGAGTACAAAGATGTTGCTTATTCAGAGTAATTTATGATGATTTTAACATTACTTCTTTGTCGTTGAAAATATAGTGCCTTGAGCTAACAATCCATCAGGTATCAAACTATCAATCACTTCCCAAAAATATTAAAAAACGTTTTTTGTTATTCTATTTTCTATTATCTCTTCAGATAAGTGAGGTTGCCTTTTTTGGCGGCAGAAAGTGTCGAACTCCAACTAGAGTACAAGTCTGACCCATACATACGTAATGGAAATGGCTGGTAAGAATAAGATTCACTGGGACCGTGTCAAATTCAGGGTCAAATCTAGAAGAAGAAGAAGAGTGTTCTTGCTGTATCTTCACGTAAATTCATTCTATTATCAAATAAAAATAATAATATATTTAATGTTTTAAAAATATAACAAGTATTTCAATATTTTTCCTTGTAAGTAGAAGGGGTGTAGAATTATTCAGAAATAAAATAATTTTATCATTAGATTAAAAATGCTAGCATATATTATTTAATATACTCTTTTTAATATACTTTTTTATTGGGTGAATTTCATGTAGGGCTACTCTATTCAATGGGATCCCATATGAAATCGGGCTCGGATCCGCTCCAGCGGCAGGATGCTCCTGCCGCTCCTCCAGCCGTTGGATCGTGGCCCCACACGTAGTTGAAGCTGGTCCCACCCTCCCAAAACAACCCTGCGCCGTTGGATCGTTGCAGCAGCACCGCAGGACCACGGATTCGCAGGAGCGAATCCGTTTCGTATGAAATCTATTTAATAATATAATGTGTGTTGAAGAGAGTGTGTTGTTAACATTGCTTATCATCGAATTAAACAAGTATTAATTAATATATTAATATATTAATATATAGAATAATGACTATAGAGATATTTCATACTTTTAAATAAAGTAAGTACGAATGATATATAGACATAAAAGAAGTATTAATTGTTTCTTTGAGTAAATTCACTTGGTTAACCCATGAAACATGAATTGTGAATGTGCTTGTTATAATACTTGCAATGTGATTTGTCAATTTTTGGTTCTCTTCTTTGTCAATTGTGAATTGTAAGACCTATTATAAGTCTCTGGCAAAAAAATGTAAAGAAGTATTAATTGGAATATCAAATGTAATTATAAAAATAATAACTATATAAAAAAGATTATAAAAATAATAAGCTGAATTTAAAATACTCACAACTCTTGTCAGTTCCAATCTTCTCACATGCAACCCCAATTTCCAATTTTTTTAAAAGATGCAACCCCCAATTTCCGTTGGGAAGGTGAATACTGTCGAGAAACATTTTATTATAAAACAGTAAATCAATTTTTTATTTTTTTTCTGTTGAAATTATTTTAATCTTTCTTTAATTTTATATTAACATTTCATTTAAGAAATATGAGAAGACGAGTGTAGATTTTTAAAAATAATAAATGCAAGATAAACTTTGATATAAAATTTCACTATATTGGTTGGCAACTTGGCACCTATTGAACGCACTTAATGAACATCAGTTCTTGGTGCAAGAGCAATAAACAAAGCTCTTCTCAATCATATCCTTAATTTAAAGAATGTCCATTTCAATACTCAAACTCTTAAATTCTCTTTTACTCACACAGCTACTCCCTTTTTCAGAGTCTCTCTCTCCCTCTTGGCCACCGTTATATAAATGCATATTGAGCTTTGTTTCTCATGCTTGGTTCACTATGGTTACATTGTGATTGGTGGGTAGGTCTTGTTGGAGAAGCAGGGCACGTGCAATATCTACTTCAAAACTCCAAGCTGTGCTTAAAAGCTGTTCTAGTTTAATCTGATTTTGCACGTGCTCCCCTTCTCCAACATGATTTTCCTACCATGCATCTTCTTTCTTATTCTAAGCTCAGAAGTCAGAACCAATTTGTGTGAGTGAATTTTGGTAACTTGGTATGATCCTATGAAGGTGGATAATATTGCATGCTGCACATTATTCACTTAATTCCAATTTTGATGAGTGTTACATTAACAAACAGAGTTTTTCTTGTTATAATGGTTTCTGTTTTGCAGGACTACAGCAAAGTGAATTGAAGAGAGTAGATATACAGAGCTTAGGAAGCTTAGTGTTTGGTGTTTATGCTAAAAAGCATCTCATCCTGTTTTTGATATTATTAGGTTCCTTCTTTGCTTCAAATTTAGTGGCTGGAAGCTAATCTATTACTTTGTCTTGGTTTTGTGCAGTCTTGTAGATAACTGCTATATATGTGTTGTATATGTTGATTCTTGGCATATAATCAGTCAATTTCAAAGCCTGAGTAGTTCCGAAGTAATACTTGTTGAGCGAGCCAGAGTCTTGGATTTTTTTGGTCTACTATAGTGGTGTGTTTTGAGAAGATGTTGTGTCCAAAGCTAGAACTATGTTTTTATTTTTCAGGGTGTCTTTGTACTGCTAGGTGAATACTGTTAACCGTTCAGAATGGTGGATTGTAATGACATCATGTAAGAAAAAGAACATCTTGGTGTATTGGTTTTTTTATTTATTTCATGCAATTATTATGTCTGTGGTTTAGAAAGCGTTAAGTCGCATGTGTGTCCAAATCATACCCAATATTTATAGACAGATGAATGCTAATCAAATTTCAAGCGAGTGCCTTAGACCAACCAGGCTTTAACTAATTCATTCTGTAATTTCGTATAGGAATAATGCATAGGGACTGTTTTAATTCAATTGTCACCGTAAACCATAATGAGACTGATTTTTACAGAGCTATCTTGATTCAAGAACAAAGACACCACTGTAAATGAGCGGTCAATTACTGTAATAATGGTTAAAAAGCCATGTTTCGATGTTACAAAATTATCCATTCCTAGAAAGCATAATAATCATTTGAAGTCTCAATTATCAGCACTTAACAAGTTAAAACGGCCATCACTTGCTAAATTATCCATTACTAGCATTGTATGCATAGTTACCGGCTACACGGTACACATGTCATTTGGAACACCGATTCATCACTTTTTATATTACTGTTATTATTACGAGATTTTCTTTGAAGGGAACCCAAATACATAATACACACTACGACAAATTCAATATCTATGTAGGGTTGACGAGATAACCTCCTAATATTATTGTACCTTTCAAACTTTCAAGTTTAAATAAATTTCTTTTTTTTTTTAAAAAAAAAAAAACAAGAACTTTGTTAATTTTATTGAGTAAATTCCCAATTTGGTCCATGAAATTATAAACTTATATCAATTTTGTCTCTGAAATTTACGAAATTCCAAAAACGTCTCGGATGATAAATTAGTATCAATTTAATATTTCATTTTACTCACTAAGAACCAATTAAGTCCCTAACACTGTCTAACTTAAAATCAACTTAGTTCATGCGATTACCAACATAGAGACTAAATTGATTATCATTTGACAACTTCAATGGTGTTTTTGAAATTTTGTCAATATCAGGAATGAATTTGGTACAGTTTTATAATTTCAGATACTAAATTAAAGATTGACTCTAATTTTATTCTATTTTTTGGGTTTGAGATAATGTAGGAACCACTTTCATTTCTGACTCAGGAGTTTGAAGTGTTTGACCAATTAGTATGACGAACAAGATGATGTAATCAAGTGGTACTTGCCCTTCCATTTTTCTCTGGTTGCTACTGCAAAGCCTGATAGGTATGGCAGTGAAGTTGTGTAGATGATAAGAGATGGCGTGAGGATAAAAGGAGCACTGGAACTGGAAGTTTGCCTTAGAAAGTGGGGGACTTCTGATCTATTGCTGTTGCTGTTGCTGGCCCATTTTAGTTCTGCATGTAAGGAAGCTCATTTGATAATACAGTGTTGGAAATTGAAGTGTAAGAGAGGGAGACAAGAAAGGAAGGTAATGCTTCCCACGTAGAAGAACCTTAAAATGCAAGCAATGGTAGTAATAGATAGAGATAGAGAGATTTGATGGAAAATTGTGTCATTTGAACACGCAATGCACAAATATCCAAGTCTGAATTCAGCCTTATGATTATGTCATAAGGTTAGAGAAGGAAAGGCGGGTTCAATATATATTATCTAACTTTGTACATCCAGGAATCTTATATATGGGAGCACATATAAATCGAGTAATATTATTTATACACCTGGATTCTGGTCACTTAGATGATATCTGATTAATGGTATACAAAGTCTTGGTTAATTCAGCTTAATGGATGATTGATGATGAATTATGAACCCTTGTACCCATTAACCAAGTTTAACATATCATTAACCATGATCATGAACGATGTTAACTATCCATGTGTTATTGGTGCATGTTATTTTTTTGTATACCTTCAAACTTGGTTAATAGTATTCACAATCGTGGTTAATGGTATCTTGAACTTAGTTAATGGATACAAGGGACCACAATTCGTCGTTAATCATCCATTAAACTGGATTAACCGAGAATTTGTACATCATTAACTAAGTGTCACAGGTATCGACCGGGTGTCCAGAATCCAAGTGTATAAATAACATTACTCAATAAATTACCCTCACACTCTGTCAATTGAGTTTTTCAAACAAAGCCTGAAAGAGTGAAAGTCATGACGTTATTGTATCTCATTATTGGTTTTGCATTTAATCATTATAGAGAGGTGCAGCTTCATGAATGCATGGCAGTGGACATTGCTTGAGGAACTGGTTATAACAAGGGACCCGCCTTCACCGCATTGAAACATGGGAATAATTTTGGCGAAACTCAATAGAATCAGAGACTCTGTGGACTTAGCCATTGTGAATACATAATACATATGCTCTACGTAAGGGTTTCACTTTGGGCTCTTTATCAATACACATTTATATGGGTGCAGAGTTATGCACCAACTAAATGTAATTGTTGATTTGTTATATATAAAATGAACGGAACTTTTTATCTGAAAGTGTTCCATAAAGATGTAAAAATAACAAATGTAAAAATAACAAATGTAGTTTCATATTTCTCCAACACACTCAAGTTGCACATGCAAAGGAAATGATTGTAAGATCTAACTGGATCTTATCTTCTCCATTTGGATTCTAACTCAATCCTTTCGTTCCAAATGTCAGCCGTTGAATTAATCTAACAACTACCTTTGAAATTGTACCCTAGAATGTTGAGACTACATAACCATTTACATAGATCATCAGGTAATTCACCTTTGATTCCAACTTTGTTTTTTCAAAACTTTGTCAACATCTACAATCATGTGTTAAGTCTCATCCATCCCTCGGATAGGCTGAGATAATTACTCACCTATAAATTAGGCCATAACATTGCATCACACCTTGGTGAGATTTGAATCTTTTGCACTCTGGAGCACATAGGACTGTACTAGAAACTTGTCACATCATTCTGCTAGCTAACAAGTTATAATTTACTGATAGTCTCCTAACAATGACAGTGGATCCTAATCCCTGACTTTTTGGTGCCAAAAGTCAGATGACTTTATGTATTTTGAGAGGAAAAAAAAAAGAGAAAAATGAAAGATAAAATAAAAGAAAATAATATACAATAAAGGTAGAGAGAAAGTCAAGTAACTTTTAACGTCACAAAGTTGGAGGATCCGGATCTAATGACAGTGGATGAATACTAAATCCCAAGTATGGTTATAGAAAACATAATTATGCAATATCTTATCACTTATAAACACCATAGATTTATTAGATCACTGCCTTTAAAGATGACAAAATCCCTTGGGCAAGGTGATAATGTCAAATCCTCTGCCCGTGTTACTGGATTGTTGTATGTTTATTTACTACACTCAAACCTTTTGATAAATGGCAATGCTATACTGTAACATAATTGAATTTTCTCATTCTTTCATCCTATAAGATTCTTTAACTTTTTTTCATACTTCCCGGAATGCAAGCCTACACATTTCAGGATATTTTGGCATGAGAGAATGGCACAGATGAAAAAGCATGAAGCTTGGCAACATATTAACTATATGTTTATTATACCTAAGAAATTTCCATGACCATTCTTCAATCTAACGAATTCCTACTCATACAACACCCCAAAGACCTAGAAGCAAACTCACGGGAATTGAAGTCTTGAAGCTAATACATCATATCAGTCTACATAAGAAACTCAGCAGCAGCCTTGATTAAGTATTGCCCTACTTTAAGTGACAAACAATGTATAAGGAACTGGGGGTGGGGGGATTTGAGTTGACAGGAGAAAAGGTTATTTGATTTGTGAAAACTGAAAAGAAACATATCGCAATGGAACAGTATTAAAGGTGGTCACAACACATAATGATATGGAAAGGCTATCCCAAATTCAACATCAAAAGCACAAGTCTTAAACAATCAAAACTGTTAAATTGGAACAACTGTAAACAAAGCAACATATCTCAAGCAATGCTTGCCAAAACGGAAGCTAGCTCTATGAAAAAGGGTAAACAAAGTTCTTAAGTGAATAAGCTGATCAGATAATTAATCTTCTTCCTCTGCCTCGTTCTCAGCAATGTTGAAGTACCTCAGTTCATAAATACTTCTATCTTTGTTAGAAGCAATCACTCTGAGCCAGTCACGTACATTGTGCTTCTTCAAGTACTTCTTTGTCAAATACTTCAGGTATCTGAAACCAGATGAGATGTCAAACAACATGTAGACCTTTGTGTATGGAAGTCAACATGAATCAAATCAAGTTTTACATCAAAATACATGCCAAAATATCAAAGAGCAAACACTGTGACCGGATGTTGTCAATATGGTGAAAAGCTGCTAGCATACTTTGCATACAAAACCATGATATTGCTACCTATTTTATAAAGTACTCGCTTTACAATATACAAAACACAAACAGCCATGCATAACAGACTGTTTTATTGAGTATATCTAGCAATAGAAAATGCAGACAAGACAACAAATACAATCAACCAAAGCAATTTGAAGGCAGGAATCAAAAGTTGGGCAAATAGAGAAAGACATGTCCATCTTCCACTTTCATGAGCCCAATTCAGAGAAAAATTGCCAATAACATAATCCAAGGGTTTTGTCGTCACAGCTGGACAGTTTTTGTATTCACAAATTGCGTGCATACATTACTAGAAATTAGAACTAATTTTTAATATAGAAAATAAAACAATGCATTACTTCATGCCTTATCATTTAATTAACTAAACACACTCATTTACAGAACAGATCATCCAACAGTGTAATGAACCAATAAACTCTACAATTCCAGGCCAACTAATTATCCTAACCAATAAAAGAGCAACAAATTATTCAATGAAATCAGCTCTTATACATCAAGCATTATTCAAAACAAGAGATAAAAACATGTATTATATATACCCTTCACGAGATCTGATAGAACTAACAGCCTAATTAAAAACAAGAATGAAAGTAATTCAATCCCAAGAATTGTAAACAATCATTTCACAACACATGAGCAATGTAGAGCTAAAATATTAATAACCCAGAGACCCCAAAAATAAAGGAAATTACCGTTTGGAGAAGTTACTGTCAGAGGTAACAGTGATCTTGGTTTTGTCACGGGTAACAGTAACAGAATCACCAAGAGCACCAGCTTTGCCACCAACCTTAATCCTCTCTTGAAGAAACTTTTCGAGAGAGGCAATGTCCATGATCTTGTCTTCCACCGGTTTTGCACAGTCAATGGTGAATGTCACACCCTTCTTCTTTCCCTTTGCACCAGCTGCACTTCCTCGACTCATTTTTCTTTTTATTTTTTTTTATTCTATCCACACTTCTGCATCAACACACCAAAATGACCATGCTTATGTGCATTTAAAAAAAAAATATTTTTTTCATGGGATTTGAACATTTATATCATATGGGGTTCCCAGAAAATTGATAAACTCGATTGAGATTCGTAGGGGATTCAAATTTCTGCAAACCTAATCAAAGAACTGAAAACTCCAAATATCACAAGATACTAGTAAAGATGTTAAGACTGGGGAGAAAGAGTATTTACCAATAGAGATTAGCTGGAGAGTGAAGAAGATGAGCAGCCGCTAGCACAGAGAAGAAGGACGAGAAGAACGGCAGTAGGGGAATCCTAGGGTTTGGTTTGGCTTTTTTATATGTGGATAACACATCGTTTTAGTATAGTTTTTTTTTTAATTTTTTATAAGTTAATTATTTGATCTTTATATTTTGTAATTGGTCCTATATGAGAAAACATTTGAAATTAAATTTTATATATATATATATATATATATATATATATATATATTAGGTTGTTCACCCGTGCCCGGCACAGGTACAAAGTTTATTTAATCTGTGTTTTGAAAATAAAAAATAATAAATTGATGAATATAAATAATTACTAATAAAAAAATCTTGTTCATAATCATTTACAAATATTTAATCTAAAAAACTTAAGACTACATCGTCGATATCATAAAGTTTTCATTAATTTTATAATCATCTTACTTCGTACAAAAATTATATTTACTATCAACATTTTATACTTAAATATGTCTCATTTGTAAAGTTACACACAGTAACAACACCCAAGTTTCTACACTTTTAATAATAGAAATCTGTCAATGAACTTAATAATCATGTACAACATATTTTCTTCATATTTTTATAAACATTTGGTTCATCCCACGACCCTATAAACATTTGGTTTCTCCTACCACTCTTTATCTAACATATTTTCTTTATTGGTTCTCCCATTTATCTATCATATATTTTTTGAAAACACGTCATTTCTTTTTTATTTATTTAAAACGTGTCTCATTTTTAAAGCTGCACACAATAGCACCACCCAAGTTTCCACCCCTTTTAATAATAGAAATTTATCAATGATCTTTGTAATCATAAACAACATAATTTCTTCATATTTTTATAAACATTTGGTTCCTCTCACCACCCTTTATCTAACATGTTTTCTTCATTGGTTCCCCCTTCATCTATCATATATTTTTTGAAAACATGTCATTTCTTTTTTATTTATTTAAAAGATGTCTCATTTCTAAAGCTGCATATAGTAGCGGCGACGGCAGCGATCTCCTCGTTTTGGCGGCATTGGTGGTCTCCTCACTGCAGCGACAACGACGATCTCCTCATTTCAGGTCGTCTGCCGTCTGGACTGAGAGAGGAAGGAAGATACAGAGAGATAGGGTTAGAACAGAGAACAGAGTAGTGAACAGATAAAAATGAAAAGAAATATGTTAAAGGATTGAAGGATAATAATTATTATACATTGGAATTATGTAACAATAAATTTGAAATTTGAAATTTGAATCAGATTTTGAAAAGATTTTTATCATGATTGGTTGAAGCAAATGGCTTTAAATATTAATTGTCTAGAGAATACAAATCATTTAAAATCAATTCAAATATTCTATTTTATTATTTACAAATTTGATTTAATATATTAGTTAGTTAAATTAGAGCATTGGGAAGCTATATGCATTAAGGATGATAAGAATAGAAAAGAGATTCACCAGCCAACCAATGCATTATTGGAACCCGTAATAATAAATTGTCTATATATTTTTCTTTTAATATTTTTTACGAAATTTAATTATTTTTTTAATTCAAAAAGTTCCAATTATAGAAAGTTTGTAGAAGGCTTCTTGTAGAAGGGATTTCTGTAGATGTGACACTTGTCAAACTTTCCTGCAAATGGGGCTAGATATATTGAATATATAGAATAGATATAGATGTTTAACTCTCCTCCATTTTCTAAACTAACCGTGATGATTAACTTTAATTGCTTATATAATAACACACCAATCAAAGTTTATCGAGAATGCTGCAAGATTATGGAGAATACAGACAATTTCTACTTAATTTCTATAAAGGTATGATGATATCTAATTATAAGGTAATTTTGAACTCTAGATCATTATGGTTATATAGTAATTTCATATCTAAAACATATTATTGGAATTAATGTTAATTGTTACTTTGTTTTAAAGCAATTTTAATGTAATTTTAATAATTATTCGTTTATTTTGAATTCTGGATGGTTATGGTTAGATAATAATTGTTAATAATTTTATTTTAAATTTTTAACAGTCAAACAATGGATTATTTAATTTATTATAATATCATAAATTTCTAGAGAATGAAAACCACAATCAATACTTTAAACTACACATTTTTTTTTAAGAGAAACTTTAAATTACACATTGACCATTGAAAATTTATGATTAATCTCTTTCAATTATATTTCTCCTACAACTTTCTTCAAGAACTAATGTTGCCTCACCAGTTCATCAAGAATACTTAATAATATGAAAATTAAATTTTAGAGAGATTCTGAAAATGGCACATGGCATGACAATACTATATAATATATCATACACAAATGTTACTTGCATCCTTTGAATAATAAAAGTTTGAATACAACTTTCATAATAATCTATACAGTTGTGATAAAAAAATGGCTTAGGCTGCTACAATGTTTTGGACCATCCTTGGGCTTTTCTTCACCATGCTCCTATAAACCTGAAGCAAATAAAGGTTGTACGGAGATTAAAAAAAATGGCATCAAGATGTCATGTTCAAATATAAATCTAACAACTCATAATTTATCAAAACTAATATGTAAACAATGAAGAAGAGATTGAAGTAAAAAATGACCAAAGAATAATCATCAGATAGAAGGAAGTCAACATCTTACCAGTCTTGCATTTGTTGTTTTCAGATTCGGACTTCTTAACTAAAAATCAAATGGTTAGAAAAAGAAAGACAAAACAAAAAAATTAAAAATTAGAGAAAGAGATAAATACCTAGTGTATACATGCAGGAAGAAGAGCACTGCATTTTTCCATTTCATCATGGTCAAAGGTGCAACATTGTTTAATTTCATCCCTCAGATGGGTTTTTATAAGGGAGTTCATAGACATGGAGGCACTATGAAATTTCAAATTTAAAAAACTTGCATATTGGAAATAGGCAAATAGCTTGTATTGGGTTTTTAATGTCTCTTTAATTGTTGGGCTTTGAAAAGATTGAATAAGTATTGGAAAGATACACACATCATTTATTTTCAACAGATAACAATAAAATGTATTATTATTTCTTATTCTCGTTTTTTTTACATGAATTTAAAATATATTTTTTTCTTAGGGATATGCTTATGGAAGAAATTATGTATTAATTAATGGGGTATTGGTATAGAAAAGAAAGCAAAAAGAATATAAGAAAACATAAATTATTTGATTGGATGTCATGGGTGGTTGGAATTAAATTAGTTTTATGGTCTCTTGGGAGTTGAAATAAATCAATTAAAATAATTTTTAAAAAATAAATTCAGAAAATCAATACATTGCCTGTTTTGATAGTCACAATGTATTGGAACAATAAAACCATTTGAGTTTGAACATTTAAATTAAATTAAATATATAGATAAAACTATTTCATTTTTAAAAATCATTATTCTGTCAAAAATATTATTATTATTATTATTATTATAGATTGGAGATAGGCTAGTTAGATGACCTTAAAACACTATGTTGAAGTTGCATTAGAAACCGTGAATGAATTTTTTTAAAAAAATTTGTGTTGAAATGCAACATTTAATGATCTCGGTAATAATGTAAAATAAGTTGATAAAAATTAAAACAATTATTGATTTCATATATATTTAGTTAAATAAGAGCATTGGGAAGGTATATGTATTTATAATAATAATAGAATAGAGGTTCATTAGCCAACCAATGCATTGGAACCCGTAGCAATAAATTGTTTGCATATTTTTTTTTCTTTTAATATATTATTTTTTCAAAATTTATTTGTTTTTTTTTTAATTGTAAATAAATAAATCTGATTGTTGGTGTTAAATATGGTGTTAAATATTGTAATTTAATCTTTGATTTCAAAACAAAGAGAGAAGCAAAACCAAAAGAAAACAACTTTTGGATGTGTTTTTTCATAACCGAAAAAAAATTAAATGAAGGAAGAGTGTTAAAACCTAAAGATATAGATTGTTGGTACATGAAAAGTGTTTAAAACCTGAAGAGTCTTAAAACCTGAAGATATAGATTGCTGGTACCGTTAGAAGATCTGCAACCTTCAAAAACAACCATAAAAGAAAAAGAAAAACATGAATAGAGACATCAGTGACAAACGAAAGTGACAAACCGTTTAGGAAGAAGGAAATAAAGTTTGTTATTACCCTGAAGTCGTGAATCGAAATAGCAGCAAATGAAATCCACTGCAATCTTCAGAAACAACCGTAAACCAAAGTTAGGAAGCAAATGAGAAAACAAAACTAACAAACAGTCTAAGAATAAGACAATAGGAATACCAGAGAAGGAAAAGTCAGAAACGAAATTGACAAACTATTGTTTTAAGAGAAAATAAAATTTACCTGATATTTAACAGAGATAGATTTAAGAGATGCAAATGAGGGTGGATGGTGCTCAACATTATGCAATTTAAACTGGCAAGCTTGAATTTATCCTCTATTCCCAACCCTAGAATATTTACAGATGGCAGCAGAAATGGTTATCCCATGCGTGGGTTTTCTGAGCTTTGGAAGGGGCAATAGTTGTAATGACCCTCGAAATCAGCTAAAACTTTCATTATAAATTATAATTATAATTTAAAATAAAAACAAAAGCATTTAATATATTTAAGTTAAGTTTCAAAGTTACCTCTTGCTCCATCTCGACATTTATCTTGATGTTGTCCACATGATTGAAGAATGAGGATGCACTTCACTTGTTTTCTGCAACATAAACTCTTGAAGGGTACCCAACATCACTCACTGGAAAGGCTGGTGTTGTGACTGCAAGAATATATGTACACATAGACACTTCAAAAAATACAACAAAAATGGGGAGAGCGAGAGAGAGAAAGAGAGAAGAGAAGTAAGCATACCTTGTTCAGTGCAGAGAAGATGGTCGACGGTGGCCTGCTCATAGCGACGGCGGTGGCGGTCTCCTCATAGCAGCCGCGGCATAGCAGCCGCGGCAATCTCCTCACGTCAGGGACCTTTCGGATAGAGAGATAAACGAAAAAAATATATATTCAGAGAGAGGGAGAGAGAGAAAGACAATGAGAGAAGGTAGAGCAATAATAAAGTAGTGAATCAGATGAATAAATAAAAAAATGCTAAAGTGATTGATGGATAATTATTATAAGTTGGAATTATGCAACAATAAATTTTAAATTTGAAATTTGAATACTGGGCTTTGATTATTGAGTTATTGTCACTATTTTTGAAAATATTTTTATCTTGAAACTCGTAGCAATAAAATACCAATCAATAGAAAAGATATTGCCAACCAATACAAAAGATGCTGCCAACCAATTTCTTTTATTCCTCTTTTCCATAATATTAATTGATTTTTAAAGATTTAAATAACCAATAGAATGAAGAGGTGCAGTCAAACAATTTTTTGAAATTTGTAGCTAGCAATAAATTCTCTGCATCTCTTTTATTTGAAAGCTTCTTGTAGAAGCAATCTCTGTAGAGGTGACACTTGGCAAACTTTCCTGCAAATGGGGCTAGATTCTTTTTCTTATTTTTTTTTCGAATTTTAATATTTTTTTTAAAACAAAAAGTTTCCCATTATAGAAAGTTTTTAGAAAGCTTCTTGTAGAAGCAATCTTTGTAGAGGTGACACTTGGCAAACTTTCCTGCAAATGGGGCTAGATATATTGAATATATAGAATATAGATATATTGAATATATAGATATATATATATATATATATATTTTTAATTTAGTTTCTATCATTTGATGATGTTATAGTATCATTTTTTTAGTTAAAGTACAAAGACCAAATAAACCCTAAGAGGTTGGTCTAGTGGAGCGTGACGAGGTCTCGTATCTGACATGTTGCAGGTTCGAGCCCCACTAGTCTTCTTGGGGTGAAGTAAATGTGAATCTCATGTAAGTGCTCATAGAGCCCGAAGATTTTCCCTGTCTTGGACCGGGGCACCATCCCCTCACCCTAAATTTTGTGTAACAAGAAAAAAAAGTACAAAGACCAAATTGAACATGATATTAAAAAAAAAGAGAGACTAAATCTTTATATATAAAAGTAGAATTTTTCTAACCTGTGCAACTTTGTACATGTTAAGGAATCATAAAATAGAAATGTTCTATTGGAAAGAGTAGCTTTTTAATTTTCAAGGAATTGAATACACAACTTCCAATACAACATTTCTACTTTTAGTTTCTTAACATGTGCAAAGTTGCACAGGTTAGAAAAATCGATAAAAGTAAGATAGTGGCCAGGGTAAATTTGTATATTTATGTATGTATATATATATATCTTTTATGTTATATTTCTTTATAATTCTCTTAAAAATGCTCCTTACATCACTATTTAATGTGTCTTTATTTATTTTTTGACAAATGTGTCTTTATTATTGTGAGCACTTATTTTTGGGTCTTATTTATTTTTCAATATATAAATTTAATTTATTTTTTAATTTATTTTTTAATTTTATTTCTAAATTTTCATTTCATTCACTTTTACTTTTAAATTTATTTTTCGTTGTCATTTCCAGATTTTAAATTTAATTTCTTTTTTAAGACTTTTCATTTTTTTTATTTTATTTTATATCATTTTCCTTTGATTTTAATTTCATTTTATTTATTCAAAAAAATTAAACAGGATTGAATGATTCATCTTCCATATTGATAATTTTTTTATTTTTTTTTATTTTCTATTCCATGATGGGGTTGGTTAGTATGTTGAGTTATTACACTTTTATATCAATACACATATATAAAAAATGTAAGAATATGTAAAAACAAAACGATTTGATAAATAGACATTATGAATGTACAATGGATGTTATATAGATTCGATTTTCTATTTGTTATATTATAAATTGGATTTCACATGTTACACACCAATGTTTTCAGAACCGGACCGGTCATCAAACCGGTGAAGGTACCGATTCAAGGGTCAATGGTCTAACCGAGATTGAACCGTGGTTGAACCGGTTATAATTAAATATATATTTTTAATTTCATATAGTATATTTAATAATTAAAATATATTAATTATTAAGTTTTATAGTACAAAAAACTATATATATATATATATATATATATGGGAGGGGATCAAGTTACTCTTGGAGTAACTTTAAAATATTACTCTTCATCTTAACCATTCATTTCATCTTAATTTAACGGCTTAGATTACTTCATAAAAGCTACCACGTGACCTTTTTTTTTCAATCCTTTATCGACACCTGGTCTCCTTCCTCCCATTCTCTGATTCCGCCGTCCACTCCGTAGTTTCTCTGTTGATCAATATTCATAATTTGCTTTAATTATTTCTCTGCCTCATTCTCCTTGGTTCATTATTTCTCTCTTGATCAATATTCATGGTCTGTTCTGTTCACATCCCCCATTTTTATATTTATTATGGTTTGGTACACATAAGCAATTGACTTACTCACTTTCTGCACAAATTTGGTATGTCATTCATTGGTATGTCATTCGCAGATAACAAAATGACGAGGTGATAACATCTGTAAACCAATGAGCAATGTTTATTGAAATTGATTAACATACCAATAAAACTCTCAACATCAGAATAACTTGCATTGGGCTAGGAGTTTTATCATACAATTTACATTCATAGGCAAAAGTATCGAACGAATAAATGGAAGAGTGATAATCAAGACTCACAACAGTCCACTACAATAACTTATTGTTTGTTTTCAGAAACCAGAGAACAATCTCATTACCACTATTGAATCTGAGATGTGGCTCTGTTCTCTCTTTGACGGCCTGAGGACAATCTCATTGCCACTTATTGTTTGTCTTCACTCTGATTGTCTCTCTCTCGCTTTGCTATGCGTTTCAGTTTGCTAGTTTTGTTCTTCCCAGATTGTGTATTCGTTCATTATGCTTGAGGCAGAGGCAAAAAACAGAGAAACTTGGCAAATGGGAAGAAGAGGTTGCTGGTCACGTGGGAGCTTTTATGAAGTAATCTCAGCCGTTTAATCAAGATGAACTGAATGGTCAAGATAAGGAGTAACATTTTAAAGTTACTCCAAGAGTAACTTGATCCCTTCCCTATATATATATGCATAAGGGTAGGAGTTCGATACTCCACCCCTGCAGTTTTGCAATTATGCCTGTTTTCGAAAAAAAAAAAGGAGAAAAGTGCAGTTCACCGGTTCTGTCGGTTCAAGGCCGGTTCTTTGGCAGGGCGGTTCGCAGTATATTCCGGATCGGACAGGGGTCCAGTTCCCGGTTGAACCGGTCGAACCGGCCGGTCCGGTCCGGTTTTAATAACTATGTTACACACACACTTCATTCTTAATTTTCTATAGTTTTTAAATATATTCTCAATTTTATAATTTTTATTTTTTTTATTGTATCTGAATATATATAAAAGTAAAAAATACATGAGTATTTTTTTTCATCCAATTGTAGATCTTTATTATATTCCATGCATATGTATATTGTTATGTGGAGTTTTGGATTTAAGGTATGTGTTTTTCAGTGTACATGCATGTGGTAACCATTACCAAATAATTTACATTTGAATATATGGAAAGGTCTAACTTCTCTATATTTATGTTTTAATTATAATAAAAATATTTAATTATTAATCTTTTTATTATTTTCCAGTTTCAAATATAAAACATATTTTAATATTATGCAACATTTATTGATTCTATGAAGTTAATTTTATGTTTCTATGGTTATTTTTAATTTTATTAAACGGCAAAATCTAAGTACTTCCGATTATTGAATCAATATTTTTTTTCTTATTTTATTTTAATTTAATATGGAGTTGGAATATTAAATATCACTTATAAATATGTTATTTAATTATATTTAGTTTCAATAATATATTTTTTAAATATTACTTTTACGTATCTAAACTCTTATATATTTATTATATTGATAGAATATTACAAAATACATTGTGGAATACTATTTGTTGTCAATATATATTTGAATAGATTATAAAAAAAATGATATATTTGAATAGATATAATAAAATAACAGTATTTTTTGTGAAATGAAAAATTGTATTATAAAGGAAAAAGTAGAAAATTTGCTTACAAAAAAAAATACAATTATATATATTACAATTGGTGGTAAAAACTTTTGGGGAGGAAGGCAATTGGAGAGAAATGTTTGAAAATTAGTTTGGGCAACCAGGTTACTAAATATCATTGTTTTTCGTTTTATGGATTGATTTAAGTGTAAGTGACTTTTTCCATTAAAAATATGTTTTACGAAGTGCTTATGTTAAATAATATTGTTTGTTAATAAAGGGAAATTAACTTGTCTATTTTCTATTATTTTTTTTACAGGGAATAATGTATTAATTAATAATCTCTAAACTCAGAGGCCACCAAAGAAACAATATAAGGAGGAGACTCTTCAATCCAAATGTGGTCTCCCAGATCTAAAGCATATTTTGCTAAACTGTGAGCAAGCATATTAGCTTCTCGCCAAACATGAGAGATCACACAGTTATTGAAAAAAGGAAATAAAGTTTTACGATAAAAAAGAAAAGAACCAAAATAAGATGGAGGTTGTGCAGATTTTTCCATGGCTACTGCAACATTAAGTGAATCTGTCTACCAAGTAGCCTCATAAAACCGAGATCTCTGGCAAAATTCAGGCCCAAATGCAGACCAGTAGCTTCAACAGTATCCATGTCAGGAATAGCCAAAAATTTCCAAGTTGCTGCTGCTATAATAAACCCATGCTCATCCCTAATAATAGCTCCAACACCCCAGTAATCATTTACATAACTAGCTGCATCTACATTCAATTTGTACCAATCATTGGGTGGCGGGTTCCATTTTAAGCAAGGGCCCAAAGAGTGGTCCAACACCACATTATCACTCTCCTGGGAGCTTTCAAAGTCATCAACAAAATTTGCTTACATTGTCTATTTGGATATTAATCGATTGATTTGTTTATACTTGCATATTTGCCTATGTATTTGTATATTTTAATTACATTTCTTTATCACTGCCTGATTGATCAATATGATTCAGTTTGATTCTTTGATGCATTTTTTTGTCTTTAATAGTTGAATAAGATGTTTACCTTGAGATTTTGCTTTTTGTTTTTGTTTATTTTTTAACGATAGTTGCCTACCTTGCTATTGCTAAGATAGTTTAGAAAATAGGTCTTGAGCTCCATGTGACAAACATTGATTCATTATTTGCTATGTATATTTTATAGTTTTGAAAGAGGTAAGAGCATAAAAAGTAAAAAGCAATGTAATAGAAGATGAGAAATCAAAGGAAGTGGTAGACGGTAAAAATATAAAATCACTCATGTAAAAATTAAATATTTTTTGGTTAAAAATTTATTAGTTGGAAAGTGGGAGTGATTTGAGTCATCACATGTATGTATTCAATAGATTTAAAATTAAATATTTATTATTTAATAATTCGGATGACATAACACATCTATAAGTAAAAATATTAATAAAGAGAGTCAACTTTAGTAACACGAGTAATGATCAGTTATAAAAAAAAATTATGAAAGACATCATAAAAACAAAATACAAAGATTAAATAATTATTTTAGTCTCTAAAAATGTATATAATCGTACGTTGTTGGTTCAAATAAGATTGATATTGATTTAATTTATCAATTATAAACTGCCAGTAATTTGGTTTGGATATGGAATATTATATATATATATATATATATATATATTATATGTTTCAAATAAACAATCTTTCCAATACCAATTACATTTAACAAAAAACTGTCCTTGTATCTCACACTTTTTGCCTTTGTTTTTAAATTTTAATTTTCCATATTTAAATATTTATATGGTAGCTGCAATATCAAATTTTAAAACTTTTAATGATATTGATGTTTTCACATTTAGAAGTTTCAAACAAAAAAATATGCGAAGATTTTTCATTTCAAATAATACACAAATACTTATTCATTGGTCTTTTAATTTGTTATTTTCAACATTTAAAAATATAAAAATGTGGAAAATAATTACACATAATGGACTTGTGCATCACACAACTTTTAATCATATCAGTGTTTTCAAATTTTGGATTCCCAAACAAAAAAAAAATGCGATATTTTCTCATTTAAATAATACACGAATACTTATTTGATTCTCTTTTGAATTGTTATTTCAACATTTAAAAATACAAAATACATAAAAAAAAATCACACATAATATGCTCGTGCATCGTACTGGTACAAAATCTAATTGAACATATAAGGATCATATAAAAAAAATTGTGTGATGCACTGTATTCATTTATTTTCCATCCTAAAATAGCTTCAATTTCCAAATTTTATTTTTGATTATTATTAATTATTGATATTATTTGGTTTGATATTTATTATTATGACCTTAATTTTGATATAGTATCGGTGTAAACTTTTTACATTATAAATCAATATATATCTTCTAATGTATGAAATTTAAGATAACTAATATAAGAATCAAATATCTTATTTGGGGAATACCCACTATCATTTGTCAATAAGCATAGGCACTCCTGGATTATCACTATCAGCATAGCCTCTTATTATGGAGACACTCTTGGATTATCATTGTTATCATAACCCGTCATTTTTGGCGGGACGGGCTACACTTTCCAATCCACCAAGCCGCCTCACCTAACCTTCCAAGAAAACGGGCTAGGTTGGCTTGTCGGGCCAACTTTCATTTTTTTTATTACTTTTTTATATATTAATTTAAATTTTTTTTAAGCCTATATAAACATAACCATACGGTATTTTGTATCTATATTATTATTATGTTTATGGTGTTTAAAAATTGTAACATTACTCAAATATTATTAATAGAACTCAATGAATAATAAATAATAAACATTTTTTTAGGCGGGTTAGCAACAGGGTGGGGCGACCTATTTTGCTATCTCTAATATTTATTGACGCATCAGCGGTGTCAGGTAGGTTCAGAATTCCTCATAGGTCAGCAGATGACAAATTCTGAAGATATATGGTAAAAAAAGCTAAACTTTATCATCCGAATCTAACTTATGGGACTTATTTAACACAAAATAAGCTCAAGGGACCAAATCAAAAAAAAAAAAACTAAAGGACCAGTCAAGTAATTTGCGGTTAGAGACCGTCTCTAACCTCTGCCTTTCAATTTTTTTTTGCATTTGAGTTGATAAAACTTTTAGGTGGTTTCCATTATCTTTTTTTTTTTTTTTCCCTTAATTAAATGAGAGAAAACTATGTGATCACTCCGTTTTCTCTGCTTATATTTCCTTCCCTTTTAATTTTCATCCCATCCAAAGAAAGGCTTAAGATAAAAAGGAAATACAAATCCAAAAAGAAACTATACGGAATGGAAATCATGTGAAATTTTTAGTCCCAACACCTAACATACTTTGTTTTTTTTTTTTTTTTTGGGTAGAGATCCTAACACACTTTTGAAAAGTCTTAAAAACAATGAACAAGGAAGAAAAAAAAAAAAGACAAAAAGAAAAGTTTGAACGGCTTAGATGTGATCCGAGTTTTGGAATCACAAGACCAATGCAATGTGGCATCGCGAAACATCTATTGTGAGAAATGAGAATATAAAAGCGGTGCAGTGCTGTGAGCTGATTCTCTCTAACCCACTGGTTTCGATTCTTGCGTTTCCGTCACGTACTTCGCTTCGCTTCTCCGGTATGCGATACATAAGCAATCTCTATCTCAATTCTCACTCTGTTTTTTTTTTTTTTTTTTTTTTGGGGATTTCTTAACTGTTTGTTTCTTCTGTTGTTGAAGCTCTCAAATATTCTGCTAACCACTTTTCCTTTCTTTGATTTTTAATTTACAAATCCTGGTATCATTTCTGTTAGGGTTTTTGACCCTTTCCATCGTGACTATGTTAATTTATTACTGTACCAATTTTACGACCATGGATCGAGTTTTCTTCTAGATTTTCACATGCATGAGTGGTTTTTATGATCTTAATTTAATAATCAGCGGCAATAATCATGCGATTGACCACTTTTTATAAACTCTAATATATTATGCAATTTATTATTATTTTTTATATATTTTTCTATCAAAAGAAATATTATATCATAATTCGTAATGTTGTATGTTGACAGCTAGGTATAATGAAAAAGTTATGAACATTTTTCTATTAAATTAAATTCTCATGTTTAATTAGCGTTAGCTACTTACTTTACTATGTCAAATTATGTTTATTTTAGCAATTATTGAGATAAATTAGTTTGGTATTGTATTTGGTGAATGGGAAATCATTTGTTTTTGTTTGTAATGGAAATTGTGTAACTGTATAATTTCATTTCAACCGTGTTGCAGGGAAAAAAAAATGAGTAGCCGATCAAGTCGCACAATTTATGTTGGCAATCTTCCTGGGGATATTCGATTGAGAGAAGTAGAGGATCTTTTCTACAAGGTTCTTACATTTATCTGTAGTGTACCATGAAATAATGATTTGGGTTGTCCTCATTATATGTCATACTCAATACATTTCTTGCTGAAATACTGGTTCCTTGCAAGTTGCAACGTTGGATATTTGTTTGGTTGGGAAGTTATATTCTTTTTATGGTTTCTTTATTAGTATCACTTTGTTGATGAATATTGGAGTAGGTTAGTTTAGCATTGGGACATGTTATGGTTTGATTAGCTGAACATGCTTTAGAAAAAATTGGTGGCAGCAAAAGGCAGTAGATAATCCTTGCTAGTCTCTATTAAATTGTATTTTCCTCCTCATTTCCTTCCTGATAATATATAAATGAAATTCTGAATTTATACTGCATTTGTTCACTAATTGCTTTCTCCACTATCTGATTGCAGTATGGTCCCATTGTTGATATTGATTTGAAGATTCCGCCAAGACCACCAGGTTATGCCTTTGTGGAGGTATGTCCAGACTCTATGATGCAAAGCAATAAAGGAGTATTTCTCCTATGTTTTCCGGGTCCCTTTTTCTGTCATATATATTATTGAATGTAATATATTGCAGTTTGAGGATGCTCGTGATGCTCAAGATGCAATTCATTATCGAGATGGTTACAAATTTGATGGTTTTCGTTTACGAGTTAGTACATCTTCCCCTTTCTATTTTCTAGTTTATGGGGCACTACTAGACAAGCTAATGTTATTGTGTACTTTTGGTCACTATTTGTTATTATAGGTCGAACTTGCACATGGTAGACGGGGATATTCATCATCAGTAGACCGTTACAGTAGTTATAGTGGTAGCAGTGGTAGCCGTGGAGTTTCCAGGCATTCTGATTATCGTGGTATGTTCTGTTTCTTAATACGAGTTTTGTGGTTTCTAGCTTTTTATATAGTAGTGTAGGCCAGTTCTTCTGTTTTATTTGCTACTTTTAACCAAAATAGAATAATGTTTTCCTTGACCCTGTTTTGTTCATTTTGTAGTTCTGGTTACTGGATTACCTCCTTCAGCTTCTTGGCAAGACCTGAAAGTATGAATGGTTCATTCTTCTTGTGATCATTTTACACATGTCACATTTTTTGCATGGCAAGGGATTAATGACATTTTTATATTTAAGCCATTGTATTTGTTCAAACTAAATGTGAAATATTTGCTGATTAGTGTTTCCTGTTCAATGATTAGGATCACATGCGTAAAGCTGGTGATGTATGTTTCTCTCAAGTCTTTCGTGAGCGTGGTGGTAAGTGGCATAAGATCTAATTCGGATTAATTTTATTTTGATTGAAAAATTTATTAGTAAGAAGGATCCTTTCTTACAAGATACAGGGTCAATTCAAGTGAAAATATTAAGATCTCACATCATAGGGGCTTTGGGCAACACACTTAAGAAGACGTTAATAATTAATATATTGGGTTTGTCAATAAATTGTTGGGATTGATGTGTGGATGTAATCTTCTATGGGCTAAAGAGCCATAAATCATAACTCATGAGAATCAATTAATTCATACTAAAGTGCTAATATATGAGGGCTGTATCTCTGGGTAATTTCAAAGATGGTATTAATATAGGTGCATGACTTATTCTAGGTGATTATAAGTTTAGGGGCAATGCCAATTTCAATTGTCTTTGCATGGTGACTCCCTTCATTTCAAACATTAGACTCTTATTAGACTCTTATGTCTGTTTTATCTTAAAATTTTCACAGCATAATTCTTTAACTGTGCTATGATTTCTACGTAGGCATGTCTGGGATAGTGGATTATACGAATTATGATGACATGAGATATGCTGTAAGTTTTCAAAACCTGTGCCATAAGTTATTGGTTTCATCTTTTACTTCCCTGCCCCCCTTGTGCTGGATTTACGGTGATTGTCATCTTTTACAAGTTACAACTAACTGTAGTTCTGCTTCAATACTTTTTGCGTTGTCTTCTTACAGATTAGAAAACTTGATGACTCGGAATTCCGAAATGCCTTCTCTCGTGCATACATACGGGTGTGTGAAGATTTATCTAGGTTATCTAGGTTATCTTTTTTTATCTATATTTTTGTTTGTCATTCACAAATCACTTTGGTTGGTCCAGGTGAGGGAATATGATCGACGGAGTTATTCTAGGAGTCCCAGTCGTGATTCAAGGAGGAGCTATTCTAGAAGCCCTAGCCGTAGTTCATACATGTCACGAAGTCGAAGCCGCAGTCAAAGTCATAGCTACAGTGGCTGGAGTAGAAGGTTCATTTTGGTTGCATTAGTGAATTATGATTTGGTATGTATTTTTTGTAATTTTGAAGAATTGACTAAAATATTCATATATGCAGTTTGTCTCCAAGAGTGAAACACTCCCGGCGATCTGTATCTCTTTCGAGGTCAGTTTCTACCTAGTTTTGATATTTGATATATCTGTAGAATTTTTGGAAGAGGAAAAAAACTATACAGTAAATGCATAAGACTCAAATGTCAAATTTTATCTGCATGACTATAAGAGCAATCCCCTTGAAACAAACCATGCTCTGAACAGTGAACACCAAAGGGGAGTGCAAAAACAATCCTACTCTTAAAATTCCTTGGTGTCAAACATTTTAGCTTTTCCTGTCTTGCTTTTTTGTTTCAAATTTGATGATACTCTTGGGACTGATAAAAGCAATAGAGGGAGGGATATTATACATAAGCTGGTTGTTATCACCATTCACCACCACGAATAACAAATTTGATTCCAGTTAATTGTGATATTAATTATTTCTTATTGATGCCCTGAGTTTTTTGCCCAAAATTTTGCATTCTTAATTGTCTATTTGAGCTTTTGTCAACTGAGATCTTGTTTAATTTTTTATAATTATATATTTGTGGTATTCTGAGTCATGCTTTGGTATGTAATAAATCGACTTCCCCAAAAATCTCTGCCCAGCCAGGAATGTTTGCCCTGCTTTGTTTTTTTTGGTATTTGTCGGGTGATATATTTTTTGTATATTTTTTCAACTATGTTGGATAGGCAGAATGCCACTTAACCTCCGAGATTAAGTGTCCCTTCTCTCCATTCTCTATTAGGGAGAGATTAAAACTTAGTTTGTTAATTATACAGGAAGTCAGGAACAAGATTTTATTTCATATGGTCTACAAGTTGTCATTTTGGTTGTTTATGGAGTAGCACTAGCAGAGTTACAACTATTAGGTGATCAATTTCTTACCCTAGACTAGCATGGTGGTTTGCTACCCACTTCGGGTGATGGAAATTTATTGAGATGATCTGGCAACCACGATAACAGTCAGTTCATGTTTAGGAACTTACCTTTTTTTTTTTTTTTGGGAGATCCATTCATGTCTGCATTTTTGGAAGCTTCTTTCTGCTTCTCACGCTTGTATATAGATGACTTGATGCAATTGCTCGTTTCCTTCCACATTTATCCTGATAAGATTTTTACCTGTCAAGTTTTCAACATGTTACTTCTAGACATGAATGCTAAATTTATTGAGATGATCTGGCAACCACGATAACAGTCAGTTCATGTTTAGGAACTTACTTTTTTTTTTTTTTGGGAGATCCATTCATGTCTGCATTTTTGGAAGCTTCTTTCTGCTTCTCACGCTTGTATATAGATGACTTGATGCAATTGCTCGTTTCCTTCCACATTTATCCTGATAAGATTTTTACCTGTCAAGTTTTCAACCATGTTACTTCTAGACATGAATGCTAACTCTTAGAAGCATCTTCTGGTGTTTTAAGGATATAATATCATCCCCTATTCCCCTTATTTTACCTTTTGAGAAAGGCCTCAAATTTTCATTTACTATGAAAATCCTCCTCCATATGGTATTCCGTTCACTTTCCTAGTGGATGGGTCTACTTTTTTCTTTTCTAGAATATTATGATATACCTAGTTATGTCTGACATTGAATGTCCTCTTTTTTTTCTCTCTTTTTTTCCTTAAAATTTTTTGTGCAAGTTGGTGGGGACATCTTTTTTCCTTATAATTTTCAATTAATTATCTAAAAGTAATCATTTTATGCCATCCACAGTATTCTTCTCATAAAACCTGATGACATGGATTTATCGGCACAATTCTTCGAATGTGGAAAGATGGAGGGGGACATTGAAAAAGTTGGGTTGGCTACTAACTATACTATGTTCATTAGGGTTGATTTGTTTGTTTTCTAGACATGGCTTTTTGTAGCGATCTGGGGACTGCATGTTAGGATCTTGATGGCATGTGGTGCTCAAACGCCTGCAACTTTGTGGTCTGAGGTAATATCGTTTTATTGATGAGCACCTATGGAACACCTTAATGTTGTGACAATTGATAATAGTAATGATAATATGATATATTGATGTAAGGAATGATTGTCTTCCATTGTTTTAGCTGGATGACTGTAGATGGATGAATTGCAATCTAAAAGCTGGATCACTGTGAACTAAAGTGCTATTGGTACCAACAATTGCAAATCAGCAGTGTTACAATCCAAAAATTACTTCAACATAACGTGTGTGCTATGTTTTGGGGTCTATCTTATCATCTTGTTAGGATTTATCTTATTGCCAATTGGCTTGTTGGTTATATCTTTCTCTTAATTGGTCCAAGATATCATGGACTGCCAGCGATAGATTGTTTAGCAATTGTTGAGACTATAAATGTGTGATACTGGGTTCAAGTGCTTTTTGGATGCTGGGCAAGACTTGCGGTAGACTAATTTCATCCTTTTGGTTTTGGTTACTTTGATGTGGAATGTTGGACTTGTGGATCACATACAATTTCATGGATTATTCTGGATACTGAAATGAGTTCGTTCATCAAAATTTTTGCAGATCCGTATCGAGATCCAGATCTCCAAGTTCATCTGTAAGTGTTATCTGACTTGAGTTACCTTTGATTATCCAAAAGGGGAGGAGTGAAAAATGCACAATCTTATAAATCTCTCGAGTTTGAACAGTTGCATACTTGCATAACCTACCTGATTATATAATTTCTGTCAAGCAATAACCATGGATAACTCAAATATGATGAATAGTTTATATCAACGTTAATGCACTCTGTATATGATATAATGGCTTTGTGTGCTGTGCAGCCTCCACCTCGCAAAAGTCGGAGTCCTAGCCGAAGTCCAAGAAACTTGTCTCAATCTCGTTCGCCTTCAGTATGTTTATTGTCCCTGAACTCCTAATCATTCATGTTTTGATTATGATTATAAATTCTTCATTCCTTTCCTTTTTAGAAAATTCTTAAAGGTTCTAATGTTTGCATCCTAATTGATAGGTGAGATCTGAACGTAGCCGATCTGTTAGCTCTGGAGACCGCTATTGAATATGCATTTTCGATGATGCTTTTTTAATTTGACATGTGACCATTAGGAAACCTATTATTCATACATAGCTCCATCTATTTTTATTATATATAAAATTAGGTGGGGTTCCTGTTGTGCATTGAAAGTAGGATGTTCGGAAGCAGAGCTGAATTGATCTGTACTATCATCTGTATTATGATTAGTAATCTATCAACTCTCTAGATGCTAGGTACTTATTTTTAATAATTGGGCTGTTACATTTTGACCTTGAAGGGATGTTTACTCGTTTGGTAGTTTTACCAACCCTTTTGAGGTCCTTTGATACTGGAAGGGCTATTATTGTGGAGTTACGTGACCTGCACATGTTATTTTGGCTCGCTTGTCTAGTACTTGAATTTGATTATTCGAAAATGACCTGTATCTGATATGAAAACATTGGGTCCGGTCTAATTTCAGAAAGTGAATTGATTCCAATTAGTTTTGGGTTAGAAGGATTGGTAGGATGGATCGACTCTTGGAACATTTCTAATGACTCACTTTTGCCCAATATAAGTGGTTTATCATATTTTCTGTTTTCTTGAAGTTGGATAAACACGGCTTATTCGTGAACCTGTGTTTTGCACCAAAGATGATTTGTTGATTTGTGTTGAAAGTAGTTTGGAGCATTTAGTTTTGCAATTTTATGATTTGTGCGGAAGCTCAAAAGTATTTTGGAGCGTTGCTAGTTTTGCAATTTTATAGAAAAAGCAACTATAATTTTGTGACATTGATAATAGCACAAAACAGATTTGTTTTTATTATTTGTACTAGTTGTTACTTCAGTTACACTTTTATATCTGAATAAAGTATGTTCATCCTAATTTGAAATGTGATATTTGAATGTTTATTTACATTTATATGCGATGTTTATGTTTATATTAACTTAAAAACACAAATTTTAACAAGAAAGTAAATGAAGTGCGTCCAAGTTGGGGTCAACATGGGTTGGGTTGGGTCATATTTGTTGGTCGTGGCAACCATGACCCAAGAGGGGGGGTGAATTGGGTTTATAAAATTTTCTAAAATAATTTATCAAAAACGATTTTCTCAAAATAAATTATTAAACCACACAATAAGGAATAAACAAAATATGAATATGCGAGCAATAATATTAATTAAACAATGGAGATAGGGAAGATAATACTTGCACACAGATTTTATCCTGGTTCAGCCACCAATCACTTGTGACCTACGTCCAGTCCCCACTTTACCTGTGGGATTTTCTTCCACTAATAAACAAGCTTATAAACTGGTGCTTGCAACCTTTGTACACAACAGAGCACTCTAACCACGCCTATTGGGATACCTCACCCACCACGTGTAAGAGCCTCAAACTCTAGCACTCTCCCTCGTGCCTCCGGGATACCTCACCCGCGCTTCTGATCCTAAAGTCACACACCAAAGGAATGCAACACCTTTTACAATAGAAGGATACCTCACCTTCTAACCACAGGGATACCTCACCCTCAACCTAGGGATACCTCACCCTATAGAGTTGATACAAGTAGTAGAATAAATTTGAAGCACTCTACCTAGTGCAGATAATATAATTTGAAGTACTATGAGTATAAATTTGAAGCACTCTATCTAGTGCAGATAATACAATTTGAAGCACTATGAGTATGATGATATTCTCACAAAATTTGGCTCAAATTATTTCAGAGTGTAAGACAATTTTTATTCAATGTTCTCTCTCTTTTTTTTGTGCTCCGAGAATATATTTTTATATGATTTTGAGAATCAGATCGTTGTATAATTAAAAAGGAAAGAGCTTAAAATAACGAACTAGCCGTTACTCACAATTATACTATTTTCAATCAATTGAATCTGAATTTCTCGTCCAAAATATATATAACCGTTGGAGACATATTCCATCCATTGAATCTTGCGAGAATGAATTTGGCTGAATCATTATTAGGAAATTAATCATTCCTTGATGGCTTTAAAGATCACTCCATTGAATTATTATGGCCAATCATTTGAAAGAAAAATGATACACGCATAGATCAGAATTTCAATCCATTAACAATTCTTTTGAAATGATTTGACTAAAATTGAGAAGAACAAGTTTTTGGCAAATGATTACAGCATATAACATATATTGAGATTGATATATTTCTTTTATGTACAAATCAATGAAGATTATAATAAATTGAAAATTAATTCAATTGAAATTTGAATGTGCACAAATTGAAAACTGATTTTAATAGATTGAGTATCAAATTAATATATTTAAAAAATTAATATACTTTTCAAAAAAATATTCTTTGATATTGAATCAGTTTTTAATTTGAAATCAATTTGAAAAATACTTTGCAAGTCAAAAGCTCAATTAAAAACTTTTTAAACAAAAGTGTAATTTTTAGTTAAATTGATTAATTGAACCAAATTAAGTTTAAGTCATCATACCCTTACAAGACATCTAAGACCTAATATATTTACCCAATCTTGCTTGAGGTATTGATGCTTGAAACTTTGATACTCCTAGCTTCTTTATTCCTTGTTTTATCAGCCCTTGAGTACCTGCATGCTTGGAAATAATATTTTCTTTTTATCCTGCATGCTTATGGTTACTGTTTGTCAATCATCAAAACATAATCAAATATATACTTACAATATTTGGCTCAACCCGTTCCATGAACTAATGGAATTCAATGGGTTGGGTCAGGTAGGGTTGAAGCATTTTTGGTAGTGAAACTCGAACCAAGAAAGGGTTGGTTTGGCTTATCGTTCATATGCTAATTTAAAAAAATTATTAAACTAAAATTATGTTACACAACTCAGCCCAAAAAAAAGTTTTAAACCCTACCATTTACAAAATCACTTTCAGATAGGGGTGTACATGGGTTGGATTGGGGATTTGGCTTCATCTGTTACCTGAACCAATAGAATCCATCCGGGTCGGGTTGAAGCACTTTTGAAAGTGAAACTCAAACCAAACCAACCCGATCAAGAACGAGTTGGATTGGGTCGGGATATCAGGTCACATGCTAATTAAATTTTTTTTATTAAACTAAAAAGTTGTTACATAGCCTAGCCCAAGAACAAAAAAAGTTGTAAACCTAGCATCTAGCATTTACATAATCACATTTAGATAAGGGTGTACGTGGGTTCGTTTGGATCAGATTTAGCTCAACCCGTTACTTGGACCAATGGGATTCATTTACGTTGGGTTGGGTCGAGTTGAAGCATTTTTGGGAGATTAACCTGAACCAAACCAACCCAGTCAAGAACGGGTTGGTTTGGGTCAGGTCATCGGGTCATATGTTATTTTAAAAAAAATATTAAACCAAAAAGATGTTACACAGCCCAGCCCAAAAATTAAAAAAAGTAAACCTAGCATTCACAGAATTACATTTAGATAGGGGTGTATCTGGGTTGGATTGGTGGAATTCATTCGGGTCGGGTCGGGTCGAGTCGAGTTGAAGCATTTTTGGGAGTGGAACCCAAATCAAACCAACCTGGGCAATAACGGGTGGGTTTGGGTTGGGTTATTGGGTCACATGCTAATTAAAAAAATTATTAAACTAACAAGATGTTTCACAACCCAGCCCAAAAACAAAAAAAGTTGTAAACCCTAGCATTCACAGAATCACATTTTGTCAAGAAGAGAATGGTGTACAACTCTTAATAATATACGAACATAATTAAGTTTCTCAAGAAATAAATTTCAAGAGAATGCCTTTGTTTTTTCAAAAAAACAAATCTCATCCATTAGAAAAAGTTTCCTTTATATTGATGCACTCCAACAATTACAACAGTTTCTTTAGTATTTCACTCTTAACAAATACCAGCTTCTTTCCTTTAAAAAAAAACAAAAAAACAAATACTAGCTTCTTTTCGACAGAACAGTCGTATTCAATAATTAATAGGCAAAATAGGTAAATTGGTCTCATACGTTTATTTTAATTTTCAAATCGGTCTTATATGTTTTTTCCCCCCAAATTAGTCCCATGCATTTTGAAACGTTTTCACATTAGTCCTTCCAAATAATAATAAATAACGATAACCATTTTATATATTGGTAATTTAATTATATTTCATAACAATATATAATCACTTGACTAAAGATTATTTTGTCAAATGGAGATCACCTATCCCAAAATGATGTCTCATTCCATGTTTCACCCATTTAAATTGTATAATAAATGATGTAATTAAATTTTTATGTATCACAATCTAAGTGGATGTGACAGAGAATGAAACACCATTTTGAGACAGGTGATCTCCATCCTATTTCGTCAAACCAGCCATGAAAGCATTCAAGTTGAGTACTCCTCAAGGGAGTATCTAGGCCCGTTCATACACAACAACAGTCTATTATCACATTTGCCACGTAGTGGTGGTAACAGACCAAACGCATTTTCAATACAAAGCATTGACATGAGCGTCAATATCAAGCATAAATAGCTCACCCCTACAAATCCAACCACAGCTGCTCTCGTCCACTTTGATTTATCACTTGAGATGACAATGTCCCAGTATTTCTTCAAATCCTGATTTTCCCAAGTAGATGTCACCTTATTTTATACTCTCCAAGGCAAAGAAACTAGAAGCAGCCAATTTCAATCACACTGCCAAATGGCTAGGGCCAGCCAAAGTACATAGTCTGAGTCATAATATGCCAGCCAGGCCAAATCATTATGTAACATTTCTCAAGCATATATAGAATTTGATTTTCCACAATCATGGTAGTTTGATTCACAGGGTACAGTACATTAAACACATATGTCATCGGTTTTGCGAAGGCATTCTTTCCGGACCGTGCCTTAATCGAAAGCTGCTGGACCTGATACCTTGGTCTGACCCACTGGGTGCCTGATGGTATGCTCTCCAACTTGGATCTCTATCAATATGGTTCAGTGGCAATGAAGGCAAGTGGTCTCTTTCCCAAGCATGAAAGCGGCTAGGCAGATGGGTTTCTTCTTGAAAATTGCGGCCTGATGAACCTGACGGGATAAAAAAGAAGCCACCACCTTGGTCTGGTGATAAGGCCACCGGTGCTAATTGAGCTGACCCACTATGACTGCTGGATCTTCGAGCGCCAGAAGTAATAGCTGTCCGCATTGTGGTAGAATTAGGAGGTTGCTGAGGTTGATAGTAAGCTTGAAGAGCCTGGACTCTATCACGGGCCCGAGCATTGCTGCCTGGATAAGGAGGGATCATTGAAGATGCAACTGAACTCCCAGCTCTAGCAGCAGAACTGCAGAATTACATGTAACAAGTGTCAAACTCATGATCTTAGCAAATTTCCAATAGCCAGTAAAAGATGCCTAGTTCCATCACTTTTTATCTAGTAGTTGTGTTTAACCCAAATTCATTATGCATTAGATACCATAAGACAGAAAATGAGCATATAATAATATGATTTGGCTCGCATCGTCGCGTTTGATCTGAGCAATACACTAACTTCTGCAACCACAAAAGCATCTTAGTTTAAGGTACACGAACTCTAAAGAGGTACCTGTGACCAACATGTAAGGGTTGCATAAAAGATCCTGATCTTGGGGCCTCTGAACCACCCCTGGTTAGCCTCTGACTACCATGTGATACTGAGGGCTGATCAGCAATACCTAGACGGCTGCTGGCTGAAGGGAAATGAGAGGAATGGTGCTCCCAACTGTGATAATGAAGATCCATGGCAGGAAATGTGTAGGAGGTTGGCATGTCAGTGGGTACAGGTGGACCATTCCAGTGGTTGAAGTTAGAAGCTTCTGAAACAGTTGGACCAGAGTTGGAAGTAGAGGGATGTATTGGTCCAAAATAAGCAATATATGGGCAAGGATGACTAGCAGACGATACAGCTGTATGTTCCGCAAATATAGCATGTTGCCCCAGTATCTCATGATCTGCATCTCAACATTCCGGTCAACATATTATTATTCAGTCAAATGCAGGCTGATGAAAAAGAGTCTGATATGCAGGAAAAAGGATCTTACATGCAGTTGATGAAAAATCTCCTTCCCTGGGAAAAAACAAAGATCACAATATCAGTTACCATTTCCTTAAAAAGTATTTGGTTTTTTACTTTTTTCTCTCATTTTTATAACACTGCCAAACACCATTAGAAAAATATGCTACCCCAATCCTTCATAATAGTAATATACTAAATTACTAATACATCCACAAGCAATATCTTCTATTTCAATATATCCAATGGAGACCATGATTTTGCCCCACATATAAAATGGTTTAGGTACAAAACTAGATCAATTTTGAAACCCACATAACAGTCCAAACGAATCATACAAATAAGTTGAAAATGACTAGCAACAACTAAATGCAGGAGATATATAATAAAACCAGCACTATTCATACATAGCACATAGGCCATATATATATATATATATTACTAATTAAAATAAGATATTTCATTAGAAGGAAAGCAGAATTACAAACAAGGATGCTAAGGTATATCCTTCAACATTTCTTTCAGTAAATGCGATTTTAAAACCTAAGACCTCTACTCAAATCTACAGCTATGCCAACCACCTGTGTTAAAAGCTCAGGTGGTTATGCCCCATTGAACATTGCATCGAAAGTGAAAATACCAACATCAAAATTTTAATACAAATGAGCTATTCATTTCTGCTATATAGTAGCAAAGAAATGCTTTGAAATAATTAGTGTGCAGAACAACAAAGAGAGGCACTAAGGACCATCCAATCTTATAACGATTGTAAAGAATAATTTTCCGGTTAGCAACATCGCACTCAGAATAACACCATGAATTGCACAGATAAGTGCACGAATCGAATACACAAGCTTTCATTCTTCGTTTAACACTTCCAAGTTCCAAATGACATTGTTAGATACTTAGGGTCAATATTAGGAAAAATTAGGATGAGAGCAGGAGATTAATAGGGGGTTAGAGTGAGTAGTCAAATATAAAAGGACGGGTTCTGTTCAGAGGGTTATGTAGATTTTGGAGTGGAAACTGGAGAGTGGGAGAGCAGTAGGATAGCTGGAATGTCCTACCAGTTTCTTTGTATATTTGTTCCGCTATCACATTGATACAAAACCATTTCTGAATACAAATTCTATTGTTCTCATAGCGGAACCAATATACAAAGATAGAAACTGGTAGGACATTCCAGCGATCCTACTGCTCTCCCACTCTCCAATTTCCACTCCAAAATCTACATAACCCTCTGAACAGGACCCCGTCCTTTTATATTCGACTACTCACCCTTACTAATATCCTATTCTCATCCTTATTTTTCTTAATATAGACAATAAGTACCTGACAGACATATATTTGCCTAGCAAGTAATCTACATCAACCAGAGTTTTGTTTGGAAGGGGCAGCACAGATGGAACAACTAACATGAAATGGTAGCAGATAAATAATTCAAGTTATTCAACATTTCTGAAAAAGTGATTTTCTCCCTGCCCCTGAACAAAGTAGAGGTGACTACACAAGCAGTTCACCTAGCACTATACCCTATAAGCTGATGAGTAATGTCTGCTGCTGATCTAACAATCATACCTGTAGTCAGACCACATTTTGTGCATACAGACTTAATTAAAAGTTATTGCCTTCAACATGCTTAATGACTTCGATAAACAAACATTTACACACAAACTAACTCAACAATATTTTATTAAAAAATGTAATGCAATCATATACAACAAAGGCATACATGTAAAGGAACATGACCAAAAGAAAATGAAGTCTGATTCTACATATACAACCAGCATTCTTCTGTCAAAATCTAAAAAATGGGCACTGAGACAAACAGTCAATATCTCAGTGAAGTGGTTAATTGTTCATAAACTCAAATTATTTTTTACAATTTTCCTAGAAAGAATTACATTTAACAAATCAGAAGTATGATATAACAATCTGTGACAATGAGATTAAATTCAACAAGTATGCATAACCCAAGTCTGTTATGGCTTATAGTATACAGCAGAAGGGAAATACTGTCTTAAATCAATTGGAAGTAAATAAGTCTTACTGAAATAGACTTTATGGAGCAACTTGGAATTTATAAACCGAATTTTCAAATTCTAATGACGGTACTGCTTTCAAATTCTTAATGCTTTTCTCAAGATATCCGTCAGTCTGTCTCATATTCTTCTCTTATTTCCTAAAAAACATTCTTAAATATATTCTGGATTCTCGATTTCAGATGGTATTAATACCACCATTAGCTTTACCGACATTTGACTTCAATTAACCAAATCTGTTTCAAAGTTAAACACACCAAAATTAACCTCTTATAATACGTGGTTGACCTAAAACCAAATTTGGTTAATGACTGTCAAATGTGATTAAAGTCTAGGAACTTAAACAGATATTAGTACTCAGCATGCATACTATAGTATGTTAACTAGACTTACTCAAAAGATGAAGGAAGTCGGGTCAAGTTACTGAAAGGGCACCAGTGAACTCCAAAGGACTGCAGAAAGCATTTATAAATCAAAGATTAGACAAGATGATAACAAAATATTATTTAGCCACATGCAAATGAAAAAGAACAAGAGATAAATCCAATTAAAGCAGGTAATGCTATCCTTGAAATTCCAACTACTTACATATAAAAAAAAGGATTTTGTCTAGTTTTATGTACTATATCCGGTAATGGAGATAAAGAAGGCACAAGTAGGGGTTAGTGGTCCACTTGGAAGACTTGAAGATTAGCAAAGGTATATGAATGAAGAAGGCAAACAATAGAAGGAGTCAAACTTCAGAGCAAGTAAAAGCTCGTGCAATATATTATTATGAGTGTCTAAATGCATGGAACTTTCAGTTTTTCTTCAATCTAGAAAGTGCATTTTCTTTTGCTCCTCATGTCTACTTTTCATACAATAGTATGACAGAATACCCCGAAGAAGGCATATAGCCAACCACCCTCCTAAAACAAGAACTTGGTAAAACCTTGATAAAATCAAGCAAATTACGTTTTTACAATTTCTTAGTCCTACATATATATAAAAATAAATACCTAATTTTAAATAAAATTAGTTGACAACTTAAAGTTACCCAGCAGAAGGCCAAATACAGGTTATGGTGATATGAGATTAATGTCCTTCTAGGGTCACATCTTTCATCTGTATAGTAGTACTTAATAGCACTGATTAATACAAATGACATATTGTCGATTCATAGAACTGACACAGCTCTCTTCTGATGTGTTATCTGCAGGTCAAAGTTCAGAAACAGTGCCCTACCTATTTTGCACTCTAAGGTGGTTACTTCCTTATCAAATAATATGTTAAAGATTCTCTGTGAACACTGGGTGTGTCTATCTATTCACTTTAAAACAGTTTCTGGTTTTTTGTTTCAAGTTTCAACTTTATAAGGTTTTAGAAGGAATAAGGAGGTTAAGATTTTATGGTAGTGCACTGCAATCTATGTAGCTTTCTGGTGCATTAATTGGAGAGAAATGACCACGCTTTCAAGCATATCTCTTTACCCTAACATTTGTTAAGGGATAAGATTGTGTGTATGGCCCCTCTTTACTCTTTATCGCTCTTCTCATGGTTGTGCTTCAACAAGTTTGGTTATGGGTATTCAAAGGGATCGGGCAACTTTGTTGAGTAGTTTAAGCTACTTTGGCTTGCTGTTTTATTAATTTTTTCTAGTTAGGAGAATTTGTTATCCTTCTGCCAAATGTACTTTCTCTCCTTTCTTGCCAACAATATTTTCTTTTATTATTCAAAAAAATAATTTTTTCCTATAAAAACATTGAGATTAATGGGTATGTCAATGGAGCAATCATTTTATAAATACAGATAAAAGATAACCAATTTAAGTAGCTTGAAGGAAGGGGAAAAGTCCTATCAATTAGAGAACTAGAGAGCATAGGCTTTTTCAACTTTTGAAAAAAAAAATTACAAACAAACTGCTGAAAATAAGTTTACATGCTCCAAAATGACAAACAACAAAATAAACAGTTGCTATTTATGTAAGGCTGTTTGCCAAATAAGACAATGCAAACACATACTTATGGAATAATAAAAAAAAACAAAGGAATAAAAAGTTATATGGATGTGTGCAGCCATGCAGTTTCTATTACCATTTCAGAGTAGCTAAGATCGTAAAGATCCTCATCATGCGCCCAATCATCCATGCTAAATTCTGGATATGATTGGGAACCATTAGCATAAAGCCACTGACCTTTCTCAATCTTCCGACAATTAGGGCATTGCATTGCCCCTTTTATATTGAATGCTGAGCCAATGCAATCTGGATGATATAAAGAAGGTAAGAGGAAGCATAACAGTAGGATGTGATGCCATGTATATGCAACTATCATCTTGTTAAACATTGATTCGATAAAAACATGAAGCCTGGCAATATTGCCCTAGAACAAGTATACATATTTATAATACACGTGTAATGAATTAAATTACTAGTGTAGGCCTGCAGTTCTCGGTTTTACCTTTTCCACATGTCACCACTATATAGCACAGGTTATTGAGGGATGGGTGGGGATATGTGTAAAGGTCATAGGTTCAAGTCAGAGTGATGACACCTATGTTATGTGCCATTAAATATGTCTTCCAAAATAGTTAACGTCTGTTAGTTTGAACAAGAATAAGGGACTCTTTTGTAGCGCATAAGAAACCACTTGCATATGCAGAAATTCATAAAATCAATATCACTCTATAGCATGAACACAACATTGAAGTTGAACCGCATGAGAAAAATAAGGGGAAGGATCTACCATAGTGCTCCCTTTGTAAAATAATAAGAAAATAAAGTAAAAATTAGTAAAACACAATGCACTCTCCCTCTCCCTCTCCCTCTTATACATCACCCTCCACTCCCTCCGCCCCGGCCTTCTCCATAAACAAAGGAACCTGTGTCCAGTCACTGAATTTACCACAGCTGACTCAACTAGCACCATCAAGCTCATCCAAGTAAGCTTATTGAAAATAATAATACTCTAGCAAAGAGCATAATATTTTTAAACCAATTATTTAATTCAGTAATATTGTCAACACAACTTTCCACAGCATACATATATCATCATAAAAGAAGCGTTCCTCAGAACTATAAATTCAGATCTCAATTGGTTCAAGTCCAAATGAATTCAATTGGAGTCAGATACAACAACTCCTATGATATAATGCCATAAAATTGGATGCATTGAAATTGAAACAGAATTAGTTTAATCTGAATTTTGATTTGATGAAGTTACCGAGATGAAATTGATGGCCACATTGAAGCTTGGCCCAGGATCTATCCCTGTTATCAGCAACAACATCGAGGCAAATTGAGCAAGACACAGAAGCGAAGGACTTGGCGTCTTCATCCACATCGTCATCGTTTCTAATTCCAAGACCCATTTGCAATTGCAATTGTAATTCGAAACCCTAAATTGACATCACATTCAGACAGACACAGTTGTGGGAAGGCTTTGTTATGATATAAACGTCGTCGTTATGTGGATGAGTGTCTGAAAATATTGAGATCTAAAATTCTAATTGTTTCTTTCTTTTATTTTCTTTCTTCATCAGTTTGATAGATGATAAATAGAGAGAGAAGACAATAGAGAGGACCAAGATTGATTGAGATTGGGGATTGAGATTGGTTAAGGATTGGGATGTCACCAAATTCTTCCCTAATTTCTCTTTCTCTCACTTTTTCTTTTTCGTTTCCTTTTCTTTCACTCTATCTATCTAAATTCAGACAACTATTGTCCAAACAAATCTCATCTACTGCGTGGTCTCAGTTTCTACTTCTACCGTGTTTTTCTTTTTTGTTTAACCGATCCTTCGTTTTCTACCTGACTCACATGACACTCTTATAATATTTTTATTTATTATTATTTTTTTTTATTATATAGATTATATTTGTATTTATATTTTTTTTTGATCAATTGTGATTTATTTATTACATACCATATTTATTGTTTATACGTTATTCCCTCCGAACTCAATGACAAAAAAAAAAAAAAAAAAACCTATATTTGGTGGATTTAAATATAAGTAAAATTCAACTAATTCAACTCTATTTAATGTTCATTTATAAAAAAAACTCTATTTAATGTCAGTGTTTCAAAAATACCCTTGGTTAATTAATCTCCTTTTACTTTTCCAAGAGCAATGCACTCTCCCAAGAATTAAATTTGATTATTGTTATAAATAAGGGTAGTTTAGTAATTGTAACCACTTTTTACATAAATCAAGACAATTAAACTAAATCAACTAACTTTCTTAATAAGTGTGAAATTAGTTAATTTTACTTACAATTGAGTCCGGAGTAGTACCAGTTTAATTTCTTAGTGTATTATATTACTATTGGAAAAGATATTTAGTAATATTTTAAAAAATAATTGACACGAATTTTCTATAATACTTAAACTAACATAATTTAAAATCATGATAAGAAAGAACATAATTTAATTTTTTTTTATTGAAGAAAGCATATAAATATTTAATCTTAGTTAAATCATACTTATACGAATAGCTTGCTAACGTATACCTTCTAAAAAATAGATGGTGTATGCTAGCAAATCCCTATATATATAAAAATATAATATAAAATTAAATAATATAATATAATAAATATTACAAATTAATTATGAATAAATTTTTTATTTACAAAAATAATATAACAAATACAGTTCCACGTCCATGTTCATTAAAGTTAAATAATACCATCTGATTGTCAACATAAAAAGTAAAGATACACAAAAACAATGAATGCACTTAGGGTTATCTATTAATAGTTAGGCGGCTTCTAGCATGCGCGGGGCACTGAAGCCTCTCACTGTGAGAGAGCTTTAATAGCCATTGGATTAAAGATTTCCCTAGATTGTACCTACTCCTGCCCACACCAGATTTTTTTTTTTTTTTTTTTTCTTCATCTCTTTCACTGGCGTCTTCAGCCATCTCCCTACCACCACTGCCGCCGCCGCCGCCACCACCGCCACCCACCTTCAACCGAGGCGCCGCCGAAGACGAAGGAGAAGATGAAGACAACGGTGACAACAACACCAACAACGTATCGGTTTCCATGTGCGCGAGGTCGCGTGCTCTTCATGCGCCCGAGGACAAGAAGGCAGTGAGGAAGGAAGGAAGGAATCGTCGGCGGCGGAAATGACGAAATGGAAGAGGATGACGAAGAAGCTGAAGACGAATTCGAAGAAGAAGGGAATGGCGAACACGAATGCGACCCCACCCCGGAAACCTTCCTTGCCACCGTGGAGTGGACTTCCACCTTCCCTTCATGTCCTCTGAAAAATTTAAAATGAAAAAATCACTGCGTGGTGGGGATGGGGGCAGCGGGTTCGGGGGGTGGTGGTGGGGGACGACGGTGGTGGTGGGCTGTGGTATGTGGTGGTGGTGGTGGTGGGGTGAGATGAGGGTAGGTGGGAGGCTTGTGGAGTTTAGGGGGAATAATCCAGTGTAGATGGTGTAGGATCTAATCATGGAGATCTTGATAATCCAACGGTGATTAATGCCCTCTCATGGTAAGAGGCTTGCCAGCCCTCTCACCCTAGACAAAGCCTTAATAGTTAATACCACTTATCCATACTTCATAAATTCAATAAGAGATTAGAGATTTTACTCTATATATATATATATATATATATATAATATGGTAAGGGAAGTCATGTGTTCAACTACCCTGATAACATAACATACTAATTAATTAATAATAACATTTGCATGTCTATTAAAAAAAATTAGAGATTTTACTCAAACTTCTCTAATATCTAGTGATGAATTTCTTGATGGTAGGCATGACAATGAGATCCGAACTAGTGAGTACCCACCTGAATACGCCCCGATTTTGACTGAAAAAATCCGCTTTGATTGGGGATGGGTATAATGATACCCACCCCGCCCCTGACCCCCCGAAGTTGTCTGTTGTTTACGTAATAAAAATGATACCTCATATATCTATCTAGGGGATTGAATTTGTTTTAATTGAAAGGTTTCATTCCGTATAAAGGGGGTTTTTTTTTTTTTTTTTGAAAAATTACATAACATTTGATTATGTTTTTATTCTGTTGTTTTGATGCTAACAATGTTATTTAAAGCATAATGAAGTGCTTCTAAAACACTAGTTCCTTTTTAATTTGTAGCTGAAAGAAAAATAAGTCTCAGTTTCTGGATGATTGTTTTAATTGTGTGAATGTTTTATTTGTTTATTTTTGAAAGTGCAATTTTTATGTTGTTAATTAATTTTAGTTAAAGGAAAATAATTTTTTAATTTGGTTACTCATTGACAAGGGCGGTTGGGGATCTATTTTCCAACCCCAACAGGAGCGGAGGCGGGGTCGGGTAAGGTAAAACCCGCCCCGCCCCACCCGTTGCCAACCCTGCTTCATGGTTTTGTGTTGGGCCTGATATGGATCATGGAGATGGGCCTAGGACTTGGAATGTTTAAGTTAGGAGAAACAAAAAATAAAAATACTAGGAGGGACATGTGGCTAGATTATGATGATTCAGTTTGTTACAATTTTATTTTTGCATGAATGAATCATGAAGGAGGAAAGGAAGTTACCTATATAAAGAGAGGAAGGCATGGGGGGTAAGCTTGATATTTTCTAGTGCAGTCTAGACTTGTACGAGAGTTCATACTTTGTGGGTAGTGAATTAGGCCTTTTTATGGTGTAATTCTATTATATTCTTCTATGAATAATACAGTTCTTGTCAAGATACGTAATCAGTCTAGCACTTCGTAACTAACCTCTCAATAATGGGTGATTAATAAGCCATAAATGTTTCATGATCGCACTTATCAACAACACCCAATTTTTAATATGTTTCATTTTAATTGAACCCATCGTTTCTTTTTTATATGACCAATGTTTAATTATCACTTGCATAATATTTTTAATTTATTTATTATATATAATATTTGTAGTTCATATATTATAAGTTTAATTTATTAGGTATTATATTACTACTTGGAAAGGTATTTACTGGTGCTCCTACATTTCGAGATCCCACCCCGACAACAACTCATAACACCCGAGAGGGATTCCTAATAGAATAAATGCACCAGAGGAAAAGGATAAGGCCATAACGGTCAAATGTGTTCATGGTCATAACCAACAATTATGCACGACGAGAGATTCCCTCTTAAGGAATCAATGCATTATTAAGACACCAGTTACGCCTAAGAACTATGTATATATATGAAAGAAACCCCTATTCAGTAAGGAGGCAATGTTTAGATACTCAGATATACAAGTTCTCGAGGACCACTTTGCATCTCGAGACTGTCATAATCTTGTTAGAACAGTCATCCCACCAACCATTCTATCCATTAATAGTTTCTAATTTCTAAAATCCTTTTTTTTATATATATTTATATACAAATTTGACCACTTGATTTACAGAGCCTTCCATTGAAATATGTCAAATGCGAGATTATTTTGAGGAAAACCAAGGTGATTATCACGTGGGCCAAGTCCAAAATGGAACATGTATAGCAACACCCTGATCGGCAAACCACCCTAGCGAAGAAAAGGTAACAACAGTAAGACGTGATATCCTGAAGGTTGAAATAAAAGTTAAAATATCTATGGACATTGTACACATTTTTTCCTCGAATAATGCATGACAAATTGTATACATGAAAAATGTGTTGTTTCCCTTCAGTTATTATATATAATAAAAATTGTTTCTTACAAGTCCCTTTTTCTGTAGTAATGTAACAGAATTAAAAGTAAGAAGTGTAAAATTTCTTTTAGATATAATTATAAGAATTTTAAGTGTAAAGTATGCATATCTACGAGTCATTTTTTTTTTTTGGTAAAGGAAGAAAAGAAAGCGAAAGAACAAAAGTCTAAAAAACATGATCCATGCAGTATCGGCTACAACACCTATAAGTATAAGAAAGTATATTTTTTATTTATTTATTAGGTGTCATGTATTTATGTATTTAACAAAGTATCTCGAAGTATTTTTTATAAGAAAACATCTTTGACTAGGTATTTAACAAAGTCACTATTAGTAATTTTTATAAATAAAAAAAGTCAGCAAGGGCCTTGGGGACTTCTATTTCTACATCCCAAGATCCCAGCCCAACAACAACTCATAACACTCGAGAGGGATTCTTGATAGAATAAATGCACCAATGGAGAATAATAAGGCCATAATGGTCAAATGCATTCATGGTCACAACCAACAATTATGCACAACGAAAGATTTTCTCTCAAGGAATCAATGTATCATTAAGAAGCCAGTTACACCTAAGAACTATATATATGGAAGAAATCCCTATTCACTATGGAGTAGGGATGCAATATTAGATACTCAAATATATACGGTCTCGAGAACCACTTTGCGTCTCAAGACTCTCATAGTTCTTATTAGAACAATTGATATTTTAAAAAATGATTGTCACAATTTTTCTATAAAACTTAAAAATGACATGTATTTAAATGATGGATATGTTCAATGAGAAAGTCCAAATGATTTCCATGAGAAAATCCGCTCCTGAAGTCTTAGAGTGAGGAAGGAGGGGGCAAGCTTAAAATTTCTGGTGTAGTTTCGGTTGTAGCTTGAGCAGAGGTACCCTGTAGGTAAGGAAATAAGCCATTTCTGGTGTAATTCTCCTAAGTTATTCTGCGAATAAATACTATACACATCTCTGGCTTCCATTACTTTGCGTCTAGTGATTGCTTATGTTATGTTACTGCCTTATGCTAAATTAATGAAATCAAAACTGAAGAGGGATCAGGGGACTTGCAATGAGGAATAGAAAGGATTTTCTTACCCAATAATTTTTTTTGTCAAATTAATTCCACGATTATCTTCTTGTGCACCGAAGTTTGTAAACCGGATATTAACTTCAAGAAAGAAGAAGCTACACCCTGCTTAGTTGCTCGATGTATGCAATCAATTACTTGATTAATTGTTGATTAAAATTTTGTTTTTAGCCTCATCAATGGTCAACCCATATTCACCGAATAATGAGAAAGTCTTACATGAGCATAAACCCAATACATCACTTTTAGGCACATCCAATCAATTATTGACAACACATCTAAGATGGGATCCACTGCATTTCTTTTTTATTTTTTTAAAATCTGGTTTATTTTTATTTTTTAAAAATCTGGTTTGTCGCCCTCCATCAAACACCCCCCACACCCCATCCCCACCCTTCTCCCTCTAAGTTGCCACCGCCCAAACCCCATACCCTCCTATTTGCACCAAAGAACTTCTAAAAATATGCACAAAGAATGCCTCAAACAACAAGAATGACGAGGCAAAAATGCAGAGCAAACAACACAATAATATAGTCAAACTACTGGTATGCTCCGTCAAAAATAAAAGAAACCAAAAGACGTGCGGCGGAGGGGAGTGGCATGCGGTGCTGGTCCGGGAAAAAGCAAGGCGAAGATGGAGAGAAGAATGAGCGAATGGGAGAGACGAACTGCAGCAGACCAGGACGGCACGCCGAATGGGAGAGACGAACCGCGACGGACCAGAACGGCACGCCGACAGTGAACGCGAACAGGGGAGAGGTGGTTTCTGGCTGGAGATGGTTCAACAGTGGTACGGAGGATTAAGGAGCAATGTGACGACCGTGGCCACGATGATGATCTGGTTTATTAAATATCATAATCGTAACTGTAACCACGGAGACAGTTTCCATCATCCAACACAAAATATTCAGGAACTGAACCAAATCATCTCTCTCATTAATGCTGCAAAAGTACTAGTAATAGTATTCAAAAGTTAAAGAATGTTTAAGCAATATGAAAAATTAAAATAAAAAAATACTTGAAGGTTCTGAAGTTAGAGCTTGGGGTGGTGGCAAGTTGGCAGCGATGAGGGAGAAGGGTAGGGGATGTTGATGGTGGGTGGGTGGTGAGGGGTGTTTGCTGGAAGAAGACAAACCAGATTCTAAAAAATAAAATAAAAAATGAAGTGGGTCCCATTTTAAATGTTGTTATTAATTGATTGGATACGCCTAAGAGTGATGTGTTGGGTATGTGTCTATGTAAGTATTTCTCCCAAATAATAACTTGTTTCATGACAGTCGCCACTTGACCAACATGACCTTTCATTTAGGAGAGAAATAGACACAAAGGGTTTTTAATTATTTAATTTTTCTTAAATAATAAAAGTTTAAAACACAATTCTCTTCTTTGTGTCTATCTCCCTCCTAAATAGAAGGTAAATGGAGAGAACAAAACACAGAGGATCTCAACTTGCTATATCCACATATGATTCGAGTAAAATTGACACTAGCAAACATATGTCAAACATCAACGTTGGTTTTCCATTGTCTTGAGTATGTCTCAGATTTATATAAGCTTATGCATAATAATTCAAGCTTGATTTCTTCTTGGCTTGGACTTGAATGATACCTTCGTTGAAGTCCTCATGGTTCACCTGCAATTGGACAAAAGAACTGATGGTTATTCCCACATAAGCAGACAGATTTATATTACAATTTCTAACTAGGTTCTAAACTTTGGCATTGATTGAACCAGAAATTACAAGCGATTTGCAACATTTTTGGTAATTTCTTCACCGTTTAAGCAACTATTCAGGGCCAGCTAAAAACTATGTCATAGGGCAATATGTTGGTGCTCGGAATACAAGCAGGCATGTGAACCAAAAATAAAATCCAAACAGAAATGTCAACCCGTAATTTCATGCTAGAGTAATCAAGTTTTTCATATCTGGAAGAAATCAAACCTCAGTTGCATCACGGCGAAGGGCCAGCATGCCTGCCTCAACACAGACAGCTTTTAGTTGTGCTCCGTTGAAATCATCTGTGGACCGAGCTAATTCTTCAAAGTTGACATCTGGGTGAACATTCATCTTTCGAGAATGGATCTATCAATAATATTAACACGAAAGCATTAAGTAAATGTTCTGTGAGGAAAAAGATGTCAGCAGATAAAGTTTGAAGATACCAAACCTGAAGAATTCGGGCTCTTGCTTCTTCAGTTGGGTGTGGGAACTCAATTTTTCGATCCAATCGACCACTACGCATAAGGGCAGGATCAAGAATATCTGCACGGTTTGTTGCTGCAATTACCTGCAATTTACAAGAATAGATGAAAATGGCATCTCAAATACCTAAATCACAAGTGAACAAAAGTCTAATACATTAGGCACCAACTTCCAAGTTCTAAAGACAACCAGACAAGAGACTGATAGATAAGAATCGAAGACAAACCTTAATCCGGTCATCACTACTAAAACCATCAAGCTGATTCAGCAATTCTAACATTGTTCGTTGTACCTCCCTGTCTCCACTTACTTCACTGCAATCAACCACCCGATACATGACAAGGTTGCAGAAAAGCTTTAATTGAAACAATAACACCCCCTCTCACAAAAAAAAAAAAAAGTCAAATGCATATAGATCTGAAATCTTGTCTGCTCATACCTATCAAAACGCTTTGTTCCAATTGCATCAATTTCATCTATAAATATAATGCATGGAGACTTCTCTTTTGCCAGCTGAAAGGCATCACGGACAAGTTTTGCTCCATCTCCTATGAACATCTGTGAAATTCCAGGTTAGATCATTCCTCCAATCCAAACCCAATACATAGAGGTGATTTCAAACATCTCAGGAAGTAGTACCAATGTAATAAGGGAATAAAGGAATCAATTCTCTGACTATTTAGATGGGTTAGAGTGATAGGGAATCATCAGATACTACAACCAAAGCATGCTTGTATCCAGATTCCAGAATATGAGAATAACTAATTCCCATACAATTAACAAGTTCCATAGACAGATATACAAAAAGCTGTTAGCCAAAAGAGGTTGGAGAATAATGAAAAGCCACCCCAGTAAAAATCAGCAAGATTCAAAATACTAAGTAAATATTCAATTATATAAGAAAAAGAGGGAAATAAGGTAACAAATAAGCAACAATGAAATTATTAGACACAATAAGAAAGTTAAAGAGTTAAAGAAAAAACAATTAAGACAAGAGTCATACCTGGACCAGCTGTGGTCCTGCCAACTTCAAAAAAGTGGCATTGGTTTGTGCTGCACAAGCACGGGCCATTAATGTTTTCCCAGTCCCTGGAGGTCCATATAACAGCACTCCCTTTGGTGGACGAACTCCTAATCTCTGGAACCGCTCCTTGTGGGTCATTGGTAAAACAATGGCTTCAACTAATTCTTGGATCTGTCGGCAAAGAACAAGTTATTGATCAAATAGACCCTGTTAACTAACCATAAAAACGAAAAAGAAGGTGCTTCGATAAACTGCCAGTTATTAAAGCTCACTGCTCACCTGCTTCTCTAATCCACCAATGTCATTGTAGTCCTCCGTTGGCTTTTCATCAACTTCCATGGCCTTAACTCGAGAATCATACTCAGAAGGCAGGGTATCCAAGATTAAGTAACTATCTTTGTTAACACCAACCAGATCACCAGGTTTTAACTTGTCAGGGTCAACAAGCCCAACGACAGGAAGAAAGATCGTCTTCATTCAAAAGAAAACAAACAAAAAAAAGTTTATTATTTCAGTAAGTTATACCAAGGGCTTTTCTTCGTTAACTAACTTCAAATCCGGCGGGGACACCAAAAGCAAAGCAAAAACAATATAAAAAATAAAGAACAATCTAAATAAAATAAGGAACACCAGAGATTGGAATAAGGAAACATCAAATCAATTTGCCCTCCAAAAAGATATGAAATTTTGAGGTTTGTCACCTGTCGAGTAGATGTCTTCAGCACAACACATTTTCCCTTTCTTTGGGAGTCAAGATCAATGTTGGCACCATCTTCTTCAGCTTCATCCTCTGGATTCATTTCCAATATCTAAAAACGAGAATACCATGTCAGCATTGGAGTCTTCAGTCATTGATTCGTTCATCCTCTAATACAAAATGAACCATGATATACTGACTTTAACAGGAAGTTAAGGGTTTGTCTGCTTTGTTTCCACTTTCCGGTTTTTGTTTCCTGTTTTCGTTAATAATTGCAAAATGACTCATTGTTTTCATTTTTATTCCCGATTTCAAAGATTTGTACAATAAACAATGCTAACAACAAAATTTACCGTATAAATCTTTGAAAATAGAAAACAAAATTAAATCAAGTGACATTTTTGCAACTATCAATGAAGACAACATACTGAAAACAAGACAAAAAGGCACTAACAATTTCTTTATTTCCCTCTAAAGTCTACAGCTTTTTTATTTTGTGAAAAATGGCATCAGTGAATGTTTATACACGCATAATGAAAGTATTGGAACCAAAAAGGATAAAAAAAGAGGTTCAAATTTAAAAAAATATTGGATAATCAAAACAAATCTAAAGTTAAAACAATGTCATTCATTAATCATTAATCATTATACATAACGGCATCTTAGAACTTGAATGACATACAAATCAGAGGAAGTAGTAGGATGAGTACAAGTAAAAGACCTCAACAATGTTGCCAACGAGGTAGGGAAGCTGTTTATTGAGTTTAATCTTCTCCTGATTCTCTTTGATCTTCTCCTTGTAGGATTCAAGTTCTAGATTCGTTCTCTGCAACTCTTCCTTCAATCACAAAAACAAAGAAAACCATAATAAACCCTAGAAAGAATATGAAAATAGCGATTTTATAAATAAAACTAAAAAAAAAAAAAGTGGAATTGTGGAAGAGAAAAAAAGAGAGTGAACCTTGAGAATGCGAATCTCGTTGTCGAGTAAACGAGAGGCTCTGACGATGTCATCGGTGGTCATGGATGCAAGCTGATCATCTTCGAAGTTCGTATCTTCTACCATAGCTGTAGCCATATCTAGCTTCTATTCAATTTCTCAATACTATGCTAATGGGAATGGGAATGGAATGAGAGATTGGAACGGAGAAGAAAAAGGGGAAACACAAAAGTCTGCTACTGTGTTGATAGCGAAGACAACTTGTTGGAGAGGCAATCACATATGGATGGGCCGAATCCTAGTCTGTACTGGGCCCTGGTCTTTTAGTTCCACAGTTAGATCCTTACTCTGTTTTTTTTTTTTTCGCTACATAAAACGTCAGATGCTTACTCTATTTTACTAGCTTTAACTTTTTGAAATTCCATTACTTGCAATTGATTTCTCACCTAACTGAAAAATGAGTGAGATATCTTTATATTCACTCATATCTAATGTAGATATATGAGGCTTACACAAGGTGTTCTGACTAGTGGTATGAGATTTGGCTCTTCTAGAGTTCACTTTACCTCGAGGGAAAATGGATCCCTGCGGTTATTTTGTAAATGCAGGGAGATCTTTACCATTGATTGAATTTTGCATAGGCTAAATATGCTAATATAAAAATGGGTGTATGAAATTCTGACCACAGATTAATGTGAAATGTGTGAAATTTATAAATGTAGGGAATCCAGGTCCCTTTAGAGGAGCCATTCGCCTTCTCCCCTGCATGAGTTTATCTAGAAGATGTTTATCTAGTCTGAGTTTTTGGTTTTAGATTTTGTTATTTTATTTTCTTAAATTAAAATCATTTAAACTATATATAATCTGAGCCAATAGTTTGTTTAATGGTAAACATGAGTTCACTTTATCCTCTAAAGCGAGCCCACTCACTTTTACTTTTTTGGTAAACAAAAGGGCCTAAGTCCAAAAAAGAAAAATTACAAAGAAATTAAACGAGGAGAAGAAACTGCCATAATATCAGCTAGGAGCCAAATCCATAAAAAAACATTTTCGAATTTACAAGCTCATGACTCGATAGTCATACCCACGAGAATCCACATAAAAAACTTATGACAAGATGAAAATGGGTACTCGTTTAATAAATGGGGACTGATGTCCATCCTTTATATTACTTCACCACGAGATTTTCAATGAACGTACCTATAATAAAAAAAAAATTGTTAAAAGTACATCATTCTTATAATAATTATTTGAAAAAAGATCCATTTTGATCCCTGAGAAAAATACCGGGGTCTGTTTTAGTCCCTGACAAAACTAAAGTATTAAATTAGTCCCTTGCAATTTCAAACTAGGGACACGTTAGTCCCTCCGTTTGATTCTGTTAGACACCATCCGTTATTTCTGTGGATTATAGTTCCACAATTGCTAATTTGCGGTAGAAATTGGAGTGACGTTGATTAGATCGCATTTTGGACATTTAAGTGGCATTTTTGGTTGCTTAAGGGATCAGATTCCTTTTGTCGGATGTGTTCAAAATGGTACTATTTTGGGCATTTAAGTAAATGTTTAATAACCAATTTATACTGTGGAAATGTAAATATCATATTAGAGTATACCTAAGAAAAAAAACATAACACGTCATCGACTTAACGGACCGAAACTAACGAGGGGTTGACGGAGGGATTAACGTGTCCCTAGTTTAAAATTGTGAGGGACTAATTTGGTACTTTAGTTTTGTCAGGAACTAAAACGGACCCCAGTGTTTTTCTCAGAGACCAAAACAAACCTTTATTCTAATTATATATTATCACACCATACAAGTAAACTTTATATGTGATTTGTGATAATCTTTAAATTTTGTAAATATTTTAACTGATGGAAAGATATTGTCGTGTGTGATATTAAGGTTTATTTTATTTATTTTCCTTTTTCATTTTTAAATTTTTTTCAGGGGATTTTTAAAAATTTATTATGAATCATTAGATACCCCAAAGATAAAGTTTCTCCAAAGTTAGTATGTCTTTAAGGCATTGTTTGGCCGAAAGGAAATGGAAGTGCCCTCCAATGAGGAGAGGGAGAATGGTTAAGACATCTGTGGATTTTTCTTCTCATCCTCCTACAAACCAAAGTAGGGCGATATAAAGGTTGTTTGATGTGTTAAAGTGTGTAGAAATTGCTGCCCACTAAATGATCTAAAGTAATAGCTTGCTCATTTTTTTCAACAAACCTACTCCTTTACGAAAATGGATTCTCTCCATCTGGCTCAGTTGGCATTTTCTGCCCTTCAATTTTTTTTGGGTATACAGTTGGCATTTTCAAGTAGGAGGAATGAGGAAAGGAATAATGAGAGAACAAGGGTTCTCTAAAGTGCAATGTTCCCCGTATTTGAGCAGTATCCATTTGGCATTGTTATTAGACAAAATCATACCAATAACAACAAACTTTTGCTTAAAGTGCAGTTGACTTGGAATATTAAAATTGAATTAAGTTAAATGATTCTTCAGTCATATGGTCAAATTGAAAATACAGCAACAGCTTCATACAAGGTAAAAGAATAACACATGGTTTTCAGATTCAAAGCTTCCAATATATGCCCAATCGGTGGAAAATGCCTGCAACTAAGGCCCAGAATAGGATCTCAGCAAAGATAACATACAGCAGAATGCCTACTCTTCTTGAATGCCATACTTTAATGAACACATGCTTTTGGATCCAATATACCTGTTCACAAGACAAATTAAACATCCGTGTAAGCATGTAGACAGTTATATGCACATTCAATTCAATTCAAACATAGAAAAGAATAATAACCAAAAAACAATTCATCTAAGAATAATAAACAGAAGTGAGGCTATCATCAAGGAGCCTAAAAGTGATATAACACATAAAAATATGTACTTCATAAATATTTTATTTTAAATTACATTGAATAATATCAGATATAGACCTCAAATTATAAGAAAGAGAATGAAAATTGGAATATGGAAACCCTGTCACATCATCCCTCCTTTGGGGATGTAAACAATTCACAAAGAAAATGAAAAGCCATATTTTTTTTACCCTTTTCTTGGGTACTTCAGGAAAGAAGAGCACCAGTTCTTAACTTCTATAGCACCATGGTAGGAAATGGATTGTGGTGCTCTCATTTTATCATGTTATGAGAGAGAGAGAGAGAGAGAGAGAGAAAATCAAATTTAGTTTTATTTGAGTGGTCCATTCAAATTTGCTTTTGTTTTGTCTCTCTCTCACAATATGAAAGAAAAAAAGGAGGGGATCCAAATCCGTAGGAAATGCAGATGAGTTATTGAACAAGAGTTCAGGGACCAAAGTATTGAAAAAATTAGATGATGAGAAGAATATACCAGTGTATTATGAGGGTCATCATAATACCACCCATTAATGAATCCTGCAAAGATTCCCTCTGCTGCCATGACATAGACAAGCATGGCATTCATGCCAATCCATTTCAAAGGCATGAACAACAATTTCAAACCCAAAATATCAACCTGCAATTTTAAATCAACCAAGATGACAAAGGTAATCATTAACCATAATGGCGCAGGGGTAAAAAATAATCCAGAAGATAAAATCTACCCATGGTGGTAGGGCCACCATAATTTTCATTATTCACTAGAGACCAAAAAACATACCATAATATAGAATGCTGAAAAAAGTAAAGATGCTGCTCCAGATGTTACACAAACATAGCTTAGTGTGTACAACTGTTTATTCAAAGGAATGGCTGCAGTTCACAGAATAATGAGGAATGAATGTATAGTTACATAGCAAGTTCCAGCCCAACACTGAGTTAAGAGTTCACACCATGAGTGAAGTGAAGAATAACTCCAGAAGTAAGGAGAGCCAAGCCCGTTAGAAGCCAATGCTTCAGTCTAGAAGAATGATCCTAAAATCAATCAAATAAGTGAAGAAGTAAGCAGAAGTCATAAAGATGTCAAGAACATTCTTTTGAGTCGCAGGCTTCACCTGAAAGTGAATTAGTACATGTCCGAAATGCAATCCAATGATCGTGGAGAGAATAGCAGATATTGAGCTGCAGTTGAATATCACATTGCTCTAAGGATCAGAAGAACAAGTTATACAACTGGTGTGCACAACAAAGATGGTGCATTCATAATCATAGTAAACTCCTTAAAAGGGTCTGAGCATTTCCAAAGTTTGTGCAAAAATTATATGGCATATTAGTGTATATGAGTGAGTTAGCCTATAGTGAGTCAATAGAATTGAAAGCTAGGCAGTTGTGTCTGACTGATGAGTCAGCAACAGATTCAGTTATGAATCTGTTTCTATAAGTACCCTGTATCATTCATTCTAACCATCAATGAAAATCAGAATCAGTTTATACAGTTACAAACTTTCTCTCTTTCTAATATGGTATCTAGAGCTTAGGTTCTAGGCCATGACTTCCGCTTCCGATCACGATCCTCCGCCGCCGCCGCCACCACCGGCGAAATCACAGAGTTCGATGTCCAATTTCTCTTCTCTCGTTAGCAATTTTCTTCACTGGAAGCAAGATGTTGATGTTGTGATTCATGCGAATAGGCTCGAAAAGTTCGTTGCATGCCCTAGGGTTCCTCCGCAATACCTCAGTAATGACGATCGCATCGCTGATCGTACCAATTCTGGTGTTCTTGCGTGGGAGGCACAAGATCAGCACCTGTTTGATAAAATGCCTCAAACACAGCATTCACAATTCTCTGCTCATCATGCACCTATGACCTACACCTCATTTCAGCAAGCACCTAATGCATCCAATCCTTCCAAGAATCAATCAAGTGGACCTTTGGCTATGGTGGCTGCATCTCACAATCCTATGTCTATGATGGCTTCTAGCTCTAACTCAGATTCAGGGATGTGGTATGCAGACAGTGGTGCAACCCATCATGTAACCTCAGATATGGCCAATTTGCAACAACAAACCACCAATTGTAACCTAGACCAAGTGTATATGGGTAATGGTCTTGGACTCCCTATACTTTCAGTAGGTTCTGCATGCATTATGTCTCCTCTAAATTCTAATACCAGTCTTATTCTTAAAGATATTCTTTATGTGCCCAAAATTACCAAAAATCTTCTAAGTGTGAGCAAGTTCTCTCAGGACAATCATGTTACCTTTGAATTTCATGCTAAAGTTTGTTATGTCATCTCTCGAGTCAATAAACAGATCATTCTAACTGGAAAACTCAACTCCCAAGGTCTTTATGTGTTCCCTGATCTCACTGTGGCAAGCAAGTCTGCTCAAGCCTCTCCCACTTGTCTAAGTGTTTCTGTTTGTAATAATGTTGTAAACAACAATGGTTCTGATTCTGTTTCTATTCCCAATTGTAATTCTGTTGATAAAATGCCAAGTTCATTTTACACTTGGCATTGTAGGCTTGGCCATGCCAATGATGTAGCAGTCAGACAAATTCTTCAACAATGTAACGTTCCTCTCATGAATAAAACATTTACAGATTTCTGTATTGCCTGTTGTTATGGAAAATCTCATATATTACCTTCTCATAGTTCGACTACAATCTATAGTAATTAGTAAGCCTTTTGAACTACTGTTTTTGGATCTGTGGGGCCCAGCCCCCATGCAATCTGCCTCTGGCCACTCTTATTACTTTTCCATTGTTGATGCTCATACTAAATTCACTTGGCTATTTCTATTAAAACAAAAATCAGAAACCATAACAATATTCAAACAGCTTCTTGAACTAGTCAAAGTTCAATCTCAAACCATTGTAAAGTCTGTCCAAACTGATTGGGGGGGAGAATTTCGCCCATTCACTAAGTTTCTTGCTGATCTTGGGATAGTTCATAGAGTCATATGCCCTCACACTCACCACCAAAATGGGAGTGTTTAGAGGAAGCATAAGCATATTGTTGAGACTGGTTTGGCACTACTTGCCCAAGCTTCCCTGCCCATGAGGTTTTGGGACCATGCTTTCACCACTGCAGCCTACTTAATAAATAGGATGCCTACGCCTGTTTTGTCACAAAAGACACCTTTTGCCATGTTATACAGCAAAGAACCTGACTACTCATTCTTAAGGGTCTTTGGGTGTGCTTGCTATCCTTGTTTAAGACCATACAACAAGAATAAGCTTCAATTTCGGTCTTGTGAGTGTACTTTTCTAGGATATTCATCCTCTCACAAAGGATACAAATGCCTCTCTAATGATAGCAGACTCTATATCTCAAAAGATGTACAATTTAATGAGATCAAGTTTCCTTTTGCAATCAAGGACAACACTGTCCCTCCCATTTCAGTCCCTCAATCTGTCAGTACAGCACCTACTCCTCTCACTGTTCTACCATCTATTCCCTTTCCTTCTAGTCCAGCTCCTGAGTCTATTCTTCCACCTTCTCTACATTTGTCTCCTTTACCTTCTAGTCCTCAAGGTCCTCTCAACTCTCCTAATGTTCCAACTAGTTCCAGCTCTCACTCCTCATCTCTACCTTCCCTACACTTAGGTTTAACACCTCAGTATCCAGTATCCTCAGGTTCTCTCCCAAGTTCTCCCAACTCCACTTCCCTTTCCTCTCAGGGTCCTCCTATACAGCCACTCTGCAATCATCATTCTATGATCACTAGATCAAAATCTAGAGTCTCTCAAGTCCTAGTTGCACATGCAGAACCACACTCACCTAAAGAGGCACTAAATCAACGTCATTGGAAGGAGGCTATGCAGGCTGAGTTTGATGCCTTGGTCAGAAATAACACATGGACCCTAGTTGATTTGCCTCCCCATAGGCAAGCCATTGGATGCAAGTGGGTGTTCCGTGTGAAGGAGAACCCAGATGGCTCAATTAATAAGTATAAGGCTCGGTTAGTGGCAAAGGGTTTTCACCAAAAACAAGGGTTTGACTATACTGAAACATTCTCCCCTGTAGTCAAACCGGTAACCATCAAAGTGGTACTTACTCTTGCTATCACTAATCAATGGGCAATCAAGCAGTTGGATGTAAACAATGCTTTCCTCAATGGATTGCTGGCAGAGGAAGTCTACATGGAGCAACCTATTGGGTTCAAAAGTTCAAACCAGTTGCAGGGCTGCAAAACTGAACAAAGCCATCTATGGCTTGAAACAAGACCCTCGGGCTTGGTTTGAGAGGCTCACACAAGCCTTGGTTCACTTTGGCTTCAAGTCAAGCAAGTGTGATCCATCCCTATTTGTGCATTTCTCAGGTGGTCACAGCACTTACATCCTAATCTATGTGGATGATATAATAGTAACAGGCTCCTCATCCTCTCGGGTTGCTTAGATTATCAACAAGTTGAAGACAGAATTTGCACTCAAGGAACTTGGTGACTTAGATTACTTCCTGGGTGTGGAAGTCAAGAAACTGTCCAATGGAGCACTCCTGTTATCTCAATCTAAGTACATTAAAGACTTACTAGCTAAAGCTAATATGACAGAAGCAAAGGCACTTCCCACGCCAATGATTGGCAACTGCAAACTCACCAAACATGGGGGAAATTATCTGCCTGATCCCTCTCACTACAGGTCAATAGTTGGGGCATTGCAATATGCCACTATCACTCGGCCTGAGCTGTGCTATAGTGTTGGGAAGGTTTGCCAAATCCTTTCCCAACCTTTGGAGGAACTTTGGAAGGCAGTAAAGCGTATTCTCAAGTATCTTAGAGGTACTCTCTCTCTTGGCCTATTACTAAAACCTGCTACAAAAGGAAAACCATTCAGCCTTCAAGCCTTCAGTGATGCAGACTGGGCTGCAGATACTGATGATAGAAGGTCAGTTTCTGGGTGTCTTCCTTGGTCCTAATTTGGTTTCTTGGTGGTCACGCAAACAAACTCTAGTGGCAAGATCAAGTACAGAAGCTGAGTATAGGAGCCTAGCTGCCACTACGGCAGAGGTGCTATGGTTGAAATCCTTGCTGCAAGAACTACAAGTTCCAATTATGGCACCAGTGATCTACTATGATAATTTGAGCACAGTATCACTGTCCCACAATCCAGTGCTGCACTCAAGGACCAAGCATATGGAGCTAGATCTATTCTTTGTTAGAGAAAGAGTCATTGACAAATCAATCTCAGTACAGCATCTACCAGGACAAGACCAAGTAGCTAATTTACTTACTAAAGCCCTGACACAGACCATATTTGAGACACTCAGGAGTAACCTTGGCATAGTAGATAGGTTCTCCTATGTAACCCCACCTTATGATTATAAGGGGGTATATTAGTGTATATGAGTGAGTTAGCCTATAGTGAGTCAATAGAATTGAAAGCTAGGCAGTTGTATCCAACTGATGAGTCAGCAACAGATTTAGTTATGAATCTGTTTCTATAAGTACCCTGTATCATTCATTCTAACCATCAATGAAAATCAGAATCAGTTTATACAGTTACAAACTTTCTCTCTCTCTCTCTCTTTCTAATATGGCATAATCTAACCAATCTGTCAAACAAAAGAATATGAATATACTTGTCCTCAACTCTTTTTCTTAGTAACAACGTAAAAAACATTTTCTATGATTTGATCGAATATAATGATAGCATCTACTTCAAAGAAAACAAAGCCGATGTAGTTAAGAACAGATTGAAATATAGATAGTAGTAATAGCAAGTTTGGAGTTTCAAAAGCTAAGCAAACATGCACTAGAGGATAAAGGGACCATCTACAGACCTTAAAATTCCTTCTGGCTCAAAAGGAGCGTAACACCACGAAGCAGCAGTTTTTTTAAAAGGCCCTTCATATGGGGGTCTCACAGTGCAAGCCTGCAGCACTTAAAATAAAAGGCAATGACTGTTTGAAACTGCCATTGGCCATAAACATAAAGTAAGTGTTTCAAATATATAGAATAAAAGATAAAAAGTGTCAGGGAGAAAATGGCAACACACTTCAGATCTCCTCCATGCTGGGCGGGTATACATGTGGTTAATTCCCAGCACCTCTCTGTCAATATATCCCACAGCATTACAAGGGGGGTTTAGTTTCCCTCTGACACCACAGGTCACCTTAAGTTTACAGAGAAATCAAATTAGAGAGAGTAGAAAGAAGGGGAAATCAGAAACATTTAAACCGGTCGATTTCTGCATACTTTCAAGCATAGAAACTGCTAAAGCTAACAGGAAAATAATAATCTCAGTGTTGAGAAGTAGCATACATATAAAAATTAAATTTCATATCAAGCGAAAACCACAATATAGTCAACCACTATATTTAAAAATGAAGTTAAGTGATAACACAAGAATTAAAAACCAAAGACTGTAATTTAATCCAATAGAGTGTGCACGTGTGTGTGTGTGTGTGTGTGTGTAGAGAGTATCAGAGGCAAGCAACTGGAAGCTCACAGTGAAAGTTGTGCCATTATATATGCTGTCTGGGTTATGGACAGTGAATTGCCAGTCTGGAACATAAATTCCATAAAGTAAGGCCATGTAAACCGTAAGTATACACGCTCCTACCAGCCTGAAATTTTAGTAGATACAATGTTCAAGAATCAAAAGCATATTGTATCAGGCAATCAACTTGAACCGTACTATTGCAGACTAACCAATGCCAATAATATAACTTGAATATTGAAAGGTGGGTGGGTTCTGGATCTTTAGCTAGTGAACTTCTTGAAAATATTTCCACCAATGCTACAACCAAATATGCTAGAGCAATTCTCTAAAAGGGGTACAAAAACAAAGTATTACTCTCTTTATACTCACTTTTATTAGATAAAATCTGTTCTACAACAATAAGCAGGCTAAAATGATGAAAACCACCTGGAGAATGCCGCACCACCTTATGTGTTTCATGTCAACTCCATATGTTAGATTGTCCGGTGCATGTGAGAAACCACCTTCATCATAGAGATCAACCATCACATCAAAATAAGGCTTAATGATGTTTCATCTTTCACCCCACAAAGATGTCTTATCAGTTATGCATGAAAGTAATTGTCCCAAGGGAAGATCACATTATTCCTTCTATCATTTTGGTTTGGAAAAGTGGGGATTATAATGTGTTGGGAATTTCTTATGATAAGCATATGAAAGGTATTTTAATACTTGAAAGTTGGATAGAATGGCCTTTGTGTAAATATTATATTGTCCCCCAATTTTTATGAAATATAAGATTCTCCAAAATGATAAAAGGAAGAAAATGATCCCCACTTCTGCCACCCGTATATTTAAGGAATATTTGTCCATTCCTTTCCTAATGCGAAAAATAATGTCGTCAACTCCTTTTGTTGAAACAATTTCCTTTGAGTCTCTGCACCTATGATCCTATCCTTTTTTTGTGTGTCAACCTCACCTTTTGAACTTTTATTTGTTTTAGGAAAGCAAGATTTGGCTCAGGATTGTCCATTCTCAAGTGGAACTTTTTCTGGGGCTTTTTCCTTGGGACAAACCCAGAAGATTCCCTAATATGAAATTTAGATTCAGTTATTATAGCACATCTGAGCATAACCTTGATCAATATTAATGATCAGAAGGCAGTAACAATTAGAGAGGCTAATGCAATATTCAACTAGTAGAGGCATTCTTAGGATATGTGAGCTTTTAGTCATCTTCCAAGGCAAACAGAGAATGCTTGTGTCATATGTAAAAAGGGAGGGGGAAAGAGGAGAGTGTTGTTTCTTATATTACTTCTGCTTTTAGAAGAAAAAACTAACCTTGTAAGAGTAGACCCCAGAAGAGGAGTTTGAGTGTTCTAACGAGCACCTTTTTTACAGCTACAAGTCTATTTGGTATTCTCTGGACATAAAATAGAAGCATCAAGAAACAAAGGAATGGAAAATCTAGGTACTTACAGCATTCTAAATAGCCACCCTTTTGTAACTATTACAATCAAGAACTAGAGAGAAATTGAGAATCTAAACTGAGAAAGAAACTGAATTCATTCATTGCATTGAATTACAAGAGAGCAACAGTATTTATACTGTTGATTGAACTATGAGTGGTTCTAACCGAATAACTAACTCTAAACCACTTTCTAACTAACAATACAAGATCGTGCTAGCTAAGCTCAGCCTGAGAAGCTAAAGGTCTCTAATAGTAACTAACCTTGAGAGCAAGTGGAATGGCCATCCCCACAATGAACAAAAAGAAAGGCATGACAAAATCAGCAAGATTGCAGCCATTCCATGGCGCATGACTAATCATTGGCCATTGTTCTCCAGCATCATCAACCAAGATCATTAACTGCATTGCATATTATCAAAACATCTTAAAGCAAAATCAAAATGATATTTTTTATCTGTTCGTGATTTCTAATTGATATTTTTATAATAGAAAACTGTAGGAAAACAATGGCATACATATAATAGCTAAAATGCAGTTACCAACCTAATCATGCACTACAAGTACAACTTATGAAAAGCTCATTTGAGCTTCTAAGAATAGCATATGAAAATAAACTTATCCAAATACCTAATGAAAATAGTTTATGATTATCATATAAACTTATTTTAGCTTATTGCAATAAGCTTATCAGAGGAACTTATGAAAATAAGCTTTTTTTAGCTTATTTGAAAAAAGTGTATTGAATATGCCCTCAATTAAACTGTTTAACCAAACACATCCTATGCCTACATATTCAGGCTGAAGATAGCAGTTTTTCCAGCACGGTGTAACTCTTTGGATGGATACAATCATCACAAACACAATCAAATAGTAATTCGTAGATTCAAATTTATGTCCAAGGGTGAAAAATGTAAAACGTTTTTAAGCTTTCTTCTTGGTAAAATGGCATTTTCTATCTTTTGAGGAGTTGCTGAATTTTTTTGAAACAGCACTAAACCACATAAAAGCTTTATTTTATGTGCGATGTACTACTATTATCAAAGAAGAAAACCTACAATTTTGAAAATTTTGTCAAAGGTTAATATGTATTGTGTAGTCATTAAAAGTACCAAAAGATAATAAAAATCTTACACGATATCATACTTGGATGAAAAAAAATGATAATGCATACCGCAGTTGATATTTAACACTTTATCATATAAAATAGAGGTAGGTATGATCATTTATATTGCCAATTAACCTTTAAGCTATTCATCATAAATACACAGTAAGTAGTTTAAACTGGTAATTTTGTTTGAACATTGTGCTGATCCAACTTTCAAGGATTGTCCTTACACAATAAGGAGAGTAGTGACGGATCTAGATCATTTATTTAGGAGTGGTTTAAAATAAACGATATTATTAATGAAGAGGCTAAACTTAATAAAAAAATTAAAAAAATAGAAGTAAAATTATAAGTTTTTGAAGTGATAAGATTATAATTTTGAAGGTTATGTGTGAGAGTTTGGGATGAAATTATGTGAGATGGCTAGTAATAAAATGGAGTGAAAAGATTTAGGCTATGATTGGGAGGATGGAGTGATGGTTAGAAATGAAGTAGAGTGACTAAAAAAATATTAATCCATTATTTAGGAATTTATTAAATAATGGATTGTGATGATTTAGAATGGTAACTTAAACGACTTCATCCCATGAGTTCCCTTTCCATATTTATACCACCGAAGTTGAGGCCCTTGGGATGTCCCTCTGTTCCCTCATAACTTCCAACTAATGGAATGTTATACTTTTATCTTTTCACTCCACTGTATCATTAACCACTTCATTATTAACCATTTCATTTCATCTCTTCAAAATTCTAAAACATAGCCTAAAAAAAAACTTACTAGAAGATGAGTGTTTTGGATTACTATCTTTAACTACTCCGATCTATTACTTAAGTAACTCTCAGAATGAGTTAAATCAATTCACTCCGTTACTAACCATATGTTTTCATCCATCATTCATCCAAACATAGGCTAAGCAAGGAGATGAGGAGAGAGAAAAGAGGAGTACCGCAACAGTGAGACCTCGAAAGATGTCAAGCGAAGCAACGCGCTTTGGTTTAGGCTGCTTGTCTTTGTCGGAAACACTAACAGCCACTTCTTCCGAAACATTGAGGCTGTGCTCCCCTGAGCCTTTGATTTCACCCATTCTGTCTTTTACAGCTCCAACCGGATAGTGCTCTTCATGAGCTTGTCCACCAGATAATTAAGGGGTCTCTCTCTCTCTCTACTCTCACTCACTTTCAATTCTACACGGAAGAATCATCCATGCAATGTATGATAAGGACAGGTTTTGTTATATTCCCTGGATCCTAATACTAATGATCGTGATATTAAACAAATTAAAGAAAGTATTAAATAAAACTTTCAATGTCTTTAAAATGAGAAATGATAAATGAACATATTTTTGGGACATTAAATATAGACATCATATGGTGGTGTATTGTTTTTAAGTGCTACATACATGTGATGAGAGAAAAAAAATAATGAACAAGTATAAATATATATATATATACGATGTTGGACACCAAAAGTGTGTCCAACTATCATTACTCCTTAAAAATATATAAAAAATCATTTAAAAGGATTAAGTAGGAGAATTTAAAATTATTCAAAAATAATTTTTTTATTTGTGATATAGGGAGTAAACCTTAGGATCTGCTTGCTTTATTTCTAGTTTCTAGTTTTCAGAAATAATTATAAAATTATCACATTGTTTTTATTTTATTTCCTGTTTTCAGGAATTTGTATAAGAAATATTGAAAACAACATTTTTTCTATTTTCACTGTTTCCTATACAAATCTTTGAAAACATAAAAACAATGTGACAATTTTGTAATTATTTCTGAAAATAGGAAACTGGAAACAAAGTAAACAGATCGTTAGTATTTAGGATTCAAACATCCCATTTCATTAAATTTTGTAGTCAAATTTAGTTTACATCACCATGTGATTTGGAATTTTTAAATGAAAAGTAAAAATATTTAATATTTTTTAAGTAATTTGAATGAGTAATAGGGTTTTATTAAAATTTAAAAACATTTATTAAGTAATTTAAAATGGAAAACTTTAAACAAAATAATATTTTTCTTAACTTTTAATGTAATAAATATTTATTTTAATTTTAATTTTCTTAATAAGTGTATATAACAGTAAAACTCATTCAATAATGTGGGTTGCTTAGAAGATCCAGTGTCAGTCCAATACTTATAATCATGTTCGTCAAATTAATAATTACTATAAGATTATATGACTATATCACAAAAAAGACGAATGAATTGATTCGTATCCTTGAATCATTGTCATGAATTGATGGCTTACCTTATTTTCAAGTTTATTTTATCACGGTACGACTGGCTGCACGTGAATCTTATCAAGATGCTTAAAGATAATAAAATATTAACGATAATATATATGCAGATGTTTTTTTTTTTGATAAGCCAAATGCATTAAAAAAGAGTACAAGAAGTACTCAAAGTAAGTTACAAACAGGAATTAATTACAACAAATTAGCTAGGTAAGTCTTCAACCAAAACTTGTAAAGCACTTGGTTGAAAATCTAACTAACAGAACCAATTACAAGGAAAGACAACTTATTACTTCAGCCATAAAACACCACCTCACAGACAGCAGGATAAATACAAGAGCACCACACACCAGTCTCAAAAAAAAGGCATGAGTACTACGATATGCATGCCAAAGGACATATTGTCCAATCTCTATAAGTATAATCTGAGTAGCCCAAGTCACCTAATAACCAAAGCCAAGACCTCTGTCTTATCAATTCTAGCCAAACTGTCCAAACACAAGAGTGCCAAAATAAGGTCCTATGTTTCTTAACTTTGATTCTACTAAGAAGGTTCTTATGCAATAAAAAGTGGCTTTCAATATCAGTAGGCATTACAGTTGTTATTCCCAACCATCCATATAGCCAAAGCCAAACCTGCATAGTGAATGGACATGACAGAAACAAATGATCAGCAGTCTCCAATTCAACTCCACAGAAGACACAATTGCAAAGTGCAATGTCTTGTAACACCCCCCTTCGCATGAGATTCACCCTGGAAGGAATTCGGTTCAGTATAACCTTCCAAGAGAAGGCTACTACCTTGCTAGGAGCACAACAGATCCAAAATCTTCAAACAACACTGACACCTACTGGAAAGAGTTAAAAAGAGGAGAGGAAGACAAGAGGAAGTCATAAGCTGATTTAACAGTATATATGCAGATGTTGAATCATGTGTGACAGATTTCGCTGAATCAAGATGTTGAATCAAGATGCTTAACGATAATACGTATGCAAGCAGTAGAAAATAAAGTTGCACATTGCAATTTGTGTTACCTTCCTTTTATCAATTGGCATGCCTTAGGTAATGTTTGGTTAGGAGAGAAGGGAGGGGAGGGGAGGGGAGGGGAGGGATTTTTTTAAATTTTGCATGTTTGGTTCAATTTTTTTTAGTGGAGAGGAGAGGGGAGGGATTTTAAATTATTTTGCATACATTGACCAAAACATCCTCACTTGTTTATTTTAAAATAAATAATTATAAGGATATAAAAGTAAATTAATTTTAAAATCATAAGTAAATTTATTTTAAAATCCCTCCTCTTCCCTTGTGAACCAAATATGAATAAGGTTATTTTCAATCAAACACATCCTTAGACAACATTCTTATACTAAAAATAATTGATTTAGTAGAGTAACTAACATCTTATATTTGACTTTGTTAAAAAAAAAAATCTTATATTTGACAGGTTAAAATATCATATTCTTGCTGTTTTAAATTATTTATGCACTTCACTATGAGTCATTTTGAAATTTAAACTGTAAAAGATGGTTTTGTTCCCCATAAACATTGGTTTTAGTTTATTTGAAAAGGGCTAGGAGATTCATAAGAAAAATTCCTGTGATCTGATCTCAAGAGATTTACACAGCTAGCCCGTAATGGTATGCTTACCCACACATTATGCTGTTCACCGCAAGACCTACCCGTTAAAGTTCTATGTTTATTTATTGTTTAATATAATTAACCGTATATTATTGGCTAAAATAACACTAAGATAATTTTTTTATTTTTTATTTTTAGATGAACATTAAGACAATTTCTTGAAGTGTTGTTTATCAATAGAAAAAAGAAGAATGCTAACAAATGCCAAGGAATCCAAAGAAGAAATTTCTTATTAGGAAGTGGTGTGTTTAAAATTTTGAAAAGTAATATCTTTAGCTTTCCGATGTAAACTTGCTTTTAACAAAATCCTTAACCACTGTCCTTAGGACACTGGTTAGCAAGATCCTAAAAAAAAAAAAAAGAGCATAAAAACGCCCCACTTCTTAAATGAAGTATTATTTGAAGAACTAAATTTTTACGACGAACCAAATTATAGGTCTTGAAGTTTGTGATTTGAATGGACAGGAAAATACCAAAACAAAAACAGAGTTTTTTATGGATACTTTTGTGTGGAAAGTCAAGTAGTAGATGAGACAGTGCTCCCACCAGCTGGTAAGACTAAGGACATGAAGGGCCGGGCCTAGGATTATGGCCATCATGCCCAGGGTAGAGCAGAGGAGACTGAACAAGAACGTGAAGGTGGCTCTAACACCCTTTTGGATCTGCATGTCGAAGCAGCAATTGAAGCCTTGTCATGTCATGCTTGTTTGTATCCAGTTATATGTTGTTTCCAATTTTTTGTCCCTCGTTTTTGGAGCTAAATCTTTCACCTTATTTGTGTAATGATCATGTTGGTAAATCTCTCTTTTGTAACTAGAATACTTCCTTTTGTTAAGACATGAGTGTTTCAGATTTATCTGCAAAAGTCAAAAGAGCAAACGTTAATACAGGAAGGAGGGGTGTCTCAGAAGAACCAAGCTTCAGTTTATTGTTGGGTTGGGTTGGGAGGACAGAAAAGATAACTAATGTAACATAGATTTGTAAAATAACAGCATAAATAAAGTCATGAACATTATCACAAGCAAAATTAGCAGGAATGAGAGACTTGCAAAATTAGCAGCCACAAGATTACTTCTGAAATTTCTATTTATTTTTTTTTCAAATGCCATATGGGTGTGCCTCACAGCATTTGATATAAACAATGCTACAATCAGTTTTTCTTCAACAAGTATAACATGATCAGCTGATCTTTGGACTTGGTTCTTCAGTAGCAATAAGATGGAAGGAAAGAAGGAATGACGAATGCAATTCTGAGACAGAATAATGGCAGCGCCACCACCCACCAAACTTTGTGAGGTATGCCTAATAATAGTTCATCACATGCTGTGGTATCAAGAGAAGAAAAATAGAATAATGAAAATTAGCAACAAAGGAAATTATCATAGTAAAGGAGTCATTGAAAGATCATATAAAAAATATCAGATAAATTCAGAAGGGCATAAAACCAGTAATTTAGCATAGGATGCAACAATTACTAATATCAACATTATTAATGTAGCATGCAAAAAATTACCTACAGTGAAGATAATAAACTGCCTCTCTGTCTCCGGTACATGTGGTTTTGCTGAAAACCCCTCTGGCTCCACAGTTACTAATGATAAATGAGTTTTATCCTGAATTAAGTCAGAATTAAGTCAATGTCCTAACTTGTAAGAACAAAAAACAATAAACTTAAGAACATACAGACAATTTTGGACTTAAAGGCTTCATACTAATATTGGACCTGACCGTTAGAGGTCTCAAAAATGAGCTTTTCAGTGTTGAGCAATCTTCTATTATTGTTCAGCACCACACCCGACTTGTCTCTCTTCAGTTATACGGAAAAGCTAGGAGGGTATCTGGTGTTTTAATTAGTATATGTCAGTTTCCAGAGGAAAGATCCCCTGCAAAGAATTGAAAGAACTCAAAGAAGACATTATAATATACATGCAGAAGCTGGACATGATAACTTCAGTCTGTACCAATCATGTAGATTATCTTGTAACTGAAAAGGGGGAGAGCCACATTGTAATAAATAATAATGGCAAAGTTTCTCTCCACATCTCTTCTCCAACTTCCAAACTTTAGTCCTTAACCCTATAACTGTATCCATATGACATATTCTTATCAAATAAAATTCTCACTCACACACAAAAGGAGGGCATGGGACAGAATTAGATCCCACAAAGATGGTCACATAGTAGAGGATTTATATGCACTCACATATTCCAAAAGCAGAGGGTTAGGCCCTTCATGATGATATGGAGAATGCAAAGCAGAAAAAACATATTGCCCATGTAAATGTAATGGATTGATAATGAAGTCACTCAAGTCTTTACCTCAAACCTTCAAAAGTTTATGTATTTTAGTACACATTAAACCATTTCAAAGTGGGTATAATTACAGCTTGGATCCTCTCCAGCATGTGTTTATGGGACTTTTGTTCATAGCTACAGCCCTATCACATGCCGCAGGTGTGTAAAACCAACTGCTGCACCGCTGGAGAGGATCCGGACCAGTAGAATTTAATATTGTAACAGATTTTTTATGAACTACACCACCACCCGTGACCAGATAAAGAGGAGCATTTTAATAACTACGGATAACTAAACATATATAATTGCAAAGAACTCAACAAAGCCAAGGGATAGAACAACAAAAAATTTCAAATTCCAGAAGATTATTTCAGATACTTCTCAAATGAAGTGCACAAAATGCAATAAAAGACAAAATAAACAAAATAGTTGTGGGTTCTAGTCAGGAAATAAGAAAACCAATCTCATTGTTGATCATCAGAGAGATGCGCTTCAACATCAGGCACATCAAATTTTAATGGTGCCTTATGGAGCACATAAAATGTCTGATTTGGCTAAGTAACATCATTCCAGACCCACAGAGGAAAAAGGCAAATGACCCAATAGATTTAATCACTTTTGATTTCAAAATGGTTACAGATTATAGAAATGAATCACCGTTTCAACCATTGCGAAACTATCCATATGGCATAAAACAAAATGAAAGGGGAAACATTACAATGAAAAAGAACGAGATTTCCAAAATAGGGTACTAGGTTTAAGATACCTGTTTGTGTCAATTGTCGAAGACGAATGAAAGGATGCGGCTTCTGTGAAAATCAAACTAACTGAGAATATAAACCCTAAACCCCAACCCTCAAATAGACGGAATTTTAAGCAGCTCTATCGGATCGTATTATATAATATTTGTGGTGATACTTTTTCTTGAAATCCGTTGTCGTCCAGCGGTTAGGATATCTGGCTTTCACCCAGGAGACCCGGGTTCGATTCCCGGCAACGGAATTTTTAATTATGCTTTCGCTTACTTTTTCATAACTCAATCCCTGGTATTTTTTTATTTTTTTTGGATTTACATCTGTGGTATTTGAATTAGCTGTAGAAATTATTATTATTATTACAATAGTCGAGTTTATATTTAATTAATTATTATTATGATTTCATCATAATAAAATCAATTTTATAATTTGAAGCTAATATATTTCGTTTGACTTGGATAAAAAATGACTTTAATATATAAATTATGAAAATAAATGAAATTATTTTTTATAATGATAAAATTTCTTAATAGCTATTTTTTCTGTGTACAAGGGTATTATCTACCCAATAACGACCACCCCAATTCATACAGTGAGTCCTGTTAACACTTGTGCCATAACAACCAAGATCCCACCCCACCAAACTGATAGCTAGCAGACACCATTCCCCTGTGGCATAAGATACTTTTAATTTGAAATTTTAGTCCCTTTTTTTATTTGACATTAAGACCCCTTTGTTTAAGATTAGCTAGCAGACACCATGCCAGCTAGGAGATGGACACGCACACAACTAACAATCCTAATAAAATATTGTACTCGCTCCGTCTACTACAAATACGCCACTTTGTGATCCAAATAAACCATCTCACAATTGACTTACCCTCCTGCTACCCCTTGTGATTAGGAGTTAGAATAATTTTTGCAAGCACGCCCCCCCTCAAATGAGCACTAACCCATAATCAACCTGGTGAAGAAGAACAGTCAAATCTAACAAACTCGGATAGATCAAATAGCATATCTTTCTTTTTGGGTGAACCCGGGGTATCATCTAGTCGAGAGCTAGAGAATAATCCCTCAAAGTATGAAGATCTATTTAAGGGACAGACCTCTCCCAACAGATGCTCTCTGACCTCTCCTTTCATTGATCATCGAGTCAATTTAAATATTTAATTAATGGCAATATGGCATAAATAAAGGTGTAATTTTCTTAGCCATAACAATTTGTTTTTGACAGACGACACTTAAAACCAATGTCATAGTACAGGCAAAGGAGATGGGAGATGCCATGGAACTTCCATTTGGCGAAAAGCACCCCATGTACTTCTCTTCCCATTTTCTGCCTTGAGGAAAGGCCAATACCTTTATCACGGATCAAATCAAATAATTCACCCTCCTAGAAGAAACTGGACAATATTCCATAGAATGGATGCCTTAGAAGTCTAGAACAAATTAAACAGGCAATTGGCTTTATAAACATTAACCATTTTCTTGCAAAAATTGCAGTCACGGAAATTTCTTAGGAGTTAATGGCTGGAAACAAGCGTAACTCTTTACTACTATACAAATAATGTCAAAAAAGAATTACAGTACAGAGGAGGGTGCACAAATGAGTAAAAATAAAGTCAACCCTAACAAGGATTGACTTACCAAATTACTTATAGTGAACACATAAGGAACTTGTCACCATTGAGTTCGAGTAAACACAACTTCAATTTGTTGTGTGTGTACCTACTTTCCAATGCCAAGTTCTTTTGACATGTCTCTTGTCAAGCTGAATTGCAAAGTATTATGCCAGGGAAATAATGTACGAGTAACTGGAAGCTTCCTCCGTAGATCCTGCAAATATTTGTGATGGAAAGGCTTCAAAATTCAACAATATACAGCAGAGGTATATGGCTTAGAATTTTAATGCCTAAAGAAAGCAAGAAATATAGCTAGCTCCTTTTGTTACTAGATCTGTTGCTTGTATACTTAGGCATGATTTGAACAACAACAACAACAACAACTATATTATTATTATTATTATTATTATTATTATTATTATTATTATTATTATTATTATATAAAACTAGAAACAACTTCCATAATGCAAGTACAAACCACAAAATTGATTGACCACATCGTTTCAAGCCTTGGCAATTTCATGCGTGACCATAATGTCACCCAACATTACAAAGCAATAAAATGAATTGAATCAATTGATCTAATTGACCAATAAATAGAACATGCAAGATAGGGTAAACTGACCCAGGCAAACTACTCAGAAGGCAGGTTAAGAAGAATGTTAAAAATTCAGTAACTCGATTCACTTCAAATTTCACAAACATCCGATGGTAAAAGAATCACGATGAAAACATTTTAGAAGTGTTTGGTCTCAGTCATGACAACGATGTCTAAAAAGAAAAGGTTAGGTATATGGGGCTTTAACTGGAATCAATAATTAACATATACTTGGCAGAAATGCCACATTTGAAACTTAAAGTGAATATTAAAAACAAAAATATGTTATGATATAAAAGAGTACCTTGAAAGTGGAATCAGGCAGGTTTAGATATGATGCCTGTCAAGTTATAGTCATTTAGTAAATCATCTGAACATTTAACAAAAAAGAAAAAAGACCCTAGATACAAGAAGATAAATTCAGAACCTCAAGAGAAGCCAAGTACTCTGTTTCATGGTGACGGATAATGCTTGATATGGAAATTGCACAATCATCAGGAGCCTGAAAAATAAAATAAAATGATGAAATATGAATAGTTAACATTGACAGAAATACAAATAGATAACTACTGCCTCTCAATGTTCCATCCACATCTCAATCTTAGCATTATTACATCACAGTTACTAAAATGTTCTCTGGCATGCAGAATGACAGAAAAAACAAGTACCTTTGATTGCAAAAATTATACTCAAGGGCTTGATTGCAGATCTATGTTGAGCAATACATTCACAACTAGTAAAAAGAAAAGATCAAAGTAATGCTGATTTATGGTAACCTGAAAAAGAGTTGCATCTTTGCATTCATGTTTTGCATCTAACTGCACATTTCCTTCCTCAAAATAATGGGCACCCACCTGAAAATAGGATAAAATTAATCAGGTTAAAGAAGGCTTGTGTCGAACTCATTCAACTCAATGCATTAAACATCTACATAATATTACCTGAATTTTACCCTTTACTTCCACTGTTTGTTGATCATCTTTGAACTCAATATTCCATATTGAACACCAGCTCCCATTACTATACAAAAATGCAAAAGCAAAAAACAAAATATTTTATATTTTATAAAAAAGAAGAAAAAATATAAAATATATTGACACCATTAGATGCACCAATTTTCTTTTTTGTTACTAGTAAAGTAAAACGTAATCATCAAAAGCATAGTTGGAATTTCATTCAACTAATTTCACACACCAGAAATTTTGTGGGCTATGCCTAGCAGCAGAAATCACCACAGCAAGCTCAAAATCAGAACCTGGGCCCTCTTTATCTTTCCCATTTACACAGTAGACAGAGCAGACACCTTTTGGATAAGTTTCCTCAACATATTTAAGTATTTCAGCATCCAGAGCGCATCTGCAATAAAAAAACTGAGTTAAACAAGCAATGAAATATGAGAATGACATAGAAGTTCGGTACTCTAGTTACTCTATTCAAAGGGTCAGATGGTCAGTTTCTACTTAATTTACTTTCTTCAAACTATGAGCAAGATTTTTTTTTATTTAAAAGAAAATATAGCCAGATGTTAACTATAGATTGTATGAGTCTCACTTTGTAACGAAAAAACAATACACTTTCTCAATAAAATACTTCCATAAAAACCATGCATCTAGATTGTCAATTAAAAGTGTGTCAATTAACATTGAAGAAGAAATTTCCTAAGTCAACCTACTACAGAGTGTAAACAATTAACACTTTCTGAGCTCAGACAGATAAAACCGCGGGAATAATAAGATTACTAAAGCAACAGAGAACATTAAGGTAAGGTTATTTGAAAAATGAATCGATTCATTTTTATTTAACAAGAAACAGAGTATTCCGCCCCAACATTGTGTAAGCTCCCCACAGTTAAGTAATATCAAATGATGGGAATTGCAGAGCACTACCTAAATTCTTCAATATATGCAGATGGAAGTTCCTCATCAGTTGCAGGTCTCACCCCGGTACAAACCTGAGACATTTAGCACCATAATAAGATGGCAGTGAGCTATTTGATTTATCCCCAAACTTGCAATGTAAAGGCTCGTTTGCTTTGTTTTCCTTTTCCTATTTTCAGAAATAATTGCAAAAATGTCCTATTGTTTTCATTATGTTCCTTGTTTTCAAAGATTTGTACTGAAACAGTAGAAACAAGTCGACAACCTTGTTTTCATTTCCCCTTTTTAGAAATAATTATAAAACTACCAAATTGTTTTTACTCCGTTTCCTCTTTTCAAAGATTTGCACACTTGTTTTCACTGTTTCCTCGTGCAAATCTTTGAAAATAGGAAACGGAATGAAAACAAGATAACAATTTTGCAATTATTTCTAGACCAGGAAATGAAAACAAAAAACTGAAAACAAAGCAAACGGTCCCTAATTTTGATGTATCTAGTGACTTGGTATTTTTGGTGCAGTTAGTAGTTAGCCTCAGATAGATGGAGAGAGGAGTGCACTTACTTGCTTAACATGGTCAACTATGGCTACTTGAGCAGTTCTGGGATCAAGAAATGCATTCCCCTCAATCTCACCAAATGAGGTAACCAGCACCTGCATGCACGTGTTTATGTCCACAAATTTACTTATCACACATCGCGAAACGAAGTTGAAGATGCAAGCAAAAAGCATATTATATTATTTTCTATCTAATAAAGGCAGAAAACCCTAGAAATTGGGGAAAAACATACGTCTCCGCTTCGTTGGGGCATCGAAAGGGAAATCAAGTTGGATTTGTTGAAAATAGGGAAATGCCTCGGACGCAGCCTCATTGTACAAATCGTCGTCGTTCAGAATCGATCTCACATCTTCAAATTCAATTCAAATTGTAGAATACAAATTTAGAATAGAAATTAATTTAAAATTAAATAAATAATAATAGCGAAATGCATTGATTATTGTAGAGGTAGAATGCGGAGGAGGAAGGGACACCTTTGGCAACGTATTGGATTTCACCAGGAGGGGAGTTGAGGAGGAACCATTTTGCGATTTCTACCCTTTGTTTCTCGCTAAGCTCTGATTCTTCTTCTTCTTCTGCCATTTTTATCCAAACGATTTCTTCGAAAATGCAATTGCAACTTCACTGAAAAAATAAAGAGGCTGTTTCTGATTCATAGAATACAATATGATGCTTCGTCGCCAATCAGAACCGTCCACAAAGTGGGGTCCACGAGGGTGGGGCATACCTCACGCGATAGTTCCTTTAAGGTGTGTAGTGTTTAACTTTAATGTTAGTGTTAGTTGTAAAGTACATATCGGACATGGCATCCTGTTTCTGTTTCACCTGACATCCAAAATCATTTTGGTCGACAATCACGCTGAACCTTACATATATGATATTCCCTGTTGATTAATTAATTGCTTAAACGTTAGGAGAGTAATCCAACGGCAACCAAAACTCAAGCATCAATCATCATAGATCATATCCCCATGAATTCTAATTACTCCCTCCGAGAGGCAAATGACTACTTTTTTTTCTCCAAAATATAAGAGACATACATGTATTTTGATAAATATTAAATGTTCATTTCCAATTTTACCCTTATTTATAATAGGGTTTATATTTACGAGACAGTGCAACTTTCAATATAAGTAGGTTTGTTCATTAATTATTGAAAGGTTAAATTTATAAATTTATATAAATATTAATTACAAATAGCTTATTTCAATGCATTTCTTTATTCTGTGTGTTTTAGGGTTTGCCTCTTATAGTATATAGGACCAGAGGGAGTACCTTCTAAAAATACATTACTCTCTTAAATTCCCTCATCCAAATACATCATTACAATAAATATGATAAAAATAAAACATTTTTAAAAATCTGATATTTTATAATTGATTGATAAGATAAATATATTTTATCGTGACAGTACATGCCAATAAAATTAGATTAATTATTAACAGTACATGTATAAATTTTACAATCAAAAAACAGAAAATGTTTGGCTAGTTAGCTTACAAACGTCCAAATTCCCTTTTATTTAGTGTCATCCTTTGTCCACCAAAGGTGACTTCCATAATTTTTACAGACAAGTGTTTTTCCCAATTTCATCTCACGAGGAATTGAGGATTGTGTTCCATCCACCAATATATGATTCTACTTCTACCCTAATCAAACAGCTAAACGAATAAAATTAAGCTATTTGGGTTACAAATCATCGGCTGTGTTTAGATTTATTTTAATCAAGAACCAAAGTTTTGGATTTACCCCCTAAACTAATGTGTTTGGATTCACATCCCGTTCCCAGACTGAAATCACGTGTCGAATGGAAAAGACAATTTTTTTTAATATAGATAATAATAACATGAAAGCTCTCTCTTGCTGCTTCAGCGTCCTTTTTCGACGCATAAGCAAACACATACTACTGACAACTATGTTTTTCAGTAATGGACGTAACTCCACTGCCGTAATAAATTAGCTTCCAAAAACTGTTTCCATGCCTTCAAGGGGCCTAACTCTCTTCTACAGCTAGCAGAGTTCTTGGTTTCATTATTCATAAATAAGCCTCTAGCAGCAAACGACATTAGCTCCATCTGATCCATATAGCCACGCATCCTGTATGAGAAGCCTACTCTCCGACTCTGATCGCTATGAGATTGCTGAGGTTGAGAAACACTGATATTTGGGACATTAACTGTTTCTTGTCTCTGTTTAGAATCATCATCCAAAGACATGAAACCACCCATTCCAAATAATTCCCAATCAACCTGCTGCAAGATTCCAGATGCTCGTTCGATGCTGTCTGGGGCATCTTGCAACTGCATTTCTCGTTCAATTGCTAGTTTGTCAACTTGGACCTTCAGTTCATGTAATCGGTCACCGATTCTTGACGCCACTGCATCATATAATAATTTTCGTGGCATATCTGGGCCTTTTTCCAAGTTGAGTATATCATCAAAATTGATTGGATCACCAATGAGTATTGTAACCTATAAAGTCCAAGCATGTAAAAACTATCAACAAGCTTTGAAACTGAAAATGCAATCAATTAAATCAAACACATCAATAATTAATGAAGATAGGCAATGTCATGAAGAATCTTCTATCACTAAATAGCTTGATCATTAAGGAGGTGAGAAAGACCCAAAGTCAAGGGACAATCAATGCAGAGTTCCGACTAAAGCTAGCTGTGCCTGTATAGCACCATCCAGCAACTTGAACCTTAAAGTTCATAGATTGATTTAGCTGGATTCATTTCATTAATTCACCATATGTTGGTGAAATACTTTCAGAAATAGGTCAAGAAACGTACCATCTTGCCGATTCTGGGGAAGTTAGCACCGATTGGCATAATCTCTTGCATTCCTGTATGTACAAATGGGACAACAATGGGCATGCTGTCTCCATCCAGGACCAATCTGATGAAGAATGAAGAAAAGATAAGCTTTATTACAAAACTGCCATTATTGAAGCCAATCTTTTATAAGTTTCTGGAACAAAAGAGAACATGAACAATGCATTCTTGTTTTTTTTTTTCATTTAAAAAAAATGATGTATTTGAGAACCATTTAACAAATTGATAACAAAGAACAATTACACAAACATGTTTTTCTGTTCCTTTATTCTAAAAACCAAAAACTATTTTTGAAAACTGAAACCAAACAGGCCCATAATATCTTATCCAATCATATTGACTGAAACATACTACAGAAACAGCACAAATATATGATATAACCAAAAAAAAAAAACCAGACAAAAATATATCCTTGAAAGTAATATCATCTAAACATCGCATATTTTAAATGATAATGTATCCAACTTTAATGATCATGCATTGTAATGTGTGAAAACCAATATTAAAATTTTGAAGGAGAAAAGTTACAAATTTTGCTCCTTAAATATCCTTATCAATTCCAAACCTAAACCTCTGAAACGGGTTAAGTTCATCCTCGGAGTTCCTATTTCCATTCAACTTCATTAAGCCTAATATCTATTGTCATTTAAGCATATTAAAAATGGCAGAGAATTAAAAATATTACTTTGTTTTCAGAATTTATCACAACAGCAACAACAGAAGTTTTGTTCTCATTTGAATATATGGTAAAAATAATTATAGATACAATAGATAACCAAACAAAGTTAGTAAATGATTTTAGAGACACTATCATTATAAACTGTAATATAATTCAATAAAAATAAGGATGATATAAAAAAAAAAAAATAAGACAAGAAAAAGAAACACTACAGATTAAATTAAATAATTTCAAAGTTTAAAAACTAACTAACATTTGACAATCAGATCAAAATTTAGGTACAAAATGTGAACTTTCCATTCCGAAGATACCAAAGGAACAGTTTCAATACTTTCCACGGAAAAGAAAACTATTTCTTCAGATAATTTTAATTATAAATTTTATAACACTCTAAGGAATTAGAAAATGATTTTGCTACGAAAAAACAATATTTTGAGTAACATTATTTTCATAACAAGAAACAAGAAAGATTTTCGGTTAGCATTCTACTCCAAAATATTATGAAAGACTGTTACCTCGCAACACCTCTCTTGGAAGAGCCCATGGTTTTTCCACCATCGCGAGAACGACTACCTTCTGGGAATATGTGGACCCAACCACCGTGGTTCAATTTTGAAATGGCCATGTCCATTCCCTAGAGCAAAGAGAGGAAGTATGTGAAATTACAATCATCCATAAGTAAAGAAGTTCAAGTTTGGAGAGACCAGGAGAAACAAGTGACAGATGGCAGGATAACAACAAATAGAAAATGACAGAGACTGAGATACTTATTTGATTACATTCCAATAACGAGCAGCCTTGGAATAGTTAGGACATGAAGGACTTACAAAATCATTCTCAGGACAGATGACAAGAAGATAAATTGAATAATTCAAGTCATTGCAGAGTATGAAAAGAAAGAACTGTGAGATTTTCACGAAAATCCACAAATTTCACCATAAGTTAACTATCACCATATACTCTAATTTCAAACCCACAAATTAGATAACCAGATTTTATGAGAAACATTCACCAACTATTAACAAATATTGTGAAAGGCTATTAGAGTCTGTTGAATCCATACCTCCTGATAAATTCCATCACCCCGAGCAACTGGCAAAACTTTGACAGATCGAAAGAATGCAGAAGTTACAGGGTTTTTAAAACATCTATCAGTTGCACAAAGCGTCCATCTGAGGTTCTTAGCATCCAAAAGAACTTGAGGAGGAAGCAGCGAAGCAATAACAAGTGGGTCATCCATGGAAGCAACATGATTGCTGACCTGAAAAGCAAAATAAAAATAATCAAATCCATGTTTATCCTTTTCCTATCACATCACATAAGTTGAAGAGTAGAACAGATACCGTAAGAAGAGGTTTCCCTTTAGGTCTTTGCAGCAATGCCGAGTGCAGTTTTTCTAAACCATACACCTGTAGTTCCACACAAATATAACATCAGAAGGCAAAAGAAAAAGATAGCCCACATAGGTAATTTCGACAGCACAGCAGTGATATTGGGATATCGTTCATACCTGAACACGGTTTAATCCGTTCATAAAGACGTGACAAACATTTCCAATAACAGGAACAGCAACAGCTTGCATCATACGAAGAAGGGTTGAATCTTCTTCAGAACTAAAATCCTTAGTCACTGTAAACACAGGCAAAAATTCATCAACACTTCGTTTGGTTTGGGTGAAAATGGAGGAGAGAAAATGGAATGATACCATAGTCTTCTCTTGTTTCGTTGTGGAGAGAAAATAGAAAGGATAAATAAGCTTGTAGGACTCACGCAAAAAGTTCTATCCACTTATTAGAAGAGAGGGGGAAGAGAAGATGTCACATTTATCCCTCGTCTACCAGATGCCCCTCATCCAATAAGGGCCCAATTATCTATTTAAAAAATCTTTCCACTTTCTTTGATTTTCCTCTCATGATACGAATCCATATTTTTTCTTGCAATTTTCTTTCTACTCATGTTCTTTCTTTCCATTTTATTTCTCAAACCAAACAGGGCACAACTGAAAACCCTAGCCAGCCAATGCCTACACATCAGTCTACATCCATGATTTTGGATTTGGTTCAGTAAATTATCAAACATCTACGAACTATTATATTACACAGGTGCATGTATCTTAAAAAGATCCTAAACACTAGATTTTCTTATCTTGATTTTTTAACACAACAATCAGAAACAAGAGTTTGCGATAGTGTTTGGCCATTGAGTAACCAACACATACCTCGTTTGCGATAGAAAGAGGATTTGGTTCAGCATATATGATCAAACATGTATGATCTATTATACAGGTGCATGTATCTTATAAAATCCTTAACACTTGATTCTTCTTGATTTTTTAACACAACATTCAGAAACAAGACTTTGCAATAGTGAGTGGCCATTGAGCAACTAACATGTACCTTGTTTGTGCTAGAAAGAGGATTTGGTTCAGTATATGAGCAAACATGTATGATCTATTATTACAGGCGCATGTATCTTATAAAATCCTAAACACTTGATATTTCCTATCTTGATTTTTTAACACAATATTCAGAATTTGCGGTTGCAATAGAAAGATGATTTGGTTCAGTATATGAGCAAACATGTATGATCTATTATACAGGTTCATGTATCGTATAAAAACCTAAACACTTGATTTTCCTTATCTTGATTTTTCAACAAAACATTCACAATTTCCGATAGTGAGTGGCAATTGAGTAACACATACCTCTTTTGCGACAGGAGGATTTGGTTCGGTATATGAGCAAACATGTACGATCTATTATACAGGTGCATGTATCTTATAAAATCCTAAACACTTGATTTTTCTTATCTTGAGATCTTAACCACAACAAGTGGAAACCCTAGCCAGCCAATTCCTACAAAACATTCTACATTCATAAATTTGGATTGGGTTCAGAGTTCAGTATATTATCAAACATCTAGGATTATACAGGTGCATGTATCTTATAAAATCCTAAACACTTAATTTTCCTTTATCTTGATTTTTCAAAACAACATTCAGAATTTGCGATAGTGAGTATCAATTGAGTAACGTACCTCGTTTGCGATAGAAAGAGGAGGAAGAAGGCAACGATTCCCGCCGAAAATCACGAAATCGATTAAGCCAGCGCTGAAGCGTGGAAGAGAAGTAACCGTCGCCGTCGGAGGGAACGAGCACGTTATTTGGGCGGCGCCAGTGGCGGTCGACGGCGACTCTGAAGCGGCATTTAAGCTGTAGCTGGAGAGAGCGAGCCTTGCTCTTCCAAACATCACCGCGATCGAGACGGTGCATCGTTAAAGAGAGAAGAGAGAAAACTCAAAGAGAAAGGAATCACCGTATCAGAAAGAAGAATAATGAGTTTGGAAAATAAACGAATTGTAGAAATAGATCGAAGCGCGAGTGTATAGCGAGAAAAGAACGAGGGTTTGCGATTCTGGGAGCAGCAACAAGAGCAGATCTCGCTTGACTTGTGATTTAATAAGGTAAGCCCTATATAGGCTGGGGCCCACATTTTATTTATCTTGTACTGTATTGGATAGACTTCAACTGAATAGTGACACGTCAAACGTCTTTTTTGTTCCTCAGTCCTCACTCACCCGCAGTGGGCCAGTGGCAGTGGCAGATATTTCACTCAGTCTCATCCATTGCAAGTTCTGGAAGAATCTCTTCAAAATGTGATAAGGGAAAATTAGGATCTTCTATTTGGGCCTGCACTAATTATGGGCTTTAAAATGTGTGGATTTGGAATTTGATTGGAAGGAAAGGCGATAAAACAACAAAATTTCTCAGTGACAGCTTTCCCAAAAAAAAAAAAAAAAAGGCTTAAATTTGGAGAGAGAAAAAAATTTCAAATTTAGGATACATTTAGAAAAGCTTACAAAGAACTTATAATAATAACTTATAAAAATAAACTTATGCAAATAATTTACGATCTTCATATGAAAATCAATTGTTTTAACATATTAAAAAAAATATCGATTAAGTGCTTAATTAAGCCATTTACCCGAGGACATTCTTAATATGATATGTTAGATATATCTGATTAAATTACAAAACAGTTGTTTTTAGGATTTTTTTTCTTTTTCTGGAAGTTAGAAATTTGAAGCTTACTTAAAAAGGTTGGATTATTTTGAAAGCAATAACATTCTTTCCATTTCACTCATGCAAAACTAACAAACAAATAAATATACAAATAATTTCATGTCACTTTTTTTTTATCTCCTATATAAAAGTGATTTTTTTCACATAACTCAAATAAGATAGTGCATCTTAAAATCGTTTTTCAACAAACGCATACATTTATGAAGTTTATTCTATTCCAATCAATTTATAACAATAATTACTTATAGACTATCGATATAATCTATTTTTCGTAGTTAATCCAAACACATTCCGTCCATGCTACATTGTTGAGGAACAACACAATCGATCAAGGAGTGCAACAACTCATGTAACGTTCATAGCGCCATTCATGTTAGGAAATTTGGGGTATAATGGCATAGAAGAACATAATGTTAGATAGCCAAGACAAAAAAAAATGTGCATGTGCATATACAGTACAAAAATAAAGCTCTTAATTGACGCATCAAATTGGAGGAAATATGCTATGCAATCAATTATTCCAGTAAGCTTAGGCACTTTTCATTTATGTCAAAGGTAGTTTCCGTTGTAAAGTGAAACCGTGTCATAGTTATCTTGAATACAGCATCAACATATGAATATTTGATAATTAGAAGCTTCAGTTCCTACATTCAAGTAGTTCACATCAACAGCGGCTTCACCAAGATCATCTGCAAGGGGGAAAAACGTGATAACAAAATCAATTCATCCTTTTTGGAACAAAATTTTGAGCTAAAAAATGAGAGGTGTCAGTCTTCACAAACAAATGAGAAGTACAAAAAAGAAAATTGGACCCTAACCTTCATATATTGTCCTTGCAAAATTTACATAATCAGGTATTAGATCTCTGTATATGATTCCATCGGGACGGGCATCCAGCACTACCAGAACACCTGTGCAATCGATATTTAAGCTAAAATATCTTTATTCAAGCCTAGAAAAGTTGGTAACTCAGCAAATAAACAGGAACAAAGAGAACAAAAAATTCCAATAATTTTCTTCCAAATTATAACTTATAAAAAAAGTAGGACCGAAGATCTCTATAACTAACCACAAACAGGCATCTAACACAACAAATAATATGAAATAATTGCTCAGCGCCGGCATGTTAAACATCCAAGTTACACACCAGTTCAGACATCCACCTTCATGTAATGCATAAAGGACACGGAAGAGAAGGAAAAAGGGAAATAAATAACTTTGTAAAAATGAATAGAGAGCCTGTCCACCATCAAATGAAACCAGAGCCCTTCAAGAGAGCTATTCGACAAATCCAAAACAATGGTTTTGCTTCACATATCACATTGACCATCACAGATGAATAGTGCAAACATCATGTATCACAGCTTCGTGTCAGTGAAAGGTAATGTCCACGTGTTACAAGATAAGCACAGCTATAAGACAGCCAGATTCAAGTAGGAGAAACACACAAGCAATGCTCCCAAGCAACCAAAAGAAGACCCTTCTTGAATCTTGATAGCCATATGCCCTGTTAATGTCGGAGGCATGAGCAATGAATCTGAAAAACATACCAACTAAATGCAGCCACCAATACCTGCCCTTTCTGTATTACCAAAGGAACCACCTTCCACGTTGACAAGTGCACAACATGCTGAGAAGAAGTGACAAGTAGTGTATACCCAAAAACATAATGTTTTTTATTTACTCAGGCATCTATGTGCTAACCTAGGCTAGTCACTGAAAGATTGAGTGAATTCTATCTGGGTTTAAAGGTCAAGCAGTCCAAATTTTGTGTCTTCTCCCTCAAAATATAGCTAGAGCAAAACAAGAACAGTTACGGTTGATTTCTAATATGTGCTTTACCAAAGACTTAGGTTGTTATCTGGATATCAGTTATCCATGAGCGAGTTAAACGGTCTCATAATCTCATTTGTGCAATGTAAAACTTAAAGTGTACTCTCTGCAAGTAACCACAAAAGGATATTAAAGACTACGCAATGTGGTAACATGACTCCCTGCAAAGAAAGTATCCTATTTCTCTTTTTCACCAAAACATTGAGAACCATAGGTCAACCACTCGATGAGTTTAACACAGGAAGCTATATATTCAAAGTTATCAAGTGCCGCAACATCTAATAAATACAAAAACCAAAAAGAACAAATCAACTTCAGAACCTTGTTTACCAACATACTTCAGGCTAATGCACCTAAGGTATCACTAGTAATGATTATGAAAGGTCAGAAATTACAATAATCCCAAATTTATGTTCCACAGGTTATAACTTTTTGTAAGAGAGTGATAATAAGTTGTCCCAATTATTGATCACAATAAACTAATGTGAAAAACTTGAGTGCATGTACCATAAGAAACGCATTCAAACTTTGTACAGATATGGTAACTTCACAGAAGGTACCTGGTGCCGCCCATGATTTAGCAGTATTTCCAGGCAATGGGGCCAGCCAGAGAATGTTTCGCAGGTTCATAGAATCATCATATGTCACATTGGACCCTGAAAGATGAGCAGAGAATTCAAAAATCCAAATGCCTTTTTAAAGGTTGAACTCCAAAAGAAAAAGATAATTTAACATTTTACACATCTGTCATTCACAAGAAGCTCTTAATTAAACTTAGCAAGTTAGCAACACAAAGGTTCTTCCCCATCTCATGTCCTCTCCCTCACACACAAGTGCGCACAAAAGTTATGAAGTACTCCATGATCAAGAGAATATAAAACTAAATAATTTCCAGACATAGGAGATACAACAAATTTGAATATTAATAGAGATAAATGTAACTAAAACTATACATTTAACAAGTTTATAGATGGCCATTGGGTGATAGTAATGCACCTCTCTGACAAAAGCCCAAATTGTATGGGAACACTTCTTTATCACATGCTGGGTATTCCCTTGCATGGAATCTGCAAAAATGTGAAATCACTGAATTCTTAACTCCAACAAACTAAAACAGTCTTAAAAAGTGAAAGGTATCAGTATTAAGTCACATACAAGATACCAAGCCTTCCAGAGTCTACAGCTAAAAATAGATGACCATGGAACAGATCAAACCGGTTCAACTTAACATCCAACCCAACAGAAGGACCCCGAGCAACAATGAGTTCAAACAAAAATTTTAGATACAAGTTCAGTTCCTGCACTTTGACAGAGAAGTGCAACATCAGTAATCACTCTATATTATTTTTTTTAAAAATAAAATCTGAAAATGAATGATGAAACACGGATCTGATCCAATACAACAAATGTTAAACTACACTTTTGGTCCATATACATTACTAGTTTTCAACGAGGTTCAATGATACCTACACGTAAACAAATTTCAAATCAATCCTATATGTACAATTATTTTAAATTTGGTCCCCGTCGTTTATTAATGTTATAACAGAGTTAAAATATATGGATCAAATTGAAAATGATCATTACATACAAGGACCAAACATATACTTTTTTGGTCCTTATACATGATAATCGTTTTGACTTTGGTCCTTATTTGTAAGGATCATTTTTAATTTGATCTCTGGACCTTAACTCTAAAAAACGATATTACAACAACAATAAACGACAATGACGAAATTGAAAATAATAATAAATACAGCTAGGAATATCCCAAAGTGTCAGTGATGGTCAAAGACGACAGTTAAGAGTGTTTGGGCAAGATTAAGTTGTTTTCATGGTAAAAGCAGTGCACAGTGCACATAATCAATTATTGAAATAATTAATTTTTCGCAGGGCTAATCCAAACAACACTAATTTGAAATGTTCGTGCTTCATGCTTGAGTATATTATTGAGATAACCTCAGTAATGAAGCGTCTGCCATAAGGAGTCCTGGTAAGTTGACATCGTTCTTCCTTTGATCCTTCAACATCAGGTACCTATCCTATCACAGTATCGCAATTCACAAACACCATTCATTCATCTTAAACAAACAACCATCAAATCTAAAGAAAGTGAAAGTAGCTCAACTGGGATGATAGTTGGGTCAAGAAGCCGTTGAATGGCAGCGGGGTCACCACCGGAATCCACCGCGAGTCGCGCCAGCTCTAAAACGGGTTCCGGCGGCCACCAAATCAGGTTGTTCGGGTTATCATCCTCTCTTGGGCCGGTAAGTTTGACAGAGCCCAATTTGCGTGGGCCAGGGTTCGTTTTTGGAGAGAAAGGAACGAGGAATTTGAAGCATGATTTGAGGCCACGTGCTACGACGGGGTTCACGGTTAAGGACTGAGTTTCCGAACCGAGAAGGGATAACAGGTCAGAGGGAGTGGCTTTGGGGATGGATAGTGATGGTGATGATGATGATGACGGAGTGTAGTAACGCTTTGAAAAGAATGGTATTGGTGGGAGTGAAGACGACGCCGTTAGAGAAAATGAGAGAAAAAGTGCGAAGCGGAAGGAGAGGGAAGGGTTGCTCATTGGAATTAACCAACTAGTATAGTACCCTCACTCACACCCAGCCACTAACGCACTTAATTCATACTTATTATTGCAAAAATATGAGATTAGTATAATCTATGAATCAATACCTGCTCTCACCTACTACCAGTAGAGGCTGGTTGAAGAATGAAACTTGCATAGTTGAACATGACATCACTGGTATATTTATTATTCATTCAAAATTTCAAATATTACAGGCAGATTAACATAACGTGGCCACTCCCTCAACTCCCAACTTAGGGCTTCAATCCAAAATAACAAAGTTCCACGAATGATTTTGGCAAACACACACACACATATATAAAATGGAACAACACAACAGTTAAAAATATACATTATCGTGATTACTGACATGTTAAACTTAATTGATGGATACACCAAAAATGAGTAACTCGATAACAAAAATTTGTACATTTGTGTATCACTAACCAAATTGTCCATTAACAAGTTAAGTCATCTAACACATTTGTACTCATTAATCAAGTTCAACATATTATTAAATACGATTTTGAACATTATTAATCATTGTCGATTGTTATCCATTTGCTGATGTCCAAATAACATTCTTGTCCATGATAAGGCAAGCCCAAATATCCAAATGCTCTAGTGCTCTTTCCACAAAGGTCATAACTTATTTCGCATTTAAATCAGGTTATATGAAGTTTTTCAAAAAAACACAGGTAATCAAAACCAAACATGCACATGATTTTAAAAATTCAACTTCACTTATATAGATTTAAAAAAACCAAATTAGGAGGGGACAACTTTTAAATGTCATCCAAGTCTCTCGTCCGACAAAGATTAGTACCAATGATAAAGTAACCGAAAAATGATCGTGAAAATTTAACCCAACATTTAACAAAGTCATATGAAATGTAATAATTACGAACTCAAATCATGAAATATCATAATTTACATACCAAGAGAATTGTTAATAAATTAAATTCTTAAACTAAAATTTTAAACGATATTTCTTTTTTAAAAAATTATACATAAATTATATCAATGATTTCATTTTAAGGATTTAAAACACAAATTAACTAAATTGAAAGGTGAGCATCTCGTGATTTGCAAGATAAACTTTTAGTTCATCTTTTGATCAAATTATACAAAAACAAAGATTACAAAATTTGCATGTATTAAATTGTGTACTAGAAAACGCCAACCCCTGTGTAATGTGCGGGTAGGCAATCAGTGACTATGTCCACAACATAATGATCAATTACACTGCTTCCTTTTCTTTTTTGTGGGGGAAGGGGTATTCTAAATAAAACGTCCATCAACTCCTCTGCCTTCTGGACTCTTGGCTTATAATATAACCAGTAGTTCAGTTTTTGTGAATAGCCCTAGAAATTTTAAAAAATAATAATAATAAGAATAAAATCCTACCCACGGTATCAGAGCCCAAAACATGTGACCTGCAAGGCAGGCAGCATAATAAAACTTTAGAGTTCAGATCAGATCCTATACCATAAAAATGAGTTATCACTTTGCTCATAACATTCTGAAAAATACTAATAACATGCTAGAGCAAACAAAATTAGAGCGAATCATTTACCATGTAGACAAGGATACTAAGTTGTGGCTTTGATGTTCAAGAAAAAAGTTTAGATCATAGATACACATTACATTGCAGTCATGGTTCACTAGTGTTTTCAAATAGACTTATCTTAAACTAGTCAGGCCATTTAAAACAGAAGGATTCAAAAGTAATCCAACACAGAGTTGGCTTTAAACTAACTAGTTCTTACTTGAATCTAAGCTTGCATAAGTTTTCTCCCATGTCTCTCTATTTTACTTTATCTACAATTTAAGCAAAGATTCACTAAGATAAACCAAACAATATCTATTAAACTACTTCAAACACAAATTCAAGACAAAAATAAATATAGTATTTTGAACCCAGTTCAAATTTATATGGATTTACATCTTAATTTAAACAATTCAGAACTGGGTAACTGGCTTTCTATTTCCCAAATGCCACCTTATATGCAATGTCCTATGGATTTTATTCCTGGAGGAGCTCAAGACCAAGGGACACATCATCTAATTAGTTCTTGCTTTCCAATCTCATGCTGCAAAAGCCCCTTCGCACCCCAAACCCCAAAACAGAAAGCAGCACTACCACTACTGCTAATAAGCAAAAAAAGATTCCATACTTAGCAACAATAAAATGAGAGGGGAAGATATGATTTCACTTACAGTGACAAAGATACATATCCACAAAAGAGGAACTAAATTCCATCTAGAACTTTAATACCGGCACCCTTGTCCCACTCCTCTGGAGGGGAAACATCAGCCATAACCTTCTCCTGGCCACGCCAAAGAATCTGGGAACAGTATGCCAACATTGTTTTGGTCAGGAATGCATGTTCGAGAACATAGACTGAAAAAGACAACCTACTGAGTACTCACACAATGTAAATATGCACTTACTTTGTCAATGACCCCAAATTCCTTAGCCCTTGTTGAATCCATATAAAATGGTCTCCTCATCACATTAGCTACTGTTTCCTCAGACTGGTAATTTAGAACAGAAGCAATAACAGAATCATTATATTCCACCTCATTTTCCCTGAATAAACATGACATCCATTACCTATGTATGATACTCACATTTCCCGTGTGTTTGGAAAGTAATTTAACAAGAATGTCCCTGTTTATTATCACCTGCAAAAAATTGAGCAGAAACAAGGGTTTCAAAGATGTATGATTGGACAATTTTTAAGAGGTAAAATAAAAGAATGTGAAGAGGATATGGGATAGTGAAAACGAAAGATGTTCAGAGTCACATTTAGCAACCAATTATAGAAGAGAAACTAGACCTGAAAAGAAAGAATGATAGAACGAACAATTGCTCCCAAATGTTTGGGGGAAATATGTGACTAAGGAATTCCATCATGAGTTTGCATTAAAACATGCGTGTGAAGATGAAGTATGAGACTCTTAAACAAGAGAGGCATTCAAATTCACATTTAACAGCTAATTATGGACAGTTGGACACAAGGTTTTTGAAAGACAGATAGAGAGAATGAAAATTTTCTCGAATGTTTGGGGCAAATCTGCAACTAAGGAATTCCATGAAGATATTGCATTTAAAATATATGAGTGAAAATGAAACATGAGACTCTAAGCTTCAGCATGAGAAGAACAAAGTGTTCTCATGAAACTCTTATCGATAAGAAAAGTAGTTCTAGATAAATAGCAATGTTATGAGGCAGTATTACACACCAGTTGCCGCACAACAGTAATATGGGAAAATCAAAAATATCAACAAAGTTTGACATTCCTGATTATGGAAAAATGCAATGTAGCAAAAGCAAACTTGACAAACCTCCTTTGCACGAATAAGAACATCACTCGCAGGCATCAACCCAGATGATGGAACACGAGGCTGCTGAATCATGGCTGAAACAGTAATCAATAGAGCAGTATCAAATCTGTGAAGAATTAAAGGACTAAAGCCACAAACTTAAAAACCACAGGGTCCACACCATACCTTTGGCATGTGGCATCATAAAGCGTTTGCCCGGGGTCCCTGCAGAAAGTAGCAGACAAGCTTGACCTATAGCAGCTCCAACAGCCACAGTGTGTATCTGTTAAGAATGCAAAAGCCAAATACATGAGAAAAGACATATTCAAATGTTAGTTAAAAGAAAGCACACAACTAGGCAAGGATGGGCAATTATACATATTTCTTAGAAAACAAATAATTAAATTAAATTACTTGTTTAAACCAAGTTACTAGAATAACTTATAAATACAAATGCCAGGTCATATGTAAATAAAACTAGAACCGTGAGACATCAAATAAATGAATGCAGTTATGAACACAATGTACTGCCATAACGCTACTAGCTGCATGATTTATCCATGCAACACCCCAACAGTTTCTGCCTGTAATGTCACAATCACCGCATTTAGTATTTACATCAATCATCACATTTTCCAGAAACCCAAATCATCCCTCAATCTTATCTCAACATATTACTACCAAGCATCATCATCAATAAAAGACAACAAGATGTACAAGTACATAATCATGTGAAGTGTATTCTTAATGATAAGAAACAAACCTCGTTTTTTAACTGCATCATTGCATCGTAAATGGCAAAACCTTCTGTCTCCATCCCTACCTGAATGCAAGAACTTAAAATGCATTAGAAGGTAACAGACAAGGGAGGCATGTAAATAAAACATTTCATATAAACTGCAAGAAGGAAGCCAATTCAAAGCTTACCGTTTCACCATCATCTCGAGTAGTCCCGGTGGAATTTATGTAAATATAAATTGGTTGTTTAGGATCCATCCACTGCAGGTACATCAGCTCTGCAACAACAAGCTCTGTGACAGCTGGCACCAACTGACAAGTAAAAACAGTCATAACAGGCAGTACAAATTGCAATAGCAAAGTATTAATTAAGTCAGGGCATTGATAGGAAGAGCTAATGCTCGAGGGAATCACAGCATAACCCATAAAGTAATAAAATACTTTCATAAAAAGCACAATTGGCATCAACCAATGCATAATTGAACACTTACAGGCATGCCAATGTAAACAATTCTACCGTGGAGTAGCAGCGAAGGCAGGTCAGGTGGCGGCCTTCTAGGCCGGTGTTCATTGTATGAAACAGACCTTTCCACCTAATTCAAAGCATACAATTGTGTTACTCAAACAACAAAGCATGACTACTAGCAACAGAAAGAGAATAAAATATATTCAAAAATATAAAATAAAACACCAACGCACAAATCTTCCAATCCCTTTCAGATTAATATTGTGCTTCAAAAAAAGATTTAACACTAATCAGTGAAACTAGGACACTGATAAACAGTGACAGTCTTACATGTCTGCACTCAGCAGACAATAATTTCTAATTTCTAATTCCATATAGGAAGAACATATTGTGTTAGCAGCAAAGAAAGTCTAAAAACAACAAAACCCAGTAGATAACTGAGTTTCTAGGTTATATTTGGATGAACAGTAATGGAGTGAAGTAGTAAAAATACATAAAATCATTATTTGAAATGATTAAGGATGGTATCTCACTAAAACCCTCGAATTAATTTGGGTTTTGGACTCTCCCTTCATTCCTTAGTTAATCTCAACTCAGAATAATATACTTTTACTTTTTCACTCCACTCCATTACAAATCACTCGATTATTAATCACTCCACTCCGTCTCTATTAAAACTCACAAGCATAGCCTTAAGCATGCTATTCATGCATGTGTATTAAAAAGACTGTGTTGGAAGAGGCAAACAAAAGTCACTTCGATGTAAAAATAAAAGTAAAATAAAAGAAAGCCTGAAAGAAATCAAATAAAGACCCAAAATTATAAATAAATTAAAAAATTAAAATTGCAATGATTACTTGAGCGGGAGTAGCCATGAGCTTGGGGGAATCAAAAATGTCCAAATAAGGAGGGGTATCAGAGTTCGCGGGACTGTCGAGCAACGTTTCAGGGGAAGTGGCAGCCACGGAAGCGAGCTTGGAGAGAAAGGGGTCATTAGGGTTGAGAGGGGGAATTGGGATTTTGGATTTGTATGTGGCAGCGTTAAATTTAACAGAGCAAGATGTCCTGAGATTTCTCCTTCGAGAAGATTGCGAGGAAGAAGAAGAAGATGGCATGGAAGTGAGCATGGGCAGTCGCAAATAGGTGGCCATGACGACAACACTTGGACTGGGTTTGAACCGGAACGTGGAGGAACGGATGAGCCAATATATGTGAAGTCTGCGACTGTGCAACTGCATACAAGTGTCAATTTAATTGCAGTCTTTGTACCTTAACTTTTTCAATTTTACGATTTTAGTCCTTCAAAAATTTTAATTGTGTATTTTATCCTTCATCTTTTTTAATTGTGCGATTTTGGTCCATCAAAAATTTAATTACATAGTTATTCCTCTAATTTATAGAACTAGAGTTTGAACACCTGCCTGCACGGGATGAATTATTGATGATTTTTAAATTATTTGATTAATTAATAATTTTAGCATTATAATTTTTCAAAAACAAAGTTAATTATTAATATATTTTTATATTTTAAAAAAAATAGTATTATAAGATAACTTTTGAATTTGAACCTATCAATTATATATAGTGTTTGAAATAGATTAAATAATTAAATAAGATTAGTTAAATTTAAATTTAAAGTCCCAATTTATATTTAAATTCACAGAATTTAAATTTAATTTTATTCACGGAATTAGTTTTAAAACAACAATATTTACTTTTCAAATAATATTGATAGTAATTTACGTGATGGAGATAAAGATATTAAAAGCACTTTAACTTAGTGGTAATTAAGAGCAATTTTTCAAATTGCATATAAGATAGGTTTTTATTTGTAAAAAGATACTAAGAGCATGGTGACAAAGTTATTAAAATCACATTTCTCAGTGCAGTCTCTGATCTCTTATAATGTCTTTCCCTGATTTGCAGTGAGCAAGTCTTCTTCAATAGAACACTTGGGAGAACAACTTATTTAACTTAGGACACTTTTTCCAAGATCATTCTGTTCGAGAACCCTATAATGAGAGCACATTCCATCCTAATAAAATTAAATTTGAAATGAGTTAGATAATTAGATAAGATTATTTAAATTTAAATGTGATTTAAAATCATAAATCGGTTTAATTAAACTGAAACAAAATCATAAATGTAACACCCCCTTAAGCATTACTATATAAAAACCCGTGCGGAAATAAGTAAAAAGAATTTTGCTGGTTGCTTTTGGAAATTGATCTATTTTGATGTCGGAAAATCTGGGTATAAAAAATTTTCTTCTAAATACTACAAACACAACGTGCACATCACAATAAAACATAATATTACTCACCACTAAACGTCAAACTATATAAAGGTGTTAAAACACCTACACAGTCTTTCTCAAAACGTACAATCTAAAGGAAATCCTAAGCTGGTCATTCTACAGAACATCAAATGGAAGAACTATTTAGTTCTCACCACTATTACCAACCTCTGCAAGGAACGAAACTAGTATCCTCAATTGAAGTTAAGACTTCCTCTGCACCATCTACGTGCAGTACCAAGGTACAACAGCAATAACAAATAAAACCTGATATATTGTAAGGGTGAGTTCTAATATATGGATTTTAAAACGATAACCACATATACGACTCATAAATAACATTTAATAACATTTAACATGAATATACAAAGATAAACAATATATTTATCAGAGGGTTTCATACCCGACAGTTGTAACCGTTTTAAAAACCATGACACTTCAATATCATTAACTAACTTTGAGACCTAATCTCCGGAGCTCCAACCATCAAGTAAATGAGCTGATCAGGCTCCAATTGCCAAATAAGGCAGAATCAATGCTAAAGATGACAAAGTTCAAATAACCATTCCACAGTCCACAACGAGGCAAAGTGGTGACTAGATATAGCACATGGTTTTCTTGGTCATATATCCATCAAGGCACAGTGATGCAAACTGCATGAATACTTGCCATCAAGCATTCAAGTCCTATGCGAAGGCATGTCTGCCCAAAAATGCATGTAAAATGTTTTGTTCTCGTAATTTTCTTTGTGTTCATTCTTTCCTTGTCGAGGCTCAAAGGCTCACGGCCAAACCAAGGTTTAAACATTTAAGTTAAACAACCATTCCAATAAAAATGACTCCAAGTCCAAACCCATAAAACTGACTCCAAGTCAAAAATGTGCAAATCACAAAATCTAGACCCGTGCACCAGATTTAGATTCGTAGATTTTGGCACACAAAAATCAATATAGATTTTTATAGGACATTTAGTCCACAACTTTACCTTTCGGACCTCGGGCCCATATCTTAGAACACTAGACACCGACATCTCGGTAGCTACGTTCGTTTTCAACTTTAAACAACATTTTCGCTCTGTGAAACACATATCCAAAAACAAAGTTTCCTCAACTTATCCAAGTTGTCGGAAATAACCCGTTGTATAAATCCACTTTACCGAAAATTCTTTTACGTTGGAAATTCGTTTTACAAAATCATCAAAATCACTTAAAATTCATTTTATTTCAAAACTCAATATTTTGAACTCGAAAATATTGCTTTGAGATAAATTCTCAGTATTATTCGATATTACCCTTTTTAAGACTACTTTCACAAATATTGACGGAATTATCCGTCGTTTGCCATTTTAAACGCATTTAGGTCAAAATAGGACTCTTTGTCGTAAATCAATTTTTCCAACACTGTAATAAAATTATTTTCGAAACTTCTTCGCTTGAAACATAATTTTCTAATATTTATAAATTCCTTAGGTGAAAATTAGCGGTGCTAAAATATTTTCACGGTTACGTCCTCATTATGACTGGTAAAACGCTTTTACGCCGTTAAACCATTAAAATAATATTATTTTTCACTTTTCTCATTTTCAACCAACCAAAATACTTAAGTAATATTACATTACTATTTCCAATCAATTAAAACTCATTATCCCGTAAAAAGCTTTTTAACGCTTTTAACCTTATTATTAATTGAGCACTGACCACTGTCAGGCTTTACAATCCACAATCCACATCAACAACAATCATATCAATAATATAGCATATAGCACAATTAATGACATGCAACAACATATAATACGAATTAAATGCAGATAAATAAATATTTAAAAGCAGATAACTGCAAAACAGATAATTTCAAACTACAGAAAATAATTAACACACCAACTAAATTATACAGACAACAAACAAATAGCATATAGCTATTGGAAAAATCCCTCAGGTACTCCCCTTACCTCTTGAAGATTTTTCTTGTCGAATTGAAATTTTGTCAAACGTCCGGTTTCCGCAAAACACGTACACGACTTACACAACAATTTATCCTTCAATCAAAACACAACAATTAAATATCAATCAAACACTAAATACACCTATGCTCCTACATGCTAGGTTCAGCCATGAGGTGATTGGATGGATAAACATTTTCTAAAATTCCTAAGCTCTTGAATTAGTGATCATTGATCACTTAGAACCCTAAAACAAAGATTAGAATACAAAGATTGAAATAAAATATTCCAACCTTTAAAAAAAAAACCCTAATTCGGCCATGACACTAAATTTGAGTTAGAGATTTTAAAATTTCACATACTCTTAGATCCATGACCTTAGAGTAGTGTAGAGTTAAGACAAGTTATCGTAAGTTGAAAAATGAAACAAAATCTTTCAACTTCTCAAGAAAATAATTTCGGCCATGAGCAAAATAATGGCTTAGAGGTTTGATTTTGATTCAATAATCATGGACTCAATATATATATAATTTATAAGATTGAATCAAGCAAGACTAGTTAATAAAATGAACAAAGTCCTCCCCCCACAATAATTAGGGTTCGACCTCATCAAATCCAAAGGGCACGAAATTTTTGTTTGATGTATCCTCTTGGATCTTAAATATAGATAGGATAATAAGATCATAGAAATTGGTTTCGTGCTCATTGGATTTTTCTATGATTTACTATGAATTTTCAAAGTTTCTAGATCTAAGAATTGAAAAATATGATCAAGGCATTAAAACATAAAAATGAATGAAGACCATGATGATGATTGAGTGAGAGGAGCATGGTATACATCTTGGAATTGAAAAATGAGCAAGGAATCAAGCACTTCCTTCACAAAAATGGCTTATGGAACTTAAGCTTTTTAATGGAAAAATGGAGAAAGCTTGAGGAAGATGATGAACATTGCCTTAAATAGAGGTGAAATGGGCTCTCAAATGGTGTTTGGTTCGTGGCCCTTTAGGGGTATTTGGGTCCAAGTCATAAAAATTTAAGGGTAAAAGAATAATCTTACAAAATGGCATTTTTGTGGTATAAAGATAACTTAAGGACAAAATGGTCATTTCCCAAAAAGCAATCATGACCAACATGTGGTGATAAATGAGTGAGGATGTGGCTGATTTGTGTCCACAAATTGTGGGGCAAACTTGTCATTTAGATGAAAGTTCAAGGGTAAAATCGTTCAAGGGCAAAACGGTCTTTACACTAGTTTAAAGAAATATCTAGATATTTTGCTTAAAGGTAATGATGACATTGGTGAGTCACCCCCTATGAGTCATCATCCCATTGTCTTCATCCATCCGGTGTCGAATTTTGTCTCTGCACATCCGTTCTCGATTCCGTCGATTACTCGATTTAGGGTTTTACGCCCGAAATACCTTATTTATTTTGAAAGTTTTCAAAATAGCCTAAATCGTTGGAAATGAGATATAAAATTTATTCATTTCGTTCTCGGGTCAAAATTAGGTTTTCTGATCAGTATAATCTTACTGTCAGTGAAAACGCAGACCGGGTTCCGTCTGAATTTTCAACCGAAAATTTAACCGTATACTTATAAAAATAATTATGATATGAATATGACTTTGATTTTACCAAAATCATTTTCTAAGTTTCAGATAAAAATATAAACGTTTATTTATATTTATACCGATCTTAGAAAGCGGAAAAATCGGGGTGTTACAATAAATCCGTTAATTTCAAATTTCAAATATAGTAAGATAAATCGATTAAATTAAAATCATAAATTTAAATTGAAATAAAATCATAAATTGAACTTACGTAAAGATATCAACTTACATAATATTGATAACAATATTTAACTCAATTTGAGATTTGATTTTAATTTAGTTAGATGTGGCCCATTTTTTAATTTTTTTTTTATTTTAATATTATCATGTTATTTTTTGTTAAGTTTATAAATTCAATAATAAATCCAAAAAAATATAATGTTGACACTTGGCATCCATAGACATTGTTGCACTTCTTGCATATGAAAGATGACACATGACAAAACCACATTGCATAGTGGATAGAAATGTATTGTTAATAGATAGATTGTGCAAAATTAGTCCTCTAAGGAGTTATTTTGCTCAATTTTACAAATTAGAGAACAAAATATGTAACCAACATGTAGTTGGTCCAAGTGGTAATGGACTTGTGTATGGAGAAAACCTGGTTGGGAGGGGAGAACCCACCTTGTGTGCCTAACAGGTTCCCCGACGGAGATTAGTCACTGCTAACAATGGTTGATACTTCGTATTTATGTCATGGTTACCAAAAAAAAAAAGGACAAAATGTGTAATTAAAATTTTTTGAGGACCAAAATCGCATAATTGAAAAAATTGAAAGACGAAATGTGCAATTAAGATTTTTGAGGTACCAAAATCACACAATTAAAATGGTTAAGGGATGAAAAGTGCAATTAAGCCTAAAAGTTTTCACCTTTCAACCAATACAAATCATGGTACGAGTGACTATATTTAATTTGAATAGGCTAAATCCCTATTTTGGTCCTTTATCTTTATTTTAGTTTTCATTTTGGTCCCTTATCTTTTTTTTTGTTCCGTTTTGGTCCCCTATCTTTCAACCTCAGAGTATTTTGGTCCCTTCCGTTAGTTCGCTGCCGTCAGTCCCCAGAAACCGTCACGATCAGTCGCCGGAAACCGTCGCTGTCACCGGAATCTGGGTTTTAGAGAGAGAAAATCACGTTTTGCTCTCTCTTTTCTTCCTCCTTCTTTCTCCCCCCCCCCAATCCTCCTTCCTCCTTCCTCTCCCCTTCCTTAAATCTCATTGATGTTGTCACTGTTTCGAGAGGAAGAAGGAGGAAGAAGAGTTTTTCTCTCTCTAAAACCCATTCCGGCGGCGGTTTCCAACGACGGCGGCAGTTTCTGATGACTAACGACGGATACCTAACGCTGTCAATGCAAAACTGACGGAAGGGACCAAAATGAAACCTAAAAAAAAAGATAAGAGACCAAAATGAAAACTAAAATAAAGATAAGGGACCAAAACACTAATTTAGTCATTTGAATAAAAATCAAACATTTTTATTTACATAATAATATATATGATTGATTGATTGTGTAAAAAAATCTTTACAGTGGATACCAATTAATTCCATTAAAAAACTGAGTTCATCATCCAAATGAATGAGCATGTTGCTAAAGTCTTGTGTGACGACCTAAGATTGAATGTCTGGATTAGCTGTGAAAAATTGATTATTTCAATAATCAATTATATGCTCGATTGTAATAAAATCAGTTTTATCTTTAAATGTGTTTGTTGAAAATTAATGTTAATGTAATCTATTTGATTTTTTTTGGAAACCATGTTATAGGTACAAAGTATCCACCACCGTTAGTAGTGACTAATCTCCGTCGGGGAACCTGTTGGGCACACAATGTGGGTTGTCCCCTCCTAACCAGGTTTTCTCCATACGCAAGAGTCAGGATTCGAACCTCTGACCCCTTGCTTAAGGTGTCCTAGTCCCTTATCACTTTGACCAACCACATGTTGGTATGTAATCTATTTGATTTGGATTATTTAATGAAATCACTTTTATATAATAAATTTAAAAAAGAAGTATGAAATTATTTATATAATTTAATAATGTTGATTTGTTTGGTAGTTAATTTTACAATGGTGAAATGAGAATTAATTTTAGGAGTGTTCGTGGATTGGATTGGATCGGTTTTGAGCCAAAAAAGTCATTTGATCCAATGATAAAAACAACATACGGTTTGGATTGGATTGAATGCTTTCCTTCAGAAAATCCGATCCAATCCAAAATATTTCGGTTTTAATCATAATTTATTTTTTTCTTATGTCAAGTGTCATTTCTACTGATTTAATAGTGGATAAAAGATAATATTTATTTAAAGGAGCTAGTTTATAGTGCCCAACACCTTTTTTAATCACTCTCTCTATACTAGAACAATAGAATATTTGTGAAAGACAACAACTATTTGTTCTTAGTAACCATTATTTGATTTGATAACGAGTGAGGAAAATTCTTGACCAATTGATTGTTTGAGAAAAATAATTATTAATATTTTTTATCACGTTCTTTTATGTTAAATATACTTATATGTTAATTCCTTGTATTTACTCTCACTTATTTTTCTAATTTTATTAATTAATTTCCTATTTTTCATGTATACTCAATCAAGTATATACATTATATACAACAAAACGTTTAGCAAAATATAACTTCAAGACATTAACATTTATTCTAAATATTCTCATATATGTCATTCTAACAAAAATATTAAAGAGAATGAAGGTGTTAATGCGTATATAAAAGTATGAAAACAATGTTTAAGTATAAGTAATATTATAATTTTGAAAATAATAGTATATGTATATAGTAGTTCGGTTTGGATTGGATTGGATTGAATTGGTTTTCCCTAAGGGATCCAAAATCCGATTCTATTCAACGAAAGTTAAGCGGTTTTTTCAGTTTTCGATTTTTTCGGTTTTCGGTTTTTCAGTTCGGTTTTTGCGGTTTGAATTGGTTTGGATCGGTTAATGAACGGCCCTAATTAATTTATTGGTTTCAAAGTAATCTAACAATTTTTTAAACAAACTTCGAACTTCTACCTTCTTTAAAAACAATTAATTTAGAAGTTAGCCAGTTTATTCAAATTTACTAATTTTTACTAAAAAATAACTTTTACCATGAAAAAACCTACTTGGATAAAATTTAATTTTACCCTAACACTCTTAATCGTGCCTTTACCTAAGACATATGAACATAGTACAATGTCGTTTTTCTAGTATATGTGAGTTTTGTGTGTGAGAGAGATTGTGTAAATCAATCCTTATGAAAATGGAAGATGATATGACCCTTAATAGGTAATAGGGTATTTGGAAAAGTTTATAGATAACTAATTTAGACTTATCTTAATATACATGCATCAAAACATATATTTAAAAGAGTTTATGAAAATAGTTTATGACATTTTATAAGTTTTTTTTAGCTTATTTCATATTCTCGTCATAAAAACTTATGAAATAAGCTAAAAGGAGTTTATAGAAAAGTGATAAACTCTAGATACATCAGATATAGATACATGAACCAAAGAGTATCAAATGAACCAAAAGTTAACAAAGGCTGTGCGACCCGATTTTCTGACTCGATTGGATCTCTCAAAGGAAGCAATGAATCGCGCTGATGTTTCAGTATATGATTCACATGCCACCGACTATGGATGGCATAACTCATTTTTGAAAATTGCAGCTTCAAAAAAAAAAAATGGGGTTTTCATATAGAGGGTTCGCGATACTTAAGTAACGAGTTCTCCCAAAATTTGCAGCGATTTCCAGTGATTTTTTGTCGGTTTTGATCGCAAGGTACAGACCAAGAATATTCCCAAACCAAATTTTCATAACAATCATCAAAGATAGGAATCGAAAACCCCGAAGAATATGGTTCATGCGCTCAAAAAACCGCAAATCCGCAGTGGGTATCTCAAAAATTCTCTCAATTTTCTCAACTAAAACATGTGATTCTTGAGGGGTTTTGATCGCAATGGTCAGGTGAAGATAATCCCTCAATCAATTTTGTGAAAAGTTGTTCTATAAGAGAGAATTCAAGTGGAAGAGATCTTAGGGTTCTTGTAATTAAAGATGAAATTCTCCCAACCCAGTCCATTTACTGTTCTTTGGTTCATTTTGATTCATTTTGTTGAACTTTGTTGAATTTTGGTTCATTTGGTACTCTTTAGTTCATGTATCTGTATTTGATGTTTGCTGCATTTTGGTGCTCTTTGGTTCATGTATATGGTTTGGTTCATTTTGCTGCATTTTGGTTTATGCATCGCGCAAGGACTAATTTGTCCCACGATAGAAATAGTCAGGGACTTAATTGGTGATACAAAATAAGAAAATCCATGTGGGACAAGTTAACGGACATTTGGGCTACTTAACGGTCCACATCAGCAACTAACGGAACTTTCCAAATGGTCATCAACGGAGGGACTAACGTGTCCCTGTTTTGTAATTGTCAAGGACTAGTGGGTGAGTTTTTTTTTTCCTCAGGGATTAAACTGGGTCCCTCCCAAATTGTTAGGGACGAAAATGGTCCTTTACCCTTCTTTTCTATATAAGATATGGATTTTTGACGTTTGTTGACTCTATCACACTATGATGGCAGTGCATAGTATTGGTTTGGGTATTTAGCGAAGCAATTAAACTAATCTAATGAAGCAAGATAAGGTAGCAACGTTGGTGGGTTTTTTTTTTTTTTTGGTGAAATTGATGGATGTTGGGGCTTGAATTTGTTGTAGGGTTGAGCTGAATTATGGGTTGTTGTGGTGGTTATGGTGGAGGATTTTGATTTTGGCTTCTATTGAGAGGTGGAGGTGACACTCATCTCGTTTGACACTTCATTGGGTAGTGGAGATGCTGCCATCCCCAGCATTGAGATTCTCTCCTGGGAGAGAGCCAAGAGCAGATGGGGGGCATTGCTGCAAAAAAAAATGTTGATGAGTCCATGGACTAGTCCATTTAGTATGCGGACTATGCGGACCGGACGCAGACTATGTATTTCTAGGTCCATTTATCATGCGAACTATTCTGGTCCGATCTGTTTCAGTGCGGACCGGACTTAAACGAACCGGACTGGTCCGTTTACCCTCTAGTCAGCTTAGAGCCTAGACCGACATTTTGTGAAAGCAAATTGTTATACTCAAAATATGTCCATTATTCTTGTTAAATACATCATCTAGCAAACTCAATTGGATTTCTAATACATAATTTGGAGGTGGTTTTATTGAATTTCCTGGATCACATGTTGTTCGAATTAAAACAATAACCGGACAATTATGCTTTGTCCACAAATATGAGATATTCCTTTGCACTTTCGAGATAATTAGTAACTACCTGTTTGGTTGATAAGACAATTTTTTCAAAAGTTATGTGGGAGAAGCTTTTAGTGATTGTGATTTTGAATGGAAATTTACCATTATATAATCTAAAACAACCAGAAGCAAGGGTTTTCTATGTGTTAAGATAATAATATGATGATTATAGCCATAGGTGATGAGCAAAGGTCAATTGCTGATAGGCATGACAATGAGACCCGAACCCACAGGTACCCACCCGAACCTGCCTCGACTTTAACTGGGAAAACCCATTTTGACTGGGGACTGGGCAGGGATGGGGATACAGATACCTGCCCCGCCCCGACCCCGACTCCGAACCCGCCCTGTTGTTCATGTAATTATAGTAATATCCTCATATATCTATGTAGAGTATTTGATTTATTTTGATTGAAATGTTCTTTTTGTATAAAAGGGTACTTCTTCTTCTTCTTCTTTTTTTGAAAAATTACTGATCATTTGATTGTGTTTTTATTATGGTGTTCAGATGCTATCAGTGTTATTTGAAGCATAACGAAGTGCTTCTAAAAACGTTAGTTTCTTTTTAATTTGCAGATGAAAGAAAACTAAGTACCAACTTCTGCTTGATTATTTTAATTGTGTAATGGTTTTATTTGTTTACTTTTTTGGAAGTACAATTTTTGAGTTTTTAACTTCAATTAAAGCAAAATAATTTTTAAATTTGGTCACTCGTTGACAGGAGCGGAGCCTCGCTGGAAAACCGACCCCGCTGGAGGTAGGGTTAGAGATCTATTTTCCAACCTCGAAGGAGAGCAGGACGGGATTGGGGAAAACTGACCCCGCCCCTGCCTTGCCTCATTGGCAATCCTAATGGCTGGCTAAGGCCAGTAAGGAAATTTATCAAATTTTTGGCATTCCAGCCTAATGCAAAAAAATGCATTTTGGGTCTTTAAAATGATTCAAATCTTTTTTATAATAATCACTACCCCCAATCTCCATCACCAATAGAATCTCTCCTCTTGATGATTTTTTTTTTTTGAAAAAAAAAAAAACAGCTGCATAGAAAGGCAATCCAAATGCTATTACTGCTTTGAATTTTTGAAAATAGGTAGGAGATTTGTGGGGCCTTCTATGTATAAACCGGTGGTTTGGTAAGGGGACCACTCTTACCTTTAATTTTGCAGTGTTATAACTTGGAATGTGATGAAACCATCATTAACAATCCAACCACTAATATATAAAAGATGGGGAATTAATAACTATTTTTTTCTTTTAAAAAACAATTACTGTATGAAGAACTCTTCCTGCCGGCATCTTGGCCCTTACCTAATCATTAATCTATCTATTCACTCTTCCCCACTTCTCTTTTCTGTGTTTTTTTTGTTTGTTTGTTTTGTTGGACACTTTTCTGTGTTTGTTTTCTCATCAATCCTAAGGAAGGCATGACATGTAACCAAATAATATGAAATAAATATGGAATTATCATATTTTGAACATCCAATTTTAGATATCATATGTGATATTGTATGTATTTATCTTTATTCATCATTTACTTTTCATCTTTTTTATATATACGTATCCCAAAAATATACCAAAAAATCAAAGGGACGCCATATGGTGTCTCAAATTTAGTGTTCAAATATAATATAATTTATAATAAAGATAGGTAATGCTAACATGAGTTGAGGACCTAAAGAACTTTCTAGTTATGAAATAAATGCAAACTCACGATACCTTATTTAGTTACTTTTGTTTAATCCTAACACAAACATGGCAGGCAGGTAATGCAAAGCATAAGTCACCAAAAACTAACTTAAAGCGCGTTTAACATTTCATCACAAACTCTCCCTAAAAAAAATACTCTCCATTTTTCATAAAAAATAGAGATGTCCATTTTCATTTATTTTTCTCATGAGAAATGAAGAGGATATCCCCCTTTCTTTGGTTGTTGGCTTTGTTCATTCAAAAGTTAGTAACTTAAATAAATAATAAAGACTTATTATATGAAAGTTTATAAATTTCCTACAAAATTTTTAAACTTATCTTAATAATTTAAAAAGAACATATTATCACCAAAACAAAAATTAAATGAACTTATAAAAATGTATAAATTTTCATAAACTCTTCAAAACATTTGTGTAAGTATATATCCAATATTTTGATTAAAAAAAAGTATATATCCAATATCATAAATTCAAATAAATTATTTATAAACTCTTTCAAATGTCTCAATTTCTTCAATATGTCCAACAAAACTCACAAAAGCCAGTGCCTTGTAAGTTGCAAGATTCAATTTCTCACAGTAATTATTAATTGAGTTTAATTTGGATGCACGGTCTGTATAAAGATTTTTACACTAATAATCAATCAAAAATTATGGAATTGATAACTTTTAAAGTTGTTAGGATAAAAATCAAGCATTTATAATGATATATCAATTTCTGATTGGTTGACAATGTAAAAAAACTTTACACTGTCAGTGTATATCAATTAAATCCTTATTAATTTGGTACAATTTCTTTGGTTTCATAAAAGTTTAGATGGAGAAGGCACAATTTGGTACAAATCCTAACAGTAACACCACTTCATTTATATACTTTAGACAATCATGGAAAGTTATAAAAAAAAAAAATAGAAAAAAAAAAATTCAAACTCCTAGGCTCGAGAGCGAGAAACGCCAGAAAGGAAAAAAATATAGAAAATAGAAATAAAAAAATTACAAAGGATAATAATAATTAAAAAAAATATGAATCGCTGACATTCAATTATTCATCACCAGTACATACACGGACAGGCTAGCATAGAGCTGGACAAAATGGGTTAGGTATAGGCGAAAAAAAAAGTGATTTTTTTTTACTGAAACGTGTAAAATCCAAATAATAATAATAATAGTGCTCACAAAACAAAAAAAGTTGCAGTAATAATAATAATAATAATAATAATAATTATAATACCCAAATAAAAATAAATAATAATAATATTCATCAAAATAATAATAACAAGAAGAAATACGCAGTATATTCATCAGTTACAACAGTAACCCACAAATCAATTAACATCAATATCTTCGTTCTTCATGTATACAAATTAATAATGAAACCCCATTTTCAACATAGTTTTCTTAAAAAAAAAAAAAAAAAGAAGAAGAAATTTTAGCTCCTGCACCTTGTAATGGCACTGCAGCCACGCCTATAAGGATTAGCCTGAGCGCCAGTTCGGCAATTATAGTAGGAGGCACCGCGGCGAGAGCAGGGTACAGTGTTCCTCTGAAGCGCACCGTAGCTGATATACTTGGTGGTTGCTAAGATGCGCCGGTTGATCTCTGAGTCCAACTCAAACTCTTCTTCCCCTTCCATACACTCTGCTATGGAACCCTTGCAGTGTGTTTTGGTGGCTACCCATCCTAGGTGGTGGTGGGCCCCAACTACTCCTCCAGCTTCCACTTTGTTCATCACCAAAAGTGTAGCACAAATCAGAAGAAAAACATAGGAATAATAGAACCTAGCCATTGATGTTTTGTTTCAAATGAATGAATCTTTGTGTTTGGTTTTTAGAAATGAAAATAGAGGCATGGAGGTAGCATTAAGAAACAAGTTTAAAAGCCCCTTCCGTTAAATAATGACCCTCGAACGCTTTTTATTTACGTGCGTGCCATTCATTCGACGCGCACTCATGACTCGTGTTTGGTTGGACTCTACTGTTTCATTCGGTTTTTGTTTTCAATATTAACGATACCAACCGAAGCTAGCTCCACCTATATGGATCTATTATACTTGTTAGCATTATCCTTAATTCATATTTATTAAGTTTCATGTATCATTTCTTTAAAAAAAAAAAAGTTTTATCTATCATTGATGTAAAAATATATACTGTTAACAATAATATAACAATTCAACATTTCAGTTGATAATATAAAAAAAGTACATTATTAACGAAACACATTTTTTTTTACTGAATAATGAATCACATTTAAATGAATAAGTTTTATCATTTAACTTTTGTGAGTCTCGTCTTAATTTTTAAACTTTCATATTTGATCCTGTTATCTCAAATAAATGTAGAAAATATGTTTTGTAATTTTTTGTTGTTGTTGATATGTATTAGAATTTAATCAGTATGTAATTTTAGTTTAAAGAATTTTTATATCAACAATTAATTATAAATTGATAAATTATTAAAAATATTTGAGTATTATCTCAACTATTTTAAAAGTCGTTCCTTCCATATTACTATTTTATTTTTGAATTTATCTAACAAGCACTTTAAGAACATGTATTGCTGAATCATATTTTAAAAAAAATGGTGAAGTATTTAATATACTGAAAAATTAATAAATTTAGTCTTTAATTCGATACTTTTGGTTTTTTCTATTTATAAAACTTTATTTTTTTTACTAAGTATTTGTTTTATTTTATGTCTATTTCTTTCAATTTTAAATGGTTTAACATATATGTGAAAACTTGTTAATAAATCAATACACTACAAAAAATAAGGCGTTTACCAACGGCCAAAACCCGTCGGAAAGGCAAAGAAGTCGTCGAAAAACACCGTTTCCGACGAAATTTCCGACGGACGGTCAACCATCGGAATCCAGCGCGTCGGAAAGCATTTCCGACGGAACGGAGGTCCGTCCGTAACGTTACCGACGGATTATACCGTCGGAAACTTACAACGGATTTTCCGACGGACTTATCCGTCGGAAACTCTTCCGACGGAAAAGTCCGTGGGAAATTCTGAGCCTCCGACGGACTTATCCGTCGGTAACTCTTCCGACGGAAAAGTCGGTGGGAAATTCTGAGCCATGGTTTCCGACGGATAATTTCGGAAATGTTTTCTAAATTATTTTTTTATTTTTAATATTATTTTGTTTTTAAATGTTGATTAATTTGTTAATGTTATTTTATTTATAATTATTAAATACATTTTTTATTTTAATTATTATTTATTATTTAATTTTTATTTGACTATTTAAAATCCTATGATATTAATTACTTAAATAATAATTAGTAATTCTTCCCATAAGATTGATTTATTCAAATATGACATTTTTAAATAATAACTAATTACTTTAGTTTAAATTAATGATTTAATTAAATAACTTCTTCACTAATATCAAGTATTATATAACCAAGAACTAATTACTCATTATTATGTAATTATTTTATTGATTAATTAAACCATAACTACGTACAAACGATCCCGATCACGCTTAATTGATCACCATGAGCTACTGGCAAATCTACTCATTACTACCGAATCTGATTTAATTAATTAAATTTTTAAGTATTATTTAATCACTCCATTATTTACGTACAAATAATCCCGATCATGCTTATAATCGATCACCATCGCTACGTCGAATCAGCTAGCTTCATCACTACTGCTGCAAGTATATGTGGGAGGAAAACAATTTTACCGTTAAACTAATCCTAGCTATGTCTCATCCTATCAACGGTACTTGTCCTTACGATTTTATATTAGACTAAATTCATTAATTAATCTACATTAATTAATGAATTTATGCAATTAGCAAAAACAATAGCTTACTAAATTTAAAACTAATAAAGACAATTTTGTTAATTACAACTACACAAATATATATATAAAAAAAATACACTCAAACAAATTAAACAGGTATATACAAATTACAACAAATTAGACAAATAAAATTTATACAATTTCTTTAGCATGCATTGAACAATTATAATTAATATCCCAAAATATAAAACCGCCAGTACCTCTAGGGGCCCAAGAAACTGTTGTACGCAAAGGAGGTGACGGTGGCTAGTCTCAACCTCTGGTAGCCCTCAAAACAAAGAGCACAAAAACAACAAAATAAATCAGATTCACAAAATTTCAGACATCACAACAACAGCCAACAAAACACAAAAAATAACCTTAATCAACATTAATTATAATTAATCAATAAAATCCAATTTTTTTTTTACAAATAAATAAGAACAAAATTAGGAGGATACATACACTATGGTGGTGGTGAATCTGGTGGTGGTTAATGGTGGTGGTGGTGGTTTTGCAAGGGAATGTGGGTCTGGTGGGAATGGAGGGGACAGGGAGAGGGGAGGAGAAGGAGAGGGGTGGTGGTGGTTCGGTGGAGAGGGGAGGAGAAAAGGAGAGGAGGAAATGAGAGGAGAAAGGGGTGGTGGTGGTTCGGTTCGGTGGTGGTTCGGTGGAGAGGGGAGGAGAAAAGGAGAGGAGGAAATGAGAGGGTGGTGTTTGGTGGCGAACGGTGGTGTTTGGTGGCGGCGACGGTGGTGGGCAGAGAGGGTGGTGGGCAGAGAGCAGAGAGCTTGAGAGGGAAAGCAGAGAGCAGAGGGAGAAGTGAGGGAGGGGGGAGAAGGGTCGTAACGGTGATGATAAATAGAAGTTACCGACGGCTTCCGACGGAAAAAGCCGTCGGAAATTCAAAAATAAATGATTACCGACGGAACCTTCCGTCGGAAACTCAAAATAAATGATTACCGACGGTACTGACATAATATTTCCGACGGTTTAATCCGTCGGTAATTACAATTCAAAATTATCGACGGAAGTATCCGTCGGTACAGTTTCCCGCCAAGAATTAGTCATTCCTGCCGTCATTTCCGACGGAAACGGACCTCGGTAATGTTACCGACGGAATTTCCGTCGGTAATGAGTGCAACTGTTGATATTCTTAATTACCGACGGCTATGTCCGTCGAAAATTAACTATCTACCGATGGAAACTCTGTCCGTCGGTCATCGTCCGTCGCTAATATTATGTTTTCTGGTAGTGATAGGTGAAAAGTATTGAATAAAGCGCAAAGTATTTAATGCATTAAAAAATTAATAAATTTTACCACTAATTCAATTATTTTTGGCTTTTTATTCCTTAACTTAGCAAAACTATTTTTCTTTTGCTTAGTACACGTTTTATATTTTTGTCTATTTTTTTTTCTATTTTAAATGGCTTAGCATATATGTTAATGTTGCAAAATATGGTAGATAGTAGAGAAAGGAGAGAATAAAGAGCAAACAAGAAAAATGAATTTCAGTGAATGTGTGAATTAGTGCACAATTAACGGATAATGTGACATAAAAATAAAATAAAACACTTTAAACAATCATTTGTTGCTTTTCACTCAAACAAATGTTTAAATTCATTTGAATATACCAACGTATGGTTATTCCAAGTGGTAAGGGACTTGAACACCTTCAAGCTATATTTGGGAGGAGGCGAGATGGTTAGTAATGAAGTGTAGTGGTGTAAATCCATAAACCCATTATTTGAGAGTTTTTTCATTAATGGTGTAGGATGGTTTAGGATGGTAACTCAAACTACTTCACTCCATCCAAACCCCTCATTTTATACCTCCAAATTGGGGGTGGGTTTGAGATTTTCTTCTATATCCCTCATTAAACTTTCAAACAATGGAGTATGATACTTTTGGATTTCCACTCCACTCCATTACTAACCACTTCATTATTAACCACTCCACTCCATCCCAATAATAAAAACTTCCAAACGTAGTCTAAGCAAGTGGTCAGGGGTTCGAATCCTGACTTTTGTATATGGAGAAAACCTGGTTAGAAGGAAAGAACCCCCTTATGTGTCCAACAGATTTCTGACAAAGATTTGTTACTGTTAACGGTGATAGATATTTTGTACTTATGTCATAGTTACAGGTTATCTACATACTATATAATTCATTGATGGATAACAGCTAAGATTCACGTACAAGGGTTTAGAAGAAGGCAAAAAACGAAGAGGAGAATAACTAAATATTAATTGTACCAATTGAATAATAAAAGGGGTTGCTTTGAGGAGAAGGTGGGAGCAGAGTCAAGTCAAATAAATCATCGTGAATGCATCTCGTATTCTCATATTTGCAGTTTCTCATAAGTGAGTTTTGACTAATCAAAAAATGAAGATGTGCAATTAAGCTAGTAAAACTGCTTCGTAACATGTAATGGATGTAGACATATTCATAATAAAAGAGTTTAGTCTTTCTTTTATTATCTCAAGTTTGAATTTTAAAAAAAATATACAGTTATATTAAGTTTGCAAAAGTTTATTAAATCTGACATAAACCATTCTGAAAAGAATAAAATAAAATAAATAACTCGTACAATCTTTAATATATATCTAAAAAATATTTTATTCCATGTAGACAAATAACAACTTGCGTAACAAATCAACTTCGCGGCTTTTTGACTTTTGCTTTTGGATACTAAAGAGGACATGACTTAAATAATTGATCAATAAAATAAAGCCAAGAAAAAGAAAAAAATATGTTGAAGAAATTTAAAAAATAAGAGTTTAATTTCTATGCATGGTCAGTGTAAATTTTTTTACATTGTCAACCAACCAGAAATCATTGTAAGAGTGACTTTTAAGGTAATTGGGATAAGAGTCAAACATTTTAGCTTATGTGACAATTTCTAATTGATTGACTGTGTAAAAATTCTTTATACTGACAGTGCATACTAATTAAATCCAAAAAGTAAACAAAAGTAGATAGAAAAGTTTAGTGGCAAGGAATATAAATACGAATGATTGCCATCATTATATCTACTATATCTATATAAATTTTTTAGGCTGCTAAAATACCATGTTTACCCATTCTAAGACATTGCCATGTGTCCCTTTTTTAGGGTAATTTTGTCTTTTTAAAATTTTTTAACCCTTCTCATTTATCAACATGTGTCACATCCTTAAAAAATTTCCCGCATAAACCACCGCATGACCCTTTCAATCATTATTAAATTATTATTAAATTATTATAATATTATTATTATATATGAAACCATTGGTCAGTGAAGTCACAATTGACCGGGTTTCAAAAAAACAAAACTTTATTCAATACAATGAACTTTTTCTTGGGCCCGACCCAACATATTTTGAGGCTTAAAACAAAATTTGATATAAAACCTTTTTAAAAACTAATAATAATTTAATTAAAATATTATATTTTATTTAAATTTTATCTTTATTACAAATTATTATGATTGTTGCATATTTTTGTTGTGTGTACTTGTAATAACATGTAAGATTTCCTATAAATTATTATTTTTGTTAAGCTTAAATAATAATAAAAAATTTGGAGGCCTAAAGTCACAGCTTTACTAGCTTTATGCTAGGGCCGGCCATGATTTTCCTCATAAAAAAAATTTCCCCACTAAATGAAAGAAGGTCTTGGAGAGTGTGCACTCTAAATAACACTTTACTTTTCCTTTCTCCTCTCTAAGCTAATCAGCTCTCCTCTCTATATTTTGCAGATTGTTGCCTTTCACTTGCTCTCCTCTTTTTTTAAAAATAATTATTATTTCATTTTGTCCATATTATACTTTATACGATCTCCTGCTTTTCTCATACCCATCTTTTTTTATTGTAATAATAAATCCTTGCAGAAATTCAACATGGAGTGCTCAATTTATTTATTTATTTATTTATTTGGCAACATAGGATAATTTATTTTTGGGTTCAATATTTTGGAAATGTAATGCTCAAACAATAATTGACCTCTTGCAGGATGGGGAACAAATGACTTATGTCAGTTCTCTCTTTTTCTTAAATTTCTAATTATAACCCCTAAACTAATAATAAAATTTAATTAAAATTTAATCTTTATTACAAATTATTATGATTGTTGTAAGTTTTTGTTATGTGTACTTGCAACAGTAGGTAAGATTTCCTATAATTATTGTTTAAAGTTTTAAATTATTATTTTTGTTAAGCTTAAATAATAATAAAAAAATTGGAGGCCTAAAATTTGGACATAAATAACTTAAAAAAAAATTGGAGGCCTAAAGCCCTAGCTTTACTAGCTTTATGCTAGGGCCGTACATGCTTTTCCTCATAAAAAAAAATTTCCCATCAAATGGAAGAAGGTCATGGACGGTGAGCACTCTAAATAAACACTTTACTTTTCCTTTCTCCTCTCTAAGCTGATCGACTCTCCTCTCTATAATTTACAGATCGTTGCTTTCTCATTTGCTCTCCTCTTTCTTAAAAAAAATTATTTCATTTTGTCCATATTATACTTATATGATCTCCTGCTTTTCTAATGCGCATCTTTTGTTTCTGTTCAGCATTTTTGTAATAAGGATGATTGCTCTACAGTTCCGGTTTAATAGGCCTTTAAAAACCATATTTCATTGAAACATAGGTAAGTACCAATTTAATGATCATTCATATTATTGAAACATCTGTCATTTGTATCTTCAAATAGAGTAATTTTCCGGTAATTAGTTGTGCTTTATGATTACTATCGTTTTTGTACATAAAACAATAACTTAAGGTTACCTTTATTTTAACAAGAAACTTAAGGTTACTTTTGATGTATAATGAATTAAATCATTGTTTGCTTTTGGAAAACTTATATATATTTGTTTCTAAAATCTAGGATGAGTTTCACTTTCATTGATACTAATTTTGTGATCTCATAGCATTGATAAATTATTAGGCATGCTCCAGTAAGATCAGTTAGCATTCTTAAGATTTTGAAGAGATATAGCTAGGAGACCCTGATACTTAAAGGTTAAGATTTCAGTTAGCATTCTCGGTCCATATATTATAGGTGACCGAGCCCCAAAGCTTAAATTTTATCTTCTACAATAAAAAATTGTTGTTATAAGAATTATAATTATTAGTTTGGTATGTTTGTTTCATGCTTCTTTTGATTAATGGGATTTTGAAGAAAAAATTATTCTACTGAATATTAATTTTCGTGTGTCTAAATCATTTTCGTGGGCACAATGTGTTGTACTATAAAGAAATACATTTTTTTTATAGCCAGAAATACAAATTTTTGTGAGTGAATCTAGCATTTAGAGTGATACTGATCAATATGACTTTTCTATTGTTAATCCCTGATACTTTTGAATATGATAGATTATCTGTTATCTACTCATATTTACTCATGATTCAGTTTTAAGGAACACTATCATGATTCAATTTTGGAGGTTAAGAGAGGTTAAATACTTTTAAGAAGAAACTTCTGGATATTTATTTATCAATTTTTAAAAAACTAAACACAAAATATTTGGGTCATTCCACTATAAAATGTATACAAGTCACTATGTCTCAACTGTATGTATTTATTATTATTTTTTTCAAATTATTATATTATTAAATCATAGTTCCACTAGAATTTATGTTGCCTTAGTCTGAGAATTGAAAATAAATCATCACTCATTCTTGCAATTCTGTGGGTAAGTGTGTAGATAGAATGTATCAGCAAGTGGTGCTCATCCTAACCCATATGGAAGTTGAAATTTTGTAAGGGAAAAAGCTGTTCCATTGCTGCAGAGAAAAAAGCTTAAAGGGAATCAATAGAAACAAGGCAGGATGGCTCTTAATAGAGAAACTTGTACTCAACTACTTTGCTTATTTTCTTATTAAATTTGATTTATTTGTTTTTAATTGAATTACATAGATAAGAGCATGTGTGCTTCTGCGAAGGAAGGCTAATCACTTACATCATTTTTCGATTGTCATTTATCAATATTTTTTGTCATTTTTTATACTACATTGTTTGTGTGTATAAATATTAAAATCACATTATTTTGATTTGAGCTCTATCAATAAATGGGGCTATGTGTAGGTGTGCTTCTCCATAATGTGTACACTTGAATGTAGGAGGGCTTAAAAATTACAGTAGTTTGAAGAAGAATATAAAATTGGGTTGTGTGATTTTATTAAAATTTTAACTGTCATTGTTATTCATTTTTTTATACTTTCTGGAATAAACATTTTTTCTTTTCCTACTGTTCTGTAACCATTGAAGAACTGTCTATGATGGTTATAGTTAAACCTGTAAGAAATTAGGAGGCTGCATACATCCCCATCATGGCCTTTCCTATCTCTATTACTTGGTTCTACAAGTTCTTGATGGGTTTTAACGACTTACTATCTTTATTTTCACACATGAATGTGATGTAACACCTAACACGTTGTCATTATGCTTGATTGATGCTCTTGCAGATAAGATAGAAACCAACAAGGGCTGTTGTTGAGACAAGATGTTTACCAGGATATATTAAGGTAAAATGAAACATGAAGTTAGATTGATGTTTTTTTTTTTTTTTTTTGGTGCCAGTTTTTGATTACAACCATATCTTTCATTGCTAAATATTTTTGCTATGTGATTGTTGCATTCTTCATCCCCCCTCAATATGCAAGAAAATTACAATGATATGTTTTTAAGCATCGCACAGATATCATGCTCAAATATTAAGGATTTTCTTCTTTGTAAGTTTCATGTAAACTCTACAGTAAAATGACAGCTAAAATAAAGTATCTTAATGTTTACCTTGATGCCTCGGCCCTTTAAGCTGAAATGGTGCTCTTTTAATATTCATTTAAGCTTGAGAAAAGGATGTGCTATTGGTTCTATAGTTGTCACATAAATTGAAGCATTTTGTTTAGTTTTAGTTAGTTTAGAGGCTTATGAGTAAGAAAGGTTGCCAAATAAATTGGGAGGATTTGTTTTTTGTTTTGTTGTGGGTTTGAATATTGTATATTGATTCGAAAGCATACTCTATTAGTTTAATGTTGTTTTTCTAAGGGTAAATACACTATATATTTGTACTAAGAGATAATATCTGATATTAACATTTGTCTATGATGTTTTTCTTTAAGTCATTGTGAATTAGGATGTTAGTAGAAAAATCAAATATTCAAATTCTTTAAGTCATTGTTGATTTGTCTATTGTAGCCTTGAGTTTGGTTGGGTTGAGGAGAATGTGATAAATCTGTTTAGCTATAAAAATCTTTATCTGGAATAACATTTAACCCGTGAATGGCAGATTCAAGTATATAATTTTATTGTGTAGTTAATCTTTATGTTTATTAACTTATTATTGATTTGTAGCTAAATAATTGAAGGCTGTGTTTTTTTTATTTTGCTTGCTCGGGGTTAATTTATGTACCTTGATGCATTATTCTATAAGCATTCTGTTATATACAGGCTGTTTATGAGCATGCGTAAAAACAAACTGACCCGTGCATTCGCACGGGTACCATACTAGTATTAAATTAAATTAGAGGGATTACTCTTGAACTTGATCTATTATTGCATCTCCTTCCAAGTGTGCCATGTGTCACTTTTTTAATGCATTTCTAAATTTACTTACTTACTTTTTTATTTATTTAATTTGATTTTTAGGATAAATATTTTAATTACTGTAATTACTATGATTATGGTAATTATTATGATTTTATCAATTAATTGTTATAATTATCAAAACCACTTACCAATTTTTATTTAATTTTTTGAGACAAATATTTTAAGGTTAGTTGACATTAAAACTGAAAATAGGGTATTAATTAGGTGAGGGTGAAAGGTTACCATTTTTTGAAACCGACAGACAAAAAACACAAAAATAAAAATAAAAATGTATAGCCACTAACTTATATCTAGAAAGAAAGTAGCTCTAATATGTTTGCAAATAATAATTTTTTTGAAAACATATCCATTAGCTTTTTTTATAAAAACTGAGTAATTTTTTTTTTATAAAAATGGAAAAAGAAAAACTATTTGAATAATGTTTTGGTGGATACTATTTGATTAATTTATAAACTAGTTTTTTTAACTAAAACATAAATTAAAAATGTCGATCACACATTTAATTCCGTTATTTGAAAAAGAAACAGCTTTTATTGTTTTAAAAAAATGTTTTGAATTTAGTATGATATTTTTGGCAAACTTGATTAAAGTATAAAAACCCATTTTTACTCGTGTAAAAAAAACCATTTTTATTGGAAAAAAATGTTCCTTTTATTGAAATTAAAATTTTCAATATTATTTGAAAAAAAATGTTTGATCATTTTAAAAATTAATCACATTTTCTCATATGCTTCTATATCGTTTTTCAGTAAATATATTCAAATATAAATTTAATTTTATTGTAATAAATAAATTATTATTACATATAATTAATTATTAAAATAATATTTTTTAACTAATCTAAGCACACTTTATTTATGACGGACACAAATGTATAATGCCATTCAATCCAACTTGATATTTAATTAAAATATGGCCTTACTTTTATATTGATATAGATTATGATTTAATTTATTTAAGGTTAATTATTGAGTTGGTCCCTGAATTATTTGAAAATTTTCAATTAGGTTTCTAAACTAAAAATATTTCTAATTAGGTCCATATACTTATATAAAGTTTTTCAGTTAGGTCCCTAAAGTAAAAACTTTCTAATTAGGTATCTGAATTTATATAAAATTTTCAATTAAGTCCCTAAAGTAAAAATGTGAATATAAAAATATATAATAATAAAATGATAAATGATGAAATTTTAAAAAAAAATATTGTTTGGCATAATAATAAAATGACAAAAGATGAATATGGGTGAAAAACTCACTATTTAAAATAATAATAATAATAAATAAATCTTAATGAGAAAAATTATTGTTTGCATAATAATCAAATAAAAATAAATAAATTTGAGAGACAAAATTTAGTTATTGAAATGATAATAACAAAATAATGACATATGAAATTGTGCTAGAAAATTCAAGTTTTTTCAAAAAATATTAAGTTATTAAAATGAGGCAAATATTTAATATTTGAAATAACATTAAAATAATAACAATAAACATAGCAAGCAAAACTACTATTTAAAAAATATTAAAATAATTTAATAAAAACCTCAATTAAAATATAAAATAACATAATAAATAATAAAATAAATTAAATAACTCAAAGATAAATTGACAATCAAACTAAGATGTGATATTTACTTAATTATATTATTTATTATTTAAAATAATAACTTTATTGTTAATTGAGGTTTATTTTATTTTATTTATATTTTTTTAATTGAGGTTTATCAGTTTAATCTCTTAGTATTTTGTTATAAAACATGGATTTTCTAGCACAATTTCATATTTTATTATTTTGTTATTATCATTTAAAGAACTAAATTTTGTCTCTCAAATTTATCTATTTTTATTTAATTATTATGCTAAACAATAAATTTTCTCACTAAGTTTTATTTTTCATTTTATTATAAATTTTATTTTAAATAGTGACCTTTTCTCTCATATTCATCTTTTGTCATTTTATTATTATGTCAAAAAATATTTTTTTCTGCATTCATCATCTATCATTTTATTACTTTTTATTTTATATAGTCACCTTTTTACTTTAGAGACCTAATTGAAAATTTTATATAAGTTCAGGGACTCAATTAGAAACTTTTTTGTTAAGTGATCCAATTGAAATTTTATATAAGTTCAGGGACCTAATTAGAAATTTTTTTAGTTCAGGGGCCTAATTATATATAGTTTAATTTATATGTACTGTTAGTATTAAAAAAATTTACACTAACATTCAATAATATTTTGATAAATTAATATTATTATTATTTTCCTCTCTCTCTCTTTTTTTTTTTTATAGACAAATGTTAGTAATTAGTTGTTATGTTAATTTTTTTCCCCTTTACCAAGGTTTGAACCTTGGACCTCCTACTCCTCACACTCTTTATACCATTAGCTCAAACCATTTGAGCTACCCAACCCTTCCATTATTTTCCTCTCTTTTTTTTGACCAAAAAAAAAAAGAGAGAGTGAGGAAAAATAATGGGATGGTTAGGTAGCTCTTAATTACTAAAATAAAAACATATATATCAAAATGTTCGTGGATGTTACAATGCATACTATTTCAATCCGTAATCTTTTCCTTTCATTTTATCTTTTAAAAAATTAACAGAATAGTAACGTAACATAAATGTTATGGTATTGCATAAAAAAAAAAGTCTTCGAATTAGGTTTATTTATAATTTTTGGATAATAAAATAAAATTACGAAGAAGGTTTGCTCTTTTTTTTTTTTTTTTTTTAATTATCAGAGGGTTGCTAATTCAACTTAAACGTGGTTGAAAGTGTCAATAAAGGTGGTGGAAGAATGAGTCGAAGACAGACGGTGATCATCAAAGCACAAAGAAGTTGTTTAGGTAAAATGTCGATTGATTGCAGGTGACTGCAAAGTGGTATACTATTACCAGAAAACCTACCATACCCGTGTTTTGTACTCTAGCCTACACAGCATTGAACATTGAACTTTTCACTGCAACCTGAAATTTCATCATAGGTACAATACCATTGCTGAGAAATATACAGTAGACCACAATTGTACTTTACAAAGTTGTCAAGTTTCTCAATGGTATGAATGTGATTTAATAGATATCATATATAATTTATCAAATAATAAAGACTAAAGAATATGTTAAAAAATTATGTTATACCAAAAAAAAAAAAATTTATTTATGTTATTAGCAATCTTGGTTATTCCCCGCTTATATAATATCATATGACCTTATACATGATTTGTACATAATTGATTCTAGCTACTGCCAAAAAGAGCTTTATTCTTTCAAAGCTTCGGTATTTAAAACTAACTAACAGTCATCTAGACCAACAATTTAAAATGATATTTCCCTTCTTTCACATTTAGTATTGGGAAAAACCCAAGTCTCACATTGACTAGAGATAGTCTCTGATAAGAGCTTATGAGTAGAGGGTAATCATCATCCTATGAGTTAGTTTTTGGGATTGAGTTAGGTCCAAAATCTAATATGGTATCAGAGCTATCCTGGATTCATAATTGGGCCACCCACCATGTTTTTCACGTACCAAGCCCAACAGTGTTGGGCGTGAAGGGGTGTATTGGGAAAAACCCAAATCCCACATTGACTAGAGATAGTCTCTAATGAGAGCTTATAAGTAGAGGGCAATCCTTATCCTATGAGCTAGCTTTTAGGATTGAGTTAGGAAAATGTTTGATTCGGTTGCTAACATTATTCAATCAGACATCATATGAACACTTATCATTAAAAAATAAAAAAAAAAAATTACGAAACACCCCAAAAAAATTACTCTTTTTTGGGTTGTGAAGACAAAGCAACACATTATCAATAACATCTCTAGTTCTTTGTAATTCTTTGTAATAAATATAATTCTGTCACTAGCATGGGTATTTGTTAATTACGTTTATACTAGTATTTTATTTTATTTTTTTGAAAGGAAGAAACTCAATTCATTTCATTGGAAATAATAGTATCAACACAAAGTGGAACATGCTGAAAATCCTGGAGGCTAGACATAGTAAGAGCCAACTTTGCTAGACAATGGGCAACTCTCTTGGCTTGCCTCCTAACAAACCACACAGTAAAGTTTGTAAGAGAAGAAAGAGTCCTAAAACATTCAAGGGAAATAAAACCAAAATCAGAAACATCTATTCTAGGCTTATTAATGCCATATGCTAACAACTTGCAGTCAACTTCAAAAATTACGTTTTGAATGCCTAAACTTCTGACCCAATGAATTGCACCAAGCAAACCAATACCTTCCCCCTTCTTGAACCTCTAGGCAAGGAAGCGACCAACTTGTTCGGGCACTCACAAAGGAACCATGGTGATCTCGAAGACACATACCCCAGCCTATAACTCGATTAGTTCGAAAAAAAGAGGCATCAACATTATATTTCAAGAACCCTAATTGGGGGGGCTCCAAACAGAATCATGCTGCGGAATCAAGGTGGTATCTCCAGAATTATTCACTAAAGCTTCATGGTTCCAATCTTCAAGGAACGAAACAGTTCTAAAGCAAATAGCATCTGGCACTTGGTCAATGACTTCCCACAACTTTGAGTTCCTGGCTTGTCATAAGCTCCAAATAACTGAAGCAAACAGAGGCCTTTCATTATAATCCATGGCATGCAAGATAGAAAGACACCACTCTTTAAAAGGATCAGCATTACTTATAGCATTCAAAACCTGAGATTGAAGTCCAACCTTCCTCCAGCAACTCTCATTTTGGGGGCACGTGATAAAAGTATGCCAGTTGTTCTCCAAGGCCACACCACAACGCACACACAAGCTACTACAAGGAACTTCCTTGCGCTGCAGCTGAACTCGGTTAGGGAGAGTGTCATGACATGCACGCCACAGCAACAACTTTATACAAGGAGGAGCTTTCAAGGACCAAATTAGATTCCAGTCGCCACTACAGAATAGATGGCTAACATCCAAGACACATTATTCATAGCTATATGAAACACTTTTTACTGTGTATATGCCATTTGAGTTTGGATGCCAAATTCTTTTATCCTGCTGAACACAAGGGAGAAGAGGTATATTGAGAATTGCAGTAGCACTATTATTGGGAAAAAGTAAGTGAATGAGACTAACATTCCACACCTTCTAGCCAGGTAACCACGAATCCTTTACCTTTAAATTATCAACACCCTCCACCGAAGCTTGAACCACTGCTGGATGATACAAGTCACGGATCCAAGGAGAGCCACACACACTAATGGAATCACCAGAACCAATGCTCCAAAGGGTTCCTTCTCTTAAGAGAGATTTAGAAGATAATAAGCTTCTCCAAGAATAAGAGGGAGACCCAAAACAGCATCCAAAAAATCATTACGAGGGAAATACCTAGCCTTAAACACCTTAGTCACTAGGGACTTCAGGATATTGAATAAATTTCTAAGCTTGCTTGGCAACATAGCTAGGTTAAAAGCATAAATATTACGAAAGCTCATACCTCCATTTTTTTTTTGGAAGAGTAAGTTTATCCCACTCCAACCATTTGATTCCTCTATTACTACCTTTTCTTGATCCCCAAAAAAATGAATTCATCATACGCTGGATTTCATCACCAAGTGAATGGGGGATTAGATACATGCTCATACAATATGAAGGAATCGCTTGGACCACTAATTTGATAAGAACTTCCCTTCCTGCCATTGATAAAGTCTTTGTCTTCCAAGAACTGATTTTATTCCAAACTCTGTCCTTTATAAAACTAAAGGCAGCTTTTCTATTTCTTCCCACCAGAGATGGAAGGCCAAGATAATTTCCTGCACCCAATCTTTGAGAGACTCCAATGATGTTAGACAAAACATGGCAAGTATTCTGTGGGACATTAGAGCTATAAATAATCTCATATTTTTGCAAATTTATAGCTTGCTCCGAAGCTCTCTCATAGACATTAAGGATCTCCTTCATAGCCAGAAATTCAGCACTATTAGCTTTCATAAAAAGAAAGCTATCATCCTCAAAGAGGAGATGAGATATAACTGGAGCTCCTCTACAAACCTTCACACCATGAAGAGAACCAGAAGCTTATGCTTGCTTGATAAGGGAGGTAAGGCCTTCAGCACAAATAATAAACAGATAAGGTGATAAAGGGTCACCTAGTCTAAGGCCTCTTCATGGCTTCACCAGTCAACTCACCTCTGATGAAAACCCATCTTTAGCATAACAGCCTTAAGATAGTCCCAACTAACTCTGTCATACACTTTGCTGATATCTATCTTTGAAGCAGCTTCACTTGTCCTACCTCCTTTCTGAAATTTCAAGTAGTGCACTATTTCAGAGGCAATCAAAGCATTGTCCAAAATCGACCTACCCGCAACAAAAGCAGATTGCTCTTCAGAGATGCATTTAGATATAACAGAAGCAAGTCTATTAGCCATTGCTTTGGAAAGAATTTTATATGCCACATTATAAAGAGAAATGGGTCTAAGATCCTTCACTGAGGATGCTCATACTTAGGAATCAAAGCAATACGGGTTTCATTCATCTTCTCAGGGATTGCGTTACCATCAAGCCAAGACCTACAAGCAGTGACAATATCCTTACCACATGTACACCAAAAATGTTTATAAAAACCAGGGTTTAGTCCATCTGGCCCTGGGGATTTATCCGGGTGCATGTGGAAGGCTGCCAAACTCAGTAGGTTGTGCACTAAACAAGTCATTGAAATAAGATTTGGCTAAAACCCCAAGACCTTTTTACGTTTATACTGGTTGGATAAGACTTTTTAGAGTAATATTATCTATAAAATGAACAAGTAAAAACATGTCTATCATGAATTTAAAAATTATAATAATAAAACTAATGTGTTATTTTATAATTTGCATAAAAATTTATATAAAAAATTGATAAAAACAAGAGTTTAATTTCAATATATCGTCAGTGTAAAAGAGTTTTATACTGATATCCAATAACATTTTGACAAATCTATATCATTATTATTTCTCTTTTAATTATTAAAATAAAAACACATATATTAAAATATTAGTGAATGTCAATGTAAAACTTTTTACAATGACTATACATACTAATTTAGTAGAAAATAAAACGAGTATAGTTATAATTTTCCTTTCATAAATAAAATACTTATATAGTAGTATATAATATAGGAGGTAAAAACTAAGGTGAATTCTCTGAAACACTCCATAGTTTTTGGGTAAATGTTACACTTCTTAGATTGTTGCATAATTTTAGTATTCTCTGGTTCATGTATCTGGTTTTTCATTTTGCAGCATTTTCGTTCATGCATCATGCAGGGACTAATTTGTCCCATGCTAGAAATAGTCGGGGACTTAATTGGTGATACAAAATAAGAAAATTCACGTGGGACAAGTTAACGGTCCACATCAGCAAACTAATGGAGTCTTCCAAACGATCATCAACGGAGGGACTAACGTATCCCTGTTTTGTAATTGTCGAGGACTAGTAAGTGAGTTTTTTTCCTCAAGGACTAAATTGGGTACCTCGTAAATTGTCAGGGACGAAAATGGGCCTTTACCTAGAAAAGAAAGCAAAATTCAGCATGCAGTGTGGCGTGGGAGTTAGATCGAGAGATAGAGAAAGGCAGAGAGCTCTGTAATGTTTATGTTGTGCCTTGTGTGGTTGGCTGCAAGAGTGAGTGAGAAGAGAGGGATTAGATTTTTTTTTACTCAGGGAGAACTTAGGTTAAAATTGGGCTGAATTTTTTAGATTAAAATTGGGTTATTGAAAATGGACCGTGCGAATTTGGGCTGATTGCAATGGTTTTTTTTTAATGTTTAGTCCGCATACCAAGCCCGTTTAATCTGAGGGTTAAATGGACCGAACTAAAAAAGTCTGCATTTAAATGAACTCATATTTTAGCTAGTCCAAGCCCGCACGGACTGCTGATTAAGCTGACTGTCCACGGACCCAAGTCCATATTTCCAGCTCATTGATAGTTAAGCATGGGTGAAGTTTGCCTGAAATTGGAATCCATTTTTATCGTGATCAACTTCTTTTTGGTGAATGGTGTACACCTTTAAAAAGCATTCTCAATTTGTAATAGTCAGTGGAGATGGTAAGCTCTTTTTTTTTTGTGTGTGGTTATAGATAATTAATTTCGAAAATTTTAGATTTCAACTTGAGATTATTATTATTATTATTATTATTATTATTATTATTTTTTGACAAAAGATTTCAACTAGAGATGGTGAAGGATGAAGATGAGCTTTGATTTTAAGACCCCACAATCATCTACACTCTACAGAAGTATTTATCAAGTGAGCTAATTGGTAACTTTTTATTGTGGGCCATTTATGCACACTATAAGGAGTGTACAAAATTTAAGTAATGGAGACAAATTTAAATATAATTAGCATGCACGAGTATAAATAACATATATCTTTTATTTATGGTAATAATAAGCCAATTAGGAGAGGTCATTTCCTGCTGATCAATGATCACTGATTTAAGAGTTTACGATAAATGTGCAAAAAGGGGAACCGACCAAGTCGGGCTTAGTGCGAAGAAATAAGGGGGTTGCTTTTTACACCACAAAATTTTCTAATATACTACAAATTTTTTGAATAACCCCAAAATACCCTAATTACATACCAGAATTATATTTCCGGTATTATAGAATTATAATACCAGAATTATAGTTCCGTTATGTTACTTATATTTATTTAGACAGTGTACCAGAATTAAATTTTATGTACTATAAAATTACAATACCAAAATTATAATTCCGGTATGTTATTGAAATTCTTTAAACTATGTATCGGAATTATAATTTTGGTATTGTAAAACTTTGAATCTGGAACATAGTCCAGAACCAACAAATTTAGTGAACATACACCCACAGTTTTATACATAGATAGATAGATATTTGTATGTATAGTCTTACCAGGAAAATTTTGGCCTCTAATTTTGAGAAGAATGGTAGCATTTGCTTTGCGCTGTGGTCTAGAAGCTGAGTACCAACCGTTGTCCGGTGGTTGCGAGGCAGCGAAGGGCTGCCATGAGCTGCGCATTTTTTCAAGGCAAGGAAAGTTAGGGTTTTTCTTTCATAAGAAGCTTCCCTTGTTTTTCTTCAAAGCAGAAGAAGAGATAACGGGTATTTTTTTAATTTTTTGTAATTAAAAAAATAAATAAATAAAGTTTATTTTGCCTTTTTCACTGGTTGAACTGCTACAACGGTGTTCACCGGTTCCGGTTTTGGACCGGTTGAACCGATTTTTTGCCTTTTTCACTGGTTGAACAACTACAACAGTTCTATGGTCCAACCAGAATCGAATGAGTCTCGGGTCAATGGTTGGACTAGTCTGGTCCAACCGGTTTTTAAAACACTGGCAAAAAGTCTTTATGCCATAAATTTCTTTTAAATTGAGTTATTTAGTGTTTGAATAAAACTTGAAGAAGCAATTTTAAAATCTATAAAATATGCAAAACAACTTCATGTATAAGTTTTGACTCAAGGTTTTTTAATAAGCTAAAAAAATTAACTTCACAAAATAAGGTAAATTTTTTTTTTTTAAAACTCAAAATAAGGTAAAATCTTTTGGGAGTTAACTAGTTATGTATTCAAGCTTATCCCAACACTTTTTTTTTTTTACATAAAAATACTTATACGACTAGAGAAGCTCTAATAAGCTGTAAGTTGTGTGTTTTTCAAATGAGGCCTAAGGATGTATTTGGAAGAACTTATTTGAACACATAAGAATAACTTCTGAAAAGAAACTTATGCAAATAATTTATTATCTTTATATTAGCTTACTTTAGCTTACTACAGTAAGTCTGTCAGAGAAGCTTATGAAAATAAGATTTTTAACTCATTTGAAAAATCTTATCAAATAAGTGCTTAATTAAGCTATTTACCTAAACACACTCTACGTATTCATTCAATAAGCGTCTATATGGCGCAATGACATGGTAACACCTCAAATATAATGTAAAACTTTCTTTTAAGCTTTGGCAACTCATTATTATTTTTTAAAAAAAACTTTTAATATCCCCATTTAATTTTAGAACAAAAAGACTTATTTATCCCCAACCGACAACCAAGGCAAGCATGCACAATAGTCATCCACCAAAATGGGCCAAACCGGCAACCCACCACTCTTATCTGGATCTATCCACATCTTTTTTTCCTGTCTTCCTCATCTTAACCCTAGCAGCCTCCACCTTATCCCTTTCATTTTCTCACTTCTCCTCTGCACACCGCCGTCACCTCCTGCCATCACACGCCCTTCACCTTTTTTTTTTCCCTTCTTCTTCTTGCTTAACATGTTGCCCTTCTCTATCTCGACCCGCCATCTCACTCGCATGGCCCCAAGGGAATCTGGAAGGTTTGTTGGGTGGCAGCGATGATGGCCGTCACAGCGGATGAGGAGGAGGCGGCGACGGAGGATAATTGGGAGAATTGGACACGTGGGGTAGTAGTAGTACCCTTTGAAACTGAATTATTTGAAGACCCTTTAAGCTTTCTTTGTCTGAACTATTCCAAAATCATTGAATCCTTTTGTGATTTGTTTTCCTCTTCAGCAAGAGGAGGGATTATGGGGTTGGAAGAAGAGGTTGAGGAAGTGGGTGGAAATGGCGATTTTAGCATTGATATTTGGTGGATGGCTATTGTGCTTAAGCTTGTCTTGGTTGGTCATGAGCTGATGGTAGTAGATGAATGAAAGGGATGGAAATTGGAAATGTGGAAGGGATAAATAGGTCTTTTTTTCTAAAATTAAATGGGGATATTAAAAGGTTTAAAATAATAATGAGTTATCAAAACTTAAAATAAAGTCTTATAGTATTATATTTGAGGTGTTATCATGTCATTGGACCACCTAGGAAGTATAATATTTACCCAAAAATTATGAAGTGTTTCAAAGAATTCACCAAAAACTAAAGAGGGAAAGCTGAATATTTGAATCTGAGCAGCGGACTCAGCCAAGTGTCAAGAGAAAAGGAGGGACCCAAAATACATCTCTCTCTGGCTTGACGGTGTTTGCGCGTTCCAAAGCCAATATCGAGTTCCAGCTGCCATTTGACGAAATCAGATAATAAATGGTTATTTTATTTGAGGGAAGTGTCCCCTCTGTCTAACAACTTTTATATACTTACTATCTGATTTTATTAAATAATAAATAAATAGATTTTTTTTAATGAGCATAATAAATAAATAAATGTAATAGAGGTATGTGAAAATAATATGCTGTTCACGTTTTTCATCTAACAAACCAACAAACTCGCTTCTCTAATCACTTTTTTTTTTTCTTCTTTTTAATCACAACACTTTGATGCATTCACTGAATGGGGACAGGGACGGCAGCCACAACCTTCACATTGAGATTCAATGTTACGTTAATTTATATTCAAAGAAATTGTTTACGCATAAACAATTACTTAATTACTTAATAGAAATAATTTATTGGAAAAAAACAAAGAGAGAACGCATTTTTCAAAAACCAAATGGGCATGAAAAACCTCCAATTGGCAAAGAGTAGCTGGCTACTTATATGTACGAACCGTTGAACGAGTCCAATTATTAAGTCGAACTTCTCCATAACTAATTTGGCAGGAAATCCTTGATTTTGATATTTAAATATATAAGATAAGAGTAGCTACTTCCTTATCCTTCCGCATGAGTTTGGTGGCTTTGTCTGGTAGAACACAGCACAAGGAACCAAAGACTGATGCCCTTTTCTTTCCGTTTTTGGGGTTTCTAGAGAGGTAAGCAGAGAGTTCGGGAAGATCTAGAAGGTTAAAAATCAAGGCTCAACAATCATCAATCTAGTGAAGAGTATGGAGATAATTAATAATTAATAGTAATAATAGTAACACCGAAATGAGATGTATGGCAAATAAAATTCTGTGCAACTATAAAATGCAGCTAGTAATTACTAACATTTCTCTCGTAAATTTACCAATAGCCGTTAGTAGTAAAATTACAACTAGTGGGATCCTTAGGTAAACCATCCTTATATGAGAAAAGGTGGTATTATTTCGCTCTCGACCCAAAAGGAGTTGAACATGCCAATCCAATTCCTTTTCATAAACAATGTAGACTTTTGGCAACCTATCCAGACTTTTGGCAATCAACATACAAAATTACAAATACAAGAGCATCTAAGCAGCATGTACCAGATACATGGACCATCATGTCATAGCTGGTTGAGATAAATAATACCAAAATGAGAAGGATACGCATGAATACTGTCAGTTAGACTAATAATCCCAATCTTACAACTAAGATACCAGGAAACACCCTTTGCATTTTCAAATTCTATGTAAAAGAAGATACCGGGAAATATGAAATGCCCGATAAATCAAAAGAATATGCACAAATAAGGATGTAAGCCACCTAGTTGAAAGTTCTAATCCTTGAGCTACAAGATATAGAATATTTTCAATACCAGAAATGAATAAATGCAAACAATTAACCCATCCATCATGGAAAGAAAATTCACAACATTGGTTTGCTCCTTCATTTCACTTTAAATTAAAATGGGCATCGGGTTCATCTAATTCCCCCATGATAGATGGGTTAGTGTTCTACACTGAAGTCACTGTCAATAAGGTTGATACACTCCTCAGTCACATAACATTTATCTTTTCTGCATTAGGTCATGTTTCTTTAACTTGTTCTTCATACCATCAGATACTACATGAGTTGGGTCATTGAGCCATTTACCATGCAAATGCAATCATCAGACATCCATTTGCCAATTAATTAGTGTAAAGTTCTTGGTTACATAGGGGACTCAAGGACAGACTAGTAGTAAAGATGTCTTGTGAGATCAGTTCCTCTTTTTTTTTTTCTTTTTTTTTTGGGAAAAACAGTCTGTATTTCATATGTAATGTTTTTTAAAAATATTTATTTTTTTAGCTCCTTAAATAAAGTATTAATGTATTATTCTTATTTGACCTTCTTAACACAAATCTTCTAGCTCCCCCTGCCTATGGTATAAAGGAAGCTAACTAGGTACATTTTATGGCTTTGAAATTAGACCCTGCAATATGATTCAAGTGATTGTATTTGTACATTGCCATCAATTTTATGGTGCATGGATATTCACATGTATATGATACAGAGATTGGCATTTAAAAAGAAATGAGATACAATTACATACAACTTAGCATCATTAATAAAATATTAAATTTAATAAAATTATAATTAACAACTAAAATATTGTGAAGTATATATGCATTATACAAAAATCACTATAAAATATTCAGATGTTGAAATCTTTTAGAGATTTTCTTTTATGTTCTGTGCATATTGATGAGTTACAGGCTTACAGAGCATTTCATAGAGTTTTTCTAACAATTGTAGGTGTTTCATCACATTTCTAACCTATTTTGATGTTGCTCATATTGTTTTGGACAGGAAATTTTTACTAGAAAAAGAGGGATAGGAGGGGCAGGGTGGGTGTACATTATGAGAATCTATATTCAGATTTGGCTGCAAGAATTTGTACTTCTTACTGGAAGACTTAATCACATAATAAGCACAAGAAAACAAGCCATATATGACTATTCAATCATTTTAAATGCTAGATGAAGGGTTTCTCGATAAAATAGAAAAAATTTCAAGAGACAAACAGTAGAGTTCTCTCATAGTTACTGTTCTTCATAGTATGGCGGTGTTGCCTGAATGTACTGCTCATTTTCATCATCATCTTCATCACCCTCTTCAGTATCTACCCAGTTACTGGGGTGATGCTGTGAAAACCCATGATCATTATCCTGCAACATATCTGGATAAATGTACTAATCATATTAGTCACTGAAGGAACAATAACAACATTAGCTAAGCTCATTAACCAGCCCAGTTAGCTAACCTTGAGGCTGTTGTGCATGATCCTTCTCAGTTGTTTGACAGCTGATACAGAAGTCAAGGTAAAGACTTAAATCCAACAATGGTCATATATAACCGCAATAAAACCTTCAGCAGCCATCTCAATGAAAAACTTGAGCGAGAAGGATGCAGCTAGCAATAGTGTTTAATGAAAGGGACTCAAACATGCAATTTCATATATAATCCAAATAAGAGGCTTCATTCATAGGGTCTGGTTTGAGCATCTAATAATTTGTAACTGCCCTAGAGTATGAGCAAATGACAAATGGTAAGACATGCAGCATTTGTAATATTAGTGACCACAACTTTTTGGGGACACTAAATCATGATGCTGGAAATGCTAACATAGTGAGGCAAACAGTAAAATCAAGGATACGAATTAGGATCAATGGGTTTATTTCCTGCAACTGATGTTACTCTTGAAATATGCATTGTACTTATCCTTTGAATTTCCCTGTGTTCATTATCATTCAAAATTGTTCCTCCTTGTGCTTGCCTTTCTTCCAAAGCATCAGTATTTTTAACTGCGGTTGCTGCAAAATGGAAAAGCTAATGAGAATTTAGAATAATCACATATTATCCAACATTCCAACTCAATATTGATGTTACCTGAGAGGTCTGACCATATACGGGTGTGATCGGATGGAAGCTCAGATGCATTTGTTCTGCAGTTCTCTTGCTGCACGTGAGATCCGTTTCTTTCTTCAGTTTGAGCATGTGCTCTGGTAGTCGCCTGTGGAGGTTCTGAGGCAGTGCCTTCATGAAGCTGAGATGTTAACATGGTAGCCAGTACAAGGGTAGCATCGAAGTTAGAGTGAGACCCATCTTCCAAACCAAATTTAGGTGCCATAAGAATAGGCCTGCTTCCCAAACACATTATAATTCAAGAATAAAAAGATTAATAACACATCATAACTATCAAATACTTGCATGAAACATAGAAAGCAAGTTAAATAGACCTTTATCTTTATTTATTTATTTTTTGGATTTAAAACATGTACTATGTTTCTCATATGTAAAATCTAAGACAAGTCTGTCTTTGCAATTTTCCACACTTCCTGAATTGTATTTGGAGTTCAGCTAGATTATGACATGTACCGTGACTAGTGAGTAATACACATAAGACATAATCTTAAATGGAAGGCATTATGCAGCCATATTCATAGGAAAGTTCATGCCATCAATAAACAACTTATTCCTTAAAGGATGAGGATGATGAGAATAAATTGTATAGATACTAAATACTAAATACATCTTACTCGCCAGCCTTCTCAAAAAATAAATGAATGTCAACTTCACAGCCCTCACAAAATGAAAGAAATGCCTGCAAAGTGAAGAGAGAGACATCACGTTCGTTTAAAAAAGTTAATTTAACCTTAGAAGGGGGATAAAGAAAGAATAACACAGAAATTATGGAAGATAACGTGATAAAAAATCAGATATCAGGTGTGTACAGTCTTCGTCAACACTTCCTAGACTTCAGTCCACCAAAAACAAAAGGCTTGGGTTACTATACCTTCAGTTCTTTTACACTGAATGTCACATCTATCGGGTCTCCCGTATGAAAATACTGTAAAAATTCCTCTTTAGGATCTATCCATAGTTGGGTGTGCAGCGACGAGTCATTGTCTGCCACGAAATTTTTGTGCATGAATATACTGTTTGCAATAAAGCCATCTACAAAAAACATCTTTACCTTTAGTTGGGTCAATATAACTTCGGAGTTCAACAGCCTTTCCGCCAATTTCATTTGCAGCATCAGGAGGTAGAGAACCAGGTTCTGTAGCAATGATAGTGATCTCTTGAAGAGATGACTGAAAATTAGCAAGCAACCTGTTCAAATCTCGAGGTCTCACAACCAAGTTGCTAGGAAATTTTTGCCTATCAAGGGACAAGTGTTGTATGTCAGGTTCTACATTGCAAGTAATCCAATAGGTTTTTCTCATACCTGCAGTTAATAAATAACATATCCTTTTTAATCCATGATAAGGTCACACACACACATTGTTGAATGATGAGAAAAAAACAGCATATAGATCATATGCATCGCACCATGTACATGGTAAACAAAATTGCGAATATTCAAGTCCAGATAAATATATTGATTGCCGCATGCTTGAATTTTAAAAAAAAATAAAAAAAAAAAAAAAGAGTCGCTACTTTACAATTTTAAATTTTCATGTGCCAGATTTCAAAATCTTCGGATGGAGTTATATTTAGTCATGGGCTGTAACAAACCCCTAAGCAGCTCACTCACTGATGAAAACCAAACATAATTCACACATGACCCCTCCCCAAAATGAATCCTCCCTTTTAACAGATTCTAGATCTGTCTTCTCTCCCCCAAAAATTAACTTCCCCTGCTCACACCCTCACTACATGCTTTTCCCTCCAACTAATCTCCAGGCCTTACATTAAAAGCCTTCTTGAGCCCAGTCTTAACATCATTTGGGCCCATTAACCTATCATCATATTATCAGCATCAAATAGCAGATTTAATTTCATAACAATTATCAAGCTAACTTTAGTTCAGAATCCAATTACATTATCAAGCTTGTTACAAAAGGCAAGTAAATAATTAGCCTCCCATGGTAACCCAAATTAAATCCTATAGCAGTCGCTAGCTGATGATACAATAACTTTTTCCCTATGAAGCAATGGAGCATAGACACAGACACAAACAGTAAACATGACAGATACGGACACCATGATGCCAGATTCTAAACATTATAAGGCAGGGACACGACATATATACGTATATAAAATTGGAACCTTAAGGAAAAATGCATATTAATAATATCGTAGTTGTGTTGGAGCTGAAAGGTTAAATTAGATGTGTGTCATCAGTGTCATACAAGCATGAGTGTCCGTTACGGTACCAAATGGTGTGTATGTACCTTGTGGTTTTTCCTAGTTGGTCAACAATTATATAGCAACAAAGATTGTGTACAGTTTATATAAGCAGTTTACCACTGAAGCAATCCAAAATCCACTGCACTTTGGGAGCATCCGGATCAGGCAGTTTCACAGTGAAATGATCGATATTCGTAATAGGCGTCCTAAGAACAGCACAAACAGCCTAATCAAAGTACGTGATGAGGATTCTCCAATTTCAAATCTCATTTAAATTAAATCAAAACGACAAAAGATCATTCCGCACCTTCAGAAGCACACTACATTGCACAGAGTTATTGGAAACTGTATAGACATCAAAGAATCCAGGTTTGAATGTGATGGATTGATACGCCGATCGTGATGTATTAATAGTGTGGAAAAGTAGCTGTAAATAATAATAAAAATCAAAACGAAAATCAAAAGAAGTAATAATTATGCCTAATTTGAAGTGAAGTGCTGATTAAGCATGAAAAACCCTAACTCAAATATAGTTTTCAAAAATGTGAAGTAGAAGAGTGATTAAAGAGTAATATTAGTAGCTTTGAAATTGTGAGTGTTTGTTACCTGAGAGGAAGAAGCTTGAATAGCGAGTTCGTTACCGATGCGTGCGAGACAAGTGATGCATCGCGCGAATGTCTTGAGAGCATTATCGCTCAAAGTGAACTCCATTTTTGGATTTGATCTCTCTCTTGCACACACAGCACACAACAGAGTGCGGAACGCTAAGATTTAGGGTCCGCGCCTTGGCTTGGCGGGAAGGGGAAAATATACAGGCACTGTTTGGTTTGCCAAATCAGCTAGCGTTTAGCGGATAGCGTATAACGGATGGAAAAATAGCCCCGTTTGATAGTCGTTTTTAAAATTAGCGTATAGCATTTTTTCACTAGCGTATAGCATTTTCCCAGACGCTACTTGAAGTAGCGTTTGAGCTTATAGCTTATAGCGTTTCATTTTTTCTTCCATTTTTATCCCTACCATCTTAATTAAATTCCTCACTTATCCTTGATTATAAAATAAAATACTAATCATTTAACATAGTATATAAATAAGAATTAATTTCGCTATTTAGATTTATATTTAAGATGAAAAAGTGGAAAATATATTTTTATCTATAAAAAATAAAACTTATATAAAAATCAAATCAATATATAATTTTATTTTTATTTTTCCATTTTATTTATTAAAAATAATTAAAACTAAATTAATATTGAAATTAAAAATTAATGATTAAATTTTTTAAAAGATAAATAAATTTTTTTTGATGTGATAAACCATAAATAATTTAGAATAAAATAAATTATTATAAGTATTTTAAAATAAATAATATAAATAATATATATACATATAATTTAATAAAAAAAAGGCAAACATATTTTTTTATGTCATTTTACATTTATCAGCTAGTCCAACCGCTAGTTTTACCAAATACTTCAAATCCAATCCGCTAGCTAATCCGCTATCAGCTAGCTTATCCGCTATTCGCTATCAGCTAGTTTATCCGCTATCCGCTAGTTTTTACCAAACAGAGCCATAGTTCACAATCCCAATTCCAAAATTTGATGTGTTTTTCTTTTCTTTTTTTTCTTCAAATTTTAACTGAATTTTATAAAGGATAAACATGAAGGGCCTTTTTATTTTTATTTTTTATCAAGAGGAAGGAAAAAGCAAACAGAGCAACGGAAACTAAAGCCTTAGCCGCATAACACCCATTGCATCAGCAAGCAAAAGGTGGTGAAGCTGAGCAGAGATAGACTCCCAAATGACCAACTGCTGATCCATATTAGCTCCAAATTTAGCCATCCAATCCGCACAAAAGTTGCCTTCACGAAAAGTGTGCTGCATGATGATATTCCAAGGCTTGGCAATAAGATTCCTGATACTGCTAATAAGAGGAAAGTGAGGATGGAATCGCTCAACACCATTGGAAATAAGATGTAATGCTAGCTGAGAATCAGACTCACAAATAACTGATCTAAAACCTTTCTCCCAACTCAAATTGAGAGCATGATGAATAGCAAGAAGTTCAGCATTTAGGCAGGTAGTGAAACCACAAAAACCTGAGAAGCCACACAACCATTCTCCAGCCGAGTTTCTAAACAAGCCACCAAATCCTGATCTTCCTGGATTGCCTGCGGAGCTACCATCCACATTAACTTTGCAAAAATTCTCAGTAGGAGGATACCATCTGACCTCTTTAGGAACTTTGTAGGATAAAGTAGCACCTAAGGTTCTCTGAATTGAGATAGTTAAGCAGGAAATTTGGTTCAAAGTAAACCACGGTCCCCATTTTGTATCAGAAAAGATCTCATAGTTCCTAGCTTTCCAAATCATCCAGCAAGTCACCGTGAACACAATTCCTCTGTCATCATTCATATTGCTTCTCAGTCAAGCATAGTAATTCTGTATATTGAAGTCAGATCTATGAGAAAAATTCAGTTTCAACCGAATCCTAGCTGCATAAGGGCAATCCCTGATAGTGTGGAGAATGGACTCTTCACGAGCACCACATCTGGGGGCAGGAGGTGTCATTTGTTAAATGTCTCTGATATTTGAATAAATTGGTAGGCAAGGCACCTATGAGAGCCAACCACAGGAAGTGCCTTATGTTTTCAGGGATTTTGATACCCCAAAACCAGGACCAAGATTCACTAGCTCTCTCATCAGTGCTTTGGACACGAGTCAGCCACTGGTAACCCTCTCTAGCAGAGTAGGAGCCTGAAGTTGAGAAACCCCAGGTGAGGAGATCATCAGCTTGGTTATCAATGAACAAGCTTTGAAGTTGCAGCTTGACAAAATTAGGAATAGGTGTAGCAAGCCTGTCCCAATGCCATTTATTATCACTGTAAATGTCTTGAAGCTGCAGTTGGCTGTCCTGTATGTTAACATAGGGAACAAGTTGGCATAAATAATCATCCTTGAGCCATTTATCATACCAAATAGAAACTTCTCCCTTGTCAATTCTATATTGAAAACCAGGTTTGAGGATATTCACAGTTTTCAAAATAGAATGCCAAGTGTAAAGGGCCTTTTTATTTAAGATTAAGAAAAAGGGATTTTCATATAAAATAATTTAGAGGCCATTTGTCCGAATTATTTTAGAAAAAAATCAATTATTTTTAAAAAATAATCAGTATTAGCACTTTAATGTGTTTTTTTTTTCAATTTTGAAAATAATGAGAATATGAGAAAATTAATTAATGTGGAAAAAAATTCTGATTAAAATCTTAATTTGTAAATGCTCTTTGAGCCGTAAGGTATGTCCTGACCCTGCTGAGTCCTCGGGACCCAACTCATCTAAACTTTTTAGCATAAAAAAAAATCTTATTTTATAAAAGAGAGAGAATGTTCACAAGAGAAGGGAATATTGGATGTGTATTGGATTAGAATTTTAGAAGATTTTAAAACACTTTTTTATGTATTCAATCAAGACTTTTAAATAATCGTAATATGTAGTGTGGTATTCAATCAAGACAATTAGGATTTTCTAAAGAGCGAGTCCAAATCTAGTGGTATTCAATCAAGCCTTTTTACAAATAATAAAAAGTCCTGTGATATTCAAAAAGTCATAATTTCGATAGATTGTTTTCTAAGGTGGATTTTGTGGGATTTTGTGTGACTTTTTAATATTTTTTTGCTAACAAAAAGTCTCATCTTAACACATGAAATTTCTCAGGATTCTCCATCCTCATTTCTCTTCACTCTATGCCTTCACCTGTCTCCCCTCCTTCCCTCCCTCCCCCTCACTCTCCCGGTGGTTGTTGTTCAACCCAACATAGATTATCAAATAACTTTAGCTTTACTTTTAAAGCGTTTATTTTTAACTTTAACTTTAAAGTAGCTTTTAAGCTCCCAAAAAACTGGGTTAAACGTTGCGTAAGTATATAGTAGAATTTGATTGAAAGTACTTTAAAGTAGCTTTTAAGCCCCTAAAAAAATTGGGTCATACATTACGTAAGTATATATATAGTAGAATTAGTTTAAGTACACATTTAGTTATGACACATTAAATTTATATTGCTCTTCATGGCAAACATATTCGTTATAGTAAGCAATAAAGTATACAATGCAATATTTGTGATATTATGAAAATAAAGTTATTTTTATTGTTTTAAGTTTACAATTTCCTTTTTCACTACATAAATACAATAACATGTGAACTAAACAACTCTATGAATATGTTGTTTTCTCCACTATAATATCGAATTTGCTCTGTAATGTTGTACTAGAGTTTATGTGTTTATTCTCTACTTGTCCATCATGTTTTCCTTTCAAATCTTATAAATTCATATAATCCTTCCAAATCTTATAAATTCTTATAATATAAATCTATTAAAATCCAAACTATAAAATCTTAATTATAAAAGTATTTTACAAAAAATCTTAGAAGTCATTACATTCTCACATAGCCTTTTGAAATCCAAAAGATTTTATAATGTCAAAATAGTTTTTTAAAATCTCAATCCAATACAATCCCCTACAATTGCATCCTTGAAAATAAAGTCAACCATGTTAATTATTTTCACTAGTTTAATGTTTATTTAATATATTTATATTTATTTATTTTATATAATGTGATCAGTTAACTTTTAGAGAGCATTTTTTTTAAAAAAAAAAAACGAGTCTGTTAGTCCTTAACAATTACAAATCAGGAACACGTTAGTCGCTATGTTAATAACCGTTTGAAAGACTCCAATAAAAAGCTGACATGTACTGCTAAAATGCCTATGTGTCCGTTAATTATTTCCACGGTATAATTTTGTTTAACAAAGCACCATTTTTAATCAGAGCGACGTCATTCACTAGGCACCCATCCTCCTTCGTCTTCTTCCCCACTCTTTATCAAAAATTCCAGAAAACACTAGTTCATCCCCATTATTGAAACCCAGAGAACTAGAAACTTCAATCCTACTCCTTCACGTCTTCTCACCACCCATTTCTCACCTTCATGACATCAAATCCCCATTTTTGTATTCCTCTATGATGTCCCAATCCACGACAACAAGCTCCGCATCAGATCTGACCCACCACTGTCTGGCCACCGCTCCTTCACCGCCCACAGCCGGCGGCCACTATGAGCAATGGCCCACCAAACCAAGCCACCGCTTCACACCACCAGATCCGCGACCCAGAAGCTGCTCCACTACGAACTCGCACCACCATCGTCTGATAATCGCTTCTGGTCTGCAGAATCGTCGTCGACCGCCGCTCTCCACCACGCAAGTCCACTGCTCTGCCTTGCTGCTAGGTATTCAAGTTTCAGATCCCTTTTGGCCATTTGTATTTTCTGCTCTCAATTCCACTATCAACATTCCCTCTTTCTCCATATTCATATTTTGATTCATCTTCTTCATGCTTTGTCTCTGATTCATTTTTTCTACTCTTGTTCACTATGTTTCTTAACTTATCATCTCTTTATCAGTGTTGATGTTGGTGAAAAAAGTAATTATTTTTTCCACTACTTGCTTGCCCCAACTGTGTGATTTTTGGGACAGTTTTGCGTGATATTAATGATCTATGAAACCAAACGAAGATGTGTTCTGGTTGGGTTTGGGGAGTTTGACTAGTTGACCTTCTGCAAAACCCTTTTCTGCAAAACGCAATGAAGATATGGTCTAAAATTCTTGATAATGAGAGCAACAATGAAGAAGATGAAGGAATATGGCTGAAACTCCCATATAGCGACGTCACTTTTGTTAAAATCCATGTGTAGGTCACCGTTAACGGACAGCTGGACTTAGTAACACTCCATTTCAATTTTTTAACAAGTCTTCCAAACAGTTATTAACGGAGGGACTAACGTGTCCCTGATTTATAATTATCAGGGACTAATGAGCTAGTTTTTTTTTTTGTTAGTGACTAAAATGAGCAACGCAAAAATTGTCACGGACTAAAATATGTCTTTAATCTTATTTCTTTCATGGTATATGACATTGCAAATAAAACAATTGACTTAACTTTACAATGCAGAAATGATAAACCTCCTCTAAACTTCAAAGTGAGTTAAATGTAAAGTGGGAAAATAAAGCGATATTCATCCTTAAATACTTAAAGTAGACCAATATTGTAACTCTCTTTAACTAATTAAGGATGAATACACTTTTACTTTTCACTTTACATTATTGTTCATTTTAAAGAAGCTTAATCCACTCAAAAGTCATACAAATTGGGCTTGATAATTTTTATCGGTCCTAACCGATCCCTCACCTTACATGACACTACAAGAAAATGCAGTTTTTGCGATGACAAAAATCGTCATTAAAAGCTTTAAAAATCGTCACTATGACTGTTTATGACGATATTTTAATTCGTCGCCTTTCGTCACTATAACTCAAGTCACTATTTAATTAGTGACGATTTTTTGAATCGTCATTAAAAAAGACATTTATTATGACGAAAATAAAGTCACTAATATTTATAAATAACAATGACAAATATTAATCGTCACAAATATACATCACAATAGTGATGATTTATCATCACTATTAAAACTTATAGTGACCAATAAATTGTCACTATTTTAACACAATTTGCTTTAGTAATTATTAATATTAAATATTAGAAATTGTGGTCATTATCTAAGTTGTCACTAAAACATATTACTTTGTACCAAAAAAAAAAAAAGATTATTATTAATGACATTGTTGTTGTCACTTTAAATAAATTATCATAGTAATACTTTTTTATAAGCAAAATGAATATTCCTTGATGAGTACTAGGGGTACTCAAACCCAAGTATAACGGATAAAGTCAAGTACATAAAGATACATATATACAAATTGACCATGAGTCATGTTACTACTAAAAAAGATAAGTGGCTAAAAAGTCTTTGCCAATGCTAAATATTAGCAGAAAATTCTACATTACAACAAAAGAAACCACACTTGCAACTTGAAAAACTAGCAACACCAATATTCACTACTCTCGTGCTTCAAACATCTGTTAAAATATGACTGAGAGGTAATGTAGACCAGCCCCCAACTTCAACCAGAAAAAAATCTAACAATAACAAGAAATATCCCATTTGTTTGGTGATTTCTGGCACAACTTTTGTCCACCAAAGTCTTCACACACTTGCAACAAGTAAATTCCAACAAAGTGGCAAATTCAGAATACCTATTAATCAACTCAGTATAAGACTATAAACATTTTAAAATTCTTGAATTAAAATGAACCATGCCTAAGTACCAAACTAAATATTTGAAATGATGGTAAAGAAACACATCCTCTTTGACTTTATCCGTTAAAGTTTTGCATTAATTGTATGTCCACGACCCTTCTTGAGGACATGCTCACCTAAAAAAAGAGAAATAAATATTAGCAATTTCAACAACAATCTGTTAATTTTTTTTTCCCAAGAAAATCATCTCCAAACCACTTGTATTAGATTCAACTTGTTCTACATGGCTCATATATGAAGCATTAGGTGCATCATTGGGTTGAGAATCATTCATTTGTTTTCCATCAACATCAAGTGGAGGATGATCATTGGAGACCCTTTTAGAATTTGGCCTTAATGCTTTCACCATCTAACAATTACAAAATCAATCATAGTAATCAAAGATAAAATATAAGTTAAGGATTAAATCAGTATAAAAGTGTTACACAAATGAGAAGAGGAATATTATGTATAGGGAACATCATAATATGAATGAAATCAAAATAGAATGAAATAATGGATTGCCACATATTCCGATGTTTTCAAAATGAAGCCAACGAAAACATAAGAAAAGAAAGATTATATTTGGTTCTAGCTGGGGGTGTAATGGATCCTAGTGACTTCATTTTTTGGCTGCATTTGGCTAGCTTAACAGGGGTGCCTGAGAGGTTATGTTCTGCATTCCTTTAGGCTCCTGCATCTCCTAACTTTATGGCTCGTGTTTATTCAAAACAATTCCTAATTAGATGTTAACGATCAATTAGATAAAAAGACTAGGATTTAAATCCCCAAATTAACCAAACTCATTCTAGCAATTATCTATTCAAACACATTCTCCAACATCACAAGGCAGCTGAAATTATTCTCAATAATAGAGTTAACATATCAAATGAAAAGTCCACAATGTAGCAAATTATGGGAACAAAGCTTAAACTTTGAACATAAAAACAGCCGCTAGAATAAAGTCTCCAAGTAAAGATTGCAAGGAATGTACCTTCAACTCAAGCAAATCAAAGACCAGATCATTATGGAAGTGTTAACATCGCAAACTTATAATCTATCCCCAAAACTTATGATAAATCCCCAAATAGCTTATAAGTTCAAAACTTCAATTTGGAGACATAACACAGTAAATTGGTTGGCCCCATATTATGGATGGTACGATAACCATTATGGCATATATTAAGACGCAGTAGCAATTAGTGAAAAGTAATGCAAAATTTAGTTTAAAAATGAATGACTGAGTGGCAGGCCGGGTGGATGGTGGTCCATGATTATTTACTTATGGATTTATTATGACTCGATAAAAACAAGTTGGCCATAAGATTCTATGATATCCATTTAACTGCCAACTCAAGCATATTGTTAGAACATAACTCATTCATCAGATACCAGTAATGATCACTATCAGAGACAAAAATATATACACATGTTTAGATCTATCACACTTTGTTTTAATTTTAATCATGATTTTACAACCAGCAGATTCACAAAATTGCAAAGGCACAAATTTCTATTCCACCAAATGTAGAAATAATAATGAAATCAAAGAAGAAATTGAACTAACAGAAGAGAAAAGTTTATAACAAACTAGCCTCACTAGCAAGTTAGCAACCAAAGTCAATTTTGTCACTTCAGTTTTTTATCAAATACTAGATAGTGTGCAGAATGGAAAACCTAATAAATAAAACCAGATAAGTATTGCTACTTGGAGGCTTTCAATGTAATCACCCATGTTTGTTGTTCCAATCTCTCAGGTTCTATAATCCTCAAGATGCAATAACTATCTCAGAAAATTCCAAAGTTCATCAAAACAAAAATCCCCAAAAAAATCGAAATAGGCATCTTGAAATTGAAATTGAAAATATTCCTAAAAAGAAAAACTATAGAGAAAATTTAAAATAATGATAACAACTTTAACAAAATCGATGAGATGGTTAAAGTGAGAAAACCACTCACCCACAAGGAAGGAAGAAGTTAGGTGGCGGTGGCAGGGCGTTTTCCGGCACGGCAGCGGCGGCGGAGATGTGGCAGTTCCGGCAAGGTGGCTCTGAATAATGGTGTGAACTTGGGTTTTTGTGCAAACACCATGAGGAAGAAGGAGAAGACGACGGCTAGAGGTGCTGAGGGCCGGTGCGGCGGCGACAGCGGCGGCAGAACACTTCTGCAGCGATGAAGCTACGAAACGTGAAAACGACGGGATGGAAACGTTTGAGGCAGTAAGCTGAAGTGTGTGGTCACGCCCTCTTCTTCATACGGTGGCGGGACGGCGGCCTTGTGGCGACTGAAGGTGTTGCGTTAGAGAGAAGGGAGAGGAAGTTTGAATAGAGAGAAGAAAAGCACATGTATTCTGCAAGAAGAAGGAGAAAAGGATAGGGAAAAAAAAAAGGAAAGGAGAGGTTGAACGTGCTTATACGGTTAGTGAAATGGATATATATATATATATTTTTTTCTTTTTAGTAGTTGTAGGTAAAAGATGTGGTTGAGATTGAGTTTAAAAAATAATAATAGATTTTTGGCTTTTGGATCTATAAAAGTAACGAGGGAAAATATAAAATTTCAAAATTTGAATTAGGATAGAGATTGATGGTTGAATTTATAAACCAAAGAAATCAACGATCCAAAATTAATCTCTGATTAATTTTAAACTAACATATTTTCAAATCTAAAATTAAGTAGAGTAAAATCTGAAAATAAATTTCTTCCAATCATATTATTTAAAATATTTTTCTAAGCAAATAATAATAGTGTAATATTATTGTCTTGTAAGCGTGTATACACAATAGTAACACAGTGCTAACGCACCCATTAAAATTAATTTAAAAGAGTAAATAGGATTACTCAAATTAAGCATCATAAAAATAAACAAGAAAAAATAAACATCCAGATAATTAACATTCAAATAAAATAAAATAAACATATATGTAAAAACTGAGATGTTACAATAGACGATGAGAGTACATGTAACTTAGATTATTTTGGTGTCTTGAAAGATATGATCGAATTAACCTATTCTGGTGGAATATGTGATTAATGGGATGTGTTTTCTAAAGGAAGAGGATATAAGGAAGATAAATATGGTTTCTTTCTTATCAATGTGAATCGTAGATTGAACACTAATGAGCCATATGTTTTAACCATACAAGCACAGCAAGTGTATTATGTCAAAGACACCAAAGACCCTAATTGGCTAGTTGTTGTGAAGATAAAGCCTCAAGACTTATATGATATGCCCGAGGAAGCAACATATGAGGCAACACATGAGGCATGTCAAGAAAATTATGAGATCGGCTTGATTCGCCTTATGCCTAATACAAAAGATGATGAACAAGTTATGTCTTTGGATAGGGATGACTTAGCAGGACCTGAAGTTGATGGAAATCCAATTATGCCTACAAAAATTGTTGAAGATGAAGAGATAAGTGATTGTAAGAGTTTTGATTCAACTGAAGATGAGGAAAACAGGAAAACAATGATATTAATGAATACGATACCGATGATAATTAATTAGTATTATTTGTTACTTTGTGAAACAAACTTTGTTATTAACAATGTTTAGCTTTTCTTTCTTGAAATTACATATTGTTTTTAGTGCATAGTTAAATATATTGTAACATCGTATTCAATTGTTTAATTATTTTAATATCAACTAAACATAATGAACACCCACTCAATTTATATTCTAACAATTATTTTAAAGTAGTAATAAAATAATTGTTAATAATAATTGCTACTTTAAGTTAATCAACAATAGCATGAAGAATGATCGAGACAATTATTTCATCGAGTTTCCACGAACACGGTAAATTGCATCTCCCAAAACATTGTCAACGTCTCGTGCGGTTGTTTGTTCAAGTAAGGTATTACCCTTTTTTTCCTATCAAGCAATAAATCTTAAAAATTGTATAAAAAAACTGATTCCCAGAATAAGATATAATTTATATTATATAAGATGAAATAATTTGTTATTATTATTTTATAGAAGCAAATTGTGGGTTAGTCATTATTATAAATAATATTAGCGATAAATTTTTGTGACGCATATTTTGGTCACTAATATTAAATTTGTAGTGACGAATTGTCGCTTAGTTACAATTCTAAATAATATTAGTGGCGAATTATTTGTGACGCATATATTTGTCACTAATAATAAAATTGAGTGACGAATTGTCACTTAGTCACAATTATGAATAATATTAGTAACAAATTAGTTGTGACTCTTATATTTTGGTCATTAATAATAAACTTATAGTGACGATCGTCGCTTGGTCACTATTATTAATAATATTAGTGATGGATTATTTGTGACACATATATTTTGGTCATTAAAGACATAATTATAATGACGAATTGCCGTTTAGTCACTACTGTGGATAATATTAGTGACGAAGTAATACATAGTCACTAATAATATAGAATTAGTGACCAATTTTATATTCGTCACTAAATTTTGGTCACTAAAAATCATATTTCTTGTAGTGTGAGGCTACTTTAAAACTTGATCCTCAATGGGAGGCAGGCATGAGTTTGGGTGAATCCATTGCACCTAATACGTTCATAATCATGATCATTATGCATAGTTTAACTATTAATAAAGTCAACTATGTTAATTATCTTCACTAGTTTAATATTTATTAGTAACATTTTTATTTTATATAAGAAAGTGGAATAATATATAGATAGTGATCTGATGATTGTATAAATTTAATTCTAAATATTTTTGAGTGGGAGATATGCATGTGCAGGTTGTGATGCTTGTTAACTTGAATTGACTACGAAGTTCATTACATGTTACAGTAATCATTCAATTATTTCTTTGTTGATAACATTGTAAACAAAATAATTACTTCACCTTACATCAAAGTGACTACAAATTTTTATACATGTACACAACTCCATAAATCAAATGCAGCTAGCCGCTAATCTACATTTGGAACGAAAAGGCAATAACTATATATAATTAATTAAATTTCCCTTAACTATATATGCTACAATTGAAAAAAAAGATAACTATCATAAAAGAATCTAAAAGTTCTCTTTATGAAAATCAAATTTAGTGTTGGTTTTTCTAGAAAAGTCGAGAGAATGTCTTTTTAGTTCTCCAACCAATCCGGCCGCCCCACAATAGAAAACACCTGAAAATATAAGTAAAATAAAAATTAGCTAAGCAAGATATATGAAGATATAGATTTCAAAAAATATAAGTGTGTGTTTGGATTGACGTTGAGTTCAATGTCAATGCAACTTCAACTACCAACATGATTTTTCAACGTCAATTCAAAGTGTCACCTGCATTGGATTTGAGTTGATGCTGAACTCAACATCAATTCAAACACACACCAAAAAATTAAGAACATGAATACTTACCAACTCTTTTGCCGGGGTGTTTGAGTGCAGTATGTTTAAAGACACTACGCCAATTTGGTCTAGCAAAATGTGTCTTGACCCTTGTCCCTGAAACTATATCCACACCATTTTTGGCATGGTGAAGGGACTGAAGCATGGTGATCAAAGCAGATCGTGCATCTCCTTCTTCATACACACTTGTACAGTAGTTGTGAAGGTCAATTACTCCATCTTTATCATTCTCAGCAACCTCATCCATCACACCCTTAAACCACTCAAAGGAACCTTGCTCACGAGTCACCCAATAAAAATAGGCTCGATTAGTAGCAAAAGGCTTTCTCTTGTTGTTCTTGACACCACTTTCTACCACTCCTTCTTCTATGTCCTTTTGTTGTTTAATGTTGTTTAACACGTCTTTGAGAATGCTAATCAAAGGGGTGGCACCAATTCCTAGGCCCACGAGAAGGATTACTTCATAGTTTTTGTAGTCTTGTGCTGGAGCTCCATAAGGGCCATCAATAACCAGCTTTGGCATCCTGCAAAAAATTCAATTTAGCCTCGAGAAGAAATTATGTATACCAAGTTGGCAAGTTGGGTAGATTATGATAGTATTAATTATTAATGATTAAAAATTACAATTAATTATTCATCAATTATTATAATGAATGACAATTAACAATATAGTTGTTCCCTTGTGGCTAGTACACTTAATTTGACTCCACTAAACTTATACAAGAATTTATTCTTCTATAGTTACAATATCCTTGCAATGTGTCAACAACAATAAAGATAGCTTACCTTGGTATGTTGTTCCCTTGTAACATATCAGCTCGTAGAAGACCACTTTGGTCACCACTTGCTGGCTGACATGCCTGCATCAATCATGTGGATGGAGCAGTGAGCATTTATGTTAAGAACATATTTGAGTAAAGGAAATTTACATTTTATATCATTAGCGTATTCTCCAAAGAGTAATGATATTTGGACACAAAAAAATGGTGTTTAACATAGTATAAAAATACTATTCAGCACTTATTTATTGTTTTCTCTCTCGATCATGTATTTTGTCACTCCCAAAACACCCCATCAGCTATACGGAATACGGTGTTCATATAATGTCAAAATTTTTGTCCAAATATCATTATTGTTCTCCAAATAGAAAGGTTCTCTTGTACAAAATTTACCTTGGCAAAAACAGCCTTCAATTGTGATGTCCAATCACCCAAAGTCCTAATGTGAACGCTTACATAGTCATCTCCCGGAGCTGATGTAATAGAGAAGGGATGCCTACACATACCACATGATAAAATTTATATACTTAGCTTAACTTCACCACTGTCTTTGCATTAATAATAATATCACAAAAATGAACATAAAATTTTCACTTACCATTGGAATGGGGAGACATCTGGACAATTAACGAAAATATATTGTCCACTAGAGTACTTAAATCCTTGTGGTTTAGACATATGCAAGGTCAATACATTTCCCGGGTACACTGCAACCTGGATTTTGTCAAATAAGAACATTAAAAATAAGTACACGTGCGTTTAGAAACATAAGATTAAAAGAAGGAAAGTGCTTTTGGAAAAAGCTAATATGAATAGCTAGCTTCTCTCTTTTAAAAGAGATTCTGAAACATTTGGAAGTAGTTACAAACATGTTATATATTCATAATGCCATTAATAGAAAAATCGAAATTCTTGATAATAATGTACCTTTAAAATCTTGATACTTTTGTAGCCAGCCCTAAAAGCTCGAAGTAGTCTCTCGCATGCGTATAATATAATAGGAATGGCAAGATACATCCAAGTCTGACCCAATAAATTTTGTATAACCAAATTTAGAAAACAAATAAAAAATAAAAAATTCAAGCTAAAGAAAAGGAAAAGTAGGATAGTGCATGGATGTGTATACATACCGTTTTCTTGTACCATTTTTTGGAGAGGTACAAGTAGTATCCATGAACGATGAAAAGTGCATAGACAATAACGAAGAGGTGGTGGGAGTACCAAAACGCGTTGAAACCAGTGAGCTTCTTGAGAGGTTTGGGGAGGTTTAGCTTGTTTCGACGGAACCAAGGTTGAGCCAAAGTGAATGCTATAGCCATAAGCACCACCATGACTATCCCGGTCCAACCCTCGGTCCCTTTCACGAACCACCAATAATTGTTGGGTCTATCATCCCCAAAAAATGGCTTCATGGGCTCATATTCTGCGTCTGTTGCATGTAATAACCTTGGGAAGTCGCATGTTAAATGGGAAATTGCATGCAACCCAACCCCAATTGCGATGCCAAAAGCTATCACCTAAATGAAAAGATTGAATTAAAGTTAGTAGCTAATTAAAAAAGAAAAGTGAAATTATTGAGATAATAGAGGAAGGAAAGTGATAGGTTACATTAACATATGATATATAGTGAACATGTCAATCAATTGTCATATATAGTAATTAATTAATTAATGAATGAATAATTAATGTGTTTTATGGTAATTGATTAACATTCCAATTCATCACATAATACATATTGATTACCAATCATTTACCCAAATAAAAAAGGGATTAGACTCCTTTAAAATGAGTTAGAGTGTAAAATAAGAAGAGAAATGTTATCAATACACTTTCTAACACATTCTTTTCAATGCACTCTTTTATTAATTGAAATTCATGTAGGTCCCACATATTTCAAGTGGGTCTCACATGAATGAGTGGGACCCGTTTCCAAAATAGTGAGTCTCATTTGAATTTTAATCAATAGAAGAGTGTGTGTTAAAAAAAAAATGTTAAAATTGTCTTGCTAGAATTTCTCAAATAACTAGTCAAGAATAAAGACAGTATTACTGTGTCACTTTACACTCTAACTCACTTCAATGGAGCTTTATCCATAAAAATGGTGCAACAAATTGCATGTGTGCAAGAAAAATGCTTACATCCAAATCAATTCACATACCTTGTGAAAGTTGATGTTGTCATCAAATGGAACTGCCATTCCTAACTTGGTCTTGCTCCTAAGCCAAGTGATGGTGTTTCTACACACAGGCAAGAGGATCAAGGCCATGTTGAACTTGAGCGTCTCAGCAGCACCTTTAGCTGTTGTAACACAATACCCCATGACATGAAACACGGCACGATGCTTGTATTGGATGAACTTCCAAGTGAAAAGGGCAGCACAAATTGAAAGCCATAGGGCTATAACCCAAATCCTTTTCCAATTGTCCTCCACGAAGTAAGCCAGTGCCCGAAATCCTCGTTTGATGGGGTTGTGCTCTTTGGTAGGGACTAGTTTCTGGCTCAGCATTTGACTTAAAACTCGACTATCAGTGGTTATGTGGGTTGATTGTGCTGGGGCTTGCAAAAGAAGCATTTCCAAGTTGTACAACTGCATGAAGCCACACATTTACATTAGGGATCATTTTCACGATTTAATAAATTAAGCTTTCATTAAAAAAAATTTAAAGTAGTGTGCATTGTTTTTATACTAACATCCACTAACATTTTGATATGTATGTTTTTTTTTTGAATAACTAAGAGACAAATAACAATAATATTGATTTGTCAAGATATTATTGGATATCAGTATAAAAGGCATTTACATCGACAATGCATCGAAATTAAACTTAGAAAAATGCTTAAATTATAGCAATGAACAAATTTCTTTTTCTTTTCTTTTTTTCATTCTTGGTAAATTTAATATACAATGAACATATTTCTATATGTTGATATTTTCGCATCTGTAGCATTTTTTAACTATTTTTTTATTTTTGAAATACTCCCTTGCATTACATGAAAAAATAACTTGAAAGAGAAAATATGACTTATACCTTACTTAAGTCAAAGTATTAGGATGTTAAGTCACATGGGTTTAGCATATGTAGTTTATGTGGGGAAAGAATTGATAATAAAATTTAAGGCTATGAGTGTTTTCTAATCTGGGCCAAGTTCTAAAGTAGGCCTCAAGACCATTTCATACGACAAAATGGGCCCAATTCATAACTGAAATAAATAGAATATTAACCTCAATGAATCCAAGGTTGTCCGGATCCAACTCCTCCATGATAAGGGCTGCATATTCCTCTGCTCGATCTTGTATTTTTGACAACTTGTTAGCGGAAGCGCTTAAGCCAATAATCTGCAAAAACAAATCATACAACAATGTAACACTTCCATGACTTGTAAAATAAGCAACTTCACATATATATTACACATTAGGTACTTCTTTTTTCTGTTTTTCTCATGATAAACTATTACCTCTTTAACTTCTTCTTCAGTAATTCGTCCGTCAGCATTCTTGTCCACCCTGGCATGAGTTGAGTATATTAAGTTAGGGATAAGTAACAAGAAGTGGGTGTTGACCTAATCAAGATTCAATGATATTAAGGTTTGGCTCCAAAGAATTTGATATTTTGACTTTAAATATTCGTATACGTAAAATGTTTTCTCAAATAGCTGCTAGTTAAACATAATTTTCAATAGTCAACCCAACCAACCGTTGACGCCTTCTTTTTCTTAGAGGGGCCAATGTGAAAATGTTTGATTCATTCCTTTTTTTTCTTTGAAGGAGCCATCCGTTGATTCATTCCTTATTGCCTTTGTGTATTCTTTGTTATTTAATTTGCTGATTTCTGTTCGCAATCTAGCTCCACCCTGGATTATACACTTTTAATCCTATGACCATTTTGTTAAGTTTGAATAATGAATAAAGTAACTCGCAGCCTAAAGAATAATCTGAAGAGAAAAAAAATTTGAAGCAGCGTTTTACATCACAATTTTTATAGAAATAGTTTATATAAACCAATTTGAAGGTTCTAGGCTTCTAGCTATATATCTATCTTTAGACAAACAAGTTGTGACCATTCATACAAATAGTACATAGACTCAATCAAAATAGTGTTATTTTAACTACAAGGATATGACAACTAGAGTTTTACTTGACCAGAATGTAGTAATTTACTTGCACTATAGGGTTTCATGACTCACGCTAGGACCAAGCTAACTTCTAAGAGGGAATCAGTTCTACACTTTTAAAAATATGTGAAAACACCTCATAGTCTTATAAAGAACTTGTTATTTTAATTATTTTTTTAATTTCACAAAAAAAAATCTATTTAATAAGTTTAAATTATATTAGATTTTATTTATCTATTTGTCTATCTATATATAAAAGTATACTAGAACCTTACGTCTCTAACAAAAAACAAAAAAACAAAACTCACTCCCTGTATTTTTTTTTTTTAAAAAAAACAGTTTAGGTGATGATATTTTATAAAGTCAATAATTGTATTATTATATGATATGATGCATATTTCACATGGAAATTGCATTAAATGCGGCGGTGCTTTTTCCACGTTTGATAGCGACAAATAATGCAAAGTCACACACTTTAGAAAATCGAGCAACTTAATTATTTGACACTCTCCGAAGCTGCCAAATGAAATTAGATTCCTTATGGCAATATCCTAATTTTACGGGATTGTTGCCTTAAAAAAAAAAAGATTTGTCAGTATAAAAACAAAATAATTAAAAAAAGACTTACATGTCAAAGAAGGTCTGAAGCCTTGAATCAAAGCTCTGATCCGCAATTTGTTCCCAGAATTCACGCAACTCATCCTTGGTTATGGAAGCTGATGTTATGCCTCGACGACGAGCTAATGCATCAAATAATTCACCAGCAAAATCCCTGGACTCGTGCATTCCTATAATTGTCGTTTCCGCCCATAAATTCAAATACAACATTAGTTTCAGGAAAGGCCTTCTTAATTACTGGAGTAGAACGAGCGTCGTTAATTAAGCCATTCATTTGTTATATCTTGTAGTTTTTGGTCATTAAATGCAAAAACAAAGTAGATAAAAGTACGTATTTTTGCTACCACAAGGACTAGACATTTGTAGGATTGCATAACTAAATATTTGGGATATGACTCTTTTAGACTGGATTTGTTTTAGAGTGAACGAGTAAAGGTGTATTATTGTTACATTATTTAATGAGTAATGAGTTGAGATCTACCTACATCTTAGTTAAAAGTGCTAATTTTGATTATAAGGTTAAAGACAAAACCTAAACCTAAATATTATTCCCCGGGTGTTTTTTTTTTTTTATAGCCAAATATTAATATGTTAGTTGTTATATTAATTTTTCTCCTTTGTCAATGTTTGAACCTTGGACTTTTACTTCCTTCATCTACTTATATCCTTTAGTTCAAACCACTTGAGTTAACCCATCCCTCCTATTCTCTAGGTGCTTGTGGTGTCATCTTTCAATATATAGAGCACATATAACAGTTATTACATCATATTATATATTCAGGAGAATATTAATCGGTACCCTAAGAATACTAATCAAAGAATCAAATATAAAAAATTTATATTGGAAAATATTATATTCAATACACTAAAAATTTTAAAGTTATGTTATAATAAAATATTGTTATTGTTTTTATTCCTTAACTACTATTCTCGTCAACACCTCATTTCCAAACATTTAAAGTAAGTCTTTATTTATTTATTTATTTATTTATTTATTTATTCTCATAAGTACACTAAGTCTTGTTCTAAAGTTAATTTACCTACTCTAGTCATGCAATGCTCGCCAAACGCACTTAGGAAACCTTTAACTCCTAAAGCTAAATGCATAATAATTAATTGGGACATATAATATACAATAGATAATAGTAATAGATAATGATACATACCTATGCACTGTCCAAACCGCGTTTTGGGGAGTTTTCCATCAACGACCAACTCATCAAACCGCTTCTCCACCTGCGACCAACCTTCAGTTCCAACGTTTTTGTTAGTCATAAACTTAAGACCTTTGAGTGCACGAGCAGCTCCAGATTTGGCCCTATCGACCCTATCGAACTTCTTCGAAGACGTCATGCGTTTCAGTTCCTGTGACACCTGTCTCAGCCGCATCGAAAACGACGGTCGCTTCTCCAAACGTGTGGCCAGCAACGCCGTCTCGGAGTCACCGCCACGGATGTTTTGAACCGACACGCTATCATCGCGCACGTCCAACGTTATTTCCACCAACTCCTCCTCGTCCTTAAACCTCGCACTCTTCTTGCTGCTGTTCTTTGTTTTGTGGGAAACTAATGGGCCGCTAAGAGGCCCACTGAAGCCCACTTGAGTGCTTCTACTCCCGGTGCTCTCCGTCTCCGACCATGATTCGTGTTGGTTCTCTTGAATCTCCATCACGGATTCTCGTTGATAAACTTATCCGTTATAAGCTAGCGGTTTGACCTTACTAAATTGAGCTTTTGTGTCCGGCAACTTTACTCTGAATTCTTGCTTGTAGATCAAGAAAATGAGTAAATGACGATTGTAACCCTGATGATTTATAAACTAAACTTGGTTGTTTTTGGTATTGTACATGATATTTTGTTTTGAAGGGTTGGGTTTAGAGTGTGATTATGATTGCATAAGTTGTGTAGGGAAGGAGTTGAGGTTGTGTAATGAAAACTGGGAGGGAAGGGGAAGTAGTATTTATGAATATATAGACTATAGAGAGAGTGGGAGTGGGTTGGGTAAGGTTGAAAATTTGAAATGAAATATGAGTGTGTGTGTGTGTGAGAGAATGTATCTTATCTTAGATATATAAATAAACAATGGAAAAAAGAAAGTGTATGAGAAGGTGGGAGAAGTCAAAAATGGGGGTGACTATATTCAAGGGGCGCATGTGGCTGGTTTCGGCTATTGGCGCGTTAGTTGACGTAGACGCAGAGTTGTTGGGATTCAACAAAGCCTTCTAGTGGGTTGTTCAATTAAACGACACAGCATGAAGAAGAAGCTAAGAAGTTGCGTTTGGTTCCCATTCACACACAAAAAGTATGCATGATGTTTAAAATAAATTATTAATTTTGATTCACTCTAAATATAAAAAAGGTTTAATTACTCTATAGGTCCCTATACTTTTTTGGAATTTTCAAATAGATCCCTATACTTTTAAAATTTGTAATTAGGTCCCTGAACTATTATTTCATTTGTAATTAGGTCCTTATACTAAAAAAATTTGTAATTGGGTCCTCAAACTTTTATAAAGTTTTCAATTGGGTCCCTGAACAAAAAAAGTTTTTAATTAGGTCCCTGTACTTATATAAAATTTTCAATGGGGTCCCTAAATTGTAAAATTCGTTAGTGATATGTTGAATTGGACGGAATATAACTGATTTCATCCAAGCTGGCTATGTAAGAGTAGTTTGGGTGAAAGATAAACCTTGAGATATTGTCACAATAAAATGTAGCAAGATGTAACAAGATGAAGTGAGATGTAGTAAGTTACAAGTGAAGAGACTATTTTGGACGAAATTATTTCAAGGAAGGGATATACAAGCGTAAAACATAAATCGGGGAAGGACTGAACTATTTGTTCAGATGGAGGAAAAGTAATCACAGGTCAAGTTTTGGTTTCCTGACTCAACATTTTGGTCTCCTACAACCCTAAATACAAATTTGGGGGAATTTCAGGTCACGGTTAACATCAGCAGACTTAAAGACCTCTTCACGGAACCCTACCCCAGGGACTCCATTGAAAATTTTATATAAGTTCAGGGACCCAATTAAAAACATTTTTAGTTCAGGGACCCAATTGAAAACTTTATAAAAGTTCGAGGACCCAATTACAATTTTTTTTAGTATAGGGACCTAATTACAAATGAAATAATAGTTCAGGGACCTAATTACAAATTTTAAAAGTATAGGGACCTATTTGAAAATTCTCAAAAAGTATAGGGACCTGCAGAGTAATTAAACCTATAAAAAATTTGTGATGCTTTTGTCTAGTTACTAGTTATGTATTAACTTATACATAGTGGCTATGATAATAATTTGTAATTATATGAGAGTGAGACTTATAGACTTTGGTGCTATCATAAGCCTTTTTTTATTAGGATATTTCTATAGATCTTATTAAGAAAATCATTTAAGCACTATTCTAACAACTATCTTTTGTATTAAAAAATTTCTTTCCTTTTTTTTTTTTTTTGGTATATAGAAGGATAAAACAGTCAAAATAAACTAAATAAGGGAAAGAGATCCCTATAACATCATGCAACAAAAGCGGACCCCATCGAGACTCCAACATATGAAGACCAATAGGAACACTATGCGAATAATTAGCTAGCTAATCCTCGATCCTTTTTTTTTTTTTTTTTTATGATACATAGCTAATCCTCGATCTATTCCCTTCCTAAAGGCTTAATTTGTTGTCCAATTCCTCCTAGTTTGATCATGAATCAGACAAACCAACGAAACACACGAATAAGTACTCAAGACATGCATCAGTAACCAAAAGAAAGTTGAGGAATGTTAGGAATTCTTTACTCAGAGCATCTCCAATGCTCAATATATAAGCAACTCACTTTATCTCTTTAAGTGGGTCACCTCAATTTTAAGCAATCCAAACAATTTCCACTTCAATGAGAGTTTCTACAACAAGTTGCTTAACTCACCCTCTCTCTTCAATATTTCATATTCTCTCTCTTACATTTACACACAAAAATTTTAAGCAACTCATAAGGTATGGTTGCTTATATAAGTAACTCTCTCCAATTTTAAGCAACTCAAAATCATATGTGGCACATCAAAATAATATTTTATTGTTAAGCAACCCTTAAACAACTCCCATTGGAGATGCTCTCATAACATATGTAACTCGATACATTTTAATTAATCGAGAGTTAATATATACTAACTTTTTCATTTTACACATTTTGTCACTCTAGAGGGGCTTTATATCCTCAAAAAAAAAAAAGCTTAATCAAGGAAAATAGTTTGGTTTAGTTATTAAATATTTTTTTTTACTCATATACGTACCCATCTAATTTTAGATTTAAAACACGTGTCTGTCCCTCAGTATGATAGTACGACGTCTCTGATTCAAACATCATGGTTCATGAAAAATAAAATATGCATGCCATTTCCAGTTTATTGATTGCGAAAATTTTTAAAAATAATTTAGGGAATAAAATAGCGGTCGATTCAATTTTGTTATGGCCCAAAGAATACTATTTATCTTCTAACCATGACATAGACAACCCTATTAGTTTGCGCCAATAATGCAAGAGAGAGCATGCAACTATGCCAGAACGTAATGATCGTTCTACTTTAGAAACACCATTTGATGAGTACAAGCTGTGACTCATTTGTTAATTTTTATATATGTATATAATCATTCGAGTTCATCCGGTCAATTATAAGGGGCCCTGTAATAGTCTCTACAAAACACAAATTTTATATTAGAACTTAGAAGATTGATTTAGAATGCTATTATGGATAAGATCATGAATTGTTAGCTTATAAAATGTTAACATATCGTGAATGAAATTAATTCATGCTGCTTTGGCTAACTTGTTAGGTACACCTTAATTTATTGATTTTAATTTTGGTATGTTGACAATATTAAAGTTTTTTACATTATTAATTATCAATCATAAATTATCTCATGTGTAATTTTTAAGATAGTTTTTAATAATATGATAATTTATTATTAGTTAACAATGTAAAAAATCTTTATACTCACAATGTATAATAATTAAATCATAGCCCTACGCTAATTCACTATATTTGCCTGTCGTCTAATAAACTTAACTTGATAATTTAGAAAAGAGGAAATAACTTTCTAACCTGAGTAACGATGGTACCAAACTCAATAACATTCTTTCTTAAGCTGCAAACTAATTCATTCCCCATACTTTTGCAATCAGTCTCAAATATATAACATTGTTTTTCATTTATAGCTTGAAGCAAACAGATTGCCTCTCCGACATGAACCAGGTGCTTAGCGAAACCCAAATTAATCGGCCTTCATTAAAAATACGCATATTGCAGATGGTGTAGTGGTGATTAATGAAGTAACTGATTATGCCAAAAAGAAGAACAAAGATTGTCTAATCTTCAAAGTCGACTTTGAAAAGGCCTATGATTCGGTGTCGTGGAAATTCCTTGGAGCATATGCTTGGGAGGTTTGGCTTCAATGAGAAGTGGAAGGCTTGGATCCATGCTTGTGTGTTTTCAGGGAAGCTCCCTGTTCTGGTTAATGGGAGTCCTACAGAAGAGGTGAATATCCAGAGGGGCCTAAAGCAAGGTGACCCACTTGCCCTTTTTTTGTTTTTACTGGTTGCGGAAGGGCTTAGTGGGTTGATCAAGTGTGCAGTTTCATCCGGTAGGTTCAGAGGGTTTAGGGTGGGTGGCTCAGAGGTGGTTATATCCCATCTCCAATACGCGGATGACACCATCCTAGTTGGGAGGCGCGTGAGGAGAATTTATGGGCTATGAAGTCTATCCTTCGATGCTTTGAATCAGTCTCAGGATTGAAGATTAATTATTACAAGAGCAGTCTAATGGGTGTAAACATTGAGCCTTCCTTTCTAAGTTCAGCAGCTGACTTTTTGAATTGTAAGGTTGCACCAATTCCCTTCAGATACCTTGGGTTGCCGGTAGGTGCAAACCCGAGGAGAGCTTCGACTTGGCAACCGTTGATTGACATACTAATTAAAAGGTTGGGTTCCTGGAAAAACAAATATCTATCCTTGGGAGGTAGGATTGTTTTGCTAAATTCTGTCCTTAATAGCATTCCTGTCTATTTCCTTTCTTTCATGAAAATGCCATGCAAGGTCAGGAAGGAGGTGATAGGAGTTCAGAGGGGTTTTTTGTGGGGAGGTCCTTCGAGGGGTAAGAAGATCCCTTGGGTGAAGTGGAATGATGTATGCAAACCCAAAGACTTAGGCGGGTTAGGGGTAAAGAACATCTCCCTCTTCAATATTAGTCTCCTAGGTAAGTGGAGGGGAAGCTTTTGGTTGATAAAGAGGCTCTATGGTGCAAAGTTGTGAGATCAAAGTATGGTGACCAGGTTTGCAATAACCTCGAAGCGGGTGGTTTGGCTCATTCTAGACTCGCTTCTGTTTGGATGAAAGACCTGTGGGGGGTTGGTTCTTGTGGGAGAGAGGTGGGGGATTGGGTGCTGGAAGGAGTACATAAAAGGGTAGGAAATGGGAGCTCAATTCTGTTTTGGAGTGATGTTTGGTTTGGTATGTCTACCTTTGCAGAACTCTTTCCTAGGCTTTTTTCTGTTTCCTCTCAACAAAATGAATCCATTTCGGGTTTTGGATGTTGGGTGGATGATAGGTGGGTGTGGGACTTTAAGTGGAGAAGAAGTTTGTTCGTGTGGGAAGAAGAACTTCTTAGGGAACTTCTCAACAACCTATCCTCGGTTAATCTATCTAGGGAGGAGGACTGTTGGTCTTGGAAACTACATGCTTCTGGGAGGTATAATGTGAAGTCCACGTATGATTTTCTGGCTAGCTGGTTTTATAGAGATGTGTAGCTTGCTCCCTTGGAGGTGAAGGCCTTTAAATTCCTTTGGAAAAGCCTTGCTCCTAGTAAAGTGAGGGCTTTCTCTTGGCAATTACTACTTGATAGGATTCCTACGAGATCTAATTTGTATCAAAGGGGGGTTATTGGTAATGTTGATGATATTAAATGCGTATTTTGTAACATGCATGATGAATCCTCTCTTCATCTCTTTATGTGCTGTCCTTTCTCTATTTCAGTTTGGAATTTTTTTCAGTAGTGGTTGGGCTTACCTATAGTGCATTTGGCTGGAATTATGCAGTCTTTTGTGCTATTTGGGGAAGCGGCCGTGAGGCAGGAAAGTAGGGGTGGGTGGCTTTTGATTTGGCATTCTATAGTTTGGTGTCTTTGGGAATTACGTAATGGAGTTATTTTTGGTAATGATAAGATAGATTTTATATATTTGGTGGAAAGGATTAAACTGTGCTCGTGGAATTGGTTCAAGGCAAGATCAAAAGGGGTATCATACTCTTTTTCTGATTGGTGTGTGGATCCTTCAAGCTGTTTTGTGTAGGATGTGTTCTTTGGCTTTGTAAGATTATTTGTTGTATAGATATTAAAACTTTACTCTGGAACATTGTAAATGGGTTTGAGAGTACCCCTAGTACTCCCTTAATTCCATTCTTTTGCCTGTTCAAAAAAAAAATGTTATATTAGATGCTTTTTGTGGAAATTTTGGTTTATAGGTTCATAATGTGGAGTGAAATATACATTTGGTGCTTCTTGGTGTAAACTTTTGTAAAGACATTACTATCTTTTTTAGGGTAGTATTTAGTTTACATTAGTTGGTTTTTTGTGGAAACATTGTATACGGGTTAGAGTACCCCAAATATTCTTCTTAAATATAAGGTTGGTTTATATATTAAAAAAAAACAAACAATGTTACACGATGCCAACAGCTAGAGGAAGCAGCGCAATCAACAAAAGTGTGCCAACTATTCTCCATGGTCGAGTTGCACGTAACACACAAACTGGAGAAACTAACACCACGAGACTGCAGCTTCACACGCGTGGGGAGGACATCACGGCATGCCTTCCTAAGAAAAAACCAGCTTCCAGAGTTAAGACTAGTCTCCTTCTACTGTGAGGGGTATTACAATAAATGGATCAAATAGTTTTCTGAATAATACTTTCTTATTGATCAATGAGAGTTACATGATATATATAGAGCAAGAGAGGCTCTATCCTTGACTTAGTCTATAACAGAAAATAACTAACAATAAGGAAAAGATCTAACTAACTTAACAGACATTATCCTAACTAACTTTCCTAATATACAGATAAGCATATATCTGTATAATAGTGTTAATACCCTCCCTCAAGCTGGAGAGTGTATGTTAATAACACCCGGCTTGGATACAAAAGACTTAAAAGGGGTAAAATCTAAAGGTTTAGTTAAGATGTCTGCAAGTTGATTGGAGCTATGGATAGGGAATAAATGAAATAGCTTGGCTTGTAGTTTTTCTCGAACAATATGACAATCAAGTTCAATGTGTTTCGTTCTTTCATGGAATGAGGAATTCATGGCAATGTGTCTAGCGGATTGATTGTCACAGTATACAAAGCTGGAGATATATATGGAACTTGGAAGTCTCGAAGGAGATATGTAATCCATTGAAGCTCACAAACTGTTGAAGCTAAGGCTCGGTATTCAGCTTCTGAGGAAGACCAGGACACTGTGGTTTGTTTCTTGGATTTCCAAGAGATGAGAGAGTTTCCAAGGAATATACAGAACCCTGTAATGGACTTTCGGGAGTCAGCACAACTTGCCCAATCTGAGTCACTGAAGCTCTTTAGCTGAATGGTAGAGTTGGAAGGGTAAAAGAAGCCTTGTGCAGGTGCTGCCTTGACATACTTCAGTACTCGAATTGCTGCTTCATAGTGTAAGTCTGTTGGCTGAGCCATATATTGACTTAATTGCTGCACAGAGAATGAAATATCAGGTCTTGTTGTAGTTAAATAAATGAGCTTTCCTACAAGTCTTCTATAGGAAGAAGGATCTTGTAGTGGTGTGCCTGTAGTGGCTGTAAGTTTGGAAGCTTTAGCCATAGGTGTGTTTGCAGGTTTGGAAGCCAAGAGACCACATTCAGAAAGTATGTCAAGAGCATATTTTCTCTGGCATATGTGTATTCCAGCTTGAGACCTTGCAATTTCAAGACCTAAGAAATATTTCAAGACTCCTAAGTCTTTGATTCTGAATTGTTGATGCAGTTTGTCCTTAATGGCAGTAAGTTCAGTCATAGAATTTGCTGCAAGAATGAGATCATCTACATATACCAAGAGGGCAGTAAAGGAATTGTTAGTCTTTTTAATGAAAAGAGAGGAATCATATGTGGATTGTGTATAGCCATCTGAAATCAGAAAATTGGAAAGGCTAGCAAACCACTGCCTACTAGATTGTTTTAAGCCATAGATAGATTTAAGGAGTTTGCATACTTGATTAGGTCTAGGTGTAAGGAAACCAGGAGGGGGAGACATATATACTTCCTCATCTAGGGATCCATGTAAAAAAGCATTATGAACATCAAGTTGATGCAAATTCCAATTTTGGCATGAAGCAATGGAAAGTAACAATCGAATAGTGGTTAGCTTAGCTACAGGAGAATAAGTATCAAAATAATCAAGGTCCTCAATTTGGTTGAACCCTTTAGCAACCAAACGAGCCTTATATCTTTCAATAGTTCCATCTGCCTTATATTTGGTTCTAAAGACCCATTTACAACCAATAGGAACTTTATCTTGAGGTAAGTCAACAATGGTCCATGTATTATTTAAGTAGAGAGCTGAAAGTTCAGTTTTCATAGCTTCAATCCAATGAGAATGCTTTATGGCTTGTTTATAAGTTGTAGTATCATTATTAGTAGTAATGGCTAAAGTGTAGTGAAGATGAGAAGGAGATAGTCTAGAATATGACAAAACAGAAGATAAAGGATAAGGTGTTGTGTTACTGGAATATGCAGATGTGGAAGGAGTGAGATTGCAATGAAAATCTTGAAGATAAGAAGGAGGATGAGATTGTCTAGAAGATCTTCTTATAGGAACAGGTTCTGATTCTGGAGCTGTAGTAGTAACAGGATCAGAAGCTGTAATTGCAGGCAGTTGAGTAACAGGTTCTGTAGAAGAGGCAGCAGCAGAGGGGTTGGAATCAGGTGGATTATTTTGAAATAACTGATATGAAAAATCAAAAAGAAATTCAGAATCAGAGTCATTAGTGGAGGAAAAATGATGAGAATCAGAAAAAGAAGAAGTAGATGATATGTAAGGAAAGACTGATTCATAAAAGACAGCATTTCTTGATATGAAAATGGATCTGTTGGAAAGATCATATAAAAGATATCCCTTAGTTCCTGGTTTGAAGCCTAAGAAAATACATTTCCTAGCCCTAGGATCTAATTTGTGTCTGTTTTGTAAAAGAGTAGTAGCAAATGCAAGACAACCAAAAACTTTCAAGTCAAGAAAGGTTGGTGGTTGTTTGTATAACAGTTCAAAGGGTGAATAATGATGCAGAACAGGAGTGGACAATTTATTTATAATATGAACAGCATGACATAGGGCATAGGACCAAAAATTTTTGGAAGTTTAGCTTGAAACAATAATGATCTAGTAACATTTAAAAGATGCCTATGCTTCCTTTCAACAATAGAGTTTTGTTGAGGTGTTTCTACACAAGATGTTTGGTGTAGAATGCCATGAGTGGCATAGAAGGAAGGCATGTGAAATTCCATTCCATTGTCTGATCTTAAGATCTTAATTTTGGCAGAAAACTGAGTTGCAATCATATTTATAAAAGCTGAAATACAAGTTCTAGTGTCAACCTTAGTTTTCATAAGAAAAATCCAAGTAAACCTAGTATAATCATCCACAATGGTTAGAAAATAATGATGTCCTTGAAATGAAGAAACACTAAGGGGACCCCAAATGTCCATGTGAATAAGATCAAAGGATTGACCACTAGTAGTTGTGCTATCAGGGAAAGGAAGTTTGCATTGTTTTGCATAATGACAACAATCACAAATCATATTTTTATTAAAGGAAATGTAAGGATAAGCAATACACATTTTATGCAAAACATTGGATGAGGGATGGCCTAATCTATAGTGCCATAGATCAAAGGAATTAGAATTCACAGTCTTAGTCCTAACAAAACTAATCAAAGGATTATTATCAGTGTGATTAACACTATTATTACAGAAAACAGAACAAGATTGTAATTTCAGAATGTAAAGATTGTGGTAAATTTCAGCAAGCCCAATCATCTTCTGGGTAGTGAGATCCTGTATGATACAAGAAGAAGAATTAAAAATCAAGGAACAATTAAGAGATGTAGTGAGCCTGTGAACAGATATAAGGTTATATGCAAAATTGGGAATGTGTAAAACATTGTGCAAAGATAAGGAAGGACTGAGATTAATGGAGCCAGAATACCTAGCAGTGACCATGTTGCCATTAGGTAAGGTAACATTAATAGGTGAAATAGGTTGATATGTGGAAAAGAATTTAATGTCAGGGCAAACATGATCACTAGCTCCTGAATCTAATATCCAGAATGATTCCAAGAAGTTAGGGTTACCTGATTTGGTGATGCTGCTGACTATGTGAGAAGCAGAATCAGATGTCTTACTGTTAGGAGCTCCAAGATTAGAGTTATCAATCTTGGATCTATATCAAGATTTAACAGAATACAAACCATTATACTAGTAACCTTCCAAACTAATTGATCCTCAACATCCTTAAAAGACTTACGTTGAATATGGTTTTAGCCGCCCATTTTAGACTAAAATTCGGTTTTAGTCCCTTGTTCAGAAAATATACTTTGTAGTCTCCCGTTTTTTAAATTGTGTCAGAAATGGTCCCTATACCATATTTCTGCTTGAAAAACGAGAGACTAAAACCGAATTTTTATAAAAAAAAAAAATAGGGACTAAAAATGTGTGGTTGTTAAAAATGAGGGACTAAAAAAAGTGTGGTGTGGAAACCACTTCTGACACATTTTAAAAAACGGGAACTAAAAAGGTATGTTTTTCAAACATGAGACTAAAATCGAATTTTTGTCAAAATGAGGCTAAAAATATATTTAACATATATACATATACACACACTTTTCACTTTAAAAAAATCCAATGACCCATATTAACGTATTAAAGAAGTTACCTAATTTTTATTGAATTAAAAAGGTGTAACCCTTTTTTTCTTCAAATATAACAATTTAATTAAAAATCTTAAATTACAAAATTTTACTTAAAAATTTAATAAAATAATAAGAATCAAAAAACAATTTATCATCTTTTATGTATTAGTTAGAAGAGATCCTTTTGTGGTTTGAAGTCAATGTTTCAAAGTTCAACATTTGGCAAGTTGTGTGAATACTTGTATATATAAACTATAAAGAAATGGTCGGGGTATAGCTGATTAACACTTCCAACAATAAATTGTTTAGATATATATATCTAAGTTGGGAAAGTTGTTAAAATGATGAAGTCCACCCACCTATATATTGGCTTTGCCTCCAACTAATATTCGTAGAAGATTTTGAGTATGGGTGTTCGCGGATCGGTTTGGATTGCTTCTTTGAAAAAATTAGAATCGATTCGATTAAATGTGATTTGGATTTGATCGGTTGATTTGGTTTGTACCAACACATTGTTGCGTATTTATATTACATCAAAAATTAAGATTATAAGCTAAATTGAACCAATCTTAAACTTTATATACTTGTTGATACGTCCATGCAACAACATTTCATAAAATATATATAAAATAAATAAATATTGTCATCATCTAGTTTCAAAACATCTTTTATTTATATTTAGAACATTAGAAATAATAAAAAATTATGTCAAATAAACCCAACAAATAAAAATTTAATAATGTAAAAAATAGAATAAACATATATTAAATCAAACTAGTAAACATTATTAGGAAAAAACCCAAATTTAATAATGTAAAAAATAAAATAAACATATATTAAATCAAACTAGTAAAAATTATTAGGAAAAACCCAACAAATAAAAATTTAATAATGCAAAAAATTGAAAAAACATATGGTTCACTTTTGAAAAAGATATCTAAAATCCGATCTAATTAGATCGATTTTCATAAAACAATATCCAAAACAATAAAGATCGGTATTGTTCGGTTAGGTTTTTGATCGTTTTCAACCGAGAATTTTGATTCAGTGACATTTTTATTTGTATTCATTCACGTGTCACAGAATCGCACCAACTTATCCGCTGACCGCGTCGAGAAAAGTCAGGTTTTGCATTGACTTTTCTGCATGGGGTGGGAGAGATTAGAATTTCTCAATTCTGGCAAGGTACCGGTGCTACTTTAACGTGGCTTAATTTCTGTGTAACATGTAGTATACTATTCCTGATCATCACACAGTTTTTTTTTTTCGTTCTCTGCCTCACCCCTCAAGATGCACATCGACATTCCTAAATTATTACCAGACAGGCCACCACTACCACGAGTTATGAGTATGAACATTTCAATCTTCTTTGCTGTCTGGTTTGCAAAGAAGTGGGAGATCTACGCCATATATTTCCTCTTATTCAACAAGTATGACTGAAATAACATATATATATTTACTAGAGTTTTGTTTTTATGCATTCTCGACCAGGGTCGTAGCCAGGAATTTTGTATGAGGGGGGCCAATTCTAAATATACATACATATCGCGCGCGTGCGCACACACATATATATATATATAATAAAGAATTAACATAAATAGGCAAACTATATAAACTAAATAATATGTAATATAAAACCACTAAGGAGTCAGGCAGGATGATTAACGAGACACATATACAAGTAAACAGATATTGAAGTGGAAGCAAAAACTAATGTGTCCCGCGTTTGTAAATTTAAGGGACTAAATAGTTAATTTTTTTTTAAGGACCTAAATTAAAATCCCCTAAATTTTTCAGGGACTAATTTGAGCTTTTATTCAAATTTAAAATAGTATTATTGTAAAATCGCATTACACTGACTAGTCACTAAAAACTATTAAATAAATTTTTCTTGAACGGGAAAAAGTATGGATTTAATTGGTATACACTGACAGTGTAAAGTTTTTTTACACTATCAATCAATCAATCAGAAATTGACATACTATTACAAATTGTTTGATCCGTATCCAGACCACCTTAAAAGTCATCAATTCCATGATTTCTGATTAGTTATCGGTGTAAAAATCTTTACATTGAAAAATAATAAAAATTATTATTAAATAACTTAAAAACTATTAAATAAAAATAACTTACAGTACATAAAAATTCAACTCAAAAACTATTAAATAACTTAAAAATAAAAAAAAAAAAGAAAACCATTAAATAACTTAAAAACTAATAAAAAATAATATTAATTTACCTTATGGATAGCTCATAGCTCTCGTGAGTTATGAGTGATGAGTTTGTCTGATACAGTAACACTAATAAAGAAAGCTAATTAATGATCAACAGAAAAGAGGCAAGTGGGTGTATTAGCACTTTCGAGGGGCGAGAAGAACCGAAGAAGAATGTACATACAATAGGTATATATATAGTAAAAGAAATTGAAAATGTGGGGGAGGCCGTGGCCTACAGAGGCCTCCCCCTCCCTCCGCCTCTGTTCTCGACATCCAATAATATCTTTATAAATCAATATTATTATTATTTCTTTTTCGGTAATTGAAATCAAAACACACATGTTAGTGTAAAACTTTTTTTTACCGACATTACATACTACTTTAATCATATTTATTATGTTTTGGCATACGTTAACATGTGTCATAATTAAGGATACTTGTTAAAGAATTAAAAATAGAAAAATTTATTAAAAAAAGATGTACTCAATATTTTTAAAAATTGTGATTTTTAATAAGAAATTTCTATATATGGATTTCTTAACCAATGTTCTAAGAGCATCTCCAATGAGAGTTGCTTATGGAGTTCTTAAATCTACGTGACAAATGTGGTACCATTGTTTATTTTTTTCTCCATTGGAGTTGATCTATGTGGCAATTGGGTTGCTTAAAAATAAGACATGGTTGCTTAGCAACCCCAAGGATGGATTGTTTATGAATAAAAAATTAATTTTTCTTCAAATTTCAAGGATGAGTTGCTACTTTAAATTAAAACAAAATTAAGTATAAAAAAAAATTGTGGGTTTCTTAAGGGTTGCTTAAATAGGTACCATTGAAGTAAAAATATGATGGATTGCTTAAATATGATGTGGTATAGTGGAGCTCACTTAATAAGAGATAAACAACCCAAAGTGGGTTGCTTAAATATTATCCATTGGAGATGCTCTAAGATCAACACTAATTAGTAGAACCCTTATATTTTTATTGATCCACATAAAAAAAATTAAAAAAATAGTGACCGTGCCCTTCCATCTCCGTGGACACCAAGAATCCACCTAATAATTCAGTAAACGAAAGTGAATGTGATACATCTGGAGCTGAAACTTTCCACGTATATATATTTCAAATCTCAACTTTTGCACCCTCGGTCTTAGTTTCAATAAATTGGAAAATTGATATTTTACTCACTATGATCTGTCATCCAAATTTTATACCATTAAATTAGTTGAATTTCTTTTTTAATAGATGAGACTCAAGTTACGTAAGAACTTAATTAATATAAAATTAAGTTAAATAGCGTCGACTTTTTTTTTTAGCTCTTCTCCCACCCAGAATAGAACATTGAAGGGGTATGTCAAAGTGAGCGAAGGATGGTTTTACAAAATTGAAGGGAAATGTCTATATACAATGGAAGACGACATAAAGGAAGAGAAACAAAATTTGCAAATGAGTTAATGATTTTTGGTCGGTCTCTTTAGCAAGGGACATGAACAAGGTTTCCACCTTTCACTGACTTATTCGATGGAAGGTTTTAGATTGTATGATAAGAGAATTGTGAAAAGGACGGCACATAACAGATAGAAATAGAATCTGGGTAGAGCTTAAAGGCGGCGCAAAGCCGCGTGAAAACGGTCAAAAGGAAAACGATAGAGCAAAGAGCAATATCGATCTATTATATTTATACGTGTTATTAGTATGTAAAACGAGATATTCTTGTTGCATAATAATATCTATGCAAGAAAACTTCATGACAAACTTGTTTTTGTGTATTATACGTGTTAGTATGTTGCACTCTGACAATGACACCCATCATGCGTTTTAGTTTAGGTTTTGTTACACAAAGAAAGTGTAATTTGACCAGAATTAGTTTTTTTTTTTTTTTTTTTTGGGTTGGGGGGGTTGCTTTGTTATAGTAAATATATAATTTTTATGAAAAAAAGGCATTGGGGTAAATTGAGAATGTACTAGTAAGTTTTATGGAGAGGCAATTTTTATTTGTTCATGCGGTAAGAGTTCAACTGTACGAAAGGAAAAAAAAAAAACCAAGAGTTCAGAATCCAGAGCTCATAGAAAATTTGAAGAGTTTATTAAATGTATCCCAAAAATTGCAAGAATTTAAGTGCATGTTTAGAACAACAGTAATAAATAAAAGGGTGGGTTTTTTATCTCGTACAAGATTGTACAGATTAAAAAATTTAAAAAAAAAAGTAAATTCATACGAGAATTTATATATTTTATACTATAAAAAGACATCAAAATTGAGAGCTGCTTCTGCATTATGTCCAATTCCGACATGATGACAAACACTTCCTAAAACTCATGAATTGAACATATCTTGTTGTCAAGTTCAAATCTAATTTAAAAGTACTCCCTCCGGTCTACAATGTAAGCAAAAATTTCCAAATTTTTTGGTCTAAAATATAAGCAAATTTCAACTACTTTCTTCTCATTTAATGAAGTTATTCTCAAAATACCCTTCATTTAATACAAATTTTGTTTTCCAACGACTGCTTTTATTCTCAATAACACAAGCTTAATAAATAAGAGGAAGGGTAATTTAGGTAACAAATTTAATTTTTTATTCTCAATGACTCTTTTAAATGAGATCAACTAACTACTATCTTAATATGTGTGTCCCATTTAATTTTTGCTTAGATCGGAGGGAGTAATTTTATAAAACCCCTTTATATGACCTATGACCATCATCAATTCAAGACCTTACCAAAAAATAAAAATAAAAAATTGACGCAATAAAGTAACATTTGTTATCTTCATTCAATTCGGATATTCCTCAGCTCTTCGGCTCAAAAGTCAAAATTTAGAATTTTATTTTTTGTTAGAAACACAAGTAACTTCTGTTTACATAACAATACACGCATTGCTGACGAAAGCTAGAAAACACACACACACTATATATGTGCGTGTGCGTGCGCCTGTGAGGAAATTTTTTTTTATATGAGAGTGAGATGAGTAAATCTGATCATACAATCATATATGAATGATTAAGAATAAATTTTTTTAAATAGTTTTAGAATATAGCATAATCACTTAAAAAAGTTACATAACTTTATGTTTTAATCTTGACCATTTAAAGTTAGATCTGATGACTATTAGGGATTTAGAATCTATGAGGGAGAGAGATGATTATACAAATACAAATATACTCCATCTAATTTTTCAAATACAAGAATAATGTTTATGTTTTGACCAAATATAATCTGGTTGAAAAATCAATCATCCCAAATAACAATCTGATTGGTTCAGATTTGATCACTTGAGTGATGCACCATTTTGATGGGTGGTACAACATAGCCTGCACGTTGCTTTTTATATACGTAAAACTTTTAGTTGTACTGAGGAAACATGGTTTCATGAGAAGGCAAGTGACTATTCGTCCCTAATGGCTCATCTTCTTTATAATGGGGTTGGCGATATCTTATCCGTAGAGTTAGTTAAGACCCAACAAATTAACAGGAGCCACTATGATTATCAACTTTTACATTGTTTTGATTCGATGACTTTTAGCTACTAAAAAGGCTTTAGCCAACTGCGAATATCCATAATCAAAGAGTAATGATATCTGGACATAAAATTTGTGTCCAACATCGTATAAAAGTAGTTCTCTCCACTTATTTATTGTTTTCTTCTCTCACATCTATATTTCGTCACTTCCAGGACACTCATAAGCTCTACGATGTCTATGCAAGATGTCCAAATTATGTGTCCAAATATCTTTACTCATGATCAAATAATTAGATGTGCTGAGCTTTTGGATCTTGAACTTAACACTAAAACGTAGAGGCTAGGGTGTTTGATCACAACCAGCGAGAGAATACGATATGTGAACATCAAAATCATTACATTACATCACCTCAAGTACACTTTATTTATTTGGGAAATGATATGTGAAAAAAAAGTGTATATTAGAATATGAGCAATGTTATTTGTAAAGTTTGACAACTTTCCTGACAACTTTTATAACATATTTTATACTATAAAAATCAAAGTTATATGAAAAAAAAAAATTCCTTTGAATATAAGTATCTTTTTTTATTTTATTTTAAAAATGTAATGTAAAAATAATATAAGAAAAATGAAACGCAAATATGATTATCATTATGAGATGATAACTTCAAAAAGCATGCAAGACATCATTAAGTCAAGTCTAAACAGTGTTATTATTACGCATTAACCGTATCAAGGAGTGTCGTAGTTGATTATGGTGAGAAGAGATAAGAGTGTATATGGCAGTTATCAAGATCCCACCTCAAATTCAAGTTGGGCCCATGTCTCTAACATTATCTGAGCCCGTTTTCCAACAAAGTGAAAAAAACAAAGAGAAAAAAAAGAGCATCAGATATGGGCTCATATGTTTAAGGAGATTTTTCTTTTTTTGAGGGGAAAACTAACGCTTCTGTGTCTAAATAATAACAATTCAGACCTTGACATTTGCCCTCTTGATTACATATATAGCAACACAAACTAGGGCATGCGACACAAACAACTGAACAAGTTTTGCAAGCAGTTATCTAAATCAGACCATTTCCCCTTATCCAATGTTGCGTTGTTTATGCTATTGTTAATGTGACACTTTCTTAACATAGGGTTGGAGAAATACAGCCACCCGTAGAATTAGCCAGGCCCCAACATGCGGGGCTCACTATGATGGTATCAAGACTTTTAGCTACTAAAGGGCTATATCCAACAGCCCCCACAAACTCTAGCCCATTTGCAAATAGGCTTGAACTATTATGTCTTTTCAATTAATCCTCAAACTTTGATAATTAGTGAAAGTATTCCTTCTCTTAACCCAAAGTTATATCATCAACAATAATCAAATCCAACCATTGATTTCGATTTAATTTGAATCGTTCATTGAATTATTATTTTTTTCATTTTTTTTTAAAAAGGGAAAAAGGGAGAAGAACCCATCTCTCATCTTCTGTAATCTTCTTATCCTGTCCATGTCCTTCCTCTGGCACAGAGGAACTTCAACACAGGGATGGACTTACTCCCATGAGTGTGGGAGCAAATGCCCCCACTTGAATGTGAAAAACTTTTATAAATAAATTATACATATGTGTTTTATTGAAATAAGTTACTTAAAAACAACATAGAGTCCTATAAAAAGCATTGAGATTTGCCCCCATAACATAAAATTCCTGGATAATTATGATATATATTTATATCTTCAGAAATAATATTTTATATTTTTCATGTTGGAAAGTTATATATGAGTTTTGCCCCATAACATAAAATTCCTGAAACATCACCCATTTGCAAAGTCCCTAGCACTAAATGTTCAAGAAATCCCATTTTTATTTGTTGCAAAATTGTAAGATCCAACCGAGGAATATCATCACGGAACTCTGAAAAATAATGATCTTCAAGGCTGGTTTCCTGTAGAGATGCAGCATGAGACAACGTTGTCTTTCACTCTTTCTTTCTTTTCTTTTTTTTTCTTTTTTTTTTAAATAACAGTTAAAAGATTATAATAAAAAAATAAATCAACGGTTTAGGTTTAGAATAAAAACAAAATGAACGGCTGGATTCAATTATCATTAATGATCTAACTTTGGAGCAACAGAAGGTTTAATTTCACTAATTGTTAAAGTTTAAGGATTAAGTGGGAAAGATTAATAGTTCAGGGGGCCTAATTGCAAATTAACTAAAATTCAGGGGATATGTATACACTTTTCCCATTATCATATAACGAGCTTTTGGATCTTGAACTTAACACCAAAAAAAGGTAGAGGTTACGGTGTTTGATCACGACCTGCGGGAGAATAATCGAAGGAAAACAATAAGAGTATGTTTGGGAAAGATTATTTTCCCTGGTTTCAGCTGTTTTTTTAGCTTAAAAGTTGTTTCATAGATAACCTATTATGTTTGACATTTTGTTTAAATTTATAAAAAAAGCTTTTTTTAGGGAAAAAAAAGCTGTTTTATGCCATTTAGTTTTTTCTAGCTTAAGATTATTGTGATTTGATTATTTTTCATTCTCAAAACTCTTTTCCCTGTTTACCCCTATAAAACTACCTTCTAAACAAATATTATTAAATTATACAAATAACTCCATACCCTTTTTCGTAATTTATTATATAAAAGTGATTTTTTTTGTACCATCCAAACGAAATAGATTATCTTAAAATCGCTTTTCAGCAAATAGTCCCAAACAAAAACAGATTCTAATTATAATCGATTATCACAATAATCGATTATACAAAAATCGATTATCAGCATAATCTTTTTTTTTTTCCAGCTTTCCCAAACACACTGGGAAAGCTGGAAAAAAAAAAGATTATGCTGATAATCGACTTTTGTATAATCGATTATAATCAGAATCTACTTTTGTTTGGGTCTGTTTGCTGAAAAACGATTTTAAGATAATCTATTTCGTTTGGATGGTGGAAAAAAAATTCAATTTTACATAGTAAATTACGAAAAAGGATATGAAGTTATTTGTTTATAATATTTTTATGGGAAAAGTGAATAATATTTTATTTTTATCATAATCAGGTTTATTCACTTTTAACATTATTTTTTTGTTTAACTTATTTTTTTTTATTTTAATATGTATAATATTTGACTGAGTTTTAACATTTAATTTTTTTTTTTTTAAACTCACTTATAACTTGTCGTTTGGGGTTGGGTATGAGATGGGAGGTATAAGGGGCAACATGCTTCAACGAAAAAAATAATCTTTTGTAAACAATTTAACAACCCACTTTTTAAGATGCATAGAATAAGCTTATTTGAAGGGAAAAAAGCTTTTTAAAAATTTAAGTTAGTTATTCAAACATAACAAAATTTACTAATTAAGCTTTTTAAAAAAAAAAAAAAACTGAAACACATATAATTAAGCATTCCTAAACATGCTCTAAACGTCAAAATCAATACATCACCTCAAGCACACTTTATTTATTTGGGAAATGAAATGTGAAAAAATGCATTCAATATGAGCAATGTTGTTTGTAAAGTTTTTTTTTTTTTTTTGGGCAATCTGGGGCAATGAAATATTCACCGTAGCGACTAATATTCATCGGGGGATTTGGACGATATTTATGAGTTATTCTCTTCCAATCAGGCTTTCTCCATTCACAAAAGTAAGGATTCGAATTTCTAACCACTTACTTAAGGAGTCTGAGTCTATTACCACTCGGACCAACCATATGTTGATATTATTTGTAAAGTTTGACAACTTTCCTCACAAATTCTCATTTTATAACATATTTTGTGCTATAAAAATCAATGTTATTCGAAGAAAATTATTTTCATTAGAATATATGTATATTCTTGTTTTATTATTTTAAAAAGGTATTAGTGTAAAAGTAATATAACTGCAAAAAAAAATTGTAAAAATAATATAGGAAAATTCAAATGCAAGTACCATTATGAGATAATAAGTTTAAAAAAGCATGCAAGACAACGTTAAGGATATGTTTGGAAGAACTTATAAAAGAGTTTATTTGAGTTTATGAGAATATTTTATGACAATAAACTCATGCAAATACTTTTTATGAAAATATTTTCATATAAGCTCACTTTAGCTTTTAACAATAAGCTTGTCAGAGAGACTTGTGGCTCTGTTTGGCAAGTCCAATAAACTAGCTTATAACTTATTTGACTAGCTAACTTATAAGCTTGTTTGATCAAATGAGAGGTGTTTGGTAAACAAAGTTATCTCCTTAGCTTATAACTTTTCTTTATATGCTTATTTATTTAGCTTAAATTTTTAACTTACAGCTTATTAACTTTTCTTTCATTTTACCCTTATTATTAATTAAATAAATAAATTTCATACTTACCCTACTCCTCATAAACTAAAATTGGGTTAAATATGTTTTGATCCCTATAAAATTTGTAAAATTATATTTTAATCCCTATAAATTTTTTATTCATATTCAATCCCTAAAAAATATAAAATTTGTGTGTTTTAAATCCCTGGTAAGGGACTAAAAACGCTTCATTTTTATTAAATGTAGGGAATAAAAACGAATAAAATTTGTATCAGACCAAAATCAAATTTTACTAATTTTATCAGGATAAAAAAAATATTTAAACCAATAAAATGTATATAAAAAATCATATAAACATATAATTTCATTAATATTATTTAATAAATATTTAAAAAATTAAGTGTTAATATTATAATTAAAAAGCTTTAATTAGAATTTTAAAAAAATCAATTAAAAATCATGTAATCATATTATTTTATGTCATTTTACATTTATAAGTTAGTTCAACTGCTAATTTTATCCAACGCTATAAATTCAATTAGCTAGCTTTTTAATTATCGACTATTAACTATAACTTTTTAGCTAAAATATAGTTTATAAGCTATAAGTTAACTTATCAGTCATAAGCTAACTTATCAACAAACATTTAATTAAACTATTTACCCGACCAAACACAATCTAAGTTAAGTCTAACCAGTCTGTCAAAAAAAAAAAAAAAAAGTTAAGTCTAACCAGTGTTATTTTGCATTAATTAACAGTATCAAACCTTGTCGTATCGTAGTTGATTAATGATTAATGGTGGAAAAGATAATTGGTGCTGTTTTTCCCACCTCTCTAATTATTATTCCCACCTCACCTCCCGTAATTTTTTTATTTTGTTCGCCAAAATACCCCTTTCCTTTCTCCCCAGACCCCACCACACCCTCCCCCAGTCTACCAAAATATCTCGTGCTCTAGCAATCTTTCAATTTGAAATGTCGTTCGTACAATAAATTTGAGTGCCTCGACGGAGAAGACGACGAAATGAGAGGGTGGGAGAAGAAGCTGATGGGGGACATTTTTGTCATAAAATAAAAATAAAATTTGGGGATAGAGGTGGGAGGAGCAAAGTGAGAGGTGAGAAAAACTAGACCCTCAGTTATCAAGAACCAACCTCAAATTTAAGTTGGGCCAATATCTCTAACACTATCTGAGCCCATTTTACAACGAAGGGACAAAAAAAAACACTAGCCCGCGTTCCCCAACCGTCAATTCCGGAGGAAATATCCAAATTGATTCCTGAAATTATGAAGTTATATTAATTTGGTTCTTGAAATTATCAAAATTTTAAAAACGTCCTTAAATGATAAGTTAGTATCAATTTGATCATTCGTTTTATTCATTTAATATCAATTAAGTCCCTGAAACTACAAACTTAAAATCAACTTAGTCCATATAATTTTCAACGGGGGACTTAGTTAATTACAATTTTAGGAATTAATTTAAAATTTCGATAATTTTAAAGATTAAATTAATACTATTTCATAATTTGAGATACCAAATTGGATGTTCACTTGTCAATCCCGCCAATCACATTCTTCTTCACGTATCAAGAACTTTCGCGATCATACGGGGGTAGACATTTCACTGACGTGTCCACCAACCATTGGCTCTTTGACGTGCATTTATATGAAACGCGCGCAGCGCGTAGCATCATATATGGAGGTGGCAGGTCATTATTGGATAGAACACTCCAGCAAAGGTAACTCATCCATACATATATAAATACTTTCTCACACACTCGTTGGCCACCAAATTGTTTCACAAACGGAAAAAACAGAACACTGGAAAAGACAGAAACAACGAAAAGCATCGAATCAAACAACAATCGATGATGGCGAGGAACAAAGCAATGGCGTTTTTGCTTCTGTTTGCATTAGGTACGCATACATTAATTTCCAGTTAAACTCCAAGCTTTCAGAAACTGTTATAATTCTTTTTTCGAGGTTAAGAATTAAGATTCTAAATAAGAAAGACTCTTCAATTTTCATTTACAATTAACTATGACGCTGGAATGATAGAAAATCAAATTAGCGTGAACCTCACTCCACAACACTAAAAACCGAGTTAAGTGAAGAGTATACAAGTAAAAGATTGGCAAGTGCATTTGAGTTGGCTTACTTGGCTTTATGAAGGAGCTTATTTCGGTTTATAATAATAATTTATGAAAACAAATCTCTGTAGATAGTTTCAGAGAATAGTTTAAGATTTTTTTATTTTATTTTTTTGTCCTGGATGGAACCCAAGATATCTCACAACCAATAGTCATAGGACTAATCCCTCGAGGATGTAGAGTATCAGTTAAGGGACAATTTCTCTACTAACAGATGCAACTCTATTCCCATTACCAGGATTCGAACCCTGGACATATGGTTAAAGGGTTTAAGCTACTAGCCTCTTGGACCACACCTCGAGTGGTTTAAGATATTTTTATAAATTGTCTTTAATCTTTTTAGATAAGTTTATGAAAATAAATTAGAAAGATTAGCAAATTTAGAGTGTGTTTGGAATTGTGTTTATGAGAATAATTTACAAAAGTAAACGTATGCAACTAGCTTACAGTAACGCTGTATGATATTCTGTATACTTTTAAACAAGTTTGTTAGAGAATTTTATGAAAATAAATGAATTTTAGCTTAATTAAATGTAATAACTAAATGTTAATTGTAATCATTCATTCATATCAAATTGATATTTTTCTTCTACAGAATTTCTATTAGGAATGGTGGTAGCAAGTGATGAATCACCGAACCTTGGCACTGTGATTGGTATCGATCTTGGAACAACGTACTCTTGTGTGGGCGTTTACAAGAATGATCATGTAGAGATCATAGCCAACGACCAAGGCAACAGAATTACACCTTCTTGGGTTGCATTCACTGACACTGAGCGTTTGATAGGAGAGGCAGCAAAGAATCAAGCACCTCTCAATGCAGAACGCACAATCTTCGATGTTAAGCGCCTCATTGGAAGAAAGTAAGCGATTTTTCAAAATGTTGAGTTTTTTATGTTTTCATTGGATAATAACTAGCTGAAGTGAACTGATTCTTTTTTTTTTCTTTTTTGGATGGTTAAGGTTTGATGATGCAGAGGTTCAGAGAGACATAAAGTTCTTACCTTACAAGGTTGTGAATAAGGATGGGAAGCCTTACATACAGGTCAAAGTCAAAGGTGAAAACAAGGTTTTTAGCCCTGAAGAGATAAGTGCTATGGTATTGACTAAAATGAAAGAAACAGCTGAAAGTTATTTGGGGAGGAAGATCAAATCTGCTGTGATCACCGTTCCAGGTACATTATAAAAAAATGTTATTTAATCAATCCAGTCAGACAATAAAGGAAAACGGATTTTCTGTGGTCAATTTTTGACGCATTCACACATTTAGGCATCATTGGATTGGATTAATCAAAAGATTGAGAAAGATTGAGATTGATCCAATGATGCATTAACATGAATGCGTGAATGTGTCAAAAAATTGAAGGTAGGGGATTCGGAACCACAATAAAGGATGTGTTTGGGTTTGAGGTAACTTTGCAAACATACATTAAATTACATTTGAAATGGAAGCAACTAATTGTTGTTGTGAGGGCAAACGTACCTTACAATCTATAACCCAAATATGCACTAGGTTACTTATGAGTAAAATAGACACATTTTGTGCATAAAATAAAACTATTATTAGGTGTTCTGATAAGTTTTCATTATCAATTTTTCAAATAATATTGTTCGAAGGTAACTATCAAAAGAGGATTAAATAAAAACTTTTAGTCAAAATGGTAACTTTTTTTAACAAAATGTAGAGTACGTATTAAATAATAGATACTCACTTGTTAGCAAAACTTTTATTAATATTACAATAGAGCTTAATTACATCTGTGAATGATTTTTGGTTGTTGCAACTAATTTGCTTCTTTATATGGTGTTAATGATTTCAGCTTATTTCAATGATGCGCAAAGGCAGGCTACTAAGGATGCAGGCACCATTGCGGGGCTTAATGTGGCTAGGATAATCAATGAGCCAACAGCAGCTGCTATAGCCTATGGACTAGACAAGAAAGGAGGAGAGAAGAACATCCTAGTTTATGATCTTGGTGGTGGTACTTTTGATGTCAGCATCTTAACCATTGATAATGGTGTGTTTGAAGTTCTTGCTACAAGTGGAGATACCCATCTTGGAGGGGAGGATTTCGACCATAGGCTTATGGATTACTTCATCAAGTTGATAAAGAAGAAGTATAACAAAGACATTAGTAAGGACAACAGGGCTCTTGGGAAATTGAGGAGGGAATGTGAGAGAGCTAAGAGAGCTTTGAGTAGCCAGCACCAAGTCCGTGTAGAAATCGAGTCTCTTTTCGATGGCATCGACTTTTCGGAGCCATTGACAAGAGCTAGATTTGAGGAGTTGAACATGGATTTGTTCAAGAAGACGATGGGGCCGGTGAAAAGAGCTCTTGAAGATGCAGGGTTGAAGAAAAAAGATATCAATGACATTGTATTGGTTGGAGGCAGCACTAGGATTCCCAAGGTGCAACAACTCTTGGTGGATTTCTTTGATGGAAAAGAACTAAACAAGGGTATCAATCCTGATGAGGCTGTTGCATATGGTGCTGCTATCCAAGGTGGAATACTCAGCGGTGAAGGCGGGGCTGAAACCAAAGGTACTAAAACAGTTTAATTATTACTTTGTGAGCAATGCTAGCATCGTACTCTTTATCACATTCCTCTTAACACACACTCTATTATTGGGTGGATTTCATGTGAAATCCATCCAATAATAGAAAATGTGTTGAAGAAGATTGTGTTGAAGAATAGTGTATTGAAGTATGTGTTCTTAGTATTTCTCTTATCTTGTTAACTTGTATTTTATTTGTTAACTGGTTGGAGTTGTGGTTGTAAGTTTGAGACTAATACTTGCTTTGCTTTATCTATGTGGCAGACCTTCTTCTTCTTGATGTCACTCCTCTAAGTTTAGGGATAGAGACAGTGGGTGGGGTGATGACAAAATTGATTCCAAGGAACACTGTTATTCCAACTAAGAAGTCTCAGATTTTCACCACTTACCAAGATCAGCAAACTACAGTGTCCATCAAGGTAAAACAACAAAACTCAGATTTTGTTTTCTATTGCATATTTTACTGTGTGTTGATGATTTGGTGCTTGTTTGGATAAATCTCATAATCACGTTTAACTAGTTAAAATCACGTTTGACACTGCAAAAGTCATTTTAAAAATTAGTTGTTTTCAAAGTGTCCAATAAAATCGATTCTAAGCTTGAGATTCATAAAATCCTTTATATTTATGTCTTATAAGTGACTTTACTTCATCATTCAAACAAAATTAATTCTTCTAAACTCATTTTTAAAATAAAATTACCAAACACACAACAATTTTTTTTAAAAATTAAGTTTTTTTTAATACCAATTCTTTCAAAATCAATTCTATTAAAATCTATCCTCCCATCTAGTCTAATGTTGATAATTTTTCAGGTTTATGAAGGTGAAAGAACCCTAACAAAGGATTGTCGTGAGCTTGGGAGGTTTGATCTGTCAGGCATTCCACCAGCTCCAAGGTACATCACATAGGAAAATAATATAAGCCATTGCTTTTTTACACACTGATACATGAATGAACAAATCAATATAAATATATATAAGATTTACACCAAGGATTTCTTACCATTGGTTTTTAATATTGCTTGCAGGGGAGTGCCACAAATTGAGGTTACTTTTGAGGTTGATGCCAATGGAATCCTACATGTGAAAGCAGAGGACAAGGCAGCAAAGAAATCTGAATCGATCACTATCACTAATGATAAAGGGCGTTTGAGCCAGGAAGAGATTGAGAGGATGGTGAAGGAGGCTGAAGAATTAGCTGAAGAGGACAAGAAAGTGAGAGAAAGAATTGATGTCCGGAACAAGTTAGAGACATATGTTTACAATATGAGGAGTACTATCAATGACAAAGACAAACTCTCAGATAAGATTGACTCAGATGATAAGGAGAAGATAGAGAATGTGTTGAAGGAAACTCTTGAATGGTTGGATGATAACCAAAATGCAGAGAAGGATGACTTTGAAGAGAAATTGAAGGAAGTTGAAGCAGTTTGTAATCCTGTTATAAAGCAGGTATATGAGAAAAGTGGTGGAAGTTCCTCTAGCCTTGATGATGAGGAATCAAATGATGAACTCTAGATACTGAGAAATGAGAACTACATTATTTTCTTTATTAGCTTTATTCTTTGATTTTTGCACCTTTGAGATGTTACTGGTAGGTATAGTAGCAGAGTTTTTTCCACTCCTAGTATGTATACATAAAGAAATAATTCAATTATGTTTGTGTTGGATGTTAACTGTCTCTATGCTATGGATGCACCTATGAGTTGAATGAAGGTATCTGAGGCCTAAGCATTATCATAATATCATGGATTGCATTAGGTGCAATTGTGACCAATTGACCATTTTGCCATGGAATGCATCCATCTATTCACATATAGGCCAGATTAATTCGTTAAATGTTGATCTAAAAGTGATGTTGGTTAGGTTGTGTACTATAGTAGTATAGTGGGTCAAGAAATAGCAATACATGCTTAGCCCATTTGCGGATTAATTAACCAATTTTATTTATTATTTTTTTTTTTGCAAGAAATAAAAAAAATAGAACTTACAAAAAAATTGTAGGAAAAATTTCATATAGGTACAACAAAGTAATTTACAAAGTTAAAAGAGATAAGTGAGGTGTGATTCTAGATTTAGGTTCTTGGTTGAACGATGGTCACGAGTTGAGACATTTTAATTTTGATTATATTGCGCACGTGTTTGGAGCTACATGGTTCAAGGTCAAAATCGCATTTTGTACGAAGCTATTCACAGCAGTTTTCGTGTTTGAAACTCGTCGATGTGAATTTACTATATTTCTAAACATGCATTAAGGTATTCACAACCATAGATGCTTGAGGACCAAGGCACTTGTGATCTAAGACGTCTAAGCATTGAATTGACATTCATGATTTGAGGTTTGAGACAACATTCATGATATAAAGTTGTGTCACATTTAAGGGCTAAGGTGTTCATGTCGTGATTCCACCTTCGAGACACATTTGAGGACGGATGCAACTTCTATTTAATATACTGCTCTCTTTTATGCTTTGTTTGGATAATGAAAGAACTAGAGAGGAAAGAACTAGGATGAAAAGAAGTAAGAGAGAAAAAAATGATTTTTCTCTCCACTTATTTGGTTGTATAGAAAAGTGAAAGGAAATAAATTAGATTTTTCTTGTAATGATGTATTTACCCCTAATGACATTTAATTGTAAAGATATATTTTAAATTCAACTTCAAATATATTTATACTAATTGTTTTTTTAATTGTGTTCTAAAATTAAAATATTAATTAAATACAAAGTTTAACATATTAAAAGTTAAGTGACTGGAAAATATTTTTTAATTATAAAAAATGTCAAAAAAGAAGGGAAAAATATAAGTGAAAAAGGTTACACAGAGATTGTAGAAAATTAAAATTAAAGCGTCAGACTGAAAGAGAACATAGAAATTGAGAAAGGTTCAAATGGGAAAAAGATTATCACTTCCTAACTTCTGCTCATTCTATTTGCATTAGAGAAGAGATTTTTTATTTTATTTTATGGTCGGGTCGGCCCGAATAAGCTCTATGAATTATACGGTTTAGGTAGTCAAATTTGAGCCCATTTTGATTTCGGGCCTTTTTGGATCGGCTTGATGAAACCCGAACCCGCACCGGGCTTGGGTAGCCCGATTTATTTTATATATTTAAATTTAATTTTTATTCATTTTTATTCAACTAAAAATATAAAGGTGAATTCTATGGAACCTTGCATAATTTTTGGGTAAATATTACACCGTTGACATGGATCAATTGCATGTTGATAGCCCGATTAAAATAGACATATCATTATTTTTTTGTTTCAAAAAATCCTTTAATCTTACCAATTATTTTTAGACACAAGAGACCAATATGTCCCTTCCATTCCTTCACCACTTTCATCCACGGGCAACCATGGCAGCCAACCCAAAAAAACCCAACCCAATCCAAACCAGGGTCAACAGAGGGCGCTCATGGTCATAAACCGCGAGTTCGCCAAACCCCAGGATCATCCTCACGTATGTGTCCCTAAACCACACTAGCAATTTCTTCGGTGAAGATTTCTTCGGTGAAGGGATTCTTTGGATTTGGATCTTGGGTGTCCTCTTGATCTTCCACCTCCACAACCAACCCTTCTTTATGTTAGGTACATGCAGAGGAATCCATGAATATGGAAGGCATCTAATCCATGTATTTGTAATATGCCTTCTTTAATTTAATAACCATATACATTAATTTGTTTAAGGAAAACCAAAAAAAAAAAAATTGTATTATTATCCATTTTTCTTCCTCCACAATCTTGCCCCTTCGACCACAGACTCCTTCAAACCCTTGTACATGCTAACTGAGATGCCTTCCATATCAATGCTTCCTACTCGTTCTTCTCTTTGCAAAGAGGGTTGAGTGCAGATCTGGTTGAGAGAAGCACGCGGATCTGAGCGGAAGACAGCGAGACGGTGGTCAGTGAAGGGTGACGCTTCCTACAGTGGGCGAAATTGCGATGTTGTGGACAATAAACCAACCAGATTCTTGATAGGAGGTGGGTAGCTTGGTTGGGTTGGCCATAAAGGTCAGTGAATAAAAGTGGTGAAGGGATGGAAGAGATAAAGGGGCATATAAGTCTTTTGACTTTAAAAATAATTTAAAAAGATTAAAAGATTTTTAAAATGGATAATAATGATCTGTTCATTTTTAAATGAGGTGTTAACATATAAGTGGTCTAATTCAGTAGTGTAACTTTTACCAAAAAATTATGCAAGGTTCCAAAGAATTCACTAAATATAAAATATGAAAATTTTCAAAAAAGGCCCTATAGGCCCAAAACACATTCTGATAGACTGCAGTGAATAGTAATACGATTTCAAAGTCACAACACTAACGAGTCTAGAGTGCTAATTCTATCGAGGTCTTCACTCTTCACTCTTTTTGGAAGATGTAATGTAATTAGCATTGGTGGGAAAAGAAAAGAAATAAAAGGCTCTAACTTTGTTGAAATTATTATTATTACCATGTTATGACTAAGTAGCTGTTAGGTTTATATAATATTATAATCTTATCAGTTTATTAGATATAAATTTTTTTAGTCCATGTTCACTTGTTCAGTTTCTCCTTCTCCCACGCAAGTTCAATTATAAGATCTCCACGGGTTGTTTCCTTTTTCTTATTCCTTTCTTTACATATGGTTTTTTTTCCCCCTTTTTGGTGAAAAAAATATATCAGGCCGGCCTGAACAAGCTCGCAGCCCGCATAGGGTTGGGCTTGGACACCTATTTTATAGCCCATATTGATTCCGGGCTTTTTAGCCCTGCCTTATAAAGCCGGAGCTCGCATCGGGGTAGCCCGGTGCGGGCCGGGTAGCCCATTTTGCCACCTCTACTCCTATGTGTTTTTCTTTCCACTCACACTTCTTGCCTTCAACCAAACGAAAGAAGTTCTCTTTTTAAAATATGTAAAACCAAAGGAAGGCACATTACCTTATGACGAGAAAAAATGTATGAGAGGATTCAGATCGGTATCCTTTCTTTTGTTAAGTAACAAAGCGTCTGACTCACACTCCAGTTAGCCCGTGTGTTTGTGAACCCAAACATTATGCAAATGATTTTAATTGAACTGTCAGAGTATTGCTAATCATCTACTTGAGATGTGCAGAAAGAGAAAATAATCATATCAATCAAAGCATAGTATATGTGTCTGATCTTTGGAAGCTTAATGCACGATGCAAAGTAATGCGTCTAAATAAAGATTCAAGCACAGAAGCACTAAGGTCAACATCTTTTCTCAGACTCCATGTCTTTGAAAAAAGCAACTAGGAGTAAGAAGGCAAAAGGTTACTCCTAATCTAGCACCTTCAAGATTGAAAGATAAAGATAGTGCATCATCTAAATCAATCAGTTGTTCATGATAAGACTATGTCAAAGACTGAAGAGTGATATACTCAAGCTTTCCATATCGTCTCTCGGATTGAAAGAACAAGAAAAGTCTCTAAAGATATACACTGATCAAATACTCTTCAAAGAAATAAAGAATATAAACACAATCTTCCGAAGAAAATTGAAAGAAGATAGATCAAGATTACAGACTATATCACCCACAAAGACTCTCAAGAAGCGTCTGATTATTCATATGATGTGTCTTGACTTTTGACAGAATCAAGATATTCAGCTTATGTCAGAATTACTCAAAGGACCTGAAGGATGTTCAAGTTCGCATCTCTAGCTTGGAAGACTCGAAGTATTAAAGTTTGGAATTACATTTTCTCTATCGTGACTAAAACAACGTTCAAAAAGAGAAAATGCTTTTTGAAGTAATTACTTGGAATTTGGATGGAAGTATTTTATCGAAGAAAGTAATTAAAGTATTAGTATATTACTTTATTCCTTGTCTTTTATCAAGTACAGAAAAGAAGAAAAGACAAAGGGCAATGCTGCAAAACGTCTCTCATGCAATAAAGAGAAAATCACCTTTATCTGAGCTTTTAAGTGTTGCACAAATAAGGAAAGAAACATTGCCCGAGTAAAGAAAGCATATCTACTAGGCTCTGCAGCCAACAAAAGGACTTCCAACGTTCTCAGACATTAATGGCCAAGTCAAAACGGCTATTATCCAAAGGATAAAGAAGAAGAACCTTGACTATGCCTCAACGGAACTATTTTAATCAAGTATAAATAGAAGAAGTCGAAGACCTGAAGGAAGAGAAACATGGAGAAAACCAAAAAGCTGAGATACAATATTCAAGTGACATATACACTCTCAAGAGAAAGAGCATTGTTACTGAAATTACTACAAGCTGATAGCTCTCATTACTCCCATCATCTTCTCTTCAAATTACAAATCATCTAGAGAAGAACTCGTCTGCAACTCACCAGATCTTAAATTTGTATTCACTCACTAAAGTGTTATTTGGTTGAATTGCTAATGTCATATTGAAGTCGTGCTTCAATTAAACCTCCAATCTCCCTGAGCCTGAAGAGGCTTGTTTCAAGAATACGTGTTGAGCCTGAAGAGGCTAGGTATGCAAATAATACTTGTGTTTGAGCCTGGAGAGGCTATGTGTGCAAATAATACTCGTCTGTAACCTTGATCAGTTGTAGTGTTAAAACTTGGTGAAGTCAACGACTGGATGTAACCCAAAGATTGTGGGTGACCCAGGATAAATCTTTGAGTACTGTCTTCCCCAAACTCTTTATTTTACTCACAAGTTATTTATCTGTTGTTACTAATTATGTGGGGTGTGTTTATAGTAATATCTTTTAATTTAGCTTGCTGAAACAGGCGTCTGTATTGAAGCATCTTACCTGCATTGAAATTTGTTTTGTGCTTGGAAACTCTGATTTGCGAAAAACACTATTCAACCTCCTTCCAATGTTGTTTTGTGCTTTTTCATCTTTTTCTTCTCTAATTTTTCTCTCATGTTATAAAGAGAAAGATACAAAAGCAAGTCTGCTTTGTGTATAGGGTCTATTAAAAGTGCTTTTATGTCTTTATCTCTACTAGCATGAGAGAGAAAATGAGAAAAGAAAATAAGCTGATTCAAATCATAAGTATTCATTCCTTCTTTATTTGATAGAGGCATAGAGATCATATCTTGCCCAGGTGAGCGAAAGGACTTTTCGTTTATGGTATCGAGCATACATGACCTTGAGAATGATCCTAGTGACTTTATATCTTCTCCTCCCTATCCTTACAAATTTGGATAGTTCTCCATGACCATGATTAGCTTAGATCTCACGGCAATTTTTTTTTTTTTACCTAAGTTGTAAAATACGTGACATTCACCATTATCATTAAAATGGGATGACGATAATATTCAAATTAAATATGGGGAATTCAGTTAATGAAATTAACACTAAATTAATAAGAGTTCACGAAAATGTAATATTTCATGTGAAAGGGATTCGTCCTTAAACATATGCACACAATTGAATTTTATAGTCTTGTATATAAAAAATATTATTGGAAGAAATCTTTGACTCTCCAAATAAACATGATTCTTATTACATTATTGAATAAAATTGAAATGTCACGTGACTTTTAATTTATGAAATAATTTGATAATATGTCATTATATAACAGTATAAAACTTCTTTATTCAAATAGTTCATCAAAATTAAATTTTATTAGTAAAGAATTAAAATAATTTTAGTATAACCATTAGTAATTGTTTTATTTATTGGTGGCACATTTTAAGATCTCAAAAGAATTTGATATAACCATCATCATTGATCCAAATTGTTTGCATAAAAATAAAAATAATATCACAAAAATATTAACTACATATTGAGCATTCCATTTCCTCCATTTACGGCTTTAAGCAGTACAATCCATAATTTATTTAACCATGAAACACCACCGTTGGATGAAACCAAACCACACGGATAGCCACTGTGTCATAATCTAAACCGTCCTCTTCAACTCCTCGCAACATCATTACCCCATTGGTCAGACACAAAAAGCCACGGATCGCCATCATCACGCAATCCCAACCGTTCGATCAAACCCAAACATAAAACCGCGATCCCCACGACATGGCATTCATGCACTATTAATACTCCCCCGCTCTCCCACCATACTCACTACAAACTTCAATTCCAAATTTACGTTCCCTCCAAACCGAATCGTTTTGCTTCATTTTCGGATCATCACAAACACAAGCAGAGAACAACAACAACAACAACAATGGATTCAACAACCACAAAGGGTGCAGGTGGAAGAAGAGGCGATCGTAAGAAAGCAGTTTCGAAATCCATGAAAGCTGGCCTTCAATTCCCCGTTGGTCGCATCGCTAGGTTTCTCAAGAAAGGCCGCTACGCAAAGCGATTAGGCGCCGGTGCTCCGATCTACCTCGCCGCCGTTCTCGAATACCTCGCCGCGGAGGTAAAAACAATAAATAATCAACGAAAAATGAACTTCGATTTTATGTTTATTTTGTGGTAATGAAAGAAACGGCTCGTTTTGATGTAGGTTCTGGAACTTGCTGGAAATGCTGCGAGGGATAACAAGAAGAATAGGATTAACCCTAGGCACGTGTTGTTGGCTGTGAGGAATGATGATGAGTTAGGGAAACTTCTGCAAGGTGTGACTATTGCGAGTGGTGGAGTTTTGCCTAATATCAACCCTGTTTTGTTGCCTAAGAAGACTGGTAGTGCTGCTGCTGAGAAATCTAATGCAACTAAGTCACCTAAGAAGTCTCCTTCTAAGAATTAGGGATTTGAAGAATTTAGTAGTTGTACAATTTCAATGTTAGGTGCTGGTTTTTGTTTTTGTGAAGGCTTATATATAGCTCTGAAGGTTATCCTATGGTTAAATGTAGTTGGCTAGTTCATAAATGGAGGAAGCTATATTTTTATTTTGAATCATTGTTCTTCATTTTCTTTGTTGCGTTCATGACTTTGAGAATAAATAACTTTTCGACTTGTTTTGCTTAACTAAATGTTAAGCAATTCTCAAGCGAAACCGTGTTATTACTGTATCGTAGAGGGTACGTTTGGATAGAGGATTTTCGACCCAAAGTAAAAAGAAAGTTCCATTGTGTTTTTTCAACTGATTATTATATTTGAGACATCTTTTAAAATGATGGAAGTAAGGAATAATATCAAAGATGTTTCAGTAATCTTTATCCTTTAATCTTTTTTTTAAAAAAATTCAGAGATGTTTAAGGCAAATGTTTTATGACATTGTTCATGAAATCTGAATTTGGAAATTATCAATGCACTAATTATAATATTTGTTAACAAATACTGTTTAATCTTTTTATTTTTAAAACCGTAAGGCTAGTGCAGTCGTGTGTATCTCCCCCCTTTTTTTTAAAAAAATTATAACAAATGAAAAATATGTTTTTACTCGCGTTTCAAAAGTCTCTGTTCAATGTCCAAACGTACCCTTACTCGTTTCATACAGAAATTATAAAATTCTTATTGGGCCCGGGGTCTTTGTGCTTCGGCCCATTACTTTTTTGACCCTGTTTCTTCTGGCAATGATTTCCGCGCAAGTAAGGGTTTAGCCCGGGTTTTTTTTAACGGAATAGTGTACTCTGCTCTTCTGTGTTGAAGACTCTGGAAGTTCGACGTTGTTCATCGCCATGAACCATTTCCTGGTATTGATGCTTTCTGCATCTATTTTAGTCATTGTTTTATTAATTAATCTAGCTTAAAATGTGTGTGAAATTCGTTTTGCTTCGTTTTTCTTATTTGGAGCTGAAATCTGTGGCAGAGGAGGATTCGGCATTTTAACAGAAGCTCTCTTGCGATTGCAGCTGCTGGTTCAACGCTTTTGTGCTCGAATAACAACTCTGATTTCAGTGAGCTCATAGTTATCTTATGATTCTATTCTATAATCGTCCATTTGTGCTTATGAGTTATGATTGAGAGTTGAGACTTGTTAATTCGTAATCCAAATTGGAAATTGCTTTTCTCAAAATGCTTTTGGACCATAGAATGCTAAGTTGTAAATTGAAAGTTGAGTTTCCCCCTAATTAACTGAGATAAGATATGAATTGAATGGATTTCATGTGGATGATGTATTAACATGGCTTCAAATTTAGGAGCATCGGTGACAGCGCGGTTCTCTTTGCCATTGCAAGATTCCCTGCCCTCAACATGGCCACTTTTGCATGATTTTCCCCCTCAGCATTTGGATTTATCCAGCTTATCTGGTCTGTCCTACACTCCTACTCTTTATTTTGATTTGCATTTAGTATTGTGTGAGTTATAGTTTATTTTTGATACATTCACTATATACTGTCAACCACTTGCATTAAATCCATATATATATATGTATATATCAAATCGGGGGAAATTGATCCTCTTATTTACTTTTTATTGTCATGTGAAAGACATATATATATATATATAGAGAGAGAGATTTTATTAGTCTGTTTAGTTGAGTTTTGTGAACTTTCTTCCAACTTGTGTCTATCTCTCACCTAGCTTTCTAACAAAAAAAATGTGAGAGGATCTACCCCCACCCCCCCTTCTCTCCCCTTTCTCTCTGCACACACACACATGGATAGAATGTGTTCATGTTTGTATTACATTTATAGTTGAAAAAATGTAGGTTTACCTCCGCTCAATTCTTATAGAGTTAGTCCCGTTCCTTCATCCGACACAACTAAGGATTCTTCTGGGGCTGTTCACAATGGGTCGAAACCATGTGGTTGTCTTGGCAGAGATACTATTGCAAACGCGGCTGCTAAAGTTGGTCCTGCTGTTGTCAATATTGCAGTTCCACAAGGTATCCGCTTTGAGATCTGTTGACCTTAATCGGTTGAATTTTGATCTGACTTTGAGTTTACCGTGAGGATTATGCATCAACCTTGTAGATTTTTATGGTATTACTACCGGAAGGAGTATTGGCTCTGGAACAATCATCAACAAGGATGGTACCATCTTGACATGTGCTCATGTTGTGGTTGATTTTCAAGGGACAAGAAGTTCATCCAAAGGGAAGGTTTGTTGTACATTTCAGGGCTTATATCTCAAACATATGCTTGTAACGATGTTTTGACAGCTTTGGTATAGTTTTCTGTGTTGCAATGTGGTATAAGTTAGAATTTCTTTTGAGACATGTTTCAAGCACATTGACATGGAGACAATTTCAACCTAGAGTTACGAGGCATTTTTTTTTTTGTTCTGATAGATTTCTGTTGAAGGTGTTACAGTGCTTGGTCTATTACCTTTGATGACACAAAGTAATGGGTGACTTAAGTTATGATTTGGGTAAAGTCATAGCATACTAAGTTTGTGGTCTGAAATTCAATGGTTCATACTGAAAAAAATTGGATATTCTGGAATTGTAGTTCAATTAGTTTAATTGTCTCCGCAACTGAATAAAAATGATTCTTTGTCATACCTTATGCATGAGCACATCAGCTAATTGTAAGCAAATATAATATTTTTTTTGCGTAGTGTGTAGTGACAGGCTAGTTATACATTTAGTTGTAGCTTCTTGCTTGGCTGAATGATTGGTCCTTATTATTCTTAACTTGAATGTGTAAGCGTTGTCTCTTATTAAAGTATGGCTTCCTGCAAATCATTTGTGAGCTTCTGTATAATACAACATTCATTTTTTTCCCGTTCTCATTAGTTTGGCTCCTTGAATACATCAGATAAATGTCTAAAATTATGGCTCTGGATGCACATTTCATTTTCCTTGTCTTACAACCATTGGTTGATCTTAAAATATCAACTACACTACAGGTTGAAGTCACTTTGCAGGATGGAAGGACATTTGAGGGTAAAGTGGTAAATGCTGACGTACATTCAGATGTTGCTATCATGAAGATCAATTCCGAAACCCCACTTCCCGAAGCAAAACTTGGTTCTTCAAGTAAGCTTCGTCCTGGGGATTGGGTAATAGCCATGGGCTGCCCACTTTCCCTTCAGAATACTGTCACTGCTGGTATTGTAAGGTATGAAGAAAAAAATTCTGGCAATAACAGATGTTTCTGTTTTAAGCTATTTTCTTTTGCTTTAAATTAGTTCTTTTCACATCATAGATCTTGGAATTTAAAGCTATATGGTTGTTGACTGCTGTAACCTATTATTTAACTATGAACCTTGTTGTGAATTTTTTTTTTTTTTTAAAAAAGCTACTGGTTGTCTTTTGCACTAATGAAATTCATGTGTTGGATGACTTTTATATAGTTGTGTTGACCGCAAAAGTAGTGATTTGGGTTTTAGTGGCATGCCAAGAGAGTATTTACAAACAGATTGTGCTGTTAATGTGGTATGTCTTCCTCTCTTTGTCCCGACATGCTGCCCAGCTACCCAGCTAGATTTGCATGTATTGAACAGATCAATTCATAACCTACATGATTGTTCAATCTGCTTGTATGTTTTTATCTGCTTCTATGTTACAGGGAAATTCTGGAGGCCCTCTTGTCAACATTGATGGAGAAGTTGTTGGCATGAACATCATGAAAGTGATGGCAGCTGATGGGTTGAGTTTTTCTGTACCAATTGACTCAGTGTGTAAAATCATAGAGCACTTCAAGAAAAGTGGGTATGTTTTTGGTTTTATGGCTACTTTTTTTTTTTTTTTTTTGCACATCCATAGAAAAGTAGGATGATGTTAGTTGTTTTATGATATTGTCTGCTTGTGATTTATGTTATATGTGACATTCAGAAAAGATATTTTACATTCTGAGAAGAATGCTAGATTATGCAAATTCTTTTACAATTTTTTCATTTTTTAAATATGATTTAATTCTTCTATAAATAATTGTGGACTTGAATATTTTCATGTCAAGTTCATACTTGAACACTCTTGCTTGGTTAGTGGGCTCTGCTATGTTGAGGAATAAACATTATTTGATGTTCTTCAGGAGAGTAATACGGCCATGGCTTGGGCTAAAGTTGCTTGATCTTAATGACATGATTATTGCACAGCTTAAAAAGAAAGATGCTTCATTCCCTAATGTCAATAAGGGCATTCTTGTACCGATGGTATGTGCCTAATTGTTCCTTTCTATCTATCCTGCTCCTTCACCCGCTCTAATGTGCCACTATCAGCAGATGGTTCTGAAAGTATTGTTTGTGTAATTCTTAAAAGTAGGATTCAATAGACAACTCTTATTTCAAAAATGTTAGCAGAGCTGGTTAATAACAAGTAACAACAATGAAGGGATCTAAGTTCAATTTTTCTTTTCTCTACTCGGGCAATGCTTTGGCCAAAAATCAGCATTCCTTTTTCTAAGGATGTCTGCTTTCCAAAGGGACCATTGCAGTAAAGCCAAGAGACAGTTGCATTCTTGAGTGAGCTTCGTCTCTTTGGATTTTGGGGCCTGAAATTAGGGATGGATGTATCGTTGAGTAAAAGTTTAGGTGGAATGGAACTTGTCCATTTTGAATGATAATGGCTCATAAATTTGAGAAGCCTGAGAAGGAGGTAGAAAACTGAGTGTACTTATTTTTTTGGGCCATGGTAAAGACCAATAAGTATAGTTCAAAGAACAGCTTTGGGCATTGCATCGTTAGAGCATTCTTTATTTCTTTTCTCTGTTGTGTCATTATCTCAATGTATTATACATGACTAGAATAATTCTTGATTTCTTTTCTTGATTGTGTCATTATCTCAATGTATTATACATGACTAGAATAATGTTTTTTCGATGAACTGAATAGACTATTTGTACACACAGGCTGAATAAGAGATACTTAAAATTACATGTTTAGCATTAGACTACTTACGATTACACGCTTGTCACTAGGGAACTTTTATGTTTTTTACTAGGTAACTCCTGGGTCACCTGGTGATCGTGCCGGGTTCCGTCCTGGCGATGTTGTCATTGAATTTGATGGGAAGCCTGTCGAAAGCACGAACGAGGTATTGACATATTCTATATATTTTTATTTATTATTTAACTATCCTGATTTTGATATTGAGATAAGATGTTTTGGTAGTCTAAACTTTGGACTACAATTTGATGTCCATTTGGAGTCCTTTATTTAACGTGTTTGGTTTGAGTTTTAAGTTTGTTTAACTAAACTATGTGCTAAAGTTTAAAGTCAAAACCGAGAATAAAAATTTAAAGGAAAGAATATCTAGAGAAGCAAATTCAATGAAAGAATGTGATATGAAATAAAAACTTGTGTCTTTGATGTGGAGAATCTTGTGTTGCTCCTAACGAATTGCTCTGCTTTTGCTGCAATTGAATTTGTAATTTGCACCGTTTGTCAAATGACACTTTAATTTGTTCATTATAAAATAATGGCAGGTGGTTGAAATATTGGGGGACAGAGTTGGAGTGCCCATGAAGGTACTAGTTAAAAGAGCAAATGATAAATTGGCGACTTTAACTGTGATCCCGGAGGAGTCCAATCTCGACGTGTGAAAGGCAGTGCTTGAAGTTTTTTGGTTTTATTTTATTTTATACAAATACTAGTGCTATCTCATTTTAGAGCTACACAACACACAAATAGGTGGTGCTCTTTCTCCCCTTTTGTGTGTACTTTATCAACGATCATTCTATACTATCCTTCCTTTTTGGCAAAATTTCCGGTTTTTCACTCATTGTCTCCGTAGTTGACTTAGGCTTTGTTTGGTTGAGAAGAAAAGGAGAAGAGAGAAAGAGGTGAGAAAGAGTATGAGAAGAGAGAAAATGGTGAGAAATAGAGTAGATTTTATGTGTTGTTTGGTATAAGAGAAATATGAGGGAACTAGGGGAGAAAGAGGTGTTTTCTCTCTCTCCCCTTTGTTTGGTTGAATAGAAAATAAGAAGAGAAAAAAAAATATTTTTTTTAAAAAGACAAAAATATCCTTAACTAAAAAATCAATATAATGGTATGATCTAACATATTAATTGGATACTTGTAAAAGCTAGAATTATAAAATGCACTGTAGTAAACCTTATTTCACCAAAAAAAAAAAATAAAAAAAAAAGAGTAGTAGAACCTAATATATAAATTGGTCATTATATAGAAATATCCAATGTAATATAACATCCATTTTATGACTCTGGAAATCAATATGTTATTTCTGTTGTTAAGACTAGTGACTAGTAGACTACCATTGGCAGTTTCGCATCAAAGCTTAATGAAGCAAAGTTCGGTCATAAAACTAAAAATCCAATCAAAACTAATAAAATTTCGATGTTTTGTTTGAGTTTTTGAAGACCAATTGGATTGGAATCCAATCCAAACCGATTAATGTTATATATTACATTTACTTCTTATTAAATTATAACACTAACTTATAGTACACTTCTCTGGTTTAATGTGGTAAAATATTATTTTGACTAGTGGAATGGACTATTTCTATTTTATTTATTGTTCTTTCATTTAAATACGGCTAGCTACATTGCTTTCACCTCACAAAATTTTTGGTCAAATACCTTAAATTCATTCAATCCAAGCCGATTTGGTTCAATTTTTAAAATGTAAACAATCGAATTCAATCCAAAGATATAAATAACATTGTCTTACAGCTGTGTTTTTTTCATGACCAAAGGCATCAATATGTTGCAAACCTTCTTGCAACCGAAATCAACCTTGAGGTTGAAGACATGAACGGTTCCCTTGTCACTTTAGACAACTAGCTGCTAGCCACCGTACAGTAGCAGAGAAGGCAAGATTGTATATCTCTGCTCTGTCTGCACCTCTCCTTACTAGAAACCATCACCCCACACAATCACGTTCACATTCAAACATCCAAAGTAGTTAAATCTTAACATAAGCCCCTTCAATACAAGAAATTTGTGTGTGGGAACTTTCAAATCATTAGTTAACATGTATTGTGTGAGCCATGTTAGAAATACAGGAATGGATCCTCTCGTTATTTTTCCTCTCGTGATCATGTCAAGGGGGGAGAGAGAGACATAAAGGAAGGTTATAAATGAAACTTCACAAATCTTGACTGGTCCACTAATAAAATCAATTTGTATGTGGGAACTTTCAAATCATTAGTTAAGGAATATAACAAAACACAAATTTTAATTGGAAAATAAGAATATTACTTTCCAACTGTACTGAATACACCACTTCGTACTAAAACTTACTACTCCGGTCACTATTATAAGCAAAAATTAAATAAAACACACATATTAAGGAAGTTAATAAATCTCATTTAATTTTGTTAAATTTTTTTGCTTATTACCTAAATTACCCTTCATCTAAAATTTCAATTTTCATCGTTAAAATACATCTGCATTAAATAGATACCATTTTCAACAAGGATGAGAGGGAAGATGACCTTTTATATGTTAAGGAGTATTGGGAAATAATGTCCGCATTAAATTAGAAGATGACCCTTTATATTCAGCATTAAATTGGGAATAATATCAATGAGTATTGGAAAACATAATTTATATTAAGTGGTGGGTATTTTGGGAATAATAACATTAAATGGGAGGGAAGTACTAAAAATCTGCTTATATTTTAAACCAAAAAACTTAGGGTTTTTTGCTTATAATATTGACCGGAGGAAGTACTTCTTTAGGATGTATTTGTTTCAAGGTATAAAATCACATTCTCAAAAATGATATCCCTGATAATAATATTATTAGGAATGCTATTCTTACTAATGTGTTTGGTAAGTATTTTAAATTATTAGAAATGGTTTTACAATCTAGATAATTTAAAAAATTTAAAAATTAATAATACAAATAAATATGGTAAACGTAAAATGTTGGGGTGTAAACGAGTCGAGTCGAGACGAGCACTTGAAGCTTGAGCTTGGCTTGTAAAAAAAATGGGGAGCTCAAGCTTGGTTCATTTATTTAAACAAGTCTAACTAAAAGCTTGAGCTTCACTTGTTAAAAAAGAGTAAAGCTTGAGTTTGGCTTTAGCTCATTTATAACTTAATTATTTTTTTATATACGAAGATTTTCCTTAAAAATGACGATAAAAAATACAACATGCTCAAAAAGATGAATATGGTCCTGAATGAGAGTGGCATGCTGTGCTTGAATGTGAAACAATGAGTGGAAAATGAATTTGAAGCATCGGAGAATGGATGTGAGAGTGATCCGGAAGAAAGCAAAACCTTTGAGAGTAGAAACTTGATACCGGAAAGATTTTTTGACAACTAAAATGAACACCGTATCCGACAACTTTGATAGGAAAGCTTACTTTATCATTGGATTAGGTGGAAAAAATTAAAAGAAAGTATTAAAAAATATGAAGTGTATCATTATCCGATGTAGGTTCAAATAACACACCGCAACTTGATACGGGGAAAAAGAAAATAACTTTCGACGTGGAAACTTGATTTGAGAATGAAATAACCCTTATGAGTTACGTGGTGGATTGAGTTACCATCCGTGTCCTTTGGGTTTTTGATGTATTTTTTAGATACGTATAAACAAAAAGAATAAAATATAAATGAGACAAAGATAAATAAATACAGTATTGAAAATCATAATAACTCATAAATAAACTAGGGTAAAAACCCATTTTGGTCCCCAATAAAAAATGGGGTGTCCATTTCAGTCACTGATAAAAAAAAAATTACGTCGTTAGTCCCTGACTATTTTAATGTGGACAAGTTAGTCCCTGACAATTATTATGGGACATTATAGTCCCTAACAATATTTAAAGTGAGACTAATTAGTCCTTGACAATTAGTATCGTGGGATATTTTAGTAACGGACGCTGATTAACGGAAGTCACGTATAGACTAACTTGTCCCACATTAGTAACTATCAGGGACTAACATGATAGTTTTTTTTTATTAGGGACTGAAATGGACACCGTATTTTTTACCAAAATTGGCCTTCACCGAATGAACTCTCTCTCTTAGCAATGACCCATCGAAGGTATTGAAAACCATAATGAGAGTCCCTTTTTCTTGCAGGAAATACTGGACTGGTAGAAAGAGATAGAAGACAACCCCAAATACCCATTAGGCCATTACCCAGCTGAAACAGAGATAGCTTCCTCTGTACGGCAACCCAAAAGTGATAGCATGCTTACTACAATGACACCCCCCACCCACTCATAAATACCCAAATTCCCTTCTACAAATCCTCCCCCAAATCTTCTCCCTCACTCCTCTCTTGCCAGGTGTCCACTTCTGTTATGGCACCCTCTCTCTCTTCTAACAACCCCAGCCAGCCTCTTTGCTAATTCCTTTCCTTCTCTCATTACTGAGCCCAACAACCTTTGCTTGCTCTCTTTGCTCTCCCTTGGTGATTAGCCTCACAGTTTCCCTTTCACTGTGAATTCAATTCAATTTATAACTCACCCTTCCATTATATCTTCTAATAAAAGACATTGATTTCTGCGCAAGTAAGGGTTTTGAAACGTAGACTCATCATTACTCTTTTGTGGTGAACAAGACTCTGCAAGTTCGACGTTGTTTATCATCGTCATGAACCACTTCCTGGTATAATAGATGCTTTCTTTCTGCATCTTTTTTTTTATTCATTTATTAATTAATTTCCCCCAAAATGTGTGTGAAATTCGTTTCGTTTCATTTCATTTCATTTCTCTTATTGGAGCTGAAATCTGTGGCAGAAGAGGCTTCGGCATTTTAACAGAAGCTCTCTCTTTGGGTCATTGGCGATTGCAGCTGCTGGTTCAGTGTTCTTGTGCTCTGATAACAACTCTGATTTCAGTGAGCTCATAATTATCTTATGATTTAAATCTATAATCGTCTATTTGTGCTTATGATTGAGACTTTGTGAATGTGTAATCCGAATTAGAAATTGCTTTCATCAAACTATTTTGGAATGTAGATTGTAGAATGCTAATTTGTAATTTGTAATTTTTTTTTTTGGTGGATTGTAATTTGTAAAATGAATTAAATAAATTTCACCCAAAAATAATAAATGAATTAAATAAAGGGTCTTGCTCGCTAAGTTAAATTTTTTATTTTTTTTTATACGTAAACAATATCATATACCATTAATTTTTTTTTATAAATTTTTTAACTGGGGCCGGGACATTGGTTATAATTTCCTTGTATAAATGTCATGTGTATGTTGTATTAACTATTAACACGTCTTTAAAATTAGGAGCATCAGTGCCATTACAAGATTCCCTGCCCTCGACTATTGCAAATGCAGCTGCTAAAGTTGCTCCTGCTGTTGTTAATATTTCAGTTCCACGAGGTATCCACTTTGAGATCTTTTGACCTTAAGCATTTGAATTTTGATCTGCCTTTGAGTTTACCCTGAGGATCATGCATCAACCATGCAGTTTTTTTGGTTATTCCTATCGGAAGGAGTCATGGCTCCGGAACAATCATTGACAATGATGGTACAATCTTGACATCTGCTCATGTTGTGCTTAGTTCTCGATGGAAAAGACGTTCATCCAAAGGGAAGGTTTGTGGTACATTCTAGGGCACATCTCTCAAACATGTAACAATGTTTTAGTATGGCTTTCTGTGTTGCAATCTGGTATAAGTTGGATATTTGTGAGACATGTTTCAACTGCTTTGAGATGCAGACAATTTCAACCTAGAATGATAAGGCATTTTTATTTTTCTATAGATTTCTGTTGAAGGTGTTTCAGTTCTGGTCTATACATTTGATGACACAAAGTAGTGGGTGACTTAACATATGACTTGGGTAAAGTTGGCATGCTAAGTCTATGGACTGAAATTCAATGGTTCCAGCTGAAAAAATAGGACATTCTGGAATTTTAGTTCAATTAGTTTTAATTGCTTCTGCAACTAAATAGAAACGAGTCTTTGTCAATCCTTATGCACGAGAACATCAGCTAATTGCAACCAAGTATGATAATTTTTTGCCGAGTGTATAGAGTGGCATGATACTTGATAGTTACACATTTAGTTGTAGCTTCTTTCTTAGCTGAATGATTCGTTTTTATTATTCTTAACTCGAATGTGTAAGTGTGATCTCTTATTAAAGTATGGCATCGCGCAAATCATTTGAGAGATTTTGTATATTACAGCATTCATGTTTTCCCATTCTCTTTAGTTTGGCTCCATGAAGACATCAGATGAATAACTGAAATTATGGCTCTAGATGCTCATTTCCTGGTCTTACAACCAATAGTTGATCTTAAAATAACTATACTACAGGTTGAAGTCACTTTGAATGATGGAAGGACGTTTGAGGGTAAAGTGGTAAATGCAAACCGACCCTCGGATATTGCTATCGTGAAGATCAATTCTGAAACCCCACTACCAGAAGCAAAACTTGGTTCTTCAAGTAGGCTTCGTCCTGGGGATTGGGTAATAGCCATGGTTTCTCCACTTTCCCTTAAGAATACTGTCACTGCTGGTATTGGGGATTGGGTAATAGCCATGGGCTGCCCACTTTCCCTTAAGAATACTGTCACTGCTGGTATTATAAGGTGTGAATAATAGGCGTGTCCATTTTAAGCTAGTTTCTTTTGATTTTTAAATTAATTCATTTCACATGATAGATCTTGGAATCTAAAGCTATATGGTTGTTGACTGTTTAACCTATTATTTAACTATGAAGCTTGTTGTGATTTATAAAAAAAGGATCCTGGTTGTCTTTTGGACTAATGAAATTCATTCATGTATTGGATGACTTTTTATGTAGTTCCGTTGACCGCAAAATTAGTGGCTTTCGCTTAAGAGGCATGCCGCGAAAGTATTTAGAAATAGATTGTGTGACTAATAATGTAAGTCTTCCTCTCTTTGTCCCCACATACTGCCCAACTACCCAAGTAGATTTGCATGTTGTGAACATATCAAATCAAACTCGCATGATTGTTAAATCTATTTGTATGTTTTTATCTGCTTTTATGTTATAGGGAAATTCTGGAGGGCCTCTTGTCAACATTGATGGAGAAGTTGTTGGCGTGAACTTTTATAAAGGGGATGAAGGGTTGAGTTTTTCTGTACCAATTGACCTTGTGTGTGAAGTTTTAGAGCACTTCAAGAAAACTGGGTATATTTTATGTTTTACGCATACTATTTTATTGCATAAATAATATCCATCGAAAAGCAGGATGATGTTTGTTACTATAATATTTCACCTTGTGATTTGTGTTAAAATTGACATTCAGAATGTTTTACATTCTGAGAAGAAAGCTAGATTATGCAAATTCTTTTACAAAATTTTCCATTTTTAAAATATGATATAAATCTTCTATAAATAATTGTGGACTTCAATATTTTCATGTCAAATTCATACTTGTAATTATTTACTGAATAAACATCAATTGATATTCTTCAGGAGAGTACTATGGGCATTCCATGGGCTAAAGATGCTTGACCTTAATGAGATGATTATCGCAGAGTTTAAAAAGAAACACCCCTCATTCCCTAACGTCAATAAGGGCATTCTTTTACAGCAAGTATGTTCATAATTGTTCCTTTCTATCTATCCTATTACTGTTATCTGTCTAATATGCCACTATAAGCAGACGGTTCTGAAAGTCTTGTTTGTGTAATTCACAAGGTAATTAAAACCGGACCGGACCGGCCGGTTGAACCGGTTGGACAGGGAACCGGCTTGCTGTCCGGTCCCGATTAGCACAAAAACCGTGCTTCCTAAAAACCGGTCTTGAACCGGACGAACCGGATTAAAACCGGTCAAAACCGGCGAGCTAGCGGTTTGTAGCGGTCTAGAAATTTTAACCCTTCCAGCTTCCAGGAATTAATTTTGCTGAACCACACACTATATTTATAGGTTACTTCTAACATGAGGGAGTTACTAAATCCCTCATAAGTGAGGGATCTTAAATAACTGTTAGATATATTATTTTTAAAATTCGATGGCTGAGATTATCTGTTGGCTACCTATAGAATCGGTTGCCACCCATGGGTTGTTCTTTGATATACGAAGCCCGTGGTTGTATCAACAGTACTGAAAAAGTGTCAGCACCTTATCCAATAAGTAAGTCACGTCCCTTTCGGCTGTCAATACAGCAAATATAATACAATATTATAATATTTTTATTTTGAGTTGGGGCAGCAACCCAGCCAACCCTTGTTTCACAATTTCATTATCATTATTACTTCCCTAATTACGGTCCACCATTATCAAATTAATGGTATCAAATTAAGAAATTTTTTGTCAATTTTTTTTAAGAAATTATAACCAAATCAACCAACGTGATTAATGAAAAAATTGCATGACCTGCATTTAATATTTTTAAAAGGATTAAATGATTATGCATTGTCAGTGTAAAAAGTTTTATACAGACATTTATTAATATTTTGACATGTGTATTTTTATTTTAATAACTAAGAGAGAAATAACAATGATAATAATTTGTCAAGATATTATTATATATCTGTGTAAAGCTCTTTTATATTGACAGTGCATAAAAATTAGGCTTTTTTCAAAAATAATAGCAATATTACCCATTCAATAAAAAATCAATGTAAAAAGTCTTACATAGACATCAATTAACATTTTAACATGTGTGTTTTTATCTTAATAATTAAAAGAGAGAAAAATATTCATGATAATGATTTGTCAAGATATTATTGGATGTCAATGTAAAGAACCATTTACACTCACAATACAAAGATATTAAACTCTTAATAATTTATGACATATGCTAATTAATATAAATACTGGTGAAAAATTAAAAGTATGATTTATATATATATATATATATATAGAATTTAATATTATTTTCAAATGTTAAAAAATGTGTTCTCAATAGAAAACAAATTTTGCCTTGACAACCCATTTTTAACAATTGAATGGATTTTCGTAAAAAAAAGAAATAATTGAATGGATGAAAGTGTAGAACAGATTCAGAATAGTGGTGTCAACGAAATGTCCAGAGGATGAGTATTCAGTAATGAGTATTTGTGCTCAACATTACGATTTACAAGAATGTCACGTGCATATTCACCTTCAAAACCCGGTCATTCAAGCCCCCTCAGATATGAGGGACTTTATAGCCCCCTCATATTAGACAGAGCCATATTTATAACTTCACTCTTTCAAATTAGTCCCCAACTCCACCGATGTGGGACACTACATCATCGAAGGAAGAGCTTCCCCAACCACCCCTTCTCAGCCTGGGGCTACCCAAGCCACTCGACCACCCAAAAGCGTCAATCCTGTCAAGCTATTCGGTGGTGACGACAGTGTGGTGAGCTGCCCTTGTTTGACAACGGCTGAGTTATCTTCTTCTTTTTCTTCTTGTTGGGAGAGAGTAAGCAATTCGAGTACATGTTCCACCACTCTTCACTTCCTGTCAAGTGAGCTCTACAGAATACATGTTTCCACCGCTCTTCACTTCCTGTAACAAGCTTTTACCTTTTGGTCATACACAAGCTCTACACGTTTTTGTTTGAATAGTTGCTGTGTATAACTCTGGCCTTTTGGTCAAATGCTAGTATAACACAGTGTCACATTCTTTTATTACAAGTTGTAACAGTAGTTATTATTGTCAAAAAAAGCTTGTGCGTATTGCGTAGAGCTTTTGCCTTTTGAGTTTTGTTTTTTATAAGCATGGTCAAAAGCTTGTAAGTGTGGCTATTAGTATTTGGCCAAGGTGCTATGAAAGCCAAACACGTGGGTGGGCCTTAATTTGTCTTCTGCTTCCCATCTAAGCCCTTATATCTATGCTTTTATGTTTTTTGTTTAATATTGTATAATATATTATATTAAAAATTAAAATAATATTATTACCGGTTCAACCACGGTTCAATCACGGCTGGACCATTGAACCTTGAACCAGTACCTTCGCCGGTTCAATGACCGGTCCGGTTTTAAAAACCTTGGTAATTCTTAAGAGTTAGGATTACATCTCTTAGTGTGCGTTTGATTTTCAAAAAAATGAGGGACTGGACATGTTTGATTTAAAAAGTGACCATGGGACATGACGAAAAATGAAGTAAGAGACTGGACAAAAACCTAAAATTTTATCACTCACCAAACTATGTGACAACTTTTTATCCTATGAACATACTATCCAAAATTATCCTCACATCGCTCCCCCCCCTCTATATATTACCAAACGTTACTCTCTCTCTCTCTCTATATATATTATATAAATAATATTATATATTATATTTATAATACTTATATATATATATATATATATATATATATATATATATTATAATATAATATAATATTTATAGTATATAGTATTATACTTTATTATATTATATTATTATATTTATAATATATAATGTTATAATTTATAATATTATATTACACTATAAAATATATATTATATAAACTAATTTTATATTTTATATATATATATATTATCATAAGGGTATTTTAGTAAATTTAACATTATTTTGTTTGCCCTGTTCATTGTTCATCAAACACTGTACAAGAGAAAAAGTTGTCCAGTAACTTGCAGGTTTGTCTTGTGCTATTCTCCTCCTTATCCTGTACCTCAATGCGAAACAAACGTACCCTTAATGCATTTTTTACCATAGAACATTTGGTTGCAAAAATGTTAGCAAAGATGGTTGGTAAGCTTGGACAATCCCCACCTTACAAGCCAATTTTTTGGGGTTGAGTTAGGCCTAAAGCCCAAATTTAAGAACAACAATGAAGGGCCCTAGGAGTAATGTGATAGGTACTGGTTCAGAATAGTAAAGAATATGCTGAATTATTCTAACAGACCAGAATTACAGAACAATATTGCTGACAACTCACACACTCTTGGGTATTCGAGAGACTCAAACTCTCCTAACTCCCATTTCCCAAAGATACAGGATGATCCCCTAATCCTATTTCCCTCTCCTTTTATACTATCTCTAGCTTACTAACATTCTCTTAATCATAACAGTTACTAACTGTTATTATTATTATTATTATTTGGTGCCTAACATAATGCACAATAATTGATATTCCTTTTGGTAAGGAAATCTATTTTCCAAAGGGACCATTGTAGTCAAACAGGAGTCAAATCAGTGTCACAAGCTTGTTATATGAAAGATGATGCATTCTTGAGCATTTTCTCTTTGGATTTGGGGGGCAGGAATTAGGGATGGATGTATTGTTTATTGTTTAGTAAAAGGTTAGGAGGAACTTGTGCATTTGTGATTAATAATGACTCATAAAATTGAGAAGCTTTATAAGGAAGTAGAAAAATAGAAAACAGAGAGAATATTTAACTTTTCTTTTGGCCATGGGAAAGACCAATAGTTAGTGGAGCTTGATGAAAAAATCCACTATTCATGATCAACAACCTGAGATTTAGGACTAATTTTTATTCTTGTGGAAGTCTATAGTAAAAGAACAACTTTGGGCATTTGCATCATTTGAGCATTCTTTATTTCGTTTCTTGATTGTGTCATTATCTCAATATATTATACATGGCTAGAATATTGTTTGTCTGATGAACTGAATTGACTATTTTGTAGACAGTGGTTGAGTAAGATATACTGGAAATTACACTGTTAGCATTAGAATACTTATAACTACACGTTTGTCACTAGGGAACTTCTATGTTTTTGAGTAGGTAATTCCTGGGTCACTTGGTGATCGTGTTGGGTTACGTCCTGGCGATGTTGTCATTGAATTTGATGGGAAACCTGTCGAACGCACAGAAGAGGTATTATCACATTCTGTATTTTTTTATTTATTAATTAACTATTCTAATTTTGATATTGAGATAAGATGATTTGGTAATCTAAATAATTGGACCATAATTTGATGTCTCTCTGGAGCCCTTTATTTAACATGTTTGGCTTGAGTTTTAAGGTTTGTTTAACTAAACTTTGTGCCAAAGTTGGAATCAAAATTGAGAATAAAAATTTAGATGAAAGAGTATTTAGAAAATAAATTCAATAAAGAATGTGATATGAACAATAAACTTGTGTTATTGGTGTGGAGAATCTTGAGTTGTTCGTAACGAATTACCCTGTTGTTGCTGCTGCTGCAATTGTATTTGTAATTTCATTCGTTTGTCAAACGACACTTGAATTTGTTCATTACAATGTTGTGTGCTTATTGATGTACACCGACGAAGATATATAATTATGGCAGGTAATTGAAATAATGTGGGACAACGTTGAAACAAAAGTCGAAGGGCCCTTGAAGGTACTAGTTAAAAGAGCAAATGATGAATTGGTGACTTTAATTATGTTCCTGGAAGAACCCAGAGACTTGCTTTTATACAGAGAGTAGTGCTATCTCATTCTACACACACACGAATAGGTGGTGTCGTTTCTTCCCTTTTTTGTGTACTTTGTGAAAGATCAAACTACATTATCCATCCTTTTAGGCAATTTCTCTTGATTTTAATGCATAACTTGGTGATGCATTTTCTTCTGTTGGACTTAATTTCACTGGACACTCCATGCAATGATTTGGAAATAGAGATCCGCTTCATTATTTATTTATCTCCGTCTGTTCCATGAACCGAATCCTATTAGGAGCCCCTTAATGTGTGTGTTGCGCATTTAAAATTTGTCACAATATTTGTATTGGAGATGAAATTATCGACACTCAATTATTTATTCAAAACATTCCTAAGGAAATTAGCTAGGCATTTGATTCTTGACATAATAAGGTGTGATATATACACTAGTATTGTTTACCCGTGCAAACGCACGGGTCGAAAATTTTTTTTCTACATAAATTATTATAATACGTAACTAAATGATAATTTATAATTGCTATTTATAATTTTGAATATATTTAAATATATATTTTATAAATTTAATTGTATGTATTGTCAAAGTAAAGAATTTTTAAATTGATATCCACTATTATTTTGATAAACCTACATTGTTTTTTATATTATTAAAATAAAAGCGCACATATCACAATATTAATGAATAAATGTTTAAAATCTTTTATAGTAATAACATATACTACTTTAAAACATACAAACAGATGGATTTAATTATTGATATTCATGCTTATTAAGTAGCCAATAACACCTAGAAATAAAACTTGAGTTATCTTGATCATTGCATAATATATGTGGATACTTTCTTTATTACCAACATGATGTTGCAGGGAGAAAGAAAAGAATGACCACAAAGGATGTCAAAAATAAGCCACGACATCAATGATTCATTCTAACACCAAACTCAATAACCAATAAAGTTGGAGGATGAAAATATGATCACACATAATAAACATTGTAATATAATAAACTCCACAACAAAAATTTAATCCATTCCCCAAATAATACCGAGAAAAAATGATAAAATTGAATTGAATCATCGCACACAAACTATATTGCATACAAAGCAAAGATTATGCATGATATAAATCAAACACAATTATATTAGTTACTTATTTCAGTACTTCCTGATCAAACAGAAGATTATATATAAGCCTATTGAATACCAAAAATCCCATAAAAAGTATCACTCACATAAAATGCAATTTGATTTGGAGACAGTATCAATAAAACCGATAAAGTGAGAAACATATTGTGTCACTATTTTATTCCCTTTCACTCCAAATGAACAGAAAACGATAAATTATGCAATATACAATATGTTAAAGAAACTAAATTCAATGTGCTAGTCATCACCATCATAAAATTCAAACTAAAACAAACATAAAAACCCAGAAAACAAAATCCTCTCATTTAAGTGCTCATGAGCTTTATTAACAGTTTTCTCACGCCCATTTATTTTTCCAGTTATGCACATTCCTCGCAGCCACAATCCCCAAAGAAATCTATGTTAGCAAATATAATGGTATAATTGATAAGCAAACTGAAATAGGTCATATTGCATGCAAAGTAAGTAACAATGGTAGCAATTTGATTTGAAGTAGCTATCCTTTTAGTTAGTCTTTTTTTTCTTCTCAGCAGGGATCCCGTGGTACCACAAAATTAAATAGTTAGCACCACATTATAATGTAAAGAGTACATAAAAAAAAATCCTAATTGCCCAACCTTTGTTGATCAAACTAATTGACAATGATGAGTGATGGTTCTTATTAGGAAGATTATTGTGTTATGGATGTAGATTAGGCTTCATGGTTGATGACTCATCTAGCAATGGGATCAACACTCATAAAGTTTACATTAGTCAACATTCTGATAGGAGATTCGACTATTATATATTAAAGCAACGCACATAAATTATTGTTTCTCAATTTGTAGATGTTCCTGTGGCATGGGGGTTCAATCTTATATCAATTAGAATATTTTGTTTGTGATTGTTATAATAGTTGGATGGTGCCAGTATTAGTATTAAGAGGAATCACAAGCTTTGTTCTAAACTTTGTTATTATATAGAAAATTGCACCAAAGCTTACCGGGATATACTAAAGCTTAAGTAAAGGTATAAAGCATACTTTGACATTCAGAGCACTTGGCAGAAATCACATTGCGTCAACATCCGCAGGGACCATCGCAATGCTTTTTTTTTTTTACCAAAAAAAAAGAAGGTATAAAGCTTACTAAAAGCTGTATTAAAATGTATATTATTTAGTCGTATCATTTACATTTATTTATTTGCTAAATGTGAATTTTACTCGTCCATTTGTTAGATATATAAATTACTAAATAAATACTTTCACGTTATAATATCAATAACAATGAGCCAATTAAATAAAAAACTGAAATGCAAATGGGAAAAATTATACAACGATAAAAAAAATAACAATTTATATTACCTAGATGAATTGTAAAATTAATATTCTTTCTTCTACGTAGTATATCTCCATGACTCACTTGGGTTGGTAGACCATGTTGTTGAGATTCCACTCGACTTAAAAAATCTAAATCTATTTTTTAAATAAAGCAAAAAAAATATAAAAAAAATATTCAAAGACAAAGTTAGCACATTCATATTCCCCCAAAAAACATAATTAAATATATTTTTATTATTTTTATTTGGTTTATTGTTTTTTAAATATTATTTTTTTACTCAGTTTTATCTCTTGTTATAATGTTATACTATAAATTATTTAAATATTGACTTTATCTACTTAGGTTCATCTTTTACTATTTTTTTTTATTCCAAGCATATTTTATAAAATTCCATCCTTTAATATATATTTTTTTTATTCTTAAAAGTAAAATTTTCTATTATTGTTTATCTTAAATTATTTAATAGTGCCTAAATAATATTTTTATTGCTTATGTCTATTTTTATCATTTTAATATTATTTTAAATATTAAATATCTTACTCAGTTTACTTTCTTAATATTTTGTTATCAATCATGACTTTTTTAGAACAATTTATATTTTATTACTTTATTATTATCATTTCAAAAATTAAATTTTGTCCCTCATATTTATATATTTTATTTTATTTTATTATTATCTTTATAATGACTTTTCGTGCTAAGTTTTATTTTTTTACTATATTATTATTATTTTAAATAATTTATCTTTCTCTCATTTCCATTTTTTATTTTATAATTATGTCAAAATATTTTTTTTAACATTTCACACAATCTATCATTTTATTATGTTTATTTTATACAGTGACCATTCTCAATAATTTTTATTATCTTAAAAGTGATTTTTCCAATTCGGTTAATTTTTTATTTTATTATTATTTCAAACATTGAATTTTCTTCTAAGGTTTGTCTTTTTTATTTCATTATTAGAATTTAAACAATTTTTTGGTTTCCCAGGGTATCCTCCACACGCAACTGCAAAGACTAATCCCTCGAGCCGAGTAAGACCACAAGGGCGGCAAAGATCTCTCTCAAGGGTTTTAACGCTGCTGCATTATTTTTTCATATCTATTTTCTGATGATTATATTTTAAAAAGTAAAATTACAACTTAAATTTTTTATTACCATTATAGACAATATTTTTTCCTAAGTTTTATTTCTCATTATTTTATAATTATTTAAAATAATGATTGATTGTATTTAATTTTATCTTTTAATATTTTAGGCTAAATTACTGTTTTAGTCCCTTGTCTTTTATTTAATGTTTTATTTTGATCCCTCGTTTATTTTTTGTTCCAAAATGGTCTCTTATCTTTATTTTAGGTTTTATTTTGGTCCCTTCCGTTAGTTTTAGACTAACGGTGCTAGGTTTCTGCCGTCATTTGCTAGAAACCACCGCCACTCGTCGGCGACTTGCAGGAAACTGGCGGCGGTTTCCGACAAGTTACGGCGGAAACCCAACGCCGTCAGTATTAAACTCACGGAAGAGACTAAAATGAAACCTAAAATAAAGATAAAGTATCAAATCGGAAAAAAAAAATGAGGGACCAAAATGATACATAAAATTAAAGATAAGGGACCAAAAGAGTAATTTAGCCAATATTACACTATCAATATAAGTAATGTTTTTAAAAAAAATATGGATTTAATTGATATGTAGTGTCCCTGTAAAGATTTATTGTATTATCAACCATTCACAAATTATACTATATTATTATTATTTTAAATAATTTATCTTTCTCTCATTTCCATTTTTTATTTTATAATTATGTCAAAGTTTTTTTTACATATCAATTAAATCTATAATTTTTTAAAAAACACTAATTATATTGATAGCAACCATTCACAAATTATACTATATTATTATTATTTTAAATAATTTATCTTTCTCTCATTTCCATTTTTTAAAAAACACTTATTTAATGTTTTATTTTGATCCCTCGTTTATTTTTTGTTCCAAAATGGTCTCTTATCTTTATTTTAGGTTTTATTTTGGTCCCTTCCGTTAGTTTTAGACTAACGGTGCTAGGTTTCTGCCGTCATTTGCTAGAAACCACCGCCACTCGTCGGCGACTTGCAGGAAACTGGCGGCGGTTTCCGACAAGTTACGGCGGAAACCCAACGCCGTCATTATAAAACTCACGGAAGAGACTAAAATGAAACCTAAAATAAAGATAAAGTACCAAATCGGAACAAAAAAAATGAGGGACCAAAATGATACATAAAATAAAGATAAGGGACCAAAAGAGTAATTTAGCCAATATTACACTATCAATATAAGTAATGTTTTTTAAAAAAATATGGATTTAATTGATATGTAGTGTCCCTGTAAAGATTTATTGTATTATCAACCATTCACAAATTATACTATATTATTATTATTTTAAATAATTTATCTTTCTCTCATTTCCATTTTTTATTTTATAATTATGTCAAAGTTTTTTTTACATATCAATTAAATCTATAATTTTTTAAAAAACACTAATTATATTGATAGCAACCATTCACAAATTATACTATATTATTATTATTATTTTAAATAATTTATCTTTCTCTCATTTCCATTTTTTATTTTATAATTATGTCAAAGTGTTTTTTACATATCAATTAAATCCATAATTTTTTTAAAAACACGAATTATATTGATAGATATAATTTAGCCAATATTGTTTAAATTACTCTTTTGGGCTCTTATCTTTATTTTAGGTTTCATTTTGTTCCATCATTTATTTTTTGTTCCGTTTTAGTACTTTATCTTTATTTTAGGTTTCATTTTGATCTCTTCTGTGAGTTTTATATTGACGGCGTTAAGCTTCCGCCGTCACTTATTGGAAACTGCCGTCAGTTTCCGGCGAGACAAAAAATAAATGAGGGACCAAAATGAAACATAAAATAAAGATAATGGACTAAAAGAGTAATTTAGCCAATATTTTACTATCAATATAAGTAGTGTTTTTTAAAAAAATTATGGATTTAATTGATATGTAGTGTCTCTTTGAAGATTTATTGTATTATCAACCATTCATAAATTATCACATCATTAGGAGTCTTTGTTTCTTATCCTAACTATATTAAAAGATACTTATATCATAATTTGTGTTTGCTCAACAGTGTAAAAAAATATTTACACTGACAATACATAATAAATAATCTCAAATTTTATATTATTATTTTAATATTATTTAAAAGTATAAATTTTTCACTTAATTTTATATTATATTATATTATTTTTATTTTAGATAATGTTTTTTCTCTATCTTTTTGTTTTTTATCTATCTTATTATTGCTCCATCACAATTTCCCTAACTTTAAATATTGTTTTATCAAAAAAATAAAATAAAAATGAAACAGACATATTTCTATCACAAATTCCAAGCTCCCACCTGACGTGACGCCTCTGAGCAGTGAATGAGGGTAGGAGGCTAGGAGCCGTACAATTGAAATCAACAATAAATGATTTGTTGGTCAAAAAAATCAAAAGAAGAAAATATATAAACTTTTAAAAATAAGTAATAAAATAATGCGAAAAAAACCATATCTTGACACCTGGATCTACAGTGTTTTCTTGGATGAGGCATAGTATAGTTATAATAATTATAATGCAGACACAGTGGATTTTAAATACATCAGCTGCTTTTCACAGTCATATTTACAACCTATAAGTTACAGACTGGTGCAATTAGAAAATTCTAATAATCACAGCTTGGGCTACTGAAGAAAAATACACGATTCATACAATTCTAGAACGTTTCTTCTGGCTTTAGAAAATTATAAAATTCAAGTTGAGTCGTTCTCTGCACCAATTGCATGATCAAACTAGCATCTATAGAAGCTGCATTAACAACCCAATACAAACAAATGCATGAAAATCTAATTCACAAGAAAACGTGTCACTAACAAGTAGCTAGTATATTTTTTTTTCTTTTCATGATCGTAAATTCATATTACAAAAGATTATCATATTTTAGCTCGATAATTCCCCCTCCAATTTCATCTTTATTTAAGGATATGCACTATTCCTAAGCTGGTATCATTTAAAGAGTCTTACAATGTGCCATCATCCTCAGTGGCGGACGCACTCTTTGTTATATAATATTGCACCCATGCCACTCCTTTTTGACATACTCAACACTGCACCAATCCTCGCAAGTCACACTACCAGAAAGGACCCACACAAACCCCAACAGCACCTTCTTCTTCATCTTTGAACCAGCAGAACCGCCACCCCCGCCGCCCATCAAGCCGTCTGTGATCGGCGACCCTCCACCTCTCTCCTCGTCACTCGTCTCACGGACCCTCCGCCTCTCTCTCTCTCTCGTCACTCATCTCTCACAAAACAGAGAAAAGTCACACGCACCGCCGCCGTCCGAGATTGAGCACCACCGTCGCCAATCGAGATTGAGCACCGCCGTTTGTACCTTCTGGCTTTTTCCCTCTCTCTACATCTTCAATTGCTTTCTTGAAACTCTTATTTTTGTTTCACCGACACCCACAGCCACAGTGAAGCAACCATTCTTCAATTGCTTTCTTCAAACTATCCTTATGATAATTAATTTGATAGGTTAGTGTTTTTGGTTGAAATATGAACTCACTGGAATGTGGATAACTGTGATAATATTGTGGTCTGTTTAAGAGGGTTTATGGCTCTTGGTCAACATGTGGACTGCGATAACAAGACTCGTCAGTTTTGCTTCTTTTGATTAGTGGTGGTGATTTATCAAATTATTTGTATTATTGTGGAACCTCAAATTGATAGGTTAACGTTAAAATTGGGGTTTTGTAATATTTATATTATTGGTTAAAGTAATCTTTTGGTCCTTATATGTGACACTGATTTTCAATTTGATCCCTATACATAAAAAGTTATCAATTTGTCCCTATACGTGACACTGGTTTTTCAATTTGGTCCTCACCACTAATTGGTCCCTATATAAGAGGGACCAAATTACAAATTATTATCACATATAGGGATCAAATTGAAAATAATTGTCACATGTAGGGACCGATTTCAAATTTTTTTTGTTGAATTGGTTCCTACATGTGACAATAATTTATAATTTGGTCCTCTTATATAGGGACTAATTAGCGGTGAGGACCAAATTGAAAATCAGTGTCACGTATAGGGACCAAATTGATAACTTTTTACGTATAGGGACCAAATTGAAAATCAGTGTCACGTATAGGGACCAAAAGATTACTTTAACCTATATTATTTCATCAGAATCTATTGGTTAGACATCAAATTGACAATGAATTTTTTTTTCTTTTTTGAGTAAAGGTCCAAGTTGGTCCAAAAAATTTTAAGGGACTCATTTTTTGTCCTTAAAAAATAAATTATTCATTCAGTCACTCATATTTATAAAAGCGGGAGTCCCTCCTTCTATATTCAACGTCCGTTTACTTGACTACATGTCCTGTTAACCATCCTGCCTAACTTGTTGGTGGTCATGTGTGGCTTATGACAAATTTTCACTGTGAAAAAAAGAAAAAAACTGAAAACGTGCAAAATTGTAAAACTCTATTATGTATGTTTGTCACTTTTTATTCGTTTTTCACTATGGAAATTTGTCATGGGCTATACAGGACCACTAAAGAATTAGGCTGGATGGTTAACAAAACACATAGGCAAGTAGACGAACGTTAAAAGTGGAAGAAGAGACTAATTGGGTCCTCTAAATTTTTCAGGGACCAAATTGGGTCTTTATTCTTTTTCTTTTAGATCAAATTGACAATGAGTTGATCATTCAATAATTTCAAAACATGATATAGGGTATTACTTTATTTGATTAGATGATATATTAAAATTTTATGATTTTAAAATTAATATCTTTATCTTCGTATATATGATAATATTTATTATTTAATATATTTTGAAAACATGTTGCCCCCATGGTCTCAGGCTCTTGGATCTGCCGCTGATCATCCTAATATTAAACCAGCGTCAGAGAAAGGATACTTGGGAAATTTGAAGTTATACAAAGTATTGTTGTAGACCCCTTGGATATTTTTTTATTAGAGGAATCTCTCATCCAATTTTTTTCTCTCAGCATTTTTTTTTCCAGACTTGAATCGATACCTTTCTTATGAAAAATCAAACTCCTTTAACTCCCATTTAATATATAATTATACCGTACATTCTTCTTATTTTAAAATTTATAACGCTTTTTTTTTTAAACTTAGATTATTATTATATTTACACCCATTGAAGAGTGATAGTTGTTTTTGGTAACTCACCGTAATTGGGGCTTTTGGCTCCCTAGTGAGTTTACAAAGTATCCCCACAAGCTTAGATCCTTTGGACTCGCTTGGGTGCTTAGTCAAAGTTAAGGTTCTTCGCCCTTCTCCAAAGATGTGTTTTGTGGGATTCGAAATCAGATCCTCCTTTCATGAGCTCAGTCTGTGCAACCAACCGCACCACACCAATTGGGTATTGAAGAGTGATAGTTATGTAAGTGTAACTTTTGAAATAATAAAAAAAAAATCAAATATTAAACAAAAAAAGATATCAAATATGATGTCAGTATAATTTTTTTTTCCTAACATATTTATTAAGTAAGGATTCCTTTAATGCATGGTTATTGGCTTATTGCCTTATTGTACTAGACGACGAGCCTGACCGATCCATGTATGTGGGACAAAAAGACAAGAGATGAAGTTGAAAGGGAAACCGGTAGGAAGGATGTTAGATGCAGGTTGTTGGGGGCCAAGTGAGTGATTACTAGGTTTGTTTGTTTTCTCCTTCGGGTGTTTTATTTGAAGACAAGCATAATTGTTCTTGGTTATTGTTTGTGAAGGGAGTTTTGAAGACAAGCATTGAAGAAAAATTGTTTTCAGGAAAAAAAAAAAAAAAACAGATACAATAACTTACTAGCTTTGTTTTATTATACATCAATAGTAGAATCAAGATTTTACTAGAATACAAAAGAATAAGAGAGGAACTTCCATTTTTCAAGGGGAAAAAAAAGATTTTACTAGATTATTTTAGGATTTAATTTTGATACATTATCAATATATAATTTTTTTTTCACAATCATATAATTATATACTACCACATCCCTAAAAATAAAATATCCAATTATCAAAATAACTATATCAAAAATAAAAAAATACGGTAATATATTATAAGTTGACGATATAAAAAAACTTTGTACTAACAATGTATTAAAATAAAATTCATTATTTATTCATTTATTTTTTATACTTGATCGACAAACTTATTTGATAGTGTTATTTTATGATTACCTAAAACAAAAAGGAATAAAAAATTAAAGCAAAAATGTTTTTTTTTTTTAGCTGTAACAATATCAATGAAATAATTACCCGGTGAATTGTTTGTTGGTTTAAATAAGTTTTTAGTCCCTGCAAAGTTCATCATTTTTGTTTTAGTCCCTGTAAAAAATTTCTTAGAATTTCATCCCTGTAATTTCAAAAAATTTGTAAATAATCCTTACCGTTACCCTGAGTACTAGAAATCATATCAGATGAAAAATTTGCCAATTTTAACCCTGTCACCTTAATGTATGACATTTTTTTACATTTTCTAGCCAAATTTTGGTGCAAGTCCGACAGGAACATGAAATTACATTAATGCATCTGAGTACTAGAAATCATAGAAAACGAAGGAATTAAGCAATTTTAACCATGTGGTCTATAATATATGATTTTATTTCTATTTTCTGACCAAATTTCATAACAACTCGGTCAGTAAAATAAAATTACTTCAGTATCTCCAAATACTAGATAACGGAAAAAAGATGACAATATGGACTATTTACAAAATTTCTGAGATTACAGCAATGAAATCCTAAGAATTTTTTTTATGGGGACCAAATCCAAAATTGGCGAACTTTACAAAGACCAAAAACTTATTTAAACCTTATTTATCTTATTTTGTTGAAAATATAAATCATTCAAAGGAATGTTCTAGAAAAAGAAAAATAAGTTAGACCACACACTCCTATTCAACCTATCCTTCACCCCATGCCACTTACTAATCAGTTGTCGTATTTTTTATTTTATTTTGGAAACATAAATAGTTAAGAATTACTTCTTTCCTTAATCCCAAAACTCTAAATATTAGCAGTTGCTAGGTGAAGACCATATTAGCACTAAAGCAAACAAGAAAAGGCCTTTCTCAGATATTCATTCAATGACATTCACAAAGGGCGAGTACGAAGTGCATGTAAGCATCTATGTGCCGTTAGCGTTGACATCTCAATATCAAAAAAGCTACCCACCCCTGAAGGCAACACAAAATAAAAATAAAATAGAAAACAAAAAGGAAAGGCAGCTAACAAGAGAGTGCATTTACATTTAGGAGCCCAAAATACTTCAAACCAACCACTCTCGGATAGTTAACCCTGCCTCAATATGACGCTCCGCGTACACTTCAATGATTGTATTTCTTGCATTTCTTGGAGCGCAAGTCATCCACACTCATGGTGTAACGTTGTGTATGGTGCCATTTTTATCAAAGTGGATGGTAAGGCACATAGCCTAATAAACCCGTAAGGTTAGTCACAACATCGTTGCATCTCGTCAAAAGGCTTATCATCTGCTGTGATATATCAACTGTGGATGTAGTAGCTGTTGTAGTGGTGTTTATAAAATTGGGAGTGTTTCTCGGTGCCATTGCCAATTGAGAATTATGCAAATTATGTTGTGGGGTTTTAGTACCATGGGGTATAGGAAACGGTGGTTGAGAAGTGATCTTTTGAGCATTCTTACTATTAAAATCCATTGCAACAGGAGGTGCACCACCATCAGCAAAACTAGCATTGTTGAAGATGTTTCTATTACCCACCATTAATTGTTGTTCTCCCTTACTAGTTTCTTCCCCACCTAACATGAATTTTACACGTGGGTTACCTTTACTATTACTACTACTACCTCCATTACCAATTGCCTGGCCTGACTCATCACCATTAGATTTCTTGAGGCAAGATTTGAGCTGGATCATTTGCTGAGGAAGAGATTGCTGTGATGGTACTGATGGCTGGCGAGGAACCGCTGCAGGATCCTTGACCCGAGGTGTTTCGTTGGCACTATCATCTCCCCTAGCCCTGCCAGCTTCGGAGACTTCAGGTGCAGAATCCCCAGATTCCCTAAGGAAGCACCTCACACCCACATTGCCAAATAAGGTTGGGTTTGCTACAGAATATCTATATGCACCGTGTGCATCAGCCTTATGCAAGAAAACAACACGGCACGTGGATGTCTGCCAAAACACACGGAAACCTGATTGATCCATTGGGCCAAAGCGAGCAAACCTTGCCTTCAGCTCTGCTACAGATGGAAGTGATGTTTTGGGAGGAAACTTGATCACCAGCATGGTGGGATCAACTGCCTTAGCTAGACGCTCCACTTTCCTAGCCGAACCTGGTTTCACTAACTTGGGTGGAGCCTGGGACATGGATTCTTTTCCCTCTCCTACCCGGGCTTCAAAAGTCTTCTGACTTGCTGCTGCCTTCTCTGCAGCTAGTGCCTTTAAATCCTTGATTTTTTTCATCCTCTTGGCAGCAATTTCTTCTTGACGATCAGAGGTGGGCCATTTCCGCCCAGATTTTGTAGGATCATCAGGCCGTACAATGTGTTTTGCAGGTTTTACAACTGGCAAAGCTCTGACATGATCATCAGAACTGTCAGATGCCCTGACACTCAAAGGAGACTTGGAAACACGAACTTCAGGAGCCTCATTCTCTGTTGGTGGCAACAAAGACAAGCTTTTTTGGTAAACAAGAGATCTGAACCGCAAAAAGAACTGCCGAACAACTGCAGGCGTCTTCCTTTCAACACCATGAAAAGGATCCAAAGCAAGAGCTTGTAAATCACCCAAAAAGTTCCGGCAATTCAAAATTAACATCTCCCGTGGCATCCATGGGTGGCAAATTACGGGCACTAACATCTCCCTGCACTTGTTCTGCTCGAAAATCCTCTCTAGGAGCCATACCAGCTGACACAGGTTTTCCTGAAAGGTGAACAGGTTTTTCAGAAGTAGAATGCTTCTCCAGATGGCCTGAGATAGGTTGTAAATTTAAATCTTTTTTCTTCTTCTTCTTTCTCTCCCCAGTAGCAGAAGTCTTAGAGGTCAAGTCACCTGCAGGTCGCTTATGACCTTTAATCTTCTTCTCTGCACTAAATTCATGATACTTTGCTTCAACCGGTGAGCTATGTAAATTATTTTGACACTTAACTTGATGCATGTCATTTCCTCCATTAGCAATAGTCAAAAAGCCCTGCTCTGTCTGCTTTAAATCTGGCCCTGACAGTTTTCCATTCCCATCATGTTTAATGTCAACAGAAATTTTGCTCTCGAGATGGGGCGGCTGAGATGTCTCATCAACTGGGCTTGGCAATGATGACTCCCCAGACAAATCAGACCTACCCAAGCTTTTACTTGAAACATCATCATGTTCCAAGCTACGGATCATTTCTTCAGAAGATTCCTTCCCCTTGTCAAGACGAGGCTTTGCATCTGAGGGAATGGCTTGGGATGCAAGCCCACTGCCATCTGGTTGAGCCCGACCCATTAAAGCTTCTTTGGCATCTGAAGTTGAAGCTGCACCATCGTGGCTCATAAACCCTGTATCTTCATGCTTCTCGAAATTATGAGGCACTGCAGGCACTGCTGGAGCCCTCTTCTGAAATACATAACGCCCAGTTGCATCAGGCGTTTCCTCCATGTATGCTAACTGGAAAGAGTTACTTGGATCTTCTCGCCGCTTAAAAAGATACCTGTCTTTTTTCATATTGTCCTTAACTTTAACAGATTTGGTAGTGTTCTTCCTACCACCCAAAGTTTCAGCTATCACCAGTGGACCACTCAAAGGAGCTGGGAACAAAAAATAGAAAACATTAAATTAACATCATTATATAAATGAGGGGATAAATCACAATTTACAAGAGCTCAGACATTTAAACTAATAAGATGCAAACAGCTCAGGTACACTAATGTCATATACAAAGCTTCACCTTTCATGTAAACTTTTGCAAAGATGCAAAGAAAGTTAATTACATTGACAGGACACTGTGAACTCAAAATATATGCATCCAATAACAACCACCAAGACTAACCCACTGAGAGGGGTTGGCTACATGGATCTATTGACGCCATAGGCTCTATAAAAAACCAACTTTTCAATAAAACCTTTTAGAATAAGGTCTTGTATATTGGTTTCTCCAAAAGTTCTCTTCTGCCTTCCTCTACCCCTTTTAATCAAACTATCTACCATTTGATCCATTTTCCCACTAAAGACTCGGGTCTTCTTCTCACATGACCATACTAGCATTGCCTTAGGAGAGTTTCTGTCATCTTCTCATCAATAAGAGCTAATCCAACTTTCTTCTAAATACAATCATTCTAAACTTATCTTTGTCCTGTATGTTCACTAATCCACCTCAATTTTCTTCCCAACCTTCTCTTATGATGATGCCTATCAAGAACCATAAATGATCATATGTTTTAGTCAGATTGTAAGCTTATACAAGTAATTAGTTTAAATGAAATTATGCATAAGAAATGTTGATATACTCATATAACAATGACTCACTTGTTCGTCATATTAAAATGTTGACCTCCAATCCCCACAATATCAACCAGACAAAACAAAAAACACACTTTACAGAATCAAAGAATGGCTAAACTCATATCTTCACTTCAGAATCAGCTTAAATATCTAAGGACTTGTTTAATGTCCCAAGACTTGTATATTCTTGATTACTCCACTGCTATAGCCCACAGCCATAGATCTACAAAGATTTAGTCATCCATTTCATTGTCAACAGTGACACAAACAACCCATAAATGCAGGTACTGAAATACAATATGGCCCCACGGTCCTGTGGGAGGATATAGGTCTCCACATACAAATAATCACGAAAAGAAGCATTGTATTTATTTGGTGTCATATATTTTCCTTTCCTACCATAATGCACCCAATCACTGGAATAACCATATAACCATATTAATTAAAAATATCAATACATGCTATTGTCCAATTAAACCTTCACCTATGCAACCTTTTTCCTAAAATACAAATTAATCCTAAACTTCTAGGAGGAAGTTGAGGAAGAGTATATACCTCTAGAAGGCTGCCTCGCAGACTGTTCCAGTGTGTTATCCTGAGGTTGAGAAGGGTGCGATGGCTGCAAACCGAATGCCTGGGCATAAGTCTCATCAAATTGCTCAAACACCGCCTTTCGATAAGCAAAAGCCGTGGCCTTATTCTTAATGAAGTCAATGCTTCCATGCTCGGCTTCGTGTGGAGCCAGGGCCAACTTCTTTGCAAAGGCAAGAGCCTCACTAGGCCGAAAACTATTTCTTGCCTTTCTAATCTGACTAGTAGAATAAAACCCTCCAGGCTCATAATCCGGCACATCCACAGACAAGTACCCTTTAACATTCGTGGGGCGGAAATTATCAAGGTTCCTACATCTACAAGCCAATCCAAGGCCACGCCTCCGACTCGCTTCATCGACCGCTTCTTCCACAGCCTTCAAGAAAGTTCTTGAAGTTGTCTGCCGTGATTTCTCAGCGAAATTCGGATCCAATGGGATAAGCTCATCCGGTTCAAACCATCCATAACTACTATCACCAAAGAATGCCACCAATATATTGCCTGCCCTCTTCGTTCTACGCACCGAAGGGGATGCAAATGCTTCATTGTATATATGTCCAGGCCACCATGGATGTGATTTCACCTTTCCCCAAACCATATCACCAATTTCAAAACCATACCCTATATCCCTGGACGCTCCAATTCTCACTTCGCCATTTTTCTCAGCAGCTACGTAATCATCGAGTTCAGATAACAGAGATTTGCTATCAGAACCATACATTTTCTCAATTCTTCTATCGTTTGGACCATCAAACCGATCAACGGTTGATGTGTTTTTACCTGCAAGTTCATCATTGCCTTCGGAAGAAACCCTAACCCTAAAATCTTCCTTTACTAAGTCTTCAATTTTCCCGTTTCGGGAAACCCTAGGTTGGAGTTCACTCACCGGAGCTCCAGAACCGTGGCGAAACGGATAATCGGTAACTTTATCGGCGATTTTGGGGTTCGAACTTGCATCGATGGTTTTGGAATGTTGTGAGTGGGAATGGGAATCGTGGCTCATCACTGAAGGAAATGGGAGATTGGGGAAACGCTACGAAAAAACAGAGAGAGAGAGAGAGAGAGAGTTTTAGGGGTTCCGCTTCCAACTCAGAAAGCGTGACATTTCTACGACGTCGTAAGAGAAGGTGTGAGCTTCTTTTTTATCGAAATAAAACCCTACACACAGTGTGTGAGGAAGAGGGAGAGAGAGAGAAGAGATGCGTTTGGACTGCAACAAACGCCGGGATCGTGATTGCATTTGCGTTTATTTGTTCTTGTTTTCTTTTTCTTTTTCTTTTTGATATTACAATTAATTTTGGAGGTGTTTGAATTATTTAGAAATTTTTAAATAGGGCCTTAGATAAATTGTAATTGAGTTTATAAACTTGTAAATAATTCATAATTTGGTCTCACGTTTATAAATAATTTGTAATTAAATCTTTATAGTAAGATTTTGATTCATGAAATGTGTTGATGAAAACTATCTCAGATACCCAATTATAAATTATTTATAAATTTACGGACTCAATTATAAATTTTTAAAGTTTATAGATCTATTTAAATTTTTTTAAATAGTCCAGGAACCTATAGAGTTATTAAACCTTATTATTAGTTTGGTAAGTTTTGGGAAGTGACATTGCAACCCCTGATTCAATTTGAGTTGGATGAATTCATATAAGGGGACAAAACTTTTTTTGACACCTTGTTTAAGGGGAATTAAACTCCGACCTATTGAACCAACCTCCCTAATATATTACAATTATTTTTATTATCACTTGCAAAAAAAAAAAAATGTCGGCCTATTTGTCGTGCATTTTTTTATTTTTTTCGTTATAGGCATTTTAAGACATATAAGACAATCTCCAACGGATGGTTCTTAAGGGTTCTTATTTTTAAGAATATGTTCTTATTTTTTCACACTATTGGAGTGCTCTACTGTGACAGCCTAGTTGGAGAACCGTTCTTCTACAAGAACTGGTTCTTAACAATAAAATATGAATTAATATTTTAATTTGAAATAAAAATAAATAGTATATATATAATAAATAGGGACACATGTAGGACCCATTTAAAGAACCCAAATTGGGTTCTTCCATTGGAGTGAAAAGAAAGTTGTGTTCTTATATCCCAAATAGTATCTTTGGGCTCACCATATGATAGATAAGAACCACAATTGAGTTCTTTCACTGTGGGTGCTCTAAGAGGATGAGACACATTTGAGGTAGTAAGTAAAAATAACTTCTAACTTCTTATAAATTCCTAAAATAACTTCTCGTGGGTGTGCAAGTTATCTGCAAATTTGTCCTTGTAAAAATATGTGAAAAAATATTAAAAGCAAATGGCAAATATGAAAAAGAAAAAAAATACTAAAACGTTTAGAGACAAAACTCACTTTGATGATCTCTATGTCTCCAAAAGGATTGATCTCTGACTTTTGGTTGAAGGATACCCTTGGTGCACACGAAAAAAATACTAAATGGTCTCATCACCTTTATATATTAGGATAGATGTAAATTTGGGTACGGTGCTATATATACAATTGATATTGTTTTAGACACAAAAAGATATTTATTTTCATTAAATATGTATATCTTTTGAGATAATTTACAATAAATATGAGATAAGGAACTGTTTCTAAATTTTTCATTCGAAAATCATAATTAGGGACACGATATCTCATTCTATACAAAATTTGATCAAAACACCGGAGAAATTACATAACAGTATATTTCATCACGAGTTTATAGTATCTTTCTACCAAATCTTCCTACTATTTTTTTTAAATATTAAGTAAAAAAAAATATAATACATCTAATATCTTAAAAATATAAAAAACATTCAATATATATCTTTCATGAAGCAAACAGATGCGCTAATTGCTTGGCTACAATTGGTCACTCTGAACCCTTTTCATGTGCTGTTTTACTTTCCGCTTCTGCTTGTAGAGGATGTCAGAGGAGTTTCTTTCTTACTTTGTTAGTTAATTTTACTTCCTTTGTATAAAATAAAAAAATAAAAAAATCCAATATTCTCTTTATTCATGACAAGATTAGTTGAAGGCTTGAATAGGAGATTACAAGATTATTCTATTATCTAAACTCCACCTTCACTACAAATTCCTTTTTTTTTTATTGAACAATTCTTGCTAGAACATCGAAATTAGGTGTAGTGAATGAATTATAAGATAAATTGATAAAGTTAAATAAATTATCTATTAATTAACTACAGTAGTTATCTAATACTGTAATGGACCTAGTGTAATTGATTTGGAGAAATGATATTTACACACCCAAAATTGACACCCAAAGTTGACACATTAGTTAATCGGTATAAATATTTGGTTAATTCAATTCATTATATGGTTAATCACGTGTAAATATTTGGTTAATTCATGATGACTCATTAATCATATAAAGAACTAAATTAACCAGATATTTACATGTGATTAACCAAATATTTACATGGTTATGAAAAATAAGCTTCATATAATCCATTAACTATATAATGAACTGAATTAACCAAAAATTTACACATGATTAACCAAGGTGTCTACCTGGGTGTCAAACCCAGGTGTGCAAATATCATAACCGATTTGTATTACTTCAGTTCTTTAGGCGACGTTCTGTGTTTGGACAAAACAGGATTTTCTATAGTTACATACCTTTCAGTGAAACCAAAATATTGGATCTTTTAATGTTATACTATGTTTTATTATTTATGGAATATGCCAAACAATAAAGGATCTAATTGATATACATTGACAATATAATTTTTTTTTACATTGTCAATTAATCAGAAATTGATATATCATTACAAATGTTTGATTTTTATCCTAACCACAGTAAAAGTCTCAGTGTAAAATCTTTACAATAACAGTGCATACAAATTAAACTCAAAAATAAAACCCATATACTATGTTTTGTTTTGTTCTGACACATTTACCAAACTACCTTATTTTCATCACATAAAAAAATAGATTGAATGTTTTCTTGTGAAATTATTAATTTATTTTTGATAAAAATTATCTTGATAAGTTTAACCAATTTGAACCATATCATTCCATCCATTCAATCGCCAAAATATAAGTCATGTAATTACTTTACTAGCAATCAATAATTCAAAGAATAATCTTTAAAAAATTAACATCAAATTAAAGAATAGTACAACACTAAACAATAACTTTTTTATAAATTTAATTGGTATACACCACCAATATAAAAAATTTGTATAATATCAACTAATCATAAATTATCATATAAATTCTTATCCTAACTACCTTAAAAGTCATTCATACCATAATTTATAATTGGTTGTCAGTATAATACATACCAATTAAACTCTTTTTTTATTCATACCAGGCAAAAATAGGTTATTTTTTATTCTTTTATTGGTCACTACGAAATAGCTTTCTCTTAACAGGAAGCATCATGGTTGAATAAAAATTCTAATAATGCAATAGTTCTCACAAAAGAAAAGAATTTCTATACTCTCATTCAATAATGAATTCACTTTGAATACAATCATAAGCAAAAATGGCGGCAAAAATAGCATGACTATACCATACTATCATCCTTCTAAATAAAGTATAAAAAAATCTTCCTTTGGCCAAACAGAAGCTAAATCTTATTTACATCACTAAAAAAAGAACTGAAATAATACACAAGTATTGGAAACAAAATTAGCTCAATGAAACTAAATGAAGCATTGCTATTTAGATAAGCAAATGGTAAAGGATCATTCATCATCTTCATTCTGGCTAGGAGAACCAGCAAGCCAACCCCACACACCTGAACCCTGCCTGTGTTTTGCATTTAAGGCAGCTTGCTCTGATGCAGCCTTTTGCCGCTGGAGGAGTTCAAGCTCCTTCTGTAATGTCCCAAATGTTTGGAGCTTCTGGCCTAATTCAGCAACCTCCACCTGAGATATCAAATATTCTCTTAGGTTAAAAATATAAAAATTTCAAGTACATTTATCCATAAAGGGCGACAAGGGCCATAATTTTGAAGCAACCCCAAACAGACAAGGGCCTATTTTCATTTTGTTTTCAGTATTTCTTGTATAAATCTTTGGAAATAAGAAACACAATAAAAACAAAGTGACAATTTTGTAATTATTTATGAAAACAGGAAACTGAAAACAAAGCAAACAAACCCTTAAATCACAACAAAGTTTTGTCTACAAGGATTTCAATGAGGTTCGCCATGTCATTGCAATACCAGAGTTAAGAGTAACATATCATTTGTGTTATTAGAAGTTATAAAATAAAGCACTTGAAACCCAGTTTTGCAAAGAATGAAAAGTTTTGACATTCAAATTCTAATCACATGGATGAATTGTTAATTAGCTCAGAGATCAGATGAATGATGCACCATGTTTTACCCAATAATGTTTCTATAATCATCTACACCAGATTCAACTCAAAAACAATATCTTAAAGACCCAGAGGGAGAGACTCTCAGAAGCATCAATACATACCTCAAGTTTGAAACACCTTGACTGCTCAGCAGCAAGCTGACCTCGTACTGATTGGAGCTCCTATAGTATCAGTGCAACAAATGTGAGGACCTTTGATAGCATTAAGTACAATGAGGTAGTTCAGACCTCAACAGTACATAATACAGAATATTCAAGTTTTGTTTATAGAACCTCATTCTGACTGAGCCTCAAGTCTCAACCCAAATAATCCATGAGACCGAGAGACTAAACAAAGTGGTTTCCTTAACAGATAAATAGAGGGAGTGTTGCCATGTAATTCAAAACTCCAGAACTAAATAGAGCAATATGATAGTTTTATTGTCATGAATTCTATCTTTCTTTTTTTTTGTTATTAATTATTACATATTTTAATATCCCCCCTCTAATGCTAGATTCCTGGATCCATCCCTGATTAATTCCATGATAGAAAAAGAAAGTTCAACTATTAATGTGTTACCTTGTAAAGGTCAGAGTTACGAGACTCAGCTTCTGCCAGCTCTTGCTTTAGTTGAAGAGTATGCAGCTTCTCCTTGCCGAGTGATGATTCCAACTCTTCTTTCTCAGCCTTCAGGACTGATATAAGATCTCCTTTGGATTTCCTCTGTATGAAAAAAATATGTAAGCAGTGACAGACAGGAATTAAAAATGAAATGACACCAATGCAGAGTATGATTTTTGTGCCTGCGATTTAAATGATCCAGGAAGAATCTGCAAAATTTTGAGAAGTGAAATAGGATATATATATATATATAACAGCATGTATTAATGGATTGGTGTAGTTTGGAGTTGTTTGGGAGCTCCCAAATGATTTTCATTATTATTATTCCATATTCGTCAGAGATGTCAGGTTAGTCAATGATAGTCAAAGTGACGGAGGAACTAATGAGTTAATGATTTAGCAAGCTTGGGTCAGGGTATTAGGACAAATTTAAGATTAACAAATTACATGGATTGGGTAGGGTTGAAGGTCTATTGCACGTAAGTTATGGTTAGTCTTGATTCCAAGCACTAGGATGATGATAAATGTCTATTGCATGTAAGTTTTGGTAGGTCTTGATTCCAAGCACTAGGATGATGATAAATGTCCATAAAGCAGGATGCTTGTGCTCCGAAAAGGTACTGAAAGGTACATCTAGTCGTTTGATGGCAGATTTGAGCAATAAACCAGCAGATATTGAGAAAGAAAAGCCTTTAATAGAGTGTAGACTCTCTAGTCTCTACGAGGGTATAAATTAAAGTAATCATAAACTGAAATGGAACATGCCAATTGCCAAGCCTTTAGATCTAGGCTTGACTGCTTAAGCCTATGGGATGCAACCAAGAAGATATCTTGTTAAATTAAATAGGATCCATGAACTGATAAATTTTCTAAAATAAAGCAATATGTGTGCTTAGCAATAATACATACCGATGCATCAACATTGTCCACAACAATTTCCCTAATTTTCCCTTCATGGCCTGCTTCAAATTCGGACTCCACATTTCGGGTAGCATTTGTGGCATTTTGGACAGCAGAAAAACTGTCTGGTATGGAATTTTCAATTATTTTGGATTGTAAAGTTGATTTGTGGCTTGGCTTAAGAACATAGACCTGAACGCAGCAAACAACATCAGATGAGGAAGAAAGATAAAACACAGGAAAAAGAGACTAGAAAGGGCAAAAATTTAGAAAATAACTTTACATCATTGTTGTAACGGCCATTGTATCCTCCAAAAGATACAAGTACGTCTTCACCATCAAAGGAGCTTACAACCAAACTCAACCCCTGCAGTGGGAAACGTTCTAATCATTTTGCAGATGGAACTAGACCAATAGTTGAAAGGTCTGGGTATCTTCAGCATGAAGTTAACAAGGGTTTTGGTACTCCAGTTAGATTTCATAGCACATGCAACCATGTTAAAATTACATAGAAAAAGTACCTCACTAGCAACAGGAATCCGCCCTTGAACGGAAGTTACCACTGACCAAGCCAGTGTGGACATATTCAGCACAACTGTCTCTGAGACCCCTGCACATGGAATATAACTCGTAAAAGAGATATATAGCAACATCAAGACAGCATCAGAAATGTCCTAAAATCCAAAATAATCGGTAAATTTACAACCCAAATAACAGAGACATAATAGATATACAATAACTACACCAGAATTTATTAACCTTCACAGTGATCCCAATAAAACAGTAATTCGTTTCCCTGTTAACTTGCTTTCACAATAAAATACTATGCATAAAATTTCCCCATAAATAAGCACTTCTACCATTGTACACTGTATCAATTCATGATAGATAAGGCTTTTGTATCCTTGACTGCCTTTTTTAGGGCCATGAATTTACACCAATTAATGTAACTCCAAAATCTGTTATAAGGATGAATGCAGCAAAAAAAAAAAAAAAAAGACAATTATCCTCCTTCATCTATGCAGGAAATGTCCAAAACCAGAGTTAAACCAAAGAACATGGGGAGAGACAAGGCAACCTAAAGCAAATCATTTCATAGAATACGTGTTTGTTTGGCTTGTTCTCTCTCTCTCTCTCACACACACACACACACCAACAATGCATTTTGGGTGTAATTGACTGATTTGTTCTTAATAAAAATATATTTATGCAAAACACAATGTATTGTATATTATTTTAGCAATTTCACACTCCAAATTACTTGATCTAACCAAACAGAACTCAATCTTTCACCACAAATATAATTTCTTTAGTTTGACCCACAGCATATACACGAATGCTCGAAGAGTTCAGACACTATTTGTTCAAAATATCAATAAATATTTTGTTCAGTAAAAATTCATTCCTCAAAAATGAAAGTTTGAATGTAAGTAACAAGGTGTCAAAAAGCATACCACTCTTATTGTCACCACCACCAACAATGAACCAGTTCTCCCCTGCTGTTACACCAGCATGTCCAGCGCGTGGGGTTGGTATTTCACCCTGTTGTGTGGGTCGAGACCATTCCATCTGCAGAGTTCACACAATTGATTAGATTGAGATGATTTTCCAGTCCACAGCCTAATAGAAAAAGTAATGGACTTACGTTTTGTAAATCAAGAACATGTAAATCATTGTAGCAAGTTGCATGTGAACCCCCACCAAAGATAAGTAAGTATCGCTCCACATGTACAGCAGCAGTATGATCAGACCTTGGAGAAGGAGGCGCCCCACTGCAAGTTAAGAGTTAGTTAGCACCAAACCTTGACATATTTCATTGTCTTCTTTTTCCCTCTTTATATTGGAAAGGGAAAACCAATTATTGCATATTCATTACTGATGAGAATATTACAAACATAAAACACAATGTATCAAAATCAGTATGTAGCATAAACAAAGATGACTTCTAAACAACATCTAACTTCAATTTGTTTTTAATTATAACAAATTTTCTCTTTTTACAACATAAAACCATTAACATTACCCCGCCATAATAAAGAAAACATACCCCCTCCACAAAAGGTAAAATAAGAAACCAAGGAGATAAATAGGTTGCTGCAGAAAATTTCTTACACAGCATCGATTTCATCCCATGTCAAGGTTTCCAAGTCAAGAATATGCAGATCATTCAAGAGAGTTCTCTTTGCATCTTGTCCACCAAAAACTACTAAGCTTGACCCAACAAGGTTCACTGATTGGCCTCCACGTGATACCTAGAAATAATACATGATAAAAGGGAACTTCAAATGCATTATTGTATTTTTTATCAAAGAGTGAACGGGCATTATGAAATGCATTATTGCATTTTTTATCAAAGAGTGAATGGGCATTATGTTGTATGTTTAAAAACCAGAAAATCCATGCATCTCTCATTAAAGAAATGCAAATGTTACATGTCACATACTCCTAAGAGATTTTTGGGTTAATGAACAAAAAAAAAATTAACAGATACACACCGGGGCTTTCCCAAAAGTCTTCAGAGTTGACCAAGTTGCTGTTTGCAAATCAAATGCTTTCACTGTCATAATATTTAATTTTAATACGGATAGTTAGTTGCAATCACAATAGAAAAGATAACAACAACAATAAAAATATACAGAAGTGAGTAGGACAAGAGTTACAAAACAAAGGAAGAAAACACCAGGACATAGATCGGATCAATAAACTGAGGAAAATGTTACAAGTTTTTAATGTTCAATCAAAAGAAATATTTGAAATTAAAAAAAAACAATAATTACTTAGTGTAGCCTAAATGTTTCACTTAAATATTATGTACACAAATTTTATCACTCCTAACAACCTTGATTTCTTTTTTCCTTTAAAATGAATAAAGTAACAGTACCATGCTTTCTAATTTACTGAGATGAAGAGAAATCATAAAATTTGTAAAAGATTCTCTTGTGATGATTTATCTAACTGACACTTCTGAATGTTTCCCATTTCTTCAAGTTTTAACTAATGCAAAATTATGATGTCAATCCCTAAGAGCGATAATAAATAATAAGTTAATAATTTTATTACACTACCTTGGATGCTTTCGGAAGGATCCTTTGTATGTCCAGCAATAGACAGCAGCTTTTTCCCCCATGGAATCTGCAGTTAAAAAAATTCCATCACCAAAATCCACAGTATTCCAGAATTAGCACTAGCAGTTAACAATAAACAGATTGAATGCAGCAGTAGGTTAGGTAGAATTTTATGGTTAATACAAACCAAAGAATGACCAGCACAAGGGGTTAAAGTTACTGGGGACTCAGCTCCAGTCTTAGCCTCAATCTTCGACCAAGTCCAACTTCTAAAATCTAGAACCTGTATTTGTTTCCATTTGGTTCAAAGTATACAGCATACAACTTAGTCAACTTGACAGGAGAATGCAACAGATATACAATTAAAGAAAATGCACAGCTTCATGCAACCGATATATCGAGCGTATGCTTACATGAAGATCATTAAGGTAACGACCATTGTGGTTTCCACCATATATGTACAATTTATCTTGCACAACTGCAGCTCCATGCTGAAGGTATAAACACAATTGGCTTAGGGGGCAATAACATAAAGAAAGAAAGAAAATAAACTAATAAAGCGGGGGGAAATACTAGTGAAGATGAATGGGTTTAATAGTTTTTATATTTTGCAAAACCAAATACCTCATATCGTGGTTTTGGACGCTGACCAGATACTGGAGGAGCAATCCATTGATCATAAACTCCGACTGTACCAAAGCCTTCCACAACAACATCTTTGTCCTGTGTTCCAATTTGACTTCCATTTTCATTGGAAATAGTCTTTATCTCTGGATAAGAGTTCCCATTCTCGATTACTGGTTCAACTTTGGAATTGTTCTGTCAAACCGGCAAGACAAAATTGGAAAGCAGGAAAAAGAACAAGAAAAATTACAATGTTGACAGTGAAGGCGAAGGATGAGAAGAATATAGATTATAGAGGATTATGTTTTTAATGGCAATTCTCTTGATATAACTTCAAGTTGATTTGTCTTTTACATTAATCTAATTCTAAAGATCAAATCCTAAATGCCATATCATGAAATATGACTTGCAACAAAATCATTAAACTATTTGAGTTGCATAAGAATTGCATGCATGCCAAGCAGTTAAAGGTAGTAAGAACACGACGTGAAAAAAAATATATATATAGGGCCGCCTCAAGTGAGAGGAATGCATTATTGTAAGAGTGAGAGGAGCAAATCTAGACCATTAAACCATACATGGATGG